>CM070508.1:2349133-3710507 GCA_036346375.1 Guadua angustifolia
GATTTCTGCAACTTGCATTGAAAGAGTGATATATAGAAGCACTACTAGGATAATAATTTATTGTTTATAAAACTAAGCAACACCTTTTCAAATGAGAGATTGGGAACCATTCTCAAAAGTCAAAACTGTTGCAACACCTTTTCAAATAAGTGATTGGGAACCATTCTCAAAAGTCAAAACTGTTATGTGAAAATTTTCAATCTGAATAAGTCTAGACACTGGAGCTGAACCTACAGACGTACAAAAGTTAACAGATGAGCGGATGGCATGACAGGTTTACGGAACTCCTGACAAATGATGTTTGTAACTTACTAAGACATGAGGGCATACCAAAAGAACATAGCATATTTACAACAATTCCTTTAGCAAGGCGTTTTCCACCCAAGGCTGCCGGGGAATAAAACCCAGGTCAACCACGTCAGTAGTACCCCCTCACAGTGACACCACCAACATGCTAATCAAAATTAAGTGTAGCATATGAGTAACTGAGCACTAGTCCTTTTTTTACTATAAGTTATAATACGACATCAAGTGGTCAGCACTCAACACTCCCCCTCCATTCTAAAAGCAAAGTGCAGGTAGCTTTCGCAAAGCAAACTCATGATTCATGTTAGCTCCCTGGGTCCTAATGATCTTGGATTTCTGTACTTACAAACATAAATCCTGGAGGGCATGTTTACCTTTTTCCTATCAAGCTGGAGGGATCTGGCAACAGCACCATATGCAAGCTCATCTACACTCACGAAATTTGAACCTGAAA
This sequence comes from Guadua angustifolia, assembly GCA_036346375.1. NCBI lineage: Eukaryota > Viridiplantae > Streptophyta > Magnoliopsida > Poales > Poaceae > Guadua > Guadua angustifolia. The sequence continues at coordinate 2,349,894 of CM070508.1, forward strand.
AGTCCAAGACAGTTCCATCCTCCCTGGCAACCCCGACATGACCTATGTAGGGAGCCAGCCAGGAAACTACGGGGAAAGGAGTCCAGACAATGCTGTTGCAACAGGGGAACCTTGCTCTCTTTGGGTCTAGTTCACCTAGTGGCCACAACTCCTGCAGGCCGACACAACGTACTTCGCCTCTGCCGCAAGCAACAATCCAACCACTAATGCGCTATAGGGAACACCCTAATCCCAATCCCAACCAAACCTGTGCTGCAGACAACAAAAATCCCAATCAAACCTCCCCTTTCTTCGCCACTAAAAGAACCGAAATTTATCCAGGAGCCAAGATCCGAACACCGCAGCACAACGGGGGAGATGAACTGGATCGCGGACGGTGGGATTACCAGGAGCAGCAGGATCCTCCTGGGCACTCGCATTGGATGGACTGGGACGCCACCGCCGCTCCAACTCCAAGCGCAGGTCAAGTGGTCGACGCACTCGGGAGGTGCCACCGTAGTCTTGTAGCGGGGGAGAGGGCTGTAAAGGTGGGAAGGCAAATGCGCATGCACCTGGGATGCAAATGCTATGCCCACTCTGATATGTCCCTGCAGTGATAACGTTTAGCATGACATGCGGGGCTAGGAATTGCTGAGCAGACGACACGTGTACGTGGCAGCGTTAAACGTTTGGATACGGCAGAGCGTAGCGGTGGTGAGTCGACACGTACGCTCTATCACTGAGCTTTTAAAAAAAATTGATATAAAATTATTTATGTATAATTAAAGCAGTTATTTTAAATTTAAGTTACCGAGTTCCTATCTAGTTGAACGTTTGTTTACCATTTTTTTTCTCTTGAATGGACTCTTTTTCAATTGTGAACCCATTAACTACTGCAATCTAAGTAATTTTGATTCAAGTCTTAATAGGCTTTTTTGTGAGTAGTATCTACAAGGTTGGTTGGGACGTGGCTACGTCCACATCCATACCCGTGAACCAAAATCTCCCTCACAGGTATACCCGTGAAGGATTGCAGACGAAAAATCTCGCCCATACCCATCGCCCGCGGGTATACCCGTTTACCCGCCACCATCAACAATCTTTCCAACTAAATGGTACTAGGAGCTAATGAGTTAGGGTACTAATATAATATTTTTGATGAAGTTATAGGTATTAGCAATATTCTATGAATTAAATAATGATTATCAATGATTCAAAATTTCAAATGTATATAATAATAAGAATTAAAATAATACATGCAGACAAATAATACATAAATGGTCAAGTTCAACAATTACTGAAATGGGGTACCACAAATTAGGGATCAGGGGGCCAAATGGATGCCTGTTCTAGCCCGTATGTTAATAGGAGGTGGCGAGTAATCAAGCGGAACGGCTACAGGTGAAGCTCCCCCATACCATACCCGTTTACCAATCGGGTAGAGTTTGGCCCCCATAAACATACCCATAGGTAATAAAAGAGGTACATACTCATATCTATTAGGGTTTTTACTCGTGGGTACATGAGTAATCGGGTAAGATTGCCATTCCCTAGACGTGGCAGGGTGGGGTGATGCCGTGATCTGCCATTGGTTTGCTTGCTTGTTGCGAGAAATTGAACAGTTTGGATTTGGGAGGTAGCGCGTGCTACAGTGGGATTGATTGTGCAAGTGCTGACGTGGCAATTAAGTAGTATAGTTACTCTGCATTGAGTTGTTAATACTAGAAAATTTTTTACGCCGTATACTGGCCAATGCATTATTTTTCATAGAATTTTTTTTCGGCGGTTTTCAATTTTTTAAATCGCCAAAATAATGAGCGGAACGGCTGAAAGAACACAAAATTTTTCGCGGCGTAACATGCGGCGCGTGACATTTTTTCGTTGAAATTTTGCGTTTTATTTTTTAAATCGTTGAAATGATGAGCGAAACGGATGAAAGGACAAAAAAATTTTCCGCGGCGTAACACACCGCGCGTGTCATTTTTCGTAGAAAAAATTTCTTTTTTTTCGGCGACGTTTTCTTTTTAAATCGTCGAAATGGGGAAAAAATAGAGAGATAGAATTGTAGAAATATCTTCTTCGATGAATTATTTGGAAAACATTGGAGGCCGAGCTGGAAAACCGCGGTGGGGAAAAAGTCTAGAGGGAAAAGGGTGAAAAAATTATTAGAGATGATAACCTTCTTTTGTCGAGCTAAACACTCTCTGGCGTTATGGAGTAATAATACATGTTTTAAAAAATATTAGAGATCGAGCGTTAGCGAGTAATAATACATGTTCTAAAAATATCGAGATCGAGATGGGAAATCGAGTGGGAAAAAAGTCTAGAGATAGAGTCAGAAATACCTCATTCGACGAATTATTTGGAAAATATTGAGACCGAGCTAAAAAAGCGAAAGTGGAAAAAAGTCTAGAGCGAAAAAGGCGAAAAATTATTAGAGATGACAACCTTCTTTTGGTGAGTTTAACACTATACGCTGTTCACGGAGTAATAATACATGTTTTAAAAAATATCGAGACCGACGCTGCGTTCAGTGAGTAATAATATATGCTCTAAAAAATATTAGAGTTCGAGATGGGAAATCGAGGTGGGGAAAAATCTTAGAGATAGAGTACGCATACGTGTTTCTAGTGACAAAAATATTTTTTCCGGAAAACGAATAAAAGGACCTAGACGTAAAGAGTAAGGACACAGAATGTTACGTTTTGGACACCGCTATACGATTCTCAAAATTAGAAAAGGGCCTGTTAGCGATTTGAACTTAACGGAGGTTCTTTCAGTAAAAAGCGGCGCACGAGGACCCGAACGCGATTTTCGGAAAAATATTTTCTTCTCTCAAAAATCACGAAGGACCTATTCGTAATTTTCAAAAGGACCAAACGCGAAAAATTTTATTGGTTGAAGTGGCCGGATGTCTCGAAAGCCGAGCCACCGGCTCGCTCAAACGACCTAAATCCTTGTGAACTTTTCACATTTAGTAAGGGTAGTATTTTCTAGAAGCTTTGGCTTATACGGCCTATCGTACATTTTTTAAGGCAAATTTGACCATTGTTCGAACGAAATTGCAAAAAATGGTTCTAATCCCGATCGTGAAAATAACGACATGCGAATATGAGATATGTGTTGTTTGCCTAGATCCCTTAGCTCAGTAGGTAGCCGAGACCGTGGCAATAGTGTTCCTCGCAGTAGAGACGACTTACCGAGCACATCAAACTTAGCAAGACCTGCCATACTGCTGTTGCTCGGTAGTACCCCCTCCCGCCGAGCTCAAGTACCGTAGCACCCCTTCTACCGAACTCAACAGGTACTTGCCGCTATACCCCAGCTCGACAAGTACTTGCGGTGGTACCCAAACTCGGTAGGAGGGCATCCATGGTGCCGACCACCTATTGCGGTGGGAAAGCGTGACAGGTGACACATGTCATCTATAGGGCTAGATTTGCAATTTCATTCGAGAAAGACCCAAAAACGAAAAAAATGCAGAGTTACTACGGACACGAAATTTGCACCACCTTCACCATCAGATTTGCGTGCCCCAAGTCCACCAATCCCTCTCCACCCGCAAGGCGACAGCGGTAACCGCAGACAACCTATGTCCTCGGTCTTTGGTTAAAGACTCACCCAAGGCAGGCATCCCCAGCAATGGTGCCATCAGATCTGGACATCTCTAGCCATGGTGTCGGATCAAAGGATAAATGACTAAATAGGGTGAATAAAAGATTTTTAAACTCTTTGGCTCGAATTTAATTATATGACAAGAAATACAATTTACAATAATTAAGATTTAGATTGTCTAGGTTTTACTAAACGCACCAACAACTTAAGTCTAAACAAGAATAGTAATTCTATATAGACAATCAAACACAATAATTACTAGTAATATAATTTGCACAGATTAAAGTGAACGATGAGCAAACCATAGTAAACACACAAGAACTTTTTTCCATATAAAAGACTGTTACGAATAATTATATAGATAATTTATTATATAGGTTGTTTCTAATCGTATTTATAAATAACATATAGTCGTCTGAAGCACTGTAATGTCCTTGTCCAGTTCCGTTCCGTAGGAATCCAAACGGTTGATTGCACGCTAGGCAGCCACGCAAAAACGGCAACTTGACCGAACCACCAAGCCGTTGCTTGCCGGTTCGCACTTCGCACTACCTCTTCGGCTGCATCCGGCATTCCCCTAATCCCCTTCAACATGGCCGCTCCCCTCCACGCGCGCCTCCTCCCCCTCCTCCCAAACCCTAGCCCCAGCCCCGCCTTCCCCACGAGAGGCGGCCTTCGGCGAGGGCATCGCCACCGCTTCGGGACGACGGCGGCGGTGCCGCCGTCGCGGAACGGGAGCTCGCCGGGGACGGAGTGGTGCCCCGTGCCGCCGGAGCAGCGCCCGGTGAACGAGTACGAGGCGTTGGTCGCGTCGCTTCCCTTCTCCTGGGCGGCGGGCGACCTCCGACTATACTGCTCCCGCCTCGCGCTCACCGGCGCCGCTTTCGCGCTCTTCGTCGGTTTCCCGGTTGCCGCCTTCGGCGGCCGCGGGGGTGCCGGCGACGGTTTGCACCTCGCGCTCGGGGCCACTGGATCCGGGATTCTAGCCGTCACGCTCGCTGTGGTGCGGATGTACCTAGGGTGGGCGTACGTCGGGAATCGCCTGCTCAGCGCCACTGTGGAGTGTGAGGAATCCAAATTTTATCCCCTTTTCGATGGTTTGCATGCTGCTTAGTGTATCTGATTGTAGTGTGTGCTTTGACACAGATGAGGAGACGGGATGGTATGATGGGCAGGTGAGATGCTACTATGGATGCTTTCGTTGGTTCATTTCTGTAATTTGATTTGATTCTGGTAACATGGTTAACTTCAAATGCTTTTGGTTATAATTAGACTATTGTATGTCGGATCAAATAGACCTGGCCACATATGTTTGTCTTGATCTGAGATGTGTGGGGGAATTTGGGATGCTATTGTTCATAGAAAGTTTGGTTTGCCATGAGAACAAGTACCAGGGATATCTTCAAGAGTTGGCTTGCTTGGTTCTGGCTTGAGAGTTAATGGCTTTTAATGAAACAAGTAGTGAAATGAAAGAGATTTGAACTAGAGAAGCTACGGGGAGCACTGAATCAGTAATATAACCAGCATCGCCAAAGAAAGGCACTGAATCAGTAATATAACCAGCATCGCCAAAATAAGTCGTCCTCTTGCTTATATGTACTGCGCCTGAAATTGTTGATGTTCGATTTGTACCAAGTGCTGAAGTGTTAACTTTGCACGTGTATACATTTTTTATGTAGAAATCTCATGTAAGGAACTTTCTTGGCAAGCTTGTTATGAAATTCAAAGCTGATATAGCATGCACATCATGGTTGTTAAGGCGTCGCCTAGGCGCCGCCTAGGCGTCCAGGCGCTGGAGGGAGCTCGCCGGGAGGCCTCGCCTCGCCTGGCGAGCAAGGCGTCACTTTGGAGCGTCTAGGCGTCGCTGAGGCGTCGCCAGGCGTCTCAAAGCGAGGTTGGGCGTCACTTTGGCTAGGGAGAGACGGGAAGGTACTCGGGATAAGGCGCTGGCGATCGGGTTTAGGGTTTACTCGCCCATTTGCTGTCCTTGGCGTCCCTCGACCGCCGCCACCTCCGTCGCCACCGTCGGCTCGAAGTCCAGATCCGTAAGTCCTGTCGCCTTTCTCTTCTCCTTCTCCTCCTCTCCTGCCTCCTGCTTGCCTCCCCGTGGCCTCCTTCCATGCCAGGCTCCCCTCCGCGCCGACCGCCGACCTCCTCTGCGCCGTCTTCCTCCGCGCCGACCCCCTCCTCGCAGGTAGGGCCCCCCTCCGCGCCGTGTTCCTCCTCGCCGTGGCCCTGCTTCCTCCGCGCCGTGGCCCTCCTCCGCCTTCCTCCGCGCCTCTGGCCCCCATTTCCTCTGCTCTGCACCTCTGGCCCCCCTCTCCTCTGCTTGCTGACTTGCTGACTGCCTCACTTTGACACTTCCTCTGCTCTGCTCTTGGTTGCTCACTTCGACACTTCCTCTGGCCCCCCTCTCTTGTATTGGTGATAATGTCATATACTCATATACCCTACCCTCGCTTAATCCTCGCCTAGGCGCCTAGGCGTCCAGGCGGTGGGCTGGCGCCTCGCCTCGCCTTGTCGCCTTGACAACCTTGATGCACATTTTGATTGTATGCTAATTTTTCACTTATCTCTGAGATACATGGGATGGAACTTAAAACGGCTTTGTTGTTTAGGGGAGCAAATTGTGCTCTCTTCTGACATAAACTTACTATGTAAAGTTCATTTCTGTTTGTTGTGTCAATGGAACATTCCTTTTGATTGAATACACTTCATTAATACATTATGTGCTGCAAGTCTAGCTAGGAGCGATTTGGCAAAGAATCCAGTAAGCTTTATTCTGGTGTTTGACACATGTCAAGTTCTTTTGTCCTTGTAGTACTGACACATTCCTCGGATGCCTTTAAGACTTGGCCTTTTAATTTAGTTTATGTGGGTCCAGGTTACCCCCTTGACTGATTTGATTCTTGATGATATTGTTATAAATATTTCCTGACTAGATTGATTTATGCATGGAATGCTGGTGGGTATGAGAAAACAGTAATATACTTGTTCAGCATTAGGCATCACAATTAGCTCTTTCATCCTGACATTGTTTCTTACTCTTGGCAGATATGGGTTAAAACCCCAGAAGTTTTAGCTCGTGATCGGCTTCTAGGTTCATTTTCTGTAAGTTGCCCTGACACATATTAACTTCTTATATATCCCATTCCACTGTTCTCTGATTAAGTATGTTAAGTGTTTCTATTCTGTCGAGGTACCTATTTCAAAAACCTTGGGAAATGAATATTGACCAGCGGAGTGCCTGCGCTTTGCTACGGAACACAAACTCTTATCCAATAATTTATCCATGCCTCTTCATATAAAGGAACAAAGATTAATCTGTTAGCACTTCCGCATTAACACATGAACAAATATATGTTGCTGTACTTAGTGGATTACAGCATGATGTATTTTGTTTACTAAAACAGGTTTTTTGTGTGAGGAATTGAGAACTTATTTTCATGAAAAGCGATAAACTGATTTCCTTTTTCTCTCAACTGAGGGAATGTGTTTATGCTCACAGAAGTGTGAGAGGAAAGCGGTAATACTCAAGTAGTGATGCATATAAATAACACACTTGTATTTGGATTGGAATGTCCCGGTATCGGAGCATTCTAGTGTCCTGCTTTGGTTTTTATTCTTATTTTAATTTTTTGAGCCTATACATGTGTTTGTATAAGACATACACTATTTCCAAGCTCATGTGTGTATGTACGGGACCCACCTAACTGTGTAAAAGACTAAAAAATAAACAACCCAGGTTCAGAACGTAATAATACATGAGGTGGGTGATGGAAGGCTACATCTGAAAATAACTAAGAATAGGACTAAAAATCAAAGCGATGAAGCCGATACAGGATCGGCCGACATTGCTATTCGATGATGGCACTAGTGGCCGCAAGCCTGGAAGCGCAAGGTCTCGCTGCCAACATCCAACACTTCACACTTCCGACCATCATGCTGCTGCCACCACCAATTAGGGATGCAATTGGATTGGATATATGCTTTTCGACCGACTGACCGGATTTGTTTGGCTCGAATTCGGCTAGTCATGTCAGATAGTTGTCGGATCCGGCATTGGATTCAGGAGATTACTGTCGGTCGGATCGGGATATTCTGATTATATTTTGGGATATCCGGAAATTTTCAGCCCATATTCTAGCAGCTTAATTGGGCCCAGCCAAATAGCCCAAGCTAGACCCTCCCTCCATAGCTCCACCTCCATCCTGCCAGCTGGTGCCAGCCGCCACCAGAGCTTGACATGTCATAATATACTTCCACTTGCCTACGTGGATACCTTTTTTTGCTAAACACAAAAGAATATTTGGTACTTGGAACTTTGTTAGACTACCTGATAAAATATCTTGTTAAATTTCAATAATTCTATTGTATGTTGAACTCATATGGTTGGTTACTCATTACTATATGTGTGTTATATGCGGCATATGTTTTCGTGCGATATCCGACAAAAAATATTTGGTACTGTATCAACTCCGCTCCGTATTCACTTCGAATTTGTCACAATATTATCCGTGCCATATTCTTATCCGGCACTATCCGTATCCGACTCTGATAAAAAATATGATTTAGGATACGGAAAGATCGATATTTGACTGAATCTGAGTTGATTGCACCCCTACCGCCATCGATTCTGCAGAAGCACATCGTTGATCGATTGCCATCTTCTTCCTCCCCTACCTAGAGGACGACTCCACCACCTACTCAATCTTCTACTCCGGGGGACAGGAGGCGGCGACATCGCGGTAACTACACATGGCCGCCCTTCTTCCTCCCCTTTGACGTCTCTCTTCCTCACCACAGATTGGGTCTGACAGCGGTCACCTTCTCCATCACTAGAGCCCTGTCTTCATCCTCCACTGCCGGCGACTTTGGATCTGGGCATGGCAGGCCCTATATCTTGATATGGCACTCATCGGACTTACACCTCAACCACCTTGTTGCCGATGTCCTCTTCGGCAGATCCGGCTGTCTTCACCCCGCAACCACCAGATCCGTCGCTGCATGATTCCTCGCCGAAGGAGCCATCGTCAGCGCCATGGTGCATCTCCGCCCCCATGCTCACCGCTAGGTCATGATTGTTTCTCTCTCTCTCCCCTTCATCTTCACCACCGGAGGTGCACGTCCCAGCCACCCCATCGTGCATCTCCTGCAACGACATGTGCGAGTGGGAGGAACAGAGGTTGGGAAGGTTGTGAGGGATGGGTTATGCGGGGAAGACAAGCCATCGTCATATTGTGTGCCAGGTCAAGCAGAGGGCCGAGGGTGGCAGGTTTTACGAAGTAAGGGGGAGCAGCGAGAGGCACCTCACCTCGCATGGAAGTGGGGGTGCAGGAGAGGTTAGGCATGGATGCGAGGCTTCGATAAGAAGCCTGTGGGCAGCAATAGACAGCTTGGTTGTGTTGGTGACTGACAATGAGGTCCACTTGTCAGTGTGGTGGTGGTGATGGCAGAGGGACCATCGCTACCACCAAGCAGTTCTGTCAAGATAGTAAAGAATAGTGTATGCACATGGCATGAACTGTGAAAATTATTCAAAAGAATATACCCATATAAAGAATCCATGTTCTGGATCTACCTTTATGGGCGTTATCTGGAACAGTCCATTCTTGAAATGTTACACAGTGTTAAACATACTTGTATAGTCATGCAACAAAAAAGAGAAACAAACACCATAGCTTGCTTATGAATAATCTTTTACATAGCTGTTAAACACTTTATTTTTGTTATGCTTCAGGTCAAGCCTATGCTGAACAGGGTGAAGTTTACCTTAGTGGGTCTGGCAGTGTCGCTGATCGTTTGCATTCTTCTTTACGTCAACACCGAAGAGCGAAAGGAACCGTTTGAAAACACTGGCGGACGAGCTATCCCTGGGGTGTACAATGACACTTCTGCAAGGTCATTCGAGCCTGATGCTTTCTGTGGAGAACCTGATCTCAGTGATCTGTCGTAAAAGTACAGGTTGTGGATGATACTTGACACCCTCATCCTTTGTATTGCTAGAAGGGGAGGAGATAGTATATTACACAGGCCATAGGTATTCCAGTGGAAAGTGATCACAGGATCTCCGTGTTTCATCTTGTCTTTGTAAATGGTGCGGTTATTGAATTTTGAGACGATTCATCAGGGTATTGTAAATATTTGACCATACATAGCGATAGTTTATACACAATTTCTTGGAGAAATTTTGTTGTAGTCTTCATTCTCGCCGCACTGCGAGTACCATCAGCTGATGCTCACTCTTGCCTATTAAGCGCACGGGTTGGGCCGGCCTGGTCAGGTCAGCTCGTTGGCTCGGACCGTGGATTGGCGGCTAAAATCTCGCTGCTTCGGATTCGTTTCTGGGGAAGCTGTCGTGACTGACGACAAGCTCCTTGCCTCCTGCCGGCTGCCGAAATCAACCAAAAGTTGCTGATACAACCACATCTTCACGCTTGCTCAAACCCGGCCTCTAGTTCTGTATGGTGCCTTCCAGAACAAATCGAGGAAGGAACATTCAGAGTTTCAGACCGGCAAATGTAGCCGAAGCAGTAGTAGTGGCGAAGGAAAAACTCGTCTCTCGTTCGCAAGCTCATACTGCACTTCGACATTGGCCTATTTGTAGTAGCACAAACATGGCTACGAACTTGCGAAATCTGAAGAACCTGTGCGAGAAATGTAGTAAGATAAGCTAAAATTTTCTCTTAAAGAAGAAGAATCTTTTAAAAAAGTCTTTAGAAATGGGGAAAAAGAAATGGAGTGAGTGCTGTTTCCGGTCAAACATGCCGTGCCGTCGCCGCCGCCGTCCCTGTTGGGAAACCTCGCCCCGCGGTCCACTCGAGCCTATAAACTCCAAATTCCAAAACGCTAAGGGCGTCCACTCAAACCATTTCGTCGTCTCGTCACGCACCACCTTCCCCACAAAACAGCTCGCCACCAAGACAGCGAAGCAGCGACGGCTTAATCGCGCGTTAATCGCCCGCTAATACTCTTCTTTAATCCCTCAAGCCGGCCTCGCCTCCTCCCATTCTGCGCTCTAATCGGTTCGCTAGTCCCCTCGTACTCGCGGCCGAGGAGAATCTAGCCCGGACTCCGCGTCCGCGCCGCGCAGCCTGGGATCCGATCGGGCTGTCGATGCCGGCGGCGGCTGGCTGGCCATGGCGGGGAGGCGAGCTGTGAGGCCGGGCAGCATGCGCGGGGTGGTCGCGCGGCTCGCTGCGGCGCGCTCGCCAGCCGTCTCGTTCCTGCTCGCCGCGGCCGCGGCCGCGGCGCTCGTCGGAGGGGTCTACTTCTGGGTGGTGGTCGCGTCGTTCCGCCTCCCCGACTCTCGCACTGCTGGCTGTCGGCCCGACGGCGAGGGGTCGTGGGCGATCGGGGTGTACTATGGCAATAGCCCCCTCGAGCTCCGGCCCATCGAGCTGGTGAACTGCGCTTAGCTTAAATTCTGTTTTTCTGTTGGATTTTGAGGTACTTACCAGTGTGTGATTTGGTTGGCAGGAAGGGAGGAGCAATGGGAACAGCTCGGCGTGGCCGGTGGCGAACCCCGTGCTGACCTGCGCGTCCGCGACGGAGGCCGGGTACCCGAGCAACTTCGTCGCCGACCCGTTCCTCTACTTGCAGGTGAGGCGCTGCTTCTGGCTTTCTTGGTCCATGGTAGGATTGTGTTGCTGTGCTAGTGTAGTGTAGATGTAGCGATAGCTTGAAAATTTGCTGAGCTAGGACAGCAAATCTTTGAGCTAAATAGGTAAAATTCGGGCTGGCTGGCTGGATGAATTTGTGACAATTGCAGTGTTGCTGAATTCAGTTCCTCTGCAAGTGAGGTAAGGCAAGGGCTTGTAGTTTGACTTTTGACTTTCAGATGCTTAGAGGAGAGAACGTAGGTTGCTCTTGGCACTTAGCAGTGTATTAGTATGTAGTATAGTACTATGGTCTACTCGTATTCTGCATAAACCGTTCCAGTCGGGAATACAGAGTTAGCTAAGCCTGGTGCATACTGAATTGCTAGTGTATCATGAACAAGTAACTGCTCTCTAGGGACAGCAAATCTTAACTAATCTTGTTAAGATAAACACCGGAACATTTCTGCTTGTCACAACTCAACAGTTAAACTATTAATCTATAATTTGATTTGTAAAAAGGCAATTGCTTGCTTGATAATGCATTTATTAAGTAGATAAAGGTGCTTCAATTTTTCTTTTTGTATGATTCCGAAATGTATGTTCAAGGAAAATATAGATAACTGAAATGCTACTGACTTGGTTAAAAGGTTTCATTTCATACGTTACCAAAGTACCCAACATAAAAGGAGACGTTGTTAGAGAACTTTTACATTGCATGACAACAGAAGCGAATTTGTGCAATAAAGTGGTTTGTACAAGCTTCAGAAACACATTTTAAGGATAATTGATTATATAATTTTCTGTTCTATATCATATTTATGTTGGATTTCATACCAGACATGTATACCATGATTGTGTTTTAGACTTTCCCCAAGTGGGAGAAGAGAGATTTCTAGATGCTTTCTATCAAACTAGAAAAGCAATCTTCGTGATTATTTGTTAGGAGTTATCCATAGAGTAGCATTCTTGAGTCCGGAAGCAATCTCCAGTCCAATCCATGTGTCTGTTGCATTTTGTTCTACTTATCATGACATGTTCTCTTCTGAGTTTTTTTCCCTGGAATTCTCAACCTGACGTGATATTATGCTTCTCTCAGGGGGACACACTCTTTCTTTTCTTTGAAACAAAAACAACAACCTCAATGCAAGGTGATATTGGTGTTGCGAGAAGCTCCGATCAAGGTGCAACTTGGGAGTTTCTTGGTATTGCTTTAGATGAGGCATGGCACCTGTCCTACCCTTTTGTGTTCAAACACGAGAATGAGGTAATTTTTATCTTTGTATTTATTACTTAACATCGACGGGCTATTTATGAAGATGTCAAAGCACTAACCTTCTCTCTTTTAGATTTATATGATGCCAGAGGGGAACAAAAAAAAGGAGCTACGACTTTATCGTGCTACTAAATTTCCTCTTGAATGGACATTGGAGAAGGTGCTCATTGATAAACCACTTATTGATGCCTCATTAATCCAATATGAGGAACACTGGTGGCTTTTTGCCTCAGATTTTACGCGGCATGGAACTGAAAAGAATGCAGAGCTTGAAATTTGGTACAGTAAATCTCCTTTTGGTCCTTGGAATGAGCACAAGCAAAATCCTATTTACAGATCTGATAAAAGTTTGGGAGCTCGAAATGGTGGAAGGCTCTTCATCTTTGAAGGTTCAATATATCGTCCGGGTCAGGATTGCAGTGGTACCTATGGACGGAGGGTTAAGTTGTACAAAGTTGAAAAGCTAAGCAAGGAAGAATACAAAGAGGTCCCAGTAAAACTTGGGGTTGAAGAGCCAAAGAAAGGGAGTAATGCTTGGAATGGCATGAGGTACCATCACATGGATGTACAACAACTTGCCTCTGGTGGATGGATAGCTGTAATGGATGGTGATCGTGTTACTTCAGGTGATTCAACACGACGCTCTGTCTATGGTTACATGGGTTTTTTGTTAGCCACTGTTCTGGTCATTTTCGTGGGTTTTCTGAAAGGTGCAATCAATTGCTACATTCCTCCAAGTTTTTGGGCTCCCCTGAGTAGGAGAAATGAACTATCTCGTATCTTGCCTTTGCACCGCTACAACCAGAAAGTACGTAGATATTGTACCAGTGTTGGCAGATATATCTCTGCCACCAAAGCAAGACTCAACGAAAAAACTTGGTCCAACACACTGCTCTTTTGTGTGATTGCTCTATTAGCTACTGTGAATATCTGCGTTGCTGTGCATTTCTTAGTTGGCGGTAATGGTGCTGAAGAGGCATATACGTATCAAGGGCAGCACTCTCAATTCACGATGGTCACAATGACATATGAAGCTCGACTCTGGAACTTGAAACTATTTGTTGAACATTATTCCAGATGTGAGTCAGTCAGAGAGATAGTTGTTGTTTGGAACAAAGGCAACCCTCCAAGCAGTGATGCCTTTGATTCTACGGTTCCTGTCAGGATACGAGTGGAAGAGATCAACTCTCTTAACAATCGATTTAGGGTTGATCCTTTGATAAAGACCCGGGCTGTCCTTGAACTGGATGATGATATCATGATGACTTGCAGTGACATAGAGAAAGGATTTAGGGTCTGGAGAGAACACCCTGAGCGGATGGTGGGTTTTTACCCACGGATGATAGATGGTAGCCCTTTGCAGTACAGGAACGAGCGCTATGCTAGGGGCAAGAAGGGCTACAACCTGATCCTCACAGGTGCTGCTTTCATGGACAGTGAGTTTGCTTTCAAGAAGTACTGGAGCGAGGAAGCTAGAGAAGGGAGAGGTTATGTGCACAAGAACTTCAACTGCGAGGACTTGCTCATGAATTTTCTGTATGCAAATGCAAGCTCTGAGAGGACTGTGGAGTATGTGCACCCGGCATGGGCTATCGACACTTCGAAGCTTTCTGCTGTTGCTATCAGCCGAGACACCCAGAAGCACTATGAAATCAGAACAGATTGCTTGGCAAAGTTTGCATCCATATATGGTCCCCTCCCTCAGAAATGGAAGTTTGGCTTGCGAGAAGACGGTTGGGACAAATAGTCTGTACAAGGGCAGAATACACAGAAAACACATCAAATTGGTGAACATTTTTGTTGCTCCCATGGATAGTTTTGCAGCGTGGAGAAAGTTTGTTTGGTTACGCACGTATTTGATTCGGCTCGAAGCCTGAACTCTGTAAACGGTGGATGATTATCCGAAGCTTTTGAGAATCAATGTTCAGATAGGCAAAATGCAATGGAGTACCTGTGAAGAGTCAAATTTTACAAGAGTTGGTCTCCGTGCTAGCGCAATCTGGAATTGTATCCATTTGGTGCATTGTTCAGCTTGCACTGAAGTGCTGATTTCTTTCAGATAGCTGGTGTAATTTTTCTCTTCCATACTGCAGTCATTGGACTAACGTCCTGGCCGCCCGGGGCTATGCGTCGTGTTATTCATCTCAGTTCTTTTCTAACTTGGAGTAAATGTCAACATATCTGGTGCACAAGCTTATCCTTCCTTCGTCTCGTCTATTTTTTTGAATGATTTTGTCCATAAAGATAAGGTGAATTTTAAGTTCCATTGTAAAACACTAAGGGCCTGTTTGGTAGAGCTCCCTCTGATTCTAATTCTCTGTTAGAAGTGATTCTCCGAGAGAAGTGATTCTGTCGCTGAAAGTGATTCTCTAACGAATCCATAGGATAAACTCTATGGAGAAACTGACTCTTTGTTGGGAGTGAATCAGAGAAGCAGCTTTTTCACTCCCACCCTAGTTCATTTCAGAGAATCACTTCACGGAATCACCCCGAGCGATTATCGAAAATCTGCTTGGCGAGCTCCACAGATTCACTCCGCAAGGTTGAGTAGAGCTCTGCCAAACAGGGCCTAAAACTAGTAAGTTGTTCTCTCTCTATATATATAGCTACACAAGTCAAAAATTTTACAATAAGCCCCTTGGGCGCCCTCCTACCGTGAGTCCGCGACCTCACTCGATCCCTCACTCGATCCTCCCTCAAAACGAGCTTGGGTTAGATGCTGACGCCCTGACGCTTTTACCGAGAGATTTCAGTTTTTGATATCTTTTAAAATTCGTTTTTCGGTATTTGACACCCTGACTCACTATCAGTGACTCAGATAGACCTACATGTCATACACAGAGCTGAAGAAACGCACGAATTAAGTGTCATTTTCTGAAATTTCAGCGCCTTTACCTGGTCTACTCCGACTGCATGCCGGCTACGCTCGTCCATCGCCTCGCCATCTCCCCCTCCCTCGGTGCCCGGACCTTGGTAGAGGCGGCTACAATGGCAACGGGACAACAAGAAGCAGCATCTGGCATTTTATTGTTTGTTTTCCTTCCTTCTGGCTGGAGTCTGGACTCTGGACTGAAATGTGTGGTTGCTTCTTCCTTGTAAACTGAGCTTACAATAACCAGATCAGATTATAGCAGCAGCAGTAGGCTTGAATCTTGATGGTTACCTCTTCCCGGCCGTGATATATTCTGATTGTGAATATTTTTGAAGTTCTGAAAATTCATCAGTTTTTATCAAATCTTTTATGTATTCGAGAACCCAATCGGTTGTGGCTTCAAGTATGACATGGAAGCGATGGTGATGGACGAGGGGAACCGGGTGATGCCGTGCCACGGCTGGCCTCCCCGCTGCCGTTGCCGCCGTGGTGCCGTCGGCTGTCTGGTTCTGCCTTGCACGCATAGTAGCCATCGCGACGCCACTGCCCGTGTGTCAGGAAGTGCGGAAGTTGAATCTGAATGACAAGAGGAAAACTTCAGCAAAGAAACGAAGCAGCAGAGTATCAGTAGTTCATGGTCTTGGTCAATTGAAGGTGAAGGAGGAATTCAGTAGATCCAAGGGTTGAAAGGAGCTAGTGTCGATTAGAGTAATCGAAGGGCTATAATTTAATCTAGTAATTACTGTTTACTTTAATGTAATTTTCGAAGTTAACTCTGTTGTCTTATGTGTGGGGTGAAAACTTGGCTTTAAAAAGCCTGAGTTTGTTACAGTTCTGGTATCGACTTGAATGAGAAGTTTGCTCACTTTTGCTTTTCCCTATCTCCTGTGTTCATCTACTTTCCGTTTTACAGATTACTTGCATTTTTCTGCTTGTTTTGATTCCCTCGATCTTGCCTGGAAGTCGGATTCCTCTTGGTTCCTGACATTTTGATATCAGAGCTGTTCTATCCTCGGCTTATAAGGGATTGAGAGCGCAGGTTGGGGAACTTGATTCCCTGGTAAAATTCCTATGTCTTTCTTTTGATCCGATCATTTCCTAGTGAGTTAAATCTTCAGTGCAGGCATGCCGAAGATGGGAAAGTCATCGGATGAAGACTTAGTTGAGGAGGTGGCGAAGTTGAAGGTGGAGATGCTTCAGATACATCAGAAGATAAGTGAGAACGCAGTTTTGGCCAAGGAGCAAATAGAAGTTGTTCAACAACAAGTCAAAGAAAATACTGCCACAATGGAACAGATGATGGGGATGCTGAATTCGATTCTGGAGAAAATGGAGCCAAAGGAGGTAACGAGCACTCTGGCAATGCAGGAAAGTGATGAAGGGCAAGTGCGAAACCCAGGAGGAAATGTTTATGTCACTCCAGGAACTGGACATTCTCAGATAACCAGTGTTTCAATGAGTAATGTTCGCCCTCCTATTCCTTTCAGTCTGCCAACTGGTACTCCTAGTAGTTCCCTAGAACCATCTGTTTTCGCTGGAAGAAATGAGAACACGTTTGGGGTTAGTGTTTTTCCACCTGTTATGGTTACTGGTACTTTTGCTCCACAGTATGTCAGCACCAATCCTCCATTTGTGCCATTACATCGGCCACCTATTAATCATTTTTATCACCCTGTTGTTTATCCACCTTATGGAAGACCAGAATGGTCTGGGCATTTGAATGATGACAGAGTTAACACCACTGCTAGTTTTGGTAAAGGTCCAAAGGTGGAATTTCCCAAGTTTGATGGAAGTAATCCTGAGGCATGGATTCGAAAAGCAGAGAGATGCTTTGAGTTGGGAAAAACTCCGGAAGGACAGAGAGTAGCAATAGCAGAAATTTATTTGACTGAAAGGGCTGATCAATGGTAGATATAAGATTCCTATACAATAAGGATTTGAGCGACTAGGCCCTCCCACGCCATAATTTTTTATTATTTCCTTGCGTTTTAATAATTACCTAGATGCCCCCCTATGTGATCGATAGACGTCTGATCTTCCGCGTAGGAGTCGATCCAGTCATCCATATGCCTCTGTCCAACATTCTTGAGCCGCCCAATTTGCAGAGAGGACCTCGTGTATTCCTTAATTGCAAATAGATCCTTAATAAAAGACAACCGTCTGATCTCGTGCCGGAACGATCCGGTTGTCCGCATGCCTCCGTCCCCAACGTTCTTGCGTAACGAAGCCCAGGCCTTAAACCATTTTAAAGCGTGGTGGACTAGGTTGGGACGCTGCAATGGACGGGCTCGGCGACTCGGTGCGGTGGAGCTAGCAAAGTCCGACGGTGCCGTCGTGCTGGGCGGGCGACGCCGCGGCAGGTCAGCAGGGGGGATGATGGTGCCGTGGCGAAGCAGCCACCGGTTGTTCGGGTTGGGCGGCCTCATAGGCAGCTTCTGTCGTCGGCTTCTTATTAAGTGGATTCAGGATTTCATGGCAGATCAACACTGGTCCACTTGGGAAGGTGCATACAAGCAGCCCTAAAGTTGCCGCAAAGCATCTCCAATAGATAAGGGCATAAGGAACATACAGGAACAGATGAACTAAAATATGACAAGTTTTGTTACTTGGCACCAATTTTTTCCTCTCTCAAGTCCAACTAATTTACCTAGCTTGGAACATGGAAAACATTGAACAAAGGTTGAGTTACAACATGCAGCTAACAATCTAAGCGCAAATACACCGCGCCGCAGCTTTTGGTGCTCAGTGGCATATCAAACTTATTTCTTCTTTCCACCGGCTCCCTTTGTTTTCTTGCTAGCAGCTGCCTTGGATATTTTCTCTGAAGTCTCCTGCGATTATATCACAAAGACATTCATGTGCTAAAATACTGCAATGTAAAAAGTTACAACCACAGCAGTGCAATTATATGACTTACGTAGGATCATACCAATCTTACATTAACGCAATCTGTAGGAATCCAAGGGAAAATCATGCCGCACAAGGTTATATAGCCTGCCCGTACTTTGGACTATACAGCACCGACTTACAGGATGCAGCTTTTGTTGTTTCAGTTCGCTGGAGCATTGTATGATTGAAACATCTAATAGTTCAAACTATCCAAGTAGTATGATGGTTATTAGTATTCCCACTTCCCAGTTTTATCAAAGGGCACCAGCTGGTGATATATCAGAGCCACACAAGGTCATTTTATTAAACAATTCAGTTGGCATGGTCTGTTAAAGCATGTGGTTCACTAGCATATACAGTTCTAACATATTTCATCAGGCTGTATATGACTATAAATATAAGCATAATAAGACGAGGTGACATCTTGATGGAGGTACCTTTCGCTTCAGTGGTGCTGATGTGGAAACAACTGGCTTGAAAAAGGACTCAAGCCTGGTTGCATGAAGTAAACAATTGGTACAGTAAGATAAATTTTAACAAACAAAAATGGCACACCGTGCACAGGCATCAAACTTAGAGCCATGTATGTGATGTAGTATAATTCTCACCTTCCTTGGGATGATTTATTCTTGGCAGATTTAATCTTCTCTATGGCCTACATATAACCCAAAAAAATAAATATCTGACAAAAATGTTTAAAGAAATTGAACAGGTAACCAAAAGGAAAGTGCGTGCCTTTGTCACCCGATCTTGATTGAAGCCGTTTTCTTTCACCAGGAAATTTACAAGGCCCTGAAGGAATATTAGAAGTAATGGGTCATGTTCACTTTGATATTTGAAGGCAAGTATGCAAGGTCAGCAGGCATACCTCCTCATCAGGTGCAGTCCATTTCAGCTCAGGAATATCCAATGTAACATTAGGTTCCTTGAACAAGCGTCGAGCTTCTTGATAAGGCCAGTCCTCAGGAATTTGATATCTGCAGTAGACATGTAACAATTTAAACATCTAACGCAAGAAATGGCATTAGAAATGAAAAGAGAACAGTGTACATTAGAAAATTCCATTGACTAAGAATACATGAGGCCAAAATGGATATATTTTGGGCTACTGTGCTGTGTAACTGAAAATGTAAGCCTAAGTTGAGTATTGAGTCAATAGGAAAAATCTTTCAATGGATTAACCTGTCTTTATTAATATTTTCGACAATGCTTTCTATGGACCCGTGTTGACGAATAAGCTTCAGAGCTGTTAGACCTCCAATACCTAGTGGACAAGCATGAATAGACAGTTAGGGTAGAAAACAAGAGGTCCCCACTAGCTAAATAATTCGAGAAATGAAGGAATTGTAGGGTACAGTATGAATGAGAAGAGAGAAAACAAGGATACCTTTAATGCCATCACAATAGTCACATCCACATAGGATACACAAGTCAATGAATTGGTCCATAGTGAGTTCAAGCTCCTCCAAAACCTGCAATTCAAAAATTAGCTCAATACATGCAACAAGATAAGTACCAAGAACATAACAACCCTGCGTACTTTTGCGACATCAAATTCCATCACTGGTATTTTCTTGGAACTTGGATCCATCAAATGACGAAGAAACCGTGGAGCCCCAAAAGTAAGAGAGTCCATATCCTCTGATGCAACAGCATACACCTACATAACAGAAGATGCTAAATTAGAATAAAAAATGGAAGACAGGGCTGAAAACAAGAAGTTAGTCCACTATGTTAACATTACCTTATCATTGATGCAAAGGGCGGCACATTCTGCTTCTGCTTCACAAGGTGCCTATTGGTATCAGAAGGCAAAGGTCATTGAATGAGTGCATAACAAGCACACGATAAATGGTAGCCTTTATGCTTACTCATTCCCTCATAGTACTCATGAAACCAAGGAAAATTGAATTTACCTCTACAACAGGAACCCCCATCAGTCTCAATAGTTGTTTACAATCATCGTTGTGCTGTTTTGTGACCTGTTCATCAATAACAAAGGAGATGAAAAGCCTGCGCTTACTCTCAAGACTCTAATTTCTTGCATATTTCAAACCATCACTTCAGGCAAAAACAACATATTGCAGTAGATATTCCAGTGTGGCAGCTCTAGTGTCATAGTAAATTGCCTCGAATTTATTTGTGTAGAGTACTCTTGAATAAATTGTTTTTTAAAAAAAACTCTTAACCTAACAACTGAAAATAAAAAAAATCTCACCTTCACAGTCCTCTTGCTGAATTTTTCAATCGCATCCTTATCTCCTTCCTAAAATATTGAGGCATTTCCATAGGGATC
Organism: Guadua angustifolia; assembly: GCA_036346375.1. Classification (NCBI taxonomy): domain Eukaryota; kingdom Viridiplantae; phylum Streptophyta; class Magnoliopsida; order Poales; family Poaceae; genus Guadua; species Guadua angustifolia. The sequence continues at coordinate 2,370,419 of CM070508.1, forward strand.
AAGAAAGAAAGAAAGTGGACAAAAGAAGTAATATAGTGACATGAAAAGATTTTATCAAAATACTGTCAGCTCACCTCTACTGCCTCAGTCAGCTCTTTGGTGGCATCCTCCCTCTTTGAGTACCTGATAAGTATACCGTGTTGTAATAACATGATAGCATTGTACATCCCAGAAACAATATAGGCAAACCTATAAATAGTGGTAGAAAACAATCTCAGGACGAAAAGAAATATATCATGCCTTTTCGCAAGCTCATTTTTCTTCATATCAGGAGGCTTGCCATCAAAAACATATCTGCATGATGTGAACAGTATTGTGGACCATTTAGAAAAGCGTCATAATTTTATATACATATTTATATGGAAGACTTCTGATAATAACACATGAAGGACTTTGGGTTTACACTGGCTTGATTCCTGCCTCCAGCAATCTTATTGTCCGGTTGAACATACCTTGCAAATGACTGTCCAACAAAATATTTTAAAGGAATTAACAGAAGATTAGAGCTAAAAACCATGTGCACTACTTGAGATATTAAGCGTGGTTGAAAAGAGAGATTTATCTGAACCTGGTGACTTCACCAGCCTCATTAGTGAGGGTTTCCATCCCTGTCCTGCCAACTACAATCTGTACAAGGAAATCATAAGAAACTTGTCCCAATTTCATGGCTGTAGGTAAAAGGTTTGCTAATACCTCATCAAAGCTCATTAAGCAACCACTACTTGAGTATATATTCAATACAGTGGACTATTTTATTTCTTTAAAAAGTAAAAGCAAAACAGATTAAGTTAGAGACAGACATCCCAATATTATTCAACCAAGATGGAAACCCAACCAAATTATACAATGGAAGTGCTCCCATTAATAGAATCTGCTTACTTCATTTCTTTCATTTTTTTTACGAAACAGCCAGTGCCAGAGCCAGTCGCTCCAAACTTAATCAAACTGGTTGTAATAAGCACAGCCGAACTAAGAACAGAAGGAAGGTAAGAACAATGGAAGTGCCCCAATTTTTCCATCTCAGATGGTCCAACATTTGAAATATGGCAACTTACTGCCACAATATAAGAGGAGAGCACTAGGAGACTAACTAGCGAGAAAGGGAAAAAAATCCTATCACTCAGAGGTTGAACAATGTAAAACCCTAAAGGCCTAAACCCAATCCGAGAGCACATTTTCTATGCCAACTCCCAAAACGTGCGTAGAAGCAGCAATCAACAACATACAAAGATGGACTCTTGAGCACAAAAGAGGCCCTAATCAGTGTCATGTAAACACAAGACGACAGGGAGAAAAAAAAAGGAGGAGATATGTTGTGGGCGCAACGCACGAGAAACTGGTAGATGCTCATGCTGGCGTCGACCGCAATGCGGCGGCCGAAGTAGCTCTCGAACTTCTGCTCCTTCATCGCCTTGGGCGCGTTGTCCGCCAGCAGCTTCGTTAAACCCTACAAACCGAATCGCCGTTCCAAGGTGAGGGGAATCCATCGCCAAATCCGAAACCGAACAGATACATCAAACTGATATCCAAGGGAAGAAAAGGGCGGAGGAGCGGGCGGCCGTCCTCCCGCACTCACCTTGATGCCCATCTCTCCTGCGACGACGGGTGCCTGCGGCGGCGGCGGCAGCGGCGGAGAGGGGAGAGAGAGAGAGAGAGAGGTCGCGGGCTATTTTGAGTTTTTTCCGCCCCAGCTTTTTGTGTTTCCGGGGCGCGGAGATTCACATGGGCCGGGCCGGGTGGGGCCGCCTGTTGGAATGGTGGACCCAGCCCAAATAGCCGTCCTAAATGTGCCGGCACATTCCAAAGCCGGCTAAACGTTCCGGGGGTTGGGGGGTCGCGCCGCGCCGCGCCGCGCCGTCCGCCGCGTTGCAGCGAGCCCGCGTGGCGTGGGAGGGGAGGATGGCGAGCCGGTTCTGGAGGTGGTACGGCAGTTCCACCTGTGGGAGAAGACGGTGCTGTGGGACATGGTGGAGCCCTACCGCCCGCCGCGGTCCTTCGCGCCGCTCGTCGGCACCTACGTCGTCGCCTTCTACACCGGCGTCGTCGGTGCCGCCGTCACCGAGCAGCTCTACAAGGTCAGGCACTCGGGCTCAACGCCATGACTCCTCCCCGCACGCAGCTTCTAGTGCTCTCGGTGGCACGGCGATGCACACCCGCGCGTCGAGCGGAAGGTGCTCGCTAGGGATGGCAGTTTTACCCAGGGTTTGGGTACCCGTGGGTACCTGACCCGATAAGAGTGGGTATGGGTAGTACTTTAGACCTATGGGTTTACGGGTTTGGGTACCCGATAAGCCCATAGAATGGGTGTGGGTGTCAATTTATATCCATGGATACCCATGGGTATCCTATGACATGTGGGTCCACTTTTTTAGAGGTATATTAGAAAACAAACTCACGGACTACTTGGCTGAGTCGGCTCCTCCCTGATTCCCCTCGTCCCCATCACCTCCCTCCCCTTGCCCCATCGCCTGATTGCTTCGGCCTCCCTCCCCTTGTCTTTGCCTCCCTCGGCGGCGGACGCCTGCTCCTCCCCTCACCGCCGACTCCTCCCATCGGCTCTGTACGGTTCGGCGTGCATAGTGCCCAAAAAAAGAGAGAGAAAGGAGATCTGAAGAGATAGAAGGAGAGGGGGAGGAGTATGCGACTGCCGTAGCGCCCCCCACCTCTTTGCCTTCGCCCTTCGATGCTCGCACACAGATCTGTGCCCATGGGTACCTATTGGGTATTGGGTACCCATTGGGTTTGGGTATGGGTACAGATCTGTACCCGCAAAGCTTAATGAGTTTGGGTAGATGGGACTTTGTTCGGGTTTGGGTTTGGGTTTAAAGCAGTGGTACCCGGAGGTACCCACCCGATTACCATCCCTAGTGCTCGCTGGAATGCTTACTCAAGACAGCACCATTTTTACATTGACACATTGTTTGCTTCCCACAACGATATGAAGTTTCGAGTTGTGGCTGCAAAACATCAATTTGTTTGAAACAACGCGAGCATGTCGATGATGATACTTCATTGAAGAGGCTAGATTTGTTAACTTCCGTTTTTAATTTCGCTTGGTTGTGAATTGTGGTTACATTTTTGGAGCAGGAGAAGTACTGGGAGGATCACCCTGGCGAGGCCGTGCCCCACTGCCCCTCATGCCGCCCAAGTTCTACTGGGGGCCATGGAGGGTGATGAACGGAGAGGTTCCCCGCTTTGTCCAGCCAACCGATGAAGCCAAGACCGCATAGAAGAAGCTTCGACGTTCATAGAAATCCTTTGAGATGATGCTCAAGCCTGCTCATTCGAGGTTGATTGAAATCCTTTGAGATGATGCTCAAGTACGGCCCTCCGTTTTCTTGATGAAGGGTTTTCAAGAAGGCCTTGTAGCTTTTTTTTGAAAAGTTATTTTTTTTAGTTTGTAAGCTAAAAAGCATCTGTACGTTTTTATAAGAGGCCATTTGATAAATAACTAAGTTCGCCATTCGATAAATAACTAAGTTCTAGCTTTCAACTTTTGGTTATATGTGGCTTGTAGCTTACGTCAAAAGTCACTTAAAAGTTGAGCTGTTTGGAAGGTTTACTTACTTAAACCCCTCTAAAAAGGCCGTAGTGTAGTTACAACACTGCATCTCTTGTAGTTTCTAGTCTGGGGGTTGGGCGTGTCGTGATGCATCTTGGAGTTCTAGTTTGCATATGTATGCTTCTTTGCATGAATAAATTGATTGTTCCTTCGATCTTAAAGCGGACCATTTGAATTACATCGACTGCATGTTCCAAGCAAAAGAGAGTTTTACGTCAATCGAACACATAGCATGTAGAATAAAAAAAATGGTAAGTCATTGCTGATCCTTCAAACTTACCCTGCCTTCCTTCTTCCTGATATGCCACCATGCCACGTTGAAAACAGCTTCATTTTCTTGGATACACATCCAAGGGGATTAGGGAAAGGATTCATGTAGACAAGGTCGAGATGGAAGCTTTGCCGGAAATCGACGGCAAAAATGATCGCAAAACCGCCAGATGCACAAAGCTTGAGGTGTGGAGCCAACCATCAGAAAACATCAGAAAACAAAAATGCAATCACCGAAGACAAAAATGCAATCACCGAAGACAAAAACTTTTAAGCAGTCATACTATTTTCGCTGTTTGCAGCATCACAACCATCAGAAAACAAAAATGCAATCACCGAAAGAAGCACTGCCCAAATGCCGTCGTTAAAATGCATATTAAATTCGGGAGCTTTGACAGCATCAAGTTCATATGATAGAATATACAAAATGAATGGCTCTAAATTAGTTCAGGTTACATCAGCATCGAACCCTATGTTCAAAAAGCAAATTATATTGGTGACAGCTTTGCACTTCTCATTTGATAGGGAGGGGGTTTCTATCGATGTATCCGCCGAGGAAACAAGGCTTAGCTTGTTATCAGGTATTGTCTTTAACAGAGAATAGTTAAATCATACATAATGCCGTATTGTCCTCAAAAATCCATATCGCCCATCTGCGGCATACGACTAGCAATTTTGGCTTTTGTTGCTGGGAGCTCAGCAACTGCAGCCTCTGTGGTTGTCATCAGCAAAGAAACACTGTATAGAGGCACAGACTGTCAAACAAGTTTGATAGTTTGTCATACTCATACAAAAATAACTTGGTTAATGAACTTAAGCTGCACCTTGCTGCATCTTGAAGTGCAGTTCGGATCACTTTCACAGGGTCGATGATACCAGCCTTAATCATGTCAACATAGTCCCCTACAGTTGCAAAATGCAGGCATCAATTGTTACTCTTTTTGAGAAATTTGGATAGCCTTTATTTGTCGTTGTAACTGATTTGGAGACTTAACGTGGTATTTTGTTATCGGGGGTATCCTTATTTGCCATCGAATGTTTGCACGATAACTTATTTGCCACTCACTGTGCAAACACAAGGGATGGCATATTAAGGGATTTTAGAATTTCCAGTGGCATATAAGGGATTTATCCAGTTTGGAATGAACTGCTAGAACATAAGTAATCAGCACAAACCTCTTGCTGCATCATAGCCCAAACTAAGATTCTCTTGTTCAACTAGCTTCCCTATGACTATAGCACCATCAACGCCAGCATTTGCAGCTATAGTCATGAGGGGGCCTGCAGAAATTCAGGAATTATTAATAGGTTCAATAAACAAATAATCGAGTGCATAAAGCACCAGAATCAGTACAAGAAAAACCTTCAAAGCATTCTTGATAATTTGAACACCATTTTTTTCATCCTCATTTTCTGTGCTAATCTTGTCAAGCTCCTTGGTGGCATATAGAAGCGCAACTCCACCACCTGCTTGACATGACATGAATTGGAGAAGGCGTAAAACAAATAATCAGGTCACAAAAATTGAGGCCAACGCAGGTGGAGAAATAACATATAAGTTGCTCAAGAAAATTGCGACTACCTGGTACAATACCCTCCTCCACAGCAGCTCTTGCAGCATGTAGAGCATCTGTTACCCTATCTTTTCTCTCACCAACTTCAGCTTCACTAGCTCCACCGATCTGCAATTTAAGTGCATACACTGAGGAGGGAACCTGAAAAAAAAGAACTTCATCTGGTACATAAAAATGGGTTAGCAAACCTTGAGGACAGCGACACCTCCAGATAACTTTGATAAACGCTCTTGAGCCTTTTCTTTGTCAAACATAGCAGTGCTGTTCTCAATTGATTCTCTAAGCTGTCGAGTACATACACATGACAAAAGATTTAATTTCTACTGAAAGAGATTCCTGAGAGCATTATCGAGATTACATTAAGTTGAGATGAGTCAAATGTGATGATTTTTACAGTACCTGTTGACACGCATTAAGTTGAGATGAGAGTCAAATGTGATGATTTTTACAGTACCTGTTGACACGTCTCTTCTATCTGTTGTTTGTCACCTCCACCTTCTAGAATGACAGTATCATCAAGAGATACAGTAACCTGCGAAGGAAAATGTCACTGCATGGTTCCTTTTTTTTCGAAACAATGTCACTATATGGTTCTCAGGTGCAACAATTTATGAAAGATGACAAACCTTTTTAGCTGTGCCAAGCATTTGTAGTTGGACTTTACCAAGATCAAGACCTCGGTCCTCACTAACAACCTTGAAGTTAAAATGAAATAGTAAGTTAATTTCAGTCATAGCAATGTCACTCGTGATAAGCAACTTTATGATTATTGTCATAATGGCTAACCTCTCCTCCTGTCAAGACAGCCATATCATCCAGATTGGTCCTTCTGTTTTCACCAAATCCAGGAGCTTTTACAGCACATACCTACAATCAAGGACTGCTAATTAGTTGAAGAATTTGCACAAATAAGCTTCACAAGGATAACAATTCGGAATAGCTCAATGACTTGTGAAGGAAAGAAACACCACAGACAAGGAGAAAACGGAAAAGGAGAAATGCTTGCTTCAATGCAAAGAGTACAGATTGCCAATCAGCTTATAAGTTATATGAGCATTAAAGTATAGTATGTACACGAACTAAAGAAATGATTAATATCACCTTGAGCCCAGCACGATGCTTGTTCAGTACAAGCATTGCTAGAGCTTCTCCCTCTACATCCTCAGCAACAATGAGAAGAGGTCTACGATTCTACATAGATCAATCATCACTTATTATCAGTTGCCGCCAAAATTCCACCCCATAATCAGCAAAGTTTAACACACAATATGGAAATATGGAACACAGTTACCTTGATGGAAATTTCCAGTACTGGAAGAAGTGAATTCATGTTTGAGATTTTCTTGTCATGAATAAGAATCAGAGGATTTTCCATTTCCTGCACAAGTATACAAAGGATAAATGAAAAACATGGTTCAGCCCAAGCCATTCATTTGAAATCTTCATCGTTATTTTCTATATGCTCTTATCAAACCTTTCCTAGGTCTAAAACTTTCTCAGAAACTTAGACACCCCACTTTGGTAAAGAGTAGACAAATACTGAACATTTGCAATGCAAGTTTATAAGGACATGCACCTTGCAACATCCACAAAAGTAGGAGACTAGCCTACTAGTGAATATATTGAAGCTTCTGGAAATCACAAGAAAACAAACTACGACTTTTGACTTCTCAAGTACTGTCGATAAGTTTCAACCTCCATGCATATTGCCATCACAAAATCAAAGCAAACGGATAAACTGAAAAGGTTTTTTTGAGATAACCGTGATGAATTAACTGGTTTCACCGAGAAAGAGAGACTTACACACTTCTGAGTTTTCTGATCAGTCACAAAGTAAGGAGATATGTAGCCTCTAGACAGCTTCATTCCATGTACTACTTCAAGCTCACTATCCAGTGTTTTGCCAACCTGCCATTTTCTATGAATAAGTTGCAGAATAGTAAGTAAGTCTAACAACAAAAGGAGCACTCAGCAGCACTCACAGCAATAGTAATGACTCCATCTTTTCCAACTTTTTCCATAGCTTTTGATATCAAATCTCCTATTTCCTTTTCACCATTTGCAGAAATGGTTGCCACCTGGTTTACAGGAGGCAAATCAATGGGATATGCTTAAGTTAGAATCAAAATGATGGTTGACGATCATGTAAAGCAGATGCAAATAACAAATACATCAAAGATGCATCAGCAACTTCAATGAATGGCTGATACAATGGGGTTGAAGGGGGCAAAAAAAATCAAGTTACCACTGCAAACCATAGTATCTTACCTGGTTTATTTCTTCGGGAAATTAATCATCCATGCTTTACTTTTGAGGTGAGTAGTGATAGCATTTACGGCCTTGTTTATACCATTACGCAAGTCCATAACATTGACCCCTGCTGCCACAGCCTTGCATCCTTCCGTAAGAATTGCCTGTGTAAGTACAGTGGCACAAGTGGTACCTGTTGCCCCCATCCAATCAGAAGCAAAGTGAGTGACTGGGTGACACACAATGCTCCATTCAGGCAAGTAGTTCCTAACTTCCAGTTATCTCTAGGATTTAATATAGCATGTTGATTAGGCTCAGATTACATGCTAGTTATGTATCATCTCAAGTATTGCAAGACATCGGTAGCAATATTTGGTAGGGAACCTCCCATTTAATACACTAAGTGGCCAGTGGCCACTTCAAGAAATCAGTAGCAATATTTGGTAGGGAACATCCCATTTAATATACTAAGTGATCTTTTCAAGAATATCTAGGACAACAATTTGCTCCATCAGCAGAAAACCTAGCCTCAACTTAAGATATATCTGAAAGAAAAATAAATAATAGAAAGCATCAATCACAATTTACTCTGGGTCTAGACTGGAAGCCTGTAAAATGATATTTAGCATAAAGAAGTTAGGGTGATCAGATAGTGCACTGGATCTGATTTCTGAAAGCAGTATGAAGGCAGAGGCACATCTGAGGCCCAAAAATAACTGCAACATCCAAAACCACACAAACCACAAACTATAGGAATTCATGTCTAGCGTGAGCACATAACATTCTAACGAGCACATAACAATTGTTGAATTGATCCATAACATCAAAATTTCCCTATCCTGATAGCACAAGTGCACAACTATTCGTGACTAGTTGACAAAAGGACTAACCACACATGATGGAGAAGATAAAACATCACCATAAACACCATGCTTATTGGCAACAAATTATCTTAGGAATCAGATGGACTGATATGCTTACAAACAGATAGTCCAAATGGCGATAAATAACCAACAAGTACAGGAACTCACATAGCACTCAGCCCTTACCGTCTCCTGCAACCTTATTAGTAGCCTCAGCAACTTGTTTCACCAGGTTTGCGCCAACATTCTTAGCGCTGTTCTCGAACTCTATGCTTTTTGCAACAGTAACCCCATCCTTGGTGACTTTGGGACCTTTATGGGATCTCTCGATAATCACATTGCGCCCTAAAACAAAAACAAGCAGCTCGCTCAATCGAGAAATCGAGTGTGATGACTCGTAGCTTCCACTAGATCTATGCCGATTGCTGCATCACGGCCCGACCAATCCAAACTGCTCGGAGTCAGAGAGCACGAACCTTGGGGCCCATGGTGACCTTGACGGCGTCCGCGAGGTCGTTGACACCCTGCAGCATGGCCGCGCGGGCGCCGACGCCGAAGGCCACCTCCTTCGCCGCATACCCCCGCGCCCACAGCCGCTGCTCCCCGCCGACGCCGCCGCGCGCGAACTGCCTCCGCACGGGGGAAACCGTCAGCGCGTCAGAAGGGAGGCGCCATTGCGCCAAACCGAAAGGTGGGGGATGGATGCGTTACCTGCTTGCGCTGCGCCGAGGAGGACCTCGAAATGGCCGCCGCCGCCGCCCGGTACATGGCCGTGTGCTCGTGTCGTGTGCGTGCGGCTGCTTGGGTTTTGCCAAGAGGGTTTTCGTGGGAGTTGGCTTTGGGTTCCGGAAGCTTCGGTTCCCAGGGTGCAGAAAACAAGTCAGGGTGCAGAAAACAAGTAGAGGTGACAATGATCGGATACGGACGGATAATAGTTTTATCATATTTATTTTTATATTTTTCTTATATTGAGTCGAGTGTGGGTTGAGCGATCACGGATAGAAGCATTTCTCTGCGACGCGTCATTAAAGCATGTGTTACCATTAGTGCCTTTCTTCACTTCGGTGGAAGAACAATTGGCGCCTGGATCATCATTCAAGTCAATAGGATACTTAGCCATTTCTCCTCGTCTTCCACTATCATGTTATGGAGAATTATACAAGCTTGCATGATTCTTCCAATAATCTTCTGGCTCCATAATCGTCTTTGAATGACCTTACGATATTGAAGCGAAGCTTGTAGTACCCCAAAAGCACGCCCACATCTTTCCTTGCCCTTCTTGATTTTTGAGAATAGTTTGTGCTTATCTAATTGAGGGTTTGGTATAGTCTTTAAATCTGACCCATTACGGATAAATACCATCGGCTAAGTAGTATCTGTCTCATATTGATTTCCATTGATGGGAAATTGTACTCGAGAGCTTCACCCTTTATTGCCTCAATGAGCAGTGGGATTTGGTTTAGTACATTGATGTCATTGTTAGACCAGTGACACTAAAGAATGCATGCCAAAAGCGAAGATCATGTGAAGCAACGACCGAGGATGATAGTTGGGACTCCATAGTCGCATGCAGTGAATTGTCCCTTCCATCTTTGTTGGACAATTTTCCCACCGATTACATACAATCGATGCTTCCTAGCATGCCGGGAATCCACGTGACTCTCAATTTGGAGCAAGCGCTCCATATCGTCGTTTGTAAGGTTATCCATAAGTACAAATCACCAAACAGCTCAATCACCCTTGCACAAAATTTCCCAAGCACTCCATTGCGATGCTCTCTGCAATCTTCAAGTACTCATCAAGGGTGTCGTGGCGATCCATAAGCAATCATCCGGATTGTTGCAGCACACTACTGCAATGGTGAAAGCCACAGGCGATTGTACAATCCACCCTTTGAGTAAAATAGGAGACCACTCACCTAGGGCGGTCACTATGCGGAGAAAGATAACGTCTCATCAAAAATCTTCTCTGAAATATTTCATCGGTGTACAATGGTTCTTGACAAATAATCGGCCACAAGTTGTTCATGAGCCCTTCATGATTTGGTTGATGTACTTTCTTGACGCTAGATGGACCACCCTCCAATTTGGCCTTAATCTTCTCTTCAATTCGGCCAACAAAGGAATCAAGGATATTTTGTTCGGACATGAAATCTTCTATAGTGTATATATATGTCGGTGGGTCTATGGAATCATCGATTGATCGACATGTTTGGAGACTAGGATAGTAGAGAAGACTATGTGGGCAGAATGGAGAAAGAGTGCAATATATAGGTAAAGTTGCATAGAAGTGTGGCTTAGGGGTAGTTGTGTTTGGGACTACAAGGTGACTGCATTAAAATCTTCAATGTGATTACAAAATAGGTGGACTGCATGATTTTTTGCAATGCAGTTGCATAGAAGTCTGGCTTAGGGGTAGTTGTGTTTGGGACTACAAGGTGGTGCATTAAAATCTTCAATGTGATTACAAACATAATAACCCCTTAAATTGTATATAAAAAATCAACAAAAACATATAACTAATTGATTTGATCGAAATATTATTGAAAATTGAACAAATGTAAACATTTTCATTCACTTAGACAATAGTTAGATATCATGTTGCAGACAAAATTATACAATGTTTAGTTTATCACACACATACGATTAGTTCATCATACACATAGATTAAAACACAAAATAAAGATAATCCTTGCTCAGAGATACAAATAGAAGCAAACACATAACACACTAAAAGTTTGATAATACTTAGATATCATGTTTCTAGGAAAAGTATATAACACTTACATGTAATGACTCAAGATTTATATTCTTAGTTGAATTATGTTTAAAATAATAAATTATGTATTTATGAGTTTTTTTTGCATTTTAGCTACTTATTTAATATATTTTCCTATTAAGAATAGGAGTTTTGAATTTTTGAGAAAAATAAAATCTGATAAAATTTTGAAAATAATTTTTAAATGTTATATTATTATCGAACTTTCTCAAAAAATCATAATTTTGGCAAACCGCTTCTCAAAAATGATCAACTAAGTCCCGCTTGAGTCGAGTGTGGGTTGCGATCACGGATAGAAGCATTTCTATGCGAAAGAATTGAAAGCATGTGTTATATAGTCTTTACAAATGCGTTTCATTCGGATAAATACCATCGGCTAAGTAGTATCCTGTCTCATATTGATTTCCATTGATGGGAAATTGTACTCGAGGAGCTTCACCCTTTATTGCCTCAATGAACAGTGGGGACTGGTTTAGTACATTGATGTCATTGTTAGACCCAGCGACACTAAAGAATGCATGCCAAAAGCGAAGATCATGTGAAGCAACAGCTTCGAGGATGATAGTTGGGACTCCATAGTCGCCACGAGTGAATTGTCCCTTCCATGCTGTTGGACAATTTTCCCACCGCCAGTGCATACAATCGATGCTTCCTAGCATGCCAGGGAATCCACGTGACTCTCCAATTTGGAGCAAGCGCTCCATATCGTTTATTGTGGGTGTCGTAGTACTGCCACCAAACAGCTCAATCACCCCTTGCACAAAATTTCCCAAGCACTCCATTGCAGTGCTCTCTGCAATCTTCAAGTACTCATCAAGGGTGTCAGCGGCAGTCCCATAAGCAATCATCCGGATTGCTGCTGTACACTTCTGCAATGGTGAAAGCCTTGGGCGATTTGTACAATCCACCCTTTGAGTAAAATAGGGAGACCACTCACCTAGGGCGGTCACTATGCGGAGAAAGAGATAACGTCTCATCCGAAATCTTCTAAAAATATTTCATCGGTGTACAATGGTTCTTCAAAGAAAGTAATCGGCCACAAGTTGTTCATGAGCCCTTCATGATTTCTTGTTGATGTACTTTCTTCGACGCCTAGATGGACCACCTCCAATTTGGCCTTAATCTTCTCTTCAATTCTACCAAAGAAAGGAATCAAGGATATTTTGTTCTTGACATGAAATCTTCTATAGTGTATATATCGGCTGGTCTATGGAATCATCGATTGATCTCGACATGTTTGGAGACTAGGATAGTAGAGAAGACTATGGGATGTAATGGAGAGAAGAGTGCAATATATAGGTAAAGTTGCATAGAAGTGTGGCTTAGGGGTAGTTGTGTTTGGGACTACAAGGTGACTGCATTAAAATCTTCAATGTGATTACAAAATAGGTGGACTGCATGATTTTTTGCAATGCAGTTGCATAGAAGTCTGGCTTAGGGGTAGTTGTGTTTGGGACTACAGGTGGTTTAAAATCTTCAATGTGATTACAAAATAGGTGGACTGCATGATTTTTTTGCAATGCAGTTGCATAGAAGTCTGGCTTAGGGGTAGTTGTGTTTGGGACTACAAGGTGGCTGCATGATTTTTTGCAATGCAGTTATACTAGAAGGAGCAGATTACTATACACTTATTTATTAACAAATTACTAGAAGAAAAATAATACCTTAATTTGTGCTTTGCCAAACCTCAAAATCTTCAAGCCCATAACGTGCTCAACTTTCATATCTTCTGTCATCTCCTTGGTGTCCATGCTCATTAAAGATTTATATGTTTCTAGCATAGTAGTCTCCTTCTTAAGCCTCGCCGCCTCAACCTTTGCATCAGAAACAATTTGTTGGGTTTGTATAAACTCTTCATGGCGTCTTGAACTTCTTCATCATCTTCCAAATTGATGTCATCTTTCACCTTGCATTTGCCATTGCGTTGTTTCTTTGCTTGTTTTGTCCCTATTAGGCGTTCCTTTTCTTCGAACTTCAGCATAATGCTATCACTATCACCTAGCTTCCTTTTCTTTGACTTGTCAAGGTCATTCAAGATCGCCTCGCCACTTGATCATGAAGAATCCTCCAACAAAGGCATAAATCAGAATTGACCTTCTTTGTAGTCCTCCAAATAAAACTTCTGAGCCTTGTCTCTCAATTGATCATCCGATTGTCCGCTAGTGTAGATAGAACTAGCCTTTCCTAAAGAAGCACAATACATTCCAACCCATCTCTTAATTTTTGAAAGCGATCTTTAGGTGTTTCCTTCTTTTTCCGATTTGTAGGTGTAGTGGAATTGTATAATGCGCTTACATCTGTCCAATACTTCTCATTTTTCTTGCAATTCCCGCTGATCGGATCATTTGAGTTATACAACCATGCGCTCACCTACAGTTAGCATACCAAAACTATATGAAGTACTGTGTTGTACAATTACGAAATCATAAATAAATGCCAAAGCCATTTTTTCTCACCAATCGCTCATCCTCATCCATTGACCATGTTAGACGCTTTGCAGTCCTAACATCATTGATGTCTTCTATATTCATGAAGGATTTAACTTTTGGAACCGGTTGAGAGTCTAAATCAGGAGGTGGTGACAATGGACTCTCTTTGCAAGCAGGTGGCCATGGTGCTGGGAACAAACTATGACCATTATGAAAATAGTTGAGAAAACCACCCGGCGGACGACTGCAAAATTAGTAGCTCAATTGAGTTTAATGTATCGGCAAAATTGAATGTATCAGCAATATAACGAATATCTGAAATAAAATGAGCTAAGCTAAGTTGTATATGCTTTCGTATATGCAAAAGGCAAAGAATAAATTTCTAAAACTTAGCCTTCCTTTAGGCTAAAAATGAAATAACGCAAGCTCGGGAATGCTTGAATTAATACACCAACCACTCCAAGCAAGCGATAAGGAAGATCTGTTTTCAGATTAAGACAGGCATCATCAATTTCTCCGAACAATATAGTAGAAACTAGAAAGCATGATAAGTAATGGAAGAACGCTATCCGATAAATCTTGGGGAAAAGATAAACATTTGTTTGCATCCAGGTGTTGAGATCACGGAGAAACATTGAATATTTAATTAATATAATCGTCCCTAGTAGTTACTCTTTTCTATACTTCCCATTGCATACACATACACGGAAGGAACTTCTGAATATTTATGACGAACACGATTGAAGTAGCGAAGGAGTAAGCAGAACAAGTGCTTGCTGCAGTTACAGCGCTAGAACTTTTGTGTTCACATCCTTACATATCTCGAGGAGCTGCATCCGAAAGTCACGCATGATCGTAATGTAAGTAGAGACACAAAGAAAATAGCAACTAATAAGCGATGATGTACGATACCGGTTGTCTTCGCAGACCATTGATCCACTAGATGTCAGATTAGCACTTGGCTGAATGGAGCAAACCAGATCCAAGCGAGGAAGCTTGGCGGCGGCAGGTGCAACCTCTCGTTTGGACCGACTGCTCATCTCTGCGCGAAATCAAGATCAAATCAACTTGAATCGGGGTACCAAGTGGTGGGGAATCAAGGTGAGAAAGACCCAGAGAAGGAGATGCAGTGGGGAACCAAGACAAGGAAAATCTAGAGAACAAGATTGTGGTGGGGATTCATCCTCCTAGAGAGGCCACGACAGGAAAATTCCCTTGCTTTTCTTGGTTTACAGAGTAGGAGCGGTGAAAATCACCTTCTTTCACGCGTGAAAGGATGGATCCATGCAGAGATTTTTAGAGTACTAACCTTGAACCATGTTTCAGACTTTGAGAATGATGAAGTCATGGCCCAGTAACGTGATGTATAAATACAGTTTGTATCAGGGGCGGTTCCAGCAGAGGAAATAGTTGGCGCCGCGAGGGTTAATACAAACTTATAACACTAATGTGTAACATATTTTTTTTACATAAAAAGATAGAGAGCTCTCTACATTATGACCAATATATTGAAATGGTAGCCCAAGTTTGTTATAACGCCAATGACATTAAAAAAATTTAAACAGAAAGAAAGAAAAGAAAAGAAAGAAAGAGACGGTGAAACTGTACAACAATATAGGTACAAAGAGGATATAAAGCCAACAACCGGCTCCACTAGTAGAGAGAAAATTAGTGTCTAGACTTTGACCTGTAAGCCCAAAGGGTAATGGAGTCTCGAACCTGATGTCGAGATGGCATTGTCTTCTATGTTTTGAAACACTCATGTATTTATTGTAGTCCATGATATGTGAGCACATGTTGCAAACACATATTGACCAACTTCATAGAAAGGACATGTGTCTATGGATGTTCTTTCAATGAATTGTATTTATTGTAGTCCATGATGTGTGAGCACATGTTGCAAACACATATTGACCAACTTGATAGAAAGGACATGTGTCTATGGATGTTCTTTCAATGAATTCCAGTAAGCATTTTGATGAATTTGCTATTGTTGCTAGGCCTAGTTTTTTTCCCCATAGATTGTCCGTAGCTTTACATCACAAGATGATATGATCGATTGTTTTCAATGCCGTGCAAAGGTCACAATCAAGATCATTTGTCCAATATTTGGTTGTCATATTGTCCTTAGTGTTCATTTTTCCTCTAAATGCTAGCCATGAGAAGATTATGTACTTGTGCGGTATTGATCTATGCCAAGCATATTTAGCCGTTGGCCATTTGAGGCCACGGAATGATAGAATTTTGTAGATCACTGAGATAGTTAAGGGCCTGTTTGGTAGAGCTCCAGATCCTAGCTTCTCCTGAGATCTGAAACTTGTAGGCTAAAATAAAGTAAATTAAGTTTATATTTTTGGTCTAAAATATAAACAAGATGATCCATCTAAACATTCTTAATGTACTCACAGCTCCAACTTCACGGATCTGTGGAGTTAGAAAACCAGCTCCACGGATCCACGGATCTCGTGAAGTCTGAGTCGCACTCAAACAGCCCTAAGTTAGCCATGGATGAGACGATAACCCATTGGTCTAAAGTCTCTGGTTGCAAATGTTGTTTAGATAGGATGTTCAGTAGGGTTTGAAACTCTAAATGTGCTTGTCATGAGAGAACTAGATGTAGTGACACTCTCTGGGAGTAGTAGCAAAAGTGAAAATCAGGTTAGTAGCAAAAATGAACAGGGTGGGTAAGCGGAGGTAAAGTTGCCCTAATAAGAACATATGCTTATATACTAAAGAAATTATGTGTGCTAGGTTGGAGACTATCGGTGCCACTTGACCTTAGCCCATACATTGGAGATCCGCCTTGATATGTATGATCAGATGTCCAACACATAAGAATGAATAAGTTTATTTGTATACATTGCCGTCGGGGAGGCTGTAGACCTTCGAGGCTTCGACGACAGCCATGATGCTATGTGAATAGCAGCAACTTCGAGATCCTAGACACCCCGGGCATCGATGGCCCTCTTAATCAAGTGGTTGATGGGGCTGAGGTGTAGGAGGCACGAACTTGACCGTCGACCTCTCAACGCTTCACGAAGCTTGGCTCGCCAGGAATCTCTTTACGGAGCCAATCATGGCTTGCATTGTAGCGGTAGAGATCAATTCAAACAAATTTATTGAGAATGGACTGTCATACTAATAATAACTTACTCCCTCCCTCTAGATTTACCGTGTGCATTTTTGAATGATATTGTCAAAAATATATAACATATTTCATGTTCCAATAAATAATTTGAAGTAGTCATAAAGTCCGAGGGAGAGGGAGCTGTTTCTATGTAGGGCCCACTTAACAAAGCGGCCAGAAATGCGACGGCCTATGTTCGCAGCTGTACTTTAGGCCAACTAGGCTTCGAGGCCTACAATTTCAGGGCCTCCCCAAAATCCAACCCGTTAAGCTTTGCCTTCTTCGTCCATCTCGCGGCCTCCTCCGAGCTCGACGCACCCCGACCTCCCCTCCCATGTCGCAGGAGCCCGGACGAAAACCCTAACCCTAGCTCCGCTTCCTCCTCCGCCTACCGCCATCTACATGGACGCCAAGGACATCCTCGGGCTTCCCAAGACCCCCTTCCCGTCCGTCCAGGAGAAGAAGCCGCGGCCGCCCAAGGAGCCGCAGCGCAAGCCCGATGGCGTCTCGCGCGAGGTATCGCCTTTCGTCACCTTCCTGCTTCCTACCCCTCGAGGCAGCGTGTTTGGCTGTTCCGGGCGGTGCTAATGTCTGTGGGGATCTAGGTCTACGCGCTCACCGGAGGTGTGGGAGTGGCGCCTCTCATGCCGACCGTCGAGGCCTCGCACTTGAAGCGGCGGCCTGCTGTGGAGAAGGAGAAGGTGAGCAAGCAATTCTTCGTACTCCAGAGACCTGTTGAAAATTGGGCCACTGTTGTAGCATTTGAACTGAGCTGAATGTTTAGCTATTCTTACACTATATGCATATGGGAAATTTGGCATTAACCGTACATTACCATTATCATTACCTATGAGTTGAATTAAGAGGACATATGCAATGTTCACTGATTGCATCATTCAAGGTGTGGAACTATATGAAATGTGCAATTGCTGTTTGAGTTGGCGGTCAAACTAGATCTTTGTTGTCAGCCTAAATTGTATCATGTGCGTTGTATCATATGGGTATTCTTCAGCAAGGTGTTTTACGCCACATGAATTGAAGTTCACACATATAATATGTCCCCATTTTAATGAAGCTTTTTGGACTACTACTGGATATTTTCATTTGTAATTAGTGTATGAACTGCAGTTAGAGTTGTGTTTCTATAGAAATTCCAACTTTTTGTATCACATTCATTTCCACTGTTGCTTGGTTCAAAATTTGTGCAGTTAGTATTATTGAATATTTGTGAAATGCTACATTTGTTATCCAGTAGCATCATAATTGAACTTGTATTGAAATTCATCTCATGGAATGCAGAAGATGACTAGTCTTATGAGCCACCCTTTTTTATTTTAGTTTATAAGTGCTTTATTCCTTCCTGTAATCCAGATCATTGAAATGTTTTGTGCTCTATCAGCAACTTTATGTGATTATAATTGCATGGAATACCACAAGATTTTTCTCCCAGTAGAAGTTTTAATCATATTATTGGCTTTATGCCTAACATGAGTTCTAAGCTTGAAGTATCTAATTTGTCATATTTCTTTGTAGAATGCATAGTCCTTTTTTTTTGACCTGTTAATTCTTGCTCTTTAGTGCTATTGGAGCTAGGGGACCGCTGTAGGTGGTTGGACTTGACAATTTTAACTACTTCTGCAGGTAACATGGCAGTGGCTACCTTTCACGTCCTCTGCACGAACTGACAACCTGCAACTTTACCATTGGGTTTGTCTCTCATGCTTCACTATTATGGTGTACATATTTAAAAAGTCATTATGACTAAATCAAAGACTCACAGTACTTCTCACCCTTATGATTTTTTAGGTTAGAGTTGTAAATGGTGTTCCACCGACTGGTGACTATCACTTCGCAAAATATAACAAGGTAAGAAGTATGTTGTGTTAGACACATCATTGAGCAAGAAGCCTTCTTTTATAAAATTGGAGGCTTACTCTATTTTTGTTTGCCCTTTCCTTTTGCAGAAGGTGGATGTTCTTAAATACACCGATGAGGAGTATGAGAAGTATTTAACTGATCCTGTAGGTACTATTTACAATAAAAATTTTGGAAATGCAGTGGCTGATTCTTTTTTTGTGACATGCTTCAGTTAATTGTGCTATCATTGGTTAAAATTCTGGAGAGAACCAATCTATGCTTTTGCAAATGTTCATTGTAAACATAATATGGCTCTTGTGAGCTATATGATGCTACTGCAGTGAATTATGCTTTAGTTCTCTTTCCAATTTAACTTAAACAAATTTTCAGACACATTCTAAACATTTGTTTGATATAAGCATTGTGCTGAATGTTGATTTGCCTAGTTTCCACCTTTTGTTAGAACTCCATGCTTTTAAACGTCTATTGCCACTGCTATAGCACTAATTCTGGTCACATTCCTTTGAAATATTTGAAGACAAATGAAACAGATATTTAAATATGCCAACAAATTAATGAACCTCAAACCTTTAAAAAATAGAAAAGAAGTCTTGGGGTGGTGGGAC
This sequence comes from Guadua angustifolia, assembly GCA_036346375.1. Taxonomy (NCBI): domain Eukaryota; kingdom Viridiplantae; phylum Streptophyta; class Magnoliopsida; order Poales; family Poaceae; genus Guadua; species Guadua angustifolia. Next base: position 2,389,755 of record CM070508.1, read on the forward strand.
CTCATTGTGGAAGTGCTTAATAGTTCTATCATCAATATCTTTGAGCTCTTGGGTGCAATTGATCACAATGTTGGATAGTTTAAAGCACAATTATGTTTTCATCTTACCTGTATCTGTTATTTTTCAGTAAATAGTCTGCTTTAACAGAAACATTTTCAGAACAGGAACGTATGCCTGCTATCTGGCCTTTGAACAGTCATTTTGGACATTGACAAACCTATTGACTTTTTAGGATGTTGAATTTTCAAAAATATTTTTTGTTCACCATTCTGGAATATTTTTAAAAAGGAATATTTGGTGCATTTGTTTCAGGCATGGTGCAGGAAGAAACTGACCAGCTATTTGAATTATGTGAACGCTTTGACCTTCGTTTCATAGTAATAGCAGATAGGTTTCCAACTTCTCGCAGCGTGGAAGATCTGAAGAGCCGTTACTATTCTGGTACTTATAAATTTTGATATATCTCTACGTTCAGATAGAACCCACTTGGCAAAATTCTCTTCCACTGCTTTTTTTTATATAAATTTTTTGTGCATCCATTTACTTGCTCAAAAGCCAACGCTAGTGATTTACTCTGGCTTATTCTGTCTGGTCTGTTATTTATTGTACAAACTGAACAAGTAATTAGTCATTTGTGTACTGTAGCCTCTAATCACAGTGAGTAGAAGATTGCTTACATCAGTTTATATCATTAATCTTCTGAACCATCCGCTCTTATAATTTCTTAACTTTTTTTTAGCAAAGAAATTGCTAAGCATGTCATGGCATTTGGCCTGTTATACACTGATACTATTCTTTGTACTTGTCTTTCTATCTACTCCCTCCATTCCTGAATAGATGTCATTCTAGGTTCTTGCACTTCCACCAAGGCATATATATACAAAAAGACTGTATTACCCCTCTCTGCTATATCTTTGGATGGTGTCTTACTCTAGTCCATTCTAAGTTCTTGCACTTCCACCAAGGCATATATATACAAAAAGACTGTATTACCCCTCTCTGTTATATCTTTGGATGGTGTCTTATTCTAGTCCATGGTAGTAATTGACATTGGAAATAACTAAAAAGAAGGGGTACAGAGGGAAAAATGGTAAAAAGTTACCTCGAAATTGTAGAATGACATGTATTTAGGACCAGAATTTGAAAGCTAGTATGACATGTATTTGGCAACAGAGGGAGCATTATGCAACGTTATGACTCATGAGAGGTTAGGTGATGGCATGACTTGTAATCTGGCCTATTCAATTAATTGCTAAAGCTAGCATCTTTTGTTCGGTCTAGCTGTATTTCCAGCACTTTTATGTGTTATATTTTGCATTTGTGAGTTTACTATGATGTTGCCCTTGTCGTCTTTATTATTGCAGTTACTCGGGCTCTTCTCATTGCTAGAGCTCGGTCATTCGATGAAGTTGCTGGGAATCCTCTTGTGAAGGTACAAGTTGATTCACTGACTACCTAAGGCCTTGTTTGGGAGGCCTATTCCCGGCTGGGATCCACATGGGTGCGCCGGGAATTTGAACTAAAATCCTGGACCATCCATGTGGATGGGCCGAGCCCGGGATTGTGGCCCAACCAAATTAGGCCTAAAAGTAATTATTAATTCATTTTTCTTTTATATTTTGTGATGTAGTAACATATGCCCATCTGAGTTTCTTCTCAGGAAACCTTCAATGCCGCTCATGAAACTGAGAGAAAGCGTGCATTATCTGCACTTTTCTCCCAAACAAAACATCAAGAACGAAAGGATGCTGAGGTGATAAATTTGCCGATAATGATTAGCTGATTCATGCAGTTTACCATTCTTTAGGTTCCATGGTTGCATAGCTGATTGCCATATGTTGACTTTTCAGATTTTAGCAGAAGCAAAACGCATTATGGAATCTCGTGCTGCTAGCAAAGTGAGTAACCAGTACATCTGTTCCCATATTTCTTACCACTAAAGTAATCTCAAGCAAGAATCTTCTAAAGTTAACTTGTATGATGATCTTTGTTCGTGTTGTAAAGCAACTGATGGCAAATCATCTAGATATTTATAATTTCTTCAATCAAATAGCATTTTACCTTTTGGTTATTCCAGGTGCCTGCTGATGTGTGGGCATGATATTGTTGTTCATTGACTACCCTCCTATTTTTAGGCTATAGTTAATTTCTGAGATATCAACATTCGCTCTATCTGGTTAATGGTCTGGATTGTTAGATGTCTAATTTTCTGAGAATTCGTCTGTAGAATCAAGATGTAACAGGAGCACCGACGAGCTTTGATAATGCTATGGTTCCTGCTGATGGTGTTTCTCCCTTGAACAACACTCATCCATCGTCAACTGCTACACATCCAGCTGCAGCAGCGAATAGCTACATACCTGATTCACTGCGGATGGTAACTCTGAAACTATTGATTGCTTGCTAAGTCTTATGTCTAGCTTTTGATGTGTTGACATTTCTAGTTACAGTAAACATTTTGTTCTTTTATTTAAAACTGCCATTTTTCTATGCTCATTTTGTTGTCCCCCTACCATAATGTTACTGTGTCATATTATCACTCATAATTTCAGCTTCTCATGATGAATGCATCTATATCACGATTATTCCCATTCTTTTATCCTGACAAATACTGAGTTTACATGGTCCTTTTGAAAATTATCATATTTGATCTTTGTGGCATAAGCTGATTAGTTTTGTCAAGTATTACCTTTCTTTTCTTCCCCAGTAAATAAAAGTAAATGCATTACTGCCTCGTAACTTCTACATAAGAGATAAATCACAGGCATGTTAGATCCATGGATTTTTTGCTATCTTGATGCCTGCACTCTAGATCTAAGATAACACCTGAATTTCTAATGGTAGTGTGCTGCCATGAAATTTAGGTTACATGGACAAATTGTGCTGTGAAACTAATGTCCTTGTGTTGAAAAACAAGAAATAAATATCTTGTCATCTGCCCTGTTTGTACATCAGTTTTTGCTGGATACTATTGTACGTCAGGTTCCTGGTATTCATGTGAAAAAAAGTTGCATTTGGATGCTAGAACCAAATTTTATGTCTGCTAATCCTGAGTAGTGCTGTGCTTAGTGATAGTTCCGCTTTCATGCTCATGGATTTGTGGTACCTAAATGAGCTTAAAGTCATGCTTTCTAAGCATTACATTAAAAAAATATGTCCAATTCATTTTGAAAATTGAAGATAATACTGAGCCTTGTTATTGCAAGGAAGATGGCTGTTCTTAGCATTGTAAATATACATAGCATAAGTAGACTTTAGGTTAAGTATGTCACAAGTTGTCTTGTTATCTTATTAACTGTAGGTGTCTATCAACCATATGAAGATGGTATGTCTATCTTGCATACTTTTCATTTTAGATGCATGTGACCTTCTATAGTTTCTTTTTCAGCTTAAAGTGTACTTGAGAACCCATGCACTTGACCAAATGGTCCAAGCAGCAAGTGCCTCAGCTGGCCTTAGAATAATCAAAAGGGTTGATCAGACTCTACAAGATCTTGGGGTTTGTTTTCTTGACATCAGTCTGTACTTGACATGCACCAAAATAATGTTGTTCAAGTGTCTTTTTAGTGTAGTTATCAATTTGCTCTACAAACTTGTAAATTTAACGTAAAGATATATGAGCTGCCACCATAACCATTGTTTCTTTGTAGGTAAATTTGAAGCCTAAGGTCCCAACAAAAGCAGTTTGTGTAGAACATCTTGAATTACGGAATGAGATACTCACACTGCTTAACCTACAGAAACAGGTACTTAAAGCTTGTGAGCTTCCAGCTGCTTTAGCAATTTAACGTCTGCTTTAATCTAATATTTGCATGACTTCAAAAATATTGATTTAATCTAATATTTGCATGACTTCAAAAATATTGATCCCCAATTTATGCATTGATTTTTTTGGAAGCACATGTTGAAGAACACCATGGAAAAAGGAGAACTGGTGATATCTGTTAAGTGTGTTTATACGGTTTAAGTTCTCTGCCCTTCAACTAACAATTCTCTATCTTTTGCATTTTTTGCTAATAGCTACAAAATAAAGAGGCAGAAGTTTTAGCAAACAGAGAAAGTTCCTTCACAGAGGCACCAGGCACACCTAAGGTATATATGTAAATGGAGGATTGCCCTTTTTCTATTAATGTCTGAATAGAAAATTTTGAAATGATAAGCCATGTGTGTTTAGATGTAAGAGCAAGTATAATAAGGTTATGTAAGCGGGCTATAGGAGTCGCCACGTTAGATTTGAGTTGAGTTGGAGGAGAGAGGAGGGGAGAGAGAAGAGAAGCGGGCTGCAGACTAGTAGCCGGCTGTAGCACGGACTCCAAGAAGGTTGGTGAGAGGATGAGAGGATGAAGGTGGGCCAAGTATTAATGCTCAGTGTGTATATATAGCCAACTATTATATGGGTGGGCTATTAGATTGGCTATAGATGATATGTCAACAACATAAAACCCGCAGTTGGCTCTATTATTAGCCTTACCCTAAAAGCAGCATGGCGACAAGCTTTCTCTTGCTCTAATCTATTGCAGGGTTATCTGGTTATAACATCTAGCTCATTAATAGAAGTAATGATATTAAAGAACTTAGGTGCTGTTTGGTTCAGCGCTCAGTGCAGTAACGGTAATGTAAAGAGATCACAGGGTTAATCATTCCAGTGTAAGGGAAGACATCTTTTGTTTGGTTCAAACATGTAATGTCTTCCATTGCTTTAATCCTGTTTGGCTAGGGTCAACAGTAACAGCATTCCTAGTGCAAACCAAGTTTCCGAAGTACTACTGATTAGTTGAAAAGTGCTGCATGCAATACAACATAACAAGTTTATTCAACTACTTTTTCAATGTTGTAGTGCAAAACAGCTTTCATAGTGCCTGATCTGACCCAAATAAAATGGAAAAAAGGAACTTTTAGAAAAGACAGCTCAACTCGAGAAACATGTTTCTTTTCTGACAGCTCAATTTAGAAAAAAGGAATTGACCTGTCAAATTCACAGTAAAATTATCTGCAACAACTCAACTAAAAATAGAGAAATGCTTGCTCATCTTCTGTAAATCATCGGGCATACCATAGAAACACAATCAAGCAGATCACATCCATTGCAGAATTAACAGAACACAAAAACTACACAAACTGTTCGGGCGCTCTGAAGTGAGCACAAACCTGTCTCTTGCTCCTAGGAGCCAATTTAATGAATAGTCCGAGCCCTCTCTGGGTTCTGGAAAAACAATGTCATCACTCCTACCTTGTTCAATTTCCATTGGCTGCTTCTCTTGCTGCAAAATCACCTCCTGCATATCCTGCTCGCAATGCTCTTCATTAGTCCCGTTGTGACTGACCAGCTCCATATTGCCCCCAACAAAATCTGAGCTCTCCTGCATATCATGTTTGCTATGCATTATGTTATTCTCCAACTCCTCGATGTCCAAATGTGAGTTCAAATGCGAGCTTTCATTCGCCACAGCCACATGAGATGGATAAAATTCTCCCTAAATCCTTGCCGCTGCCCACAAATGGTATAAGCAAGCATGGATCGAGCCGTTAGAGCTCATCAGGGCTTCGCACTAATGCCTCAAAATCTTCCAACGTAATATCCCGAAATACGGATCCAGCTGCTCCCAAAAACCTTGGACTTCCTCTCGGCTGCTCCATCAAGCATGCCGCAGCGCTCCTACCAATGAGCCTTCTTATGCTTCTTCCAAGACGTCTCCCAACGCCCGGCCATCTGGCGACCAGCTGCAGCAGGGTCCTGCCGCCGCCTTCTCCGTCGAACGGCGAAGCGCAGCGACAATGCGCTTTTCGCTCGCTCGAGCGGGCCGCGCCGCCGACCTCCGTGGAAGCCCGTAGCGACCGCCGCGAAGGGACGGGCGATCGTCGCTGGCCCCGGAGGAGGAGGCGGCGGCGTCGGCGGCGGGGAGCTCTCCGCGGCGCCACGCGGTGGGGAAGGAAAACCTCGAGGGCTAGGGTTTCTCTCTTGTTACGATTTTTTGGGGAGTTCAGATCCGCGAGCGAGAGGGAGAAAGAAGCTGCGTGAGGTCGCGAGGGGAACGGATAACTCTGGCTCCCGAGCGGTAACGAGGCTGTGAGGGTCGGTATCGATAGCGCTGGGATCGGATTACGGACTCCCCCAACCAAACGCAATTTAATGGCATCTGATAGCACCGGAAACTATTACGGGTTAAAAAATGCCTAACCAAACATGTTCTTAGTGGAGTCTTAATGTGATGGTGCAAAGTGGTGACAATAGAAGTTCACTGATGATATCTGAAGATTGAGATGTCTATGATAATCCATTGTATATTAACTTATGTAGACAACACTAGAATCAGAACCAGATAAATGTGGCTGACATGTCCTAGTGCTGTGTGGCTAGTCTAAATTCTTGCACGGTAATTTTTTGATTTTGCTGTAATAATTGTCCTCCAAGTGCCAGTGCCCTATAAATAATTAATTCCTTTTTAACCACTAATATTGTTTCTGTATATTTACAGCGTTCTAATAGAGATGTTGATCGACCTTTTGTCCCAGATACGGTTGGGTTCGGAGGTAATTTTATAGCAAACATTTTGGTTTGTCTTTCTTCATGCCTCTTCGATCTGAGGGGTTATATAGGCATTGTGCATGATCTTGCTTCATGTGACCTCAGGTGAGAGAGCGGGCAAACGGGACCACAAGCGGAAGGTTCCTCCTCCTTTTCCTTCCTCTCAGACATTATACTTTGTTTATGTTCTTCTTTGGTATATGTATGTCTGTGATGCATCCGTGCTGTTTCTAGAAAAGTTCTAGTTTGAGTGCAGACAATAAATTTAATGAAAGTTTAACTGTTCGACTGTTTTGCTTTACAAGAACCTACGCATTGTTACATTCAATGCTGGTAGGTCACTTGGGCAGGCAGTATATCTTGAATTTGTTGTACGGACTTTAGCACAAGCTGCTGGCACAATAAAATATTTGAATGGGCGGTAATACCATTACAGCGTCAGCACAAGACACGGCCGTGTTAGATCTTTCATTATCAAAATGAAGGGCATGACCTACCTTAGTGTTAAGGACATTTTGCTTGGGAGTCGGTAATTATTTTGTAGTGAAGTAATCTTACAATGTTTGCACCCTTGGCGTGCTGTGAAGAAGGTTCCTTTGATTATCCACATTTGGTCACACCAGATTTCATTGGGGATTTGACCTATTGTCTACTATAGAACTATATGAATATATGATGACTTAATTTCATCTCTTACATTCATGATTGATAAATATTTTATGTTTGCCAGTCTTCTGGAAGATTTATAGATACACCTCCCTCACCACCCCAGTCCAAGAGGCCTCGGAAGTTGAAGGCTTCTGATTGATAGCGCTGTTCACATACGACAACATAAAACATTGCCAGACCCTGAGGTACGAAGAGATGGAAGTCTGAAAAGAAGGCCCTGTTCTGAATTTTGGGCGTTAAGTCTGCAGCCAAGGAATGCGGTGGGCAGCGAAGACGTCTATGGAGATCCAACGGCTATCGCAGCCTCGTACCGTTTTGGATGGCATCTGACGGCTAGAGTTCTGTTTGGTAATTACTTTTTAAGTCTTAAATGGCATTGTAATGGCGTTTTGTTGTCCTTTTCTCGCGCTAAGAATGATTGTGTGTAATTAAGAACATTAGAGGGCACAGTCTGTAAGCCCTGTGTTGTAATGTACTTCATGTAAGAAGAACTAGTCATGAAATCAAGAAAATGTCTTAGCTCCCACCTTTGTAAGTGACGTCTAGAAAATCCGTGCCATCCAAACTGTATAGTATGACCATCAATATGTCTAAAAATATCTAGATTGGTTACATGAAAACTATATCAGTAGATCTATCTTTAAAATACTTTCATAATATTACAATTTCATCAGTATATAATAAGAGAAAACTGTAAAAGTATTAGTCAATTACATCTTAGATACCATAAAAAAATCTAAAACGACACTTGAAAAAGACAGCGAGTATTCCGACGGCAACACCCTAGTTCAGTTCACATATTTATCCTCTCGATCGACCTGGATCACAGACGCCCGGGAAAAGCAGGAGGGCCATAAACTAGGCGGACGTTTCAGCCGGCCACAGAGACACAGATCGACGTTTCGAAGGTCGGAACGGACTTGACTACATAGTGGAGAGCGATGGACGAGCCAGCGACGTGGCTACGTACGTGTTTGGTCGATCGCACGGATAGGCCTTGCTTGGGCTTGCTATCCAGCGTACAAGTTAAGCTCAGCCAGTACTGGTCATCGGCGTATCGATCGACGGCATGGATGGATGGATCGTGGATGGAATATGCGCTGGACTCTCGTGCGGTCATGCCGCAGCAGGAGAAAAAAACTGACCGGGACAGATGCGCCACGACGCGGTAGGCAGTTTTTGCTTCTGCAATGGCATGACCTGACTCGAACGACCAGGACATCGTTCACTTTTCTGCTCTGGGTATAACTTTATTTTAAAATTTAATTTATTTCTAAATGTAATTGTAAAAAAGCCTCGTTCTCGATAGTGGACAAGCGTGCTCCCTACGAATATTGTCCTTATCTATCCCTCTTTATCACTATTTTTTTTTGCAAGACTAGTTCCCTCGCGAGTGTATTTGTAAAACTAGCTCTATCCCTCACTGCGAAAAGCGTGATAGCTGACACACGCCTGAGGAGCGTGGGAGGAGGCCGGCCTTGCGGCAGTGTGAGCAAGCACGCGCGACAGGCAGGTGACGCGGGCAGGCGAGCAGATGGTTGGGCAACTGGTGGCGTGCGTGGGCGTGCTGGTGCGTGCGCGGGTTATGCTTACTTGCTGCCGCACCACTTGTCCTTCCGCGTTCCCCTGCTGGGGAAGAAGATTGCGAATATTGCCCTTATCTAGCCCTCTTTGTCCTGTTTTTTTTTAAGCAAAACTAGTCACCTCACGAGTGTATTTGTGAAAATAACCCCTCTCCCTCATTGCGGAAGGAGCGATAGCTGACATGTGCATGATGAGTGTGGGAGGAGACTGGCCCCGTGGTAGCGCACACGGCAAGCAAGTGACACGGGTGGTCAAGCGAACGGCTGAGCAGCGGGCAATGCGTGCATGGGAGTGTACAGGTTGTGCTTAACTTGCTGCCTCGTCAACTGGACGCGGAAGAAATCCTACCATGCTCCCCTGGCACGGAAGCACATCTTACCGCACTCACACACTACCGTTGCGCCAGCTCGCTTTCACGCTTCTCAGATGTGGCAGGGAACACGTGTAGCTTGCTACACCTTCCATGATGGGAGAGCATGCCATTTTTGCAAATGCATTCACAGAGGGCTAGTTTTTTTAAAAAAAAGGGCTAGGGGCTAGATAAGCACAGTATTTGAAGCTGTGTTTGAAAAGAACTAAATTTGAAGAAAAAAAAGTTACAGGCACGCTAGAGAAACGAGTATTTCCGTTCTTTAATGTATCTGGTAGCGCTCATGCCTTTCCGTTCAAAAAAAAGAGAGAAACGAGCATTTCGACGAGAGTGATCTACGCATGTGGTGACAGGCGAGGGTGGTGATCGGACTTTGGTGCCGAGGAGCCGCTCACTTGTCAAGCCTAATAATATCCAATGGCTTGTTACGTCTGAGCTGCAGCATGATATGCTCTCTGGAGTCTGGAGTAGTTGGGCTTAGTTCGACTCATCGAAGGCAAATAAGCAATCAAATCAAATTCGTCACTTCTTATGCTTGGCATGTCATAAATCGCAAGAAGAGGCGAGAGAACAAATTACTCCTACCTGACGTCTCACTATGTACAATCTGTATGAGATAATATACATCAACGGGCCTAGATGTATATATGTTTGTAATCAGCACATATTTTTCGAATATACAACTCTGTAAATTATATGAAAAACTACAGCTTTCACAAACAGATCATCGGTACATAGCATACAAAAGGCTCCTCCATGTGAACTCGATGTCTTTAAGTTCGGCAGCAACATTTCTATCCAGAAACCAGATAGCAATCCTACACGAGACTCGTAGAGAATCCGGACTCATTTCTGACGTTTTCTTCCATCTGGGAACCTCGAATCGTCGCTGCATGGGCTACGGTGCTCAAGGTCCTAAAGTAGCTTCCAAACTAATTCTTGAGGTGCAGTAGCAGAAACATCAGGAAAGCGAAAGGAAAGAGACGCCCTACCTTGACATCACTGTTCACTCATCGACGCCTACCTCAGCTCGTCTCCTAAACCAGGCAATGCATGATCCATGAGAGAGCAGAAAAAACTAAAAATTCTTAACAAGAAATTTAACAGTTTAATTAACACCAAGCGCAACTCACACCCTAACCAAACACATATAGGTGATTCCCTGATTAATTTGGTACTAAAACTAACCAGCAGCTAGCCATTTGCTGCAAATTCTTCTTCTTCGCAGTACTAGCTACTCCTTGCCGCCGCGGTTTAGCATCTCCTTGTAGTTGAGCAGCGAGTTGAGCCTCTGAATCTGGAGCTGCTGCCTGAACTTGTTGATGAAGTCGTCCGCCCTCGCGTCCACACCCTCCTCCTCCGCTGTGCTCGGAGCCGCCGCCGCGTTCCTCGCCTCCGAGCTCGACTTGGTCATTCTCGCCTCTGCCGCCGCCTGCTTCTTCCCCTTCTTGTTCTGCTCCCGCGCCGGCTCTGAACGGCTCCTGTCGTAGTGCGCTGCCTGCTTCTTCTTGTCTGCAGCCTCGGTGGTTGCATCTGGTGCGGCGGCGTACTCGGGGGGGAGGTCTCCGGAGCGGAAGCGGTAGAGGCCGAAGGAGCGGAGGCGGTCCAGGATGGACGGCGTGCGCTCGAGCGGCGCGGGCGCTGGGGGAGGAACGTATTCTTCTTGGTAGTGGAGCTCACGCTGCTGCGGCGTCAAGTTGTGAATGAATTCGTCCTCCTCCGCCACCACCGCCGCCTGTTCCACCCTAGCCGGAGCCCTCGCCTCCTCCGCCTTCCTCACCTCCGAGCCCGATTTCTTCTTCCTCAACGCGGCCCTCTTCTCCCGCGCCGGCGCCGGTTCCGAGCTGCTCCTGGCGTGGTGAGCTTGCTTCGTCTCGTCGTCCACCGTAGATATTACATCCTGCGTGTGGTGTTGCGCAGCGGCGGCGTACTCGGGCGGGAAGTCGCCGGAGCGGAAGCGGTAGAGGCCGAGGGAGCGGAGCCGGTCCAGCACTGACGACGTGCGCGCGAGCGGCGGGGCGTACTGCTGCTGCGGCTGCTGGTAGTAGTGGTTCTCATCCTGCTGTGGGTGGTGGTGAAACTGGTGAAGCGGTTCTTGGTGGTGGGCGTCGTCGTGGTGGTAGGCGCCGCGGCGGCGGCGCTGGTGGGAGCGGGAGGTGAGCACGATGGTGCCGATGACGAGGTTGACGACGAGGAAGAGAGTCGCCGGGGTGAAGTAGCCCCGGATGGACGCCCACGCGCCTAGCGGCGCCGCTGTTGCGTCGTCGGCGCCGTTCATGATCTGAGCGTACAGGGGGCGCCGACACGAGGAGGAACGGCACGAACTTACGAGGAGGAGCGTGACGGTGGACGGGTGGAGGTTGGGAGGTGGTGGTGGGGATGAGCGTTTGTTGCGGGAGTCAAATATCAAGTCGTGCCAACAACTGTTAAATGGTGGCCGGGGTTGCGGGGGACACGCGGCGCGGCGGGGAGGGGTTGGTGCTGACTTGGTGGGCAGAAAACGTGGAAATCCAAGTGCCGCGCCGCCCCCTCGTGCCGCGCGAGCCGACCGGCCGGGGGTTCAGGGCCGCAGGCGACGCCCTGTAGAGCCGTTGGCGTTTTCTTAAGCGTAGAGGATATTTTTTTAAAAAATAACTAGCCTCGTGCTAACAAAAATATATAAGAAATATCACTATCTTCTACCTAGAAATGTTGACATATGACATATGTCATGTATCGCATCTGTGTATCATCATACGCCTACGAGAGGAAGGCAAACCACGACAGAAGAAAGACAAGTGCGGTAGTAGCTCGCTGTCGAATCAGGGCAGCTTGGCAACACCTACTATCACACGGGGCAACTTGGCGAGGGATACAGCAAGCCTGTAGTAGCAGTTTCGCCGGTTGCTGCCATGGTTGATAGAACTGCCGCGGTACACAAACACATGACGTTTCTACTATTGAGGAAAGAGTTGTTTTTATAATTATATTCGTAAGGGCTAAGATTTTTAAAAATAGCAATGGGACTAGAAAAGCAAATAACCCTACACTGCATCACAAATGACCCATCTAACACACGGACTAACACTACTACTGCACATCACTAGTAAACCGCTATATTAGTCATCGGATTTTGGGTAGTACTCGTATATACTACCTATATTAAAGACAACAAGACTCCCGCCCAAGCAGCATGCCACGTCACCAAGTTTGCGAAGAGGTCCTCTAAAAGTTTTGAATTTGCGTTCGGGTCCTCATACTTGTTTTTTTGCAAAAAGGCCCTTGAAAATTCTGAATTTATGTTTAAGTCCATCCAAAAATTATAAAATTACATTCAAGCCCCTTGGATCTTTCGCAAAAGACCCCTTCAAAAATTCCAAAAATACATTTAAGTCCTCCCGCTACTTGTTTTGCCAAAAAAAACTCGTGGTTTTCGAATGAAGCTTCTTCTTGAGCCCTTTTGCAAAAAAACCATCGACTACACTTGCTGGTCACTTGGCCGAGCTTGCAGAGGTGGCTTATGAAGGTGCGAGGTGGCAATCGAAGCTCGGCGAGGCAGCGGTCCATAGGGAGCGGCGCAACCATTGAAGCTTGGTAGCAGCCTATGGCGAGCAGCGGCAACAGGATAGCTCAGGGAGGCGGTTGGACATGGCGACGGCGGTGGCTCAATGAGCAGAGGCAGCCTATGGCGAGCAGCGGTGGCTGGAGAGCTTGGGGAGGCAGCTAGCCATGGCGACCAATGACGGCGAGTAGCGGTGGCCTATGGTGAGCCATGGTGGAGAGCAGCAACACCCAAAGCTCGATGGTTTCGAGCAGTAGCACCGGCCATAGGAGATAATTGGATTAGAGGAAGGAGGGCCATTTGGTCCAGACAAGTTCATAACGGCATATCTCAAATCAATGCCACACCAGAATCATATATTTCCAATTTTAAACTTTGCAGTGGTATATTTCAAAACTTGCAGCTCTAAAGCAGCATGTATCTAATTAAGTACTCTTAATAATTTGACCGGTTGAATCATAGCTTCCTCATAGTTTCTCAGGCAAAAAAAAAAAACTTACAGCAGTAGCAAAAGGTAAAGGGATTTGATAAACATCAACCGGATGTTTTTTGGGTTGAAATCACCCAAATCTAGAACCATTGGATCATTGTTGAGATTCGGGAGTATCGATTACATCCGATCCTATGATTTGATCCAACGGCTCGGTGAATTTGGATCCGATCCTATGATTTGATCCAACGTCCGGTGAATTTGGATGTTCGGAGTATCGATTACATCCGATCGTATGATTTGATCCAACGGCCGGTGAATTTGGATCCAAATCCAATGGTTCTAAATTTGGGTGATTTCAACCAAAAAAACATCCGGATGATACCTATACACTCCCAAGGTAAAATGCACGTAGCTAGGAGTATCACACGGTTGACATTTGTACAGGGCAACGGACAAAAATATTAAGTGCGCAGATAAGGTGCTAATAAATTTCGCTTGGAGCACCTGACCCCCCATGGCTGGTTTCTCCATAAACAAGCACATGGCTCACGGGCCATCCAGCCTGACGCGCAAGAGTTCCAGTTAAGCCTGCTTGGGTGAACTAGGCGACACACATCGACAGGTGCCATCACGTGCTGCTTGGTGCTTGCTAGATCAGCCCGCACCGCAGCCGCAAGACTCGCAACCCCCCTGCAACTAGTCAACCGGCCCTGAGCACTCGATTAGAGCATTGTGACGACGCTACCAAGCCACGTAAGCATGTAGATAAGCTCTTTGCTGCTAAAGCTTAAAATTTTCCGATCGTCGCTCTCGGACGCGATAACGTAGCAAGCACGAACAAGCAAACCGGCCGAAAGCCGACTTGGTACGTAACCAGCAACCGACTCCACCTGAGCTAGCTTTACCGTCGTTTTGGTACACACGACGGGAACAAGCGCTGCAAATTAGCATGCACGTATGTTAACAACATGTGCCGATCGATGCAATGCAAGCATTCAGATATCGTGCACGATCCAGGGATGTTTGACACAGTTTTAGCTCTACTAAAATATATAGAGTTGGTAGAGTAGGGTATTCCTAGTTCTAGAAATTTATAGAGCAGGATCTATGGATACATGAAGAGTGTTTAGGTGGATCATCTTGTTTATATTTTAGATTAAAAATATAAATTTAATTCACTTTTATTTCGCACTCTTGATCGTAGATCCGAGGTGGAGTTAGGATCTGAAATTTCTATCAAACAAGACTTAATATACTCACAATAGATAGAGCGTAGTTGTCATGATTCGGGATGTGGGGTCCTTCACCGAGCCTTACTTGTCGAATGAAGGATCAACTCGGCCCCTTTCCGCAAGGGTCGTCCGACGTCCGAGGGCGTGTCGAGCTACGGATCGAGGCAAGCGACAACCGGGAACTCGGGGGCGGGACGCTACTGGTTCGGCCTCTCATGGAGATAATAACCCTACGCCCGATGATTGCACTAGTATGTGAAAACGGGTTACAAAGCACTTGCCCGGGCCCGATCAATACTAAGGGTTCCCGTGAACAAGCGGGTGTGCAAGCATGGGTGTAATCATCAAGGTCCAACCTCTAATACATTGTGCGGGGGTATTTATAGGAATTTACAGAGACAAGTCGGTAATTACAGGCGTTTCATCAGAGGACGTGGCGGCAGCGGCCACGCCTTGCCGCACGCACCACGGACGTGGTGCGATGGGCCCACCATGGCAACAGTAGTCCCCGGGCGCGATTCTCGAGCCGCGGCATTTAATGCCATGTCGCTTTGTCGCGGGCCCCGGCTTGGCTCGCTTCGGGCGGGTGGTTCCGTGAGTCGGCCGGTCCGGTCGGCTCTCATGGCGACATCCGGCAAGAGCATGGTCGGCTTGGTCCCGAGCTTGATGGTCGACGCAGATGCAGATGTAGCCAATCTCGACAGCTAGCCCCGAGGCTAAAGGGAAAAGGCCGTACCAAGGCCTCCGCCTTAAGCCTCTTAGACTTTACAGAGGGATTGGAGTCGAAGCGGCGAAGAACTGCCGCGGCATCCGAGCAACCATGCTCGGGAAAAGGTGCGATCCTCATGAGGCCGAAAGCGTGCTGCCGGGCTCGAGCAAAATAGCGCTTCGTGAGGGTGCGGGAAAATTGCAGCGGTTGCTTCCATGAGCGTCGTGGTGCGGTTCTCGATTTTCTCTTTGGGGATCGCGCCGGTCAGACCGCCGGGGACGATACGCCATGCGCGACAATCGGTTGCCGTTACCAGCCCTTTCGGCTCCTCCGCCTAGAAATAACTGGTGGGAACGCTTCATTCGCCTTCCTTCCCTTGCTCTCATTGCTTGCGATAAGAACTCCACCAAAAACCCTTGACAACCTCCGAGCTCCTTCTCTCTACTGCGGCAGCTCATCTTCCGAGTCTTCCCATAGCGCGGTTCGGGCGAGCAAGATCACGGCGAGAGGCTCGGGTTTTGGAGGAGCTCGGTACCTAGACGCCCACACCGGAGGATCCCGGAGGCGAGGGAGCCCGGCCAAGACGCATTTAGCGAGATAGTCTCGTCGACCTCTACACTGGCAACGGGCTCCGCTTGCCGGAGAGCGAGTTCCTTGGGGCGTGCTCGCACAATGCCGGTGTGAGCTCACTCATCCCGAACCCCAATTCCATCCTTGTGTTGAACCTCTTCGCCCGCCTCTGTGAAGGCTTCGTGGGTACCCTTCCCACGCCAAGCCTCTTCTTGCATTTCTACAATCTTTTTCCGCAGACCGACGGCCTTCCCCACCGCTCTTTTATTCCGCTATGCCCGTCCGCCTGTCGAGTTCCCATCTTTACTCTCAAGGACTCCGCCGCTGGCCGGGCCGACCATTGGTTCTACTCGCATGAAGCCGCAGAAGCTCCTGCGCTATAATGAGAGGCGGCGCCGCCATCGAGACGCCGCGCCGCCGATCCCGATGAGGGGCGGATCTTGATGACGATCCACGAGCTCACGACCATGGGGCTCTCTGGGCGCGACATCGTCCGCGACTTTCTCCGGAATAGGATATCCCCTCTGCGGAGGAGAGAGTATCCTTTCTTCAAAATCACCGGGTGGGACGACCACACCCGTGAAGCTGACTCGGGTATGCCCTCCCGACTTGTGATAATCTTGCTTCATACGCGCTGCTCGAACTCGTGATGACATCTTTGCGCGACACGATACCAGCCCCGGGCTCCGACTGGGTGGAGAAGAGGGTCGGCGAGATGTTCGGAACCCCCAAGGGCAAGGAGCTCGAGAAGAACGCCAGTCCCGCCGAACGTGTTCGAGCGGGCAATGTAATGAAGTGTCTCCGGTCCTTCATGCTCGGGAGAGCATCCGAAGTCTTATCGGGCGCTGCGGGATCAGATTCGTTTTGCCGACGGGTCAGGCTCCCTGGCAGGAGAAGCTTGCCCTGGAGCTGGGCATAGCCGACCTTAAAGCCAAAGCCGGCGTCGGCAAGGTGCACGCGCCCGCGACTAAGGCAAAAAAGGGAAGGAGCAAGAGATCAACCGCGCCTCCGCAAGCACCGGTTGTCGAAGAGGCACGCAACAAGACGGGGACCCTCCGGCGACATCTGAGTACGCCGACCGGAGGAGGAGGTAAGCCACCGAGGCTTTGGTCAAGAATTATAGCTCGAAGTTCAAATCGAACAAATCGCGGCGGGGGCGATTAATCGGCGAATGGTGCGACGAAAGCGGCGGCGCTGAGGAGGGAGCTGCCGAGGCGGCGACCAACTCGCGAGCCTCTAAGGCTCGGGAGTTTGGGATCGCTGGTAGGCGAAGGCTTCTTCTTTACGGAACCCGAGCATCCGGAGAAAACGCCGAGGAGGCCGACATGGAAGCAGTTGACCCCAAGTCGGCGAAGATTACTCAAAGCGCGCGAGAAGAGGGCCGAGCCGGTGATCTCGGCGGCGGGACCCGCCCGTGGCAGCGTGGAGGCCCGCCAAAGGTGAGCGCGGTTTTGTCCTTGTTTTGATTTTCTTTCTTCGCTTTTTGTCTTGCGGCCGAAGCTAACCCCACTCTCTCGACGTGGGCTTGCTAGCTCGTAGGGCCTTCCTGACTGCCGCAAAATGGCTTACGAGCTTATGATTATGCTTTAGAGGGCTTGCTCTCCGAGGCCGCAGACCTTGTGATGGTCGAGGAACGGAGGAGGCGAGGAGGTCGACCATGCCCTGAGCGAAGAGGTCGCCGAGAGGCACGGAGCTCCCTGCAAGGAGGGCGACCCGTGGCCCCGGGCGAAGAGACCGCATGGCAGGCGCGGAGCCTCGGCGAGGCGCTTGCTCGGGACAAGAGGGTGCTCGCCTGAGTGAGCGACACACTGGGCGGATAGCGAGCGATCCTCGAGCGAGAGCGCCGCCAGAGTGGGTCTAGTGCCCCATGGCGAATGCCGAGCTCTGGGGAAGATTCGTCATCCTCGGACAACCCGCCTCTTTAAGGATTCCTGCTCAGACGTTCTCCCTTGCCGGGCGGATGATATTCAAAGGGGAGATTTTTGAGCGCTTCGTGAAACTCACAAGACCGATGTTGCTAAGGTAAGGAATTCGCCGCGATGATCCTTCCTCTCCGATTTTTGTGGGTTTTGCTTAGAGTTTTCCTCTTTGGCAGCTTCTCAAAAGGACCCTAGCCAATTTCAAGAGGTGTTGATCGCCCCGCCTCCTTAGCCCAATTTACGGAGAAAGGCTTGTCGGATCACGAGGCTAGAGGAAAAGGTGACCGACCTCAAGCTCATAGATGCTACAATGGTGAAGAGGTGCATGCGAGGCGAGCAAAGGTCACGAGACAAAGGGCATGTCCTTGGTCTTGAGCGAGAGCTCGAGCAAGAAAGGTCCGCCTCCCGCTTGCCAAGGATGATGCTTCTTTGCTCGAGAAGAAGGTGCTCACGCCGAGCAAGAGCCGGAGCGAGTGGAAGAAGACCGCTGGCTCAAGGAGGAGCGCCTTTCTCTAAGCCTGAGAACAAGGTCCTCTGCTTGAGCAAGAGCTTCACGAGAAGAAGCAAAGATGCCCGGCCCTTGAGACCAAGGCGGCCGAGCTTGAGGCGTCGTCTTGGTCCGAGGAGGAGCTAGACCGGCGGGCAGAGGGCCGCCGGTTGGAGAAGGATCTGCCTCACGGACAAGGCCCTTGGGCTCGAGCAAAGGCTTGAGCAAGAGAAGCAAGATGCTCGGGCCTCGAAGTCAAGGTGGCCGACTCGAGGCGGGCAGGCGACGGCCGCCGCCCTCGCCGACTAGGATAAAGACGGTCGAGCAATTTCACAAGAGGCCCGCGAAGGTCGCGACGCCCGCCGGAAGGTGATCGACCTGGAGACCAAGGTGGCCGACTACAGGCAGAAGCTCTCCGCGGCTCTTAGAGGGACGATGCCCGGTGTGTAAAATTACACGCTCGTTGGGATGTAATGACGTTTGCTTGACTGATGCGCCTGTGATGATGTTTTTCTTTGGTCCCTCTATCGCTTTTGCTGCAAAAAAGCTGCGAGACGGGCGTAGTGTGGACTAGGTCGATGTATGAGCTACGCAAGCCCGGGTTTAGTCGAAGCCAAAAACCACTTGCGCACGCAAACAAAGGCTTGAAGGCGAAGTGTTTTTGCGCAAAATGCCTTAGCGCAACTCATTCCTACCCGAGCCCCCGCTGCGAATGGAAGTCGTACATTCTAGGACGCGAGTACGAGTCCATTTCGCAGGAGAGATGAGAGAAAGCGCGCGCTGGCCCTTCGACCACCTTATCCGGGCGACAGGCGTAGGTTAGGTCGGTGAGGGAAAAACGAACGTGTCCGGGCACTTCCTAACATTCGCGGCGCATGGTGGACGGACATGGTGAGTAGCGACCATGCACCTTGTACGAGAAAGCGAGAAGCGTTTAGGCGAACAAACGTTGCACTGATGCAAAAGGTCGCGAATTTACAATATAACGCAGAGAGTTTTTTAGACGTAGAATTTGCGTAGCTGGTCGATGTTCCATGAACTGGCGAGCTCATGCCATCCTCCGCTAGAGGCGAATGACACCGGGCGTGACAATCAAAGCATCGTGAATGGTCCCTCCCATTTGGGGAGAGTTTGTTGGTCTTCGATGTGTCTGAATCCGTCGCAGACGCAGGTCGCCGACCGCAGAGCGCTGGGCGACGCGCTTGGCCGCGAGTTTATGGAGGGTTTGTCGGTAGATGGCCGACCGAGTCGTGCTTTTAGATGAGCTTCTTCGGCAAGGTCGAGGTCGAGGCGACGCTCGCGCCCTTGGTGGATGTCGTCGGCCATGTTCACTCTTGGGGACCCGAGCACGATTTCGCGGAAGGACGGCCTCGGCACCATAGACGAGCCGAAGGGCGTTCGCCGTGGCTCGGCTTCTGCATGGTGCGTCTCACCAGAGGACGGAAGAGAGCTCGTCCACCCACGAACCGCCTTTGTCGGGAAAGTTCCGTGAAGACTCTTTTCTTGATCCCTTGAGTAATTGGCCGTTGGCCGCTCGGTACTCCGCTTGTTCTGCGGGTGAGCTCTGAGGCGGCAGATTTTTGTGCCGATATCTTCGCGAGAGGCTTGAAACGAATTTCACCGTGAACTGGTACCGCTGTTCTGTGATGAGGCGATTGGGTACCCCAAAGCGTGTCACCACATTGCTGCGAAAAAACCTTTTGGTCGCTTGAGCCAAAATGGTTGATACGGCTCGCCTCGATCCACTTAGAGAAAGTGTCGATGGCGACGAGCAAGAATTTAGAACCCTTTCGATCGCGGGAAAGGCCCGAGAATGTCGCCCCTGTGTCGAGAATGGCCATGAGAGTGGGATGGTTTGCGTAGCGTCTGTTGGTTTGGTGGGATTTACGCGGAAATCGCACGCCCGATGTCGCCACGATTACCCGAAGTCCGTTTAGCGCCTGTTGGCAATAGTATCCCAACCGAACGCTTGCTCACGATCGTCCGAAGGACGAGTGGGCTCGCGTGACGTTCCTTCATGGATATCTTCGAGGAAGAATCGGCCTCTTCGAGATATGCACTTGGAGAGGACTCAAGTGCCCTTTTGATATAGGCGCCGCCTACTAGCTTGTAGACGGATGACCGCTTTTGCGGCCGAACGCCGGCTTCTTCCTCGCAATGTCCCGTGGGCGAAATATTGACGAATGGCGCCATCCAATCCGCACCTTGCTCGAGGAAGGAGACGCCGCCGCTGCTCTCTGGCGCCTCCTCTTGAGGGAATGGAGGGCTTTGCAGATGTTCGGCTAGCGCCGGTGGCGGGCATCTCAGTGTTGGCGCCTCCTCTCAGAGGAATGGAGGGCTTGTGCAGATGCTCGACTAGCGCCCGAGGGGCGGCATCCGCGAGAACCGACCTTGAAAGTTGGTCGGCAGGAATTATCCTTCTGGGGATGTAGAGTACTTGAAATTTCAAGTACCGCTCCATCTTCCCGACCTCAACCAAGTAAAGCGCCATTGAGCGATCGAACACCGATACTCCTTGTTGACTTGGTTGACGACCACCGCGAATCGCTTTCACACCAATCGGTATTTGGACTCGAAGCGCCTTGACGCTCAGAGGTCGCCAAGAGGCCTTCATACTCCGCCGCATTATTCGTTGTGGGAAGTGTAATTGAATGATGTATCGAGCTGGTCCTCGAGGGATACCAATACAACGCCACTCGAAGCGTTAAAGCTCGAGACCCGTCGGCACATGGTCCAATGACCGCCTCAGATTCATGGTCCTTGGTGGTGGGTCACTGGGTTCGCCCATTCCACCACGAAGTCCGCTAGAATCGTGATTTGATCGCGGTGTGGGCAGAGAAGTGGATATCGAACTCGCTAGTTCCATGGCCCACTTCGCTATCCGGATACCGGGCGCCCGTTTCTTAGGATCTCCCTAAGCGGAAAGTCGGTCGATGACGACTGCGGCGCTTGGAAATAGTGGCGCAGCTTCCTCGAGGCTACGAAAGCATGAGTATAGGAGCTTCGACCTCGGTAACGCCTTTGGCCCGTGCAACACTTCCGACGAGTACACGGACGCTGCGCCCTTCTCGCTTACCACCGAGATGCGCTTACGGCCTAGGGCGTTGTCGCGAGGTACAATAAGAGTGGCTCCTGACCTCGGTGTGGCTAAGATCGGGCCGGACAGTACCGCTTTAGCTCCTCGAGGGAACGATTAGCCTCGTCTCGTCGTGATGAAACCATCGTGTTTATGAGCGCCTTAAAGAAGGGTAGGCAGCGCCGCCCGACCGGAAATGAAGCGGCTCAGTATGCCATTCGTCCGGCCAGGTCTGCACCTCCTTTACCGATCTCGGGACGATCCTCTCGATGGCTTCGATCTTCTCGGGTTGGCACCGATGCCTGCGTCTGATGATGTACCCGAGTACTTTGCTCGATCTTACACCAAAACACACTTTTCGGGTTAAGCTTTATTCGATGCCTTCGGAGGTTACAAAAGGTCTCCTCAAGATCGGACCGCGGGCCCGAGGGATTTTAGTCTTAACTACGATATCATCTACATAAACTTCCGTGTTCCGCCTATCTGCCGCCGGAAAGTCTTTTGCATCAAGCGCCGAAGGTCACCCGCTGCCGCAGACCGGGCGACATGGTCGTGTAGCGTAACGCGTCGGCGGGCGTGATGAAGGAAGTCTTCTCCTCGCCCCTCGGAACAAGCCAACTGATGATAGCCCGAATAGGCATCCAAAAACTCATTACCGGACTCGCCGCTCGCCTACCACCGGTCAATGCGCGCAAAGGAAGTTGTCCTTGGGGCACGCAGCGTTCAAGCGGTGTGGTCGACACACACGCCATTTGCCCCTTTCTTTTGACGATGACCGGTTTGCTACCACTCAGGTGCCCGACTTCTGGACGGTTTTGCCTTGAGGAGCTTGTCGAGTTCCTCCCGGATTATTGCTGCTTTCTCCGGGAAAATCGCTGAGCTCACAGACGGGTCTTTTGCCAGCCGACGGCTAGCTTCGTGCTCGATCACCTCCTTGGGACCCGGGCATATCGGACGGCTCCTAAGCGAACACGTCCGAAGTTCCTCCGGAGGAAGGTGATGAGCTCGAGTTCCTATTTGGGGTCTAAAGAAGACCCCAAATGGAGAACCTGCTCGGTCGGCCTCGCTGAGGGGACCGCTTAGTTTCTCCCCGGCCGAGGGTAACTTTAGGTCGGGAAGGCGCCAGCGCTTGGTCTGGGCCACGCTGGGGCAGCTGCCCGACCATGTCGAGGGACTTCATCGCAGCTCAGGGCCGCCCTGTGGTCGCCTTTTATGGT
Organism: Guadua angustifolia; assembly: GCA_036346375.1. Lineage (NCBI taxonomy): Eukaryota > Viridiplantae > Streptophyta > Magnoliopsida > Poales > Poaceae > Guadua > Guadua angustifolia. The sequence goes on from CM070508.1 coordinate 2,412,088, forward strand.
GATGACGCCTTTCGGCCCGGGGACCTTCAGGCATTGGTAGGCGTGGTGCGTGGCGGCCATGAACCTGGAAAGGGCCGGCCTGCCAAGAATGGCGTTATAGGGTCGACCAAGTCCACGACTTCAAATTGACTAGCTCGGTCTCCGGTTCGCGGTGTCCCCGGCTGTCACGGCAAGACGATCTCGCCCAAAGGCTTGATCGAGGTGCCGGGCGATCCTAAAGAACGGACAATGATGTTTTGATCTTAGAACGAGGGACTGCATCTCGCCCAGACCTTAACAGATATGAGGTCGAGGAGCTTCCGCGCACGACGAGAACCCGCCGACTTTTATAAGTTCTCGATGGTCGGGCTTCGACCAACGGAGCTTCGGGTTTAGTCATTCCAAGGGACAATCATCCTTGGAGAACGTGATGTGCTGCAGATCACCCGAGCTGCAGACGGGCGGCTTGCCTTGGGCGATGTGGCTAACCTCCCATGGCCTCCTTCAAATCCCTACGGATTTGTAGGCCGAGGAGCCCCAAATATGACGGCGATGTGGTTGTGGGGCTCTGATAAGCCATGTCGCCGCTGCTTCCGCGGGGTCCTTGTTTTTACCACTCTCCCTTGCTCGGGAGAGTCGGCATGGGTCCTCGCCTGAGAACTTCTCCAAAGCAGACGCCCAAGTTCTCGAGCTTGAGGAGGTCGTGGCCGACATTTGTGGAAGCGGGCGGGCCACCGGGCGCCTCACCACGATCCTCGCCGCCTTCTTGGTCGTTCGACCTCGGCCATGACCTTGGTCTCCGAGATCGCTCGGTCGCGGCTGGCTCGGCCGATCACGACGCCGCACTGCCGCTTTCGGTCGGCGGGCGCTGGGTCGCTGGCGGTCGACGGCCGCCATCAGATCGGCGTCTGCGACTTCTTTTCTTGTTTGCCTTTTTGCACGGACCGAGAGTCTCGTGCTCGGAGAGCCTCCAGTTCGGCTAGGGCGGCAACTTGCCCTCGCCGAGCGCCCTCTTCCATTGTACAACCTCATCGGCGTTAGCGTAGTGATCCGGCCATCTGAATACGCTGGCACTGTGTCCGTGGATCTCCAAGTCTTGTGTGAAGCGGACGTCGCGACCCGAACTTGAAGGCCCAGACTACCGCCTCGTCCGAGATGCTCGGAATGGAGTTCTCACCTTGATGAACCTTTGGACAAAGTCACGTAACGCTTCTTGTCTGTTCGATCACCGCCGAGGTCGCGCTTCGTTCCGGCGTATAGCAACTCGAAAGTTTGATTCGCAGGCCTCGAGAGCTGCCCCACGAGCGGATTGATCCTCCTTCCGTTGAAGAGCCATGTTCGGCGGAGCCGCCGAGGACCGTGAGGGAGGTAGTTGACCATGACCTCTCATCCCCGGCCGCATGGATGGCGTGGAGTAAATCGAGAGAAACTCATCCGGTTTACGAGTCCCGCTGAAGCGCTTCGATGTGGCGGGCTTGAACTTGCTCGGCCACGTGATTCCTCGGAGGGTCGCCGAGAAAGCCCGCACCAATGCCGCCCATCATGGCGGCCTCCGGCGTGAAGCGATCGTGGCGACCGGAGCCTAAGCGTCCTTGCGCACAAGGCGAGGCGAAAAACACGCCACGCGCGCGACGACGGCTGGTTCGAGGTGGAGCATGCGGAACGCTCGCGGACGGGTGAGACATGACCGCGAGCCCGAGGGGGCGGCCGGGGACTGCTCCGAACGTCCTCGCGACGCCGATGCTGCTTCCCGTGGTCCCCGAAAGGGCTTCGGAGACACCGCCGGGAATGGCGCTTCCTGTGAAACGCCCGAGCCCTCGAACGCCGGTAGGCGCAGGGAGGCCCATATCAGTGGCGAGCATTTCTAGGTTCTCAGCCACTAGGGCTCCCATGGCCGCCAAATCCGCAGGGTTGGAGAGGCTCTGGAGGCCGCGCACGACCGTCGCCATGGTGCGAAGACGCTCGGCGCTCTGGGGAGCGACAGGAGGCGACCTCGGGAGACGGTGGCGAGCGTGCTCCTGGGAGTGGTAATCGCTGGTTTCCTTGCGGGTCTGGTCGCCGGCCCCGGCGTCGCGCCCTCCTTCCGGTTGACCGGGGTCGGCCGCCGGGAGCATGCCCGGGGACAATTCCAGATGGCTGCCGTTGGCACCATGCTGGTGATGGGGGGAGATCCCCGGAGATTGCTCCTCCTGGATCTCGTTTCTCGCCACGTTGACACCGCGGGAGCACCAGGACCGCGAATACGACTCCGAGGAGGTGTCATATGCCGCGGTCCCCTGGCTGAGCTCCAGACGGTCGGGAGCATCGGGATCGTTCTCGGCCGCGGACTCCTCCCGCGACGAGGGTATCGACTGCGAAGCGGAGGAATCGCTCTCGCTGCTGCGGCACGGGAAAGACTCCGGTTTCGGTGGCCTTTTGGGTCGCCGCACCGCCCACACCATCGCCGGGCGAGTACGATCGCCGTCCTCACGCCGCCGAAGACGCAAAGGTCTTGGTTGTCTTGCGAAGTTCGGCATCCTCGTGGATTCCTGCAGAGGACTTCATCGGTCCCCACGACGGCGCCACCGTGTCGGCGATTCGAGACAGGGTCCTTCACCGAGCTTACTTGTCGAATGAGGGATCAACTTCGGGCCCCTTTCCCGCAAGGGTCGTACGTCCGAGGGCGTGCCGAGCTACGGATCGAGGCAAGCGGGACAACCGGGAACTTCGGGGACGTTTTTACAGTTCGGCCTCTCGCGGGGGAGATAATAACCCTACGTCCAGTGATTGCATTAGTATGTGAAAACGGGTTACAAAGCACTTGCCCGGGGGCCTGATCAATACTAAGGGTTCCCGTGAACAAGCGGGGTGTGCAAGCATGGGTGTAGTACCGAAGGTCCAACCTCTAATACATTGTGCCAGGGGGGTATTTATAGGGAATTTACAGGAGACAAGTTAGTAATTACAGGGGCGTTCTCATCAGAGAGGACGTGGCGGTGCAAGGCTGGCGCTGTGCACGGCACCACGGACGTGGGTGCGAGGGGCGAGACCGTGGCAACAGAGTCCTCGGGCGGCGATCTCGAGCCGCCAGCGGCATTTAATGCCACGCCGCTTGTCGCGGGCCCCGGCTTGGCTCGCTCGGGCGGGTGGTTCCGTGAGCGGCTGGTCCGAAGGTCGGCCTCATGGCGACATCCGCAAGAGCATGGTCGGCTTGGTCCCGAGCTTGATGGTCGACGGTCAGATGTAGCCAATCCCGACAAGAGTAGTACAAGATAAGTTATGATCATAGAGTATTAAGGTTATTATATTGTTCTGCACAACTCGATGATTCGAGGTCGTATTTATATTTCTATAGTATCGAGGACGTAGGAATGCATTTAATAGGAATTTGATAAATCTATTTCTGTGCTCTAAACAACCTATATGGGAAAAAACCCAAGGATCGGAATAGTTTAAAATTCCTTTGAAAATCCTCCAATCCAAAGAAGCCATAAACTCTAGTTTAATTCGCAAACCATATGGATCCTCACATCCCTTTTAGTGCTTTCACCCTTTAAATTTTTGATACCTCTTGATGCTAGATAAACGAGTAGTTTTTGTGCTAACTCAACGGATAGTTTAGCTCGGAACCATGATAAAATGTTAATGTTTAGATGAGTGGTAATTCTTTAAAAAAATTTAAGATTTAGTTTAAATTCGAACTAGTTTCTAAAACATTCCAATAAAATACCACTGATCAAAGAGGCCCCACCAAAGTCTGGATCCCGTCCCCACGGTTGTTTCGGCGGCGAGCAACTCCTGCGAAGCCTGAAGCTCGCGAACTGCCAGCCTCCGCCCACTGCAGGGCTTTCGCGCGCTCGCCACGCTCGTCTTAAAGCACCTGCCGGAGTGGACGCCGGCGACCGTCTACGAGGGCGTGTTCACCACGTGCCCGCAGCTGCAGGTGTTGCAGCTCGAGTCTTGCCGCTGCGAGGAAGTAGGGCTGGTGGTCGACGTGCCAATGTCGCACATCAGGGAGAATGTAGTGGACGACCCGGACATCATGACGGTTGAGATGCGCGCTCTCCCGAGTCTCGAGAGTTTAGCTGCCCTGCACCGCATTACGCGGGTCGAGCTCAGCTCCGTCCGGCGCCTCGCGCGCATGAGCCCAGCATCTGTGTGCCAATCCCACCACAGCCCGCGCTTTGGAGATGCAAGCTCGGAGCAACAACGACGCGGCGTCGCGTCTCGTGTGTGCCGCTTTCAGTGATGACTAGTTATGTGTTCGTGCGTCGTAACGAAAACTCAATTTATGATAAAAATTTATTTGTAAAAAACACTAATCTTGCCTGAATAATGGAGTATTGTTTAATCTGAATGTATAATGGTTGAAACTTAATTTACGATAAAAAATTTATTTGCAAATAGGACTAACAGTGGTAAAGGTGGGTAATTAAAGAGCAGTAGCAAAGATGAGTAATTAAAGAGCAGTGACAAAGATGGATAATTTTGATGAAGTGATACGGGAACTTGTTTTATATGGTAGAGATTATGTTGACACAAGTACTTCTGAACTTGTTACTACTAAACGAGCGGATACTAATACGAGGCCACGTCAGATGTGGTGGCTTTGTCCAGGAACATGTCATTTGCTTTTGCCAGAATTGAAATGGCGAGGCATCCCATTTTGACACTTGGTTTTCTTTGAGAGGATTTGACATTTGACTCGGTTGTGATGTACTTAGGGGCGAATCCAAGGGGTGGGCTCCATCAGGCCCGAGCCCATCCTCCGCTGTTGTCGAGCCCCTTCAGCTGCTCTCCCGCTTTGGAGTATGGACTCTCTGGCGGCTCCACCACTAGCAGCCCTCACTGACCACTGCAGTACATAGATGGTCTTGCTGATAGTTAATGGCGTCTAGAGGGTATCAGACATTCTAGAGGTCACTGCATCAATCGTGGTCTCTCTTCTACTATCCTACAGGCTACAAATGGTAAATGGGTAAATGAGATCACTGAATAAATGGGTAAATGTGTAAATTGGTAATATAGTAAATTAGTAATATAATATATACTATCAAATATCAATATATTGTATTCATACTGTTATCACTCATATTGTTATACATTAATAAAAATTACAAACATACCATACAAATGTACAATATGCTGCTCTAGACTCTATTGTTGGTAATATAGTTGTATTATGCTTACACATTTATAGCTGTATTTATTCGTAGATTTGCAATAATAGAGAAACGAACTTTGCGCAATTATTTCACAATTAATTCAAGTAGTACTCCCCCAACCGATGAGAGCGCAACTCAACTAAAGATGCTTCAACTAGAATTGAATACGAATGAAATTATTGCCGATCCGGTGCTTCACATGCCAATAGAAGATTATGCTAATGAAATTAGAGATCAAGTAAGGATTTTTGTTTTTTTCTATGCTTTTCCTTTCTTTATGTATGAATTTTAATTTTACAATACTATAATTGCTCTGTTTGTTTCAATTTAGTTTATTCTAATGAGGCTTTGAGCCCACCCTCTATTTCAATTCTGGCTTCGCCACTGGATGTACTGATGTGGTGCTGATTTTTGCTTTCTTGTGTGAATTGGCGAATGGCGAGCGCTGCTCTGCCGATGGCGATGGCCGGGATTCACACGGCGAGCTCAACGGCCGTGCCGACCCTATCAAGGAAGCTGAGCTACACGGGTCATAACATTGCGTGCTTTACTTCGCATGCAGTGAGGTATCCTTGTTGCGTGTATTTGTAAATGCAAAATTGCATTAGAACTTCCTCCGTGCAGCGAGTGGAAGACTCGAAGCATTTGTGCAGTACTTGGTAGTTGGTAATGTTACTAATGCACATGCTATACTACCTTTATTATACTCCATAGAGTTAACGGCCAGGAGCCTCCCTAGGTGTCCTCCCTCCACGAAAGCACCTTAAAAATACGTAATTACGTTTAGATCTTTTCACCAATTGAGGTTATTTTGTTGCTGATTTAATTGAGCTATCAAATAATGTTATAAATTTTTGAAACTTTTTTATAAGGGTCCTTAGAGCATGCCTAAGTTATCATAAAAAATTTGGATCATGATCAAACTTGTACAATTTTTTAAAATTCTGACAATGCTACTAATGCATTCAAAGCAAATCCACTAATTTAATTGAGATAATAAATCATATCGGAAATTTTTGAAACTTTTTTATAAGGGTCCTGAGAATTTTTATAAGGGTCTTGAGAGAATGCATAAGCTACCGAAAAAAAATTGGACCATGATTAAACTTGTGTGATTTTTAGAAATTTTGAATGCATTTAAATTTTTCTTTTTTTGGTTTTCTAGACCATCATTTGAATTTGATTTTGAAACCTTTTGAGAAGGGTCCTGAGAGTATGACTAAGCTACCATAAAAATTTCATATTATGATCAAATTTATGCAATTTTTAAAAATCTGACAATGGTGCTAATGCATTTAAAGCAACTTCACTGATTTAGTTGACATGTCAAAGCATGTTGCAAATTTTTGAAACTTTTTGAGGGGGTTCTGAGAGCATGTATAAGCTACCATAAAAATTTCAAAGCACGATCAATTTTGTGAGATTTTTAAAAATTTTGACAGCGCTACTAATGTATTTAAATTTCACTGATTACCCCGAAAACTCACCTACGTGCGACGCATCTAGTTTTCTGCAAATGTGATGGAAATTGGAATTGCTCCATTTCGTGCGAGTACAATTAGGTGGACATCGAGGTTGAAGTGTGGCTTCCTGCAATACGGGCCTCTTGTTCTTCAGTGTGGCCCATGGGTTATGGGTTGAATTCACTCCCTTTCAGGTTTTTATATTACAAACTAATTCTAATTTTCCTCTAAAAAATAAATTCTAGTTTTATATCCATATTAAAGTTCGCGAGCTAAATTATTGTCATGTTCACATTTTAAATTAAGTTGTTGAAATAATTGTCATGTTGAAACTAAAATTGATTTTAGTCATGAAATCCGGAGATCATTTGAAAGCTGGAAATCAGGATTTTGAAGTTCAATTATACTAGGTGTTCACAAGAGGGTATTTTGGGATATTTTCTTTAAGGAAGTATACTAGGTTTTTATGTTTAAAATCAAGTCTAATTTGAAACGTTTGCGCTGATGCTATATTTTGACTCCCTTATGGAGAAAGGGATGTGTGATAATATTATGGGAACTTTTACTTGAAAAGGACTTGTATAGGTAACACTGATATGGACAATTAAGCTTCCTTTATTTTGAGTAATGATTGAGTCCATTAAAATTGTTATTTCCGCTTTCACATTGACAATGCGTGTTTGAATCTATTTTTGTAGCGATCATGTTAGGTAAGATATAAAGCACTAGTGATAACACCATTAATGCCTTTTGCAAATTGTTATGCCAAGTGTTTACACATACAAAAGATGAGTTCAGAGGACAATATGCTATTTCTGCAACTTAATAAGTATAACTGGTTAGTATATTTTTTTAGATAATGGTAGATTAAATTTCCCGGCCTCTACATCAAAAAATGCTAAAAAGCTATCACAAGAAAGCTAGAAGTTGCAAGATAAAAGCTAAAAAGCATTTTTTGCAAGATAAAAGCTAAAAAGCTATCACAAGAAAATCCCTAACAAAAAAGTTGCACCAATCCATGATAAACATGGAACATAAAGTTTCAATCCACATGTAGCCTGTTATTAAAACACCATCCATGACTAAAGAAGAACTGGTTAGCATATAATATACTTGGTTGTTTTCATTAGAGAAACAATGTGATGTTGATTAAAAATGTGACATTCTATTAGTGTGTGAAATATTGATTGACATTGGTAGTATCGCAGGAACAATGGTGCGACAGTCAAGGTTCTGTCAACGAAGTAAGATAAAAAAAAATGCACATGAGAGGATCTCTAATACCACACCTTAATTTGATCTAACATGTTGCTTATATTCCTTTCAGCCTGGGAGTAGAAAACACAGTGGAAGGTCAGGCTCCCATGCTAGCTTTCTTAGGAACCAGAAGGATGGATGGCAACAAAACCTTGGGAGGGCAAGCTTATGGAGCAAAACCACAGTGAACCGCATTGTCTGAACAACTGTGAGGAGCTGAACTTTGCAGGTTCCAAGCTTTCTGATGCTAGCTCAGTTAGAGTCAGAAGAAACAATGTCACAACTAGGGTGGCAGCCAAGCCTCCTTCAGTGCTATCAGCTTCTTCTTCTGACTTTGTGTGCGATGAGAGCTCTCCTTCGACATCTTCGGTAACTTCGGTATTTGCTACCATCATCTTAGCATCAGAAGCAAGATCTGACAGTGGTCATGGTGGAGGGCCGAACTACACGAGCTTGACCAAGTCTGCCAAAGCAAGGCTGAACGGTTGCAACAGTCATACAGGGCAATTTCAGATTCAAAGACAACGATCTGGGGACATGTCATATCATAAAAGTTGGCAGTCTCTTCATTAGATGCCAAAGCAATGCCGGCTTGGAAACCAGTCACCTCAAGGTGATTGAAACTGAACAGCGTGTCTTTGAAAGGTCGGAACATGAGTACATGACAAGAAGCTTGGACAAGGAGAATGATAATTGATCCTAGTTCCTTATTTATGGACAAACTAGTTTGCACCTTACATATTTCCCTCAAGCTTCTTCTTTTTCTAGTTCTGTTTTCATACATCCAAGTTAAACGCCTCATTGTTTCAGTTGTTGACGTCTGAACCTCTAATTATCTATACCTGCTGTGTATTATAAAAAACCGTCGTTCTAATTAGGATCGTGCTGGATGGTGATAGTTGCTTATATTGGGTTACCAATGATGAATTTGATAATCTGTGACAATGAGAACGATGAAAGGTTTATCTCGTTTGTTCTGACAAATAATCGCGTGTCCTCGTCCATAAGGACCCCATGACATGCCTTAGGCGATTTTAGGCGATTTTCTAATTCCCCAAACAACTGCGTCGTTCATTTCGATTGGCCTTCTCATATATGATGCCCTCATCAGAATCGCCGGGTAAACATTTGCAGCATTCGGGTTCGGTAGAGCGATCGTCCTCGACTTATTTATTTAGCGTTGTTTAACTAATGACCTGATTATATTAATCCGGCCCACATTGCTTGTCAAAATCTACCCTTTAGATAGCATCAGCGGCCAATCCATGGCGTGCTTAAATAAAAGGGGCAAAAAACCCCGCGGACGATGAGATTTCGCAACGCCGCTGCCGTAGTGCTCTACCACTCCCTGGCCAGTGCACAGGCGACGGAAAGGGACGCGGTGAAAGCTATATGCCGAAACCGAAGACATTAACCTCATCTGCAGTAGGTGATGATCATCTTTGTGGCAATGTCCGGTGCCTTTCGCTTGCACACCTGTCCAAAACTCTTAAAGTGTGTCAGTTACCGCTGGTGCTGTCATGCGATCGTAACCTTGTCCTCCCAGGAATAACTTCGCTCGAGTGACGCCTGAACAATTACAGCATGATCCAGATGCCCATAGTTTCAGAGAACCAACACACGATTGCACGGTCGAGATTGCATCGTGTGAGGCGACCCAGGATGGAGAGGAGCGGATGGTCCTGGCGCGAGGAACATCCACGCATGCCGTTATCCGGAGGCCGGCATTCACTGGAGACGGCAGGGGGGCAGGCAAGATTCTCGGAGACAGTGAGGGGGACAATTCAGTGTTACAGGCTTTCAGAAGGGCCCGGGCCCGGCACTATGGTGACATTGGTGAACGCTGTGGTCACCGCGAAAATGACAGCGGCGGAGGGGAGGTGAGGGAAGGTGCGGTTTGGGCTCCCGCTTTGACACACTGGAATTAAAAGAGGCGATCGTTACAGCACTGGCCTGGCTTAATGCCGCCATCACTTCAGAGGAGCTCTGCGTAGGCTAGAGATAACGCACGCGCAACCAAACACGACACCACCGAGCTCCTCCTCGGGGGTGTTGCTTGCTGCTGGGCTAGTACTGCGTGCTCGCCGGCCATGGGCGACGGAGAGGCCGCGTCGAGCAGGTTCCGTACGATCTGCGTGTTCTGCGGCAGCAACGAAGGCCGCCGCAAGGTGTTCGGCGACGCCGCCCTCGATCTTGGCCACGAGCTGGTGGGTAAATGGCCAAAATAAGATCTTTGCCCCGCCGGGATACGTGGACTGGGCTGGCTTTGCCACCATCTCTTTATGAGGTTCTTGGTTTCTTGGTCGTGCGTTTAGGGCGTGAGTTGTGGGCTTGTTGCAGGTGAGGAGGGGCATCGATTTGGTCTACGGCGGCGGCAGCATCGGATTGATGGGTTTGATTGCGCGGACGGTCCTTGATGGTGGCCGCCGTGTCGTTGGGTAGCATCTGTACTTGCGTTTTCTCTCCTTTTCGCAGCAGCTGAGGCTTCTTATTTTGGTGGCTCTCTATCTAATGCAGTGGGCGTTTTCGTTTGATATGTTCGCAGGGTGATTCCTAGAGCTCTCATGCCTATTGAGGTATGCCTGCAGTTCCATTACTTCGATTTCTGTTTAGCATTGTGCAGCCTTCCAGGGTGGGAAATTTTTGTTCAATTCAGCCTTTTGTCATTGTACAAAGTAGGGTCTGCGATGTGGTGGGAAATTATTGTTCAATTCAGCCTTTTGTCATTGTACAAAGTAGGGTCTGCGATTTTGTGCTTCGTTGGAAACCACCGTTTGATTCCTGTGCTGTTTGGATTATAATTTAGGAACGTTCTGTTCCATATTCAAATTGAACTGTGAGAGAAGTGATCAAGCTGGCTAGGACTAGAAATTCTGGCAATTTGGCTTCTATCTTGTTTTAGTGGTAGGTAATAAGGTATAGCAACTTGGAGTTCAAGATTTAGCAGCCGTCTGAATTTAGTAGTACGCTTGCTCTGAGCTGAACTTGAATTGTGTCGCCAAACATTCAAAAGTTCCTCATGGAAATGTTGACTATATAGGCTTGGAGTATGGAGATTTGGATGTGAAAATACTGTCCAGTTCGTCCTGACATTTTTCTTAAGCAAAATAGTCTGTATTGACATTTGCGCGCGGGATCTTTTGACAGATATTAGGTGAAAGTGTAGGCGAAGTAAAGGTTGTATCTGACATGCATGAGAGGAAAGCTGAGATGGCTCGACGATCTGACGCGTTCATTGCTCTTCCAGGTGCCAGATGTTTAATGATTTCCTGCTACCATCATTTGGCCACATAGATAATTCAATAGAACTTCCCTACCAATTTCTGTCAGGGGGATATGGAACAATGGAGGAGCTGTTGGAGATGATAACATGGTCACAGCTCGGAATTCATGACAAACCAGTAAGCATAACCCACAGACAGGTTTTCCCAAACAGTTAATATCTCAATCACATATCAAAACCTTCGACTTATCAACAGGTTGGATTGCTAAATGTTTATGGTTACTACGATCCACTGCTTGATCTGTTTGATAAAGGTGTGGCGGAGGGTTTCATAAACCCTGATTGTAAACAAGTATTCGTTTCTGCACCAACAGCTAGAGAATTGCTGACAAAGATGGAGGTAATTTGACTGCAATATCCATTTTTAAAATTCTCATGCTTCTATGACAGTAGCATTTACAAAGGCTTCTGCTATATATTTCCATGTCCCTGTTTGTGTTCAGCAATACACACGGCTGCACCAGGAGGTAGCCCCAGCGACAAGCTGGGAGATTTCAGAGCTAGGCTATGGAAGAGCACCGGCCGATGAATCCTAGCACCAGCTTCCAAGTGACTTGTTCCACTGATGTCTTCGTTTTTCCTGTTCCTTCCGAAGTGTCAAAGCCGTTCAACGTGGGTACTGTCTCGGGAGGAGGTTTGTGTTGCGTTTGGCAATTTGTCTTCCACGCAATTTGCCGGTCCAGTTGCTACTTTGATCTGGTGACGAACCAAGAAGTTGTATGTACTCTCGTCGCCATCAACAATTTGAAGTTTGAATTGCATGGTTATGTAAAAGTTGTTTTTTCCCCCTGTGGTCCTTGTGGAATCCTGCCGGGGCGGCACAAAAGCAGCTGGGCGACGTCACAAGCGAGTGAACACCGAATGGATATTTGTACTCGTTGAAGCTTCTTTTGGTTAGAAAACACAAGGGTGGTGCGAGTGAGGATTCATCCTCTCGCTTTGCCTTTCGGAGAGAGCTAGCTAGCGTACTTTGTTGCCATTGGGACATCTTTTGCTTTGCGAGCGCGTGTTGATACGACTGATAACAACGTCCACGACATGAAAGGAGCTCCGAGAACTGAGCGTAGCACAGTTGACGGAGCGCCTAGACGCTTACAACGCCCGCTCACGTTTGACTAGGTATACAGTCGTGCGTGTTTAATGGAATAATGTGTACTCATGCTCCAGAGATTCTAGAGCACGGTTAACAAAACCGTGAAAAACTGCTCGTAAAACCGTGGTTTTTGATCTTACCGTTCCGATTCGAGATCCAAAACCACTCGGGCCATCTTAAAACGCTCAAAAACCGCGGTCCAAGGAAAGGCATATTTTTAAATTTTCAACTCTTTCGGTTTTGAGCCAATCAATCCCATATGCCGGTAGGGTGAACACTGGAAAAAATATTTGCGTCGAGGCTCACGGCTCGCTTTTGTTTGGACTCGGCTGCGACTGCGGTGTGGCTGGCGGCTCTGAAGCTCGGCTCGATGTATCAGCCATGAGCTGCAGGCCAGCTACTCCAGAAAGCATATACGGCCCAATCAATCCCACATGCCGGTAGGGGTGGAAAAACGCTCGAGATTCGCGGTGCTACAATGAGCTCGAGCCCGAGCTCACCGTCAGCTTGGTACTACAATGAGCGAGCTCGTTGGCTCGGTAAAATTCGACATTGAAATCACTTTCACTAATCACTAATCAATTATCCAAATTACATGAGGCTTAATTTTAATACAAAATTAGCCACGACCTCTGAACATTCAATCGACTTGGTATTCATACGGTCATATTGAATAAGGAACATACAATGAAATATAGAATGCATGAGGTTTAGTGATTGATCGACATAAGTAACATAACACAAAGTGTATACAAAAGTAACAAAACACCCTTTCATAGTTCCATACTTTCATAGTTCTATTCCATTCTTGCAGTCTTGCAGACTCCAGAAGTCCAGAGGAAAGCAGTAGAGCTAGAGGCTATAGTATTGAGGCGGGCCCACATGCAAGACGGCTCACGAGCCGGCTCGGCTCGGCTCGAGGCTCGACCGAGCCGAGCTTGGTTTTCAGCTCGACAAAGACAATGAGCCGAGCCTGACTCGGCTCGCAAACTGACGAGCTCGGTCGAGCCGAGCCGAGCCGGGCTCGGCTCGATTCCACCCCTACATGTCGGCGCCCTCGATGCGGCGGGATCCCGTGGTGCTGCGCATTGTGCTATCGTGGGCGTGGCGAGCTCGCGCGAGCGGCAGATGGCGACAGCGTGCCCTCGATGGCACGAGTGTTCGGCCGAGTCCCACGCCACCGCTACTCACGGGCGCCCGCTCGCTGCATAGAGGTGGGTCTAGGGCCGTCTTATGGGTTTATCGTATTTTGAATCTAAATTGTGTTAGACTGTGACAGTTCATTATGCTCATCGTGCTGGGCTGGGCTGGCTCGACTCGCTTTTGACTAGCCCAGACACGGTTTATTTGCGCTTTATGTCTGCTTCGTGCCGTGTCGGCTCAGGTCCGGTCCATTTATATTATTGCTACGAGAGAAAATGATCACGGATTGATTTCTTTCTTTATCTATCTAAAACTTCCTTTTTCTCTGGTCGAAACAAAGTCCTATTGTGTTTATTCTTCTCGATTTCTTTGATTCGGTTGCTCCTTCCAGTCACACGCATGTAGCCATGCATTTACTTCTTGATTTGCTTACCTACACACACAACGCATGCATTCCCTTCCTTTTTTTCTAGTCCATCTAGAGTTTTCTTCCTTTACTTCTTGATTTGCTCACCCACATATACAACGTAGGCACGCATAGACTGTTTCGGGCCATACCGGCTCGAGCACGGCCTGGATTATCGTGTCGAACCGAACCGCCCATCGTACCCGATTGACAGGTCCGGTACAACCCGGACAACCATACCATATCGATCTAGCCTATTTAAAATAGTTTTATACCGGATTATAGATCAAATTAGACCAAACATGTCTCATACCGGACCAAAATAGTCAAGTGCCCACCTCTATCACCGGTCGCCGCATGGCTCTTCCGAGTTACACGCGCTACACGACCGGAGGCGCATGCCCCGCTACGCGGAAGGATGTGTGCGCCCTGCGGCCATATCGGCAGCAGCTATCGCCTGTGCGCTTGCTGCAAACTACCTTTATCACTGGGGTTTTAAGTTTTAACTATCCTTAAGAGGAGGTACATCAAAACTTTTAAATTTCTCTCTCTCTCAGTGCCTCTGCTCTTTAAACCCTACGTGATGAGGCGATGCAAATACAAAACATGCATTAGACGGGCGTGTCACAGTTCAATCTGAAACAAGAATTAGTTAGTTCTGTTTCGACTTGTGGTGATAATTGGACTGATCCAATTGGTTTCAGCACTCTGAGCCAGCTTCGAATTGAGGATGTTCTAGGATTTTACACTTCAACAAAAGTACGTGTAAAAATAATTAAATACCTTCATTTATTAGCCTACATATTGTTCTTGGATGGTGTATGCTACTCTAATCCACAATAATAAATAACATTGAGAATAATGAATGATAGAGGTATGCAATGGAAAAATTAGTTAAAAGTTGCTTCGAAATTGCAGAATGACATGTATTTAGAAATAATATTTGAAAGTAATAATGATATATATTCAGGAACAAAAGGAGTAAACTATTGTATATTGAAAGCTAACAGAAAGTTACTAAAAAAAGAGAGAAATAGACTAACAATTTTCATAAAAGGGCAAAATATCTTACCCTTAATCTGGTGGATCCTAGTTAAGTTAAACTATAGTAACCATTGAATGTTGCTAAAGAAAAAAAAAGAAATAGACTAGTAATTCTAACAAAAAAGCAAAACATCTAGCACTTAATCTGGTGGATCCTAATTAAGTTGAACTATAGTAGTTATTAGATGTTATTATTTTTTTAAAAAAGACATCTAATTGTATATCTTAATGCATTATCAGACTAATTAACCGCTTATTGACCTGGTAGAGCATTTCATCATTGGGTTAAAACGCTTTACATGCTCCTCCTGACATGCTGCAACAGCATACGTATTCTCCTCTCAGTCTAATTCAAAAGTAAATTCAAAACTCAACAGAAATGCATTCTTACCTTCAGATTATTATTCTTAGTTTCTTTTTTTTTATTAGACAAAAGGCTCTGACCAACTTTATTGAAAGTTAAGCATCAGGTGTTGGAGAAGATGTGGTAATAAGAGCAAGATTTTAATGATTATTCCATATAACAATATGATTAAAAGTACATAATCTAAGGATAGCCGAAATGATATAAATAGCATGATAAAGCATAAAAAGAATTTTATGTCATTCATACAATGAATCATGTCTACTATCGCAAATAAAATAAAGATTGAAGTATATAGTATTGCTCTCAGAATAGGGTCTAATTGAAGATTTTAAACCTACAATTCTTAATCACGAATGGGCTAACCAATAATTCAGTGAATAAGTCTTTGAACCCTTACCATCTTAATATACACTATAAAGAATTGACAAATTTATCTCACCGTTAAAGATTCTATTCAGGTCAGCACAAATTCAAATGATCATATGAGCAGTTCAGTATTAGACACTTGCTAACCGAATCAACAAAGATTATCTGATCAGTCAAATAGCTAGTAAACCAACCGAACAATGCAAACTCTGTACAGATCAGCAAACTGACATAAATATTGAAGCACCAGAACATATTCAATTCAGCATCTAATTAGCACACCTTCTAAAACAAAATCTGCACTAAGTTCAGAACTAGCTAACTAACATGCTAATTCCAGATCACACTAGCAATATCAGATTAAAGACTAACCAAACTAGCAAGTGAAAGAAATACTGACAGAAGCTTATAACAGATAGTGATAGAATTAATCAACAGCAAAAGAATCAATACTTTCTAGCATACAAGTCTATGGTTTAAGGTCTAATTCACAGAAATAAATGTTTTTGTCATCACAATACCCAATATCATCATCGAGCAAATAAGACAATGAAAACTGTGAGCGATTCTTCAGAAAAACTCACTGAGGAATAGCATTCAAAGCTATTCGGATGTGAAGGCAAGGCACAACAGAGGTCGTAGTCCCAAAAAACCAATCGCTGCCGCAAGTGCCACGGGTGAGATGGCTTGGTTTCAGAGATACAATGCCCTTTCCCGCAGTCATGACACACCAACTGCGAGACCGAGCTTCACATGCAGCTCAAGAACAATTTCTTCGAGCCAGAAATCCCCCACAAGGAATTAGCCTCAAAGACCGAACCTTCGGAACAGCAAGCTAAGAGCAAAGATTCAACCAGCCAACACACTGGATCTCAGATCTGGAGTTCTTCCTCACTAGCCAAATCGTGTGCAAGAAAAAGTGGAGAACAAGCTAGATGGGGGAAGTAGAAGATTGAGACTTTCTTACTTTGCGCTTTTGAAGATAAGCCAGGGGAGTCGGTTTTGTGCCCTTTGGGCCTCGTTTGTGCGTTTTTTCGACACATTCGTTACACCTTTTCCCTTTCGGGGACTAGAATACGAGCTCGGCAGACGTGTCTTGGCATCAAGCAGACGATGGTCATGTAGCTAGCCCACAGCCCTGGCAAATAAGATGAGAAGATGGCCTAGTCCAAAGCAAACCCTACCAACCTGCTCGTGTGCCCCGAAAGAATCCACCGTCGGAGGGCTCAAAAATCCCAACGAAAGTGGGCCTGGACTCACCGGACGCGCTGCTATTTTGTCGCTCCCATCCAAATCGTGGGACGGCGGTCGATGCGCAGAGTAGCGGACCACGCCAAGCCAGGCGGTGGCCACTCGGAATTGGAAATTGATGGCGGTCGCCTGTTTGTTACTACTAGAGATTATAGAAAGCAGATTTTAAAAGTTGGATTGTAAAAGCTGAATTATTAAAACCTGATGACTGTTTGGTAACTCAGATTATAGTGTATTTGGATTGTTGTTTCTGCGTGGCAAAAGTCTGTGGTACCCTCGGCCTGTTTTGTTGCCTTATTTTGCTGGAAGGTGGAAGGGTATTATGGTCTTTTGTACAAAAAAAAAGCTGAGGAAAGCTCCTCCAAGGTGGATTGTGGGATTCTAACAATCTGGACTCCGGATTGTTACAATCCAAATTAAAAACTGTCTGTTTGTTAACCTTTCAGTTTTTAAAAGCTGCTTTCTATAATCCCTAGCTGAAACAAACAGGCCCTAAGTCTATGGTGTGGATGTTTTCTTGTGTTACAAGTAGCAATATCTTTTTACATCTCTCACTTTTCTTTTTTTAAAATAGCTCCCTCGAGACAATGCTTGCCGTCGTCCTCTTTATTATCCTCTCTCCTCAAATTCAAAATAGTTCTTGTTTTTGGAAATTTTATTCCCAAGTTTTTGAATAATAAGTATTTTTAACAATTTTTGAAAGATTTTAAGTCGAAACTTTTCGAACCGAAAGTTTATTGAATTGAAAGTTTTTAAACCAAAAGATTTTGGTTTGAAACTTTTCTATATGAAAATTTTCGACTTGAAATTTTCTAATTTGGAAATTTTCGATTTAAAAGTTTCCGAGTTGAAACCTTCTGAGTTAAAACTTTCTAATTTGAAATTTTTCGAGTTAAAACTTTCAGTTGAAATTTTTCTAACTTTAAATCTTTGTAAGAGAGAAAGGAATAGATCAGGTGGGGGAGTGAGTACAGAAGAGGAAATAGGAAATGTGGGGGTGGGCGGAAAAGATAATATATGGTATCTAGAAGGCTGTTCTAAATTTTTTTAGTTTGAGAGTAACATCAAACTAGTGCTACCCGTGGCCGCTAGCTAGCGTACGTGTGGCCTTGAGCCGGCACGGCGCGGCGCCGCTCTCGCTACGCGCGGCCGTTCTGGGCTGCCACACGCACTACTACAGAATAGGTCATCACTGCCGGTTCGTCCACGCCATTACTGCCGGTTATGGGCGCCGGCAGTCATTGGTCGGCAGTGATACTCGGGGTTATCACTTTGCCGTGGAACCGGCGATGATAATAGATATCACTTGCCGGTTCATTATACAACCGGCGATGATATTAGACTATCTCTGCGGTTTACACTAGCATCCGGCGATGATACTCAACTATCTCTGCCGGTTCAACCTAGAATCCGGCGTTGATATATATATCTCTGCGGCTTATCTGACGAACCAAGCGGTGATCTGTGTATATCCTTGCCGGTTCCTAGACAACCATAGTGACAACCGAATCGAAAAAATTTGTAGATGTACTTCATAGATGTCCCAATTAATCTATGAAGTACATCTACAAATTTTTCGAGTTTTCGTGACTTTTATTAGTTGGTGTGCCGCGATGTGTACACGGGAAGAGCTAATGTGCACATGATATGTTGCCTTCAAATATATAGTATATGAGCGTCGTTAGATCATAATTAAAATATATTAAAGCATCACAATATTTAGTTTTTACAATTAATAGTCTGTTCACAAATGTTATGTGAGTACATCTCGTTCACTTTAGATCGAAGCTTAGTCGTGGAACTACGCCCTTTGGATCGATGACATGTTCATCAATGAATCGGCGATATGCTCTTGAATTGCTAAAATTTCTTCGATAATGGCGATTGGTTCTCGGCTTGGAGCTATTTGTTATTGAAGAAAAGAAATTTAATTAATGATGATAGATGTTAAATGAAAGAAAAGTAGGCATGAATGTGTAATTATATACCATGGCTTTATAGCCGGCGATCTTAATGACAATTGAATGTAAATTTGTACATCGTAGTATCTTATAAACTATTTCCACAGTCTGTCTCATGCATGGAAAGTCTGTTATTACTTTGAAAGTTGTCTGTAGGGAAGATCGGGACCACCTTTCTTGCAATACCGTGTGAATCTTGTGTGAATGATTTTAAATAGTAATTAACCTTAAATACAATAGAATAAAATATTACTAGAGCAATAGCATAGCGATCGAGTTTACTGTTCATCATCTTCCAAAAATTATGTTCATACTCACGAAGTTCTTTTCTCAACTAGTCCAAGACATAAACCACGCTAGCTTCTAACTTCGATGACGAGGAGGACCCGATGATAACTAGACATATATGTTAACACGACCTATTAGTCCCACAAGTGTCACACAAAAATAGTAAAACAATATTAGAAGTAGGGTATCGTCTTTGAAAGTTATAGGGTACAAGTATGGAGGTTTTCTTTCTCGACTTGAAGAAAGTCTTAAATAAATACTCTTCAACAAACTTTGGGTTATCACGGACGAGTTTCTAGTTAACAAGCCCGGATCGAGAAATCCTAAATCTTCATCCTTATTTTGTGCACATAAGCTGTATCTCCATTCTACATATGTAAAAAAGAAGTTAGACATACTGTTGAGCGGTGAGAAGAATATACAATAATATAAATAGAGACTTACAAAGTCCACGATCGACCCGATGTGGCGTCGAGCATCTGGCGGTACAACATATACAATTCGCGAGAACTCTAACGAACATGCCATCCCCATTATGAAAATCCGAATCTTTGTATTTCCTTTGGGATCGCCCACATACCCTCTTGGCCTTCGCTGCATGTATCTTGATGGGCCGCGCAATTTTGTTGTTAGGTTGTCTAAATCTTTTGGGGAGCCATCGGTTGCCCTTAATGTACTTCGGCTTAGACCTAGCTCGTAATTACGGCGTTGTTCAGGTGACATCTTTTGAGCTTGCGACATCGGCGCCTCGGCACTAGCCATCTTCAAGTTTTGCTTTACGGAGATGCGCTCGTAGTCGACATTTCGAAGGTTGAAGCCCATACTGTCTCTTTGGCTTTTGCCATACTCAAGAAAAACTCCTGCGCATTAGCATCGACTTTAGTCTTCTCGGGTGATGGCACCTTTTGGAAGTGAGATGTTACCTCGGCCTTCGTTTGCTCTTTGCGTTCTTCTTGATCATATCGGTCGGTAATTTCTTACGAGGTGTTGCCTTCACAGATGACCGAGATTTGGTACAAGGCGATCACGGACTTCGAGATGGTCTTGATGTTCGACTCTTCTTATGTCTTGGTGAGGAGTTGGACCTTCTTGGTGGTCTTGGGAGGAGGAGTTGGACTTTTTACGGATGGTGCGGCGGAGGACTTGGACTTTTCTGGTGGTGCCGCGGAGGAGTTGATCCTTTTGTGGATGGTGCCGTGAGGAGTTGGACTTGTCCTAGCTGGTGCCGCGGAGGAGTTGCACTTTTCGTGGCGGCAGTGCGTGTGTGGAGAGTCGGCTCATCATCATCGTCGTCGTTATCGGCCTCATCGTCCGAGCCGAACATAATCAAGCTCTTGCGCCACGCGAAAGCCATGCACGTTTTCTCCAAGTTTGTTTTTCCGTCCTCGCCAGAATCTCTACCTCCATTTTGCGATATTGTCGGACTACTTTGTCTACCGACCTGGAGAATCCAGCGGTATTGGGCGGTCACGAGAACTGCGAGGAGGCACATGGCCAAGCCACGCCGCCAGCCACCTTGATGGTAATGCCATGTCGCGGACAAATCAGCTTACTGCAGTGTCGGTTACGTGATGTCATCCTTTGGAAAATGGAGTCGATGCTCTCCGGAATCGTTGCGGACCTTGTTGCTCTTAAGAACACCGTGGTGAGGTTGGAGGGCATCATCGAGTGGCGGTCGTGGTGAGAGCTTTCTTCTTGCTTGCTCCACAACTTGATCGGCTTTTCGCTCTCTCTTCCTCTAACGCTCTTGACACAACATCTTGTATTTGACTTTGCGGTTCATATTCTCCTATTCTTTTCGCGCTTGTACATAAGTCGTCATCTGGGAAGCCTTCTTTCCACGGCACCAAACCAACTCCTCGGTGCGCCGGGATGCTCTCTGTTACCGAGAACAGCGATCGGCTCATCATTCTCCTTCGTCGGATGAAAAGCCCTTGGGAAGACTCCACGTGAGCATCGATATTTTAAGGGACACCTCCGGGCTCTATCGCTCTGAAGCTCAAGCGCCATCTTCGAGATAGAAGTCCCCTCCCAAGCAACGATGCTTTGATCGTGCGATGAACTTCGGCCGTCGCGAGTATGCGCCCTTGAGGATTAGCTCTTGTTCGCGCCTATCCCACGCAGTATTTTCTTCACGTAGCCACGATTGCCTAGTGTGTGAGGTGGATATTCTTATCGCGTTTGCCTTGTTCTTCGACTCCTTTATGCAGGCTTCTTGAAATTCTGTACTCCACAAAGTCCTTCCAAAATTCTCTTATCTTTGGAAACATGTTAAAATTTGGCGTGACATTCTTCTTCACATAGGTCTTATTCATTTGAGTCTTCCAATTCTTCGGCATGTGCACATGATACCTAGTGCGTTTCTTTGCAACCAACTCGACCCTTGGAAATGGAATACTTGTTTTAGCTTGCCCCATAGCGATTCCTTGGTCATCGGGAACAACCCATGATCACCTTCGCGGCGGTCCATGATCTATAGATGATGGGCACGTTATCCCTAACAAGTACTCCACAGTACATCTGTCTGGCGCCATGACCGACTTCGGGTATAGCGGGTTCCCGACTTCCGAAGTGGAGTATGTTGTGAGCATCCCTTGGCATCTTGTTAAGACCACGACACCTGCAGCGCTTTGTTCACCCGACGTTTGAGCCTACAATTGGATCTTGTTATTAGTCGTATGACCCTACAATATTTTGGGATTCTAGCGTACTAATACTTTACCTCGCCCATGTTAGTCGCGTCGACTTGGTCCATAGCGATGGCGTCGACTTGGCCCATAGCGAGGCGTCGGTTTGGTCCATGGTACGTGGCGTCGAGTTGCTCCATATCAATATCCTGTAGGTCAAGTAGCCACTTGGGCTACCCACTCCTACTTCGTCTACATTCGAGGGCGAACTCCCTCGGCACTTGTCCGATTGAGGCCATTCCTAACAATCCAAAATATGCACATGTAACTTTAAAATGATACTTATACATGAGAAAAAAATCACATGATACATATACATCTAGAAATGAAAAATAATATGAAAAAATTCATATATTCTTAAGAATATATTCCACACTAAAATGATTTTAAAAAAATAAGCCCTGCAAGTTCAAAAGCATGGATGTCACGAGGCGTCAAATTACACAAAAGGGAAGCCATGAGGAGATATGCTA
Organism: Guadua angustifolia; assembly: GCA_036346375.1. NCBI lineage: Eukaryota > Viridiplantae > Streptophyta > Magnoliopsida > Poales > Poaceae > Guadua > Guadua angustifolia. The sequence goes on from CM070508.1 coordinate 2,434,293, forward strand.
AGCTTGAAATGGACTTGGGACTTGGTTGGTGTCTTCTTTAGCGTACCCTTTGTCTATAGGTTTCCTCCGCTCCTCTTCTTCATTGATCATGGAGTCTGCGTGTCCAACTTTTCCAATGAAAAATTTCATATTCTATGAAGATATAGAACATGAAATTTTTCATTGGAAAAAGGACCATGAACTCCATGATCAATGAAGAAGAGAAAGAAAAGCATGTCAACATTCATTTTGGTCAACAAAATATACATACACATAAAATTGTAGAATCAAATTCATTATATATAGAGAGTTACAAACAAGAAAATTCTAGCAAGTTTAAACTCTATAAACTTGTCGGACTTTTCTCTTTTTGTAACTATCGATATATAATGAATCTTGAAATTTCATACAAGCCCTTACTATTACAATTAGTGGCACAACTATTAACTAAATGAACTACAACTACTTACTATTACAATTAGTGGCACAAAATAAATATTTACAACACATGTATACATCTTTCTGAAACAAATATTTACAACACATGTATACATCTTTCAAGAAGATATACAAAGCACCAAATTGAAGTTTACTTTTGGCTGCAATATAAATAACCACGAGCAAAATGATCAAAAGCAGCACATGTGCGGATGTGAATTCACAAGGCAACTAGCATAAAGCTCAACTTGTTTATTTTGAGTGTTCTCGGATGTCGGGTTGCCCAAAGGCCCTCCTCGCCACAAGGGGCGAGTAATAGACTAATTTGTGACAACCTTACCTTAGTTTGAACCCTTACCACCTTAACATACACATTACAAAATTGATAATCAAGCTCATTTATTAGCAGATTATATTGAGTTGAGCATACATTGAGATCGATTACATTAAATATTTGCTAAGCGAATCTTGAAATATAGACAACGGTATAGACATAGAAGTGCTACTAACATCATCGGTATTGAACACTAATTAGACTAAGGAACTAAGGAACTAAACAAAATATAGAGCAGAGAAGTGCTACTAAGGACCTAAACAAAATATAGACAGAGAAGTGGTCATGCAATACATGCAATACAAGATTATTGAAATAAGGGCGTTATGAGCATAATGAGACATATACTTAACCGGATATGACTAAGCACAACTTATCCACAATGTCGAGAACATATGAAATGATCATGAATTCAACGGTATAAGCTTATAATCACATAGATTCATGATATGAACACATATATCTGAGGACATTCAGCATGGATAATAAATGAATTAACGAGCAGTATACTACTCATGTTTGGTTTTTCGATGTGCTCTCAGATTGAATAACTTGATGGGTTGCTTCAAAGCCCTCCAACACCAAATTTCAGCAATATATCACGGGGTATATCAATCTGAAATTAGTGACTCTATTGATTCAACCGTTTAAGAAAAATTGGTGACTAATACTCAATTATGGATGACACGCTCTTGAACAACAAAATTGCAATAATTTTGCCTCACGACGATGATGCCAAGCCGTGAGAATTGAGTTCCATATTAGTCCGGGATATCAAAGTTATGAAAGGAACTATTCTCGAGGATAGCATATCACATATCTGGCTGACAACAAAGAACAAGTTAAAGTATTGATACAATGATCTAACGATCTTTGAATTACAGAATGATTCACTAACTAGCGAGATAAATATTGCCTCATTTATTTGTATCATCATCGGCGATAGTAGAGAATAAAATCGATTGCCTCATTTATTTGTATCATCATCACAGAATAAATCTCTATCTCATTGATAACCCTAGAATCATCACAGTTAGTTGTCACAAATTGTCTATTGCGGTCCCAAATCCTCCTTGAACACTATACCCACATGCTAGGTCCCCAAGCCAAATGAATTGGTGGCCCTTAGCATCTGCACATGCACATCTGAAACATTCACAATCACATTCACAATCACATGCACATTCACATTCACATTCACATCGCACATTCACATCTGCACAACCACATTCGCACATCGCAAGAAGCAGTACCAAAGCGGCGGGGAGGCAGTGGGGAGGTCGGCGACGCGGGAGGCAGTGGGAGGTCGGCGGCAGCGGGAGGCGGTGGGAGGTCGGCGGCAGCGGGGAGGCAGTGGGAGGTCGGCGACAGCGTGGAGGCGGTGGGGAGGTGAAGGCGGCGGCGACGAGTCGGCGGCGGCGTCGAGGAGCTCGAGGCGACGGTGGCCCGAGTCGGCGGCGTCGAGGAGCCTCAGTCGTCGTATTGTAAAAGCGAGAGGAGGCGGGCTAGGGCTAAGGTAAATGAGAGGAAGGCGGGCGTTTCTATTTATAGTGGTGGAATATCACTGCGGTTGGTCATACCAACGGCGGTGATAGTATCTTGCCGGTCCATTGTACAACCGGCGGTGATAGTGGAATACTCTGCCGGTCCATTATACAACCGGCGGTGATAGTGGAATACTACTGCGGTCCACTATACAACGGCGATGATAGTGGAATACTCTTGGGTCCACTATACAACCGGCGGTGATAGTAGAATACTCTTGCCGGTCCATTGTACAACCGGCGGTGATCGACTCTTTGCCCACATTACATTAAAATTTGTCTTTTTTATTGCTCTTAATATAGGGCGAATTTGATCATGAAATTTTATATGTACATGGGGTAAGATGAGATGTACATCCATGATTTTGTTTGAAATTTTTGGAAACTTTTCTTAGTTGGATTGCGGTGATTGCACCAAATCTTTGTCAAATTCGAACAAATTCAAGTGCGATCAAAATCACAAAAATCCAAATCGATAAAACTTTCAATTTGATCAAAAGCATAACCTCAATTTCCATTATTGCATATATTACATTAATTGTTACATATGAGAAAATAAACATATCGTTCATACAAAAGAAAGCATACATTTCATTACTACAACTAAGCTACGACTCGACCTTCGTTATGATCGCGGCGTATGTATGTAACCGTCCTTTGTCTTCCATGGTACTTAGGTCAACGTCCTCTCCAAAGGGAAGCTCATCGAATTGGTTGTACTCTTCCTCGTCGACAACATTCTCAACTCCGACAATCCTTCTTTTCCTTGAATAACCACGTGGCGCTCCTTGTTAGCGGGATTGATTACAAAGAAGATTTGTGTCACAGAAATTAGCAAATCACGAATGGTTCTTCTCTGTGTCAAGCGAGTTTGAGGTCCACGGTAGTGATGCGTGCTTGTCGATATTCACGCCATAGGGAAGTCGACCCATTGGCACGAAAAGAGGGACCTTCAAGGACCATAGTCAAGCTCCCAAATCTCTTCTATGAATCCGTAGTAGGTTTGCCTATTTCCATTCTTTGTCATAGGCATCTATCACGGATACCGCTATTTTGATTGGTGCTCTTTTATCTTGCGCTCTTGTATAAAATGTAAAACCATTTATGTCGTATCCTTGGAATGTCCGAATTGTAGTTGGCGGTCCACGAGCCAACAATTTCAAGCGAGTGCGATCTGTCTCCGTCGCATCATGTGTCTACACAACCAATCGCGAAATTATCTCTGTGCTCTCTCGCGAGCCAACCCTCGACCTCCACAGGTTTGTTTTGGATATGCGTTCTTGTGCATGTCGACATATGGGGCCACCACAATGATTGTCCCAAAGCTGCGAAATGTGCTTGTGTAAATGCAGCTAGATTGCTAATCGTCTTGATTTCTCGCCTAGTGTCCCTTTCCCTGTAGCCTTCCCTCATGCAGAGAATCTGAGGCACACCAATCGGTTTGAGATCCATATAATCGGCGCAGAACTCAATGACCTCCTCGGTTCCCCGACCATCGGCAATCTGACCTTCCGGTCGATTTGATTCTGAACATATTTCTTTATAACCCCATGAATCTCTCGAAAGGTACATCGATGTAGAAATACGGGACCAAGAATTAGTATCTCTTTCACAATGTGAACAATGAGATGGACCATAATATCAAAAAGGATGGAGAAACACATCTCAAGCACGCGCAGTGTGAACCACGTCTTCTGCGGCTTGTCTAGTATTAATGGATCGATGGCCTACGTGAAATCGCGTTGAAGAATAAACACAACTTGATAATTGGGTCTCGGACTTTCTCTGCGAGAACCCCTAATTGCAATTGGAAGCATCTGTGTCATCATCACGTGGCAATCGTGAGACTTCATACCAATTAACTTTAAGTCTTTCATTGAGACTAGTCTCTTTATGTTAGCGAGTAACGAGACGGAACTTTGATTCCGTGCAAGCATTCATAAGCGCTAATTTTCTCTTTCTTGCTCAAAGTGTAGCGAGTTTGCGGGAAGGTACTTTTGCACTGTATCCATTTCTTCATGATCAGCTCCTTCCTCGATTTCATATCTTGAGGTCCATCCTTGCTTGAAGTGTATCTTCGTTTTGCGGTATGTCGATAAGATACCAAGCAAGCTATCACACGTTCTTCTCTATGTGCATGGCGTCGATTGCGTGTCGAACTTCCAGTCTTGCCAATAAGGTAGGATCCAAAATATTGATTTCTTTTTCCACAAAGGAGCCTTATCCGGGAAGTCGGAATAGATGTCTTTGGCTCCCTTTCCGTGAATAATTGTAAGGTCCTTCTGTTGGCAAATATCTGTTTCCCGATCGATTCTTGAGCTAATGCGGTCTCCTTTGTCCGTCAAAAGCTCTCTTATTATTGCGGTATGGGTGATCCTTACGGAGGAACCTACGATGCGCATGTAAGCCATTTTTATTTGTTCTTGACCCAAAGGCTAGTTGTATCATCCGAGCCTTTGGGCGCATCCGTTAAGCCTTTTGTCGTCGGCCCGACAGTTGCCAAGCGCGGGATAATCATTAATGGTTACAAACAATAATGCCCGTAGGATAAAGTTTTCTCTTTTATACTCATCCCATACACATACACCATCGGTCCACAATATTAGAAGATCTTCAACCAATGGTTTGAGGTACACATCGATATCATTGCCGGGTTGCTGGGCCCTTGGATCAATAGTGGCATCATAATGTACTTTCGCTTCATGCAAAGCCAAGGAGGAAGGTTGTAGATGCATAAAGTCACCGGCCAAGTCTTTGTGGCGACTACTCATGTTGCCAAAAGGATTCATCCATCGTACTCAACCCGAACCTTATATTCCTCACATCATATGCAGCGCTTCTTATATTTTACATCGATGTTCCTCCATTGCACGAGAATCGGCGAGAATGTCTGAGCATTCCATCCTTCTTACGCTCTTGGCGTGCCATCGTAACAATTGGGCATGCCTTTTGTTATAAACAATCGCTTGAGACGGGGATTATAGGAAATACCACACCACCTTACGGGGACACCTCTTCTTCTTCGCCTCACCCGACATCTTCGTTCTCGATATAAATAAATGCGTTGCCCTTATACGCTTTGCTTTGCAAACAACACGAGCATCCATGTGCGCAAACTCATTGCGATACAATATGCAATCGTTTGGACATCGTGTATTCTTTGTACTTCCGGTCCCAGCAGGCGGACAACTGCTTGGCACAGTGCGTAGTTGAAGGCAACACGTTACCCTCTGAAAGCAAGTCCCCAAGAGACATAACTTATTTCGGTAAAGCTCTTATCGGACCAACCATTGCTTGCCTTCAAGCTGCGATGGTAAAGCACGGTATGCGACTTTACGTGCTCCTCCTTGCGGCCGGGTACAATGGCGTTGTAGAGTCTTCTACCATACGTTGGAACTTTTGAAACTCCCTTTCACTCGTGAAGTCCCCTCCCATCACGCGACATTTGATCTAGATCATCTTCGTGGGTATCAACGAACGCATCTTCCACCGTCATATCGTTGTCTCCGTCATCTCCATCAATGTGTTGCCCTTCATGAACAATATCATCTTCATCAATGTTTTGCCCTTCATGTATAATATCATCTTCACCGTGCTCGATCCAACGGTATAGCCGACCTTGAAACCCCTTGAAGCAAGTGTGCGCGTATCGACTCTAAGTTACAAAACATCTTCTCATTTTGCAATCAACGCATGGACAACACATATAGTCCGCGGGTTTCTTGACTTGTGTGCGCAGCAGCATCGGAAAACAAGTCACACCATTAAAGAACTACGCACCACGACGGTCCGTGTCATACATCCACCTTCGGTCCATCTACAGTTAATTATATCAAACTACATTACTTAAACATCCACTACATCACTAAAATGGATATAACAAATTTTCATTAATTAAATTAATTACAATTATGCATAATTGTCCATCTAGCAATTTTATTACTTAAACATCCACTACATCACTAAAATGGATATGAATTTACTGTAAATAACAATATATAATTGTAAATGATTAGTTTTACAAATACATCTAGCAATTTTGCCTATATAATACATCAAACCTTTTTCACTATTTAAATATCCATCTAGCATTTTTACTTATTTAGAAGATTTCTTCATTTCATTTTGTTATGTAGCGCTAGCTATTAAATTAAATTAATCTACAACAAATTAACAAGCATATAATTGAATATAAGGATATATTTCTAAATAATTATTTATGTTCCAACTTGCATTATTGCAAAATCCATCTACCATTTCCCATTATTTAAATATTCAACTAGCAATTCTCACTATTTATAATTGATCATCTAGCAATCCTTTACTATTAAAAATCGGCGTGAATTATAATCTATTCAATAATTTAGCTAGATCTTAATTTGAGCGATCTGAGCATAAAGCTGTTCTGCCGTACAATCAGCAATTATCAACATCTATAGCACTCAAGTAAAGTAAAATTTTCGACATATATAACATACATCAAGTCGGTAACCTCGAAAAATTTTAATTAATACAATTTTTCAGCAACAACTCCCCAAGATAATCTGACTCCTCTTTGAATTGCTCGTCGGGAGAAGATGTCGATTCGATGAAAAATATGAACAAAATCTGACACCAAATTTAGGCGATACCTCTCCGGAAAAATACACGAGAGCAAAGCGCTCCTCTCTTACCTTTCGGTAGGAAAATCGTCGGTCGGTGAAGATCGCTATATAAATAGCTTATCATCGCGCTCTCGCCAACAACCGGCGTTGATAAGGTCATATTGCGGCGGAAAATACCTTATCGCTGCCGTTACTATCGTAAGCGCGATGATAAAATCATACTGTGAGGAAAATTGCGTTGCGGCGGAAAATACATATCACTTTGCCGGTTGAATATACGAACCGGCGGTAAAATTAAATATCACTGCCGGCTATAAATTAAACGGCGGTAATATATCCTTGCCGGCTATAGGTATTAACAAGCGATAATATATCCTTGCCGGCTATAGGTATTAACCGCGGTGATAGTCGATTATCCTTGCCGGTTGGTAATACAAACCGGCGGTGATACTCAACGTTCAACTCGCGCCCGATAGCAACCGTCGCTTGCGTTCCTCTGCCGCGCCAGCGTTGCGCTTCACATTCCTCTCCAGCTGTTGCCCTTCCCATTCGCCTCTATATAATGCCGTATTGTTGCATCCAATCCACTCTTGTCACAATCCACTCTTGTTGCAGCCCCACACAATCCACTTTTGTTGCAACAATGGCACCCCCTAAGCGTGCGTGTTGGTGAGCCCCACCGATCCGTCGCTCTGAAGGAGGAGGAGAAGGAGGAGGAGGTGGAGGCGGAGGAGGAGGAAGAGGAGGCAAAGGAGGAGGAGGGCGACAACAGCGATGGCGGCAACAGGCGGCGGCGGCGAGCTGCGGCGTTGGGGCAAGACCAACTCCGCCACCGAATCGGATTCGGATGAGAAGGAGGATTTGAGCACCGCCGCACATCAGCGGCAGCTCCGCGACGAGGAGGAGGAGGAGGAGGAAGATGGCGGCGGCAGCGAGTTTTGGATATAGGGCTTCGCGCCATTAGACTATTATAATTAGAACTAAATATGTAATCTGAACAAAATATGCTTTGTAAATGTTATTTTAATTAATACATATCCATAAATTACAAATTTGCTTTCATATATTACTGTTTTTTAACTAATTATGCTTTCATATGCTCTGTTTTTTAACTAATTATGCTTTCATATGTTACATGCGAGATAAATTACAATATTTATTATGTTACATGCGAACTATCTTTGAAACGATAATATCACTTTATCGGTTCTATAGTAAAACGGCGGTGAAAATGATCTTATCACTTGCCGGTTTTACTATAGAACCGGCAATAATAAATCACTACGGTTCTACATGTAAACCGGCGGTAATATCTTCTTATCACTGCGGTTCTCTATTAAACCGGCAATGATATTACCTCCATTGCGCGAAAATTGAAACTAATCTTATCACTGCCGATTGAAGTTTGAACGGCGGTGATAATATATCCTTGCGGTTGAATTTGGAACGGCGGTGATGATATATCCTTGCCGGCTCGGACCTACCGGCGATGATGAAATCGCGGATGAGGCGATGCAGTAGTAGTGGCGCCACGATGCGTGCCGCACCGTCGTTCGAGTTGGATCGCCAACCACTCCACTCCGCCGCTACTCCTGCACGGCCGGCCGGGCGCTAGCTGCTATATATTGCAGCTTGCAGCTCAGGAGGCAACGATCGATCGATTTCCAGAACGGCTCGTGTAGGTAATTAACGCACACCAGATTTTCCTAATGTTAGTGCAAACCATGCATGAACGTGATAAAAAATCGTATGACTCGTTTCGTAAATGACACATATACCTTCCTCTTGCGGTGGTCTTACCGCCCACTAGCTTGCGTGCATGTGCACTATTTCTGGATCAGCCAGCAGGTAGCTAGCTAGCTAGTGGATGAACACAGGAATAAAACGTACGTTAGCAGCCGGAAACACTGTTGCGGCAGCCGGAAACATCTTCGTTTCAGTAGTACATGAGAAGTTTAGATGTAAATCCAAGGCCTTTGATGCCAATAATTGGGAGCAATAATTAGGGTTTATGCACGGCATGCACAGTACGTAGTCGTTTCGCATCAAATGCGATCGATCCATGCTTCCGTATCATTTGACCAAATTGAACGGCCTACACGTACATACGTTCTCTCTATTAAATTGGGAAATGATTGCGTTGTGGTACAAGTCTATGCATGCATGGTAGGTGCTAAACTAGTTGTCAGAAATAACACAACCAGCCAGTACAATATTCCTAAGTTGAGTGTCACGTCAACATTTGGGAATATTAGTACTACTAGCCCCTACCATATTTTGTTTACATGAACTTATGAAACATTCTTTTCTAGACCAGTGATCTCAACAACTGGAAGATATTTAAGATACTATACTATAATATTGGAAACATTTAGTGCTGGGTAAATGTTATTTTCAAATACCAAATTCAATAACTCTACAGATCATTCAACAGTCTACAGATCATTCAATAGTCAATGAGGCGGGCCCACATGCCAGGCGGCTCGCAAGCCTCACCGAGCCAGCTCGAGGCTCGAACGAGCCCAAGCCGAGCCGAACTTTAGCTCGGTTGACACTTCGAGCCGAGTTCGGCTCGGCTCGATTTCCGGCAAGCTCGAACGAGCTGAGTCGGGGCTCGGCTCAATTCCACCCCTAGTTGTGAACCTGATCGGGACGACCACCGGTGGTGGGTACTGGTGGCTGAAATCTTGCTAGCTATGCGGGCCAAGCTAAAGCCATGCGCGCTTACGTGTGCGCACTTGATTCCACGCCGGCCCAGAGACGGTGGTTGGTGCGTCACTTCGATGAGCCGATCGACTCGACCATTTTCCTTTTGGACTCGGTTCGATACGTGTCCTATTGTGCGAGATCTCTACGAGAAAACGACCGCGTGCATGCAAACCAGCAGCACTGCACGTACTTACACGAAAGCGCAACTAATGGACAGTCGCGTACGTACGTAGTAGTAACAGTTCTGCTGCACTCGATTCTCCACAGTCGATTCATCTACGGTGCAGCATTTTGTCTACTCCCCGATCGATCTACGCCTTAAATTAAGTTTGTACTCAGTAAGCAAGAAAAGAAGAGTTGTATTTCTTGATTCGGGCAAGTTGGGGGCCAGACGTGGGCATCGTGCCGACACAGGTATAATGGGCCACGGGTTTAGACCGTACCGTTTTGTGTTTGTCCGACTCGTCTTCGGTGAGTTTATGTATAGCCTATTAGGGAGCCATGCCAGCTTCGTGCAGTACCAGTCTAGATCCAATCCATTTGCACTATTGTGATGAGAGGAAAGAAACCGAAGACGTACATGACTAATTAAGGTAGTGGATATAAATATTGTGGGAAAAAACTAAATTTTATTTATTTTTGAATAGATACAGAGTTACCACTTCATTATGAACATGGGTATAAGCATCAGAAAAAAAACTTTATAGTGCTTGCGTGAGTACACCATGCATGCTCCTTAGTATAAAGACTTGTACCTTACACTAAGCTGCTTTGTGTAGTAATAATAGTATAGAAATACTGATTGGAGAAGATTGTTTCTTCTCCTAGCAGGTAGTCAAAACCTGAAATTCTTGAAGTAGGTCCCCTTATTCATATAGCCTGAAATTTTCCGTTGGAAGAGTTGGAGAGAAAGAAGAGATGACAGCTATAGCTAAGGATGGCCACTCCTAATAATATCACTAGATTTAAAAGAAAATGTTTATGAGGAATTAATAATGCCCTATTTGGTAACTGTTGATTAAGTGTTGGGTTTGGTGTGTGCCAACGTGCAATGGGACTAGGAAAGTGACCAATGATGTTCATTTGCCCGCTACTTGCCCGTTGATCCCTCTCGTTGTCTTTGTCTCCATTTGCCCATTGCTCCCTCTCTATGTGTCTCAGTATTATTACATCGCTTTCTCAAGCTAGGGAAGAGCCATTTGCTTGTTGCTCTCTCTATCCCTCAACCATCACGTTGCTTTCACTGTTTCTCTCAATCCAATCTCTCATCTCTCTCTCTCTAGCACGTCTTTCACTCTCTCTCTGAATCTCCCTAGCTCTCTCTCTCTCAATCTCTGTCACATTCCAAAATTGCATAGGTATTGAGTTTCGCAAATAAATTGTATATCATCTGCTTACGATAGTGGAAGAAGGTTATATAGAATAAAATATAGCCTGTTGGTTGAAATACAAAGTGCATGGCCAAAAACCATATATATGAAAATGTGGTCGATTACAGGATATTACCATGAGCAACACCGAGAATACAAAAATCCACTATGGGTTACTCTTTGACCACATGTGAATAGAAATTGGATTTGTCACCGAAAATCCGGCCCGGTCCCTTTTTTCTCCTTTACTTTTCTTGTACCGACCCTACTTTTTGGTACATAATACCAAGAAGGATGATCTATGCGCATTCAGTACTAGTCCCATGATCAGTAGCTAGTACGCACATTTATAACAATTGATAACAAATCCATACTCAATATTATATATGATAATGGTAATTTATATATTAAGGCCTTACAAAGTAGAGTATTGCAGCGGAAAGAAGTAAAATTCTTGTAGTGTGCCCATCCAACCCTTGGAGAACTAACAAGATATAATATCTAGAAAGTTGTTTCATCAAATTTCCTATATCCTGCAGTGAAGCATATATCTTTGGGGCCTTTTCTTCAACTAAACCAACAAATAAGTAAGGGTGAGTACTTTTGTACTTAGCAAGACTTAAGGTGTATCAAAAAATGCAGTAAATGTAGGGTATGTCTAAGGAGACTTATACGGTTACTTTGTGTAAAGCAAAATTGAACTTGTAAATTAAGTAGTAATTTGCAAACAAAATTTTGTAAGAGTAAGCTGACAGGTATACAAAAATAACACTATGTAAGCATAAATATAGCAACTCACAGTCCTCCGTGACGTGAGCAAAACTTTGATTCATTTTCTACCAACACATGGCATAACAGATGAAATTAATCCCTGCTAACACATGATATGGTATTGAATCATCTGAAGGGTAAGCTTTTTAACACATGTTCCAATTCAAACCATTTTAAAAATAATAAAACAACTTACTAGTGTCAGTTCACCAAGTCTCCCATAATCGTGGACACAACTTTTCGAAAAGATTTAAATTCTACAGAGGTGTATAATTTTACCCACAAAACATGACCGACTCTTTGTGCAACGTTATTAGCACACATCCTTTAGTGTGCTGTAGCGAGTCATGACATAATCGTTATATTACTTAGACCTAACTTTGCACCAGCTCCAGTGACGACAAACCCATACTCTGACGACAAAAGATATTTATACTCTCGGTACGACAAATGGTTTTACATTACATCCCACTGTCCCATTTCTCTCTATAGTATGGTGTACACCAGTATATCGACAGTCGTTATTTCCAACACACCGATGAGGGCACCCCCTTCGAGCAGTCAGTCCAGAAAACCCATAGTACTTTAGCCTTCCAATTCGTAAAGCTAGTTCTAAGTAACTTAATAAGTTAAGATCAGTCCATACCAGTATTTATAGTTGTACGGATATCCCTTGGATCGTACAATATTATGTTCGGTCCTTAATCCAACCTGGATGATAATCTTCCCCTATACTATGTGCAAGTCCCATGCATATTTGGCTATTGCCAATAATCGTTCACGTCAAAATCATAGTTTTATTGCCATTTTTAACTAAAATATCAACAACCTTTAATGTCATAGCCAACCTTTTTAAATTCCCAAGAAACAGTTTAATCTAATTATTTCAATTTCCAATACTAAAGTATGGCTAATCATGATTAATATGTAATCACATGTACCCATGTTGATATTATGTATTCTCTAATCTTATTCTTGGGTTATTAAGGTTCACATATCAATATTTATTAAGGAAGTTCCATGAGATAGAGTTATAACTATCAGTTCCACAATATAGCAGATTTATAGAAAATATGCGTATGCAGAAATAGATTTTACAAAACAAAAAAAATTAAAACATTGGGATCAATATGATCAAAGGGGGTGCTTGCCTTGCTTTGTTGGTTCAGGGGTCGACTCAGGGTCAAGGTAGATGGTTGTAGCTTCGGATCTGTCAGTGACACGTGTGTATTGTATGACAACAATAAGAAGCAATGAACAACATGAGGCAAAAAGAAATCAAATAATACCAAACTCAAAGATGAATTAGAATTAAAGTTTCTCATGATAAAAATATTTTAAATACTACTATCTTATTATTTGAAGTCATTTATGTTATGTTATGAATTTTTGGGAATATACTCTTCGACCGTTCCGTACGTGACCGGTTGCAGCTGCAACTCATCAATGTGTCAGGGCCGGATCCACAGGAAGGATCTTGGGTACGTCGATATTAAAAAAAAATTAAATTGTTATAAGATCGTCTCTTCAATAAATTAAAATTTATTAATTGAATTGGTTTTAATTTTAGTCGATCAGAATTTTTAAGACTTTAGAACTATTTGTATTATAATTTTAGCAAATTTCAGATATATGCATTAGATTGATGATGTTATAAAATTATTGTACAAGACTATAAAGTTATAGTATGAAATGTATATCCCGATAGAAAGCTTCTAGTTCCGACGTTGCAATGTACTAAAAGAGACGACACCAGATAGGCATACACCAACATACTAAACAAACACAAGCCAGTTATTTATGTATCATAGTGTAGCATACATCTATCAGTTTGCACCTGTAGCTAGCATCAACGCAAAAGACACATATAGACATGTTTAATAGGTGTATACGAGTGCGATCACCGCGAAAAAACTACGAGAATTATAGCGCTTGATTAAGGGCATGTTTAGAAAGCTATATCTTTTCTAAAAAGCTATCTTTTACTTTCTGAGCTAAAAAGCAACTGTATCTTTTGTAAGAATTGTTTGTCAAACAGCTAATTTCTCTACAATAAGTTAGAAAAGCATAATCCACCTTGCTTTTAGCTTTTGCAAATTATATATGACTTCTAATTTATAACAAATCTGCTTAAAAGCTGACTCATTTGTCGAAGCCTTATTTGCTTGTTTGAAAGCGAAGAAGCTTCAAGCCCCCAACTGGGCCTGACTTCACCGTCGCATCGCAATCCAAGCCCCCAACTGGGCCTGACTTCTCCGTCGCATCGCAATCCCTTAAACAGCCGGCATTAACGAGAGTAGTAGAGGTCTGCGTCACAACTGAAAAGCAATTAGCCGAACGAGTGAGCCAATAGGAGCCAACCACACCGGAGAAGGCGGTAGTAGGTACAAATTGATGGCAACGCCTGTTCGCCTTCCAGACCCTCAGCATGGCGGTTGGGTGGGCCCCTGCTTCTATATTTAAATGCCACTGGTACTAGTAGGGTGAAGCTTTGGCTTACACGGCGCGTGTGCCCTTTTTTTCCCTTTTCAAATTTGATCAGGTCTAAATGAAATCGTATAAATAGCATCGTTTTCAACCACAAAAGCAATAGCAATTGATACATGATCTTTGCTGTATTTTCCTAACTCGGTAGGTAGCTAGGATCGTGACAACTGATCTATTGAGCATGACAGACTCGACAAGACCTGTCATATTGTCCATGCTCGGCAAATCCTCCTCCCACCGATCTATCTACTGAGCTCGGCAGGAGGGGGTACCTTGGTATCAGAGCTTGGTTGGTACCTGTCGTAGTACCTAAACTCAGTAGAAGGGTATTTGTGGTGCCGATCACCTACTACGGTATAGGAGCATGGTTGATATCACTTCCACGGTTAAGAAGTGAGTTAGATTTACAATTTCATTCGAAATAGGATAAAAATAATAAAAAACTGTGCAAGAGGCTACATATATATAGGCTTCCTAGCAAATGGCATTGTCATTGTTCTTGCTGTGATTTCCCGGAATTTGCTTTCCCTTAAATCGTCTCATCTATCAATAGTTTACTTAGCTAGTGATTATTAATTAATATATTTTGTTTTCCGCTTGTGTTGGTTGGATTAGCCTTTAATTTGATCTATCTGGTCGCCATGGCCATGTATATATGTACGTAGATGGATTTGTTTGTGGAGCTATAGCTTAGCTTTTTACAAAAAAATGTTTAATAAATATCTAATTTTTATTAGCAATAAGCTGTAAAAGTAGATTCAACACATCTTTCAGCTTTTGCCTTTTGCTAGTTCTATATGGCTTCTAGCCAGGGGCGAATCCAAGGGGTGGGCTCCATCAGGCTCGAGCCCACCCTCTACAGTTCCTGAAACAACCCCCCACCAGGCCCAACACACACACGACAAGGCTCATCTGTGGTCTCACCCCCACCACCGCTACCAGTCATCCCCATTCCCCAATCCACAATCTAATTCCAACCAGAAATCTCCAATCCCCTCTCCGATTCAATTAGCACAAGAGAGCACCTGAGGTCTGAGGAGCCGACGGGCGGTGACATTAGCGTGGCCAGCTGTGAAGAGAAGCCGAGTCTTTGGATTCTTTGGAGAGGGGCGCCGTGATCTGGCATTGGTAGCCGGTCGCCGGCATTCTTATGGAGCTGGGGTGGAGGGAGTCGCTCGCTTGCTCAGTCGATCTGGTATGGAGTCTGGACCGGCGCCGCGCCAGTGCTTCATGCCTCCACACCTCCAGCACTAGCAAGTAGCACCCGCACAGCTAATTAGGGGAAATTAGAGGATTTAGGCGGTGAGGCCTGAGGGCTAATTCAGCTGAAGCCTGAAGGTATATTACTTGTTAGTCACTTAGTCTATTAGATGAATGAATAGATAGATGTCATGGTCGGCTGAAGCCTGAAGGTATTAGTTGTTAGTCTGTTAGTCTGAATAATGAAAAGAGGTCATGGTCTGATGGTCTTGCATTGCACTCCTGCCGAAATGCTAAAAGCTAATGCTGGTCTTAACTTCTAGTATCCCTACAGGATACAAATGGGTAGATGAGATCACTGAGTAAATGGGTAAATAAGTAAAATGGTAATATAGTAATATAATATGTATTGTCAAATGTCAATATATCGTATCCATGCTGTTATACACTCATATTGTTATACATTGATAAAATTACAAATATACCATACAAATGTACGACATGCTTCAGGTTCTGTTGTTGGTAATATAGTTTTATTATGTTTACACATTTATAGTTGTATTTATTCGTAGATTTGCAATAATGGAGAAGCGAACTTTGCGTAATTATTTCACAAGTAAATCAAGTAGTACTCCTCCAACCGACGAGAGCACAACTCAACCAAAGAGGCTTCGACTAGAATTGAATACGAATGAAATTATTGCCGATCCGGCGCTTCGCATGCCAATAGAAGATTATGCCAATGAAATTAGAGATCAAGTGAGGAGGGCATATTTGTTGAATGGTCCAACTCAACTAATTGGACATATCTTTCCAAAGACATTGGATGAAAAAACCGGGAGATCCTTTCAAGAACATTGGTTTAATAAATTTCTGGGACACCTTTTAGTTCGTGAGGTACTTTCATTGTTTATTTTTGCTTTTTTCTATGCTTTTCCTTTCTTTATGAATGAATTTTAATTGTACAATATTATAATTGCTATGTTTATCTCAATTTAGTTTATTCCTATAGACTTTGAGCCCACCCTCTATTTCAATTCTGGCTTCGCCACTGCTTCTAGCTTATGTCCAAAACCGCTCAAAAGCTGAGCCGGAGGGCTTACTAGCTTTTTTTGAAACTGAAGTTGGTTTAAAACCCTCTAAACAAGGTTGAAGTCATTTATAACAGTGCAAGTACCACTCACTACAAATTATAGCTCTTCAAAATGACGGAAGGTTTCTTGAATTTGTCTTTATTGCGGTGCATAGCATGCTAGCATCGTACAAAAATAAATTTCAATATTTAAGATATTAATAATGTTATTACAAACGCTTAGATGCACAAATACATGAAATTAAATACGTGGCGACATCTCCGAGCCTCCGTAATCCTATCTTGGAGAAAAATGAAGGGTGTCATGTCTAGTATACTACTAGTCAAATCCGTTTTATTAGACTACGTACATGCAAACCAATTTGATTTCCCAACAAATTAATGTGATGAGTGATAACCACAACGATAATGAAGGGAACCAAAGGCAGCTAGTTGCTGTCCGCATTACCTATCTATTGCTCCCTCCGTTTAAGTTTATAAAATATATTTTTTAATGATCTTATTTATAAATATAGAATGTATTTATATTCAAATGTAAAATTAGCATGATGTTCTCTATATATCTCTAATTAATGTATATCGTTACTTTATATCTCTACATGTATGTAGCAAGTATAGTGCTTAGTGATAGTAATTAGAGACAATCTAGTCATTTTTAATAGCTATTTTGGTCTGTGTGCCAAAAAGAAATAATGTGCATTATAAACTTGGATGGGGAAGTATATATTAAAAGCTCATTATAGGTTTTAGAGCTGCTAACAAAAAAAGGCTAGATGTTCTTGCAACTGCTATGTTATTATTTAAATAAATAAAATCTAACCATTCATTTAGCGGACTCAAGTTATAACAACGTAGATTGAAATAAATAGTGAATAATAAGTACAATAAAAATAAAAAATTTAGAATAAAGAATAAAAATTATCAATTTGATTTTCAAATTAAAATATGTATATAGCTAAAATTTGGGATAAAAATTAGATGAAAATTAACAATTGGATATGTATACTAATTATAACCTAAAACTAAAATTTTAAATTAAATAAAAATAACAGAAAATCAGAATGAAAAACAAAAGGAAATTAGAAATTTTATATTCATATGAACTCCAAATTAAAACCCTACATAACCTAAACTTAGGACAAAAATTAGTAATAGGATATGCATACAATTCTAACCTAAAATTAAAAAGAAATAATAATAACCAAGAAAGAAAATTAGAATGAAAAATACAAGGAAATTAGCCATTTTATTAATTTTTATATGAACTCTAAATTAAAATCTCTGCACAGTTGAAATTCAAAATAAAAATTAGATGAAAAATTAAAAGTTGGATTTGTATACAAATTAAAAATGTGTAATTACGTTTAGGTCCTTTCACCGATTAAGGTAATTTTGTTGCTGATTTAATTGAGCTATCAAATAATATTATAAAATTTTGAAACTTTTTTATTAGGGTCCTTAGAGCATGCCTAAGTTACCATAAAAAATTCAGATCATGACCAAACTTGTACAATTTTTAAAAATTCTGACAATGCTACTAATGCATTCAGAGCAAATCCACTGGTTTAATTGAGATAATAAATCATATTGTAAATTTTTGAAACTTTTTTATAAGGGTCCTGAGAATTTTTTTATAAGGGTCCTGAGAATTTTTAAAAATCTGATAATGGTGCTAATGTATTTAAAGCAACTTCACTGATTTAGTTGACATGTCAAAGCATGTTGCAAATTTTTAAAACTTTTTGAGGGGGTTCTGAGAGTATGTCTAAGCTACTATAAAAATTTCAAAGCATGATCAATTTTGTGAGATTTTTAATAATTTTGACAATGCTACTAATGTATTTAAATTTTACTGATTACCCGAAAACTCATCTTCGTGCGACGCATCTAGTTTTCTGCAAATGTGTCACATATGCCTTCCTCTTGCGGTGGTCTTACCGCCCACTAGCTTGCGTGCATGTGCACTATTTCTGGATCAGCCAGCAGGTAGCTAGCTAGTGGATGAACACAGGAATAAAACGTACGTTAGCAGCCGGAAACACTGTTGCGCGGCAGCCCAGGAATCGACCTGTAGGTTATGGCTACGCTACTGGCGGGTACTGTTACATCGTCCAACATCCCGAACAGTAGCGGAACCGATTGATTCAATTAATACTACACGACCCTACGAGGAATATCGGAAATTAATGCCAAACCATATGCACACGGAGTTTCATCATTCATGTACATTGTGGTGCCTAATTGGATGGGCTTTGATATTTGTGTTTACTCTCTCACACCAATTTGAAAATAAAGCCCCATCATTTTCTCTTTCTTTCTCTCTCTCCCCTCTTCCTCCCTTCTCTCGTCTCTCCCTTTCCCTTGCTCCCCATGCAACCGCCAGCCCGGAGCCACGACCTCGCCCGCTGTTGGACGACGGAATCTGCACCGCCATCGGCGTCGTTGAAAACCTTGCCTAGAAACCTCTCGTGGCGCGGTGTAGGTGGGCTGGAGCCCCACCTGTGGCCCCCCTAAGTTAGACAAATTTAGGGAAAATTCATCTACAAATTTAGGGAAGCTACCGAGTTAAACAATCGGTTCAGTAAATCTTCGATAGAGCTTTTGAGATACATTATTTGTCTAGACCCAAGAGATTCATTTGCAAATTTTGAACATGGTAGGCTTCTTCGGCTTTCAGATATTTATTCAGATGATTTCTTATTATATGATCGTGTGGTTTTGGAAGCACAACTTGACTTATTCATTGATGACTTGAGAAAAGAAGAATTTTCAAGTTGTGATGATCTTACTAGTCTCGCGGTGACGATGGTTGAAGCAAAAAAGTATGTTGTTTATCCATTAGTCTATAGGCTTATTAAATTAGCATTAATTTTACCTGTGGGTACAGTTACAGTTGAAAGGGCTTTCTCGGCAATGAAGATTATCAAGATAGATTTGCGTAATAAAATAAGTGATGACTAGTTAAATGATCTCATGGTATACTACATCGAGCGAGACATATTTTTCAAGATAGACATGGAAGATATTTTGCAACGTTTTCAAAACATAAAACCTGTAAATATCAACTATCAACTCTTAAGAAGTAATGATCGATGCGTTTTTTTCTTTGTAATGTTACGTATTTATATTATATCATTTGTTAGATAAGTGTTGGTATTTTTTATTATATATATCATTCATCATGTTCTATGTTCGAAAAAATACTATATATATATATTAATATATTATATATATTAGTTTGAAGGTCTCAATTTTAGCCCCCTCCTTTCTAAGTTTCTGGATACGCCACTACTGCTTACGGCTCTACCTTTTGCCATAATTGAGCAAACGGTAAGATCGCGCGACTTGGAAGTAGTAAGGAAGAAAGTTATGTATTGTGCACAAGGTATATCATGTAAGACTTTTTATCATCTTTAGAAGATATCAAAATATAGATTAAACTAATAATAAAAGATATTAAAAGTTTAAAAGATAAAGATACCATAATTTAAAGCAATTTAGCGATACCTCCTATATGGATCTGGATGGCCAGGGTTAACAATATTGATAATTATCGCGACAATTGAATGTATTAAGCCGTTTCGGTAGTAGAAACCAGTCGGTAAACCGATTTAATTCAAAATCTTTTTTAAAAAAAATATGCGACGTAAACCAGTCAATAATCGGTGAAAATCGCTTAAAAAAATTGGCTCTAAGAAAACATTCAATTGAATGACCGATTTTCGATATTTTTTATTTCTTTTAAAAGTTTTGATTTTTTATCCTTTGATTTCTAACGATTTTTTACCGATAATCGAAAATAACAAATCTTTCAAAAATCATGATTTCTGACCGATAATCGAAAATAACAAATCTTTCAAAAATCATGATTTCGGTATTGTGAACCTGATCGGGACGGCCACCGGTGGTGCATGGGTACCGGTGGCTGAAATCTTGCTAGCTATGCGGGCCAAGCTAAAGCCATGCGCGCTTAGGTGTGCGCACTTTGATTCCACGCCGGCCCAGAGACGGTGGTTGGTGCGTCACTTCGATGAGCCGATCGACTCGACCATTTTCCTTAATTTTGGACTTGGTTCGATACGTGTCCTACTGTTGTGAGATCTCTACGAGAAAACGACCGCATGCATGCATACCAAAGCTGACCTTTGCGTGCCTACGAAAGCGCAACTAATGGACGATCGGCGTGCGTGCGTAGTAATGCCGATTACGCTACACTCGATTCTCAACAGTCGATTCATCTACGGTGCAGCATTTTGTCTACTCCTCGATCGATCTACGCCTTAAAGTCTGTACTCGTAAGCAAGAAAAGAAGAGATGTATTTCTTGATTCGGGCAAGTTGGGGGCTAGACGTGGGCATCGTGCCGACACAGGTATAATGGGCCGCGGGTTTAGACCGTACCGTTTTGTGTTTGTCCGACTCGTCTTCGGTGAGTTTAGGTATGATCTATTAGGGGGCCATGCTAGCTTCGTGCAGTACTGGTCTAGATCCAACCCATTTGCATTGTTGTGACGAGAGGAAAGGAACCGAAGACGTACATGACTAAGGCAGTGGATATAAATATTGTGGAAAAAAACTAAATTTTATTTATTTTTGAATAGGTACAGAGTTATCACTTCATTATGAACAAGAGTATAAGCATCAGAAAAAAACTTTATAGTGCTTATGTGAGTACACCATGCTCCTTGGTACAAAGACTTGTACCTTACACTAAGCTGTTCTGTGTAGTAATACTAGTATATAAATACTGATTGGAGAAGATTGTTTCTTCTCCTAGTAGGTACTCAAAACCTGAAATTCTTAAAGTAGGTCCCTTATTCATATAGCCTGAAATTTTCCATTGGACGAGTTGGAGAGAAAGAAGAGATGACAGCTATAGCTAAGGATGGCCACTCCTAATAATATCGCTAGATTTAAAAGAAAATGTTTATGAGGAATTAATAATGCCCTATTTGGTAACTGTTGATTAAGTGCTGGGTTTGGTGTGTGCTAACATGCAATGGGACTAGGAAAGTGACCAATGATGTTCATTAGCTCGCTACTTGCCCGTTGATCCCTCTCGTTGTCTCTGTCGCCATTTGCCCATTGCTCCCGCTATGTGTGTCTCAGTATTATTACATCGCTTTCTCAAGCTAGGGAAGAGCCATTTGCTTGTTATTTTCTCTATCCCTCAACCATCACGTTGCTTTCGCTATTTCTCTCAATCCAATCTCTCATCTCTCTCTCTCTAGCACGTCTTTCACCCTCTCTCTCTCTCTCAATCTCTATCATATTCCAAAACTGTCTAGGAATTGAGTTTCGCAAATAAATTGTATATCATCTGCTTACGATAGTGGAAGAAGGTTATATAGAATAAAATATAGCCTGTTGGTTGAAATGCAAAGTGCATGGCCAAAAACCATATATATGAAAATGTGGTCGACTACAGGATATTACCATGAGCATCGAGAATACAAAAATCCACTATGGGTTACTCTTTGACCACATGTGAATAGAAATTGGATTCGTCACCAAAAATCCGGCCCCACCCCTTTTTTCTCCTTTACTTTTCTTGTACCGACCCTACTTTTTGGTACAGAATACCAAGAAGGATGATCTATGCGCATTCAGTACTAGTCCCATGATCAGTAGCTAGTACGCACATTTATAACAATTGATAACAAATCTATACTCAATATTACATATGATAATGGTAATTTATATATTAAGGCCTTACAAAGTAGAGTATTGCAGCGGAAAGAAGTAAAATTCTTGTAGTGTGCCCATCCAACCCTTAGAGAACTAACAAGATATAATATCTAGAAAGTTGTTTAATCAAATTTCCCGTATCCTGCAGTGAAGCATATATCTTTGGGGCCTTTTTCTTCAACTAAACCAACAAATAAGCAAGGGTGAGTACTTTTGTACTTAGTAAGACTTAAGGTGTATCAAAAAAATGCAGTAAATGTAGGCTATGTCTAAGGAGACTTCTACGGTTACTTTGCATAAAGCAAAATTGAACTTGTAAATTAAGTAGTAATTTGCAACAAAAATTTTGTAAGAGTAAGCTGACAGGTATACAAAAATAACAATATGTAAGCATAAATATAGCAACTCACAGTCCTCCGTGACGTGAGTAAAACTTTGATTCATTTTTTACCAACACATGGCATAACAAATGAAACTAATCCTTGCTAACACATGATATGGTATTGAATCATATGAAGGGTAAGCTTTTTAACACATGTTCCAATTCAAACCATTTTAAAAATAATAAAACAACTCACTAGTGTCAGTTCACCAAGTCTCTCATAATCGTGGACACAACTTTTTGAAAAGATTTAAATTCTATAGAGGTGTACAACTTTACTCACAAAACATGATCGACTCTTTGTGCAATGTCATTAGCACACTTCCTTTAGTGTGTTGTAGCGAGTCATGACATAACCGTTATATTACCTAGAGAAGATATTTATACTCTGACGACAAACCCATACTATGGCGATAGAAGATATTTATACTCTCGGTATGACAAATGGTTTTACATTACATCCCATTACCCCATTTCTCTCTATAGTATGGCGTACACCATTATATCGGCAGACGGTATTTCCAACACACCGATGAGGGCACCCCCTTCGAGCAATCAGTCCAGAAAACCCATAGTACTTTAGCCTTCCAATATACAAAGCTAGTTCTAAGTAACTTAATAAGTTAAGACCAATCCATACCAGTACTTATAGTTGTACGAATATCCCTTGGATCGTACAATATTACGTTCGGTCCTTAATCCAACCTGGACGATAATCTCCCCCCATACTACGCGCAAGTCCCATGCATATTTGGCTGTTGCCAATAATCGTCTGCGTCAAAATCATAGTTTTATTGTCATTTTTAACTAAAATATCAACAATCTTTAATGTCATAGCCAACCTTTTTAAATTCCCAAGAATCAGTTTAATCTAATTATTTCAATTTCCAATACTAAAGTATGGTTAATCATGATTAATATGTAATCACATGTACTCATGTTGATATTATGTATTATCTAATCTTATTCTTGGGTTATTAAGATTCACATATCAATATTTATTAAGCAAGTTTCATGAGATAGAGTTATAACTATCAGTTCCACAATATAGCAGATTTATAGAAAATATGCGTATGCAGAAATAGATTTTACAAAAAAATAAAATAAAACATTGGGATCAATATGATCAAAGGAGGTGCTTGCCTTGCTTTGTTGGTTCAGGGGTTGACTCAGGGTCAAGGTAGATGGTCGTAGCTTCGGATATGTTAGTGACATGTGTGTATCGTATGACAACAATAAGAAGCAATGAGCAACATGAGGCAAAAAGAAATCAAATAATACCAAACTCAAAGACGAATTAGAATTGAAGATTCTCATGATAAAAATATTTTAAATACTACTTTCTTATTATTTGAAGTCATTTATGTTATGTTATGAATTTTAGGGTTTATATTATAAAGGGTCATGCTTTTAATAGGATTAAGATAAAAAGCATGCTAGAATAGAATTGTTTCTACAGAATAGGACGGTCTTACTTTACAGAGCATTTTTAAGCTGGTATTTATTTGTGATACTAAATTTATTTTCTAATCTTTTGTAGTTCTAAAGTTTACGTTATAAATGGTTATATTTCGTTTTAGATTTGCTATTACAATTTACATAGATATACAATCATTTTTGTAGCATTAGAAGGTCTTATCTTTAGAAGTGTCTTGAAACTAGTTTTGCGTATTTTAGCTTTTATTTGTAGAAGTTGTTGATATTTTAGTTTTCATGAACATACAAAAATGAAATTTATATGAACTTAAACTAAATCAAACATTAAATCTTTTTGTGATTTAATTTGGTCTTGACTCTAGGAATATTTTAAGACTATTTCTACAAGACCTAATATTTATTTGTGATATTTTATTTATATTTGTTTGTTTATATCTTAAATCCTCAAGTATATCTATTACATGAAAGCATATCTTGATTAAGAGGCTAAGTGCAAACTATGACACCTATTATAATAATTTTTTTCCTTTATTAGGTGGTATGGTCATATAGGAAATTTAGGAGTTAGTTTTTCATGTATTAATATCTCATGGTAATAGTTATTCATATTTTAGCTTTTTTTGCACAGGAAGTAATTCTAACTAGGAATTTGGTTTAAGCTAAGTCAAATATTAAATATTTTTATAGTATTTAGATAGCTTGGTCCTATAGAGTATTTATAAACTGGTTTGTTTTACATTTGCACTTATTTATGGGTTTTATTTATATACTAATCATATGTATATTCAAAGCAAGATCAATTACAAACTTTGGACAAAACTTAAAAATAAATATGAAATATTTTTTCATAAATAGGGGTATATGGCATTAATAGAACTTAGGAATTGGTTTCAATGTATTTTGGATTTATATGCACTAATTATTATTATTTAATCTTCTATGCATTGAATAATGACCTATTTACAAATTTAATTCAAACTAGGTTCAAATAACAAAAATAGGTTTCTTAAGGTCTTAGGAGCATACAAGAATTATTTCATTATTTTATGATTTATGGTTTACATAATTCTATTATGGTCCATATTAGGATTTTATTCAAATATTTATTCAAATAATTAAACTTGGGTTCAACATTAAATACTTTTTACATATTCTAAAACTACATGATTTAACATAAATTTAAAAATTTACTTCACTAAATTCGGAGCTAAAATGCAAATGTTATTAGCTTCCAAATATTGTATATCCTGAAAATTGTGGTTAAATTGAGAAATATGTTTTCTGTGTTCAGAAAGCGTATTCACCATTTTGAATTGGCTGTTTCGGGTTGACTAACAACCCGGCCCCACATGATAGAGACTTAGAGTAGAGGTAGAGCCAGGGGACATTTTCAGTGGCGGAGGAGAGGTGGCGCTTGTCCAACTAGGGTCCAGCGAGCAGAAGGAGAATGAAGAGGATCCAGGGGACGACTCGGTTGTGGCCAGTGGTGAATGAAGGTAGTCTACCATCGTAAGTGTGTGGTGATAGTGGCGACGGTTGGTCAGTGAGGTTGAAGAAGGGTAGCTCGGGCTCGGGTGAGCATCAGTGGAGTCGTAGGTCTGTTTTACCCTTTTCCAGAAACAGAGAGTTGCCAGAGAGGTAGACCACCTTGCACTGGCCATGGAGAAGATGAACAGGGAGGCGACGGGGTTGTGGGCAAGATAGGCTGAAATTTAGGGTTGCTAAGGGTTTATGGATACATTGAGGTGCTTCCTACCTAGTATTTACTAATTTGCTCAAATCGGGTTTCTCCCCTTTTGGTGGAGCTTGATAGCAATGGCAGTGCTTAATGGTGGCCGGAGCTCTTGGGTTATGGCCGAAGGGAGTAGAAGGTATGGGAAGACTAGTGAAGCTAGTTGTCTGGTGCTGTAGAGTGGGAAAGGCGGTGGCTCAGTGGTGTGAACACGGGGGGAATGGTGGCTGGTCATGGTGGCTGTGCTCAAGTTCATGTTGTGGCAATGCAAATTGAGGGAAAAGTCTGCCATGGAAGCGTCGTGGTAGAGGTGAGTTGATGATCAAGGTCGGTGCTGCAAAAACCCATCGTGGCACTGATTCTTCGATCAGTTTCTTGCCACAGCAGAGAAAAGAGAACATATGGAGGCAACTTCAGCTTGGGGGAGGAAAACAGCAGGAGAGAGGAAGGGCTAACATGTGGGTCCACACAGTATATGGGGGCCTACCTGTAAGTGAGAGAGAGATGGGTAAGGTGCATTGCTTGTTGATAGACAGGAAAACAAGCCATTAATTAGGGAGTCATTTCAGTTTAAATTTTTTTGGTAATTTTTTATTGAGTTCCTAAGATAATTTTTGTTGTCCAATAAATTTTAAGTTAAAATCTTGTGTATATAAATTCTAGTAATTCTAACAAATTCATTTGTTCAATCCTTATTTTTCTGTTTTCAATTTAATTGAATATTGAAACTTTATCAAATATTTTTGAGAATTTTTAAGGAGGTTTATTATAGTCAATTTATTATACTGTAAAAATTTTAGGTTAATATATTTTACATTTATTTTATATTAATTCGACATTTTAAATTTTAGATTTTCTAGCTTTCTATTTTGAAATTTTCAGAGGCATCAATTGTGATTATTTTTTATATATTTAATGGTGATTGAAATGTCTCTAGAGAAGACATGATAAAAATTTAGCTCGAGATAAGGTCTATGATATTTTATTTTAATCTAATAAGCTACTATTTTTAGTCAAAGCTCTATTAATTCACCTTTCATTTCATGATGAAATGGGTTCATATGGCTTTTTGAATGTAGCAGTAGTGTTCCAGGGGATTTCCTATTTTTAAATATAATTCTTGTAAATTTTTTTGTTATATGATTTTGTATTTCAAAGATTGGTAAATAGAGATTCAACCAAATGAAAATTATTTTCTTAAAGACCAAAATTCCAAAAAAAATTAAAAAGGTAAAAATTCAAAACTAAATTATATTTGAAACTTAAATTTTTATTTTATTCATTTTAAAATTTTATCTTATCTGTTTTGAATTTTTCGGGATGTTACATTTCTTTCCTCTTTCCTTTTTCTTTCCCTTCTTTCTTTCTCTTCCTTCCCTTTTTCTTCTTTCCTTCCTTCCCTTTCTTTTCTAATTTTCTTACTGGCCTGGCTGAGCCTAGTTGTCTCTCCATTTGCCTTGCCCCCCTCTGGCTCCCCCTCTGCCTCCCAACCGCCTCCCCCGTCTCCCCCTCTGCCTCCACAGCATCCCCTGCCTCTCTGCCTCCCTGGCTCACCGTCGTCAACCCCTCCATCTCTCCACGCTCCTGGCGGCTTGCCCACCTCGACACCCTCGCCTCCTTGCCCCCTCTGCCTCTTCCCCTCTATAGCATGTGTGGCAGGCATGTGGCTAGGTTGGGGTGGGCGCACGACGATTGATGCGTGGTGTTGGCGAAGACCGAGGCATTGTGTGGGCGTGTTGCGGGCTGCCAAGTACGCTCCCTCCCTCCCTCCTCCTACCACGTGCCTTGCTACGTGGCTCGTGCGTCGTGCCATGTGGCATGCCTGTGTGTCGAGAGCTGGCCGTCCCAGCTTAGCGTGTCGTGCCGTGTCACCCACCGTACTTGGTTGGCAAGCCGAGCCCTCCATGCCACGTGCCAGCCCGAAAAAACCCAACCCGATGCCCACATCTACACCTAAAAGAGGCCGTCCTGCTTGTAAAGTGCTGGGACACTTCTAGAACAGTCAAATTAAATTTCTCCAGTAAATGCATGCACGGGGATTCGTTTCCGTTGCATGCATGTTTGTAACTTTCTAGGTATCTCCACTGCCCATCAAATTCACATGCACCATGTAGTGCTCTCTCCATTGAGAAATATACGATGAATCTTGATTTGCACAAGGATTAAAGTGGTAGTGAAATCGAGAAATATACGAGAGAAAATAACTTAGATACTTCCATATAATTGTCATGTAAAGATGAAAATACTTTATATGTGTGGTAGTGAATAAATATATGTGGTTGAAAGAATAAATATGCGTATAACAAGAAACACCTCATTAAGGACCTGTTTGGTAGGGCTCCAGCTCCACCAGATCTGTGGATCTAGTGGAGCTGGGTATTTCTAGCTCCACAGATCCGTGGAGCTGGAGCTGTGGGTATATTAAGAGTGTTTAGATGGATCATATTGTTTATATTTTAGACCAAAAATATAAACTTAATTCACTTTATTTTAACCTACAAGTTTCAGATCTCAGATGAAGCTGGGATCTGGAGCTGTACCAAACAGGCCCTAAATATACATATAAGTTTTATATTTCTCAACTATGAATCTTATTTTTCTCAACGGAGAGAGTATTCTGTTGCTTGCGGGGACTGTCTCTGGAACACCCGATTAGTTGAAACATCGTCAAATGCAACTTCGTTTCAGTAGTACATGAGAAGTTTAAATGTAAAATCCAAGACCTTTGATGCCAATAATTGGGAGCAATAATTAGGGTTTATGCATGGCATGCACAATACGTAGTCGTTTCGCATCAAATTCGATCGATCCATGCTTCCGTATCATTTGACCAAATTGAACGACCTACACGTGCGTACGTTCTCTCTATTAAATTGGAAAATGATTGCGTTGTGGTACAAGTTTATGCATGCATGGTAGGTGCTAAACTAGTTGTCAGAAATAACACAACCAGCCGGTACAATATTCCTAAGTTGTGTGTCACGTCACGTCAACATTTGGGAATATACTCTTCGACCGTTCCGTACGTGACCGGTTGCAGCTGCAACTCATCAATGTGTCAGGGCCGGATCCACAGGAAGGATCTTGGGTATGTGATATTAAAAAAAATTAAATTGTTATAAGATCGTCTCTTCAATAAATTAAAATTTATTAATTGAATTGGTTCCAATTTAATTTAGTGGATCAGAAATTTTAAGACTTTAGAACTATTTGTATTGTAATTTTAGCAAATTTCAGATATATGTATTAGATTGATGATGTTACGAAATTATTTTACAAGACTATAAAGTTATAGTGTGAAGTGTATATCCCGATAGAAAGCTTCTAGCTCCGACGTTGCAATGTGCTAAAAGAGATGACACCAGATAGGCATACACCAACGATACTAAACAAACACAAGCCAGTTATTTACATATCATAGTGTAGCATGCATCTATCAGTTTGCACTTGTAGCTAGCATCAATGCAAAAGACACATATAGACATGTTTAATAGGTGTATACGAGTGCGATCACCGAAAAAAACTGCGAGAATTAGGGACAATGACCACGATTTATAGCGCTTGATTAAGGGCATGTTTAGAAAGCTATAGCTTTTCTAAAAAGCTAGCTTTTACTTTCTGAACTAAAAAGCAACAGTATTTTTTGTAAGAATTGTTTGGCCAACAGTTAATTTCTCTCTATAATAAATTAGAAAAGCATAACCCACCTTACTTTTGGCTTTTGCAAGTTATATATAACTTCTAGCTTATAACAAATCGCTTAAAAGCTGACTCATTTGGCGATGCCTTATTTGCTTGTTTGAAAGCGAAGAAGCTTCAAGCCCCCAACTGGGCCTGACTTCTCCGGCCGTCGCATCGCAATCCAAGGCCCCAACTGGGCCTGACTTCTCCGTCGCATCGCAATCCCTTAAACAGCCGGCATTAACGAGAGTAGTAGAGGTCTGCGTCAAAACTGAAAAGCAATTAGCCGAACGAGTGAGCCAATAGGAGCCAACCACACCCGGAGAAGATGGCCGGCCGGTACAAATTGACGCGGCAACGCCCGTTCTGGCCTTCGGGCCCTCGCGCGGCGGTTGGGTGGGCCCCTGCTTCTACATTTAAATGCCACTGGTACTAGCAGGTGACGCTTTGGCTTACACGGCCCGTGTGCCCTTTTCTTCCTTCTCAAATTTGATCAAGTCTAAATGAAATCGTATAAATATCAACGTTTTCAACCACAAAAGCAGTAGCAGTCGATACATGCATGGTCTCTGCTGTATTTTCCTAACTCGGTAGGTAGCTAGGATCGTGACAATTGATCTATCGAGCATGACAGATTCGGCAAGACCTATCGTACTGTCCATGCTCGGCAAATCCTCCTCCCACCGATCTATTTATTGAGCTTGGCGGGAGGGGGTACCTTGTATCAGAGCTTGGTTGGTACCACCTGTCGTAGTACCCAAACTCAGTAGAAGGGCATCTGTGGTGTCAATCACCTGCTACGGTAGGGGAGCGTGGTTGATATCACTTGTCGCCTACCGGTACTTTCACGGTTAAGAAGTGAGCTAGATTTACAATTTCGTTCAAAATAGGATAAAAATAATAAAAAAATGTGCAAGAGGCTACATATATACAGGCTTCCTAGCAAATGGCATTGTCATTGTTCTTGCTGTGATTTCCCGGAATTTGCTTTCCCTTAAATCGTCTCATCTATCAATAGTTTACTTAGCTAGTGATTATTAATTAATATAATTTGTTTTCCGCTTGTGATGGTTGGCGAGTAAATTAGCCTTTAATTTGATCTATCTGGTCGCCATGGCCATGTATGTGCGTAGATGGGTATGTTTGTGGAGCTGTAGCTTAGTTTTTTATAAAAGAATGTTTAATAAATATCTAATTTTTATTAGTAATAGACTGCAAAAGCAGATTCAACACAGCTTTCAGCTTTTGCCTTTTGCTAGTTCTATACGGCTTCTAGCTTATGCCCAAAGCCGCTCGAAAACTAAGCTGAGGGCTTACTAGCTTTTTCTGAAACTGAAGTTGCACTATTACAGATCAGACCTTCCATACCGACCCATCAGTCCCGGTTGGATTTGAACCCGTACTGATGAGGGCTTTAGTACTGCAGTTCATTAGCTCTGGGGTATCGTGGACTTTCGATGTCGATTCGTAACACGAACCGTCTTGATGCTTCGTTGAGGAAAGTTCAAAACGAATGCATATTCTATGTATATCAGTACGCGATGGTGGGTGGGTTGGTTAGAAGGGTGAGGCTGGAGTCACGAGGTTGCGGGTTTGAGTTCCGCTTCTCCCATACACACTCGACATATTTTGTACTGATGCCCAATGGGCACCAGTCCCGGATGCTCTGTACCGGTTCAAAAACCGGTACTAATAACTGTTGCCAACCGGTACTGATAGTCATATATGTAGTAGTGTTGGCTTAAAGCCCCTTAAACAAGGTCGAAGTCGTTTAGAACAGTGAAAGTACCACTCGCTACAAATTATAGCTCTTCAAAATGACGGAAGGTTTCTTGAATTTGTCTTTATTACGGTGCATAGTATGCTAGCATTGTACAAAAATAAATTTCAATATTTAAGTTATGATTTCAATATTAATAACGTTATTACAAACGCTTAGATGCACAAATATACATGAAATTAAATACGTGGCGACATCTCGAGAAAATATATATCAGCCTCAAATTGACTACCGTAATCCTATCTTGGACAAAAATGAATGAAATATCCGAGCGGTTCCAAATTATAACCGTACTTGATATTTATAAGGCACAACCGATTATAGATGTTATAATTGAATATCGCACTTCCTATATGCATTGAGGCAGCAGTTTGTCCGATCGGGATAGACTTAAAATATAAACATTTGTGGCGCTTTTCCCCTTCTTACGATAATGTTGATGGAACTCGACTAATAAATCAACCAAGAGCCATGACGACATGGCGGCGGCGGCAACCGCGGCTTTCTCCATCGAGCCGGACACACTAGAGTGTGTGATTTGCTTCATGCCATATGAAGTGGCTTTCTTGTGAGGTCACCGTATGCCCGCAGTGCGAGTGGCCGGACGACATGCTCGATCTTGGCGTCACCGTCGTGCCGCAGTGGGAGATCGAACATGGTACTTTGGTAAAAATTATAGATGTACTTGATAGCTTTAGGTAGGGTAATTAAAGATTGAACAAATGTGATTGCAAGTCGGGTCTTCCATACCTGAAGGACTTTGGAACACAGAACTTGAATGGAGAAAGAAAGCGGAAGTAAGCCTATGGACGATGGTTGGCGAAGAAGGCAGCCTTATCTATAACCAAGGCTGTCTTCTTCGCGTCTGTATCATCCTCTCCTCTTCTCCATTCAATCGGATCAGTCGAATCCTGGCTATGTTCAAAGTCTGGAACAAGCTGAATCTGAATTAAATATTGATGCGAGAATACCTAAGTAGATGGAAATTTGAACAACAAACCATAAATAATGGAGGTTCTAACTGAGTATAAGAAAAACATCTAGTTCAACAAGCAAGACATTGTTAAGTTGTTGCATTCAAGATGAGCAAATATGTATTAAGGATAATATCATGTGACAATACAATGAATCGTACAAACAAGAATAACATTAAGTTTTGACATATTTTCCGAATTAATGAATACCATTTGACAATTGTACAACTCCAGAACTTATAAGGCTGCGTGGAGCAGCGCCTTTTTATATATTACCGGTGGCGAGGAAGAAACAAACTCTCCCTCTAATGTTGCTCAAATCGGCTGACTCAGCGAGTTTTATCTGTATTGCTACTTTCTTGGCTGACGATGGTTTGCATGTTGTAGCAAACATAAAATCCACATAGGTTATTTCCGGACCTTCTTGGTGTATTGCAAATAAAACCTACGGTTAGTTCTAAAGTCCTGTCGAGGTTTGATATAGAATTGTTGTGTATAGCGGATCTGGAAAGTTCAAATCATGTTGTAGTTTAGTCCAATCTTTCCGCGTGTTTGAGCGCTCTACAAGATTGCAAAAGGTTAGCCTAAGCCATTCCAATAGCAATATAAACTGGAACAACTTACGACCATGTGCGTAGGAAGCGTGATTACGGTGAGTAATTTTGCGATAGGTACCAAGTCGTGGTTTCCGCCACGTCAGGAATCAAGGTACTTAACCGGTTTGTGGTGGTTCAACTACAATGAGAACCGGTGATACCTACGGGTATATCACAATGGACAATGAACAAAAGCGAGTTGTGTGCAGTCTGAGACCAAAGTATAGCATGTGGTAGCACTTACCACGGGTTATGGGGTATAAGTATGAATTCTTTATCCTTTTGTGCTAGCAATGCCTCTATCACGTATTTCTCGACCATGTTTATATCATCATCCATTGTTTGCTTTGAGACTATATGTGGAGTCGAGGAACCGATCGATAGTTTCTTCTTTATCGCTTCAAGTTGCATGTATCTATATATACAAAGCGGATTATATATATATTGGAGGACATTTATCACTATTAGGCGAATGTAGCTGTGATAGCACACACTTACAAGGTCCGACATCTTATGAGTCTTGGCGTCGATGGCGTCGAGGTTGTAGAGATGGAACAAGTCGAGAAAATCGACCGTGAAGAAGCCCCGTTGAGTCGTTGAATAGATGTTCATACTTGAACTTAGCGATACTTGTTATGCGTTCACGCTCGGCTTTCCAGCTTGTTGGAGATACCACTTATGCAATTGTTGGCAAGGTATACTAAGTGAAGTTCTGCTGCCTTTCGTTAATGTGGCTCTCCTAGCTTGTATTGTTTAGCCAACTCGGCGGATGGATAGTCAACTTGTTCTTGCTTGGGCTTCTTTCTTCTTTTTGCCCTTGCCTTTCTTTGTTTTGTATGAACCCTTCACGGGAGAGGAATGGGTAGGAAAAGAGGTCAACATTGTGTATATCAAGTGGAGTCGCTCTCATTGGCGATTTGGTATGGCCAGATCGACGGCGATACAATAAGCGAATCGGATCGTCGCGGTTGTTGCATGATGAAGGGCGACGAGGAGATGTCATTGCTAGGCCATTGGATGAATGTGCCAATGGCATCCCCAAGTTTCACGATCTCATCGTTTGGCGGCTTCGTAGATCGACAATTTTGAAACTATCAAACACCGTCACATTGACCTTGGTGAAACCGGCGCTATGATGGTGCAGTGCACCATGGTCCCCTTTGGGGATGGATCGCCATGCCCCAAGCGGCCGTCGGAGAGCGGTGCCATTGCTAATTCTCACTTGGAGATTGCAGCGTGGCCGCCTTAATGTCACATCTGAGGATAAGTCCGCTATGTTCATCTTGGTCACTTGGAGAGCGGATGCCTGTTTGCTCTTCACAGGCGATGGGGCTGACTTGCGGACATATACGGGGCTTGTGAGTATTTTTTCTTGATTGGTGAGCCTTTCCTCGAGATTCGTATCCTTTCATGAAATTCTTCTCTCGAGTTCTCCCTCAACTCTTCTCTCAACTCTCCTCTCAACTTGTCCTCCAAATTCTTTATAAGATTTGACTCGCTCGGCTCTAGTTCTCTTCTTATTTGGTATATGTGGAAGTAAATGCAGGAATCCAGTTTTCCATGGAACAAAAACCCTTTGCCTCTTATGCGACCGGTGTTCCTTGTTTCCCAAGGCTATGGGCGGTGCATCTTTCTCTCTGTCAGGGAAAAAAAGAGCCATCATACGATTGTGTACTCAACGCTACTGCAAGATCCGGACAAGTTATTTCACTTATGAAGTCATGGACTAATTACGTAAAATTGGTAGTTCGATTTATATATTACGGCGTTGGCGAGACTTCCTCGTCCATGGGGTTTCTGAAGGAGGCAGTTGCGGAGGGCGTGGCATCGACCTCGCTCTCGCTCTTAGCTTGATCTCGCACGTTCATCTGTGATCGATGGAAATGGCGCGATACCCTCCTCGTCCTCCTGTGCCATTGCTCTCTCTTCCCAGCGTAGCAGTGATTACGAGTGTGGGGTGAGTGTTCCTTGCTTGCAAGGCCTTGTTTACTTCCTTGTGGCGCAATTAAATCGTGGTCTTCATCCCAACAAACGCCTCCGTGTCCTCATCAATGAACCCATACTTGAGTATGGAACGGATCCTTCTTGGCGTAGTCTCGTAAGCGTATGCTTAAAGGTCTTCCATGCCTTTCTGCGCTAGCGATGCATCTTGTCGCACTAGGGGGCGGATTCTTACGGAATGTTGAATGATGAAAAAATTTCCGTTAGCAAGGCATTGCGAGCCTCAATAGTCACCAACCTCCGGAAGATAGCGTGATCGGAACCGTTCGACCTACTATCCCACACATACTCGAAATGCATTCGCCGCCTTTTTGGCTTTCTAGGGGCCCCATCATACGAATCGATCTCTGTAATGGTATATCGGTCTGTTGGCCTTTTGTTTGGTCCTCTTGCAGTGTGAATTGATCCTTCTTTTGAGGCCACATCATGTCCTTGACGATGGATTAGAGGGCGACATCTTCTTTACAAGTTAAAATAGTTTGAGGCGAACTAAAAGTGAAGAACAAATAGAATCACATTAGAGTGAATGAGTTTGTTATACTTGCATCTAAAGAACTAGCCTAAATGGCTTATTATTAGCCTTTTCAAAGAACTAGCCTAGATGGCTTGTTATTAGCCTTTTAAAAGAACTAGCCTAGATGGCTTGTTATTAGCCTTCTAGCAAAAGAAGCGAACTAGGAGGTTGCTTAACTTAATAAAAATTTGGCACACCTCCTAAAACTAGGACATCCACACAGCAGACAAGCGAGAAAAATACATATGGATTCAACCATTTGGCAGTTAACGAATAATTGAGCGAAGCTCGGGATCTCACATATGAACATATGCAGTATTACGAATAAAGCAATTAGCATAAAGCTCATATTGATTGTTTGAATGTTCTCGAGATGTCGGGTTGCCTTAAAAGGCCCTCCTGCCACAATGGACAAGTAATAGACTAGATTGTGACAACTTTATCTCAATAACAGATTTAATACTTGACAGGTTAAGTATAAATCTACTCAATTGGTTATCTTATATGCATATTCACTAACTAAGCATATAAAGACAGGTTTGCAATAGAGCTAATCAAATATATATATATATATATATATATATATATATATATATATATATATTTTAGTTCAAAAGGTTTCCCCTGTTTTATTCCAGGACCATGTACAACCACAGCATGTACAACCACAGCACCATCTCACATATGAACATGTACAACCACAGCACCATCGCTCCTATCCAGCGAACAAAGACATTTTAACTAGTTCTTGACTCTTGTGCTCTAAACAACGAGAAAACAAACATCATTTGCCGAACTCACACTAATCAAATATATATATATATGAAAGTGAAATTATTTGCTAAGATTTGTTGTCACAATTAGTCTATTCCATCCCTAAATCATCATTGAACATTAAGCCCACACGCAAGGTCCCCAAGCCCATGAATCGTGGCCCTTTGCAAGTCCGAGAATAATCACGAAAGTGTCCCAGAACTCACTAACTAGCGAGCAACACGAAAAATAGAGCAAATGGCGGGCGGTGCCTCCGGATCAGAAGCGGCCTCTAGCTCGATGGCTAGTCCCCAAATACTCACGGTTGAAGCCGAAGAGGGCCTTGAGGAGGAGGCAGCGGGGAGGGCGCCGGGGGGGAGGCCAGCAGGGAGGGGCCTTGAGGAGGAGGCAGGCAGGAGGGCCGAGGGGGATCGAGGGCCAGGGGCGGGGAGGGCAGAGGCGGGGAGGACAGCCGAGGCCGGGGAGGGAGGGGGAGCAGGAGGCCGAGGGAGGGGGGGAGGGCCGCCGAGGGGAGGCGCCCTTGGAGGCAAAGCGTCGTCTCAAGGTTTAGGGTTTGGCGCGTGAATGAGATCTGTGGCGGGAGATATATAGAAGAAATAACATCACGAGCGGTTCTATAATATAGCGATGCATAATGACATATCCTGAGCGGTTCTATAATAGAACGATGCAGCGATGTTTAAATATTACGAGCGGTTCTATTATAGAACCGTCGATATTAATGACTATCACAGACGGTTCTATTGTAGAAAATGCATGATGTTATTATCACGGGCGGTTCTATAATAGAACCGTGCGTGATGTTAATGATTATCACGAGGCGGTTCTATAATAGAACCGTCTCGATGTTGAATATCCTGAGCGGTTAGGTAACATAACCGTGCATGACCAATCTTTATCCTGTTGTTATGTTAAAGAACCGTCGTGATATATCTTTTCCTTGACATTCACTTGTCGGTTCGATTCGATCGACTCTTATGCATGCCACTTTGTTGTATCTTACGGGAAAGTTGTCTTTAACGAATATAGGCTATCTTGTGGTTGAAGTGGAGGTTCTAATCCTCAATTCAAACCCTAAAATCTGAGAGCAATCACATACAACTATTTCCATATTGCCAAAGTAGACATGATTACATTCTTGTCATCAATTATGTCGAATGGCCATCTTTGAATCGTGTATTTGGAATCATATTGATATTAACGAATAAATCGTGCTCTTATACTTGCATCTTTTCCATCAATCCGGATGCTTCTGAAGCTACTTACAAAGATCATCACAATCATATATACATAATTAGGATGCTTCTGAAGCTACTTACAAAGATCATCACAATCATATGTACAAAGCATGATGGGTCATATCATCTTTACAATAGCATTAATGTAATATTATTACACATGAAAATTAGTAAGCATGATGACAATGCACCCTTCTCATAACTCATACCACATGCTTATTCTTTTGTATGAAAATTAGCCCTTCATGATGATCGGCGTGTGTAGCTTGCTTCCTCATGTTGTTCTTACGGGACGAGGATGTCATTTCCGATAGGTGGCAACTCATCAAATTGATTGTACTCTTCCTCATCTACTACATTCTCAACTCCGACAATTCTCCTTTTTCCTGAAGAACTACGTGGCGCTTCTTGTTGGGCGGTTCGGTTACATAGAAGACTTGAACAACTTGGTTAGCGAGTCTGAATGGTTCGTCTTGGTATCCGAACCGTTCGAGGTCCTGATAGTGATGCCATTCCTATCGACCTTCACGTCTTTGGAGGTGGACCATGGCACGAAATAGGGAATCTTGAAAAGTCGTGGTCGAGCTCCCATATCTCCTCTATGAACCCATAGTAGGAGCTCCTCGTCAACCAGTGGTATTATTGAATGCATCTATCACGGACACCACTATTACGGTTTGTGCTCTTCATATCCGATCTCTCGTGTAAAATGTGTACCCATTTAAGTCATATCCTTTCCATGTGACAAGCGTAAAGTTGGTCCTTTTGCCAACCATGTCGGCGTGTCATCGGCGAGCTCCAGTGATAGGTCGCTCCTTCAACCATTTGTTGAGCTGAAGGTTATCTTGTCTCGTGATCCAAGACTCTGCCGTCTTTGGATTCTCTTGCCTTAGCCATTGCTTGTGCTTTCGGCGATATAGGCGGACACTACTGCCATGTGTTGCAAAACCGTGAAATGGGCTCGAGCATAATCAGCCAGAATCGGCGTGATTGCTTTCCTTCCGATGGTCCCCATACCTGGAGCCTCCCCTCATGGCGAGATCGAGGCACACCTATTGGTTCGACACAGGGCCATGTAATCGGCCTTGAGAACTTCGGCGGCCTCTTACATTGCATAACCTTCGACAATGCTACCCTCCGGACGAGATCGATTCCGTCACGTAAGACTTGAGAATTCCCATGTACCTCTCGAGCGGGTACATGCTACGTGGAACACTTGGTCCGCATATCTTTATCTCTGTCACAAGGTGAACAATGAGATGGACCATGATATCGAAAAATGATGGAGAAATACATCTCAAGATTACATAGAGTCATCACCACCTCGACTTGCGAGCATCTAGTCGCCGGGATCGATGACCTTACGGCGATTGTGTTAAAGAAATAACACTGACCTAGTGATTGTCTCACGGACCTTGGCCGGCAAAATACTTCTAATTGCGACGAGGGAGCATCGTGTCATCGGCACATGACAATCATGAGACTTCATGCCGATTAATTTCAAATCTTCCAGCGAAACAAGTCTCTTCATGTTGGAGGAGTAGGACGGAACTTTCACACCATGCAAGCACCGCACAGATTCAGTTCTTCGGCCTTTGACAGAGTATAACAAGCGAGTTCCAAATGCGTCGGCCTTTATCGGTCTCTTTCGGTGCTAACTTTCGGGTCTTATGCCCATATCGACCAAGTCAAGCCGTGCGTTGATACCATCCTTTGTTTTACCCTTAATGTTGAGTAAGAGACCAATCACGCTGTCACGGACATTCTTCTCTCGTGCATGACATCGATCGATGGCGAACTTCTAGGTGCTCGATAAGGTAGGTCCCGAATATTGATCTCTTCTTCCACATGCTCTTTTCACGGGTACTTGATTTACGTCCCTTTCCATCGCAACATCAAATCCTTAACAATGTCATGAACATCTCTCCGCTCAAACGCCTTGGAGCTGGACCATTTCGTTCCTTCCGTCGAAAAGTTGCTTCATCTTCGATATGGGTGATTCCTCGAAGGAACCTCTGATGACGCATGTACACGGTTTTATGGGAGTGATTGACCATAAACTCTCGGTATCATCTAAGCGGTGAGTGCAGAGCTTTGGTTCCTTTTGTACTCGGCACGGCGAGGTTAGCAAGGCGGGGTAATCATTTATGGTGCGAGAACAACAAGCGATTACAAAGTAAAGTTCTCTCGTTTATCGCATCCCATCGTGTACCGGTAACCCACGGTGTTTTAGATCTTCCACCAATGGAGCTAGGTACACATCAATATCGTTCCCGTGTTGTTTCGGTCCTTGGATAAGCACAGACAACATAATGTACTTCCGCTTCATACACAACCAAGGAGGAAGGTTGTAGATCTGATTTTACGGGCCAAGTGCTATCTTGTTTGCTCATGTTACCGAAAGGATTCATTCCATCTGTACTCAATCCAAACCTTATATTTCTCGGATCCGCACCGAATTCTTGAAAGCTCTGTCGATGTTTCTCCTTTGGATGGAATCGGCGGGTGCTTTAGCATTCCATCATTCTTCGCTCCTCAAAGTGCCAGCGCAGCAGCTTTTGCCTCCTTTGGGTTCGCAAACAAACGCTTCAAGCGGGAATTACAGGCAGATACCATGCCACCTTAGCGAGAGTACCTTTTTCACCTCAATGCTCTCGCCATCATCATCTGAATAACTCTTACGCTTGTACCGGATCGTTGCACACGGACATATATACAAGTTTGTGTACTCTTTGCGATGCAGGGATACGATCGTTTGGACATGCATGTATTCTTTCTACTTCCATTCCCAAGGGACAAAGAACACCTTGGCTTTGTAGGTGCTTGTCGGCAACTCGTTTCCCTCTGGAAGCATGTCCGCCAATAGACGTAATAATACCAGGTGAAACTCTTGTCGGACCAACCGTTGCTTGCCTTCAATTTGAGTAGTTGAAGCACGGATGACAACCTTGTGTATTTCAACTTGCACCCTGCGAACAAAGGTTTCTCCGAGTCCTCCATTAAGCCACGAACTGCCCATATTCCCTGTCATCAAGGTTTCTTCGCATCGCGTAGCATCCGATCCAAATTGTCATCGTGCAACCTGTCCTCATCGAAGCACAATCGATATGATCATCCGACATATCATTGACATCGCCGACGATATTAACACTACTTGTCGCTTCACGTATATTATGCTCTTCGCCATGATCGGTCCAACATGTATAGCCCTTTTGAAACCCTTGAATCAAGTGTTAGCCGATCTGCTGCCGAGTTTGAAACATCTTGATTTTCGCAATCAATGCCGGACATGACATGAATTGCACCCCTTATTAAACATATCCTCCTCTGCGGCTCTTTTGAAAGTGGAGACGCCATTAAGGTACTCGGCACTGACGGTTCTCGGCGACATCCGACTTCGATCCATCTACGCTACACATGTAACACTTAGTGTTAAATATTAAGTGCACTGGTGTAGTGCGTATGCACACATTCTTAAACTAATTATGCAATTACATACCTTAATTACATCACAAAGAAATAATTAACAAAATTCAAATTAATCTTCAATATAATAATGAAATTAGAACCCATTACTAATCTTAGATCACCAAAAGACTTGAATTGATCTATAAGCTAGATCTAAACAATCATTAAATTCTATCCTTAACAAGCTAGCTAGCTACATCATGATCGAATATTATATTATGCAAATAGAACCATTACTAGCTAACCTTATTCATCAAAAAACCAACACATGGTTCTACAAGCGAGATCTAAAAAAATCATCAAATTCCTTCCTTATCAAGCTAGATGTTGAATATAATGCAATTAAAACACATTACTAACCTTAGATCACCAAAATCAAAGGAATCTAATATCACCCTTCGAAATCAATGGCTTTCTTCTAAAAAATCGCATCACTTCCGCAGCCGCCACTTAGGATAGAAACCGAAACCCTACCAACAAAGTGGATGGAACGAGGCAGGCTCTGTTTTTACGGCCTCGGAAGGTTTTATCACAGACGGTTTTATATTACAGCCGTCTGTGATGCAAGAAATATCACAGACGGTTTCTAAATATAGCAAATGCATGATGGATACTGATACTCATTACGAGCGGTTGTGTTATATAACCGTCAGGAAATCCTGACGGTTTTACTTTGAAACCGCTGCAGTAATGATCTCAGAGCCATCCTGACGATTATATTTTGACACCGTCTGTGATAGTTATTACATCACAGAGCACGGCTGTTATATAAAACCGTCGTGATATTAGCACGGTTTGAGTACATAACCGTCTGTGATATTCCATATTACGAGCGGTTTTTCAAAACCGTTTGTGATCGTCGTCGATATAAGCCTCGCTGTAGTAGTGGAAGGGTGTCATGTCTGGTATACTACTAGTCAAATCCGTTTTATTAGACTAAGTACATGCAAACCAATTTGATTTCCCAACAAAATGTGATGAGTGTGATAACCTACAACGATAATGAAGGGAACCAAAGGCAGCTAGTTGCTATATCCGCATTATCTATCTATTGCTACCTCCGTTTAAGTTTACAAAATATATTTTTTAATAATCTTATTTATAAGTATAGAATGTATTTATATTCTAATGTAAAATTAGCGTGATGTTCTCTATATATCTCTAATTAATATATATCTTTACTTTATATCTCTACATGTATGTAGCGACAATGATATAGTGTTTAGTGATAGTAATTAGAGACAATCTAGTCATTTTAATAGTTATTTTGGTCTATACCAAAAAGAAATGTGTATTATAAACTTAGATGGGGAAGTATATATTAAAAGCTCATTATAGGTTTTAGAGCTGCTAACAAAAAAAAAGGCTAGATGTTCTTGCAACTGTTATTATTTAAATAAATAAAATCTAACCATTCATTTAGCGAACTCAAGTTATAACAACTTAGATTGAAATAAAGAGTGAATAATAAGTACAATAAAAATAACAAAATTTAGAATAAAGAATAAAAATTATCAATTTGATTTTCAAATTAAAAATGTATATAGCTAAAATTTGGGATAAAAATTAGATGAAAATTAACAATTGGATATGTATACTAATTCTAACCTAAAACTAAAATTTGAAATTAAATAAAATAACAGAAAATCAGAATGAAAAATA
Organism: Guadua angustifolia; assembly: GCA_036346375.1. Lineage (NCBI taxonomy): Eukaryota > Viridiplantae > Streptophyta > Magnoliopsida > Poales > Poaceae > Guadua > Guadua angustifolia. The sequence goes on from CM070508.1 coordinate 2,476,748, forward strand.
AAAGGAAATTAATTAGAAATTTTATTTTCATACGAACTTCAAATTAAAACCCTACATAACTTAAATTTAGGGCAAAAATTAGTAATAGGATATGCATACAATTCTAACTTAAATTAAAATTAAAATAAAAAAATAACCAAAAAAGAAATTTAGAATGAAAAATACAAGGAAGTTATCCATTTTATTTTCATACAAACTCTAAATTAAAATCCCTGCACAATTGAAATTCAAAATAAAAATTAGATAAAAAATTAAAAGTTGGATTTGTATACAAATTCTAACCTAAAAAAATGAAATTAGGAAATAAATAAAAATAAAATTTAGATGAGAAGAAAGAGTCCATATCATGTGCAATAAACAACATAAAATCGAAATAAAAATTAGCAGATGAACCTATGTACGAAATCTAGAATTAAAAAGGAAAGTCTATAAGAAATATGTACAAATTAGAGAGACTGCAATGACGACTTCAAGAAAGCGAACTGAAAAGGATATATTGTAGTACGTATATAATTAAAGTGCCGTGTATGTAGATGATGCTAAGCATGTATGAAGAGACACAAAACATATATAAGCACCCCTAGCAAAAGAGAGAACGAGAAAAACTAATATCCCAGTTCCCACCTATTACCAAATCTATTATTTTCTTGCCCTCGAACTAACTCACATACATGAGGCATAAACAGGGTAGATCTGGATATATTGACCATTGCATGTTCATGACTACATATATAGCTCATTCATGCTTCACAGAAGTGCACTCACAGATACTAGCTATATATACAATTGGCACTACTACGAATAGGTCATCCTTTGCCGGTTCGTCACGCCATTCTCGCGGTTATGGGCGCCGCAATCATTGGTGGCGAGTGATACTCAAGGTTATCACTTTGCGACTGAGGAACGGCGGATGATAATAGATATCCTCTGCGGTTCATTATACAACCGGCGATGATATTAGACTATCTCGCCGGTTTACACTAGCATCCGGCGTGATACTCAACTATCTCTGCGGTTCAACCTAGAATCCGGCGATGATATATGTATATCTCTGCCGGCTTATCGACGAACCGACAGATACTGTGTATATCACTTTGCCGGTTCCTAAACAACCGGCGGTGACAACCAGATTCTGAAAAAATTTGTAGATGTACTTCATAGATTACTCTACCTATGTATAAAATTGCAGGTTCAAATTCAATACATATGAGGACTTACAAAAACAGGTTCAAATTCAATACATATGAGGACTTACAAAAAGAGTTTTTGTAAGTCCTCATATATTGAATTTGAACCTCTATTTTATACATAGGTAGAGTAATCTATGAAGTATATCTACAAATTTTTTCGAGTTTTCGTGACTTTTATTAGTTGGTGTGCACGATGTGTACAGGGAAGGCTGTGTGCACATGATATGTTGCCTTCAAATATATAGTATATGAAGCGTCGTTAGATCATAATTAAAATATATTAAAAGCATCACAATATTTAGTTTTTACAATTAATAGTCTGTTCACAAATGTAGTGTGAGTACATCTCGTTCACTTTAGATCGAAGCTTCCGTCAGGAACTCGCCCTTTGGATCGATGACATGTTCGTCTAATGAATCCAAATGATATGCTCTTGAATTGCTAAAATTTCTTTCGACAATGGCGATTGGTTCTCGGCTTGGAGCGCTTTGTTATTGAAGAAAAGAGAAATTTAATTAATGATGATAGATGTTAAATGAAAGAAAAGTAGGCATGAATGTGTAATTATATGCCATGTCTTCGTTATAATAGCAGATCTTCGTGACAATTGCATGTAAATTTGTACATACGTAGTATCTTTATAAACTATTTCCGGGTCTTGTCTCATGTATGGAAAGTCTGTTATTACTTTGAAAGTTGTCCAGTAGGGAAGATGCGGACCACCTTTCTTGCAATACCGTGAATGCGCTGTGAATGATTTTAAATAGTAATTAACCTTAAATACAATAGAATAAAATATTACTAGAGCAATAGCATAGCGATCGAGTTTACTCGTTCATCATCTTCCAAAAATTATGTTCATACTCACGAAGTTCTTTTCTCAATCGAGTCCAAGACATAAACCACCGCTAGCTTCTAACTCGATGTGAGGAGGACCCATGATAACTAGACATATATGTTAACACGACCTATTAGTCCCACACCGTGTCACGCAAAAATAGTAAAACAATATTAGAAGTAGGGTAATACGTCTTTGAAAGTTATAGGGTACAAATACGGAGGTTTTCTTTCTCAGCTTGAAGAAAGTCCTAAATAAATAGTCTTCAACAAACTTTGGGTCATCACGGACGAGTTTCTCGTTAACAAGCCCCGGATCGAGAAATCCTAAAGCTTCATCCTTATTTTTTGCACATAACTGTATCTCCATTCTACATATGTAAAAAAGAAGTTAGACATCTGATTGAGCGGTACAAGAATATACAATAATATAATTAGAGACTTACAAAGTCCACGATCGACCCGATGACGGCGTCGAGCATCTGCCGTTACAACATATACAATTCGCGAGAACTCTAACTGAACATGCCATCCCCATTGTGAAAATCCGAATCTTTGTATTTCATCGGATCGCCCACATACCCTCTTGGCACCGCTGCATGTATATCTTGATGGACGCTACCGCAATTTTGTTGTTAGGTTCTCTAAATCTTTTAGAGCCATCGGTTGCCCCTTAATGTACTTCGGCTTAGACCTAGGTCGTAATTACGACGTTGTTCAAGAAGATCTTTTGAGCTTGCGACATTGGCGCCTCGGCACTAGCCATCTTCAAGTTTTGCTTTACGGATATCGCTCGTGGTCCGACATTTCGAAGGTTGAAGCCCGCTGTCTCTTTGGCTTTTGCCATACTCAAGAAAAACTCTGCGCATTAGCATCGACTTTAGTCTTCTCGGGTGATGGCACCTTTTGGAAGTGAGATGTTACCTCGGCCTTCGTTTGCTCTTTGCGTTCTTCTTGATCATATCGGCGGTAATTTCTTACGAGGTCAGTGTTGCCTTCACAGATGACCGAGATTTGGTATAAGGCGATCACGGACTTCGAGATGGTGCTGATGTTCGACTCTTCTTATGTGCCTACCGAGGAGTTGGACCTTCTTGGCCGGTGCCGAGGAGGAGTTGGACTTTTCTCGATGGTGCCGGCGGAGGACTTGGACTTTTCTGGTGGTGCCCGGCGGAGGAGTTGATCCTTTGTGGATGGTGCCGCGGAGGAGTTGGACTTGTCCTAGCGGTGCCGTGGAGGAGTTGCACTTTTCGTGGCGGCAGTCTGCGTGTGGAGAGTGCGGCTCATCATCATCGTCGTCGTTATCGGCCTCATCGTCCGAGCGAACATAATCAAGCTCTTGCGCCACGCGAGGAAGCCATGCACGTTTTCTCCAAGTTTGTTTTTCCGTCCTCGCCGAGAATCTCTACCTCCATTTTGCGATATTGTCGGACTACATCGTCTACTTCGACCTGGAGAATCCCGGGTATTGGCGGCGGCAGAACTGCGAGGAGGCACATGGCCAAGCCCGCCATCAGCCACCTTGATGGTAATGCCATGTCGCGGACAAATGCGACTTGCACGGTGTCGGTTACGTGATGTCATCCATTGGAAAATGGAGTCGATGCTCTCCGGAATCGTTCGGGACGCTTGTTTGCTCTTAAGAACACCGTGACTGAGGTTCGGAGGGCTGTCATCGAGTGGCGGTCGTGAGCTGAGAGCTTTCTTTACTGCTTGCTCCACAACTTGATCCAGCTTCGCTCTCTCTTCCTCTAACGCTCTTGACACAGCATCTTGTATTTGACTTTGCAGTTCATATTCTCCTATTCTTTTCTGCCGCTTGTACATAAGTACGTCATCTGGGAAGCCTTCTTTCCACGGCACCAAACCAACTCCTCGGGTGCGCCCAGGATGCTCTCTGTTACCAGAACAACAATCGACTCATCATTCTCCTCCATGGGATGAAAAGCCCTTCGGAAGACTCCACGTGAGCATCGATATTTTACAGGACACCTCCGGGCTCTATCGCTCCTGAAGCTCAAGCGCCATCTTCGAGATAAAGTCCCCTCCCAAGCAACGATTGCTTTGATCGTCGCGTGAACTCGGCCGTCGCGAGTATGCGCGCCTTGAGGTTAGCTCTTGTTCGCGCCTATCCCACGCAGTATTTTCTTCACGTAGCCACCAAAGCCTAGTGTGTGAGGTGGATATTCTTATCGCGTTTGCCTTGTTCTTCGACTCACATGTCAGGCTTCTTGAAATTCCTATACTCCACAAAGTCCTTCCAAAATTCTCTTATCTTTGGAAACATGTTAAAATTTAGGCGTGACATTCTTCTTCACATAGGTCTTATTCATTTGAGTCTTCCAATTCTTCCAAATGTGCACATGATACCTAGTGCACGCTTCTTTGCAACCAACTCGACCCTTGGGGAAATGGAATACTTGTTTTAGCTTGCCCATAGCGATTCCTTGGTCATCGGAACAACCCATGATCACCTTCATGGCCATCCATGATCTATAGATGATGGGCACGTTATCCCTAACAAGTACTCCACAGTTGTCTTCAGACGGCGCTAACGCCGACTTCGGGTATAGCAGTTCCCGACTTCCGAGAGTGGAGTATGTTGTGAGCGCCTTCGGCATCTTGTTAGACCCACGACACTGTAGCGGCTTTGTTCACCGACGTTTGAGCCTACAATTGGATCTTGTTATTAGTCGTATGACCCTACAATATTTTGGGATTCTAGCGTACTAATACTTTACCTCGCCCATGTTAGTCGCGTCGGCTTGGTCCATGGCGATGGCGTCGCCTTGGCCCATAGCGGGCGTCGGTTTGTCCATGGTCGTGGCGTCGGTTGCTCCATATCAATATCCTCAGAGGTCCAAGTAGCCACTTGGGCTACCCACCTACTTCCGTCTACATTCGAGGGCCATCGTTGGAACTTTTGAAACTCCTTTCACTCGTGAAGTCCCCTCCCATCACGCAAAGATTTGATCTAGATCATCTTCGTGGTATCAATGAAACGCATCTTCCACCGCCGTCATATCGTTGTCTCCGTCATCTCCATCAATGTGTTGCCCTTCATGAACAATATCATCTTCATCAATGTTTTGCCCTTCATGTATAATATCATCTTCACCGTGCTCGATCCAATGTATAGCCACCTTGAAACCCCTTGAAGCAAGTATGCACGTGTCGACTCTATGTTACAAAACATCTTCTCATTTTTGCAATCAACGCATGGACAACACATATAGTCCGCCAAAGTTTCTTGACTTGTGTGCGCAACGCATTGAAAACAAGTCACACCATTAAAGAACTACGCACCACGACGGTCCGTGTCATACATCCACCTTCGGTCCATCTACGATTAATTATATCAAACTACATTACTTAAACATCCACTACATCACTAAAATGGATATAACAAATTTTCATTAATTAAATTAATTACAATTATGCATAATTGTCCATCTAGCAATTTTATTACTTAAACATCAACTACATCACTAAAATGGATATGAATTTATGCAAATAACAATATATAATTGTAAATGATTAGTTTTACAAATACATCTAGCAATTTTGCCTATATAATACATCAAACCTTTTTCACTATTTAAATATCCATCTAGCATTTTTTACTTATTTAGAAGATTTCTTCATTTCATTTTGTTATGTAGCGCTAGCTATTAAATTAAATTAATCTACAACAAATTAACAAGCATATAATTGAATATAAGGATATATTTCTAAATAATTATTTATGTTCCAACTTTCATTATTGCAAAATCCATCTACCATTTCTCATTATTTAAATATTCAACTAGCAATTCTCACTATTTATAATTGATCATCTAGCAATCCTTTACTATTAAAAATCCATATAACAAATTTTCATTAATTAAATTAATTACAATTATGCATAATTGTCCATCTAGCAATTTTATTACTTAAACATCCATTACATCACTAAAATGGATATGAATTTATCTGCAAATAACAATATATAATTGTAAATGATTAGTTTTACAAATACATCTAGCAATTTTGCCTATATAATACATCAAACCTTTTTCACTATTTAAATATACATCTAGCATTTTTACTTATTTAGAAGATTTCTTCATTTCATTTTGTTATGTAGCGCTAGCTATTAAATTAAATTAATCTACAACAAATTAACAAGCATATAATTGAATATAAGGATATATTTCTAAATAATTATTTATGTTCCAACTTGCATTATTGCAAAATCCATCTACCATTTCCCATTATTTAAATATTCAACTAGCAATTCTCACTATTTATAATTGATCATCTAGCAATCCTTTACTATTAAAAATCGGCGTGAATTATAATCTATTCAATAATTTAGCTAGATCTTAATTTGAGCGATCTGAGCATAAACTGTTCACACCGTATAATCAACAATTATCAACATCTATAGCACTCAGTAAAGTAAAATTTTACGACATATATAACATACATCAAGTCAAGAACCTCGAAAAATTTTAATTAATACAATTTTTCAAGAAGAACTCCCCAAGATAATACAGACTCCTCTTTGATTTGCTTCGTCGGAGAAGATGTCGATTCGATGAAAAATATGAACAAAATCTCGACACCAAATTTAGCGCAAAGACCTCTCCGGAAAAATACACGAGCAAAGCGCTCCTCTCTTACGCTTCGTAGGGAAATGCGTCGGTCGGTGAAGATCGCTATATAAATAGCTTATCATCGCTCTCGCCAACAACCGCAATGATAAGGTCATATTACGAAAATACCTTATCACCGCCGGTTACGTGCGTAACCGGCAAGGATAAGGTCATACTGTGAGAAAATTGCGTTATGCGGAAAATACATATCACCGCCGTTGAATATACGAACCGGCAAAATTAAATATCACTGCCGGCTATAAATTAAACCGGCGATAATATTTCACTTGCCGCTATAGGTATTAACCGCGATGATAGTCGATTATCACCGCGGTTGGTAATACAAACCGCGATGATACTCGAAAGTTCAACTCGCGCCCGACCAACCGTCGCGCTTGCCCGTTCTTCTGCGCCAACCGTTGCGCTTCACATTCCTCGCCAATGCTGTTGCCCTTCCCATTCGCCTCTATATAATGCCGGTATTGTTGCATCCAATCCCTCTTGTCACAATCCACACAATCCACTCTTGTTGCAGCCCCACACAATCCACTTTTGTTGCAACAATGGCACCCCTAAGCGTGCACGTGTTGGTGAGCCCCACCGATCCGTCGCTCTGTAGGAGGAGGAGAAGGAGGAGGTGGAGGCGGAGGAGGAAGAAGAGAGGCAAGGAGGAGGAGGACGGCAACAGCGATGATTTACGGCAACAACGGCGAGCGAGGCTGCGGCGTTGGGGCAAGACCAACTCCGCCACCGAATCGGATTCGGATGAGAAGGAGGACGAGCACCGCCGCACATCAAGCGGCAGCTCCGGCGACGAGGAGGAGGAGGAGGAGGAAGATGACGACGACGACGAGTTTTGGATATAGGGCTTCGCGCCATTAGACTATTATAATTAGAACTAAATATGTAATGCTGAACAAAATATGCTTTGTAAATGTTATTTTAATTAATACATATCCCGCAAATTACAAATTTGCTTTCATATGTTCTGTTTTTTAACTAATTATGCTTTCATATGCTCTGTTTTTTAACTAATTATGCTTTCATATGTTACATGCGAGATAAATTACAATATTTATTATGTTCATGCATCGAACTATCTTGAGAAACGATAATATCGTTGTCGGTTCTATAGTAAAACCGCGGTGAAAATGGTCTTATCACTGCCGGTTTTACTATAGAACCGGCAATAATAAATCACTACGGTTCTACATAAACCGGCGGTAATATCTTCTTATCACTTTGCCGGTTCTCTATTAAACCGGCAATGATATTACCTCCATTGCTGCGAGAAATTGAAACTAATCTTATCACTGCCGGTTGAATTTGGAACCGGCAGTGATGATATTATCACTGCCGGCTCGGACCTACCCGGCAGTGATGGGGGGTCGCGGATAAGGCAGTCTGTAGTAGTGTGGAGCAAACATCATCTGCATAGCTCGTTCGGCGAGGGAACCGTAGAGCTCTCAGCCGATCGGGGGTTCAATCCTGGGTCGAACTTCCCGAGCCACACCTTAATAAGATTTTTAAACGGGTACATACTGCGTGTTTGATGGGATATATAGCATGTATCCACGATCCAAAAGCCCTAGAGCCTCTAGAAAATTTTCATGCATGACGCAAAATAATACTATCTTCCTGCGAATTTCAGTAGGTTTCTTTTGGTCTAGTGGTACATCTGTGTACGGTTTATATTGTCCAACAGCTGGATGCTAGAATTGTGTACACATACACACCCAACCTGTATGCCTGGAGTGGGAGCTCTTTAGGAAACAAGATCGATCCAAAATCCTGTCTATCTTTTTCCCTGCTGAAAATGCAGGAGCCCTAGAGAACGAGCTGCTGTTCGGTTGGCTCGAGAGTCGGTGAACTCCTGGCTGGTCATGAGGATCGAACTCGCAGGTCTCACCTGAATAATATTAGGAACAGGTATATACACGTGCTTGTACGTTCAGTGGGATGGTGTATACCTACACTCTAAAAGCCATGATGCACTCAAAAAATTTCCTTGGCATATGTAGCGGATACACATGCATGTATGCAGCTGTGGAGTGTATGTGGGTGTTGTGTGCACCCTTGTACTAAAAGAGAAAATACAGGAGCAGTACTATTCTTTACAGTTTACTATACATTAAAATATACAGTATATTACCCCTGTGCACAAACCCGAAACTTGCTTTCCCATCCTGCCTACTGCTGACTAACTTTAACAAATACACACATGCACAACTAAATGGAACGCTCCAAAAGAGAGCAAATTATCCTTAGGTTAGATTTAAATAATACAGATATATGTCAGTACTTTTGTATCTTATCTGATCTTTTTTTTTCTTTTTGAAAAGGGAACTCTTATCTTGCAATTGGTTGCATGTCCTCATCAGTGTGGTCCTCTCGGCTCTCACCATAAGAATATGCTTGCATGATGTGGTTCCCCGCCGTGTTTGAATCAAGGAAAAAATAATAAATAAGCATCAGCTAGCATAGGTTTTTTTTTCCTTCTCTTGCTGCTTTATCTTTGCTTGCTGCCACAGATTTGTCTTCTTATCTCTAATACAACGCATCTATTTCAGAGATATGTGGTAGCTTCCGCGCCATCTTGTTCTTTTCCAAAAACAGACAGGAAATCTTGCTATATCTTACTAGACCAGCCAAGATTCAGCTTATTTGGAAGGCCATGTGAAGGCCACTCTATTCTGTGCGATGAATATTTGATTTTATTGTGCAAGAGTTGTCGAAGTTTGAGTTTAACTTTGAGTGTTTGCGGTTTTTAATATTGTTGTTAGGTGGTAAGCGGTCTGATCGGCTATGGGCTAGCGGTTAGACCAGGTTTGCCTTTTGGTTTATGTTGGCTCATGTGTGACCAATCTGGCTGGCATATGAGGTGCGGTTAGACCAGTGATTATGGTGTGACTAGGTTGTTGTAGCCAGTTGTTTTTAGCATAGGCGGGTTTTGGAGTTGGGCATGTGCTGTCAGACCAACCATTGGTCTGTGGTCGATCGAAGTTGAGTTGGGCGGTGTGACCGGCATTGAAGGTACAGTCGAACAGTGTCCTGTTAGCAGGGAAGGTTTTAGCTAGGCGGTTCAGATGAATTGGATAGTGGTCAGACTAGCCAAGGGTTGGCGGTTTTACCGGTGGCAGTGTGACTAGCATATAAAATGTGGTCAGACCGGCAGTGAGTTTTAGGACGCAATGAGCTATGGTTTTGAGCTGAAATTCGAGACTTAGCCCTACGAGCTTGGGATTGATGCATATGGATTGTACTATGCATATTTGGACTAATGTGGGTCAATTTGTGAAGAGCTTATGCGCGGAAATGGTTGCTTGATCTATTAGTTGTGCAAGTGGCTTTGAGTCAATTATGGTCAATAGCGAAGAGAACCGTGACTTGATTAGGAGAATCGGGTGACATGGTTGAATTCAACCAAGGTGTGAGATGGATAAGAACCATATAAGGCAAATTTTTAGCAAAGACCTTTTGGAGGTAATTAAAGTGATGTTTCTGAGAAAGAAGCGTGTAGATATGTGTTCTTGATTCATCAATTGTCAATTGTGTCAATTGATGATTTTTTTTGTGTTGTGAGTGCTATGTGATGGATTTACGTGTTGTGATGAACAAGACTTTGAAGCTACATCATGGTGAGGTGAAGGAACCAAGTACTTGGCTAGGAGAGCAAGGCCCAGAGATGGTCATGCATGGTGCCATTGAAAGATGACCGGGCTTCTGAAGTGGTGGACATGGTGAACAATAGTATGGTGGACAATGACTAAGCTCTGGGAGGAGCTATTGTCCATAACGGTTAGGAAAGCTAGGTGTGATCATGACGCAAGGTGAGGCATGTGGTGCACCAAGTGACTTTGGCCCGCTTGCAAACGACAACGGTTTGGTGGGATATGGACACATGAGAAGCTTGGTGGGAAATCATTGGAGCCACATGGAAAGTGACGGAGCAAGGATTTGGGAAATGTCGGTGGAAGGGCATTTTGGATATTTACTCAATACCTTAAATGGAGATGGTTTATAAAACATGACGAGGTCTAAGTGGTTTAGGTCATGAAGAGGACAAGATAATGTTAATCAAGCTATTAAAGCCAAGTGGAAGTGACGCTTTGAGAAGTGTGCATGTGTAAGTGAAAAACCTATGTGTTGGTGGATGCATGAAATCCACTTTGCATTTAGATCTAGGGTTTTGATATGAAGTGGTAGATTAGCCTCCACTATAAAAAGAAGGGGAAAAGATGGCTTAGGGGTTAAGCGAAGTAGAGGAAAGTTAGGGTTTTTGGCGAGAATGTTTTAGAGATGGAGTGTGACTCTTGTGTGTGAGATTTTTGCCATTCTTAATCTTGTGTGTGACTAAGGAGTGAATGAAACATTCATCTCCAAGTATCCATAGGTGTCCAAAATTCGTCCAAGCCTTTCTCCTCTTTGCTCAAGTGTTGAAATCTTGATTTGGCTTGGTTCTTGCTTTTTGCCAAGGACATGTAAGTGATGTAGATATCTCATGAAAATCAGATCCCATTCATCTAGGAACATTCCTTTGTAAGTTCTTGCATTTATTTGGTTTTGGATCAAGAAAGGGTGATTTTGGAGGGTTTTGATCTTGAGGGATTTTGGATTGGTTCTTGCTGTGATTTCAGGATGCTAGGACTTGTGGGAAACCATCCTTCACCACCTTGGCTTCATTTTTTCCACGAGCTCATCTCAATCACCGTTTCTTAGTTTTGTTCGGTTTGATGCCTCTTGTGCTGAAGTGAGAAAATGGCGCAACTTTGGCAAGTACATGAAGAAACTCATGTTGGAATAACTTCCTAAGGTTTTGATCTTAGTGTGTGTCAAGTTTCATTTCATTTGAATCTCTAATTTGAAAATTATATCGTTTTGTGTTATGAAATCGATTTTGGTGCATCATAGCTTTAAGAGTTAAAAATCCTAACTTTGTTATGCTCTTGCAAAATCTCTTTGTGCTTTAAGTTCATAAGGTTGCTGTCTTGCCTTGTACCAAGTTTCGAGTCATTTGGAGTTTTCATGTGAAATTTATGCCCTTTTAGTTTTGCTCGGGCTTATTTTTCTTGTCTATCCTGAGGGATAGGTCTGACTGTCAACTAAAGAGAGTTTAGATTGCTAACCCTTTAGTTGGCGGTCAGACCCTCTGGGCGCATATATGCTCGTTTTGCTCGGTTTTTCTTCGAGACTTCATTGTAGGTGTCTAGGCTCTGATATCCACATCTTGACATAGTTTTTAATCACTATTGAAATGAGAGTCTTGATTTTTCTTATGAAAAAGGTTTGAAATAAAATTATATTTATTTAGGCTCCTCTTCACCCTCTCTAGTCACTGTTCTTAGTCCAAAGTTAACGTAGTAAAAAAACGACTGATGCTTGAAAGTTATCCCACAAAATCCTGCAGAAATTAATCATTAATCTTGTCACATGAGGAAATTGGCTCATAAAACTCCATAGTTTCATGTGATGTGCCAAGTACCAACCAATACCAAATAAAACACAGAGAAATTACATCTGAAGTAGACAAAGAACAAGCAACCAAAGTTCACCTCCAAACAGACAACAGTTGAGAGTGTGGCATTCATCATCAATATTTTTCCCACCAATCTTCTACTTTTCCCTTATGATCATGACACGGAAGAAAAGTTCAAACCATTTATCAATAGATATCACAACATTATTATATGTAAAACATATACTATTACTTTTAGTACTAGCTAGCTGAACCTATTACCAAAAGACATATAATCTTTAACCCTGCATATATAAATAAAACAGAAATATTACTACTACAGACTTGAGAGTTACTATGGCTATTTATTATGAGCACGCAAATGTAAATGTCAATTGGTACGTGTGACATTGCGCCAATGAGGTGCTAGTACTTTGCTATCCCCCGCCATCTCTTTGGGGTGCGTTTGGTTGTCTGGATGGGTTGGCTATGGGATATGGCCATCTAGTCTAAATGGGATGGAGCCATCTAGGTGGCTATTTGGTTGGATGGATAGGGATAAACTAATTTTTTGTTTAGTTAAATGGATGAGAATTGATAGGATGAGCCAATTTTTGTTTGGTTGGATGGATGAGGATGAATGACCCAGTTGTAATTAAGGTTTCAATATCGGCTTAAAATTTTTGGACTAAATTTGATTGAAAATTTGAATTTTCAGACAAAATTTGAATTTTTGAACAAAATTTGACTGAAATTTGAATTTTTGGACACAATTTGACCACATTTTGAATTTAACTGAGTATATTTCAGCTAAATTTGATTTTGACCGAGTATATCTCTTCATGCAACAAACTAGATGAGTTTGTTCGGCCTTTTTTATAGCTCTATCTAGCATCTTAAGAGAATATTCTAAAAAATTGGATGATAATATCCTATCCATTCACTAATTCAAACAATCACATAACTTTAAATCTATAGATGGCCATATCTCATCCACCCTCATCCTGATCCACTCAACCAAACACCACCCAACTAAACTGCCTCCAAGGAAATAAAGAATGCAAGAAAGAGAGAGAAAGACTCGAGCTCTTCAAGGTAAGTCAAATTTAATATGGATCGCTTATTCTTTTAGTTATTATTTATTTATATTTCATCTGATAGAAATGTAATAGAAATATTTTAACAAATCAATTGTCGATCGATTTCTACTACCTATTCTGAACTAAGCTCGGACGTCCAATCTGTTCATTTAATCGGACGCCTCTTGCAACATTTTTTCAACGCTTGAAACATTTTTTTACGAGTGCAACATTTTTTCAACGCTTGCAACATCCGTTTATCTGTCACTATTTCACCGTTTGTCGAAGAAAAATATTGCACGTTGGTAAAAATGTTACACACGTTTGTTGCAATCGTCGACGTCCGAACTATAGCAGTTCCGATTATATATATACACTACTAGTATAATACACCATAAAATTTCTTAAAAGACTTACCATGTTTTCTTGTAAGGAAAGAAGAAACAAATTTGACCGGCTACAGCTTAATTAGGCCACAGCTAGCTCGGGCTGCCTATAAAAACGCCATATGCCGCCCAGCCATCCGCAGGAGGACCATCCTGTAGCTACGCTGCCCTTAAGCGCAGTTCATCCCCAGCAATCTTCAGAATCTCGGTGCAGCCCGGGCAGGCCAGCCCTGAATGATCAGATCCTCAGTTAGGCGAATTAAGGTACGTCGTTTGCTTCGTGCTTAGCATGTTTTCGTTGTGTTCATGTTAATCTCGGCAGTAGATTCTCTTCAAACTACAAATCTAGTACATGTTAATCATCTTTCAGGCGGAACATAGATACACCAACTTATTGCTAATCAGTTGCATGATGTATTTCCTCTGACATGAGCTCACTGTATTTGCAGTTTTGCTCTCAGTAGTCAGTACAGAGGTAACAGGCTAGTAGCAGCTACTAGCAAGGTACTAGCTAACAGAGAGTACTACAATTGTGAGTCTCGCCGGCGCGTGGCAACCACATACACATGGACGCCTTCGGGTGGAGCACGCAATCTCCAGCCGCGCCATGCCTGCCGAGCTGCCCGAGCGATGACGCCCTCCTCGCCGCCTTCTTAAGCGCAAGTGTGGAGCTCCACTCCGACAGCGGTGGCAACGACACCGTGGGCTCCGACGACTACGGCCTCGACTTGCCGTTGTCCCAGCACGATCTGAGCCCCTTCGCCGCCAAGACGGCGTGACTCTTCCCAGTTACGCATCCACGGCATTCATGGACTCGGTGGATATGCTCCCGGTCATCGCCGCTGCGCACGACGGACTCCTTGACAGGATCTGGTTCCCGAAAGTCACCGAGGAACCCGCAGGAGCCGCCGTCTCGAACACCGCCTTCTCCGGGTACAGCAGCACCACCGGCGGGTGCAACATCTCCTCCGGCGAGTCCAACACGTATGGCGGCCACGACACGGAGGTGGCGTCGCCGTGCGCCGTGTCACAGCCGGCACCGCCTCTTCTGAAGCGGAAGCTAGCAGACGAGTACCCCGCAGTAGGCACGTCGGCAACAACGACGATGACGGAGGCAGCTGCTGAACGGCGGAGTACGAAGCGAGCCGCCCCGCCGACGAACAGCATCACGTTCGGGCCGATCAGCGGCCAGCCTGGGCCTCTAGTCCGCGGGTACGAGCCGGACACGGAGGCAATAGCCCAGGTGAAGGAGATGATCTACCGCGCCGCGGCGATGCGGCCGGTGAACCTCGGCGCGGCCGAGCCGCTGCCCGAGAAGCCGCGGCGCAAGAACGTGCGGATATCGAGCGACCCGCAGACGGTGGCGGCTCGGCTTCGGCGGGAGAGGGTGAGCGAGCGGCTGCGCGCGCTACAGAGTCTCGTGCCCGGCGGCAGCAAGATGGATACGGCGTCCATGCTCGACGAGGCGGCCAGCTACCTCAAGTTCCTCAAGTCGCAGCTCGAGGCACTCGAAACCCTAGGCAGTGGCAGTGGCAACAACGGCAGATTGTTGCAGCACTACATGGGAAGAAACCCTTCTAGTGCGAGCAATGGTACTGTGCTTGCCTTCGGAAGAGATGGTATTACTGGCTACGTAAAATCAGCCAGTAGGAACATGCAATTGTAGTGTAGCACGCACGAACGTTGTTTTCATGTCAGTGAGATATGAGACACATGAGACTGTTCTCTTCCCTGGTGTTCGAGGTTAATAAACGTGTTCAATTTCTACTATTTCCGAGGAATAAAAGTGATCTGTAATTTGCACACTGATGAGAACTGGACAGACAGTGTATGTATATCGACGAGACCCTCAAATGTAGAGCTAATTGAGGAGCTCATTTGTACCAACCAACCAATCATAGATCTGGTGTGTAGAGATGATGAGTAATTAATCGTCTTATTTTGTCCTTGTGAACGATGTTGTCCCAATTCCAAGGGTAAAAGCTAGCATGTCATGATCTGACAGGGCTGAACTTTTTCCATGTTGACGACGAAAGGGGGGATCTGTTAGACAAACACAGAAAGTCCCTTTTCTTGTGTCCAAACTTAAAAACTTGTTTTGCAATGCGTACATGCAGAGGAAACCATATACTACACCACGATAGGTGTGATGATTAATTAGTACTCCTGCTGGTCACAGATAGTAGTCATTTTGGATATTGATACGGTATCTAAAATATAGTTTTAAACACCAATTTTTATTATAATATATTTATAAAGTATAATAAAATTACAATATTATGAAAGTATTTTACGAGACAAATTTACACAATAATTTTCATGTATCTAGTTTAAATATTTTAAAAATATTAACAGTCGAAGTTTCAAAAATTACAACTATCAGTTACTAGAGTGAGTACTAAGCTAAAGATATCGCTACTATCATGTACTGTGGAATGGAATCATGCCACATATGATTGTATTAGACCCATGGTTTGGAATTTTGGACAAGAATATATATATAGTGGCATGCATTCATGTCCCTATCTTTTCGATCTCTTCCAAGTGTTGTCCCTATCTAACAATATATCTGGGTCTAGCTTGTGCCATGGAATCTAAATCTTAATTTGATCTGTGCTGTAGCTAGCAGGGCGCTGTTGCATGCCTGTTTTTTGCTCGCTTTAGGGTTTGCTAAGCTAGGGGAGTGGCATTGTTTTGTGTTGGTATCACACTTTGGGCTGCCCAATGCCAAAAGACATTCCCATTGGGCCTGACCCCCATGTGTGGGAGCGTACCTCTGTCCCCCCCCTCCCTTCTCTCTTTCTCACACACATTCTCTCTCTATATATGCCTTCTTTGAAACATAGTATATCTAGACCTTTTTACTTTATTTTTTTTAAATCTAATTTTTTTAATATGTATTTGCAAGCTTGACCCCCTCTCCAGCATGGAAGACGCGGCATTGCCGCACCCTAGGAGCGCAGAAGGAAATTGCCACCCCAGGAGCTCGATCGACCGTTGGAACAGCGTGGCCCACGATGATAGGGTAGCTTCCGAGCTACCGGGCACGATAGCGAGCTCGTCCCATGTTCACCGACCCGTAGCCGTGCTCGTTAGCCCGCACGCTCCTGCCTTGCTCAGTCTGCCGCGGTGCCGGTCTACTTCCACGCTCCCTAAATATGATAGAGGACAGGTGTCGTATATCGTGTCTTTCATAGTGACACAGAAAACTAAATTTACAAATCGATATATAATGGGACTAGATTTACAAAATAAAAAAATAGGAAGAGGAGACCGATAAGCAATGATTACCTTCTTCCCCAATGCCTCGTTTGGTGGCAAAAGCGTGCCCCTTGAGAAGACCACCCTCTGACCAAAGGTGCATTCCTGTGTGATTGCTCGTCACATGCATCTCTCTCTCTCTCTCTCTGTGTCTGAACGTTCACCTGCAATTCGTGGCGTGACTTTCCAAGCTCCATCGCAACGCCAACGCGTCTGCACGTAACAAACTCGTTGCGTCACCCTGAAGGCCGTCGAAGAACGAAAGGGAGGAGTTTGGCTGAAAAGTGGGGAAAATGATCAGATGACGGGATGCAACTGGCTGGCTGGCTGGGTGGTTTGATGATGTATGCCTGGAACGGCTGGCTATAAATTTCAGAAACAGAGCCTTATCGTTGGCAAATTTATTTCTAACATATCTTTGCGGCTTAAATGTTTCGATGAACAAGTGTGCGTCGAATTTATTGGATTTGGGGCGGTTCCTGTAAAGCTTAATTGGCTCCGAATAAGCTACTAACTGGAGATTTCATACAAGCGCCGCACTCTGGCTTCATCTTATAAATCGTTGTTTCCATTCCACTAAACTAAGATTTGCAGAATAAGCCTGTAAGAGCAGTCCTAACCCCCCACCTCAGCTGGTGTTCATAGAATTAATTACGCTACCAACTAAACAAAAATCTGATGTGGCATAGGAATTAAAGAAGGGAGAGAAGGAAAAACAAAGAAACCGTGTTTCATGCAAGAAACTGGGTCGGTGCGGGCATCAAGACGCAAGAAACGAGCAAAATCGGGGTTGAACGTTTTCTGCGCGCTGATCAAGGTGTGTTTGTGGTGTATGCATTGGTTTATTGCTCTCTCTCCTCTAGACACTGCTCATAAAAATCATGGGTTGGAAAACTATGTATTGGTTTATTGCTCTCTCTTCTTTAGACACTGCTCATAAAAATTATGGGTTGGGTCTGCCCTAGAGGCTCCAACCTGTTTGCCATATCTTCGTGCCTGGAGCTAGTGGTCATGACTTTAACACCTAGCAAACTCTTGTTCTTTTTTAAGTGATATTTTTTTACGTATGTGATATGTAACTTTGATCGGTACTTTTTTTTACTTTAATATTATGATATGCTAATAAATTAAAATATTATAAAAGTATTTTTAAGATAAATCTAGTAATATAGTTTTGATATAGCCAATCTAGATAATTTTAAACATATTAACAATAAAAGTTTAGGAAGTTTAACGATATGGGCGCTAGAGGGTCACTTAGAAAGGGCCAAAGAGAGTACTCTTTTTTTTTTTAACTAAGGGCGGAAACAATGCCATTTATTTCAGAAGAAGAAAATACAATGGTAGTTTTCACTTTTCAGAGAGGAAATTACACCAATTACACCAACTAGACCAACTAAAACAACAAAACACTATGTGGAGTGACGACAAAAACTCGACCCTCGGCTATCACCACTGTGCTCACTCGTCGTCGTAGCTTTGAACACCTACACACAGTTGTGCTGCCCACGGGCGTAGCTTTGCTACAATCACGACCACCTCGACCTCAACCCGGAACTGAATGGTTTAATGCCAATCAAACCACCAATGTCCTGCAACAACGCACCAACATTGCCACAGCTAGCGCCTTGCGCCGCGACCAGGAGCTACCCCTGCAGACGCCCTGGTCGGGCCCCTCACGACCTTCACACTGCCAGCCCGCAACGCAGCAAGCGCACGCCATCATCGCTGCGGGGACCATCTTGCTGAGAAACAGGTTCCTGACCACCTAGTAGAACTTGTCCATCTCCTCCAGCTTCCTCGCCTTTCCCCAGGCTACGAGCCTTCTAAATCCCACTAGACTACACCGTACCACGGCTCTTGCTAGCCCTCTCCTCCACCCTCGATGACGCCTCTTCCTCCTCGCGTTGATCCTGCTCGAGCTCGTCGCTCTTTCACTTCCTCCCGCAGCGAAGCCGGAAGGAAGCATGCCTCGAGCTCGTCGAACCACCCAACACGACCTCCTCGGCTGTGGCCACGTCGATGTGCACTAACTGTAGAAAATCAAAGGAAGTCCTTGCCCCGCACGCAGCCTCGGCCACCACCATCCCTTTGAGGAACGCCCACCACGAGGCTGCAACCACATTGTGGTCAACGTCATCCCACATGCCGCCCTCAAAGCGTAGGACCCTCGCAGGCGCGTCGCTCCGCCAGACCTCCCCCCACCCCTGAAGTAGCGGGGATGGACCGCCAGTTCTAATGCTGAAAAAAAGTAGCGCACAGCCGGATCCGGATCTAGATGTGGCCAGGAGGATGCAACGCCGACCCTCTCACATTGGAGCAGATCGCGTCGCCACCTGAATCAAACGGAACTTGAGAGGAACACCCTTGATCTGGAACTGCATTGCCTTGATTTTGTGCCCTGGCTAGTGCTCATGAAGGCCCTCGTGGAGCTTCACTACTAGCTGTGCCGTCTCCATCGGTCGCTGAATCCAAACTCGGCAACGAAGACGACGACCGCCTCCATGATCGCCAACGCAATGAAACTGGGAGATGTGTCGCCAGAGATTTGGAGAGTAAGAGACTGTGAAAGGTCCCGTCGCTACTGTCGTCTAGTCGGCGCCCACCAGCAACAGTGGCGAGGGAGAAGATAAGGGAGAGGTGCCTTTGGCTAGAGGCTATGGCGTTGCCTCCGAAGTCGCCTTGGGGTTCCTTAGGAGGCCTTCGGAGGCTTAATTATCAGAGTTTTTTCGTCGCCGTGGCTTGAAGTGTGAATTGGTCATCGAGAGAGTACTCTCTGTCTTTCAATATAACATGTGAACGAAATGTTTGTCTCGTAGACCGCTAGCCCATACAAAGGTTAAGGGTCTGTTTGTTTCAACTTTGAATTCTCTAAAAGCTGATTCTGAATTGTGGTTATAGAGAAACTGATTTTCCAAAAGTTATAATCCAAAAGCATATATGAAGTAGATTGTGAATTTTAGTGTATATGGGTGAGCTAAATTGTGAGAATCGGATTCTAGAATCAAGTTGTTTATTTTTTTATTGTGCTTTTGAAGCAAGAATCTAAAATCAAAAGCTAAAACAAACAAGTCCTAAATAGTCACATTAAATTACATTCCTCGTCTTCTCTATACATGGTCACTCATGCAGCCTGTGAGCTCCTGAAGCTCTCTCAACGTGGGCTATTACGCTATATATATAGTAAGATCTGCGCACTGTATGGTTGTCAAACATGCTAACGCCGCAACCTGACCACCTAGCTTATGTGTTGCACATAATTAATTGAATAGTTCCATTTTTCTTTAAGATCAGCCATAATAAAACACCCAATTGTTCACGTTCTGAGTCAATCAGAGTAAATCGATACTGAATGGGCCTGTGGATTGCTCCGACACACGGCTGTTGGGCTAGCTTTTCTATGATGGATGATGATATATAGCCTGACTCGACCATGACTTGTTCATGATGCAAGGATCCACTAAAATTCAGCAGCCATTTTAAATGCTGGAAACTGAAAAGGGTAGAGCGCGAGAAAACGATTCTCCCTCCTTGTCATTCTATATATTCTTTCGCTTCCATCCAGGCGTATCTGCAAAAGACTGGATTACATATCTTTATTATATCTTTGAATGGTGTGTCTTACATTAGTTTATGGTAGTAAATGACATCAGAAATAGCTAAAAGGAAAAGATATAGATGGAAAAAAAGTAAAAAGTCACATCAAAATTATAGAATAACATATACTAAGACAAAATTTGAAAGTTAGAATGATGTTTATTGGGGAACGAGGGAGTAATTAATATATGTCTAGTTGCTTGAGTTTCCATCTTTTTCGCGAAGCAGCACTCCCAACACGGTTTTGTCACGAATTCTGCAACGCATCAAACATGTAAGAGGCTGTGGACAGGTTCTTAGTTTCGACGTGGTATCGTTTTATTGTGGGGAAGTTGGTGCTCACAAAATGTGTTCATGTCAGAAAGACGATCGAGCCCCTGCAACGTTAGCCGAAGTAGCTATGCACGTAAGACGTAACTGGTAAACAAACTCCTCCTATTTTGCAACCTCCCATATAGAACCGCAGTATACCATGCAAACGAACAGTGCAGTGAGAACGTTAAGATG
The DNA here is from genome assembly GCA_036346375.1 of Guadua angustifolia. Taxonomy (NCBI): domain Eukaryota; kingdom Viridiplantae; phylum Streptophyta; class Magnoliopsida; order Poales; family Poaceae; genus Guadua; species Guadua angustifolia. The sequence continues at coordinate 2,497,697 of CM070508.1, forward strand.
CCATTCCAAAAGAGTAACTGTACCTATGTCATCTCTCTGTTCTCCAAAGGATTTTTTTTCTCTCGAGTCATTCATGATGCATGAGGATTGATCGTAGAGTAGTTTCTGTTGCTTCTCATATGACGCACTCAAGGTTCCTGACCCTGAATCGGTATAAGCACCAACCATCACACACACACACACACGACCTTATTCATATACTATCCATTTAGAAAGTGATTATTTTTCTAGCCCCTCTTGCCATTAGAATCGCAAATCTAGCTCCCTTGGCTCCCACGCTCCCCTACCGTGGAATCAGACATGCTACACTCCACGAGGCGCGAGCTCCCACGGTTGGCAAGTGCAAAAGTGCACTGTGCTGTAGGAGCCAGGTGGGGAGCACGAGAGGCTGCCATGGTCGGCAAGCACAAAAGGCTGCTTCCCGAGGTAGGAGAACGCAGAAGCACATTTGAAAGGTTAGATTTGTAATTTTAGCGAGGAGGAAGTTAGATTTACAATTCCAGTAACAAGGGCTATAAAAATGATCATTTCTCCATTTGCAAACACAGCATACTGTTTCCGGTTTCAGAAGTCTACCTCTACGTGCAGTGCGCTACACATCAGCACACCATCCACAGCACATTACCGTACAATGATTTCTTTACAATGTTTGGAAGCTGGACGGTGACAATAGTTCAGAAATCTTCAGATCCACGCGTGCACAAGCTTTATGACGCAGCAGCATAATGTCCTTGGGCTCAAGAAATACCAGCACTATATTTCTTTTTTTTTTCTAAAAAGGAATTCATGTTTTACATAGCTCAAGTGTCACTGTACATTACACTCCACAACCCACTCGGATGCAAAAGTTGTCTCAGGGTAAACAAATGAGTTAAGGGCTTAAGGCACCGGCTGTATTTGGAGTATCTGAGAGGAAGCAAGCTCTAATGAGCAAGCCTGAACAATATGAAAAGGATAGCTAGAACAAGCGTCGCTATAATGCCCCCAACAATCCACTTGTTCCTGTCCATCCTCTTTGACATTGCCACTAGGATCTTTTTACTTTTGCCGATGGAGTCATCCACGCCATGCAACTGTGAGCAAGAGCAGGAGGATGTCACTATCACATAATTAACATACTCAACAGTAAAGTATGGAAAACATATGCGAGCTATTCTCTTAACTAGCAGTGAAAATGGGGGCACTTCCTGCTTATCAAATCCAGAAAAATCACCAGGAATGTCAAAGACATGTTAAAGCTGCAGCATGCATTGCACACTGTACTGCACTAATAAAATCTGCACAAAGATCATGTTGTTGCAGTATCTAATACTAGGTTGGGTTGCGCGCGATGCCGCGCCGTGAGGAAAAAAATCTGGTTGGGCTGCGCGCGATGTCGCGCCGCGAGGGAAAAATCTGGCTGTTTTTTTTAGAAAACTGCGTCGCGGGACCTAAACGCCATTTCGAATTTTTTCGGGTTCAATCTAAAAAAAATCGGCAAAAGGACCTAAACGTGATTTCTAATTCAGCTATAAACCGTGTGCAGGGACCTGGACGTAATTTCGATATTTCTTGGGGCTATTTACGGGAAAAACGACCGGAGGGATCTAAACGCGATTTTCAATTTTTCCGAAAGAACCTAATCGCAATTTTCAGATTTTCCGGGGGGCCTCGCCGGGAGGCGACACGTGGCCCCCCTGGTTGCCCTGGAATTCTTGCCGCTACTATATATAGTACTAGATAATGACCCGCGCTACGCCGCGGCATATGTAATTTGTTTGCTGCGTCACGCGAAATTTTGATCGCTTAATACTTATGGGGAAAACTGTGTAATCCCGGCTTTTTCGTTTTTTTAAGGAAAAACGTGTCAAAAATAGCCTAGAGGGAAAAGGACAAAAAATTATTAGAGACGACAACCTTCTTTTGTCGAGTCAAATACTCTATGCGTTCACCGAGTAATAATATATGTTCGCAAAATCACCCACCGGCGAAAAATAGTCTAGAGGAAAAAGGGCGAAAAATTATTAGAGATGACAATCTTCTTTTGTCGAGCCTAATACTCTACACGTCCACTACCAAAAATTATCAGAGATGACAACCTTCTTTTGTCGAGTCGAATACTCTATACGTTTACCGAGTAATAATACATGTTCGTAAAACCACCCACCGGCGAAAAATAGTCTAAAGGAAAAAGGGCGAAAAAATATAGATAATGACCCGCGCTACGCCGCGGCATATGTAATTTGTTTGCTGCGCCACGCGAAATTTTGATCGCTTAATACTTATGGGGAAAACTGTGTAATCCCGGCTTTTCCGTTTTTTTAAGGAAAAACGTGTCAAAAATAGCCTAGAGGAAAAAGAACCAAAAATTATTAGAGATGACAACCTTCTTTTGTCGAGTCGAATACTCTATGCGTTCACCGAGTAATAATATATGTTCGCAAAACCACCCACCGGCGAAAAATAGTCTAGAGGAAAAAGGGCGAAATATTATTAGAGATGACAATCTTCTTTTGTCGAGCCTAATACTCTACACGTCCACCACCAAAAATTATCAGAGATGACAACCTTCTTTTGTCGAGTCAAATACTCTATCGTTCTGAGTAATAATACATGTTAAGTAAAACCACCCACCGGCGAAAAATAGTCTAGAGAAAAAAGGGCGAAAAATTATTAGAGATGACAACCTTCTTTTGTCGAGCTTAACACTCTACACGCCCACCGAGTAACAGTACATGTTCGCGACAAAAAATTATTAGAGATGACAACCTTCTTTTGTCGAGCCTAATACTCTACACGCCCACCACAAAAATTATCGAGATGACAACCTTCTTTTGTCGAGCCTAATACTCTACACGTCCACCACCAAAAATTATCGAGATGACAACCTTCTTTTTTGTCGAGCCTAATACTCTACACGCCCACCACCAAAATTATCGAGATGACTACCTTCTCTTGTCGAGTCGAATACTCTATCGTTCTGAGAGTAATAATACATGTTAAGTAAAACCACCCACCGTGAAAAAATAGTCTAGAGGAAAAAGGCGAAAAATTATTAGAGATGACAACCTTCTTTTGTCGAGCCTAACACTCTACACGCCCACCGAGTAATAGTACATGTTCGCGACAAAAAATTACTAGAGATGACAACCTTCTTTTGTCGAGCCTAAGACTCTACACGTCCACCACCAAAAATTATCAGAGATGACAACCTTCTTTTGTCGAGTCGAATACTCTATGCGTTTACCGAGTAATAATACATGTTCGTAAAACCACCAACCGGTGAAAAATAGTCTAAAGGAAAAAGGGCGAAAAATTATTAGAGACGACAACCTTCTTTTATCGAGCCTAATACTCTACACGTCTACCGAGTAATAGTACATGTTTGCGACAAAAAATTATCAGAGATGACAACCTTCTTTTGTCGAGTCGAATACTCTACATGTTCACATGTAAAAAAAAAACCCGCGGCTATGACCCTTGGCAAATCTCTAAGTTGCTATAAACCTTCGACGAATCTGTGTTTTTCTGGTGACGAAAACTTTTTTTTTGTTTTTTTTGGGCGGCGAAAACTTTTTTTCCGATTTTTGGGCGTGAAAACATTTTTCCGGTTTTTGTCTTGCGGAAACATTTTTCGGTTTTTTCGACGACGAAAAATTTTTCCGGGAAAACGGAGAAAGGACCCGAACGTAAGAAGCAGGGACCTGTTTGTTATTTTTTTGGACATGTTCGCTATCTTGAAAAATTAGAAAAGGGCTTGCTCGCGATTCGAGATTAACGGGAGGCTTTTCCGTAAAACGCCGCTAGGGACCCAAACGCGAAGAAAATTTTTTTTTGTCTCACAGAAAATTACACAGGGACCTATCTGTAATTTCGAAGAAACGGAGGGGCCTTTTCGCAAAATCGCCGGTGACACGTGGACCGGCTGGGAGGCCTCCAATTCCTTCGCTTATAAGGAGTTTTACTAGATACGTTGGCGCGGCGCACGCCGCGTCACGCCGTGTCGACCGCTGAAAATTTGAAAATCTATTTGAGAATTCTAGAGGCTTTTCTGCGAAAAAACGCGTATTTTTAGGGTCTTCCTGTAAAAAAGGTGAGCTAGATGCGATTTTCGCCGTACCGACCGCTGAAAATTTGAAAATCTATTTGAGAATTCTAGAGGCTTTTCTGCGAAAAAACACATATGTTTTAGGGTCTTCCCTATAAAAAAGGTGACCTAGATGCGATTTTCGAAACCTACAGGGGTTTCTCTGCAAAAAAAAACAAGTGGCATGTAGGAGCCTTGGCAAAAAAACAAATTTTCAAATTTCCTAAGGCATTCTCTGAATCGAACTCGAGACCGAGGGCGCCACAGCGAGCCAATCTACCGTTGCGGCGCGCGAGCATTGGTGATGGAAAATGGTCTACCACGCAGTCGATGGAGAAATATCACGTATTTTCTGGTCTTTTAGCGGTTTTTTGAATCTCATGTATTTTTTGGTTTTTTATGTTTTTTTTGAAAAAAATCTCAGGGGTTTCCTTGTGGACCGGGTAAAAAATATGGATTAAAACATATTTTTGAAAAGCCCTTCATAATTTTGTGCGGTCTGCATGCAAAAGAACAATAATTTCAATAGCTTTAGGGATCTTCATACAAAAAAATGGACTAATACGCAATTTTGGAAACACTCAGGATCTTTTTCGCCAAAAAAAAACACTTGCAAAAAACAGACACACACCGCTCAGCGGGGCCCACTGCGCAGGCTTGACACGCGTCGCTTCGGGAACTTCCCAAGTTTAATATAGGGTTGATTCACTCGTTTTCAAATGGCTGCACAGGAAATCATTAATGGCATTCGTGCTGCCTTCAGGATTGATCGTATGTTATCTTTGTCAACAAAAACGAGGAGATCGAGACGAAGCGTCTCGCTTCATCCGAACCGGCGCTCTGGTGACCGGTGGGCTGCAGCGTAAACGAGCGAGGAACGCGTTGGACTGCGGTAAGCGAATCGGCGAAACAACCACGCGCACGGCACGCGGCAGCAAAAAAACGTCGCGCAAGAGAAACGCGGGCGACACAACCGAACGAGCGCGCCACGCGCTGAGCAGAGGAAAATCGCGGTCACGCCGAGCGGAGCCAAGGCTCGAACGCGGGCCAGCGAGCTGCGCGCCAAAGCCCTCACCGCTGCGCCGCTCGGCTTGCTGCGGAAGGAAACGGCGCGAAATCAGTTGAGCAAGGCAAGCTCGCGCGAAACGTGGGCGACGTGGACGAACGGTGAGCCAGCCGTACGCACGGGAAACGCTAGCACTGCTGGGACGGCCGACGCGTCAGCCGAGCGGACGGCCACGACGGTAAAGTGGTGACGCGGCGCGCCCTGAAGCCAGGAAATCTTAGAACTTTATATACGGTAGTATGCAAAGCTAAGCCATTAGCTTCGGAAAATTTGTCTTGCAAATCAAAAGGTAAATGTTTGTTTCATTTTGTACAAGACAGCCAATCAAAAAGATCTTTCTACAGAAATAATCAAGTGATCTAGCCCATATTTCTATACATTGAAGCAAGAATACTTTTACCCTTGCTGATGCTGTCAACAGTCCCCACAAAAGTGCAAACCAGAGGAGAATCTCAAGTCTCAACCACAATCCCATGAACAATGGGAGAAAACAATGGGGCAAATGGAAAATAAAAGTCACTGATATGCCCAACTGAAGATTTGGCATCCAAAAGAGAACTTAAGCCATTTAGCAACTAATGCCCAAAGAAGCACTACATTACCAGTTCTATAGCTTTACTAGTGAGCGATTCAATTATGGACTAGATTCAGGATGCATGTAGCACCGAGACATTATAGATAGTATGTCATGTGCAAAAGTTCACAAAAGCTGGATAACTATATTTTCAGAGCTGCCATACCAAATATGCACCTAATTCGGCAGCAATGGTACTTTTCCATATACATGCTTCATAAAGCTGTAACCAGTTTCCTAAATAAGCCTAAATTGTGAAAATCCATCAAAAATCAAATTAGGATCTAACTAGTGAAATATCTTGTCTGTATTTCACTAGCTAAGACTGTTGTTCCTGATCTATATGTAAGGCAAGAAATGACATCCGAAAAATAAGTGGGCAAGAAAAGGAACAAGCATGTCGTAACTCCAATGGTGGCTCAAAGTGACAAATAGAAATATCTTGAAAGCACATAATACATACTGTTGTGTGAGCATGCAATAGTGATTGTCGTTGTTGATGAAGGTCCTGAAGAATTGACACGCCCATGTCTTCTGTCTCCAGTATTGTTCTTTTGCTCTCTCTAATTCTGTCAGTAGATTGATTCAATCTTTCTGAAGTCATCATCAATCTTCCTCTCTGACCAGAAGACACCTGAGCCGTGTAACAACAACATAAGTACATCAGAAAGGAAATGGCAAGGCCTTAGATAAATACTTTAAGAAACCAATAATGTGGTGCTATTTTTGGAATAAGAATAAATTTCACAAAACTACATGTTTCTTATACAAACTATCAGAAAACTACAAATTTTAGCTACTATTTCATAAAACTACAGATTTTAGAAGAACATGTTTCACAAAAATACAGATTTCTTTTACAAATTATTAGAAAACTACAGATTTTAGCTTCTATTTCACAAAACTACATATTTTAGGAGAACTTGTATCACAAAACTACAGATTTTAAAATTAACCGCTTCTTATCACGGATCTGATAGTCTGAGCCCACATGATAGCCTCACGCGTGAGTGAAATGGAAAATGAGGCTATGTGAGATCGCCATGTGGGCCCACACTGTCAGACCCATTATAAGAAACAGCCAATTCTAAAACTTGTAGTTTTGTGAAATAAATTCTTATAAAACCTGTAGTTTTGTAATACAAGTTGTCCTAAAATCTGTAGTTTTATAAAATAGAACCTAAAATCTGTAGTTTTCTGATAGTTTGTACAAGAACCATCTGTAGTTTTGTAAAACAAGTTCTTCTAAAATCTGTAGCTTTGTGAAATAGAAGCTAAAATATGTAGTTTTTTATAATTTGTACAAGAAACCTATAGTTTTATAAAATTTACTCTTTGAATAATAGAAGGGCAACAAACCCTCTCGGTTTCTATTATCAGAAATCACAGAAGTCCACTACAAAATAATGTAGTGCTATGATATATTAATTACATATAGGTAGAATAACAGTAAAGATATAGAACACTGAAGAATAAAATCAGGCAACATCCACCAGCAGTGCAGCAACTAGCAACATCTAATGATACATTAACAGAATAATTTATGACTTCCTCTTAACATACCACCAGGCTTAAATAAAAGTGAACTAAATTCTAAGCTAATGAATGGACGGCAAGACCATACATAAATTCTCTGAAATAATTATGCCACAAAGCCTTCTTGCAACAAATAAAATATGTATTCAAGAGCTAAGGTCTCAATAATAAATAAAGTGACAATTGACAAATAAGATGAAATGGGTGTGCCTTTGCTAGTTTGCTCAAACTTTGCACTTTTAACAGATTATACATCCAAGACTGTTCAACAGGAAAACAATGGCCTAAGAAAGTACAACTCAAATCACTTATTGACAAGCCAGTCGAAATTTCTAGTTCTGAATTCAAGCATTGTCTGGTTCTCTAGCCTGTACCTAACCATAACCAGAGTACTAGACTCGATATTCCAGTGGAAAATTCAAATTCAAGACATGACTGAAGTCCATCGAAACCGCTTTTACCATATTTACAAACTATAATCATTAGAATCAACAATAGTAGCACTAATCACTCAAGGGATATCCATGTGCCTTGCTCAATTGCCTTCAATATGTTCATAGTTTGTAAATATGGTAAAAATGGTAGTAGTGATTAGTGCTACTATTGTGGATTCTAAAACCGGCATCACAATATCGAGCAAACAGGCTTCAAATACAGTCTACAGCTATATGCAAACACTGAGCTGAGTACAGGCAATATGGTTCACACGCTACAGCTGCAACATCTATTGAAACTCAATGTCAGTCACCTGTGAATACAAACGCATAATCTACATGCGAATAAGCATAGGCAATAGGGAGCTCACCGCGAGTGCGTCCACCGTGCCGGCCTCGAGGAGCTCCTCCCGGGTGGCCTGCTTGGCATTAAGCGCCGAAATCCTCTTGAGCTCGCTCTTGATGCTGTTCAGATCAGACTTGCAGTCCCTTATTTTAGCCAGCAACCCCACCTTCACGCTCGGCTGCAGGCTCCGCGCCTCCAAATCCATCTTCCTAATCTACAGGCACCCAAACAGAAATTTAACCACATCGTTACAGAATTAACCATCATAACACGGCTCAAATTAAGCAGAAAAGTCTAAGAAATTCTACACAAAAACTTTACCAGCGATTCAGCTTCCTGCACGCCGGACTGGATCTCGGACAGGCTCTGCTCCTTCTTCTCTGTCGAAAAGAAGAGAAAAGGCCGCAAAATCAGAAGAAATTTTAGACAGCGAAACGCGACTGCTCGCGCGGGGCCGCGTGATACTGATTCGCACGTACCTCCATCAAGTGCGGAGGCGGCGGTGCACTTGCGCGAGAGAGAGGCGGAGATGTCGCAGTACTGCCGCTCGTAGCCCACGAACACCTCGCTCATGGCCGCCGCCGCCTACGCCTCGTTCCTCGGCAAATCAGCAAGCGCATCTAAATCCGATACAAAAATCGAGCGAAAGTTGGAGCTGAACAGGTGGATGGGTACGTAATTGGTTGGACCGTTGGAACGACTTCTCGGCTGCAGTGTTGAGCAGGTGAACGGATGTAATAAAAATAACTTCATTAATTAGCATTATTTTGAATAAATTCATAAAAATAACTCTTGACAATTCATTAGGATTGGGCTTTCGGTTCGGAATAGAAAGAACTTTCAGCTCATGTATGAAAAAGCATTTGACTCAAACATCAGAACTTTCGATTTGGATCCTGAGCTTTCGAATAGAAACCGGAGGGTTTCGCCTCGGATTTAAGTAGAACAATCGGACTAGGTTGCCTTTTGAGGCTTCGTCTGGAACACAAGAACTTCGCATAAAGAAGTATAAATTCTACAAAATTTCTCTGGAATTCCTCTGTCCCAAGCAGGTCCTCAAGTTTCTCCTTTGAGCTCTTTTACAGTGCATTAATTTCAACGTGTATGTACCGTTCATTCTTTTCGATCTAATTGATCAAATTAGTTAGTATTTATTTATACTTCCTCCGGTAATATAGTAATAGAAATACTCTTAATAAATTAATGGCGAGATTTAATTTGTACTACTCACTATATACTATCAGTATAATGCACTGTAAAATATCTCTCTCCTTTAAAGTGGAATCTTCAACAGGCAAAAATATCCAACACAAGAAAGCTAAGCATCACAGCAACAAAGGTAAAAAAAATTTCTCATAAAATGCTGTTACAAGAATGTTTCAAAAGAATTAGAAATTCGGTACTTACAGCAAAAAAAGCTTAGCCAAAGTAACATATTCTCTGTGAGACCATAAACTTCTCTACACTATATAACATGTATAGGAGCGAACATATAAAAGCAAAAACACACCTGATTGGATTGCACTAAGTACTAAAGCAGTTCTGTATCACTGTGCTACCTACGACTTACCTATTGCCATAGTTGTGCAAAAATCTATTCGTCTCTTTTACCATTATATTAGCACATGTATAAATGTATATTTACAGCTCATTTGCCTTTAGTGCTCAGATATTTCGATAATCTGGTGTTTTCAGTTACTTTCATCAACATTGCTATGTTTCAGTAATGAAAATATGTTTAGACTTTATACTTGCAGGGAAATCTTTAAAAACTACTAGACTGATATATGCTTTTGTTTGCATGCACTGTGTTACAAATTTTACAGATAACATGGTTCGGTTTTCATATATGTAACTATTTGATAAAGGTTCTTACTGAAGAGATTATTATTAGGACAAATCTTTTGCCAGTTTCATATAAATTTGCCAAGTATAGTGATAGTATACAAGGCGACCTAGGTTTGTATGTTGTAGTACCCTTATAGTTTCAATGTGGTTTTAGCCAATCAGGGAGCTTGCACACGAACACTACATGGTACAAGAAGTCTACTCAGATAAGCCTATTTTGAGCATTACTTAATAGAACACCCTTATCATTCACCCAGGCTATTTTAGAACATTCCTAACCCTTTTTGCTGACTTATATACATCAACACTTACAATAACATTTTGTTACCCATGCAGGTTAAGAAATTCGTGCAAGGAGAAAGGAACCTGCCTTTTGCTTTCGTCAGTACAACTACTAGATAACTCTCTCTTAAACAACTATTTAGCTCTCTCCTAGAAAGCACTTTTGTTGTGTAAAAGGCTAGGATTAAAAGAAGCTAAGTGTGGAAATAGTCTCAATATTTTGTCATGAACATGTCACATATTAATTTAAATCGTCATGTGGATATGACTATCAGTGTCTATATGTAAGGATCTGTATGCACTATTAAACACTTCCTCTGCTACTACAATGTGCGAATGTCTTTCTCTCTCTACACTTGAAGCTACGTCGAGGGTCAAAATTACAAATGAAACTAAGTACTGAAAATTTCCTTATCTGAAACACCCCTCAAAAATTCAAAATGAATTTATTGGATTTATTTGGATTTTTCCTGAATTTTCCGGATTTTTTTATTCGATTTTATTTCGGTTTTATTTCCGGCCTTTCCCTTTTTGGAATTTCCGGGCGAAAAGCCGCTTTCCCTTTTTGTCCATCCCGTTTTCTCCTCCGGACGGCGCCCTCTGGTCAGGTTTCCACCCGCCTCGGTAGGCCCATTTTCCCCTCGACTGCCGTCAAGGACATACCGCTGACACTCACCTCTCGGCCCGCTCCATGCATTTCACCATGTCGCCGTCATTGGCCCAGCCATTTCACCCCTGTCGTGACACCGTCTGACGGTCCACGCTGTCATACTTCGCCCGCCTTGGCCCAACTGTTGTCTTCTTCGCCTCGGCGTCATTGCTCGCCTCCTCGCCATCCGCGTTGTTAACTCCTTGGATTTTTTCTTTGCAGACGCCTTGCCATGCCCCGTCAACTCCCGCGCCCACTCCGCCACTTGCCCAGCTCTCTCGCGGTGCCCTCGGCCCGTACCGCCGTCCCTTCCCTCACCAGCTGCCGTCGCTTCCACCTAGCCATCAATGACTGCCTCCCCGCCGTTTCTCACGGACGCCTTGGACCATGCCGCGTCGCCTCCGCCACCCGCTCCGCCACCTAACCGCCCCTGCGCACCTCGTCAGCGCCCCGCACGGCTTCACCGGCCACCGTCCCCTCTCCCTTGCCCCGCCGAGTATAAATACCCTCCTCCCCCGCCCCGTTTCTCCTCGCCCCAAACTCACCGAGGTGAGCTCTCCCTTCCCCTCTATCTCTTTCGCCTTCCCATGCGCCCGAACGCCAGATCGCCCCTCATCTTCTTCGCCTCCAGCGTTCTCCCCTTCGTGCACCGTCGCCCCCCCTTTTCTCTCTATCCGCCGGGTCCCACTCCCCAATCTCTTCTCCACGCCGACAAATGCTGGCTCTCATGTCGGCTTCCTCTCCCGCTGCTAATCCGCCCCCGCCACAAGTGTCGCCTCTCTGAGCACTTTGTCAAGACCGCCATTTTTCGTAAAGGCTGGTCTGCTAACCATTGCAGCGTCAAGCATGTGCAACAGTCAAGTCGCCAATGTCAAGCCGCATAATCTGGCGTCTTGCCCAAGCTTTTTTTTATGATTTGATTTTTGGATTTTTAAATAAATTAAAAATCCAAAAAATCAAAATAAATTCCAGAAAAATCCACAAAAATCCCAAAAATTCCCAAAATCCCAAAAATAGCCAAAAATACATATTCTTGATCCGTTTAAGCCACTGAGTCCAAAAATAATCTCCATTTTGCCACATCAAGTTCAGAAAATTCCAAAAATACCCCTGAGCTCCGTCCCGGCCATTTTCTTCTTGGTTCTTTTTCCGTTTTCGTTCTTTGGATGTTTTACTCGTTTATTTATTGGATTTGCTTTTTGCGCCAGATCCGACGTCGGAGCAGTTCCCGAAGTAACCCTTGGAGCAGGAGCCGTACGTGGAGCCGCCGCAGGAGCAGGAGTTGTTCGGGATCGACCACAACTACGTTGACTTTCCGCTAGGCGAACCTTTGACCACGCAAGGCAAGCCACACTCCTTGAACATGTTGATCCCATTATTTCGTATTTTTACTGTATATATAGATATAGTTATTGCACTTGATTGTAAATAGGGTAGCAATTTAAAAAGGAGCTAGTTTAGAAAGACATGACTAGTTAAAATCCCACCCCTTGTTAAGACCATGTTGATTTTGCCATATTCAATTGTAACTCTAGGCTATCATTAATGAACTACCGTAAGTTAGCTATAATAATAATCATTACTTTTCATTTATTGCTCAAAACTCGTTTGTAAAACTTGCTACGGTTTGGGAATCAGCCTTGGGCGGACCACGGAAGGTGGATGCTGGCCCAATCCCCAAATCGATGACAAGCTCAGTGTGGTGTGATTGGGTACAGTGGTACCGGTGTTGTTTTGTGTGATGGGCTATGTCTTCGGTATTTAAGGATCAACCCCTTGAGCAAAGTAAATAACTTAGTCCTCTCTCAACCACAAGTTGGGCCGATCACTCTGATCTCGATCCAACGAGTCTTAAGATATTGCTTTTCCCCTTGGAATACCTACAGGTGGATTTCCATTTGGTGGAATGGATTGCGTGGGTTTGGGGGAACGGAATGGTGCGGCCATTGCCGGTTCTCATAACGGTAGGTATTCTCGATTGACTGAACGCTCGCCGCGCCTTGGCGAAGGGCCTGGAGGTCGGGAATCCAAGTTAACCTACTGGGTAGGAGCTAAAGAGGGGAAAATCAATGAAAGGTTATGTTAATTTCGGTCGGGCCGCATGCATAAAAGTTGCATGTTAATCGCGTGGTACTAATGACCGTAGATATCTTGTGGGTAAAGTTGAGTAGCTCACAGAGTGAACCAAATGGTATTCGAATCACGCCAGTGCTTCCGATTAATGAAGCTGGGTTAATTTCGGGTGATTCCGGTAACTGAGCTTGAGTAGTTTTAAAATAAACTTGCTTAGCATAATCTGGATTTTATTAATCACTCAGTGGTGTGGATGATGATTGCTATTGATGGTTTGTGTTTCAAATGTAATATATATGTTAAGATAAGGTTCTAACTCATGCATCCACTAAATATTTAAACTAGAGCCAATCACTTGAAACTCTGTGCATGTAATATTAAGAATATTTCCGTGTGGTTTATTGAGTACGGTTGTGTACTCACCCTTACCTCCCATCCTCCCCCTTAGACATTCAAGAAGATGACGGCTATGTGGAGATCATCGAAGGTGATAACGCGTGGTTTTGAAGGCCTTGATCTAGTTGCTCAGGCTTCCCTGTGGTCCTTTTGTAATGTATTGGCGCTAGCCGCGCCTTTTGTAAAACTCTGGCCGTTAGGCCTTTAATTTATCTATCAAATGTTGGTATTTGTTTGTGTCAGGCAATATGCACTTGGTTACCTACAGCTGAATACCTGGATAGCTATGAAGGTATTTATACGCACCCCCTGAAAATGGCGGTCCGTCACATTATCAATCTTTCAGGATCGATCTTTTTACTGCTCATGTGCATTAGTGATTAGCCTGATGAGTCTCCTCTCCATAACATGCTGAATAAAGCTATGATTCATATGCTTAAAGGCATTATCACCTAATTTTGCTATTAAAAAGAAGCAACAAAAGCTCCATGAGGACGTGATTATTGTAGTAGACGTTACATGTCCATGGTAACGTTAACGTCATGTACATGTGCCAGACAAGAAGTCCCCTGTAATTTGGTTCAGAAAGTCCCTCCCGAGGCTCTTTACATATTTGTATTAGGCTGCCAGCAAATTTTGTTTTAGTTCTTTGTCTTTTTACAATTATACATTACTTAATTCAGTAACTATGTATAACAAATAGAGATATGTTACAGTGCATTATACTAGTAGTATATAGTGGGTAATAGAAATTAAATCTAGCCATTGATTTATTAAGAGTATTTAGGCCTTGTTTTGGTAGAGCTCCAAATCTCGATCCACCTCATATCTGGAGGTTGTAGGCTAAAATAAAGTGAATTAAGTTTATATTTTTAGTCTAAAATATAAATAAGATGACCCATCTAAACATTATTAGTGTACTCACAGCTTCAGCTCCATAAATTTCTAGAGTTAGGAATATCATGTTCCACCAACTCCACGGATTTTGGTGGAGCTAGAGTTATACCAAATACACACTTATACTACTATGCTATCGGAGGAAGTATAAACAAATACTATCTAATATGATCTATTGGATCGAAAAGAATAAACGGTCCATATTGAATTTAATATACCGTAAAAGAGCTTAACAAATAATACATAAACAGGCTCCCTTATATATCTACGTTAAAAAACATCACGCGCACGTTTTCTAGTGTAATTAATTGTGCAATTTCTGATTTACCTACCTGTTTCAAATCTCCGTCTGATTATTCTATTACTATGTATCTTACCAATTGTGCATCTACACTGGATGTTTTATGCTTCTATCAGATGGGGTCTGTAAACTTAGTAAAATTTTCTATGTTCTTCCATTATCCTAGATTTATTCTACCATCAGGACATAGGTTATGTCATGCACATTTACTTTGACCAGGAGCACTTTGGTTATCTGACTGTCTTTACTACAAGTTTTGCTGACCTGCTCATAATTCAGCACACTATTAGGGCTTCATTCCCTGGAACTGTAGAAGATGTCTTTGCATATTTTCAAGATGAGATGCTCCAGCTGCTGTTAAGTTGTGTAGTGATCAGGTGATATGTTAACCTGCTCCTTTTGTGTTCAATGGACGATTTGGAAGATTGAAATGTTCCTCCAAAAGGTATGTAGCTAGCACATCCACCTTAGGCATATCCAGGATCAAGTGTTAAAATACTTTGCTTTCCAGCTTTCTCGCTCCCATATCCTTCCTTGGTTGTGTCATAATGTCATATAGGGTTGTGGTGCACCTTTTTTTTTTTTTTTTAAAAAAGGTTCATACTGTTTGTGCACATTTAGTCACTAATGTATACTTATACTTAAAGCGGAGAGAATTCACGTGATGCCAACCGTGCCATGTCAACCGATTTGCGAAATGTTCCTCCGAAAAGTTCAAATTGTGTTTAAGTACTCCGGTCGGTTTTTGACAGAGCAGACCAAAAAAATGAAAATTATGTTTAGATCCCTCTACGGTTTATGTAACAAAAAAATGCGTCCGCGGTTTCCTTCCGAAAAAAATACCGCCAAAGATTTATAGCAGTCTACAGATTCGCCGAGAGTCCTAACGACCTTTTTTTTAAATAAAAACATAGAATGGACCAAAAAAACAAATAAATTACGTCCGCAGTTTCCTCCAAAGAAAACACAGGCTCGCCGAAGGTTTATAGCAGTCCACAGATTCGCCGACAAGTCCTAACGAGTCATTTAAAAAAACATGGAAACCGAAATTATGCCAAAAAAAAGGAGTTTAAATCCCTCCACAGTTTTCTCCCAAAAAAATTCCACAGATTCGCCGATGTCTCCTACCAATTGAATGGACCTAAAAAGCAAATAAATTACGTCCATAGTTTCCTAAAAAAACGCAAGCTCACCGAAGGTTTATAACAGTCCACAAAAAAGGGAGTTTAAATCCTTCTATGGTTTTTTCCTAAAAAAAAATTTCACAGATTCGCCGATGACTACTATCAGCCCATTTTTTAAAAAAAACAGAAAACCGAAGTTATGCATTTTTTAGAAGTATCTATCGGACCAAATTTCGCGCAGCGCAGTATCACGCAACCAAATTCTCTAAAATCCGTATGGCGCAGGGCAGCACAATAAAATTTTATACGATGCAGCGTAGCGTGTGACTCTGGTCAGTAATATGTAATGAGTGAAAGATAACTACGCGCTGGAATAACCTTGTTTTCGTAGTGCACATTCGCCAATCACCGCTCACCAGACACCAGCGACAGGGTTGAAAAATGTGTTCTTTATCTCAAGTTACGGGGTTCAGATTTAATAATGCCGTTTTGGCATTTTCCAGAACGAACCTGAAAAAGACACCAACACTAACATTCTCTCGACGGAGCAAACCATTCTGCATGTGTATCTACCACACCATTGCTTAAAGATTTAGGACCTGGTTTATATACTAAGATTGTCATACTTTGCTATATTTTTAGCTAAACTCGTTTAAGATTAGGTTATCAAATTAAATTAAAGCTACACTTTAGCTGGAAAAGAAGTTGTGTCACACTTTTTTAGCCACTGACATAGGGATTCTAGATGGCAAAAAAGCAATCTTGCCATAAATGTGGCTATAGGGTTTGACTATGAACCAAACGGCTCCTTACATTCTTTTATCTACACGGCGCCTTTGAGGAGAATGCAACGTATGCTAACGGCCATAAGTTCTTTTCATTTTTCAGATTCGTGCTGGAAGGGGATCCATTATACATGGTCGATGAAGGCAAAAGACATCGACAGGCCAGTTTGGCAAGAACATGGTTTAGGTTCGCTGAAGAATCTAGTTTTGATGTTTTGTTTGACTGCACCCCAAACATGATTGCGAAGCATATGTCGCCGAAGGTCGTTTCGTATCCATCCATGACTCCAAGTATGCCATGCTTTTGCCTCGAAAGACGTCACTAGCAAAGAAATTTTTCACAGGAATATTTACACACGTTATTGCAAAACCGGGCATTGTCAAAAGGTAAATAGAGTGTTATTGCGTTTTCTTGCATTTAAAACGGATAGCCAGTACGACAACTTAAAGACCACTGAAAAAGGCTACAATACTAGTAAGGTATTATAAACACGACGATCAGAGCTGATGCACTAGCCTTTTTGCACCTCTTGTGTCTTCCACTGGTTTTGCTGAGAAATGTGGCTGTGTGGCACCGAATTTGTTGGCAATTCACAGATTGACACTCCAATTCATGCTATTCATAAAATTGACACGAATCAACAAAATCTTTGCCCCAGCGACACTCCCGGTATTTTTCACAATTTTAGGTTTTTCGAAATGATTTTCGCAGTGTTTACGCCCGTTTTACCCCTGCTTCTTCCCCCTGTTAACGCCCGTTTCATGCCCACCTCCTCCAGTGCCTCCATTCTCAGAGACATTGTCACACCCCGATGCTCTCCCCTCACTCATCGGCAACTAGGGTTGGGAGCGTCGCCGCTCGACACCGCCCTGGCTCGGCACCTCCTCCCGCGCGGCACCGCCCCGACTGAGCGTCCTCCCACGCCGCGCCAGACTCGGCGTCCTCTCGCGGCGCCCCAGGTTAGGCCTCCTCCCGATCCGCCGTGGGTTCGACCTCGTCCCGCGCCGAGGCAGGTCCTTCCGCGTCGGGTCGACGAGGAGGAGTGGGTCATCGTTTTTGGGTATGTTGGCCTCGCATCTAGTTGTTCTCGAGTTGTTTTTTACTGGAATTGGTAATATTGCTAACATTTTCATAGAAAGTTCAGTTATTCTTCCTTGTGCAGCCCCTCAGTGAGAATGTCACACGCAAGCTCAGCGCCTAGTTTCCGTGTGCGGCCGATGTCACAACGCAGCGGGCTACCATTGGTGCGTTGCCCCAGCTGCAACTCGAAGTAGGTAATTGAGCTCATTGTGAAAACGTCATCCAACTTTGGAAAGCGGTTCTTCAAGTGCCTGTGAAATCAGCCGGAGTCGAAGGAGTGCAATTTTTTCATGTGGCAAGAGCAGTACGAAGAATTGATAGGTGCATGGCGTGAAGGAGGAGGTTTAGGCGCATATCTGTCATCTGTGAAGGAGATGCTCCATGGTGTCTGACATTGTTTCGGAATTGAAATATAAGCTAGCGCAATTGATGTTGCTTGTCAATGTATGCCTTGTTGTTCTAGTAGTAGTTGTCATGCTTGTAAAGTAGGAGATGTACTTCTCTCGAGGTTGTACTGTTGTGTTTGTCTACTTTGAAGAAATGTCTGTGTTTGTTCAATTTGAATGAATGTCCAGTTTGTCTTAGCGTGGTTGTGCTTTATTATATTGATGTCCTTGGTTTTTTAGCATAACCCCTTCTTGATGTGTAGCACTAGAACTTCATTGCCTTTTTGTCAATTGCCTTTTGTCAATGAAGCTGCAAATGAATGGTAAAGCTGGTGGAGAATCATATGAATGTGCAATGTGGTCTGCATCTGGTTGTGTAATGTATAATATTCATCTTTTTGTCAATTGCCTTTTGCCAGTGAAGCTCCAAATGAATGGTAAAGCTGCTGGAAAATCATATGAATGTGCAATGTGATTTGCATCTGGTTGTATAATGTATGATATTCATCTTTTTGTCAATTGCCTTTTTTCAGTGAAGCTCCAAATGAATGGTAAAGCTGCTGGAGAATCATTTGAATCTTCTTCTTCTTTGGAGTTCTCTTCTTCACTCGCTGCTCGGTTGAGACGGCCGAGATAGTAGTGAGTTTGTGCCTTCTCCAGATGCCATCATCATTGCCAGTCTCTCGTTAAAATGTACAATATTAAATGGAAGTGCAATGTTGATCAATTGAACTTAGCCAAGAGACTAACCTTCTTGTCATAGGGCTTGTAGTGCATGAGCCTTATGGCCTCCCTTTCTTGGCCATCTTCTTTTTCTTGGTACCATTTAGAACACACTTGGCCAAGGTCTGTCTATGGCCTAACTCTCCACACCTTTTACATTTTACCTTCTATTTTCCTTTTCCTTCTCTAGACATCCCTTGATCCTGTTCTTCTTTTGCCTCCCATGAGTTCTTTTTGTTAGTGGTGGCAATATCTTGAATCCTAAAGGTACCTTGGGCCATTGGGATTTGTCAGTCATGGGCTGAATGACATCTGCATATGCTAGCCTGAAGCATTTCACAAAGAAGTATTCATGAACATACTAGTCCATGTTGTGGTTTCTTTGGGAAGTTATATAGACCAATGCATGAGGGCATGGTTTCCCTGACACTTGCCATTCTCTGCAACTGCACTACTGAGTAACCAGATTCACCACATGCCTCACCACCTCCAAGTCATCACCTATCTTACTCACTTCTGCTGATCCATTACCCCCATCTGTGACTCTGAAGCGGGACAATGCCCTGGTCTGTGCATTTAGTTGCTGAAGCACAACAGGAAGTACGTCACGTTGCAATCTCTCACCAGTTTTCCTCCTCCTTACAAATAACTACGTGGTCTTTAACCTGGTAGTGTCTGCTAGATTGGCAACTGGGAGGTCTTTTATTTTCCTCACCCAATTATTCCATGACTTTGCAAGATTATTTGTGATATAGTCACATTTGATTAGTTCACTAAACTTGCTTCTCATCCAACGTAGAGAGTAATATTTTTCTAACCATGGCTTAACTTCAGGAGATGCCTCATAAATCTTGTCCATATAATGCTCAAATCTGTCTTCAATATATGCTCTAGCTGCAGAGTACATATTTCCAAACACTGGACTCTAGAATCTCTTAACAAAGTTATCCATTAGGTGCCTGAAGCACTCCCTGTGTTCTGCGCATGGGTAAACATTCTTCACTACTATCTCTAAACCCTTGCATGCATCTGAGCTTATTGCCAAGTATGGAATGTAAATGCATTTCTTGAGCTGCTCAAGAAACCAAGTCCAGTTATCAGTTGTTTCAGCCTGAAAGAACCCAAATGCCACAGGAAACATCCAGTTGTGACCATCTATTCCTGTGGCAGAAGCTAGGTGGCCATTCCACCTACCATTTAGAGCTGTGTTGTCTATGCTCAAGTACGGTCGACATCTGTTGATGAAACCATCTATACAAGGCTTGAAACAACAGAAGAATCTATGGAAATAAACTCCTCCATCTGCCTGCACATCAACCTCTACAACACTTCCAAGGCTCCTCTTCTCCACCTTAGCTTTAAATCTCACCAACATTTCAAAACTTTCCTCCTATTTGCCGAAAATCTTGTCTATTGCCTTCTACCTACCCTTCCACACTGTCCAGTAGCTTAATGTGACATTATACTTCTGCTCTATATTCTCTTGTAGTTTCTTTGTACCCATGTTAGGATGTTGCTTAAGAAAAGGAGCCGCCTTCTCTGCAACCAAATTGTATGAGGCCATACTTGACTTAATTCTGCCTGTTGACGTACACAAGTGCTAAAATTTATTTTTAGTTACATGCATAAACAACATACACATTTATCAGTAAGCTCTAATAGCAAAGGAATTGTATGAAAAAATTATACGTCACACACCCTCATAGTTTCCCGTCTCGAGTGAGCCTTGCAACTATAGCCCATGGACATCCGCGAGTTTTGCAAAAGCCCCTATAGCGATCAGATTCAGACTTTTCTATAGCCGCCTTGAATTGGCTCATAATTGCATGTTGCCTTAGTGCCATTCTGAACTCTTCCATGGTAGGATATAAGCTGCCAACTGCCATAGGTGGGTTCTCTTGATCATATTTCACAGTGTCCTCACCAGGAACTGCATCAGTCACGTCTTCATCAGATTCAAAACCATCATTGTCTAGCCCCTCCATATCATTCCCATCATGGCAATCAGCACCAGCCCTATCATTCCTACTCTCATGGAAATCAGCACCAGCCCCATCATTCCCACTTTCATGGCAATCAGCATCACCCCCATTACTCCCTCTCTCATTTGCCTCCTTTCTCAGATCCATCAGTTCAAATAGTTGGTCCTCATTGATCAATGGTCCCCCATGTCCAAACACATCATCCAAATTTTGTTCGAGTTGCAAATTATCCCAATCAAACCCTCTAAGCACTTCAACCTGACTACCAACAGCCGCGTTTATAAAACTGTTGTCATGTGAGTTATTAAAGCAACTACTATGTGCCTGAATGATGTTAGCATCGTCGTTAGGAGGCCGAACCTGAGCCCTACCAAAAATGGCAGAGAGCAGTTAAGAGATCGCTGCACAGTCCTGCCGCATAGGAGATAGCTGCACAGTTCTAAATCAAGCAAAGATACGTGGGGGAGGTAGGGCAGGGAGAGAGGGAACAGGGGGGCGGTTTTTCGCACTTACAAGCAGAGGGGAGTGCTACCGTCTGGGTGAGGGGCCAAACCAGCCATCTTCGGGCACGCTCGGGCTGGTGAACCTCGCGGTACCTTCGACCGGTGGTGGATGTGGGGCGACGTCGGAGAGAGGACCGGCGGCGGTGCCCCAACTCGTCTCCCCCAACCCTAGCGGCAACAAACGAGCACAGGCAAAAAGAACGGGAGGAGTCTCACAGGAGAGAGGAGCGGCTCTCATCCAAGGAAGAAGATGCCGGGCACGGGCAAAGAAAACGGCCGTTAACAGCGCGCGCACTTGCAGGGGCAAAACGGAAAAGTCACCTGCCAAACAGTGCGAAAATAGTAACGAAAAAAGAAAAATGCTGCAAAAATACCGGGAGTGTCGTTGGGGCAAAGAATTCGTTGATTCATGTCAATTTTATGAATCGCACGAATTGGAGTGTCAATCTGTGAATTGCCAACGAATTCGGTGTCACACAACCAAATTTCTCGGTTTTGCTAGTCTCAGGCATGGGTAGGGAAGAAGGAAAGAGATCTAATGCAGTTGTTATAACAACCGCAGCTTTAGTTGTTGCACGTGTACCGTTAGATTGTTCAAAAATAATGTATCGATTTTGGTACTGTAACAAACAGTGTACCAAAACACTGTTGAGAAACTCGGACCGTTTGTTCACTCAATCGAACCGTCCTGACCTATAAAAACTGTTTAACCTGCAAACCCCATAGGAACTACACGTGAAAGCTTGTCCGCGGAAGAAAGTGAAACCTGTCGTGAACGATGTTTAGCTGGTTCGATGCATCTAGCAATTGGTTGGACAGTTGGTGTGGCTGGACCAGCAGCCGCGTTTGTAACACTGCTACTATGTGAGTTACTAAAGCAACCACTATGAGCTTGAATGGTGTTAGCATCGTCGTTAGGAGGCCGAATCCGAGCCCTACCAAAAATGGCAGAGAGCAGTTAGGAGATCGCTGCACAATCCTACCGCATAGGAGATTGCTGCACAGTACTAAATCAAGCAAAGATACGTGGGGGAGGTAGTGCGGGGAGAGAGGGAACATGGAGGGTGGTTTTCGTGCCTACAAGGAGGGGCGCTCTGGTCGGGTGAGGGCCGAACTAGCCATGTTGAGGCGCTCGGTCAGTGGACCTCGTGGTGCCTTCGACCGGCAGTGGATGTGGGGCGGCGTCGGAGGGAGGACTAGCGGCGACGCCCCAACCCGTCTCCCCCAACCCTAGCAGCAGCAAACGGGCATGGGCAAAAAGAACGGGAGGAGTCTCACGGGAGAGAGGAGTGGCTCTCGTCCAACGAAAAAGATGCCGGGCATGGGCAAAGAAAACGGCCGTTAACAGCGCGCACTTGCAGGGGCAAAACGGAAAAGTCACCTGCCAAACAGTGCAAAAATAGTAACGAAAAAAGAAAAATGCTGCAAAAATACCGGGAGTGTCGCTGGGGCAAAGAATTCGTCGATTCGTGTCAATTTTATGAACCGCACGAATTGGAGTGTTAATCTGTGAATTGCCAACAAATTCGGTGTCAGCATGGGTAGGGAAGAAGGAAAGAGATCTAATGCAGTTGTTATAACAACCGCAACTTTAGTAGTTGCACGTATACCGTTAGATTGTTTAGAAATATTGTATTGATTTTGGTACTGTAACAATCATTGTACCAAAACACTGTTGTGAAACTCGGACCGTTTGTTCACTCAATCGAACTGTCCTGACCTATGAAGACTGTTTAACCTGCAATCCCCATAGAAACTACACGTGAAAGCTTGTCCGCGGAAGAAAGTGAAACCTGTCGTGAACGATGTTCAGCTGGTTCGATGCATCTAGCAATTGGTTGCACAATTGGTGCGGCTGGACCTGTCCTGGCCTAAAAATCTAGGCCCATCCAAGGTTTCAAATTTTATTTTGGGATCACGTCTCGGAGGCGACTGAAATCCGAAATTTGTATATTTATTTTTTTACAAAAATTTTTACATGCATTTCTTATGAAAGGCATTACAATCCTCCACAAAAAATTTAGAGAGAAATCTGGTCCTAAAAGCATCAAAACCGTTAATTTTTTTGATAATTTCGGTTTAAAAAACATTTTTTTAAAAAATCACTGTAGCAGCATGAAATTTTTGAATATTTTTATTTCACCGACACTTTGAACCTTGGCCAACGGCTCAGCTCACGCGAGGACCATCGTCCGTCCGTCTCGCGTTCTCGCGGCATCAAGCGATGCAACCGCGCGTGGGGCGGGAGTAACTCTGCACTGCACACACGTTTTTACCGCAGCGTCCGGTCTGATCTGATCCGGGCGGTCGATCCGCAGATCAGCGGCTGACGGGGGCTCGGCGTTGGGCTGTAGGATCCGGCGTTTGTGTGCTCGAGGGGTCCATTCCAGGACCAGGAGCGGTGGGGATGGCACATAAAAGGGCTTCTTCTTCTTCCTCCGATTCCATCCATCGGTCACACCAGCCTGAGAAAATCCATTCTCCAACTCCACTTGGTTGACCTCTCGTCCGTCTCGAGGAGAAGGGAAGCGCGGGGTTTTGGTTTTGGAGAGTGTGGATTGGAGTTGTACAGGACGGCGCGCAGTTTGTCTGGAGGGGGTACTACTGGTCTTTCCCGTTTGATTTTTCCGTGTTTTCTTTTTTGCTCGTTTCCTTGCTCATTTCTGTTTCCCGTTGTGATTTTGGTGCGGGGTGTTTCGGATTGGACCTGGAAGGTTTACGCTCCGATGAGCTTTTCGTTCCTTGTGATTTTTTCGGTGATTTTTTTTCTTGGAGTCCTAACTCGTGGTTTGTTCGAATTCTTGGTTTCTCAGGTTTGGTTATTTCATCTGAAAGATACAGTTCCCTCTTCTCCATCTTCTTTTCTGCTAGGATTAAATTTCCACTTGCGCTGCTTTCCCTTTTCCTGTGTTGTAATTATTCTGGTTCTGGGTTTGCGATCCCAAATGAAACGAGATGATCTGGAATTCTGGAGTGGGTTAAATCCAATTCTGGCGGAGCTGTATTACGGTATGATCTGCATCGAGCTGCGCTACGATTGAGCGCATTCTGAGCTGCTTGACCTGGGATTCGCGCGAACCTTGCGCGATTGGGAGGTATCTGATTAGGATCGAACGATTTCGCTAATAATCTTTTACTGCCTGTTTGCGAGTTGCGATCTTTTTTTTTTATCTGTCTCCTTTGGTTTTTCTCGCGGTTGTTCGATCGGTAAGGGCGAGCTGAAATCGGGAGTTGTTTAGGTGGGGTTGTTGGTGGTGATCATCTCCTCCATTTTTCCCTCTCTTTTTTTTTCTGTGGTGCTTTGTATACGATCATCAAGTTGGCACATTTTAGTGTTATTTTTCTGCTCCCGATTGGTCTCTTGGCCTGCTTGTTGTGACGTTTTCTTGTTCTCATCTCGAATGTGTCCGATCTGCTGCTTGCCTTCCGATCTTGCCTTTCCATTTCTATGTCGAATTTGCAAGCTCGGAAGATTTTGGTCCCGTACCCTAGAATTCCCAAATATTACATTTGATTCGTTTTGTTTTTCTCTCCTTTCTCTAATTTAATTTATCACGAGTAAATAAATGAGTTAAAGTGAGCTAATTTCCATGAAGTGATACACTTTTCATCCCGGATTTGATCTGTTAATTTCCCTGATTTCTCTCTTGGGAGCTCACCTTTTCTCGTACACAAAACTCCAAGTCTGCAACTTTCTTTGGCTGATTTGATCGGCCAGTGGAAGAATTGAGCTGAATCTTGAGTGTTCATCCCATTTTTGTTTCGATGTTTTGATCGGCCAGTTTAATCAAACAGACAAATTTCATAACTTCTGTTCATTTCAATTTGACTGAAATTTCAACAACTGAATCTTCTACCTTCCCTTCTACTTCTGAATTCTTCGTTTCTTCCGTGCTCTGCATTACCGTTCGCTAAAATTCTTCAACAATTTGCTCTCTGACTCGTGTGTGATTGTGACACGTGCAGCGCGGCGCTAGTCCAGCAATGGAGAGGGAGGCGAGGAACCACTACCACACGCGAGGCTCCACGCGCGGCGGGGGCACGGCGGCGGAGCGCGACCCGCTGCTGCAGTGGGGCAACCGGAAGCGTATGCGCTGCGTCAAGGTGCAGCGCCGGGACGTCGAGGCCGCTGCCACCGCGGCCGCCGAGAAGGCCGCCGTCGGCCAGCGCCGCGCCGCCGCCGCCGCTGCGGCCGCGCAGCACCACCCAACCCGCCACGCCCACCACCGCGCCCTCAGGTCTGTTTCTCCCTGCTGCTCTTTAGCCTTTTTTTGTTATTTTATTTCTTTCTGTTGCTTGTGTCGTTGTGGTTAGTACCTGTTAAACTGTTGATTTTTTTTGGAAATCACTTGTTAAACTGTTGTTGATATGAATTAAGAATAGCTATAGGTTGAAAGAACACAACTGGCTATCACGTGGTGTTTGCCATGAGTACGTGACCAGAAGTTTTGGTGTTCCTGATCTGATTTGGTTTTGCTCTTGAGGTCAAATGCTATTGTGAATGTAGTCTATGATGCACATTATCTCAGAAGATGTGGATTTTTTTTTCTGAATCACTGAATGTTTGTGTGGGATACATGATAGATGTGTATTTTGGCTTGGCCAGCCTTCTCTTCTTCCAGAAATGGAGTGATACTGGTCCAATATTTGCTGGATTTGGCTAGTGCATATGAAGACTGGAGACCGTGGTGTCCTTGTGGTGTTCTGCATTTTAACCTCGATAGATATTCTTGGGGCATGTACTAATTTAGCTCATTTACTCTGGGATTGAATACTGTTCCTTTTGTGGCTCAACTTGGGTCCTTGAAAGGATAGACTGTAGGAGAACCTGATTTTATTAGGCTAAAATCGGAGGGTTGTTTTCTCTCTTCAAGAACAAGCAGATTGGTGCTTGTTTTCTGTCTTTTCGCTAACCCAGCTCCAAGGTTTCATGTCAGCTGACTGTATTTCAATTCAAGGTCTGAATTGTCAGGAGTTCACTTCTAAAACGGAACTACTGGTTCATGAATATTAGCCCACTTTCCATTTTTATTGCTTTATCCAGTACCTGTGTTTTTGGTGGTGCTATGCTTCTTAATTTGATATATAATTTCGCTTTGTTGGACTTGTTTGTTAAAACTGTTAGAGATGAGGTTTTCATTACGTGGTTGATGCCAATAGCTTGTCAGAATTACAGTTGATGTGCTTGGATGGTTGTATCAGCTGTTTTTTCTTGACTAATTTTGACTTGACATGGAAACACCATATTTATCTCAAATCAATCACCACCACTCATAAATTGGATGGTGACAGCTTGTTTGTTCATTGTTCTTCCCTTCCCTTCCCTTTCCTTTCCTTTCCTTTCCTTTTCTTTTCTTCTTGTAATCGTAGTTTTGATGAAGCATGATTTAGGTAATTGCTGGAAGTTGTTGCTTGTTACCTGTCCCTTTCCCCCAAATGTGTGTGAATCATGAATTTTGGTAGTCTTCAGTTCTTCACGTGAATCATGAATTTTGGTAGTCTTCAGTTATTCACTCTCTCCTTATTTCAACATTTAAGAATGATTTGCAGTAAGTTAATACAGTTATTTATCTGTTTATCCCATTGCCGCTGTGAAATTAGTCACCACTATTGAATGGTTCCCTTTCTTTCTAGCAGTAGATAAGTACATTACCTGTTGCCTGATTTGCCTTATTTGTTCACTGATAAGACTATACACGTGATTTCTTATTGATGATTAAACAACCCCCTTGCTGTACTCTATAAAATGAATAGCTATATTTTAAGAACTTGTGCCTGTGGTTAGGTGCCCACACTTTTCCCATATAGAGAATAGAATAAGCATTTTTTTTGTTCAACTAAATTTTTTTGTTGGATAAATTTAACCTAGCCAAACTTTTCAGTGAATTTTGGACAAAACTTTTCAGTGGATTCATGTGAATGAACCCTTTTTGGCTGTAGATTCTCTTCTATCCTCTAGACAAGCTTCAGAATCATACACCGGTTGCTTGCAATCACAACCAGACCAAATTCACAAGAAAACAATATCTATATAATTCACTATTCCCAGATGTACACTTTATTTTGTCTCGTTTTTGTTGTCATTGTAACATTACCTACACTTTTCGGGAGGTGCTTCCATGCATCACTATTTTAAATTTGTACAAATATTAAAGTATGAATAAAGGCTGGATGCTGATTATTATCTCTTCACTTACTTCAAGATTTATGCAACTTATATTGGAAGGGAATGCAATCCGGATCGTTTTTAATCTCTGGTGTTACTGAATTGGTAGGAATTCTGAGGAGTCCGGAGCAATGAGGCCACCAGCACAGCCGCAGCAGAACAACGGGATCCGCACGGTGGTGTCACCAGACAGAGAGCACCCTGCAAGGGGCAACAACAACAATGGAGTTCCGCCGACCTCTCCAGATGACAAGACGGGGTCGTCGTCAGGGAGTGAGGGATCAGTTTGGCCCAAGTTTACAGTCACGCTGACGAACAAAGAGAAGGAAGAGGACTTCTTGGTGTTCAAAGGATCCAAGCTGCCTCAAAGGCCCAAGAAGAGAGCCAAAGTCATCCAGAAGACCGTGAATGTATGACCCTTTCTTCTTAGCTTTCAATCTTAGAAATTGTTTTCATTATATTCGAGCCTCTTGGTTCACTTCAATGAGCATAGGATTCTAACCGTGGTACAGAAAGTAAATAAATTAGTTCCTTGCTTGTTGCACAGAGATTCCAAAGTCGTTGCACAATATTACTAGTAGACAGTAATTATGGACTTCAAATGTAAGTGCGAGATCAACAAAACAAGGATTTACCAGGGGAGTAAATAGATTTGCATGCGTTTTTAATAGATACAGCCATAAAGGGCATGAGATCACATGGACCATAGTGCTGCCTCTGTGCACGCTGCCTGTCTTGCTCATTGACCTAAGGAGACGTGCAAATAAAATAGCAAGATTCGTTGGATGCCTCTTTTATTAGATCTGAAATAAAATAGGATGCTTCTGTCTGAAGCAAATACAAGACTGTTTAAAAGCAGATGTTTTCCATTTGGTTGTTCCCTCAATGCTCGATGTGCTGTACAGTACCAACTATTAAGTATTAAATTTGCCTTCTTATTTGAAAGACAAACTAATTGGCATTCTACGATATCCTGTGACAGCATTACAGTTGTTGTATGTGAACTAACCTGGTAGGCCATTGGCCAGAAATGATGTGCCATGTGCCCATCTCAGTTGGATTCCATTTCTAACATATGGTGTAGCAATAATTAGGTCTTGTGTTCGAAGCATCCTTGGAGTTGAGCTTAAGAAAACTGTTGATTTTGTATTTACCGAGAACGGAACTATTAATGTCTATCATTTTATTCATACGTTTCTTTTGAAATTGCATTACAGTCACCATTCTGTATTTCTTACCTAAGGTTTGTTCATCTTTGGCAGCTTGTATGCCCGGGAACATGGCTTTGCGACTTGACTCTAGAAAGATATGAAGTACGAGAGAAGAAGGTTTCCAAAAAGGTGAGTGGACTGACATGTTGATATCGACTTCAATGCTGCAATTCTAGATCATGCGCTAGTAGTAACGCAATCACCTGACACTTTTATCTGATTTCGCAGCGCCCCAGGGGACTAAGAGCTATGCACAACATGGACAGTGACTCGGAATAACAAGACCGCTGAACATGAGCGGCTGAACATTAGAAAGAAGACACCGGACAAATCCAGTAGCTCAAGATTGAAACAAAGCTTTCCGAATGGAACAATCAGTGGGCTGACCACTTGTCGCGCTTACGTTGGGAGATCAAGAATGACTGAAGTGTCGGAAGCTGCAGAGAAGAACACGGAGGGGCTGCAGTTTATTTCAGGCCTGCTTCTGTTTATTGTGAACATTGGCTATTATCTGCCTCCCAGTAAGGCAGCTCTGCATGTTTCCAAGGCCCTCCTGTTAATACCACTTAAGGCAGTTCTGCATGTTTCCAAATCCGTCTTGTTAATACCACTTGAGCATATCTTGCTATGTCAGACAAATATCACGTACTCCGGTACAGGTGGATGTGTAGTTTGCCTTCTGCGTGCATGGACAATAGTACTTAACATGAATCTGAAAGGGCCTTCAATCATTTATCTCCTGGTGCTGTATACTTCCAGTGTAAGTCCAAATTTGGAGCATCATATAATGTCAAGCATTAGCTGATCAGGGGTTGGGCCTCGTGTGTAATTCAGGACAGACAAAGTTGCTGTTACCTTTTCAATCTGAAATGCCAGTGTGTGGATTTCGTCGTATGATTTGTCTCAAATGAATCCCACCAGGGTTACAAATTTTGGTGAATTTTCGCCAAAATTTTGTATTTCGGGCCTCTACAAGATCTAAACTACCAGAGGAAAAAAATGAAATTGCTACAGTAATTTCAGATTTTTCGGCGAAATTTTGGTAAATTTCATGAATTTTGATCGGAATTTGAACTTTTAGGGTCGGATTTGATCCAATAACCCATAAGAAAGTGATTTCTATGAAAATTTGTTGAAAAAATAAATATTTGTGACATTTTAAAATTTTAGCAGAAACACTTTTAAATTTTTATAAAATTGTATAAGCTTGATAATGAGCTGAAAATTTTATGATACTATATTGAGCAGTGTAGGATCAAATGGAAAAATTTTCAGAATAATTGAAGTTCATTTGTTATCTTTAAAAAATCAAAAACAGAATAAACATAATTGGAATAGTTACCTTGTCAGAATTTTATAAATCTTCTTGAGTATGATCATGATATAAAATTTTTATGAGAGATTAAGAATTACCTTAGTACCATTATATAAATTTTTTAAAAATTATAACTTTTTTGTTTGCTCAATTAAATCTATGTAAGTACTGAACTTCATTTGTTATATTATATTTTAAAAATCAAAAAGAGAGAACATAAATGGTACTGTGCCTTGTAAGAATTTTATAAATTCACTGGAGGGTTATCATGATTCAAAATTTTTATGAGATACTAATCATTTCCTTATCAACCTTCTGTAAAATTTTCAAAAATTTTAAATATTTTTTTATTGCTAAAGCAAATCTATGTATTGATCATCGGGATTTTATCAGGATGTAACACTATCAGAATTTTTAAAACTTATTTAAGCATGATAATTATATAAAACTTTTATATAACCATTAATACTACATCAGGACCATCCACAAAAAATTTAAAAATTTTATAACATGGTTTGGATAATTTTTCATTTCATTCAAATTTGCCGATAAGCCTTTTAACAGGACAATAGCACTGTTCGAATTTTTAAAAATTATGACATTTGATAATCATCTGAAAATTTTATGAGAATATTATAGATGTGTCAGAACCATCCAAAAAAATTTTCAAAATTTTATAACATCGTTTGTTCTAATTTTCATTCGGTTCAATTTTGTCGGTCAGCGTTTTATCAGGATAGTAGCAATGTTTGATTTTTTATAAATTCCTCAGATTTGATAATCACCTGAAAATTTAATGAGAACATCTCTAATGTGTCAGAAATCTTCAAAAAAACTAAAATTTTTCGACAACGTTTGAACCATTTTTTGATTAGTTCAATTTTACCGAAATTTTGGATTTTTTGCCGAAATTTCGGTAATAAAAAACCGGATTTAAAATTTTTTTCGAATTTTGAACGGATTTTGTCCGAAATAACAAAATTTCGCTAAAATTTCGGATTTCGGCTCGCGGCGAAATTTCATCCACAACGAAATTCAAATCCTTGGATCCCGCGTATCGCATTTTGGAACTGACTATCAATTCTAGGCCAGGCGATCGATTATCTATTGAATTTTTATGCGATCGAAATTGGCTGGAGAGAGAGAGATGCCTTTTTCGCATGCAGATGACCTACAATTTAGGCCCTGTATGTTTCAACTGGGGATTGTGAAAAATAGCTTTTAAAAGCTAGAAAAGCAACAAACAGCAAACTTTTAATCTAGATTGTAACAATCTGGTTTCCAGATTGTAGCAATCCTACAATCCACTCTTCCCCAACTTTCCTCAGCTTTTTTTTGCAAAAGACCACAATACCCATCCAACTTCAACCAAAATTACCCACCATTGCCCCCAGCTTTCACGGTCGAGCCCGCATCTGTTCACATCTTCACATCCAAGCACAAAGCGCGTCAGTTCGCATCTACACATCCAAAAAAAATGAATGATATGTTTTTGCTATTAAATTATGTATTTTCGTATTTTATAAATAAGCTATAAGTGCGAAAAATGAAAATAAAGCAACAAAACAGGTCGAGGTACTATAGACTTTTGTCAAGCAGAAATAGCAATCTAAACACACTATAATCTGGGTTACCAAACAGCCATGAGCTTTTCAACTTCTAGCTTTTTAACAATCCAGTTTTTACAATCTAGTTTTTAAAAGCTGTTTTTCACAATCTCTAGTTGAAACAAACAGGGCCTTAGGAGTTGCACGGGCTTTCTTTGCAAGCTTTTTGTGTGGAATAAACGGAACTGTATGGGGCTCTCTGCAAGTTTGATGGATGATTTTTCTTGCCGCTAGGTGAAAACAGATGAAAAATATCCGCCCGATCCGATCCGAATCTATTTAAAATCCGTCTGATGTTATCCATATCCGTATCCTAAAATCCGATGTAATATTGGTTAGGATATGGGAAGAGCAATATCCGATCCGTATCCGAAAAATCTCATGTAATATGAGTTAGGATATGGGAAGAGCAATATCCGACCCGATATCCGGATAAAATCAGTTATTCTTCCATTAATTTGGTTCATTATTGGATAGATAGAATAGTTGTTTGATACTGGCACTAAAAAACACTACTTTGTTATTAGACATGAACTTCAACAAATCTATCAACAAACAAATAGAGTGATAACATAATGATTTTACCTAAATTGATTTGTTCAACTTATTTTATAAACTTCTTTTCTATTCAAATTACTTGAATTAGTTGAGTCACTAAATTGCACCTCTAACTATACTACTATCCTACGTTGAAATAATTATGACTTGAAGCTAATGTTGTAAGGTTAATGCTTTATTCGTTCTTTCACGTACAGTCGTACACAATTATATACTATATTACTATCCGATTATGATATCCGATCCCGACCCGAATCCGTCAGGTATCCGTTCCGTATCCGAATCCCGAATAATCCAAATTCGTATCCATATCCAAGACATCCGTATCCGACTCCAAATACCGAAAAAAATATAGATTAAGATACGAGACGAGCAATATCCGTCCGTATCCGACCCGGTTTCACCCCTAGCTGCTGCATCCTGCTGTCCACGACTTTGGAGTCCCCAGCCGGCGGCCGCAACCAGCCAGCGTCCGCAGGCCCACTCATGTCATGCGGCGCAACTTCCCCTCTGACTTACCTGCGCCTGCTCCTGCTCGGGGCGGCGCGCCGATACACCCGCCGCACCGCGGCGGTGCAGCGCACGTGATTCGCGCACGCTCCCCGGCCCGTACTTTCTCGCACTTGGCCGTGTGTTTCGCGCGTCGGCAGCGCGGCCGCCGAAGCGCACTCGAGCTTGGCGGCGCGACGCGACAGCCACGTTTGCCGACGTACGTACGTCGTCGTATCCACAATCTGCCGCGAGCCTCCCAATCCCATGGTCCATGGCGAGAGCCGAGCCGCATGACGAGCCAGCTCGTCGGGACGGCACGCCGCGATGGGGCACGCTACCATGAATCAGGCAGAGCTAGCGATCCCACCCATACATGATTTGGAGGGAGCAAGGCTTCCAATATGGAACTGCAAATCTGCAATGGTACATAATATACATCCCATTTCTTGAACCAAAAAAATGTCTATTTTTCCCAGCCTAAACAAGCTCGAAAGGGAATTCGACGACAAGTTGAACAGCACTAAAAAAAGGCAGGTTAGGTTGCATTGTTTACGTGTACACCTGCTTTACAGCGATGAGATGCTATTGCAAGCTGCTTTGCTACTTGCTTTTACGCTTTATCCAATTTGTTAATTTCAGCACTGCAGCTAACCGCTTTTTTATCCCAACTGAAGCGCAACTTTTCCCTGTGAAATGAGATGTAAACACCCCCAAAAGACGATGCGTACGTACGTGCTTTTGTCCTAGCAGAAAGAATAAAGAAAACCACGAAAGAAAGAAAAAGGCCACGAGCTATCTGGAAAAGAATCACAAATTCACAACAAACAAAGCATGTCTCGCCATCAAATCACTCTCTCAATGGTCAAAAATCCGCCAGACTCTGGGCAAACATCACAATCAGCAGACTGAATGAATGCTGCTATTGAAACGGTCTGAACTGAATCAATAGAAATCCATGGGATAGTAGTACAACGACGCACAAGTCAGAAAACAAGCAAGCAAGCAAGCAGAAGATATCATACAACGCATAGCATTCATGTTGACAGCAGCATTCATCTATGAGATTTTAGGATCCACATCCACTGCGTGCTCGGTTCAGTGGCGCAGGTTGCTGAAGAGGAGCGCCACGGCCGGGCAGAGAATGGCGGCCACGAGGGACGAGGAGACGGTGGCCGCGCCGGAGGTGGGGCTCGGTGCGGGGGCGTCGGCAGCGTACGCAACCCCGGCGAGGGAAGAAACGGCCGTCGCCGCGACGACAGCGGCGTAGAAGATCTTGGAGCCCATGATGCTGTGCACTGCAAGAGATTTGTGTGCGCTTTGTGCTGTAGGTTTGCAGACAGGTGATGAAAGAATTGGAGAGGTGCGGGAGATGAGAGACCGCGTGCCTTTTTGTAGGTGGGAGGAGAGAAGCTTTGGACCCAAATTCAGAGTCTGGCCTATTTCCATCAGACAGCTCATAATCAGTGGCTTCAAGCCAGAGATTAAAGATAGGAAACTGCTATTTGTGCGTGATACGTATCAAGCTATAATTAGCAGCTCCTAATAGGTGTATGACAGGCTGAACCAGAGGCAAAGCAATTGGAATTTTGCTTTTAATACTTGGCAGCCAATGCAAGAAAAGAGCATCATGGTCCAAACTGAGTCCAGACAACGATACACCTGTCAAAGAGGATTATGGTGTTCTAGGGGGGGATTCTCACTCTCCTTTTGGGTGCTTGAATTTTGTTAGTCCTTTGGTCATCCCAGCACACAACAGATCATCAAAGCTTGATAGCAGTACAGTCTGGTATAATGAGATCAATGGATGCATGCATATGCCAATGGAATGTGGGTGTCACTCCTGTACTTGTTTATTATTGGCAAATTGACCATATATTGATTCAGGAATGGAATGAAGGCATTGCCTGCCCTGTAAGCACTGGCTCTGATATGTGAGGGAGTAGATGATGGATTGCACAGTTGAACCACTACAAGAATCTTACAGTACAGTATATGGATGGCAGAATGTCACAAGAGATGGGCAATTTGAGCTACTCATTGCACAAATGGAAGTGTGGAATGGATGCCTTACCACAAGCACTTTAATTATTTGTCTGCAGACAATAGATCTGTACATGTCAGGGGTAAGCAGCTGTCGAGAGTCGAGATATATATGGGTTGTTTGGTTTGAGGGATGAGACGATGAATGGACCATCTGATCGTAGCTCCGAACCTAACTCTCTTGTTTGGTTTAAGGAATAAAATGGGTTAATCCATCACCCCCAGATCCCTCATAAGCACAATGTTATTATGAAATGAGGGATGGTGCCATCCTACCAAATTTTATGTGATGATCTCATGATCACATGATGGACCAACTCATCCTTAGATGAGGTTATCCCTCGAACCAAACACCTCATATTTACTTGAAACGACAGGGATCATGATTACTGCATATGCGTTGAAGCACATACCTGAAGTTAGAAAATGACAGCTATCTAATTCTTGGCATCTAGCCATGAGATAGTGGTTCTAATATTTGAACTACACTCGATCAAACTGGTTATACTAATCCATTAAATCCCAGTTACGTTTTTTTATACTGCACACATGATAACAACTAAGATTCTCCTGTTGTGTTGGTTTAGTACTACCAATTAACCATAAAATGAATGTGTGATAACCAGTTCATAATTTTTTTTTTTGAAAACAGCAAAAGCTGTGATTATATTATATTAGGAAGGAAGAGGCCAAAATACATAGTTTGGAGAACAGATGGATCTGGTATGTGAAGAGAAAGCCGTAGAGGTCGCGGCTTTACCCTGAAACAACTAGAGGAAGAAAAACTCTAAAGGCACAGGAATGGATTAATGCTGGCAGTGGAGAAGGCTCCTTAGGTACTTAGCTCAGGCTAGAATCTAGCTGGCAGCTTCATCTTTGATCGTCTGGAACATTTGCTCGTGAGACGCCCAGCTTCTTTGGAAAACTCTATTGTTTCGCTCTTTCCACCATTCTCAGCAGGCTAGGATAATGAGAGTTTTAATACATTTCCGAAGAGTCGGTTGGGAATTAATTCGGTGACGATTCCAATGGTCAAGGTACGTCACCGGCCCCCATCGATCCGGGTGCAGCGCCGGAATGCGAACCCATTGAGCAATCGACGACCAGAGGAGCCGAACTTGAGGACAGTCCACAAAGAGGTGTAGGGTTGTGAAAGGACAGGGGATGTCGTCTAGAGGGGGGGGTGAATAGGCGAATTAAAATTTAAAACTAAATCGCAGCGGAAATTAACAGTTCGAAATATCCGAAATTTACTTCGGACTGTCCGAGTTGTTCGGATAGTCCGGGGTAATATTCGGATAGTCTGAGGATTGGTTCGGATATTCCGAATGCTCCAGAGCACACAGCTCGCAAAAAGGAATCTAGACTATTTGGGGAATATTAAATACACCAAATTAAACTAGTTAGCCTAGAATACTTGAGGCAAATAGAGATCTAGCCGAAAACTCACTAGAAAAGTAGATTGGGCAATTTCAAGATTCAAAATCAAATACTAAAGCAAGAGTAAGAAGCAAACTTGGAGACGATGATTTTTCACCCGAAGTTCGGATCCTTGAGGGGATCCTACGTCTCCGTTGAGGCGGCTCGGTCACACTTGAGCCGGGGTCTCTTTCAACCCTTTTCCTCCGGTGTTGCACAAATGCACTCAGGCATGTCTTGGCCACACTTGAGCCAGGGTCTCTTTCAACCCTCTTCCACCCGGTGTTGCACAAATGCACTCACGGACTTCACTTCTTGATTCCTTCCTTTGCGGAGGCGAATCGGCTTCACAAACTCCCACGCCAACCACACAAAGCTTCGGTGGCTCGTGGCGACCTCCTAGCCGCCTAGGAGTCCTAAACCTCTAAGAGTAACAAATGCTCACAAAGAACAAACTTGGAGATGAAATCAAGTGCTCAAGACTCAAATCCCACTCAACCTAACACCTCACTCAAACTCTTCCTAACCCTTCACACAAAAGGGATTACTTAGATCTAAGAGTAAAGAGGTGTTTAGGGGCTCAAGAACAAGTGGATAGCACCTCAAATCAACATGGTAGCAAATTTCACAAATGGGGAGGGATGGGGTTTAAATAGAGGCTCCAAAAAACTAGCCGTTTTGCTCAACATTCACTCGGCCGGATAGTTCAACCCATGTTCGGATAGTCCGAACAGGTCAAATTTGGTGTAACAGAGAGACTCAGCTCGGATAGTCCGAAAATATGTTCGGATAGTCCGAATTGCACAGAACAGTCCGACGAAAACGAGCATAATTTTTTACTCCGGACTCCGGTTTCAGTGATTTTGGACTCTACGGAAAGCTAAGAACAAGGGCTACACAACTAACAAGGTCTCACTACCCAAATCTCAAAGGATAAATCCAGATTTCACAAAGAATCCAAGAGAGACCTACAATTCTCACTTTCCGGCACCATCGACACCACACTCTCTCTAAGTTTCACAAGGATGGATCACTTGAGAACTTGACACATCTAAAAGTCATTCGACGTCGCATCCCTCTTAATAGTACTGTAATCCTTAGACTCAAATTAAATCAAAGATAATACAAGTCTAGAGATAGTCACTTGTCATCTTCTTTCTTAACTCCGGTGCATGAAGACCTTCACAAAAAGATTGGTGACATCTTCGCCTTGTCCAACTTGACTCGATTCACCTCATGAGACTCTCGTCCTATCAACCTTGACTTGATCATCCTCTCCGACGATCTCTACGCCAAGTCGATCTTTGACTTAGTCCTCAACTCTTAGTGACACCGCCGTCTTGTTGACTTCGGCTTAACGATCATCCTCCGAGATACTTTGGTCATCATACACATACGGGACCTAATTCTTTCCAAACCACTCATGAAAGATATTAATCCCAAAAGCTCAATAGATATAAATGAGTTGATATTTGTGAATAGTTGAATACCACGAGTGTTTCATATAAAGAAGCATAACATACATGGAAACACTTGACATAAGAAATGTTCTCTACTAAGTACATCACGATGAATATATAATTTGATCTATATGCACTAGAGAGATAATCGCCAATATGATGAATCAATTAAATCATGGCATGGATCACAGTCTTTACTTTAAATGAAGCACATGATAGAATATACACGAATTGTACATGTGCAGATAATATTTGGAATAAGAGTAAATATGTGATCCAACTCTAGATTAAACTTCACTATGAGAGGTGCATAAGAAGATACACAACTAAAACATGCATGCACCAAGACAATCTATAGCAATATGAAGTTTAACTCCAGTTAATACATGCATACTAAAAACAAAGCACATAATGAACTCAAATGAATATATATGCACAAATAAATATGACATGAACCAATGTGCATATATATATAATCAACATACTACTTGGAGTTCACTATGCATTTGCACAAAAGGAATGCAATAACAAATATAAAAGTGATACCAAAATTGCATACATTATCTTTGCTTAACCATCCCACTTGATTTTCCTCTAAATAGATGAGACTGATACTCAACTAGGCAATAACATGTTAGTCTCATAGCAATATAATCACATTAGAGGTTTGTCATTTGTTAAGCACTAAGTTAAGCATTTACTCAATTACATAGATTGTCATTATATGTGTTTGTTATTAATCACCAAAATAACATAAGTGTCTAGATACACTTTCAGATTGTTTGGACACATCAAAGAGATATGTGTGGCAAAAATCTGTTATTCACATCACATACATGCAAATTGTATGTCAAAACCCAAGCCAAGCCAGGGGGTGGCTGAGGTGGATCCCTTACCTAGGGGTGTAGGTCTCCAACAAAACGCAAAATCTTATGAGCTTGGAGTATATGGGGCAGTCCATAATTTAAACGCAAAAGTGGTGTTCCTAATTTAAACAAGTGTATATGAAAGTTAAAAGTCCCGTTGAAGATCAAAGTGTTTTTATGGTATCTGCGAAGTGGGGTCATTTTGACAAAATATAATTTGGTCAAACGCAATTGGCAGAGTAGTAAAACATGTAGCTTTTGTCACGAAATGGAGACAATTAGGCATCTGTTCTTTACCTGTCGATTTGCTCATATGGTCTGGGGCTTTTTGCACATGGCTTTTGGCATTGCTAGACCTTTTAGTGATTCACATATGTTTGGGCACTGGCTTGATCGTTTTGAGAAGACTCTTCATAATGCTATCTTACTAGGAGCCGTAGCCATTTGTTGGTCTCTTTGGTTGAGCAGGAATGATATTGTCTTTGAGAGGAAATTAAATTCATCCCCTTTGCAGGTTATCTTTGCTACTTCCCACTGGCTGCGTACATGGGCTGTGCTTCAGAGGCTGGAATTGTGACCTATTATGGTGGAGACTATGCGGCGATTGGTGCAGGTGGCCAAGGACTTCTTTTCCTAGGCACATGGGTGGCGGTCTAGTCTCAGGATTGCTAGTCACTAGAGTGTGTGTGTTTTTCTTTGTTTTTGGGCTGTGTGCTTCCTGTTAAACAGAGGCCGGAAGAAGTTTTTTCAAGGACTTGTATCTTCTCGATGTAATATTCTTGAAATTAATAAAGCTTCCTTTGTCAAAAAAAAATATGGGGCAGTCCATAATTTCGTACGTAAGCTTTAAGTCTTGCAGTAAACTGATGCATTCTTCTTTTTCCTAAGCTAACCGAGGGTTGCTCACAAAATTCAAAGATTTTTTGTGGATTTGGGACATGCTAAGTTGCTAAAATTGAACTGCAAACTAGTCATAGTTTCAAGATTCCTTCTACCAGAATAGTCTTGATGAAGAATAAAATGTTCTTATCCAATATGCTTACCTCTCAGGAAAGCAGTACACTGATCCCTTAGAGCATCTAGTTCTGATCCCCATTTATCAGCCAGTTTTGCCACTATATAGTTGTAAGAGAGCCACTTCTTGGTTTGTTCTGCCTTTTTTTTCATAACTTAATTTTTTTCGTAACTTGTTCTTGAAGAAGCTTAGCTGTTCATCTTACTACTTGATGTAGCCCTGCACATATCTGTAAGCAGTTGTGGTGCACAAGGGATCAGAGATTCAGACTAGCATTCAATTCATTTGCTTTTCAGTCTTCCTCAGGTAGGAATCATCTGAATTTTCACATCTTTCTTGCCCCATTTTCAGTACCTAAGTACCAATAATCCTATATCGACTGCTTAACTACTCATACGTTCCAGTACTGAATACCGAACTGCACCCCATTTTTTCAGCAACAGCACCCTCAGAAGAAGATGGCTGCGTCAAAGAAGCTTATGAAGGTTGGCCCATGGGGCGGCACCGGGGGGAAACCCGTGAGACTACGGCGGCCACACCGGGATCCGTAGCATCACCATGTCGTACGACCGATGCGTCGACTCCATCAGCGTGGAGTACGACAGGAACGGGCTGACAGTTCCTGGCGAGCGACACGGAGGAGCCGGCGGCAACCACACTACTGATCAGGTACACATCACATATATGTGATGTGCTTGACAAGATTGTGTGATGGCATGGCAAGGCTGGAGTTTTCTTGACTGAATTGCGTGTGTGCTTAGATCAGTGAGTGGTGGCGGACGTAGCACTAAAATTAAGATGTTTTTTTAAGACGGCGAAAAACCGTGAGATATATTAGGAAATTTGAGAGTTTAATTACAGGGTGCGAAGACCGCACCCATAGGGTGAATTAGGTACACGGGTGAAGACAAACAGCTGGAAGGGAAAGGAAGAAAGAAGAAAAGGAGAGAAACGCCGGTTATCTCGTCACGGGCCCCGGCGATGATCTGGAGATGCGCCGCCTGTCACAACCCAGAAGCGACCTCGTCCTTGATGGATCAGAGGATTTGGTCGTGGGTCGCCCAGATCGCGGAAAGTTCGTTGTTTCGCTCCTTCCACCATCGCCAACATACAAGGATGATAACGGTTTTGAGGCCCTTTTAGAACCGGTGTAGTGTTTAATGCACTACTGTGTTCCACCTTTCAAGGTTAGCAGAGGTACCCACGAAGTTGGATCTAGTGATTGCACTCAATCCATTGCAGCGAAGGCCCACATTCGACGAACCTCAGGGCATTGAAGAAATAAGTGGGAAACCGTTTCCAAGCTTCTGCAGCACATAAGGCAGAAATATTGATTTGGCCAGCCTCTTAATTGCAGACGCTGAGCCGTCCATAGACGATTTAGTTGAGCAAGCCAGAAGAAGATCTTTATTCGTAGCGGCGCCCATGCTGATCAGATTGTGGAGAGAAAAGGTTTGGATGTGCTTCCAATGAATTGGAAGTGGTACGCGGACCTAGCTGAGTATACACCATTGGAGGTTGGCTTCCAAACGATAGCGTCCTCCCTGTGAGACTGAAGAGGCACAGACTGGACAATGATCCACAGACGAACATATTCCCCTATGAGTTGTGGTGTGAGATGATGATGGATGTCCTGAATCTAGTTGTTCAGGAAGGCATCAGCCACCGTTCTTCCCTTCCGTCTAGAGTGTTTGAAGAGCATTGGCGCAAGATGGCATGGCGCCATGCCACACAACCATGTGGAGGTCCAGAAGATCGCCCGCCGGCCGTCGCCAATGATGACTTCAGTAGTTGACATGAAAAGCTGTTTGTCGATATGGTCACAGGGCGCTATGTGATTGGCCCAAGGCCTTTGCAGATCCGTATACCTTAGCCATAACCAGCACAGCCTGAGGGCTCGCGAATCTGGTTAAATCTAACACACCTAGGTCACCCAGATTGAGGGGACGGCACACCGTTGCCCATGCGACCTGATGAGGACATCCCAACCAAGGATACAACCGCTGGCCCTTCTTCCCCTACGACCGCTACTTCGTCCCGGCCGTCATCAAGCTTTGACCACTACTTCGTCTCTGACGCTGGAGGGCTTAATCTGAAGCAAAGCCTTTCCACCCACTTTTGCTAGACCAACACGTCAAGACCATCCACAGAGGACAGCCCACGCCAAGGAAGGCCCAAGATCAAGCCAATTCCTCTCCGAGTCCGATTCGCCATCCAGAGCAGCAGTACTTCAAACGGACGCCACGGTCACATCCGAACTCCGCTTTTGACGTTCGAACTTGTTCAAAGGTATCGAGATAACCTTTCTAATGGATCTGGTCCCAAGGCCAAATTCCTCCTAGAGCGACGGAAATCACAAAATAATCTCACGGGATAGAAATTCGGTGTCTTGCGCCACCTTTCTTTTTAGACCCAAGGCCCATGTACTCTTAGAGTTCCACCCCTTTAGCGGCGCCTCTCTCTGGTGTGCATTACCCCTTGGCGCCCCTTGTGTGGGTACCCTTTATCTTGGGTTTTCACCCTTGTTCTTCATTTCTTAGGTTTTGTTGTGTTTGGTAGACCCTGGTAAGGCCCCTCCTCGTGTTTGCGCGTGTCGACTAGACCGCCTTGAAATGAGAAATAGAACCTCAACTTGTTTCTTTTGATTTCAATACTACCTTTTCAGATTGCTTCATACTTTGTTCTTGCGAGTTCTCGATTTCTTGCAGGAACTATTGATCGTTTGGATCTTATATCTGTGTGGATTTGGCATTGCGATTGTGAAGCTCCCGACCTGTTTGGTAGGAAGCCTAAATTCGGTGCCATCAACACCCCCAAATCGACGTATCATCATCTCACCGAAAGATCGGGATCGCCGTCCTCATCACGACCTTACAGTTCCCGCCGTGCATCTGGCTGCTACCGGCCCAGAGAAATTTCCGTCTTATCTTGTCAATGTCGGCGATGAACTTCTTGGGTGTCTTAAGCGCCGTCAGTACATATATTGGTATGGAGGTGAGCACCGATTTAACAAGGGTCAGTCGACCACCCATCGTGAGGTGATTTGATTGCCATCCTGCCAGACGGTGCGCTACCCTGTCCAGGATGGGCTGAAGGTGGACTCGGCGCAGACGGCTAAGGGTGAGTGTCATACTGAGGTATTTGGTAGGGAAATCCGAGACGGCTCCTGGAAACGGCTGGATGATGGTATCCAGTCTAGATTCTGACATTGGATCGCACTATAGAGCTCTTGTGCATGTTGACCAAGTCCCGAGGCCTCACCAAGAGTTGCGAATTGAGATGATGGCTCGAGCTCCTCCCTAACCGGTTCAAGAAGATGACCGTGTCGTCGCAGTCTGAGGATAGGCGAGCAGATGGCGCACTGTCTTAGAGAGGTGATAAAATCCCATCATCCGTCGCCTTTTTGAGTAGGAAGTGGAGCGGGTCTATTGCCAGGTTGAAAAGGTATGGCGACAATGGATCGCCCTGACGCAGGCCACGTTGATGCACAATCGGCGGCTCCGGCACCCCGTTAAGGAGCACAGAAGACGATGATGTCGCAAGACATTGTGATAACCAGCGTCGCCATCGATTCCCAAACCTGCGTGCTTGCAAAAGGTCCAGGAGGTATTCCCAAGAAACCGAATCGAAGGCTTTGGTGATGTCAAGCTTCAGCATGAGCAGTGGCCTGTGCAACTAATTATGGAGGCGAGCTCGGCACTGCATGTACCAGAAGTTTTCCTGAATGCTTCGACCTTTGATGAAAGCGCTTTGTGACGATGATATTAGGGAGTTTATGCAGCAAGAGAGTCACAGAGCAAGGACCTTGGAAATAATCTTTGAGATGGAATGGATCAGCCGATGGGTGATGAGTGGCAGACCACATCGCGCCATCTTTCTTCGGAATGAGCACAATCGATGCCCGATTAAGAGATGCGAGAGCATCGGTCGCTCCGTCTTGAAATGACCATAAGAGAGCCATGACATCACTTCTAATGATTTCCCAACAATGTTTGTAGAAAGCCCCATGAAGCCATCCATCTTTCTTTCTAATGAGCACAATCGATGCGGAATTAAGAGATGCGAGAGCATCGGTCGCTCCGCCTTGAAATGACCATAAGAGAGCCATGACATCACTTCTTACTCATACGTTCCAGTACTGAATACCGAACTGCACCCCATTTTTTCAGCAACAGCACCCTCAGAAGAAGATGGCTGCGTCAAAGAAGCTTATGAAGGTTGGCCCATGGGGCAGCACCGGGGGGAAACCCGTGAGACTACGGCGGCCACACCGGGATCCGTAGCATCACCATGTCGTACGACCGATGCGTCGACTCCATCAGCGTGGAGTACGACAGGAACGGGCTGACAGTTCCTGGCGAGCGACACGGAGGAGCCGGCGGCAATCACACTACTGATCAGGTACACATCACATATATGTGATGTGCTTGACAAGATTGTGTGATGGCATGGCAAGGCTGGAGTTTTCTTGACTGAATTGCGTGCGTGCTTAGATCAGTGAGTGGTGGCGGACGTAGCACTAAAATTAAGATGTTTTTTAAGACGGCGAAAACCGTGAGATATATTAGGAAATTTGAGAGTTTAATTACAGGGTGAAGACCGCACCCATAGGGTGAATTAGGTACACGGGTGAAGACAAACAGCTGGAAGGGAAAGGAAGAAAGAAGAAAAGGAGAGAAACGTCGGTTATCTCGTCACGGCGGGCCCCGAAGGATGATCTGGAGATGCGTCGCCCCTGTCACAACCCAGGAAGCAGCCTCATCCTTGATGGACTGTAGGATTTGGTCGTGGGTCGCCCAGGACTGGCGGAAAGTTCTGTTGTTTCGCTCCTTCCACCACTGCCAACATACAAGGATGATAACGGTTTTGAGGCCCTTTTTAGAACCGGTGTAGTGTTTAATGCACTACAGGTTCCACCTTTCAAGGTTAGCAGAGGTACCCACGAAGTTGGATCTAGTGATTGCACTCGAATCCATTGCGCAACGAAGGCCCACATTCGACGAACCTCAGGGCATTGAAGAAATAAGTGGGAAACCGTTTCCAAGCTTCTGCAGCACATAAGGCAGAAATATTGATTTGGCCAGCCTCTTAATTGCAGACGCTGAGCCGCCCATAGACGATTTAGTTGAGCAAGCCG
The DNA here is from genome assembly GCA_036346375.1 of Guadua angustifolia. NCBI lineage: Eukaryota > Viridiplantae > Streptophyta > Magnoliopsida > Poales > Poaceae > Guadua > Guadua angustifolia. The sequence continues at coordinate 2,542,035 of CM070508.1, forward strand.
TAAGAAGATCTTTATTAAGTGGCGGCGCCATGCCGATCAGTTGTGGAGAGAAAAGGTTTGGATGTGCTTCCAATGAATTGGAAGTGGTACGCGGACCTAGCCGAGTATACACCATTGGAGGTTGGCTTCCAAACGATAGCGTCCTCCTGTGAGATCAAGAGGCACAGATCGACAATGATCCATGATTTAACATATTCCCTATGAGTTGTGGTGTGAGATGATGATGGATGTCCCGAATCTAGTTGTTCAGAAGGCATCGACCACCGTTCTTCCTTCCGCTCTAGAGTGTTTGAAGAGCATTGGCGCAAGATGGCATGGCGCCATGCCACACAACCATGTGGAGGTCCGTAAGATCGCCATGCGCCGCCGCCAATGATGACTTCATGAGTTGACATGAAAAGCTGTTTGTCGATATGGTCACAGGGCGCTATGTGATTGGCCCAAGGCCTTTGCAGATCCGTATACCTTAGCCATAACCAGCACAGCCTGAGGGCTCGCGCGAATCTGGTTAAATCTAACACACCTAGGTCACCCAGATTGAGGGGACGGCACACCGTTGCCCATGCGACCTGATGAGGACATCCCAACCAAGGATACAACCGCTGGCCTTTCTTCCCCTACGACCGCTACTTCGTCCCTGACCGTCACTGTTTCGACCACTACTTCGTCTACGACGCCTGGAGGGCTTAATCTGGAAGCAAAGCCTTTCCACCCACTTTTGCTAGACCAACACGTCAAGACCATCCACAGAGGACAGCCCACGCGCCAAGGAAGGCCCAAGATCAAGCCCAATTCCTCTCCGAGTCCGATTCGGCCATCCAGGAGCAGCAGTACTTCAAACGGACGCCACGGTCACATCCGAACTCCGTTTTTGACGTTCGAAAACTTGTTCGAAAGGTATCGAGATAACCTTTCTAATGGATCTGGTCCCAAGGCCAAATTCCTCCTAGAGCGACGGGAAATCACAAAATAATCTCACGGGATAGAAATTCCGGGTGCTGCGCCACCTTTCTTTTAGACCCAAGGCCCATGTACTCTTAGAGTTCCACCCCCCTTTAGCCGGCGCCCCTCTCCTGGCTGCCGTACCCCCCTTGGGCGCCCCCCTTGTGTGGGTACCCTTTATCTTGGGTTTTCACCCTTGTTCTTCATTTCTTAGGTTTTGTTGTGTTTGGTAGACCCCGTGTGCGTCCCTCCTCGTGTTTGCGCGTGTCGACTAGACCGCCCGAGCTGAGAAATAGAACCTCAACTTGTTTCTTTTGATTTCAATACTACCTTTTCAGATTGCTTCATACTTTGTTCTTGCGAGTTCTCGATTTCTTGCAGGAACTATTGATCGTTTGGATCTTATATCTGTGTGGATTTGGCATTGCGATTGTGAAGCTCCCGACCTGTTTGGTAGGAAGCCTAAATTCGGTGCCATCAACACCCCCAAATCGACGTATCATCATCTCACCGAAAGATCGGGATCGCCGTCCTCATCACGACCTTACAGCCTCGCTGCATCCGGCGCTCTGCCCGAGAGAAATTTCCGCCTTATCTTGTCAATGTCGTGATGAACTTCTTGGGTGTCTTAAGCGCCACAAGACATATATTGGTATGGAGGTGAGCACCGATTTAACAAGGGTCAGTCGACCACCCATCGTGAGGTGATTTGATTGCCATCCTGCCAGACGGTGCGCTACCCTGTCCAGGATGGGCTGAAGGTGGACTCGGCGCAGACGGCTAAGGGTGAGTGTCATACTGAGGTATTTGGTAGGGAAATCCGAGACGGCTCCTGGAAACGGCTGGATGATGGTATCCAGGTCTAGATTCTGACATTGGATCGCAGCTATAGAGCTCTTGTGCATGTTGACCCGAAGTCCCGAGGCCTCACCGAAGAGTTGCAGAATTGAGATGATGGCCTGGAGCTCCTCCCTAACCGGGTTCAAGAAGATGACCGCATCGTCCGCGTACAGGGATAGGCGAGCAGATGGCGCACTGTCTTAGAGAGGTGATAAAATCCCATCATCCGTCGCCTTTTTGAGTAGGAAGTGGAGCGGGTCTATTGCCAGGTTGAAAAGGTATGGCGACAGTGGATCGCCCTGACGCAGGCCACGTTGATGCACAATCGGCGGCTCCGGCACCCCGTTAAGGAGCACAGAAGACGATGATGTCGCAAGACATTGTGATAACCAGCGTCGCCATCGATTCCCAAACCTGCGTGCTTGCAAAAGGTCCAGGAGGTATTCCCAAGAAACCGAATCGAAGGCTTTGGTGATGTCAAGCTTCAGCATGAGCAGTGGCCTGTGCAACTAATTATGGAGGCGAGCTCGGCTACAGACAGCCAGGAAGTTTTCCTGAATGCTTCGACCTTTGATGAAAGCGCTTTGTGACGATGATATTAGGGAGTTTATGCAGCAAGAGAGTCACAGAGCAAGGACCTTGGAAATAATCTTTGAGATGGAATGGATCAGGCTGATGGGTCGGTAGTCGGCAGCCACATCAGCGCCATCTTTCTTCGGAATGAGCACAATCGATGCCCGATTAAGAGATGCGAGAGCATCGGTCGCTCCGTCTTGAAATGACCATAAGAGAGCCATGACATCACTTCTAATGATTTCCCAACAATGTTTGTAGAAAGCCCCAGTGAAGCCATCCATCTTTCTTCGGAATGAGCACAATCGATGCCCGATTAAGAGATGCGAGAGCATCGGTCGCTCCGTCTTGAAATGACCATAAGAGAGCCATGACATCACTTCTAATGATTTCCCAACAGTGTTTGTAGAAAGCCCTAGTGAAGCCATCCGGTCCTGGCGCTTTATCACTTGGTAAGGATTTGATGGCGAGCAAGACCTCATGCTCTGTGAAGTCCGCTTGAAGGCTATCCAAATCAAGTGCTGGAAGGTTTAGGCTTGGCCATACAATGACTTGTGAAAATTAAGATGTGTTAATAGAACAATGCCAATATAAAATAAATAAACAAACATAAATCGAACCATCTGAAGGTAGAAGGTGTCTGAGAGACACTTACGTTGAACTAGTGGTAGGGAAGTGCGCTAGCCCTGATTGACCCCTGTTCCTGTTGGGTCCGGCCATGACCCTAAGTGGCCACTACTCCCCGATCGCGCACGACGGCTTGCCGATGATCGGCTTGCTGGCGTTCAAGACCAACCAGAGGGCTTACAACCAGATCAAGGACAACGACGACATGGAGATGTCGGATCCAGTAGTCCCCAATGCATGATCACCGAATCTGGTCTCGATCAAGGTGGGAACGCCAGATCTTGCAGCGACGAAAGTGGAAGGCGATGGTGGTGTGGCTGAAGACACCTGAGGCCGCGGCGTATCTCTTGTCCCTCTCCACACTAGACTCAACCAACTTGAGTAACCCCAACTCGTCACCTTATCCCCCCCCCCCCTCCTCGCGCCACTCGGGCTTGCCTGTCAATGCTTGGACGCCCTGGGCTATAGCGGTCTTCCTCTGGCGACTAGACGCCTAGACGACGACATAATTACCATGATTGCTGCAGCTATCTCCAGTGCCATCACTTCAGCTATCTGACAGGTAACGTCCAAGCGCTACCCTACAGCGGCGCCCGAAGCCAGCCGGCATCCAGACCCGACAAGAGGCGGCCAAAGGTGGCAGTGCGCCAGTAGAATGCCGGCGTCGGCTGGTGGCCCACTACTCCTACGGCTGTTTTCTCGGCCGACATTGGTAGGTCGTCGGATTAGCCGGATTAGCCGCCGTGTCGATGGCGACACCGAGTTTGCTCTTATATACCGGGCTAGATGGCTAGCGCTCCACACGCCTGGAAAGGGTGAGTTTGATACACGGTTTCTTCGAAGATCCAAGGTTTCGCTTCCAATCCCTTGCAGACCACCAGGCTGCTCAAACTAGCGTAGCCATTCCTGCTACACGGGTGAAGAGGTGTTAACACCCAACAGCCCAACAAACAAATACGAATGGAATAGCAAACTTAGCTCCAGATTTTCAGTGATAGCCCGAGCAAAGAAGTACTAGCAGCGTAGTACAAAAATATCGAGCCATAGCTAAGCCACAGTATCAGTTCATTCGTTGTAACGAAACGATATACTGCATGGAAGTCTAAAAGCAGATAAATCATCAGCACCAATTCTGACAACATAAGCAGCGATAATCAAGTGCAAAACAGATAATAATTATAGTGACACGCAGCAGCCTAACATTGTCAAGAGTACAAACTAACTAGTAGAGATTTGTAACATGGGTTCTAACAAGAATCTCACTTAACTCTCAAAACTGTTGGAACAGTGGCAATAAGCTGGAAATATGATCACAAAGAGGCTCCTCAAGAGAGTGTACTGAGCTTTACAGCTTAGTTGGCTGCCTGTTCTTCTTCTTGACACCAGACTTGGCAACCTGGAGGCTGCGGTACACGGAGCTCAGCCTAGCAAGAGCTGGCTTGGTCAGATCAGGCCTGTAGTAGTTATCACTGACCTGGAGGGCAGAGAAACAACTCATTAAAGCCCACACAATCATAAGATATCAACAAAGTAGTTTAATGATCTAGCAAATCCAGAATGCTGTAAAAGACTGAAGCACTAACAATTTCTTCCAAAAGGTACAAACAAGAATACTGTTATATGATAATACAAAGTGGTCTGCAAGTTCAGCTCAAAAGCCAAGCATAACAAGTATATTTCATTGAAGAGCAAATTGATCGGTTGGTCTTCTTGTGTGTGATTGGCTCATCATAGCCTTGAGTTAGCAATGAAGCCCAGACAGACAAGCAAAACAGAATGCCTAACAAGAACAGCTGTCACATGCTACCATCCTGTGCACAAAGCAAATAACTGATCTAAAAAAAACAATATAAAAAACATCGATGTTAAGAGCTACTGAAAGTTCCATATAAGAATTAGAAGGTTTCAGCAATAAATGAACATGAATATGATGCATACAATAAAAGAGTGAAGCACTATCAATTTCTTTGAAAAGTTACATATGGTAAGACAAAGCGGCCTGCGGATTCAGCTCAGAAGCCAAGCGTAACAAGTATATTTCACTGAAGAACCAATTGATCGATTGGTTTTCTTACGTGTTATGGCTCATCACAGCAATACCCTGGGTCAGCAATAAAACTCGCACAGAAACAGAACAGATTCTCTATCAAGAACAACAATCCAGAATGCTGTAAAAGACTAAAGCACTAACAATTTCTTCCAAAAGGTACATACAAGGATGCTGTGATATGATAATACAAAGTGGTCTGCAAGTTCAGCTCAAAAGCCAAGCGTAACAAGTATATTTCATTGAAGAGCAAATTGATCAGTTGGTCCTCTTGTGTGTGATTGGCTCATCATAGCCTTGAGTTAGCAATGAAGCCCAGACAGACAAGCAAAACAGAATGCCTAAGAAAAACAGCTGTCACATGCTACCATCCTGTGCACAAAGCAAATAACTGATCTAAAAAAACAATATAAAAAACATCGATGTTAAGAGCTACTGACAGTTCCATATAAGAATTAGAAGGTTTCAGCAATAAATCAACATGAATATGATGCATACAATAAAAGAGTGAAGCACTATCAATTTCTTTGAAAAGTTACATATGGTAAGACAAAGCGGCCTGCGGATTCAGCTCAGAAGCCAAGCGTAACAAGTATATTTCACTGAAGAACCAATCGATCGATTGGTTTTCTTACGTGTTATGGCTCATCACAGCAATACCCTGGGTCAGCAATAAAATCGCACAGAAACAGAACAGATTCTCTATCAAGAACAACAATTCTTACATGCTACAGTAGAACTCACGGAAGTAATAACAATCTCTCGACACAAAGGAATATCAATTGGTGGTCCATAAGAACCCCAAGGTTCCAGGCCTATCTATCACAGCAGCAAAGCAGATTTGACATATGGAGGTAAATATTACATGCACAAATATCCGATGTCACAGCTCGGAAGCCAAGCATAACAACAGTATTTCATGGAAGACCCAACACGATGGATGGCCTTCTCATGTATCAAGGCAAATTGCAGCAATAAATAAGCATAAATAATTTGCAAACACAATATCTACTGCATTACATCCATAACTTAGCATTATGGCCTCTGGAATCACAAAGTAGAATCAAATCATAACAGTGACACAAAGCTAAGCAATTAAGTATTTTTCTCGTTCTAATACCTGGTTCTTGACGGCCTTGGCCATTTTCCAGAACTCCTTGCGCATCACGGACTTGTGGTAGAGCTTCGCAGGGGCGTTCTGCTTCTTGGTCTTGGTTGTGGAGAGGACCACAGCCATGTCCTTTCCGCCTGACGGCTGGATAGTCACGGTCTTCTTGTTTGCCAAGCCTGAGAAACCACATCAGCCTCAGTCAGTTAGCTCTTCAATATAGAGTGGTCAGTTGGCACCAAAAGGAAGAAGCAGAGCAGGTACCGACCAGAGTGCTTGTAGGAGTGGACGTTGTAGAGGTTGTTGGGCTCTTTGCTGAACTGCACCTTGGCATTGCCGTTGCCGAACTGCTTCACAAGGAAGGAGTTGTTCTTCTTCACAATCTCCCATATCAGAGGCCCCGGAACAGTCGCCATTTCCCTTCGCCTAAATCCACCAAACCAACGACTAAACATAAGATTCTACAGCTAAATATAAGCAACATGAAACAAGAAAAATACAAGAGTATAAGGTGACATTTGGCCATTTGCAGATAAAATGGATGCCGATTGCAAATGGAAGCTAGGGTCAAAATTTTTTTCGGGCGAGTGGACAAGCTTGTGCCTTTCATCAATATTTCTAAGCACGAATATTCCTACAATGTACTAGGCCTAACTTGTAGGGGAAACAAACATAGTGGTCAAATTTAAACCTAGGAGGCGATCTAGCCATCGATAAAAACCGAAACCCCGAGCTGATTTCGGCGGATCATACAAATACTCCGAATAGCGATAACTCAGCGCGGAGAGAATCACTACAACAGCAGCGCAACTAGAATCATCACGAGTGTACTGGGCCAAATCGCCACACAAGTTGCGAGATCCGTATATAGAGCAAATGAGATGAGAAGGGGATCGACTCTACTCACCGGAGATGCGGGCGGTGCTGCCTGCGGCGTCGCCTTGCTCTGCTCCGGTGTTTGTTTGGGTGGCGGCCGCGGAAGGATGGGGTGGCTTGGAGGTCGTTGGCTTTTATAGCTAGTCGTGCTCACAAACCCTAGCTTTTGTCGGAGGGTTGTGGGCTCATTGGGCCGGGCTCGAATCTGTATCGCCTCCAATCGAGCCCATCAGAGCCGGAGAATCCATTGAACCGGGCCGTATAAATAAATGTGTAATCCCACCTCCACAGCACGGGCCAGCAATCCGCGTGCGGCTCCCACGTCGGCTGGCAAAAAGATTGTTAAGGATTGGATCAAAATTATTTTGATTATAGTAGTTAATAAGTTTAAAAATTAAAATAAACCTATTTTAAACAAAAAAAATAGTGCTAACGAAGCGTAGATCGATAGCAGCTCATTAGCTTGAATTTAAAATATAATTTTACACCGAATTATATCTGTTTTAAAATAAACACGGTAATAACTCGTTAAACACGATAGCTGGCTATCTAGTCGTGTGCGTCGCCGGTTGCCCACTTGTCGGTCCGTGCAAGTGCAATAATGCGTGCCTCCTAGCCCGTGGGACGCAAGGCACGAGCAGACGCCGACAGGGACGCCCGGTGCGGGGAGGCCGTCCAAGGTTGGGGAGACATCGGTGCCAGGCAAATTACACGGCACAAAGCACAATCGCAGACTCACGGCACATCTCCCCCACTCTTCCGGTAAATCGAGGAGTGACTATGACAATAATTTTAGGGGGTTTCTCAGGGTGTGTTTAGTTAGTGAAACGAGGTTAAATAGGATAAGATGGTCTTATACCATTTGATTCATTGTTTTGAGTGAGTAGAATGGTTTAGCATCTATAAGAAATATTTCTTAAATTTATATCACACCGTTTAGGACGAGATGATTCTATTTAAGTAATCAAACACATGGATGACATTTTTTTTGAACCACCTCATACAAAAAAAAAACCCTTAAGAGGCTGAAACTGTGTCACATTGCAGACTTGCAGTATGGAGAAAATAAGTTCAGATACAACCATTATTTGTGACGATCCAACTACCATCAAGACTGGGAGCGCCTTCCCATCTGGGTGCCAAAAACAAGTGAAAGAAAATGTGGCGACAACATTAGCAAGTGAAAACGATGCAAATTACTCCTTTTTCTTGCCGGTGACACCTGCGACCACCTGCGGAAGAACCGAAGGACCACGGGTTAAACGCTGCCTCAACCAATACCCACGATCTCAATACAAACTATCCATGTGTCGTGTCATTTTAGCTTTCAAATTTTATTTCTAAATAAACATCTTTCTACAATTTCAATGTGACTTTTTACCATTTTTTTCCTTCTATACACCTCTACTTTAGCTATTTCTAATGTCATCAACTAGCATGGGCTAGGCCGCTAGAGTAAGATACACCATCTAAAAATATAATAAAGAGGGGTGATGCAGTCTTTTGTACATATGCTCTAGTGGAAGTACAAGAATCTAGAATAACATCTATTCAGGAACGGAGGTAATATCAAAGCATAGGCGCAACACGGGTGATTGTATCTAACCAAGATTGTTCAGAAGTATGAAACCTGAAAATGGCCAGGTGAACTATGGCAAGTCCTCAAACTAACAACACAGAAGTGGTTATGCAATGCAAATTATCAAAAGATGCCATGTGATAATTCATTCCAAGCTGCCAGTCAACTATTTATTGTTGCTTTGCTGGCATTTTGTAGCCAAGTTGACATAGAGTAACCAAATAGAAAGTTACTTTAAGGCTATCAACTGGCTGTGTCACACGATGAGCATGATAAAATTTGGAAATGATAAATGGTGTGGTTGGAAAATCAGGTACGGCTGCATCTCATACACTGAGGAATAATAGAATAGAAATTATGCTCATTTTTAATGAACATAAGCAGCACACACAAGACAACCCAAAAACAGAGGAAATCACATACATCATTTAGTGCAGGTGGAGGAACTTGTTTAGCAGTTTCCCAAGAATCCAAGATTGGCCTAACAACTGCTGGAAGAAATAGACCTGAAATTGCAAATTATAAGGTCAGCTGAAGATATTTGGCTCAAGGATGGAGACTGCTAGTTCTTATGCCAGTCAATAATTCCAAAATCTCATGCAGCCAAATAAGAAAATCTTAGGAAGCATGCACTTAGCTTGCTCTAATTTCTTCCTGAAATGTCAAGATGACATAAGAATAGTTCGGTTCATGACTATAAAAAGCAACAATTAGCCATCACTCATAATGTGTTGTCCTACCACTGTACCACACCACAAAAGCCAGTTTGGTTGAACATTGAAATGGTGATTAACACAAACTGCTTTCAATTTTGACCACTTTTGCACTGAAGTTTTTTGGGTGAAAAGTAGAATGGCAAATAATGAGTGCCCACTACTTGATGCAGCACACTAAATTTTAACCATACTGGTTACCAACAAAATGTATCCAGGTTTGCACAAAAATGATGAACTCTGAAGCACTAGTAAAAGCCCTCGAGTTGCCACCATGGCATGTGTCACACCTGAAGTGTGACCAATCATGGCTGTTGTGAGATTACAAAACACACAGGCCCATTGTGCTTCAATGGAGGAGAAAATAAGCAAATCTTTGGAGAAAAAAAACAAGCATGGCATATGGTACACCTATAATGAAGTTCTACTAAAATACTGTCCTATGATTGTTCTGTGTTTGTGTATACAGGACATATAGCATCCAGATTGCTGAACAAACTCTTGGTAAAAGAAACTGACAAATCTACGGAAGTCATGACATGACTAATATACAGAGATAACTGTGCACTACTTAGGAACTTTCATGAAAGAGACCACTGCACCAGTAACCAAGTTGGACAAAGAGAAGTGTAAAGATACAATAATTAATCAAGTTAGATGGTAAGGAGCTGTGACGAGTCAATACACAAAATATAATGATAATAAAATGGTCTAGAAAATAACTGGAATTTAATACATTCGACCAATCTTGTGTAGTGGGCTGCTCCAAATATGTCTCAAACCTTGAACAATTATTGATGCAACCTGGTTTTCTTAAGCAGCAAACTATGCATGCGTGCATTCTGCAAACAAGCACTTCAAAAAATCCAGTCTTTTTAGTCTTAGCTAAGTCATCATCCCAGGCTATGCAGCAATTCATATGTCATGTGGGATCCCAATTCACACCAGCCAATTTCTACAGGCAAATTCGATAGAGAAAAAACAGCAGTTGGATCCGGTAAATGAGCTGTTGTTGCTACTGCTACAAAGGCATGTCAGTAATGAAGTCTATCCTTTGGAACACTCTTTTAATTTCATAACTGGCAGCCTAACACAAACTACATCAAGCAAAATAAGAAGTTTAACAATTCCAGAGGAAGAAGGAAAAATCCAGCATAACTACATTTTGGGACGAGATTCAGAGCAACCCTTGTCACCTCTCACCTGTTCTGACCAAACGCAGAAGACAGAACAATCCAGCTGAATTGGCAAGGCCTATATCACATAGTCCAAATCCAATTCATTTAACTAAAAAGTGAAAAAAAAAGGAAATGGATGCATGGTTCTTGAGCTGAAACCGGTGCTTCCTACTTTGTCCTCCACTACAGTCAACTGCTCGGCTAAAAATGAATAGTTGAATCTTTATCCTGAGGAGGGAAATGCGTAGCTCATGAGTCATTGACTTATGAAACAAGATGAATCATGTGTCATGGGAAGTGCAGTTGAACAAGGCTAGGCCAGTGATCTCGAAGTCTGGATCTGACGAACAGCAACAAGAGAAAAGCACATCGAAATGTAATTAACCCCAACCCCCGACCAGTCCGTGGAAACCAATCACGCTTCTGCGAAGCCGATCTTGACGGACGCGCCGAGGGCGGAGCAATGAAGCCTGCGTCCTAGAGGCGCGCGCGCGCGTAGCTACTAGGGTTTGTGTCAGAGCGGGAGAGGGAGAGGGAGAGGGGGCGGGGGTACCGAATCCGGCGATGAGGCAGGAGGCGGCGACGACGGGCTCATGCACCACGAAGATCTTGAGCTTCTCCATCACGCCCATGGCTGCGCGCTTCTGCTCCGGGACTCCGCTTCCCTTAGCTTCCTTCCTCGCCGTCGTCGCTGGAGACGAGCGAGCGAAGTTGTGCGATCTGTGGATGTGGGCCCCTTACTATCGCGAGAGTTCCACCCGCGGCCCGTTTACGGACAAGGCCCAAAGCCCATCTTTACGCGGTGGGCCTTGCATGGGGAGTCGAGCGTTGTTTGACGCCTTCGTGGGAGAGAAACGTACTCGGCATATTCAGCACCGCCCGAAGGAATATCCTCTCGCCGGTAGGGATATTTTGCCGCGAACAGCGAATCTACCCTTTCTCGCTTGTCTTGCATTCACACGGTTACCCACCACCCTCTTCTTCCTTCGTTCGAGTATATACTTCCCCCTTCCGATTCTCCAGCTTCATTTCGTTTGCCGAAGCCGTCGGTCGCCGGCCGGGAGCAACTGTCCGTCATGATTACCAGGTTAGCCCCGCGTACTGTCGCGCGCTTGAAACATCAGATTCTGTCTTGTATTTGTGCGATGGTGTTAGTAAAAGTAGATGCTTTTCTACTGCTATGTTCCCTTCTTGTGTGCAAGCCATAAGATGATAAGACCTTTGCAATCTTCGTATATATCGTGGCACCCGTTATATAGTTCCAGCTTGGGATTGGTTCCGTACACCATGTCAGAACGGGCTCTGATTGGAAGAGCAGTGAAGCAGCAGCATCGATGATTGAAGAATGATGAGTAGTCCATGTCCTGGTGTGCCATTGGCTTCGATTTAGGATTTACCAGCTGGATACTGCCGATCCATTGTGCGAGTGGCGGTTAATCGTGTTATCTTTATCTGTTTGATCATGTGCCAAACAATAATCTGGACCGAGACTTCCATCGTTGAGATTTCAGACGAGGCGCTTGGCCGAGCTTCCCATCATTCAGATTTCAGACCTTGAAAAATGGAAGCGGAGGAACTGTTCTTTGTGTTGACGTTTAAACACGAACACCTCCCGCGCAGTCACCTTCTCCTTCTATGCACCGCAGAGGCGGCGGACGGGCAGTGGAGCTCGCCGGAGCCGGATTTGCAGGCGCGCGTGTTGATACATGCCGGTACTACTATACGCACACGCACGTCTCTTCCAGTCTTCCTTCCAAAAACCAGGCGATTTCGTGGCGTCTCCACTGAGACGTTGGGGCAGGCTTTGCAGAGCAGTATGATGCATGCAGATGCATATGTAGGATCAGATGTCTCCGGACTGGAGTAAAGTATAGGGACGCGGGGGACGGCCAGTGCCGGGATGCGGCGGAGCCGCGTCGAGCGGCGGCGAGAGGTAGCAGAGGAGCCGGGAAGAGCGGTTTGGTGTAGACATTGTTGATCTGGTGCAGCACGGCCAAAATCCGCGAAGCATCTCGACGTCTAACATCTGGTTTTTCATTGGCTTTACATGCTTTCCGATCTAGTTCTGGCCGAGTAATTTGTCCATCCGGATCGGATACTCTTGAATGAGCTTCTGAAAGTCTGAAACATTAGCTGATCCCCAACTTACGCGTGCTGTAAAACGTACAGGAAACGAGATGTTTAGCTACTCCACATGGATACAACGCAGAGAAGAATCGATTTTATTCCCGGGAATGATCACAGTATGGTACAAAAGAATGGTGTGGCAGCACCGGCGCAGCATGTGGCCGTGATATGGTTTCAGCTTGCACTCTTACAGCAGGTACATCAATTGCGCATCTGTGCCCTGGGACACTTGTGTCCACGTGCACTCTGTATAGTTCATCAACGCTCCTGTGTCGTATTATTCTGCTAGGAGCAGATGTTTTCTAGAAATAAGTTTTGAATCTTTGGAGATGCTACTCTAAAATAATCTCCACAGTAATGAGGAGACATGAAATATCGTCTCCTTCACGATTTTGAGAATAATGTGCGTGCCTTGTTTCTGCAAAATCAAACACAATGCGTTAAGCATTTGCTAGAAATTAGGAGATGTCGCGATTGGAGAAGAGATTCAGTGTATATTGGGGCTTTTACCTTATGACTCAATTGCGGCTACCCTTACTGGCTTCATTACTCTTACAATGTTCCTCATATGCTCAAACCCCATCACTATCACTCCTATGATATAAAGAAAGCTTAGTTGCAGCTTGCCAAGTAAGTTATACACTGCTACAGCAACATTTCCACCTTCATCTGTTCGTATCGTGACGGTAGCAGGTCTTGAAGAAATAAGTGCTCCGGTTTCTGATAAAGATGCAGGGTAAGAAATGTGCCTTGGAACATAGCCTTCGACACAAATTTGTAGAAAATTCAGCCTTGTTAAGCTTACCTGATGCATTTTCTGGCTGGGATGACCACTCCTGAGGTTTCATCATGGATTTAGTAGACTTTATCAAATCCATTAGTGCATTGTTGACCTGCGATAGAGCAATAGTTGTATGAGTAATCTTGTGCTTTAGTGTAAGGATGACAAAACGAAAAGAAATGAATGTTCATATTCTTAATTGTATTTTCTCTTTTTCTTTGGAAATCTATCTCGATGGCAAAGTGGGCTGGTTGGTTTGCTCTGCACTTATAAATATATTACAGAATAGATGCTTCCCTTTCTCAGAAGAAATCTTCTTTTTCAATTGTGATGCCCTAAAAAGTGTCGAGGTCTGTACATCGGTGTCCAAACATCAAGTTGCCAACTTGCCATACGCTAAATATGTTCAGGTCTAGACTACTGTTAAAATTAGTGTAGCTGGCAACTTCACGTAGTTGCCTTAGATCCACAGCCAAAGATTCTCAGTAGTCTAGGATAAATTCCTAATGATTTTTCTCAAATATAGTGGCGTCTGAAGGGAAAGTCATTTGATAGTGCGGGCTATATTGCTGATGGAACAATGAGATGCATGCATGCCTTATCTTTTAAGTTAACATTAAGGTAATTTAAAATCTGGCCTGGGATAGCTATTTTACTGAAGCCTACAAGTCGCTTTAGAGTTGGACAAACAATTGTCTTCAAAAGTAACATGTTCTCTTGCACAATTTAGGTGGTCCATGATGCTATCAGAGAACGGTAAGGTCGCCTTTGTTCAGTGACTTCAGTCAGCAACTTTGGAACTCTTTGCACAAGTTGCACAAGTTACAACAACATGCAATAAGATTCTGATACATATAAGCCTTCTTCGAGTTTGGGAACAAAAGATATGCGTTTGTTAGCACATTTATGTTAGTGAGAATAATGCTCGCAGAGAACCACAACGTTCGATATTGTCTGGTTTGATCAACTATTTTAGGGTAGCCCAATTTGCAAGTGTTCTGAATATTTTAGTCGCCCCATGTTCTAGCATTTTACCAACGCTCACGCTTACCTCCTCTGGTCTTTCATGGCTTACTAGATGTGCACCATGAAGTTCTACCATTCTAGCAGCAGGACGAAGCCTTTCTGCAAGTCGTCTTGCATGACATAATTGCGCAATAATATCATACCTGCATTATTGTTAAGCAAGCCGTGAGAAAGGGAGGCACACTATGTTTGTGAAAAGGGAATGTGTGTTATTCTCAAGGTCATACACAACTAACCTTCCATGAATAACTGAAACTAGAAAACCAGCAGAATGGATTGTATCTAGTTCTTTAGTTGTCATTTTGTGAGTCCAGCATGCATTAACTTGCCCTTCGAAACCACAGTTAGATTGCATCCCTGTTGATGATATGCCCTTCACGTATTCCTGAAATACAACATACATCACAAAAGAACTTTGGCAACTAGATGCTAACGAATAAAGCTTTGTTGTATCAGCCAATAGATCCAAAAGCATAATGCCAAATTTTCTGTATGTGCTATATCCTAATCAATATGCTTATATTCTGAAAAGGGGATGCAAAAGCATAATGCCAAATTTTCCATCAAAGGCCAAGTCAAAATGCGATGATCCCATGTTATGAGATTCTTTACAGAATTCTCAGAGGAGCTCGCTAAAAGAGTACTAACATACAGTAAGCATCTATTATAATATTAAAGCAGAGGCAAAAGAAGCTATCACGTTTGCTCTCAAGACTAGAAATTCCTACATTAATCGGAGGAAAAAAAATAAAGATCTACACCGTTGATCATAATGAGTTCAGATTATAACGGTCTAGATTAAAAGACAGAGTTTGTGTCATGTATAATACAAGTGTTTGTGCCACGTACAATACAAACATAACTGAAATTCAGAATAAAAATAAAATAAAATCAGAAATTTGATTTTCATACGATTAAAAGAAAGAGTCCAAATACAATAAAAAATTCAGAATAAAAATAAAAGATAAATCTAATTTCCATACGAACATCAAAATAAAATTAAAATTTAGAATAAAAATTAAAATAAAAAAGATAATTAGTAATCTGATTTCCATATGAACATCAAAATAAAACTGAAATTTAGAATAAAAATTAGTAGTTGGACTTGTATACGAATTCCAACATAAAAAATTAAAATTGAACGAAAATAAAAAATAGAAAATTGATTTTCATATGATTAAAATAAAGAGTCCACATCAAGTACAATAAAAGACTAAAATTCCCTGTAAAAATAAAATAAAAGTAGCAATTTCATTTCCATACGAACATCAAAATAAAATAAATTTTGAAGAAAAAAATCAATTGAAAATTAGTAATTGGATTTGTATACGAATACCAATCTAAAACTAAAATTTAGAATAAAAAATAAAATACAATTAGCAATTTGATTTCCACACGAACTCTAAAGCAAAATCCCTAAATAGCTTGAATTCGGAATAAAAATAAAATAAAAAAGATACCAATTGGATTTGTATACAATTCCAACCTAAAACTATATTAAAAAATCTATGTCATGTATGATTCAACAACACACAAATATAATTTGGAATACAAACAAACAAAAAAATGTTGATTTGTTTTGCACAAGAATTCCAATTCAATTTCCATATGAATTTCTAAATAAATACAATTTGGCATAAAAATTAAAGAAACATTAGCTATTGGACTTCTATATGAATTCAACAAAAAATAACTAAAATTTGGAATAAAAATAAAATAAAAAAGAGAAAGGCCAAAGCCGAATGAGCCAAAAGCCATGATGAGTGGTGAGCATCTACATTATTGAAGAAATCAGTAGCAAAAGAAGCTTAATGATAAAGAGGCTCTGGTAGAGAGAAGATAAAGTTTTACATGGAAGACGAACTACATAGGATATATATCCATTAGGTAGCTAGAAACGTGTCATCACAACTGAGGGACATGACATTATACACGATGAAAAAAAATTCCATATTGTTAGGTAACGACTAAAGCAAACATGCTAGCATCATAGAAAATGGGAAGTCGCCGCGTTAGTAAGGTAGCAACATCGTTGAGTTGGCAAACATCGAATAAGAGAAACGACCATATGAGACAAACGTAAATCAAGCATGTATAATATCTTGCATGTGTATATACATGCATGAATTTGTTTGAATCAAAACAAGTTGTAAAAAACTCAGAGTAGAGATGGCGATACTCTATGGAATAGGCTTGGAGCCATTATGAGACCATAATAGGCTTGGGACCACTGGTGAGAGCATAATGGGTGTCCCCGGTAGGGATAAGCAATACTTGGATATGTATGCATTGCATGTTGATGTCGTACCGTTTAGCATTAAGTAATAATTGAAGAGAAATAAAAGATAGTTATACGATAGAGTTTTGCATTAAACGGGTAGCATTTGAGAGGGATACATAAAAAACTAGGCTTGCTATTGGCGATTGAAGTAGAAAAGTTGTAGGATGATCGATAGATATAAGACATATGATTTTGTGGGGCAATCAGCGTGTGAGGAAGATACGTTCAAAGTAAGTTGCTCATGGTGTATCGGTGTATACGTGAGCAATGTACTCTAATAACATGTAAAATAATCGGCGTATTACTTGAGATTAAATAGAGGAACATGTGTTGCATATATTTTGAAAAAAGAGTTACTAATGGAGAAAGAACAGGGGTATATATTTATATGATTTATGTAAGATGAAGAGTTGCTAAGTTTCTAAGAAACCCCAATAATTTATTATTCTCAATGATTTTCTTCCATCAAAGCTTTTACTGCAATTACATCCCTTAAGTTGAATTTTTCTTCAAGTTTCTATTGTCATTTGTAATGTTTATAATGTTTTAAAAATCTAAATAGTCTACAAAATACGTTAATATATTCTTAAGCATATAAGTTATATCATTTGATACTATAAACTGTTAAAAAATCTAGCCGCACAAATGCGCAGGTCACCTTTTGCTAGTTAAATGTATATAAGCAACAAATCTCATCCATAATCAATTTTGGAAGCACATAATAAAATGGCATTAGAAGACTACTGGATACTCCATGACTCCATGTGAGTATGAGATAGATACAAATCTAACAGATACAACATTAACTACGCATAATTTGTTACCAAGCATCAGTAAGAGCACTCACTTGATAGAGGATTGTTCTCCTTGTCCATGATCCAACTTTCTCATCAAGGTATTCCTGCATTGGTACATGGTATATGTAAACATTAAAGCTCAAATCCAGACCAAAAAAAACAAACTAACTTTTTTTACATCAATTAAGAAATCACTATGAATTTATCCTCACCTTCGTGTAGTGGGTTTCCAAATCTACAAGAGCTCTTTGTTCTGGAGTTCTCGCCCTTAAGAAACGGAATGCAAGAGAAAGCATCTGGCCATCTACCTGAAAAGTGGACAAGCTTCATTGACGAAACTATTTTTACTTGCAACATTCGAGATTAATTTCAAACCCACAGCCTCTTATCAGGTCCTCAAACTCCCCCAAATAAATAGGCACATTTCAACATCCCAGTACCTTTGGGAAGCACTCAAATCCACCCCCAGTGACATTGAGCAACGCCAAGGAGCATAGCCTGTGAGGCGCCATCGCTGCCAGTTTGCAAGAAATCATCGCACCTGTTTGCAGAGATCCACGGAGTCGGTGCCTATAGTCTGTACAGCTGCCAAAACATAAAGCACCAAAGACAAGAGCGCCTGAAGGACTCACCCATGGAGTGGCCAAAGACGTGGGCTTTCTTCCACCCCAAATGATCCATCAAGGCCAGCGCGTCCCTCGCCATGATCGCTGTCCTGCCAGACATGGACGTACACATGGTCAGTACTCAGTACCACCGGCCGTTTGACTTTTCCACGCATCAGCAGCGTTTGATCAAAGATATCCCCCCTCTTTCTTCTCCGTCACATATTTTCTCATGAAAGCTATCGCGGCAGGATTCGAGTAAAACGTGAAATTATTCTCATCGAAAGCTACATCCAGCGCAGCTCTCATCCTCTTCCAGATCTCTGTCTATCTGCATCTTCACAATTGAGCTACATCTCGAGAGGAGGCGCAATATCATCCTCCTAACTCCCCCTCCGATCATCCAAACCGATGGAAATTTGGATCTATACGACGATGAGAGATTGGGGAAGGGGGGCGCAAAACTCACGAGTAGTAGGATTTGTGCGGCAGCACGGAGCTGCGGCCGACGCCACGGTTGTCGAAGCAGCAGACCTCGACGCCCTCGCTTTCGTCCTCCGCCGCGGCCGCCGACGCCGACGCCGCGCCGGCCTCCTCGTCCGTCCGCGGGATCTCGTCGTCGGCCGGCTCCACCGACCCGGTCAGCCCCTTTATCTGAGGGCCCCACGAGTCGTGCGTCCCCGCCAATCCTTACCCAAACCAAACCATTTCTCAGAACAACGACGGCAAAAAAAAGTGTCTTTTCTTCACACGAGAACGAGAACGCAGCAGGCACGCGAGAGAACCGCGTGGTGGATTCTACAATTGCACGTACCGATGATGAGGAGCACCTTGGTGGCGCCGCGGCCGTAGCGGCGGTAGAAGAGCCGGACGCCCTCCCACTTGTCGCCGTTCTGGTACCTGTCCACCTCGCAGTAAGGCATTGCGCTTTCTCGCCTGCGATCCCTCTTCCTCCTCTGCAGATTTAGCTTCCGGGTTATCGCCGCGCGCGATTGGGCTAGCGTCGGTCAAGATTTTGGGAATGGGGTGGGGGTTGGATCGAGGGGAGGCGAATTAAGCCGGGAAGAAAAATGAGAGGTAGCGAGCGGAGCTCCGGTGGAAGGTGCGATTTATTTATAGCCGTCGGACGGGGCGCGCTGAAGGAGGAGGAGGATTCCCAGCAACACGTGAGTGGATGGATACGACTACGAGACGGAGACACGGCAGCCGGTGGCGGCTTGCTCAGTCAAACGGGCTGTGCCAGGGTTCAAAAACCGAAATTCGAAAAACTGTTTGAAATATAAAAAAAACCATAAAAATTGTTTGAAAACCGTCATAAACCGAAGAGTTAAAAAATAAAAAAGTTTAAAACTTTTTAAAAAAATCGAAAACCGTTCAGTTTTTGACGAGAAACCGCGGTTTTTCGCGGAAAACAATAGGCCAATTGAATGTTTTCAAAAAATGGTTTTTGCTGTTTTTCAACAGTTTTCGAGCGGTTTCCAATGTATAAATTTTTTTTCAATTTTTTTGATTTTTTTTAATTAGACCGGTTTACCGAGCGGTTTTTTATTTCGAACCACAGCGGTATGCTCGAAAACCGTGATTTTTGAGCGGTTTTCGCTGGTTTTATGAACCCTGGGCTATGCTCGTGGATGGATGGGAATGGGATCAATGACGAGATTGACGTCCACTTTTTTTTTAAGCTGGCCGCAGAAGCTCTGTCATTTATACTCTGTTTGGTACAGCTCCAGCTCTACTAGATCCATAGATCTGGTGGAGCTGGGTATTTCCAGCTCCACCAGATCCGTGGAGCTAAAGCTATGAGTATATTAAGAGTGTGTAGGTGAGTCATCTTATTTACATTTTAGACTAAAAATATAAACTTAATTCACTTTATTTTAGCCTATAAGTTTCATATCTGAGGTGAAGCTATGATCTAGAGCTCTATTAAATAGAGCCTTGTTAAAGACAAAAAGCAATGAATACATTATTAAAAGTTTGAGACAGTTACATCGTTAATACTTATAAAAAGACAGGGAGCAAAGAATACATGAAAAGTTCTCGGAGCATTTGATCGTGCTGTAAGATAAGAAAGAGAGTAGCAGCAGTTTAGCATTTTGTTATTGTGAGCTAGAGCTGGGTAGATAAGGCAACCGAGATTTTGAGACTTTTTAATGTCCCTAAAAGTACCAAAATTTACATATTTGTATCAACTCAATATAAATTTCGGTACCTCCAAAGTATGTTAAAAAGTCTCGGAGACTTTTATTATCTTTGACAGATATCAAGCTATATATTAAATTAGTACCAAAAGGTACCAAAAATTTAAAAAATAGAGTTGCTAAGAGGTATAAAAGTATAAGAGTAATTTGGTGGTATCTTAAGGGTGATAAAAACTCTAGAAGCACTGATGTTTTGAAAAGTGGTGCACCTTTGTCAGTATTTAGCAGAAAGAGATTTTTTAAGTATTTTTTGTTATCTCTTGGTGCTACCTTAATGCAATTTTTGGTGCCTCTCAAGAATTGTAAAAGGTATCTTGTGATCCACAGAATCAGAAGATATCATGTCCATTGGACACCTTAACTATTAGCAGATGGTACGTACTAGATCATCATGAATCTGTCTCAAGCAATTATCGGGGGAAAAAATGTCTGTTTCAAGCGATTAAGATAAACGACAAGTGCTCTTGCAAGATGTCTTTGATTTGAGACAGACTAAGAAATTTTAATTCCACAGTGTTTTCTGTTTAACCTCAATACACCATCACATGGTTACTATTTTCCTTGGCACATCGTCCATTCGTGATAACTACCCAAGAAAATAAGCTCTGCCTTTCCATCACCCTTTATCAGTTCAAATGGATAGCTTGATTTTCCTCACTCCCCGTGCTAATCACCACATTATCTGATTATCACATGTTGGAAGGAAAAACTGCTCTCCGTCAAGACTGCTCATTGCTCAGGAAAAAAATTTCGTGAAGGATGTATGCAAATTTAACTTTGTACATCTTCACTCCGATAGATACCACGTGTTCATCTTGCCAATCTCAACCATTCATTTAATTTCTCACTCCTCCTATTAATAACACCCTTGATTTCCCACTCATCCAATTAAGGCCATTCTCAGTGGGAGTTTCATTCTCATTAAATAACATGACACATCATCATGTTTGATGACATGGCAAAGTAATTATGAAGAGAGAGATAGAGAGAGTTTTATAGGAGGTGAGAGAGTTTCATCTAGATGAAACTTGATATACACGGTTACCTAGATAAAAGCTGATGTGGCACTATTGGAAACTGGGAAATGAAACTATGCACTGGGAATGGCCTAATAACACTGTTGGTGGGGTGAGGTTGAGATTTAGCTAGATGGACACGTGACATCTATCGGAGTGAAAATGCACATTATTAAATTTACATACCCTCTCCACAGAATTTGTTTCCCATTGCTCAAGTGGGTTGGTTTGTTCCCCTGTCAACAGAGAGAACAAACGGCTTTCCTTTCTCTCAAAACAAAACTAGCGTTCAGCTGCTCTAGTGACACCATTCGTTTTTGTCAGTGGCCTATCAGTCAGCCAGATTCTCATTGCCGCGGTGCGTTGCACACGGCAAAATCCACGTGAAGCGCGTGCCTCGTGTGTGGCCAGGAAGAGCGGAGAGCGCGGCACAGGTGCAGTGGGCGCTCCAGCCTCATCTGATTCTTGAACGCGACGCCGTGTTTTGCGTGTAGGGATGGCAAAAATACCCATGGGTCTGGGTACCCGCGGGTACCCGACCCGATGAGTCCAGATCTGGGTCCAAATTTGGACCCATGGGTATATTATTTCGGGTCCGGGTTCGGGTCCGGGTCCGAATCCGGGTCTCATTTTGGACCCGTGGGTACCCAGACCCGGACCCGATTCTGACTCATTCACCCAATCGAAGACTCACACCGCACGGCCAGTCGAAGACTCGAAGCATGCATCGGAGGCATACTGATGGGCCACGCGAAGCGGGCGACTGGGCGAGCGGCGTGACGAAGCGGGACCCGATCAAAGCCCATCAGATGAGATAAGCTCGACTGCAAAAGTGAAGGCCGTGGCAGCGACGCGCGGTGCCCCGTGTCGAGGTGAAGGCACGGATCTCAGTTGGTCGCTGGCCGCTGGCTTTGGTGGAGTGGTAGGAGTACTAATTAAAGACTAAAGAGCTCGTCTTCTGTCATCGCGTACGTAGCATACGCTAGGTGCCAAGGCTTACCAATCACCGAACACACGTGTAATGCAAGCGGAAACGGGCACCTGCATCGCTCGCGACATCTCCGATGACCCACTAGCAATGGTAACGGTTCGGGTCCGGGTACTCGTTCAGGTCCGGGTACCCATCGGGTCTGGGTCCGGGTTCGAGTTTGGACCCGTAACTGATTTCGGGTCCGGGTTCGGGTCCAAATTTCGGGTCTCGGGTCCGGGTCCACGGAGGTTGGACCCGGAAGTACCCGGACCCGTTGCCATCCCTATTTGTGTGTGTGGAGGAGCATCCCTCCGTGCGTGATATATATCGCTACTACCAAATCGTGTGTTCTTCTTCGTGTGCGGCGACTTTCGCGTGGGCTGCATGGTTGCACGTTGGGATTCTCCTCCGGCCAGATAAGGGGCAACATATCCGGTGCAACCCCCCCCTCCGTGAAACCATCGTGCAACTGAATTAAAAAAAGTTTCAAAAAATTCTGAAAAAAATCATGGATGTACATCTCAACTTACCCCACCTACATATAAAATTTCACGATCAAATTCATCCTATACTAGCGGTTACAAAAAAAACAAGCAGCAAAAATGAATAGTGATGAACAGTAAAAAATCACTGTTCATGCGACATTTGTCTTTTTTGTAACTGCTAGTATAAGATGAATTTGATCATGAAATTTTATATGTAGGTGGGGTAAGTTGAGATGTACATCCATGATTTTTTTCAGAATTTTTTGAAACTTTTTTTAGTTCAGTTGCACGGTGGTTTCACCAGGAGGGGTGATTGCACAGGATATTTTTCCCAGATAAGGATTGTGACCGGCGAGGTAAGGATCCAACTCTGTGAACAACAAGAGAGAAGGAAGAGAAATACCGAGCGGTACATTGCCGTTAGATAGGGGTGCAATCGGATCGGATTCGGTCGGATATCGTTCTTTCCATATCTTAAACCATATTTTTTGTCGGATTCGGAATCGGATTCGGATAGTACCGGATACGGATACGGCGCGGATAATATCGGTAGCGGATTCGAATCGAATACGGAGCGGAATCGATACGGTATTGAATAATTTTTGTCGGATAACGCGCAAAAACAAATACCGCATAAAGCACACATATAACACTGATTAGCTAGCCGATGATAAGTTTCGAAACATAGAATGATACGTAAATAATATTACAATAAGTCGATAAAATGATCATGAGGTCCACAACTCCATATTTCATAAAATGACAATACAACTCCATGTTTCATAAAGAGACAATACGATAAGTCAATAATATTTAGATTACATCATAAGAAGTACTAAATTAAGCTAGCAACATCTCAAGCAGTCAATCATTATCAGTTGCCACCATAGTCTCATCCTACAAAACAAAAGGCAACAATAAAGTTAAAATGGAAAGTATAGCAATTAAAAAGTGTCAGTATAAATAATCAAATGCAATCAAAAGCCAATAGGCGGAGGCTTCCAATCCCCGAATCGACACGGAGGCCGTCAGCGTCAGCGTACACGTACGTACTTACTTCTCCTTCTCCACTTAATCAATGGGAGTCACAAAAAATGAGCTGAGACCACGACCGGCATCGGCCCAACGGTACCTGCCGCCAAAGGATAAGTCAGTGGCCCTAAGGGCAAGGCATAGGCGCCAAGCGCTAACGCTAGGGCTTTTACGGATATCCGAAAAACGAAATCCGGATATATCCGAAAAAATGTTCGAAATATACCGATCCGACGGATAGTTATCTACCGAATCCGAAACCGAATCCGACACAAAATATCCGAATCCGAAAAATATCCGAAAAAAAAATCCGAATCCGATCCGAACTCATCCGGTCGGTCGGTCGGACGGAAAATATCCGATCCGATTGCACCCCTACCGTTAGATGAGCAAACTAGCTCGCCACCCAAAAAAAAAAAAAGAAAAAGAAGAAGAAGAAGTTGTTCCAGACTTTAAAGCGGTTCCATTTTTTTTTAAAAAAAAACACCACTGCAGCACCATCTCAAACAAGGCAACATATCCTGTGCACACAGGGTTTCTCATGCACACACCGTGCACACCAACTAACAAAAGTCATGAAAAATTCTGAAAAAAATTGTAGATGTACTTCATAGATTACTCTACCTATGTATGAAGTTTCAAGATCAAATTTATTATATATTGAGAGTTAGAAAAAAAAAGAAAATTTTCTCTTTTTTGTAACTCTTGATATATAATGAATTTGAATCTACAATTTTATACATAGGTAGAGTGATCTATGAAGTACATCTACAATTTTTTTCAGAATTTTTCATAACTTTCGTTAGTTGGTGTGCACGATGCAGATATTTAAAAGTTCTCGCAAGACACGATCGTTGCCCTCAAACAAAGTGTATATTTGTCTCTTAACAAAAATAAAGGTTTCTCTTCTTTGCGACGAATAAAGGTTTCTTTGTAGTATTGTATGCGGGCTCAAAGGGGGAATTGTGATCCACCAGTTCTAGCTACCTTGCCTCATGCATGAGGCGTCGAAGCTACAGATTGTCCCTGATTGCACGATGACAAAAGAGTGAGATATCCAACCCAGAAACGTCTTGGAGAGGAAAATGGTCGACCAGACACACACACAATCACAGTTTCCCTTCTCCAATAGTAATTCTTCCATACTCTCCCACAACAATAGATTCTTCAGTTTCCAGAGAGCCCGGCACTATCGTGGACGGTGGAAGGCCATCACATCAATTCCGTCTTAATCATGGATCAATGAGGTTCTAAAGCGACGGGTCCCCTCTTCCTAAACAAGGTCCGCCGAGTTAATTTATAGTCGAAATTGGCGATGGCTAATACTCTACTTAGTGCAGCTTTAACCACGAAGAGCCGGTGCGGTTTAGGAGCTCAGTCCCGGTCCAGATAAGCATAGCTCACCATCGTGTGCGACGACCAAGTACTTGAAGAAGCCAGCCATCTCGTTTGACCATGATTGCCGTGCGTATTTTTGTTGAACGAAAGTCCCAACTCGAGGGCGTCCTTTCTCTCAAATGAGCTAAGACCATAGACTAATCATGAATAAAGTAGGATTTCGTAGTTGGGAGTTTCTGACCGGGCAGCGCTTCTAGAAAATTTCAGAAGATGGTAATTAATAGTGGCACAAGAAGGTAAATACATATCACTGCATGCTTGTGAAGTTTTTCAGATGTCTGTAACGTCTTGTAACATTAACAAAAGTTACGAAAAATTCTAAAAAAAAATTGTAGATGTACTTCATAAATTACTCTACATATGTATGAAGTTTCAAGATCAAATTCATTATATATTGAGAGTTAAAAAAAGAGAAAATTCTGACAAGTTTAAAATCTTAAAACTTGTCAGAATTTTTTCTTTTTTGTAACTCTTGATATATAATGAGTTTGAATCTACAATTTTATACATAGATAGAGTAATCTATGAAGTACATCTATAATTTTTTTAAAAATTCTTCGTGACTTTTGTTAATTAATGTCAAGTATGTGTCATCTGAAAAGACTGTGTGTGCATGATATATATATTAAAAAAAAAAGGCAAGGATGCAATTCTCGATATCTTCCTCCACAGGTGTATCGAGCTGCCCCTCCATTGCGCTGCGTCTTAGCAGTCCAAAGGGGTCACAGCTGCACAGTTTTTCCTCTCGAGAGTTCAGTCAGAGATATTAAGACAGGTACAGTTGCTGTACGCCTGTATACGTACGTATAGAACCAAGAGTTCCGATAAACTTGTACAGCGATTGCCTTGCGCTGCTAAAACGGCCGTGCAAAATTAGAAGACGATAAGAGAGAGGCCACATTTAGCACGACGCCAAATAGATATAAACCACACAATCTCCGGAGTCTTACAAGCTGCGTATATAGCATCTAATTAAGATGTTCCCGAATTGGAGCGTTTTCTTTGAATCTATGGATAAGTCCTAGCTAGTTCAGACTTCAGACTGGAGGTTAGGGAGGATAATTAAGGAAAAAATTAGTTCAGTAACATCCAATTCGTTGGTTTTTAGTGATGTGTCTATGACACGCGGGTCCATCTAAGTATATGACAGTGGGCCAGGGTGTCATAAAGTGAATCACGAATTTTAAAGAGTGTCGGTGGCGCCAATCTCCCGATAATTAAGGGAGGTGGAATCACAATAGATTGATCAGATGAAGCAACCCGTCAGGTACCTAATGCTTTTTTTTTTTAATAATCAGAAGGGAACAAGTGGATCCGTTGCTGTCGAATTACTGTAAATTAAATGTCGATGCGACAATGAGTATGACTGCTCGATTGTGAAATCGACAGTTAAGGACACGACTGTTTCAGGAGGAGATTTGCTTCAAAATTTTGTTAACGATATTGTTAATTTCTCACTGGCTGGCGTTTTCGTGAACGATGGAGGGGAGGCCATTGAGCAACACGTTCTCAACTTTGCAGGAAATATGTCGGACATTTATACTCTGAACTTTCAGGCCTGAGAGAGAGAGAGAGAGAGAGAGAGAGAGAGAGCCAGAGTGCCCATTTTATTCAGAACGGTAGGAGCTTCATAATAAGATTACTTAACATCTCTCAGCTTACAAAATGTCCTTAGTAGTTGCACCAGTTGCCTGAATAAGCATACACCTGAACTTCATTCTACTGACAAATATACAAGGTAATACGGGATTTAAGGGTTTATACATAGGATCCAGCCATTCTGCTTCTAGTGAATTACGGTAAGATACTGGTACACTGGTTGCAGCTTCCTGGGTCACCTGACTTATCTTCTCCAGGGACGCGTACGATGGAAGTGAGGTGATTAGTGTCCATTGCCAGGCTTCCTGCGTGGATCATGTTTAGAGTTGGCCCCTCCGTAGTCGTAATCCAGAACCTCTGTCAGAACCCTCCTGCTCTGTCCCTGCATTTGGTGACGGTAAAGAAAAGTGGAACTATGAATTACATGCACAATGTAGTTTTTGTAAATAAAACAGCACTGATAATAAAACAACTGCTGATTGTATCTAAGCATGGCCAGATATGATTTGTTATTTGTACTCCTTGTGAAAGCAGGGCAGCACATCTCGCAAAATATTGAAACGGAAATTTGAAAAGGTTTCAGGTAATTTTGTTGAAATGTCCTTATGTCAGAGTGATTAAATATACACGACTGAGAATATTGAAAGCATCAATATCTCCGATATAAATCTTCTTAAACACTAATGCCAACTCTGTTATTTCTTTCTGACGGTTTCAGACAAGATTAAGCATATGCGGACCTCTATCACTCTCAAAGTAGCCTCATTATTGTCTTCTGTCGTTGCAGTTTGCCCTGCATTGAAGCGACAGCAACCATGTCCCGTTAATTCGTAATGGAGCAACAAATCAGTAAGTATACAGCCAGCACAATTTAAAATAATTTTGAAACTACGGCATACCTGAAGATGCATTGAACAGTAGAAGGATCACGAGGATGACAGTGAGGACGAACTTGAGTTTAGGCATGACACACAGTTTTGAGTGGTGATATGATTCAGCTACCACCTTCAATTCTTGTTTAGGAATGCTGGTGAGGCGCTACAATATTGTACCGTTACCCCTCTTATATACGGGAGACGGATTGCATGTATAGCTGGAAAGTTTGGGCAAATGGTCGGAAACTTTGCAGTGGTGTGTGTCAGTACCACCAATTATTTGCTCCATGGGCTAGCGATGACAGTGAAACCCACA
The DNA here is from genome assembly GCA_036346375.1 of Guadua angustifolia. Classification (NCBI taxonomy): domain Eukaryota; kingdom Viridiplantae; phylum Streptophyta; class Magnoliopsida; order Poales; family Poaceae; genus Guadua; species Guadua angustifolia. The sequence continues at coordinate 2,570,027 of CM070508.1, forward strand.
TAGCCCAATACAGGGGTCAACTACGATACGATCAATGCTTTGCCTGCAGAATACTAGCAGCTGCTGCTCTTCAGAATACCAGAAATCGCTTGTATATGTTTTTTTTTTTAAAAAAAAAACTCACTTGTGTGTGTGTGTATATATATACACACACCGTACACTAACATAAGGCAAAGCAATTAAACAAAGCCTTGTGCTTGATTATTTCCGAGCACGCTGTTAATTACTTAATGTCAGTGTACACATTTGAGTGAATTTATTGTGCTTTGCTTTTTCTCAGGATTTTCAGCTTTCTCGTAGTCGTAGTGTAGGCTGGCTAGTTGGCCGTACAAAGGAAGCACTGAAGCTATATGGCCTGTGTGGTTGTGGGAATCTCTCGAGTGGCAAAATCTGCAACACTAGCATACGTAGCTATCAGCCATCTCGGATCATGGCAAGTACGACTGCAACCCTTGAGCTAGCGGTGTCCTCCAGTCCACTATACGCAGCTAGCTGAGATGGCTTATTTTCTCTTACATGTGCAGTGGTATACACGATGATCGATAAAAATACAGAGAATATTATGTTATATCATTCACTGTATAGATCGATGCTGTGCTATAAAGGACACTAAAAAATAAGTACCAGTGACGCCGTGATCAAAGCCGACACGCTAGCCTAACAAGTCCACGTGGTGCGTCCGCCACTGTACATGCATATGCTGGCAAGTACTCCGTCCAGTGACCTAGTGGCCAGTAGCGGAGCCAGAAAGTTTCAAAGAGGGAGGCTTAAAAAAAAGACATCTAAAATCAACTACTATGACTATCGACATATTGTAAAATAGTTAAAATTTAAATTGTATACAATATAAGTATGTAGTCTCTACCTCGTATTCGTCTCTCACGCAGACGCAGGAGTCTTTTACTAATTACTGAGCTAGTGGGCTGGCGGGGGCGGGGTGGGCTCCAACCCCACCCAGCCCCACGAGTGGCTACGCCACTGCTAGTGGCGGATCCAAGAAAAAAATTATAGGTAGGGTAAGTTTGAAGTAGTACTAAAACCCCAATCGCAGCGAGCTAACGACAGAGTCTCCAATCTGACTGCCTGTCCTACCTATGGACTAAATTTATTGGGCTATATAGTATATACACGTATGGATATAAAAGACCTTATAAATTATAGATAAGACAGTAATCCAACCTGTTATACTATTGAACCCGCCCCTACAGTGACCTAAGAGAGATCGATCGATATATGCAGCGTGCGCACTATCGCGTTGTAGCAAGTGGATCGAGACGGTACGTTGGTTCTAGCGCACGCGCTGATGCGCACATATAGGCTAGAAGCATGCGAGTAGCGAGAGCTCGCTGCGCACGTACGGTACGTACAAGATGAATAGATCGATGGCCCAAGTGGAGTAGCGGCGCGCCGATCGGAAAATGGAGGGGACTACAAGTGCAACGACGATCCGCAAGTGCAGTAGCACTCACGGGAACTTGTGCGGATCGATATGAGTCTGCAGCTCAGAACGAGGGATACCTAACCTAGTCTACGCTAGCTAGGATTAATCAAACCGATTTAGGGTTAAAAATTGAAGTTATGGCGATATCGGTTTAACACGAAAATTGTCAAAAACCGAATAGTTTGAAATCAAAAGTTTAATAAAAATTTAAAAATAAAAAATCAATTGGTGTTCTAAAAAAATCAACCGGCACCGAAAACCAAACGGTTTTCTCGAAAATCGACTAGCGAGTTGAAATTTCTTTCCGGCTGATTTTTTGAGCGATTTTCGTCAATTTTCAATGATTTCAACTGGTTTATATGACATAATTTGTTTTGATTTTTTTTTAATTTGACTAGTTTACCAATCGGTTTAGAGTTTCGAACCGGCTCAATATAGACGATTTTCATGATTTTTAAGTCGATTTTCACGATAAAGTAAACCCTGACCCTAGCCTTGTGCCATTTTATCTAGGTCGGTGGTATACACGCTGCTAGTTAGCATGCTACCTATGTTGGGTTCGCCGAGCCAAACAGTAATAGTAATTAAGAGGCTTTGGTAAATTTAGAAGATAAAAAAAGTAAAATGAGAATTGTATATATAATGCTTAGTTAAAAATGTTCTAACCTCTCAAATGGTGTCTTTGGACCTTTATTTATATATAATGTTCGAGGCATTGAAAGATTCTGTAATGCCCAGAGTTCGAAATATCGACGATTATCGTGCGATAATCTTGATTATCGTGCTTACCGGTCCGATTCGGTAACAAAAATCAGTTGGTATATCGGTCAAATTCGAATTCAAATTCAAAAATTTTAGAAAATTCACAAAAAATTGTCCTAAACTTTCCTAAAATTAGTATGAATATATTTGTAAGTCTGAGATGAAAATGAGTTGAAAATACAAATTTTTGAGATGTTTTTTACTCAAAACCGAATTGATTTAATTGAAAAGGGTTTTAAAAAGGAAAAACAGTGCAGCCCATTTAAGGCCCGGTCAAGCCCACACAATTTTATGAAGCTATACCTACTCCAAGAGAACTCCTTCGGACACACTGATTGTAGTTCTAACATCCTCTCACCAAACTCTCTGTCACCGGCATCTCCCTCCAGATCCAGTCGTCGGCCATCTTACCACCACCGCATCTCCGATTATCACTCGGTAAGCCTAGATTATCGTTGTCCCCAACCAAATATCGAGAATCGCTGGTTAGCTTTGAGCCTTATCGAGTTTCCATGAAACCCTAACGATAATTGCTATCTTTCTGGCAATAATCATGCTGTCATCAGTGCTTATCGTCTATCCCCAAACCGAGGGCCTGTATCTGCTGAAGACATGAGCCAAATGATTATCGCCAAACCCTAGCGATAATCATGTGCTTAATGTCGATTATCGGTCATTACCGAGCAATAATCCATTGATGATGGCAGAAAAGATTGTATTGTTCATGTGATGCTAAGTTTTGTGCAAGGTGGAGTTTGACAAGTATACATCATATGTGATGTTTACCTTGGTCTGATGGCATATTTGTTGTTGATTATGGAGTTTGACAAGTTTACAAGTTATGTGCTAAGTTGTTGATTATTTATAGCATGTTTGTTGTCGATCTTGGTCTGATTGCAATAGAAGATGTAAATGAATGGCAGTAGGTGACATATTTTATTATTTGTTTTGGTTGTCTGCACACTAAGGGTTGGGATTAGCGTGATTGACGATTAGATGAATGGGTAGATGCATGCATGATGTTACCATTAGTGTGATTGGGAATTTTTATTAGTAGCATTCACTAATGTAATACCTTTTATTACTATGACATACATATAGTTCTTAGCACATATATGTAGTTTTAGCAAGAAGTCGCATTACATTGATGTTTTGTATCGAGTGACGGGTTGTTGTGTTGTATTAGCGTATAGCAGATCATACCGATGTTGTGTGGGAGCATGGGGAGAAGGTGGGGACCGGATTTTGATGCAAATATTGCCAGCAAGAGAAGAAAGGAGGCGGTTCAACCCGCCTGAAGCACCACTTAGCAGGACGAGGTTTGAATGTCGTCCATTGCAGACAAGTTCCTAAGGATGTTCGCGAGTACTTTCAGCGCGACTTAGACAGAATTAAGGATAAGAGGAAGGGATGAGAGACGAGAGGCTAAGAAATGAAGCAACAGCTGTAGATTCCCCGCCAAGAAGTTCATATGCGGAATATACAGGTGATGCTGATGAGGAGGAGCAACTCCAGCATACCATGGATGCCTCTAGAACAAAGGCAAAATTTATGAGACGGGCAAGTGGCAGGTATAAGCATGGTGGTGGTAGTGGCACCTCTAGGGTCTAGAGGAGGGGGTGGTGGTGTGTTGCCGAGAATGTTTCAGAGTTTTTTGTAGCGTGAAAGACAGGCCGTGGGGATTACAACCTTGGTACAACCCGTGCCTCAGAGTTCCACATAGGCATGACGCATCGCAGGATAGCTCTAACTCGTTCAGTGTCCCCGAGACACAAGGGAGCTACGGCACATATGGCCAATATGACTACTCCATCCCAGATGTTCATGCACAACCTCCCACACAATGAGTATATGAGTAGCAAGACCTAGAATTTTATGCCATGTTATACCAACTGTGGGAAACGACTAACCCGTAAATGAGACAAAGCTGGCATGAATATAAGGCGAAGTTGCTAGCTACACGAGGTTTACTGATGATGTCTACAGAAGAGTACAACATGGCCAACCAAATGTACAATCAACAATACTACCTGTAGCCCAGGTAATATTTCATTTGTATGTTTGATTTTATGGCAGCTCAATTTTTTTTACTAACATACCATTCATGTAGGTTCAACATGGTATATGTGACAATAGAAGGACGACGATGCTATGCTAATTGCGAACATTCAATTTCGGTGAGAAATGTTGCTTGCAAATGTCATATGCCATGCCATTCAAATTAATGTTATTGAAATTGGAGTTATCACATTGATTTGCAAATGTTATTGAGATGAAATGGTATTTGTTGATATATTATTGCTAAATGTCTACTTCACAATGCGTAAAATATAACAAAGATCATGTCGAAATTTTCTCATATTTTTTCATATAGTTGTCCTATTATTACAAAATATAGCAAATGTCATGACAGAATTTTGTATTATGTCTCCATATTTTCATATATATTTTTAACATTTTTCTCTTATTTTTTGCCCTTTATCGCCTTTTTGCAAATTTTCCACCATTTTCCCCATTTTTTTTACCCTTTTTCCAATCGGCAGCGATTTTCCTCAATTACCGCTTGAAAATCGGTCCTTACCGGCCGATTATTGGCGCTTATCAGTCGGTAAGCTTAATTTTCTTGCCTGGCTTTGACCGTCTGTTCAAATCAGTTTGACCTCGTCAACCATTCGATTTTTCACGATTATCGACCGATAATCACAACCGCTGACAGCTCAATTTTCCATTAGCAAATGATAATTTGAACCTTGGTAGTGCCCCTAAAGTGCTACAGTACCGGTAAATAACTTATTTTCAACTCTATTGGTGCCTCCAAGTGTCGCCTTTTGTCAACCACAATCGAGTGGCGCACTATGAACTTGGTTCATTGTACTACCCTGCATCTAACTATGGTTGGCACTGTTTTTTTAAAGGAACGACAAGAGCTCTACCCTGCATTCAAAAGGAGAGAGAAGATACAAGGGAAACTAGTGTTTTGATACAGAGGTAGAGCAGTTGAAGACTTTACGGGGCTGTTTGGTTTATAACCATGAAAAACCATACCAAAAATTTGGTCATAGCCAACTCATGGCATGACCAAATATTTGGCAAAATGAAGCTGTTTGGATTGTATTCAATAATTGGCATGGCAACAAAAATGGTGTTTGGTTTACAGCCCTAGAAAGTAACCAATTTTTGGCATGGCATATTGGCAATGTTTGGTTTGATGCCAAATATTTAAATGAGCATGACTAAATTTCATTAGGAATAAAGGCCCCCAGTGGACTAATGGTTCAAAACTAGTAACACCCACAATCATGCACCAACATTGTTGCTGGAAGATGAAAATGTGCAAGTTCTAAAAGTTCCCAAGTCCTATGAAAAGAACTGCAGGCAAAGTAGCGATGAAATAAATAAGCATAACCAATTAAGAGAAAAGCGAAGTTTAATACCAAAATCTTAAAAATTTCTGTGCAAATATGATTTTACTTAATTATTCAATTCACACAAGATATTTCACATGCCCACGATTTAAACATATTCAATAAATGCATAGGACCTCAAAAGGAGTCTCACTACTCATAATGAAAGTGTTTGTCAAGTTACGCTCATGCTCGTAATATCTTTGTTCCTTAAGCGATGGGTGTTCCAAGCATGAAATGTCAGATGTTATGGTATATGCAATTATTTGCCACTGCAGCCTCTTTAGGAGTCCCAGAAACTGAAACTCAGAGTTACTTCTTTAGCCCCATGGCACTTATGAATTGCAACTGGTTCTCTGGACCAAGAAAGGCTGCAAAGGCCACGAATTCACAGTTAAGTTACGTAAATAATTGAGCAGTAGAAACATGTAGAAACGAAGAGACAGAAGTTTACACCCCTTTTCTTCCTACGAACCGAGTTATTAATTCAAAAATGGCAATACATATTACGATATGATCACCCTCACCATGGTCCATGGATATATAAATCACCACGATGTGTATTCCTACTTGCCTTTTCTTCTTTTTGGTTTTATATATTCAAGTCAAGGAATGGTATACATCTAAAATCCAATCTAATTTCACCTATGAAAGAAATATTACTATTCCTTAGTAATGTATAGGAAGGAGGGGTTATCTTTTTCTTTTTTAGGGATAGGAAAAATCTCGAATGGATTAAGCGGCTTCTCGTAGAAAATTAGCAGCTCATCGGAATTAGCTCACACTTTCCACTTATTCGGGAAAGGCAAGCGAAAGGAACAATAAGGACTGGAGCAAGTTTAGGACACAGGCGGCACAAAGATTTCGGAATCCTTGCAGGAGGCGAGGACGGCGTTCTTGGCGCGTAGGATGTCGTCGAAGACGCGTCCTCTGCGACGCCGAGCGACTTTAGCGCACTCTCCACCGTCATCTCGAACGGCGCCGGCGACGAAGTCGTCATACAACGCCGCCAGCGCCGAGGCGGCCGACGCCGAGTGGGGATGGCGGCGCAAACACCGCCTCCGGCGTAAGCGGCGGGACGTGGGGGCAAGGCGGAGGAGGACCCACCGCCGCCGTTCGAGGAGAGGGCCGTGGCCATTTTCTTTAGCTGCGCTTCGCTTGGAGCCTCTGTATGTGTTGTTGCCGTGTCGCGTAAACCACGTGTTATTGTTCTTGGCCTTAGAGTCAGGATTTTGGTGGCGGGGGCGACTCAGCTGGCGGCGGGACCCCCATGGAGCCACTTGGTGGAAGAGAGCGCGGGAGAAAATGGGGGAGAGCGCGGGAGGGATTAGGCCGTCGCTCGGGAGCTCGCGCGGGAGGGATTAGGGTTAGCGCGCGTGGATTCGCCGAGGAATGGCGAAGAAATCGGTCGCCCGCGCCTTGCCCGGTCGGTACATTGGAAAGGCTTGGCGAGCCAAGATTTGGAGATGGCGAGCCAAAAATTAGACGTCAACTAAATAATAGCTAAATTGAGATGGCATGATCAAATTTTGGTTTGACTCATATTGACTATCAACCAAACAGCCCCTATATAACATGACAAAAACTGAATATTCGGACTATAGAGTCATAGCCTAACCGAACTGCAACCAAACACAACGCATGTAGACTCCTCTTTTATCGTCATCCTGCACCGCCGAAGGTTAACTATGCCCCTGATCGGTGCCTTGTGAGAGCTAGATCCAACCGTCTAAATAAGATGCCCCTAAATCCACATCAACGAGGCCCGAGAGGCCTGACGGTAGGGGCCACCCCACAGCAAGTACACATGCACTTGGGTCATTGGGTTGTGCGTTCTTCCATGCGTGCGACAACTTGGAGTGCCACTATGACATGTGCGATCAATGATGCCACTTAATTTGTCTGTCCTACGGTGACACCAACTTAATTTGCCGTTGTGAGGAAGCAAGCGTGTTTAACCGAGCATAAGCACAGTGGCGGACCTAGCTGGGGCGATTGCGGTGAACTTAGGGTGTGTTTAGCAAGGATTCAGCTTATTCAGATTCGTGAATTTGGTGAAGTTGAAAATTTTAGCTTCACCAGATTCGTGAAGCTGAAGCTGTAAGTATATTAAGAGTGTTTAGATAGATCATCTTGTTTATTTTTTAGACAAAAAATACAAACTTAATTCACTTTATTTTATCCTACAAATTTCAGATTTCAAGTGAAGTTAAAATCTGAAACTCTACTAAACAGACCCTTAATTAAAGGTTTTTCTCTTCATCTTTGCAGTAAATTGCGAGGTTTTCCTAGCGTGCTTTACTGTACCTTCCTTCACCTTTCACCTTGTACAATCCGACGCGCGCTAGCTGTATCAGTGGTCTACTTCTAGACATTTCTGATCATCGAATGGCGAGCTTTCCAATGCACAATGCCCTTTGTCACGTTGTTTATTTGTGTGGCTAAGGCGATTTCCTTTTGTGGTAAGCTTGGTCGTAGCAATGGTACGTACGTGTACCAGCTCCATATCAGGTCAGATCAAAACCAATTTAAAAAGATGGGCTGCAATGAGTTTACAACACCACTACTACAGAACCGATATTTACTACCGGCTCATCAGTATCGGTTCGGTACGAATCGGAACTGATAGTTAGATCAGTCCCGGTTCAACGAGTGCAGCTGCGGGGAGATCGATGACGGTTCAATACGAACCGTCTCGATGGTATAACATCGATGCGGTTCGTGTGTTGAACCGGTAATATTTAGCGGGAGCTAAATAGTACCGGTTCGTGACATGAACCGGTACTAATGTGATCACATCAGTACTGGTTTGTGCCTTCAACCGGTACATGAGCTCCCAATTTAAACTTCTTCCTCCTCCCGCTCTCTGCCAGACCCAAATCATTTCACTGCGCGAAAAGAACAGTGGAGCTTCGGCCAAGAGCTTCAAGGGAGGGGAGGTGCTGCCCAAAATTTCAAAATTTTGGTCATTTTACTCACAACCAAGGTAACTAAGGTTAGTAATATCATTCCTCACTTCATTTGGTGTTAAATGGAGCCTCTTTTTTGCTTGAATTATGAAGAAAATTTGATCTTTTCCCATGATTGATGAAAGATTATGAATGTAGAGGGAGGTGCTGCCCAAATTTCAAAATTTTGGTCATTTTACTCGCAACCAAGGTAACTAAGGTTAGTAACATCATTTCTCACATCATTTGGTGTTAAATGGAGCCTCTTTTTTGCTTGAATTATGAAAAAAATTTGATCTTTTCCCATGATTGATGAAAGATTATGAATGTAGAGATCTAGCTTGATCTTTTCAAATAGGATACAAAAACTTATTGTGTAAGCTTAGAATTTGCTTGGATTATAATGTAGCTCGCATTTAATGTGTGGATCTAACTTAAATTTAGGTTTTAGTTCCATCGATCGATGAAGGATGAGGTTTGGTTGCACGTAGTTGGGGGGAGAATGGTGCATGGAAATCATGGAGTTTGGGATCTTCAAATGGCAATAGTTATGTGGAAAAGAAGAAATTTAAATTCATTTGCGAATTGAAATAATATCAGAAATATGAATGGCTTTATAGAAAATATAAAATGAGTTCAAAATTTGAGAAAAGTTTTCAAAAATACTTTGGAATATTTTAAACTTAGAAAAATTACTTCTAGTATAATTTTGGTTTTAATTTCCATCAGCAAATTATTTTTGAAAACATCGTTAATTAATTGCTAGAGATTTAGAAAAAAATAAAAATAAATGATTGAATAATAATTTGGAAATTTTTAGGGTGTTACAATTTCAACAGAATTTGCAAACAAAGCTGTCGTGAATTTTGAATCCAGACTCTGATCGACCAATTCTTTTTGTAGGTTGCAAAAACTTATTGTGTGAGTTTAGATTTTGCTTGGATTATTATTTAGCTCGGATTGAAGGTGTGGATCTAGCTAATATTTAGGTTTTGGTTCAACAATTCATTATCGGAAAATGAGCTAACAATTATCTTGGTGTAACATAATGTAGATAGACCGGCGATGGATGTACATGGACCGACGCTCCCAGGAGTTCTTGCAGGGTTTGCAAGATTTTCTTCGTGCGGCTGATGCACACACGACGTCAGGCTACATATGTTGTCCATGCATAGACTGCAAGAATGAGAAGGAGTGGCCAAAATCCAGCCACCTTCACTTTCATTTGCTCACAAGAGGTTTCATGTCAAACTATACCTGTTGGACCAAGCACGGTGAAGAAGAGATTATCTGAGAAGGCGGTGAAGAAGAAGAGGTGGACAACAATATTTGGACGCCGGTCAACACGGTTCTTCGAAGATACATTGGGGAGTTTGGTGATGATGACCTAGACCAGATCTTTGCGTGATGGAGAGGAGAATACAGCGATGAAAGACATTACGAAAAGTTCCAATACTATGGGAGGACCACGGAACACTTTGTTGTACCCAAACCGTCGACGGGCCATAAAAAGTTGCGTACCACACTAGAACGATGCAATGGAAGGCGACCAATGGATTGTCTGATAAGGGATTCGACGAGTTGTTATGCCTCATAAAGAAGTTACTTCCAGAGGGGAACACACTGCCCAAAACTACGTACGATGCCAAACAAGTTGTCTGCCCTTTGGGGTTGGAGGTACAGAAGATACATGCATGTCGTAATGATTGTATCCTTTATCGCAATGAGTATGAGGATTCGGAAGCTTGTCCGGTGTGCAAAACTTCGCGGTATAAGACCAGGCGTGATGACCCAGGAGAGGTAGAGGGGTAGCGTAAGAAGAAGAGACCTCCTGCTAAGGTGGTGTGGTATTTCCCTGTAATCCCCCGGTTGAAGCGTTTATTTGCGAACAAAGCGCATGCCCAGATGATGCGCTGGCACAAGGAAGACCGTAAGGACGACGGAAGGCTAAGGCACCTTGTTGATGGCTCCCGGTGGAGAAAAGTCGATAGAACATACCCGGACTTTCTTTGAGGATGAAAGGAACATAAGGTTTGGGTTGAGTACGGATGGGATGAACCTGTTCGGCGATATGAGCGCGATCCTGACACTTGGCCCGTGACTCTATGTATCTACAACCTTCCTCCTTGGTACGTGTATGAAGCGGAAGTACATTATGATGCCATTGCTTATCCAAGGCCCAAGCAACTGAAATGACATTGGTGTGTACCTCAAACCGTTGGTTGAAGATCTGTTAACACTATGGAGCGATGGTGTACGTGTATGGGATGAGTACAAAAGAGAGCACTTCACTCTCGTGCATTGCTATTCGTAACCATCAACGGTCGGTGCGCACTTGGTAACCTATCGGGCCTATCTATCAAAGGATATAAAGCCCGCATCCTTTGCTTAGAGGATACGGACAGCAAGTACCTAAAAATTCTCGAAAGGTTGTGTACATGGGCCACCGTAGGTTCCTCCATATGAAGGACCGTTCACGGAGGAAGGGTGAGAATTTTGATGGAGACGAGAAGAAAGCGTAAAAGCCCATGCATCGCGATGGGACACTTGTATTTTCTTTGGTAAAGGATCCGAAAGTAGTATTTGGAAAAAGTCACGGTAGCAAACTGTCCCGGTGAACAAGGTCACACGAAGGCCATTTGGAAGAAGAAGTCAATATTTTGGGACTTACCTTCTTGGAAAGACTTAGAGGTCCGCCACTCCTTTGGACTTCATGCATATCACGAAGAATGTCTGCGTGAACACGCTAGGTTTTCTAGATATGTACTAGTAAGTCAAAAGATACACTTCAAGCACGAAAGGACCTCTGACTATTGGGACTCGTGGAGCGACCTACATCCGGAAAAGAGAGAGAAAGGACAACATTACCTCCACCCCATGAGCTATACTCAAAGCAAGGAAGAGAAAAAACATGATTAAGTTCTTGAGCAAAGGTGAAGGTCCTTACGGATACTCCTCGAACATAAAGAGACTCATAAACATGAAAGAGAATAAAATCGTACATAAAATCCCATGATTGTCATATGTTGATGACACAGTTGCTCGATGGCGGTGCGAGGTATTCTGCCAGATTAGGTACGAGGACAATCATAAAGTCAGTGTTCGTTCTTCAGCGCTGTGTCGCAGAAGGTCATCGAGCGAATAAGGTATCTAATCTGCATGATGACATGGTCAATAGTCTGGTTAGCCTTAAGATGATCTTCCCTCCATCCTTGTTTGATATTATGGTCCATCTCATGGTCCACATTGTTAAAGAGATAGAAATTCTCGAACTTGTGTTCCTCCACAATATGTTCCCTTTCGAGAGGTACATGGGTATCCTAAAGAAGTATGTTTGTAACCGGTCTCGCCCAGAAGGCTGCATTGCGCAGGGTGTCAGCACAGAGGAGGTGATCGAGTTTTGTGTTAGTTACATGGATGATCTGAATCCGATTGGCGTCCCTGTATCACGCCATGAGGGGAGGCTATGGGGAAAAGGGACTTTAGGGAGAAAAGAATCCTATAGCGACGATCTACTTGCATTTAAACAAGCACATTTCACGGTATTGAAACAAGCAAGCGTAGTGGCTCAGTATATCTATGATCACGAGATGAGTCTCTGGCGCCAATACCCGAGAGAAGTCGATAAGTGGATCGCATGGAGCAAATGGATCATTTCGCGCTTGGTTACAAAAGCAAGCTGTTGGGCAAGCAGACATGACGATGAACAATTGAAACTCTTGGCTCGAGGACCGTCCCACAACAATCATATCATTCCAAGGGTATGAGATAAATGGGTACACATTTTACACGACAACCCGGGATAGCAAGAGCACCAACCAAAAGCAATGGGCGTCCGTATAGATGCATTGGACAAAAATGGAAAGATGGACACCTACTATGGTTTCATAGAGGAGATCTGGGAGGTGAGTACGGGCCATTAAAAGTCCCTCTGTTTGGTGCCAATGGGTCAAACCGACGGTAGTGGATATCGCTAAATACTGATATGACAACTGTGGACCTCAAGCAAGTGGCCTATAGGGACGAACCGTTCGTGCTTCGCTAATGATGTGACACAGTATTCTATGTGATGGACATGGATAGCAAACCAAAAAGAAGGAGAAGACTAGCGATGGCGATCGCCAAAGGCGCCACGTGGTTCTTCCGGTAAAAGAAGGATTATCGGAGTTGAGGCGCCACGGACGAAGAAGAGTATAATCAGTTCGACGAAATGCCTCCTTTCACGGTGGGCGTAGACATTAGTGTCTGAATGATCTGAGAGGAATCTCCCTCGTGTACCGCGATCATAATGAAGGATCACTTTTAAAAGCAAAGTATGTTAGCAAATAAGGATTGCTTTGCTTTCTTTTGGTGTAATAGACTACTAACATACTAGTTTCTCATTCCTCTAGAGGTTTTCTGTTGCTCGTATTTTCTTCAAATTGTACTAATATTTGACTAACAATATTGTTCAAAGTCCTCTGTACTAATATAACAAGGTGACAATTTGCAATGGAATTATAAGAGTGCAAAAATTACTTTATTTCTTACAATCTTAAAAAAAAGGCTAATTGAACCTAAAGTGGTAAAAGTATTTTTAAAAATTATTTAACGAAATAATAGTTAAGCAAAGAGATTTAAAAAAAGAAATCTTAAAAAAGGCTAAATGAATCTAAAGTGGTAAAAACATTTTTAAAAATTATGTAATGAAACAATAGTTAAACAGTAGATTTAAAAAAGAAATCTAAAAAAAGGCTAAATGAATCTAAAGTGGTAAAAGCATTTTTAAAAATTATTTAATGAAACAATAGTTAAGCAGTAGATTTAAAAAAGAAATCTTAAAAAAGGCTAAATGAATCTAAAGTGGTAAAAGCATTTTTAAAAATTATTTAATGAAACAATAGTTAAGCAGTAGATTTAAAAAAGAAATCTAAAAAAAGGCTAAATGAATCTAAAGTGGTAAAAGCATTTTTAAAAATTATGTAATGAAACAATAGTTAAGCAAGAAATAAAAAAAAAGAAATCTTAAAAAAGGCTAATTGAACCTAAAGTGGTAAAAGCATTTTTAAAAATTATTTAATGAAACAATAGTTAAGCAAAGAAATAAAAAAGAAATCTTAAAAAAAAGGCTAATTGAACCTAAAGTGGTAAAAGTATTCTTAAAAATTATTTAATGAAACAATAGTTAAATAGTAGATTTAAGAAATAAAAAAAAGAAAAAAGGAAGAAGGGCTAGGGGGCACGAGCGGGGCTCGAACCCGAGACCTCACGGATCGGGAGAGCCCGCACTCAAGCGCCTCGCACTAGCCAAGGGGGAGGAAGATTTCTTATCAAGTAGTAAGGGCGCTAAATTGTTTTGAGTTTTATTAACCCTTCACATCAGTCCCGGTTGGTGTATCCAACCAGTACTGACTGGTTGGATACACCAACCGGGACTGATGGTGCACCTATAAATCCGTCCCGCCGCCTCCTCTTCCCCAATTTTTGCTACTCCCGCCATTGTTCCCCAATCTCCTCCTCCCGCTCGTTTGCAAAGACCTCCGATGATCGGGACGCCTCCAACGACCCCACCGCGCGCCGTCCTCCTCGCCTCCGACGACCCCACCGCCGCCATCCTCGGCTCCGAAGCCTTGCCTCCGCGCTTTGCCTCCGCCGCTGTTCCCCTCCGGCCTTCGCCAACCCTAGGGTTTGTGCCCTCCTTACCCGATGAGATCACTTGTCACTTGATAAAATAATATGCGGTTCTAGAACTAACAGATGGTGAAAGTCTTTGGGAGTTTGTGCTATCGATTCTAGAACTAACGAGATGGTCTTTGTCGATTCGACATGGATGATGGTTTTGGATTGGTGGTGCGAAACCATGTGGTTTTGCCTCATTGGTGCCCGAGTGATTGGTTTTGGTTGCGTTCTTTGCGTTTGAGAAGCAAATTTAGTTCGATTTAGTTCATCTCGATTAGTTCAATTTTGGGTGTCTATTGGATTGTAGCATGCGGTGCTTGCCTCCTTGCTCGGATTTTTGTTTTCGGTTTCATATTTTGCCTCGAAATGTGTCTTTGTTGCCATATAGATTGAGAAGTTTTACATGATTGAAGTATGCCATGCTTCCACGAAACACATTACTGCTGTCTTTTGAGCATCACTCTCTGAGCTCAATTCGATCTTTGTTTTATCTTTTTTAGAGGCGTGGTGTTGGATTCTCATTTCTTAGCTCCAATTATTGTTGTTAGATGTCGGTGGTTGTCTCTATACATGTCCTTGCACAGATTGGAACTTTGGTATGGACTTATGAAAATCCATGCTCTGTTGCTCCTTAGTTGTACTAACCGATTTGGTGGCTTCCTTAGGGTAGTATCTGCGTAAGGTACTATTCCATGTATGGCATTTGTGCTCATCGAAGTGATGGGAAGGTCTTGAACTGTGTGAGCAAACAAAAGTCATCAAGGGACAATACGGCCTGGTTGCTATTCAGTTTGAAATATAACCTAGCAGGAGAGACATTTCCTGTGGTTTACTTGTGCATAAATCATGCATGATTACACCATTATGGTTTACTTGTTTATCAGAACGTGCTCTTTATCTGTTGGTGTTGATTCAGTGAACCGATTGAGAAATTTGAGGGACTAGCCATCGAGCTAGAGGCTGTATTTCTTGATCTGGAGGCACCGATTTTATTCTCCTCTTCTTTGCTCTATGATGATTCAATTAAATGAGCAATATTAATCATTAGTTAGTGATTTCCCTGTGATTCAAAGATCGTTTAGATCATTGTGTCTAAAACTTCAACTTGGTTTTATTGTCTCAGTATATGTGACATGCTATCATGTTATTAGTTCTGTTATGAGGCTTGGTTAGCGAGTGATATCCCCGATCTAATCTGGAACTTAGTTGTGAATAACTTTCGCTACTGTTTTAGTCCAAATTGGTCTTTGCCCTACTATTCATAGCTTTTCATAGTCCATTGTTGAGTTCTAGTGAATCAAGTTTATTAAACAGTATTTGAATTGTATAGATTCACTAATTTGATTTGTATACCCTATGATATATTGCTGAAATTGGTGTTGGAGGGCTCATTTGGAGCAACCCATCAATTTATTAAATCTGAGAGCAATAGTTGCAAAACCAAACATGAGTACTATCTTGTTTTGGTTAACTCGTTTATTATCCATGTTGGATGTCTGTTTATATTTCTCTTCCGATATTGTATATGTGAAGTTTCTATGTATATGTGAAGTTTCTATGTATGTGTGAGATTTCTATGTATATGTGAGATTTCTATGTATGTGTGAGATTTCTATGTATATGTGAAGTTTGAAATATATATGTATCATGTGAAATGAATATGTATCATGTGAATTATTCTAATTTCGTGAATTTTGAAATTTCTATTTTTATTGATCGGTTTCTATGTATATGTGAGATTTCTATGTATATGTGAAGTTTGAAATGTATATGTATCATGTCAAATGAATATGTATCATGTGAATTATTCTAAGTTTAGATTCATTATATACCGAGAGTTACAAAAAGGAGAAAATTCTGACAAGTTTAGTTTAAACTTGTCAGAATTTTCTCCTTTTTGTAACTCTCGGTATATAATGAATTTGATCCTACAATTTTATGTGTATGTATATTTTGTTGACCAAAAATATATGTGTTTAAAAATATATATATATGTGACCTTGAAAGATGTATGTGTATAAACATATATATTTGTGTGTATAAAGATGTATGTGTATAAAAAGTGACATATCACAATCCGAAAACAAGTACAAAATAATATGAAAAAATTCATATATTCTTAAGAATATATTTGCTTAATAAAAATAATGAATCATTCTTATTCCACACTAAAATGATTTTAAAAAAATAAGCCCTGCAAGTTCAAGAAGCATGGATGTCACGAGGCGTCAGTTGCAGAGGCGAAGCCATGAGGTACTCAGGCTCAATGCTTGAAATGGACTTAGAGGAAGTCTTCTTCTGCGTACCAAGTCCATAGGCTTCCTCCGCTCCTCTTCTTCATTGAAGTACTCGGGATCAATGAAGAAGAGGCTTCTCGAAACCTATCCAATGAGAGGTAAGTACTCAGGATCAATGAAGAAGAGGAGCGGGAGGAAGCCTATGGACGGTGAGTGCACGCAGAAGAAGACAGAGAACCAAGTCCATTTCAAGCGAGCCTGCCTCCTCATGGCTTCGCCTCTCGGTGTACCGGACGCTCTCGTGACATCCATGCTTCTTGAACTTGCAGGGGCTTATTTTTTTTAAATCATTTTAGTGTGGAATAAGAATGATTCATTATTTTTTATTAAGCAAATATATTCTTAAGAATATATGAATTTTTTCATTTCGAGATGTATATGTATCATATGAATTTTTTCTAATGTATAAGTATCATTTTAAAGTTACATGTGCACATGTTTGTAGCATGAGGTCACAACATCACTTGATTTCCTCTCAACTCTAGCAAAATTACCATCGTATAAGTATACTTGTCGATAGTATTTGGCCAATTTACATTAGGAACATCTTCGACGTCGCCGCCCATCCTCTCTACCGTCTCTTCCCCACCGTCTTCCACGCCGTTTTAGAATAGTACCATCAGCTTTACATGAAATGTGATCTATTTTCGTTAATTTTCAGTGCTTCTTCTAGCCTAAGAAACGACGATGGACGAAGAAGAATTTATGAGAAGTTTGATTGCGGGATGTGATGGTCATGAGACGGCGTAGCCTGCACCCACCCTCATGGCCGCCGAGGCCATCGAGGCCAATGAGGTCAAGACAAAGACGATGAGGCGGAGAGGTAACAATCGATCACGTTCATGATTGTCGGTTCCACTACCATGCTAAGCCAACATCGACCCGTTCATGATTGTACCATGCTTTCGAGATCGGTCAACCAGCGAGCAATCACGTCGGCGAGGTCCAAGCAAGAAAAAGAAGGCAAGACATGTTATCACCGGTCGGCGAGACGGCCGACCTCTTGCACCCTCGGGCGCTTGGGCCGTTCAATTCGCATCACGGCGTCAAGTTAGGGACCACGTGCCAATTAGCATAGCAAAATGGGATCAGTCCTCAAGATCTGAAGAACATGCTTTGGAGCGATGTGAAGGAGACATTCACCTTCCCGAAGGACCGAAGAGAAGGTGAAGAGTTACACTCTCAAGAAGATGGTGGTCGATTCGGACTTATAAAAAGAAGTCGAACACGGAGTATATCAAGAAGAATCGAGCGCCTCGACTTCAACAAGCACCCAAAGTTGCAAGATCACTTAGATGCGTTTGTGAACTACAAGACTTGGACGAAGATCAAAGTTTGAGTGAGAAGAATAAGTTTGAATGCACGAAGAAGAATTATCACCACCGACTCGTACTGGTGGTTACCGCTATGCAATACCAAAATGGGAGAAGAGGAACATGACACGCTAGCAAAGGGTATCGCACCCACAACAATGGATTGGCTGACAGAGCAAAGCATTGGTTCTATGCTCACGGCGGCCTTGATGATAACGGCAATCTTGTGTTTGGGGAGGTGCTAAGAGATGTGGCGAAGGCTTGTACATCCATCGAGGAGTCTTCCCAGGCGCTTTGTGCCAAACAGGAGAACGACGAGCTAACAAGGGCCTTGCAAAATCCAGAGCACCTGGGCGTACACGCAGGCGTCGGCGTTGTCTGTGGAAGGTTGGTTTCGCTCTGCCGCCGAGACCTATAGGAGTCAGCGAGGAGCAAGGCTCGACAGACACAATGACTTAGTGCGCTTGAAGAACGCTGAATCAAACATAGGAGAGAATGCAAGAAGAGATCCGAAGAGATCTGCACTAGCCTTGAGTCAACAAAGACGAGACGGACCAAAAACCTCCAAGTAATACTAACATCATCGGCCCCTCAAGGCGTGAAGCATTGCGCTTTCGATTGCTGCGAAGCGGACTTGGACAAGTATCCGTGAGACGACATCGACAATGGACACCTTGTGAGCTGCATGTCCAAGCGCTGAACCTTACCTTCAAGGCGGCTGATGGCATGGCTCACCCATTAGAGCCGGGGCAGCGTATCCATGGCCAACAGATACCGTCAGGATACTCCAAGGTCTCGGTGGAGGAGGTCTGCCCAGGGTACGAGGACCTTGACCTCGAAATTCCTGGAGGTGACGGGACTACGAAGCTAGGAGAGGTAGTACACAATTTCATCCTGTGGCGCAAACGGTACATAATTTTTCGAGATAACATGGTCATGTCCTCTCCGCGAAGAAGCCCGAGAAGAAACTCGTCTCCTCCCAAGAAGGCGTCGACTCCTACACCACCTCCTGCGCATATAAGCCCGACAAGAAGCCCGTCTCCTGCACAATCTCCTGCGCATATAAGCCCCGAAAGAAGCCCGTCTCCTCCCAAGAAGGCACCGACTCCTACACCACCTCTCGCGCACATAAGCGCCACAAGAAGCCCGTCTCCTCCCAAGAAGGCGCCGACCAAGGGAAACAAGCCAGCTCGGCCAGTAACTCCCAAGAAGACGGGGTCCTCCACCCAATCCAAGAAGCTGGTTGAACTTCCGAAGCGGCCATATGATATGAACGATGAGGAGACCAAGAAGATCGTAAAAGGAGAGGTAACTAAATTTCTTAGACCCAAGTCACCAGAGAAGAAGGTTCAACCTGGCACAGAAGAATTTCATAAAGGCTTAATGACTATTAAAAATTTGAAGGATAAAAAAGAAATACCTCGCCAATCAAACTACGAGCGCACATTGAGTAAGGAATGCCCCAAGAAGAAGATGTCAGCTGAGGGGAAGGGTAAGGAGATGCTACAATTCTTCGTTGAAACTAGCCTTGACCCAGATCAAATATTAGGCACCAAGAAGATTGAGTTTGCCCAAGTAAGATGGCCATTTAAAATGGGTGGATCATTGGTCAGGCGTGAGGAGCTGCCCCAGCTAACGACAAAGGACGCGACCAAGCATGGTCTACAGATGTTCGCTATCAAGTTTAAGCAACAAGATTTTTTTCGCGGTGAA
The DNA here is from genome assembly GCA_036346375.1 of Guadua angustifolia. Lineage (NCBI taxonomy): Eukaryota > Viridiplantae > Streptophyta > Magnoliopsida > Poales > Poaceae > Guadua > Guadua angustifolia. The sequence continues at coordinate 2,589,563 of CM070508.1, forward strand.
GGTGAATTTTTTGTCGAATGGGACTACATGTATGGACTATACCACACAGACGCCCTCAGCTATAGCTTGTTGGGTTGCTGGACTCTGTAAGTGTCTTAATTATTTACAAAAAACTATCGTGCACTTCCTTGTACTATACTAACTTGCAAGCCTAACTAATTTCTTATGTAGCATGGAGATACAAAGATGCCGAAGGGATCGTATTTTAACATAGGCTTCATGGACCCGAGAGTTATCAGCGGGACAACCGTTAGAGACTACCCGAGCGAAACAGAGACTAACGTATTCAATGCGCTAATAGGTCAAAGATATAAGTCAAAGATATATCTAGCCTACTCATTTGAGTACGTGTTTTCATACCACCTCATTCTACTCCTTTTTCATAACACGATGTTAGAACTAATTAGTTCTCTACGTTGACATATCTATGTATAGTTTTCACTGGATTCTTCTTATGATCGAGCTAGATCGTAGCTCGATCACAATTATGGACTCGCAAAGGAGACCAGTTGAAAAGTATCAAAACTTTATCGACATGCTCAACCGGTATTAATTCTTGTTCCTTTCATTATTGTACTAGTTCTATTTCCTTCAATTTGAAACAAATTCTAATCATGTACAATTCGTAATCACATGTGTAGTGCATTCACACGGTTCCGTGCTAAAAATGTGGGCATATTCAAGGAGAAATTTGACATTACAATTGCCTCTCATGTACGTATATCATGATGCTAGCTTTTTAGTTAGTTAACTTAATTTCCTTGCATCAATTTCACGCTTTCAACTTTTTCCACCGTACATCTTGACTCAGCCGCCCGGGTAACAATTTATGCGGCTACTATGTATGCGAGTTTATGCACACCCAAACCGGAGCCGCCGACCACATGCTAAAAGGCAACAAGGGGGTGAGTAAATATAATTACTAGCTTTAATGATGTATAGGTACTCCTTATATCTTGTACAAATTCAAGTATTGATTAGTTAATGACTTAACGACAGGTGCCTCAATATTTGGCGGAACAAGGTTCGGAACTCTCGCCGGCACGAGTGAGAGCAATCCAAGAATAACTTGTCGGCTTTATTTACGATGAGGTCGTAAATCCAAAAGGCGAGTTTCACGAACCAAATTTAAACAAGTGGTGCCCTTCGATAGGGACCAGTGAACTGTCGGGGTCGACATCTACGGCTAGCAAGAGCGATGCATGTAAAAGATCCCTGACGAGTACCCGGGGCATAGGTATCCCCAGCGGCCCAGGAGAAGCGTATGGGCCGCCGCCGCGCCTGAGCCTCAAACAAGAAGCCCAGCATGGAGGCCCACGACCTCCGACCGAGCCAACCCCAGAGGGCGCTCCGACCAGGCGCAACGGGACCGACACCCCGCGACCTACAGTGACAACGACCCAGGGTTGACCCAATCGATGGGTCGAGCCGATCGGCCGCCCCGAACGAGCTCGGCTCGTCTTCGCCGAAAAGCAGGCGTCCGATTGTTGGGAACCAACCCCCACTGGTCGCCTGGATTGACTGACGCGACAATTCGCCACAACCGAAAGCAGAGCGGGGCGCGTAGCGCCTTCCCAAAACGCCTCCCGAAGCCGACACTCGGCGTCGGCGCGACGCAATAAGAAGCGAGTCGCCGTTTCGAGAACGGACCGAACCGACCCTTCACGTCTTCACCAACCCAACGCAAGACGTGCAACCACCCGTCAGAAAGCCAGTCCAGCGATCAGACACCGAGGCAGAGGACCGAACTCCGAGGCATAGGGAGCCCCATCCATTTTTTCCTTTGCGCACTCCCGTGTAACCTCCGCCCACCGCCCTTTCCAGGCTATATAAGGGAAGGCGCGGCCCTTCAGGGGGGAGGACGATCTAGGCAGTCGAATGCAACGCCCAAGTTGCCCTCGTAGCCATTCCAAGTGACCCCTGTACATGAGGTGTCCCGAGCCCAAGCTCAGCCCTCACTTGTAACACGACGGACACACCGGAGTGAATAACATCCGACCACCGCGCGGACTGGAGTAGGGACGTTCAGCCCGAACCAGTATAAACCCTGGACCTCTTCTCTTTTGGTCTAACCATTCAAGGAGCGGGAGCGCGTAGCCCCTCTAAACCTACAAATTTACTTGCCGGTTCTCGAAACACCGACAGTTGGCGCGCCAGGTAGGGGCTCGCGCGTCAACAGCATCTCCGGATTCCCATTTGTCTCCTTGATGGCTTCCACTACCGACGACGACGCGCTCGCGCCCGGGAGCCGAATCCGTTTCGGTTCCTTCGATTTCGTCGTCACCACGGCGGGAGAGCTCGAGCTTCGCTCCGCGCATCGAGCATCCTGCGGGTGCAAGCCCTCTCGGACCTCGACCCGCCGCCACGTCCTCGGCGACCTTCGACTCGAGGACACTGCGTCGTCCTCGACACCGACACCCGCCGCGCACGGCATCGCCGCTCACGGGAGCGCGCGCGTGCCTGTGCAGGCGACACCACCGCCTCCTACACGATCGCGTTTCGTGGCGATGGCCGGCTATACGCCGACCTCCTTCCACGAGATACTGGTGACCTCCTCCGACACCGACTCCAGCTCCGACACGGAGCAAGCATCGGAGGGACTGTACTCACGCCAATGTAACGTGGCCGACATGGCCAACCAGTCGGCCGCTACTTCCCCGAGCCAGGAAGCCCGCCACCGACGCTTCGAAGCGCCAGGTGCGGGGAATCAGCACGATCAGCCTGGATCTCCCCGCGCCCATCACGATGAGCTTCTCCAGCAACGAGAGCTGGAGTTGCGAGCAGCCAGACTTGGCAAGTCGACCCGTCGGGCGAACCACCTCGCCGAGCCACTCGGCCTTCACAGAGCGGGCGGCAAGGCGCCCGTACAAGGCCAGTACTGGAATGATCAAGGAAGAACCTGGTCGTTCCTCCGTGCTTCCTCCTTCCTAGCTAAAATTTCGCGCATGCCGCAATCTTTGCTCATGGCGTCCGGAGCCGAACGAGCTCGAGGCGGGGCTACCTACCAAAGACCTCCGGAGCGATAGAGCATGCCGCCGTACAAAATGTACCGGCCCCGGACACCCAGCATTCGAGGTCCCACTCAGGTCGCCAAAGTTTGGCTCGCCATGAACCGTGAAGGCCGCCCACTGAGCGGCCCCAGCCTCCTACACTCCTGCTTGGCTACGGCAAAGCACCTACGATCGCCGCGACACCCTCGACATGAAAAGACCGACCACCACCGGGGCCCGCTCGCAAGTTGCGGACAGCGGTCGGCGCCGCGACCGTAGTCCGAGCCGGGAGGGGCCGGGACCCCAGGCGTTCTCTCGGGAGATTCGTCGGGCGAATTTTCCCGCCCGTTTCCGAGCGCCCGTCAACATAGCCAAGTACACGGGATCAACGAACCCCGGTGTTTGGCTCGAAGATTACCGACTCGCCTGCCGAGCCGGTGGAGCTACTGATGATTTCTTTATCATTCAGTACCTCCCCATTTACCTAGCGGACTCGGCCCGAGCATGGCTCGAGTACTTGCCTGCTGGGGCCATCAGGAACTGGGCCGACCTCAAGAACGTCTTCGTCGGAAACTTCCAGGGCACTTACAAGCGCCACGAACTCTGGGACTGAAAAGTCGCAGCGGCAGCCGAGAAACGCCCGACTATATCCGGCGCTTCTCCCAACAATGCAACGAACTCCCCGACATCAGCGACACCGACGTCGTGGGGGCCTTCATCTACGGCACGACGTGCAGAGCCTTGGTCCACAAGCTGGGCTGCATCAAGCCCAGGACCACCAAGGAGCTGCTTGACATCGCCACCAACCACGCCTCCGGCGAGGAGGCCGTGGGGGCCATCTTCGATAAAGGGAAGGCCAAGCGAGAATCCGGCCCCGAGCCAGCCGCTCCGACCGATCGCTCCGACAAGCGAAGGCGGAAGGGAAAGCAGGTGCGCGAGGACCAAGTGGTCGCCGCCACCGACCGCCCTGAGAAGCAGCAGGCGCGGCGGGCGCCTGACCACTTCGAGAAACTGATGGAGAGCCCGTGCCCCCATCACGAGTACCCCGTCAAGCACAAATATCGGGACTACGAAGTCCTGAGGCGCTTTCTCTCCGGAAACCCCCCGCGCCCGCGGGGCAAAGGAAAGAAGCCCGACCCGGTGCCGGAAGTCGGAGAAGAAAAGGCAGATGAAGGGTTCCCCAACCTGACGGATGCCTCATGATCTTCGGTGGCCCGGAGAGCTATGCCGACAAGCGGCGGCAAAAGCTCGCCTACCGCGAGGTACATACGGTGACCCCTGCGGTCCCAAAATACCTCCGGTGGTCGGAGTCTCCGATCACCTTTGATCGGACGGACCACCCTGACCACATCCCGCACCCGGGAAGATACCCGCTCGTCGTCGACCCCATCGTGGGGTCGAAGCGCCTCACGAAGGTGCTAATGGACGGTGGTAGCGGCCTCAACATCATGTATGCTGAGACGCTCGACGCCCTGGGAGTGCCGCGCTCGACCCTGCGACCAAGCAAAGCGCCTTTCCACGGTGTCATCCCAGGCCAGCAGGCCTACCCCCTTGGGCAGGTCGACCTGCCCGTCACCTTTGGGGGGCCCGAGAACTTCCGCACCGAAAACCTCACTTTCGAGGTTGTGGGGTTTGCGGGCTCCTACCACGCAATCTCGGGAGGCCGTGTTCGCGGGTTCATGGCGATCCCCAACTACACCTACCGGCTCAAGATTCCAGGTCAAGGGCATCATTACAGTGGCCTCATCTTTTTCAAATTTGCCTTCAATCTATGGCGAATGGCATTGCGAGTTGGCCTCGGCGGTCATCGCGTCCGCCGAGCTCGGCAACTATCGAAGGGGGGCCTCCGGGTACGTCCCTGGCCCCAGCAAGTCAGGGTCTGGATCCTTCGAGTCCGCCGAGGACACGAAGGGGGTCGCGGTCGACCCCGAGGACCCAGCCAAGACCGTGCGGGTAGGGACCGCCCTCCCCGCCAAATAGGAAAGCGCGCTCGTCGACTTCCTCCGGGTGGACCGGGACGTCTTCGCATGGAAGACCTCCGACATGCCGGGTATCCCACGGGAGGTCGCCGAGCACACTCTCAATATCCGACCCGGCGCAAGGCCGGTCGTCCAACGCCTGCGCCGTTTCGACGAAGAAAAGTGCAGGCTCATAGGGGAGGAAGTAGCCAAACTTTTGGAGGCAGGGTTCATAAAGGAGGTGCGCCACCCCGAGTGGCTTGCCAACCCTGTCCTTGTAAAAAAGAAGTCCGGGCAATGGAGGATGTGTGTTGATTACACGGGCCTGGATAAGGCATGTCCCAAGGACCACTTTCCTTTGCCCCGGATCGACCAAGTCGTTGATTCCACCGCCGGGTGTGAATCGCCCTCCTTCCTGGACGCCTACTCTGGCTATCACCAGATCCCGATGAAAGAGTCCGACCAGCTCGCGACTTCTTTTATCACTCCCTTCGGCTCGTTTTGTTACGTAACGATGCCCTTCGGTCTGAAGAACGCGGGTGCTACATACCGATGCATGTACACTGCTTCGATGACCGACGGCCGAATATCGGTTCACGAGACGACATCGTCGTCAAAAGCGAAAGGCGGGCGACTCGCCGCCGACCCTCGAAGAAACCTTTGCGAACCTCCGACGGTTCCAAGATAAAACTCAACCCCAAAAATGCGCTTCGGGGTCCCTAAGGGAAGCTTCTGCTTTCATGATATCCGAGCGCGGCATCGGCCAACCCGGCCAAGATCTCAAAGAATCATGAAGATGGGCCCGATCGCCGACCTAAAGGGCGCCCAAAAGCCGACGGGTTGCTCGCAGCCTTTGAGCTGTTCGTGTCTCGCCTCATGAAGCGGATGCCGCTCTACAAACTGCTGAGAAGATCCGACCACTTCAGTTGGACGCCGGAAGCCCAGGAAGCCCTTGACCAATTAAAGGCCTTCCTGACGTCGCCCCCAGTCCTAGCTGCACCGGCGCCATGCGAGCCTCTGCTCCTCTACGTTGCAGCCACGACCCAGGTCGTGAGCGTGGCACTTGTCGTCGAGCGGTCGGAAGAAGGCCGCGCCCTCAAGGTGCAGCGACCGGTCTACTTCATCAGCGAAGTGCTCTCGGAGTCCAAAGCTCGTTATCCGCAAGTGCAGAAGTTACTCTACGCGGTCCTAACCGCGAAGAGAAAACTGATCCACTACTTCGGCCAACACCCCGTCTCTGTCGTAACCTCTTCACCGCTGGGCGAGATCATTCGCAACCGCGACGCTTTGGGAAGAATAGCCAAGTGGGCACTCGAGCTCAACGGCCACGACATCTCGTTCGTCCCCAGGACGGCGATCAAGTCCCAAGCCCTTGCAGACTTCGTTGCAGAATGGACCGAAGCCCAGGCCCCACCAGTGCTCGAAGATCCCGAGTACTGGACGATGTACTTCGATGGGTCTTACACGAAGAATGGGGCCGGTGCTGGGGTCGTTATTATTTCCCCGCTCGGCAACAAAATCCAATATGCCGTCCGACTGCTCTTCGATGCTACGAACAACGTCGCCGAGTACGAAGCCCTCATCAACGGTCTCCGGATCGCCGCCGACCTCGGCGTGCGACGGCTCTACGTATACGGTGACTCCAAGCTGGTGGTGATCAGGTCATGAAGGCCTCGGAGCCCCGAGATCCGCGCATGGCAGTATACTGTCGCGAAGTGCGCAAACTCGAAGAGAAGTTCAAGGGGTTCGAGCTCCACCACAGCTACCGACGTAACAACGGCGAGGCCGATTACCTCGCTAACCTCGCTTCGGGCAAGGGACCGGTTCCGACCGGGATCTTTGCCCACGACCTTCATCAACCCTCCGTTCGCCTGGACCCACCGGCCGAGAAAGCGGCCAGGCCACCCAGCTCGGCCGAGCCGACCGCCAATCAACCAGGTGTAATGCTACCCGACTTAAGTCGGACGCACGCGTCAACCAGGTCGAGGAAGCCCTCGCCGATCGCTTGACTGACGGACCTCCCCAGATCCGACCGAGGCCCGGCGCCTCGCCCGCCGAGCCAAGTCTTTCGCCTCGATCGGGAGGCCTCAGACAAAAGGAGTCCTCCGGGTCCTCCGTGGCGCATCCCGACTGACCAAGGCAAGGAATTGCTGCTCGACATCCATGGCGGGGTGTGCGACACCACGCAGCACCGCGATCTCTCGTCGGTAAGGCCTTCCGCCAAGGTTTCTACTGGCCGACCGCCGTGGCCGATGCCGAGCAAATTGTTCGCACCTGCGAAGGGTGCCAATTTTTCGCTCAGCAGACACACCTTCCAGCTCAAGCCCTCCAGACGATTCCCATCGCATGGCCATTTGCGGTCTGGGGGCTCGATCTACTCGGACCTTTCAAAAAGGCGCCCGGGGGCTTCATGCACCTCTTCGTCGCGGTGGACAAGTTCACCAAATGGATAGAGGCGAAGCCCGTCGCCACTATTACGTCCGCACAAGCGGCCAACTTCTTCCGCGACATCGTCTACCGATTTGGGGTCCCGAACTCCATCATCACCGACAACGGCACGCAGTTTACGGGGAAAGAATTCCTCGAGTTCTGCGACGACTTCAACATACGCGTCGACTGGGCGTCCGTAGCCCACCCGTAGACCAACGGCCAGGCTGAGAGGGCGAACGGCATGATCCTACAGGGGCTTAAGCCGCGAATCTTCAACCGATTGAAGAAGTCGGCGGGACGGTGGGCAGCCGAGCTGCCCTCCGTCCTTTGGAGCCTGCGGACCACTCCGACCCGGTCGACCGGGTTCACGCCGTTCTTCCTCGTGTTCGGCGCCGAAGCTGTTCTACCAACCGACCTGGAGCACGGCGCTCCGAGGCTGCAAACCTTCGACCAAGCTCGGGGACTCGACTCACAGCAAGACGCCATCGATCAACTCGACGAGGCGCGCGACGTTGCTGTCCTCCGGTCGGCCAAATATCGCGAGCGCTATGGCGCTACCGAGTCGCCGATCCATCAGCCGCCTTCAACGTAGGCGACTTGGTCCTGCGACAAGTTCAGTCCAACGTTGGCAGGCACAAGCTTTCTCCCCCGTAGGAAGGCCCCTTCACCGTTGTGGAGGTAATCCGGCTCGGCACCTATCGACTGAAAAACGCCGATGGCAATATTGTTTCAAACACTTGGAACATCGAAAAACTTAGGCGGTTCTTTCCCTGAAATTTATTTCTTGGACGACCGTCCCCATTAGCCTGACATACCCGAGTGGCGCGAACCTACTCGGGGGCTCCTAACCTACGCAACCTCATTGTGAAACGCCCAAGTCAACCCAAGGTCCTCCCGCAAAGGATCCGCTTCGCCCGACCACTACGGCCTACGTCTTGCGAAAACTCCGGTAGTTTTCCTTGACTACGACCACTAAAGTAGTGATCCGCGGGGCGGAGTGGTCTTCGCATGGGCGACCGGCGGACGATTAGCCAAAGAATTTTCTTTCACACACTCAGTAACAACCAGGCGTTCGGCGAAGGGAGATACAAAGAAAGACCAAAAGTACGAGACATACATTGCATCGAAAGTACACAGTTTGTGCTAACCCTAAAGCAGAAAGGAGTGCAAAAATCTGCAAAGCGGCAGGCCGGGCCATGAAGACGGAAGGAGCTGCTCCAGTGCCCAAGATGCCTCACCTGCACGACGGGTCTAGGGGCGAGCGCGACGGCCCCCTAAGGATCGGGGCCAAAGAAGGCGTCGTCCCCGTCGCCCTCCCCGGAGGCCTCGCTAGTGCCGGTCTCGTCATCCGAGACCTCCAGGTGCAGCCGCCCCGCCACCGAACCCGCCGCCTCCCGCACTCTGGCCCGCGCCTGGGCCGCGTCGCCTCGGATATGGGAGACGGTGGCCGCTGCGTCAAAGGAGTCGCACGGGTGGGCGCGCAAAGACGCCAAGACGTACTCGCCGTCGAAGCGGCGACCTCGCCCCTCACGGGCGGGCGTTCGAGAGCCCTGGGTAGGCCCTCAGCGCCGCCCGGGTGAGGCCGAAGGCATACTGCGCCACCGTGGGGTGAATTGGCTCGTTCAGTTCCGCCCCAAGTGGCCGCAGACTCCTGCCCATGCTTTCGTAAGCAGGGCGGAGCATGGAGAGGAGAACCCCGCGCGTGGAGTCGAAATCCTCACGCACGCGGGCCATCTCCGCCTCGGCAGCCTCGGCACGCGCCCTCTGAGCTGCCGCCTCGTCCTCGGCGGCACGACCTCCGCGCCCGAAGACCACACTTGCGCCCCAAGGGCGGCAGAGGACTCCGCCTGGGACACCAGGTCGGCGTGCGACCGCACCAGCGCGTTCACCATACTCCGCCGGTCCCTCAAGAGCCGCCTCCCGCCGAAGAAGCGTTGGCGGCATCATCGCCGCCCGCCCAAGGCCTCCTGGGCGGGTCGACCCGCCAAAAAGCAAAGACGGGGAACGGACGTCAGTTTGGAAACCCCAAGTATCGTAACAAAGCAGCCGAGAGTCAACCCACCCGCGACGGGGGTTCCAGATAAAGAACCTCGACGAGGGCAGGTCAAGACCACCCCTCGCCGCCGCGTTGGAGGAGCCCCCCTCCGTTCGAGGCTTCTTGGAGGGCGACCCCCTAGGGATCGCCTCCGCCACCCGCTTGCCCGATCTTCGTTCGTCGCCGCCGCCGCTCGCCATGGCGCTCGCAAGAAACTTCTCTCGAAGCGCCTGTGGAGGACGGAGAAGGCGGAGGGGTGCAAATGGCGAGGCTGGAAGTGGTTATCGTTTCCCCCTCCACGTCCTGCACTTATAGGCGCACGGTGGAACTGTTAAGGCTTCCGACGCCTCGCGTGCTCCGCACCCCCGCCCGCATCCTGATGCGCCGACGCGACGGGCATTAAAATCCCACTCCGCATTAAATGCGGTGAAGCGACACGACCACAGAAGGACGCCGCTTCGCGCTGAAACGGCGCGACTCTTCGATCCTCGCGCAAAGTCAGATATCCGGACAACCTTGGGGTCTGCGCCGGGCGCCAGCGAGCCGCCCGTCTACCGACCAAAGGAGATAAGCTTCTTACTCTTTACCTCCTTTACGATTGTCTTGAAAAACCAGCTACACGCGCCGACCACGGCCCGGTCGCCGCGCGTAGCTCGGGGGCTCAAGGGCTGTGCCACTCGCACTCATACGGGTCGGCGACCCGACTGACCACTCGGCTTCCCTAGCGGGTAACCTATCCGACCCAAGCGCTGCGACCTACGCCCCAGCGGCTACGGTTTCGAGGTAGCGCCTTGCGGTAAGAGGGTTGCCCGTGTGGCGTGAGCCGCAAATCAGTCGGAGACGTTCCCCTCCTGTTTAGAGCGTTAGTGGACGCCTTGGTTTCCCGACGTCGTTCATCCTCATGTGGGTCGGAGGCCCGACCGACCACTCGGCTTCCCTAGCGAGTAACTCGTCCGACCCAAGCGCTGCGACCCACGCCCCGGTGGCTACGGTTTCGAAGCAGCGCTTCGCGATAAGAAGTTACCCATGTGGCGCGAGCCACGGGTCAGTCGGAGCCACTCATCCCCCACATGGAGCACGAATAGACGTCTTTTGACTTCAGGGTTCGTTAGCACTTCCTTCGCGTCTCCCTCGGAAAGCCGAACACGCCTACGCCCGAAAAACCCCGGCGGTTTCCGGGGCTACGGTCTCCGAACGCGAAGGAATAGCTCAAACTCGCAAACGAATACAAAGGCGAATCCCGACTCATTACATGTTAAAGTTTTTTACATCTCTAAAAAGTAATGTCTAACATTATTCATACTCCCCATGGAGGACGCTCTGCGGCGGTATCCGATCAGCGATCACCCGGGCATGGGGCTCGGCTTGGAGCGCAAAGCGACGAACTTCCTCGTCGGTCCTATTCCTGGCGATCCCGCTGCTAACATTGTCCATATTAATACCATTATAGAAGGACATGGCGTTAACCAGCGCAGAAGTGGCTCCCAAGGCAGCACTCGTCTTCATCGACTTCTCGACATGCTCCGGCACACGAGCCAGCTCGGTCGCAAGCAAGCTCGTGCCCCGTGTGGTCCCGAAAGCGCCGGTTCTGATAACCCGCCGACCCTCCCAGGTCGCCAGCTCGGCGATCAACTCGGCCCGTTGGTCGACCGCCTCCTATCGCACCGACCGAGCCTCCGCCTCGCGCCACGCACAGCCGTCTCTGCTCTCCACCGCTAATCATCAATTCGCGATTTCGCGACCGAGATTCTTCGCACTCAAGGTCGGGCAAGGTCGAGGGCGCGCCCAACGACGCCACCTGCCAAATCAGCTCGAATAACAACGTCTTACCGGCCGACGATTCGGTCATGGCGATGAGCTTGGTCCGAGTCTCCTCCTCGAGCTTTTTCGCCGCCGCTGCCTCCGTCAGAGCCACAGCCTTGGCGTTATTGGCCTCGCCAGAGGGACTCGGGCGGCTACCCTCGCCATGAGGATCGCCCAACCGACGCTCCTCCTGCAAGACATCCGCCATCTCGTTCATCGTCCGGCGAGCCTCCCCCGCCGCCGACCGCTCACGTGCTACAGCTTCCTGCGCCTCACGCAGCTCGGAGCCCAGTTGGCCGCGGTCCTCCTCCGCGGCCGCCCTTTGGCCGTGCAAGCGACGGAGGAACCCGGACTTACCCTCCGAGCGCTCCCGCAGACGCTGCAACAAGCCGGCACATCAACGCAAGGACCGGCAGGATTGGAAAGGCCGGGGAAATTTCGAGTACAACTTACCACACTAGCCAGGTCGACTCCACCGATGACCGCGTCCAGCACCATACTGGAGGACTCGAGGAGCTGACCTAGGCTCGCCCGCATCTTCTCCATCTCGCTTCACTCACGGGAGCCCCGCAGGATTCCTAATCTCCAAGCTCATGGCGCCGTCAGCGTGAATGACGCCGTCGTGGGTCGCCGCCGGCCACACTAAGACGGACGGTGATTTACCGAGGTTCTCTGCGTCGCCCCACCGCTTCGCCGACGGTGGGAGCCTCTGGCGTCGCCGGCGAATCAAGAACCACCACCACCGCCGCGACTCCTCCGGCTGCTCCTTGGCGATTTGCGGCGGGCTTCAGCCAGATCGGCAGACTTCAAGAATCGGTGGCGCGAGGCCCGCCCGCCATCGTCGGCCCCGGTCCCGACAATGCCGCCGCCGATCGCCGCCGGAGCCAGGGCGTGTCAACTCCACGGCCGACTCGACCGGCGATCAAGAAGAATCGCTTCCACGCCGGCCGCCGGCGCGCGACCAACGCCACCGTCCCCGCCATCTGCTCCGGCCCGGATGGCCTATCCCCAACCTCAGACGGTGGGGGTGGCGGCGTCGGTCCCGGTGGCAATTCCACCACCTCCGTCAGGCTCTCCCCCACGAACTCCCTAAAAGCACGGCCGGTTGGAGCGGCAAGCAAACCGCGAATGATGAAGAAACAAAACTAACCGCGTCGAGCGGGTGTTGAACAACCGCGCTCTCTTCGCCGGCCTCTCAGGCGAGGACGAGTCGTCTCTCTCTCCCTCCAGGGGCACCGCCGCCGAGGGCGTCCCCACCTGGGGCACCCCGACAGCGACTTCCGTATCGACGTCCTCCAGGTCGTCACTCGACGACAGCCCGAAGTCGAACGCTTCATACGGGTCACCGGGATCCCTGCCGTCGCTGGAGGACGACCCCACGTCGAGCGAGGAGAGGGCGGTCGACACCGACATCGCCTTCACCACAGCTGCCATGGCCTTGAGCTGCCCTCTTCTCCTTCCTCCTGCTCTCCCTGCGCTCTTTTCGAGCAGATTCCTCCAGCTCGGCCTTTTGGCGGACCGCCGCCCTCATCTCCTTCTCCCCCGGCAGCCATGCCCGGGAGGATGCCCCGAGCAGGCCCTGAAAGGGGGTAGGAATTCTATTCAGACTAGAAAGCAAGGAATTAAGACAAAGGATGCAGGGAAAGCAGGGAGGCCGCCCAATTACCAGATTTGGGGGGTTTTCCGCCGAGAAGGGCTCGGGAGCGCCGCCGACCGCCACCGTGGCTTTCACGACCAAGACTGTCGTCACCCGAGCCTCGACCTCCGACGGAGAAAGGTCCGAACGCTCCATCCTCATGGGGTCAGATGCTCCCACATACTCGAACATCGGGTGAGGCCTGTCCATGAGGGGTTGAACGCGTCTCGCCACAAATGCGCGGACGACAGCGTCTCCCGTCAGGCCTCGCCTCTTCAGACCCGCAAGCCGCTCAAGGATCACCTCCATCTTCCTCTTCTCCTTCGCGTCTGCTGGCCTGCTCCATTCAGGCATCGCCTCCGGTCCTCTCCGGTGAAGGCCGGGGCGCTGTCCCCCACATTCCGAATGTAGAACCATTCGGAGTGCCATCCTCGGTTCGATGAGGGCAGCTTCATGTCGATGTACTCCGACGACCGGTTGGACCGGAGCTGGATGGCGGCGCCACCTATCGGCGCCAGCTGTGCGCCCGCCACCGATTTTCCCTTCAGCGGCCGCATATGGAAGAAGTACCTCCAGAGGGCCCAATGGGGCTCGATCCCCAGGAAGGCCTCGCACAGCGTAATGAAGATCGCAATGTGCAGTACGCCATGGGGATTCAGGTGGTGCGGCTCCACCTTGTAAAAATGAAGGAGTCCGCGGACGAACGAGTGAAGGGGGAGCCCGAACCCGCGCTCGAAGAAAGACGCGGATACGACGATCTCGCTGCCGCCGCTCTGGGCCGCGGCCTGCGGCACCTCCACCGAGATACTTCATGGAGGAAGGAACCGCTTTCGCCAGCCAAGTCTTGCGAAGGCCAAGAATGGAGCACTCCGCCACGACATCTCCGAAAGAGCAGGACCGACGAGCGGAGAAGGGGGCTGAAGCGGGGAACTCCTCTCCTAGGTTTTCTTTGGCTTCCTCAAGAATCGACTCGACTCTTCTTTTGCAAATAAGAACGGGACAGCAGCAGAGAATCTGACCGAGGCTCCCCCCTTTTTTATAAGGAGCGCAACGCCCATCGGCCGGACAGGCGTCAGCCGGACCGACGGTGTCGCAAAGAAAATCGGCGTACGTTTCCTTCCCCGGCCATCGCGACGGTTCAATCCAGACGACGCCGATCCCCGGTCGCCTTTATGCAATTCTTGACAGACAAGAGCTGAGCGAAGGGCCACGATCGGGCGAGTGGGGCCTGACCCTGCCTCGCTCCCGAATCCGAAAAGGCGCCCGACAAGAACTAAGGCACTCAAGGTGCTGCGGTCCCCGGTTACGAAGGGCTCTCAACTTATGTTCGGGACCCGACCGAGTGTGGTGGGCTCCGAGCGCCCGACCACCAAGTGGGTGCACACATCACCCCGAACGAAAAATCGAGCGAGGGACGAGGATAAGGTGAGCTCCCAGTGGGCCTCCAGTTGGGCCGGCGGACGGCCCAATCAACTTTAATCGTGTTCGAGACCATACTTCACATTCTCCCGCGGAACCCGTCGACGGGTGGCAGCCAGCTGCGCTCTGGGTCGGCGGACGACCTAGAGTCCGACACGGGATCGAATAAAGAAAGGTTCTCATGGGTCGCCCCCAGGGGGTCGGACGCCCGCGACGGGGCAACGTCCGCTCGGAAACGGTCTCCTTTCGAGAAGCCACCAGGGCCCACTCGGACAAACCCGCTATCACCAAGACGAAGGCGCGGCGTTCAAGCCAACGCGCATGGCAACGCGCTGGCTCACCTCCAGTCCCACACCGCGACGGGCGATTCGTGGAAACGCCACCGCCTCGCCGACGTAAAGCGCTGGCGGCGCTTTATCTATTTTTGGCGCGACACCGACCTCACAGGTACATCGATCACGATGCGGCCGCCCGCGACACGAGTAAACCCCGACCGCTCTCCGATCCGCCGGGGCTCGGGCTCCATCCACCGGATCTTCCATACAACCCGCACCGACGATCGACCCGCTTGGCGGACGCCACGACCAAAGAGCCCGTCGTCTGAATCGATGCACTTATGGTGTTCAGACAACCTCGACCGGGAGCGCGAGGCCACCCGCCGAAGCCACCTCCACACACGAGGTAAACCCCCGACCGGCTCTCCGATCCGCCCGGGGGCTCGGGGGCTCCATCCACCGGATGCGCTCGCGCGCACCCGGGCAAAGTCGACCAGCACCCGACGAACAGGGTAAACCCCCGACCGGCTCTCCGACCCGCTCGGGGGCTCGGGGGCTATTGACGAGTACCCGGGGCATAGGTATCCCCAGCGGCCCAGGAGAAGCGTATGGGCCGCCGCCGCGCCTGAGCCTCAAACAAGAAGCCCAGCATGGAGGCCCACGACCTCCGACCGAGCCAACCCCAGAGGGCGCTCCGACCAGGCGCAACGGGACCGACACCCCGCGACCTACAGCGACGACGACCCAGGGTTGACCCAATCGATGGGTCGAGCCGATCGGCCGCCCCGAACGAGCTCGGCTCGTCTTCGCCGAAAAGCAGGCATCGGATTGTCGGGAACCAACCCCCACTGGTCGCCTGGATTGACTGACGCGACAATTCGCCACAACCGAAAGCAGAGCGGACGCCGCGCTTTCCCAAGACGCCTCCGGTCGACACCCTCGGCGTCGCCGACGAACGCAGAGAAAAGGTCGCGCCGCTTCGGAACGGACCGAACCGACCCTTCACGTCTTCACCAACCCAACGCAAGACGTGCAACCACCCGTCAGAAAGCCAGTCCAACGATCAGACACCGAGGCAGAGGACCGACTCGAGGCGAGGAGCCCCATCCATTTTTTCCTTTGCGACTCCGTAACCTCCGCCCACCGCCTTTCCGTTATATAAGGAAGGCGCGGCCCTTCGGGGAGGACGATCTAGGCAGTCGAACGCAACGCCCAAGTTGCCCTCAGAGCCATTCCAAGTGACCTCAGACATGAGGTGTCCCGAGCCCAAGCTCAAATTTCACTTGTAACACGATGGACACACCGAGTGAATAACATCCGACCACCGCTGGATCGAGTAGGGACGTTCACCGAACCAAGATAAACCCCGACCTCTTCTTTTGGTCTAACCATTCAAGGAGCGGAGCGCCGTAGCCCCTCTAAACCTACAAATTTACTTGCGGTTCTCAAAACACGAGCAATCCCGGCGAATGTATGAAAAGAAATACTAAAGTTGTAATTAAAGTTGTGTACATATATATTGTAATACATTAGACGATGAGCGTAAGAACAAATATGTGTACATATTTTAATACATTAGATGTAATTAAATTTGTTAATGAATGTTCAAGTGATTTAATTATCGTGCAAAGTGCATGATTGATTATCTGTGCTTTTAATTAGTTGTGATTTAACACACACACATATATATAATAGCTACGGAGAAATAGACATATATATATACAAAACATCGATGCTGTTGGAGAAACCAACCGGTACTAATCGAGGGTTCATCGAAGACGGTTGGAGACACCAACCGCATCGATGAGGTCCTCGGGGTTCCCGACACGCCACGCAGACTTTAACCGCATCGATACCCTATCAAGATCGGATGAGGGAACTGAACCGATGTTTTGAGCATCACCCAATAACTCGTGCGCTTTAAAATCGGTACTAAAGGCTGTTTTGAACCGGAACTAAAGGCCCTTTCCGTGATAGTGCACGTTCATCAAAGAGAGCCGGCGCACACGGCGTACATGCTCACCGCACCGTGCACCGAGGCACCAAGTGTAAAAATAAGGTCGCCGCCACGTCCCACTCAACCATGCACGTAGCAAGCCGCATCCAACTTGTACTCACCAACGCACGATATTTTGACCTATGATACACGATCCGATCTGATCACCAGCCCGTCCGGCCTGTACAGAACTGTCTACACGTAAAAATAATATTATCTAGCATGTGAAATTATTGTTGTCATTAAGGTTAACAATATTGTTTCGACATTAGTTTTTGATGAGCTGGTGGTACTGAAATTCATGAAAAATCGAACGATTTCGAAAGTCAAATGCATTTGAAATCTAGTCAAATCGCGGAGCGAAATTCGAACGAAAAGGTCGAAAACCGCTCCAAAAGCGGTGAATTTTGGATGGTTTTCTTGAAAATCGGTGACATATTAAAAATTGGGGGAGGGGGAATGGTAAAAAAATGGGAAAATTGTAAAAAATGTTGTAAAATTTATAAAAAACCATTAAAGGCTCAAAAAAATGAAAAATGCAAGAAATATAAAAAATTATGGAAAAATATGAAAAAAAATCTGATATGATCTTTCCAAAATATGAAAAATTTCGGTATGAACTTGCTATATTTTAGACAATTGTAAGTTGTAAAGTAGGCAATTAACGATAATATGTCAACAAATAATCTTTCATTTCAATACTACTCACATATCAATTAAATAAGTGCAAAAATAGGCATTTACATAATCACATACTAATACCATTCACATATCAATACTATTTATATTTTAATACTTTTCATTTGAAGTTGTGAAGTAGGGATAGCTTCGTCGTTTTTCCATTATCACACATACCATATTCGACCTACATGAACAAAATATTAGTAAAAAATTGAGTGTCAATGAAATGAAACATAAAAATGAAATAAAATTTGGCATGAGCTTTGCTATATTTTAGATAATCTAAAGTTGTAAAGTAGGCATTTAGCAATAATATATCAGCAAATAATCTTTCATTTCAATATCATTCATATATCAATCCAACAAGTGTAAAAAATAGGCATTCACATATCAATACCATTCACATTTCGATACCTTTCATTTGAAGATGTAAAGTAGGAATATTTTCATCGTCTTTCCAACACATATGCTATGTTAGTAAAAAATCAACTTGCAATGAAATGAAACATTACCTTCAGAGCTCAAAAATGATTTTGAGGAATCCAGGATTAAGAAGAGTTAGAATATGTTATGATTTTGAGGAATCCTGATTTATCTCTAACACATCACTCACCATCGCGGTGTTACGATGATAATAAGGGTCTGTTTGGTAGAGCTCCAGATTCTAGCTTCACCTGAAATCTGAAACTTGTAGGCTAAAATAAAGTGAATTAAGTTTATATTTTTTTGTCTAAAATGTAAATAAGATGATCTATCTAAACACTCTTAATGTATTCACAGCTTTAACTTCACGAATCTGGTGAAGCTAGAATTTTCTGCTTATTCATCAGATTCATGAATCTAGAAAAACTGAATCCATGCCAAACACACCCTAATACTTCTCTATCTCCTGTTAGCTTCTGCATGGGTTCGAACCAGCCAGGCTTCGCGAAGGTACGGACCTGTGACTACGCGTGTCTCTCTACGTGGCCGTCATGTATGAGCCCCGGCGTGCTACGTGTCCCCGTGCCTGTCTCGTAGCTACAGCTTATAGATATTGTCTGCTATTAATCCTTGCCATCGGCAGTGCACTGAAGCTGAGTTGAGCAATAACAAGTGATCTTGCTTTCCGAGTGATTTGATCAGTTCGTGTTTCTCTGTGTGTGTGAGAGTTTGTTTGAGCTAGTAAGTGAAAGATGGCCTCCAACCAGGAACAGGCTAGCTACCGCGCCGGCGAGACCAAGGCCCGCACCGAGGTGACCGCCTCCATCGATCGATCGTTTTCTATATAATTTTCGTACGACATCCATGTAGCTGCTGCGTGCACGCATGGCGCATGATTTAATCTGTTGCCCGTCTCGGAGAAGTTTCTTGTTCGTCGCAGGAGAAGGCGGGGCATTTGTTACAGGCGCGACCAACACTACTACATCGAGGCTTACATCAAAAACCGTTTGTAATATGGAACATCACAGACGGTTATATACTCAAACCGTCAGTGTAAATATCACAGACGGTTTTATATTACAACCGTCTGTGAAGTATGAAATATCACAGACGGTTTCTAAATATAACCGTCTGCGATGTCTACAGTACTCATTACAGACGGTTTCTAAGAAAACCGTCTATGAAATCACAGACGGTTATATAACAAAACCGTCTGTAATAGCTACAGTAGTCATTACAGACTGTTATATTTAGAAACCGTCTGTGATATTTCTTACATTACAGACGGCTGTAATATAAAACCGTCTGTGATATCTCACGTATAAACAGAGTCTCCAGTGGCCCAGCCACTTCTCTCGGGAAACATGGCCCAATTTCTCTTCTTTCTTTTCACACGGGCAACAATTGGGAATAAAACAGACCATGAACATGAGTTTAAAATGGAAAAAAGGTCTGAAAGACTTATTCTTTTTTCAAAGAAGGATAAGAGAATTTAAAGATTTTATGTTATGTTATTATGTGCTATTTACTATCTTTGGCTTTGGGAAAAGTTTTCTACTTTTGAAGTTCTTGACAAGTCCCAAGTGGAGGAGATTAAGAGGGCCCACCACTTGCTTATAGAGTTTCGCTTTCATCATGCATTTGGTTTGTAGATAAAATCGCTTTTGATGAGATTCGGTTCTTAAAAAAAGCTGTGCGTGATGTTCACCACATCACGACGGTTTTAATTTGAAATCGCCACAAATAATAAAAAATAGAAAATTTTAAATATTGATAATTACCTCTCCTCGCCTTTCTAATTTGAAAGAATTGAAATTAAATAATATTATATTTGAAATAATTGAACTAATATTCTATTTGCAATAATAAAAAAAGAATGGCTGAAATAGATTCAAAACTTCGGAGGCCGTTTTGAGGCCCTACACGATCTTTTTTTGAATTCGTCGCCAAGACGCACTCGCACAAACCAGCGTGATCCCACCATCTAATTTTGTGAGATGAGCTCCTAAGGGAAGCACATGGCACCGGGCAGAAGCGTTGTAAACTTTTGATCGCTTCTCATGGATGGCCACCGCTGGTCCGAAAATCGATCTGGGGTAGGAAGGCGCCAAGTTGTCTTTTTGGTTAATCTAGTTGAACATTAATTATAATGTCATCATAGCTGACAGCATATGTCTGTACCACCACTGGCCGTGTGTTTTCCTACTTTCCTTTGTTTTTTTGGGGGGGTGGGGGGTTTCATGTGTGGTTTTCTTAATGAAGATTGGCGATATGGCCTGTTCCTCTAAAGAAAAGGATCTTTCTAGCGGAAAACGCTCCATAGGCATAGTGTTCGTCTGATGCCAATTTTGATCCGACAGTTGAAATATGTGCCCTTTATTGAAGGTAAAAGAAGAAAAGAACCTTTATTAAAGGTAAAAGAAGAAAAGAAGCGACGAGAAGTACTAAAACGAAAAGCATAGGCATGCATGCATGCGTTAACTTGTTCCATATGTGCAGGCGTGGATGGAATTGAGGCGACGAAAAGTGGGCGGACCTACCGGCCTTCCCCATGTAGTAGGCTCTGATACTCCTGCCTCGACCCTCCCATCGTGTGAGCTACCGCCGCCTCCACGTGCTGCTTGCTAGCTAGCACATACATTCGATTCAATCGACGATCGGCCGACGACGACAAATTTATCGCCGATCGATCGATAGCTCCGCCTTCGAAGTTCGAAAGTTCGCTGGCCCAATCGCCCTGCTGCACGCGCTGCTGCAAGTTGAGTTGATTGTTCGTCAGTCTGCTCGAAGTTGGCGAGCGCAGCATCCGAATGCACGCGCGCGCCGCGACGTAGCTTCTAGCTCATCCGATCGATTGCATGCATTAATTGTCCCGCCACCGGGCCGCGGCGAGATGAAGCTCGCACGCTAAGTCTCAGCGAGGCGTCGGCGGGACGAGGAAGAGGTCGGAGGCGGCGGCGGGAGTACTTCCCCTCGACGCCGCCAAGGAGGCCGGTGGTCGCTGGGTACGCTCAAGGCCGCGACGGCGCCATCATCCTCACGGCGCCCTCATCGGCTCTCGCCGCCAAGACCAACGTGTCGCGCACTATTACTACAGGTGGCGCCGACGCCGCCACCAACCCTAGTGCCGCCGCTGTTAATAATGTCAATGTCCCCAGCCGATAGTGACAATGACGTCCCCTCCACTCTGCGGCTGCGTCCGGTTGTTGACGACGCAGACGACGGAATCGAGGGCGCTGTTCTGCGTGCAGTCGCCGAGCTTCAAGTGGTTCGTGCATCCCGCTCGCCGTCGGGGCACGCGATGTCGACGAGGAGCTCTTCTGGCGCGCATCCATGGTGCCCCGCATGGAGGAGTACCGCACCAAATACAAGCGTGCCCAAGGTGGCGTTCGTTTCGACCAAGCATCTCGCCGTCAAGGCCGCTTATGGGTGCGCTTCTTCCGAGGGCACGAGGGGCTGTACTCAGACGTGTATGTGCACGCTACGCCCGAGTACAGCCGAACGTGTCGGCGCTGCCGCCTTCCACGGGCGGTAGATCCCGAGCCGGGGTGTCGGGGCAGATCATGCCGGTGGACGCGAGAAGCTGCCGGCCGCGAACGCCGGCTGACTACCGAATGAGCGGTTCGTGCTAGTGTCCGAGAGCTGCATCCCTGTGTTCAACTTCTGGACGGTGTACGAGTACCTGGTCAACTCGGCGCAGAGCTACGCGGAGTCGCATAACATCGACGCGCGCAGCAGCGGATTTGCATAAACTCCGCGCATGGCGCCGGACATCCAGAGGAGTAGTGGCGCAAAGGGCTCCGAGTGGTTCGAGCTCACCGCGAAGCCGGCCGTGGACGGTGGCGACCACGGTATTACGCCATCTTCCGCAGCACCGCGACGCTGCGTGCTACCCCGACGAGCACTACATCCCGACGTACTCGCACTCATCGCGACGGCTACAGAACGCCAACCGCACCTCACCGGTGGATCGGTCGACGGGGCCGCACCCGCCGCCTACGGCAAATCGAAGGCCACGCCGCCTTCGTGCAAGCCATCCGAAACAACGCACGCAAAGGCACCTACAACGGCAAGTCCACCACCGTGTGCTACCTTCGCCGCCAGAAGTTCAGCGCCAAAGGCGCCGCACGCTCTCGACTCACCTCCACGCCTCGACTTCGACCGATCGATCCACCGCTGTTACTTTTTAGTTGATTAATTTGTTCTCGCACTACTACAATGAGGCTTATATCAGACGCGACGATCACGAGACGGTTTTGAAAACCGCTCGTGATATGGAACATCACGCACGGCTATATACTCAAACCGTCAAATATCACACGGTTTAATATTACAACCGCTCAGTGATGTATGAAATATCACAGACGGTTTCTAAATATAACCGTCTGTGATGCCTACAGTACTAATTACAGACGGTTTCTAAGTAAAACCGTCTGTGAAATCACAGACGGTTATATAACAAAACCGTCTGTAATAGCTACAGTAGTCATTACAAACTGTTATATTTAGAAACCGTTTGTGATATTTCTTACATCACAGACAGCTGTAATATAAAACCGTCTGTGATATCTCACGTATAAACAGAGTCTCCAGCGGCCCAGCCACTTCTCTCGGGAAACATGGCCCAATTTCTCTTCTTTCTTTTCACACTGGCAACAATTGGGAATAAAATGCACTATGAACATGAGTTTACAATGGAAAAATGTCCGAAAGACTTATTCTTTTTCTAAAGGAGGATAAGAGAATTTAAAGATTTTATGTTATGTTATTATGTGTTATTTACTACCTTTGGCTTTGGGAAAAGTTTTCTACTTTTGAAGTTCTTGACAAGTCCCAAGTGGAGGAGATTAAGAGGGCCCACCACTTGCTTATAGAGTTTCGCTTTCATCACAAAGGTTTGTAGATAAAATCGCTTTTGATGGGACTCGTTTAGTTAAAAATTGTCTCGTGTTGTTCACCACATCACGCATTTATTTTAATTTGAAATCGCCACAAATAATAAAAAATAGAAAATTTTAAATATTGATAATTACCTCTCCGCTTTCTAATTTGAAAGAATTGAAATTAAATAATATTATATTTGAAATAATTGAACTAATATTCTATTTGCAATAATTAAAATAATGGTGAAATAGATTCAAAACTTGAGGCCGTTTTGAGGCCCTAAACGACCTTTTTGAATTCCGTCACAAGACACACTCGCACAAACCAAAGCAGGATCCGACCATCTGATTTTGTGAGATGAGCTCCTCGGAAGGGAAGCACATGGCACTGGCAGGAAGCAGCAGAAACTTTTGATCGCTCTCATGGATGGGCACCGTTGGTCCGAAGAATCGATCTAGGGTAGGAAGGCGCTGAAGTTGTCCTTTTGGTTAATCTAGTTGAACATTAATTACAATGTCATCATAGCTGACAGCATATGTCTGTACCACCACTAGCCGTGTGTTTTCCTGCTTTCCTTTGTTTTTTTTTGGGTGGGGGGGTTTCATGTGTGGTTTTCTTAATGAAGATTGGCGATATGGCTTGTTCCTCCAAAGAAAAGGATCTTTCTAACGGAAAACGCCCATAGGCATATAGTGTTCGCCTCGATGCCAATTTTGATCCGACAGCTTGAAATATGTGCCCTTTATTGAAGGTAAAGAAGAAAAGAACCTTTATTGAAGGTAAAAGAAGAAAAGAAGCGACGAGAAGTACTAAAACAAAAAGCACGTGCATGCATGCATGTGCTTACTTGTTCCATATGTGCAGGCGTGGAGGAATTGAGGCGACGAGTCGCAAGGTGGACCGGCCGCCTTCCCCATGGAGTAGGCTCGATCCTCCTCCGCCTCGACCCTCCCATCGTGTGAGCTACCGGCCACCTCCACGCGTTTAGCTAGCTAGCTAGCACATACATTCGATTCAATCGACGACCCGCTTAACGACGACAATATCGCCGATCGATCGATAGCTCCGCCTTCGAAGTTCGAAGTTCGCTGGCCCAATCGCCCTGCCGTGGCACGCTGCAAGTTGAGTTGATTGGTCGTCACGTCTGCTCGAAAGTTAAGGCATCCGCATGCACAAAGCCTGCACGGACGTAGCTTCTAGCTCATGTGATCGACAGCATGCATTAATTGTCCTGCCTACCTGGGCCGTGCGAGATGAAGGCTGGCACGCTCAAGTCTCGGCGAGGCAGAGTCGGGGACGAGGAAGAGGTCGGAGGCGGTGGCGAGGAGTACACTTCCCGATGCCGCAAAGGAGGCCGGTGGTCGTCGGGCCGCTCAAGGCCGCGACGGCGCCATCATCCTCACGGCGGCGCCCTCATCGGCCTCCGCCACAAGACCAACGTGTCGCGCCATTACTACTACAGAGGCATCGACGCCGCCACCAACCCTAGTGTCAGCCGTCATTAATAATGTCAATGTCCCAGCCGATAGTGACAACGACGCCCCTCCACTCGCGGCCGCCGGTCACGACGACGGCAGACGACGGAATCAGAGGGCGTTGCCCCGGCGTGTCGCTGAGCTTCAAGTGGTTCGTGCATCCTGGCTCGCCGTCGGGGCACGCGATGTCGGACGAGGAGCTCTTCTGGCGCGCGTCCATGGTACCCCGCATGGAGGAGTACCTGCATCACCGTGCCCAAGGTGGCGCTCTCGTTCTCGACCATGCATGCCGCCGCTGTCAAGCCGCTATGGGAGCGCTTTCTTCCGAGGGCACGAGGGTCAGACTCGTGTATGTGCACGCCGCCCGAGTACAGCCGAACGTGTCGGCGCTGCCGCCTTCCACGGCGGCAGATCCCGAGCCGGGTGTCGGGGCAAGATCACGCCGGTGGACGCGAGAAGCGGCCGCCGCGAACGCGCCGGCAGACCGGAATAAATGAGCGGTTCGTGCTAGTGTCCGAGAGCCGATCCCTGTTCAACTTCCAACGGTGTACGAGTACCGTCAACTCGGCAGCAGAGCTACGCGGAGTCGCATAACATCGACGCGCCGCAGCGGCGCTGACGGCATAACTCCAAGATGGCGCCGGACATCCAGAGGAGCAAGTGGGCGCAAGGGCTCCGAGTGGTTCGAGCTCACCGCGAAGCCGCCGTGGACGTGGTGGCGACCACCCAGACCACGCCATCTTCCGCAGCATCGCACGCCTCGCATACCCCCGACGAGCACTACATCCCGACGCATTCGCACTGCTGCACGGCAGCCGCGAACGCCAACCGCACCTCACCGGGTGGATGGGTCGCTGGGGCCGCACCCGGCCACGGCAAATCGAGTGTCACGCCGCCTTCGTGCAAAGCATCCAAACAACGCACGCAAGGTACCTATAACGGCAAGCCCACCACCGTGCTACCTTTCGCCAGAAGTTCGCGACCAGAGCGCCGCACGCTCCTCGACCTCACCTCCACGCCTCGACTTCGACCGATCGCCCATCGCTCATATTTTTTGGTTGATTAATTTGTTCCGTGCACTACTACAATGAGGCTTATATCGACGCGACGATCACAGACGGTTTTGAAAACCGCTTGTAATATGGAACATCACGACGGTTATATACTCAAACCGTCGGTGTAAATATCACGAGACGGTTTTATATTACAACCGTCTCGAAGTATGAATATCACGACGGTTTCTAAATATAACCGTCTGCGATGTCTCGATACTCATTACGCACGGTTTCTAAGTAAAATCGTCATGAAATCACTGCACGGTTATATAACAAAACCGCTCTGTAATAGCTACAGAGTCATTACTGCATCGTTATATTTGGAAACCGCTCGTGATATTTTTACATCACGAGACGGCTGTAATATAAAACCGTCTCGTGATATCTCACGTATAAACAGAGTCTCCAGTGGCCCAGCCACTTCTCTCGGGAAACATGGCCCAATTTCTCTTCTTTCTTTTCACACGGGCAACAATTGGGAATAAAACAGACCATGAACATGAGTTTAAAATGGAAAAAAAAGGTCTGAAAGACTTATTCTTTTTTCAAAGAAGGATAAGAGAATTTAAAGATTTTATGTTATGTTATTATGTGCTATTTACTATCTTTGGCTTTGGGAAAAGTTTTCTACTTTTGAAGTTCTTGACAAGTCCCAAGTGGAGGAGATTAAGAGGGGCCCAGCCACTTCGTTTATAGAGTTTCGCTTTCATCACAGACGGTTTGTAGATAAAATCGTTTTTGATGAGACGGTTCTAGCCAAAAACTGTCTGTGATGTTCACCACATCACAGACGGTTTTAATTTGAAATCGTCACAAATAATAAAAAATAGAAAATTTTAAATATTGATAATTACCTCTCCTGCCTTCTAATTTGAAAGAATTGAAATTAAATAATATTATATTTGAAATAATTGGAACTAATATTCTATTTGCAATAATAAAAAAAGAATGGCTGAAATAGATTCAAAACTTCGGAGGCCGTTTTGAGGCCCTAAACGATCTTTTTTTGGAATTCCGTCGCCGCGCACGCACTCGCACAAACTAGCAGGATCCGACCATCTAATTTTGTGAGATGAGCTCCTCGGAAGGGAAGCACATGGCACTGGCAGGAAGCAGCAGAAACTTTTGATCGCTCTCATGGATGGCCACCGTTGGTCCGAAAATCGATCTGGGGTAGGAAGGCGCTGAAGTTGTCCTTTTGGTTAATCTAGTTGAACATTAATTATAATGTCATCATAGCTGACAGCATATGTCTGTACCACCACTGGCTGTGTGTTTTCCTACTTTCCTTTGTTTTTTTTGGGGTGGGGGGTTTCATGTGTGGTTTTCTTAATGAAGATTGGCGATATGGCTTGTTGCTCCAAATAAAAGGATATTTCTAGTGGAAAACGCTCCATAGGCATAGTGTTCGTCTGATGCCAATTTTGATCCGACAGTTGAAATATGTGCCCTTTATTGAAGGTAAAAGAAGAAAAGAACCTTTATTAAAGGTAAAAGAAGAAAAGTAGCGACGAGAAGTACTAAAACGAAAAGCATAGGCATGCATGCATGCGTTAACTTGTTCCATATGTGCAGGGCAGGGATGGAATTGAGGCGACGAGTGCGGGGCGTGGACCGGCTGGCCTTCCCCCCATGTAGTAGGCTCGGATACTCCTCTGCCTCGACCCCTCCCATCGTGTGAGCTACCGGCCGGCCTCCACGTGCCAAGCTTGCTAGCTAGCACATACATTCGATTCAATCGACGACCGGGCCGACGACGACAGCTATCGCTCGATCGATCGATAGCACCGGCCTTCGAGTTCGAAAGTTCGTCGCCCAATCGTCTGTCGCGGCGCACGCTGCAAGTTGAGTTGATTGTTCGTCGTCCGTTCGAGTTGGCAGGCAGGCATCTGGAATGCACGTGCGCGCTCGCGGACGTAGCTTCTAGCTCATCTGATCGATTGCATGCATTAATTGTCCTGCCTACCTGGGCCGTGCGAGATGAAGCCTGGCACGCTCAAGTCTCGGCGAGGCAGCGTCGGGGACGAGGAAGAGGTCGGAGGCGGCGGCGGGGAGTACAGCTTCCCTCGACGCCGCGCAAGGAGTGCTGGTGGTCGTCGGGGCTGCTCAAGGCCGCGACGGCGCTCATCATCCTCACGGCCGGCGTCCTCATCGGTCTCGCCGCCAGCACCAACGTGTCGCGCTACTACTACTACATGGCGTCGACGTCGCCACCAACCCTAGTGCTGCTGCTGTTAATAATGTCAATGTCCCCAGCGATAGTGACAGCGACGTCCCCTCCACTCTGCGGTCGTCGAAGTTGCTGACGACGGCAGACGACGGAATCAGAGGGCGTTGCCCCGGCGTGTCGCTGAGCTTCAAGTGGTTCGTGCATCCTGGCTCGCCGTCGGGGCACGCGATGTCGGACGAGGAGCTCTTCTGGCGCGCATCCATGGTGCCCCGCATGGAGGAGTACCCGTACCAGCGCGTGCCCAAGGTGGCGTTCCTGTTCCTGACCCGCGGGCCGCTGCCGTTCGCGCCGCTATGGGTGCGCTTCTTCCGAGGGCACGAGGGGCTGTACTCCGTGTATGTGCACGCGCTGCCCGAGTACAGGCTGAACGTGTCGGCGTCGTCGCCCTTCCACGGGCGGCAGATCCCGAGCCAGGGGGTGTCGGGGGGCAGCATCACGCTGGTGGACGCGGAGAAGCGGCTGCTGGCGAACGCGCTGCTGGACCAGTCGAATGAGCGGTTCGTGCTAGTGTCCGAGAGCTGCATCCCGGTGTTCAACTTCCGGACGGTGTACGAGTACCTGGTCAACTCGGCGCAGAGCTACGTGGAGTCGTACAACATCGGCGCAGCCGCAAAGGCGCTGGACGGTACAACCCGCATGGCGCCGGACATCGGGAGGAGTAGTGGCGCAAAGGGCTCCGAGTGGTTCGAGCTCACCATGCCGGCCGTGGGCGTGGTGGCGGACCACCGGTACTACGCCATCTTCCGCAAGCACTGCACGCCCTCGTGCTACCCCGACGAGCACTACATCCCGACGTACACACACTGCCAGACGGCTACAGAACGCCAACCGCACCCTCACCGGGTGGATCGGTCGCCGCGGGGGCGACCGGCGCTTCTAAGAATCGGCGTCACGCCGCCTTCGTGCAAGCCATCCGAAACAACGGCACGCAGCGGCACCTACAACGGCAAGTCCACCACCGTGTGCTACCTCTTCGCCAGAAGTTCGCGCCAAATCGCGCCGCACGCGCCTCGACCTCACCTCCACGCCTCGACTTCGACCGTCGATCCATTGCTGTTACTTTTTTAGTTGATTAATTTGTTCTGGCACTACTACGGCGAGGCTTATATCGAGGCGACGATCACGAGACGGTTTTGAAAACCGCTCGTGATATGGAACATCCGAGCGGTTATATACTCAAGCCGTCGGTGTAAATATCACGACGGTTTAATATTACAACCGTCAGGATGTATGAAAATATCACGAAGGTTTCTAAATATAACCGCCTGCGTGATGCCTCTGATACTAATTACAAGCGGTTTCTAAGTAAAACCGTGCAGGAAATCCTGAGCGGTTATATAACAAAACCGTCTGTAATAGCTACAGTAGTCATTACAAACTGTTATATTTAGAAACCGTTTGTGATATTTCTTACATCACAGACAGCTGTAATATAAAACCGTCTGTGATATCTCACGTATAAACAGAGTCTCCAGCGGCCCAGCCACTTCTCTCGGGAAACATGGCCCAATTTCTCTTCTTTCTTTTCACACGGGCAACAATTGGGAATAAAACAGACCATGAACATGAGTTTACAATGGAAAAAATGTCTGAAAGACTTATTCTTTTTTCAAAGGAGGATAAGAGAATTTAAATATTTTATGTTATGTTATTATGTGTTATTTACTACCTTTGGCTTTGGGAAAAGTTTTCTACTTTTGAAGTTCTTGACAAGTCCCAAGTGGAGGAGATTAAGAGGGGCCCAGCCACTTCGTTTATAGAGTTTCGCTTTCATCACAGGAGGTTTGTAGATAAAATCGTTTTTGATGGGACGGTTCTAGCCAAAAATTGTCTGTGTTGTTCACCACATCACAGACGATTTTAATTTGAAATCGTCACAAATAATAAAAAATAGAAAATTTTAAATATTGATAATTACCTCTCCTGCCTTCTAATTTGAAAGAATTGAAATTAAATAATATTATATTTGAAATAATTGGAACTAATATTCTATTTGCAATAATTAAAAATAATGGCTGAAATAGATTCAAAACTTCGGAGGCCGTTTTGAGGCCCTAAACGACCTTTTTTTGGAATTCCGTCGCCGCGCACACACTCGCACAAACCAGCAGGATCCGACCATCTGATTTTGTGAGATGAGCTCCTCGGAAGGGAAGCACATGGCACTGGCAGGAAGCAGCAGAAACATTTGATCGCTCTCATGGATGGGCACCGTTGGTCCGAAGAATCGATCTGGGGTAGGAAGGCCATGAAGTTGTCCTTTTGGTTAATCTAGTTGAACATTAATTACAATGTCATCATAGCTGACAACATACGTCTGTACCACCACTAGCCGTGTGTTTTCACCTTTCCTTTGTTTTTTGGGGTGGGGATTTCATGTGTGGTTTTCTTAATGAAGATTGGCGATATGGCTTGTTCCTCGAAAGAAAAGGATCTTTCTAACGGAAAACGCTCCATAGGCATAGTGTTAAATCGATGCCAATTTTGATCCGGCAGTTGAAATATGTGCCCTTTATTGAAGGTAAAAGAAGAAAAGAACCTTTATTGAAGGTAAAAGAAGAAAAGAAGCGACGAGAAGTACTAAAACAAAAAGCACAGGCATGCATGCATGCGTTTACTTGTTCCATATGTGCAGGGCAGGGAGGGAATTGAGGCGACGAGTGCGGCGCGTGGACCGGCTGGCCTTCCCCCCATGGAGTAGGCTCGGATCCTCCTCTGCCTCGACCCCTCCCATCGTGTGAGCTACCGGCCAGCCTCCACGTGCCTAGCTAGCTAGCTAGCACATACATTCGATTCAATCGACGACCCGGCCAACGACGACAGCTATCGCTCGATCGATCGATAGCTCCGGCCTTCGAGTTCGAGTTCGTCAGTTCCAATCGTCCCGTCGTGGCACGCGCGCGCAAGTTGAGTTGATTGGTCGTCGTCCGTTCGAGTTGGCAGGTAGGCATCCGGCATGCACAAGCGCGCTCGCGGACGTAGCTTCTAGCTCATGTGATCGATTGCATGCATTAATTGTCCTGCCTACCTGGGCCGTGCGAGATGAAGGCTGGCACGCTCAAGTCTCGGCGAGGCAGCGTCGGGGACGAGGAAGAGGTCGGAGGCGGTGGCGAGGAGTACAGCTTCCCCCCGATGCCGCGCAAGGAGTGCTGGTGGTCGTCGGGCGCTTGCTCAAAGCGCGGCAGCGCCATCATCCTCACGGCCGGCGTCCTCATCGGTCTCGCCGCCAAGCACCAGCGTGTCGGCGCTACTACTACTACGATGGCATCGGCGTCGCCACCAACCCTAGTCTTTCGCTGTTATTAATAATGTCAATGTCCCCAGCCGATAGTGGCAGCGGCGTCCCCTCCACTCTGCGGTCGTCGAAGCTGCGGCGACGGCGAGACAGCGGAATCGAGGGCGTTGCCGGCGTGTCGCCGAGCTTCAAGTGGTTCGTGCATCTGGCTCGCCGTCGGGGCCTGCGATGTCGAACGAGCTCTTCGCGCGCGTCCATGGTACCCGCATGGAGAGTACCGTGCAGCCGCGTGCCAAGGTGGCGTTCTGTTCTGACCATGTCACCGCCGTTCGCGCCGCTATGGGAGCGCTTCTTCCGAGGGCACGAGGGGCTGTACTCCGTGTATGTGCACGCGCTGCCCGAGTACAGGCTGAACGTGTCGGCGTCGTCGCCCTTCCACGGGCGGCAGATCCCGAGCCAGGGGGTGTCGTGGGGCAACATCACCGTGGTGGGCGAGAAGCTTGGCCGCGGCGCCTTATTTCTTTGGACGGTCGAATGAGCGGTTCGTGCTAGTGTCCGAGAGCTGCATCCCGGTGTTCAACTTCCGAACGGTGTACGAGTACCTGGTCAACTCGGCGCAGAGCTACGTGGAGTCGTACAACATCGACGTGCCGCAGTGCGCGGGACGGTACAACCCGCGCATGGCGCCGGACATCCAGGAGGAGCAGTGGCGCAAGGGCTCCGAGTGGTTCGAGCTCAGCCGCGAGCTGGCCGTGGACGTGGTGGCGGACCACGGTACTCGCCATCTTCCGCAGCACCGTGCGCCCTCGTGCTACCCGCGAGCACTACATCCCGACGTACACACTTTCTTTGACGGCACGCGAACGCCAACCGCACCCTCACAGGTGGATCGGTCGTATGCGGGGCCGCACCGTAGCCTTCGGCAAATCGAGTGTCACGCCGCCTTCGTGGCGAAGCCATCCAAACAACGCACGCAGCGATTACACCTACAACAACAAGCCCACCACCGTGTGCTACCTCTTCGCCAGAAGTTCGCGACCGATCGCTTCGGCACGCTCCTCGACCTCACCTCCACTCCTCGACTTGACCGATCGCTTCCTTTGCTGTTACTTTTTGGTTGATTAATTTGTTCGAGCACTACTACGGCGAGGCTTATATCGAGCGCGACGATCACGACGGTTTTGAAAACCGTCGCGATATGGAACATCCTGACGGTTATATACTCAAACCGTCGATGTAAATATCACGACGGTTTTATATTACAACCGCTGCATGATGTATGAAATATCACGACGGTTTCTAAATATAACCGTCTGTGATGTCTAATACTCATTACAGGCGGTTTCTAAGTAAAATCGTCGTGAAATCCTGAGCGGTTATATAACAAAAGCGTCGTAATAGCTCTGATAGTCATTACTGCATTTTTATTTGGAAACCGTCTGTGATATTTCTTACATCACAGACGGCTGTAATATAAAACCGTCTGTAATATCTCACGTATAAACAGAGTCTCCAGCGGCCCAGCCACTTCTCTCGGGAAACATGGCCCAATTTCTCTTCTTTCTTTTCACACGGGCAACAATTGGGAATAAAACAGACCATGAACATGAGTTTAAAATGGAAAAATGGTCTGAAAGACTTATTCTTTTTTAAAAGAAGGATAAGAGAATTTAAAGATTTTATGTTATGTTATTATGTGTTATTTACTATCTCTGGCTTTGCGAAAAGTTTTCTACTTTTGAAGTTCTTGACAAGTCCCAAGTGGAGGAGATTAAGAGGGGCCCAGCCACTTCGTTTATAGAGTTTCGCTTTAATCACAGACGGTTTGCAGATAAAACCGTTTTTGATGAGACGGTTCTAGCCAAAAATTGTCTGTGATGTTCACCACATCACAGACGGTTTTAATTTGAAATCGTCACAAATAATAAAAAATAGAAAAATTTAAATATTGATAATTACCTCTCCTGTCTTCTAATTTGAAAGAATTGAAATTAAATAATATTATATTTGAAATAATTGGAACAAATATTCTATTTGCAATAATTAAAAAGAATGGCTGAAATAGATTCAAAACTTCGGAGGCCGTTTTGAGGCCCTAAACGACCTTTTTTTGGAATTCCGCATCACGCATATCTTGCACAAACCAACAGGATCCGACCATCTGATTTTGTGAGATGAGCTCCTCGGAAGGGAAGCACATGGCACTAGCAGAAAGCAGCAGAAACTTTTGATCGCTCTCATGGATGGGCACCGTTGGTCCGAAGAATCGATCTAAGGTAGGAAGGCGCTGAAGTTGTCCTTTTGGTTAATCTAGTTGAACATTAATTACAATGTCATCATAGCTGACAGCATATGTCTGTACCACCACTAGCCGTGTGTTTTCCTGCTTTCCTTTGTTTTTTTTTTGGGTGGGGGGGTTTCATGTGTGGTTTTCTTAATGAAGATTGGCGATATGGCTTGTTCCTCCAAATAAAAGGATCTTTCTAGTGGAAAACGCTCGATAGGCATAGTGTTCGTCTGATGCCAATTTTGATCCGACAGTTGAAATATGAGCCCTTTATTGAAGGTAAAAGATGAAAAGAACCTTTATTGAAGGTAAAAGAAGAAAAGAAGCGACGAGAAGTACTAAAACGAAAAGCACAGGCATGCATGCATGCGTTAACTTGTTCCATATGTGCATGGCTGGGAGGGAATTGAGGCGACGAGTGCGGCGCGTGGACCGGCTGGCCTTCCCCCCATGTAGTAGGCTCGGATCCTCCTCTGCCTCGACCCCTCCCATCGTGTGAGCTACCGGCCGGCCTCCACGTGCCTAGCTAGCTAGCTAGCACGTACATTCGATTCAATCGACGACCCGGCCAACGACGACAGCTATCGCTCGATCGATCGATAGCTCCAGCCTTCGAGTTCGAGTTCGTCTGTTCCAATCGTCCCGTCGCGGCACGCGCGCGCAAGTTGAGTTGATTGGTCGTCGTCCGTTCGAGTTGGCAGGCAGGCATCGGGCATGCACGAGCGCGCTCGCGGACGTAGCTTCTAGCTCATCTGATCGATTGCATGCATTAATTGTCCTGCCTACCTGGGCCGTGCGAGATGAAGCCTGGCACGCTCAAGTCTCGGCGAGGCAGCGTCGGGGACGAGGAAGAGGTCGGGCGCGCGGCGGGAGTCTGCTTCCCGGCGCCGCAAGCAAGGAGGCCGGTGGTCATCGGAATCGCTCAAGGCCGCGACGGCGCTCATCATCCTCATGACCGGCGTCCTCATCGGTCTCACCGCCAGCACCAACGTGTCGCGCTACTACTACTACAGTGGCATCGACGTCGCCACCAACCCCAGTGCTGCTGCTGTTAATAATGTCAATGTCCCCAGCGATAGTGACAGCGACGTCCCCTCCACTCTGCGGTCGTCGAAGTTGCTGACGACGGCAGACGACGGAATCAGAGGGCGTTGCCCCGGCGTGTCGCTGAGCTTCAAGTGGTTCGTGCATCCTGGCTCGCCGTCGGGGCACGCGATGTCGGACGAGGAGCTCTTCTGGCGCGCGTCCATGGTGCCCCGCATGGAGGAGTACCCGTACCAGCGCGTGCCCAAGGTGGCGTTCTGTTCACGACCATGGGCAGCCGCTCGTGCCGCTATGGGAGCGCTTCTTCCGAGAAACACGAGGGTTGTACTCGTGTATGTGCCGCCCGATCTGGTGAACGTGTCGGCGTCGTCGCCCTTCCACGGGCGGCGATCCGAAACCGAGGGTGTCGTGTCGGCGGCCTGCCGGTGGACGCGAGAAGGCTGCTGGCGAACGCATATTCTGACCCGATCGAACGAGCGGTTCGTGCTAGTGTCCGAGAGCATCCGGTGTTCAACTTCCGAGCGGTGTCTGAGTACTGGTCAACTTCGGCGCAGAGCTACGTGGAGTCGTACAACATCGGCGTCTTGCGATCTTGCGGGGCGGTACAACCGCCGCGATGGCGCCGACATCCAGAGGAGCGATGGCGCAAAAGGGCTCGAGTGGTTCGAGCTCGGCCGCGAGCCGGCCGTGGGCGTGGTGGCGGACCACGGTACTCGCCATCTTCCGCAGCACCGCGCGCCCTCGTGCTACCCCGCAAGCACTACATCCCGCGTACACTCGCACTTTGCAGACGGCAGCATAACGCCAACCGCACCCTCACCGGGTGGATCGTGTGTGAGGGGCGCACCCGCCGCTCTGACGGCCGTCGGCGTCCACGCCGCCGCCGTGCGAGCCATCCAAACAACGCACGCGATTACACCTACAACAAGCCCACCACCGTGTGCTACCTCTTCGCCCGAAGTTCGCGCCAAGTCGCTCGGCACGCTCTCGACCTCACCTCCACGCTCCTCGACTTGACCGTCGACCCATTGCACATTACTTTTTGGTTGGTTAATTTGTTCGAGCACTACTACGGCGAGGCTTATATCGACGCCTTACGATCACAGAGCGGTTTTGAAAACCGCTCGTGATATGGAACATCCTGAGCGGTTATATACTCAAGCGTCGGTGTAAATATCACGACGGTTTTATATTACAACCGCTCATGACGTATGAATATCATAGACGGTTTCTAAATATAACCGCTCGTGATGTCTATAATACTCATTACGAGGCGGTTTAAGTAAAAGCATGCAGGAAATCCTGACGGTTATATAACAAAACCGTCTGTAATAGCTACAGTAGTCATTATAGACTGTTATATTTATAAACCGTCTGTGATATTACTTACATCACAGACGGCTGTAATATAAAACCGTCTGTGATATCTCACGTATAAACAGAGTCTCCAGCGGACCAGCCACTTCTCTCGGGAAACATGGCCCAATTTCTCTTCTTTCTTTTCACACGGGCAAAAATTGGGAATAAAACAGACCATGAACATGAGTTTAAAATGGGAAAAAAGGTCTGAAAGACTTATTCTTTTTTCAAAGGAGGATAAGAGAATTTGAAGATTTTATGTTATGTTATTATGTGTTATTTACTACCTTTGGCTTTGGGAAAAGTTTTCTACTTTTGCAGTTCTTGACAAGTCCCAAGTGGAGGAGATTAAGAGAGCCCCAGCCACTTCGTTTATAGAGTTTCGCTTTCATCACAGACGGTTTGCAGATAAAACCGTTTTTGATGAGACGGTTCTAGCCAAAAACTGTCTGTGATGTTCACCACATCGCAGACGGTTTTAATTTGAAATCGTCACAAATAATAAAAAATAGAAAATTTTAAATATTGATAATTACCTCTACTGCCTTCTAATTTGAAAGAATTGAAATTAAATAATATTATATTTGAAATAATTGGAACTAATATTCTATTTGCAATAATTAAAAAGAATGGCTGAAATAGATTCAAAACTTCGGAGGCCATTTTGAGGCCCTAAACGACCTTTTTTGAATTCACACAAGACGCACTCTCGCACAAACCAAACAGGATCCGACCATCGATTTTGTGACATGAGCTCCTCGGAAGGAAGCACATAGCCTTTGGCAGCAGCGAAACTTTGATCGCTCTCATGGATGGGCACCGTTGGTCCAAAAATCGATCTGGGGTAGGAAGGCGCTGAAGTTGTCCTTTTGGTTAATCTAGTTGAACATTAATTACAATGTCATCAAAGCTGACAGCATTTGTCTGTACCACCACTAGCCGTGTGTTTTCCTGCTTTCCTTTGTTTTTTTGGGGGGTGGGGGGGTTCATGTGTGGTTTTCTTAATGAAGATTGGCGATATGGCTTGTTCCACCAAAGAAAAGGATCTTTCTAGCGGAAAACGCTCCATAGGCATAGTGTTCGTCTGATGCCAATTTTGATCGGACAGTAGAAATATGTGCCCTTTATTGAAGGTAAAAGAAGAAAAGAACCTTTATTGAAGGTAAAAGAAGAAAAGAAGCGACGAGAAGTACTAAAACGAAAAGCACAAAGCTTGCATGCATCGTTAACTTGTTCCATATGTGCGAGCGGGGGTGAAATAGATTGAAAACTTTGAGGCCGTTTGATGCCTTAAACGACCTTTTTTGAATTCGTCCGCCACAAGACGCACTCGCACAAACCAGCGAGGATCCGACCATCGATTTTGTGAGATGAGCTCCTCGGAAGGAAGCACATGGCCTTTGGCGAAGCAAGCAGAGTAAACTTTTGATCGCTCTCATGGATGGGCACCGTTGGTCCGAAGAATCGATCTTTGGGTAGGAAGGCCATGAAGTTGTCCTTTTGGTTAATCTAGTTGAACATTAATTACAATGTCATCATAGCTGACAGCATACGTCTGTACTACCACTAGCCGTGTGTTTTCCTGCTTTCCTTTGTTTTTTTTTTGGGCGTGGGGGGGTTTCATGTGTGGTTTTCTTAATGAAGATTGGCGATATGGCTTGTTCCTCGAAAGAAAAGGATCTTTCTAGCGGAAAACACTCCATAGGCATAGTGTTCGTCTGATGCCAATTTTGATCCGACAGTTGAAATATATGCCATTTATTGAAGGTAAAAGAAGAAAAGAACCTTTATTGAAGGTAAAAGAAAAAAAGAAGCGACGAGAAGTACTAAAACGAAAAGCACAGGCATGCATGCATGCGTTAACTTGTTCCATACGTGCAGGGCAAGGGCTGAAATAGATTCAAAACTTCGGAGGCCGTTTTGAGGCCCTAAACTTCGGGGTAGGAAGGCGCTGAAGTTGTCCTTTTGGTTAATCTAGTTGAACATTAATTACAATGTCATCATAGCTGACAGCATATGTCTGTACCACCACTAGCCGTGTGTTTTCCTGCTTTCCTTTGTTTTTTTTGGGGGTGGGGGGGTTTCAAGTGTGGTTTTCTTAATGAAGTTTGGCGATATGGCTTGTTCCTCCAAAGAAAAGGATCTTTCTAGCGGAAAACACTCCATAGGCATGGTGTTCGTCTGATGCCAATTTGGATCCGACAGTTGAAATATGTGCCGTTTATTGAAGGTAAAAGAAGAAAAGAACCTTTATTGATGGTAAAAGAAGAAAAGAAGCGACGAGAAGTACTAAAACGAAAAGCACAGGCATGCATGCATGCGTTAACTTGTTCCATATGTGCAGGGCAGGCGCTGAAATAGATTCAAAACTTCGGAGGCCGTTTTAAGGCCCTAAACGACCTTTTTTTGGAATTCCGTCGCCGCGCACACACTCGCACAAACCAGCAGGATCCGACCATCTGATTTTGTGAGATGAGCTCCTCGGAAGGGAAGCACATGGCATTGGCAGGAAGCAGCAGAAACATTTGATCGCTCTCATGGATGGGCACCGTTGGTCCGAAGAATCGATCTGGGGTAGGAAGGCCATGAAGTTGTCCTTTTGGTTAATCTAGTTGAACGTTAATTACAATGTCATCATAGCTGACAACATACGTCTGTACCACCACTAGCCGTGTGTTTTCCTGCTTTCCTTTGTTTTTTTTTGGGCGTGGGGGGATTTCATGTGTGGTTTTCTTAATGAAGATTGGCGATATGGCTTGTTCCTCGAAAGAAAAGGATCTTTCTAACGGAAAACGCTCCATAGGCATAGTGTTCGTCTAATGCCAATTTTGATCCGACAGTTGAAATATGTGCCCTTTATTGAAGGTAAAAGAAGAAAAGAACCTTTATTGAAGGTAAAAGAAGAAAAGAAGCGACAAGAAGTACTAAAACGAAAAGCACAAGCATGCACGCATGCGTTAACTTCTTCCATATGTGCAGGGCAGGGGCTGAAATAGATTCAAAACTTCGGAGGCCGTTTTAGGCCCTAAATGACCTTTTTTAGGAATTCCGTCACAGCGCCGCACTCAAGACAAACCAAGAGGATCCGACCATCGATTTTGTGAGATGAGCTCCTCGGAAGGAAGCACATGGCACTTTGGCAGAAGCAATGAAACTTTTGATCGCTCTCATGGATGGGCACTGTTGGTCCAAGAATCGATCTGGGGGTAGGAAAGTATTTGAAGTTGTCCTTTTGGTTAATCTAGTTGAACATTAATTACAATGTCATCATAGCTGACAGCATACGTCTGTACCACCACTAACCGTGTGTTTCCCTTCTTTCCTTTGTTTTTTTTGGGGGGTGGGGGGTTTCATGTGTGGTTTTCTTAATGAAGATTGGCGATATGGCTTGTTCCTCCAAAGAAAAGGATCTTTCTAGCGGAAAACGCTCCATAGGCATAGTGTTCGTCTTATGCCAATTCGATCCGACAGTTGAAATATGTGCCCTTTATTGAAGGTAAAAGAAGAAAAGAACCTTTATTGAAGGCAAAAGAAGAAAAAAAGCGACGAGAAGTACTAAAGCGAAAAGCAGAGCATGCATGCATGCGTTAACTTGTTCCATATGTGCGAGGCGAAATGAAATAGATTCAAAACTTGGAGGCCCTTTTCGTGCCCTAAACGACCATTTTTGGAATTCGTTGCAGCAAGACGCACTCGCACAAACCAATGAGGATCCAACCATCGATTTTGTGAGATGAGCTCCTCGGAAGGAAGCACATGGCACCGGCAGAAGTGCGTAAACTTTTGATCGCTCTCATGGATGGGCACCGTTGGTCCGAAGAATCGATCTGGGGTAGGAAGGCCCTGAAGTTGTCCTTTTGGTTAATATAGTTGAACATTAATTACAATGTCCTCATAGTCCGACAAATATATGTCTGTACCACCACTAGCCGTGTGTTTTCACCTTTCCTTTGTTTTTTTTGGGGTGGGGGGTGTTTCATGTGTGGTTTTCTTAATGAAGATTGGCGATATGGCTTGTTCCTCCAAAGAAAAGGATTTTTCTAGCGGAAAACGCTCCATAGGCATAGTGTTCGTCTGATGTCAATTTTGATCCGACAGTTGAAATATGTGCCCTTTATTGAAGGTAAAAGAAGAAAAGAACCTTTATTGAAGGTAAAAGAAGACAAGAAGCGACGAGATGTACTAAAACGAAAAGCACAGGCATGCATGCATGCGTTAACTTGTTCCCTATGTGCCGGGCAGGGGCTGAAATAGATTCAAAACTTCGGAGGTCGTTTTGAGGCCCTAAACGACCTTTTTTTGGAATTCCGTCGCCGCACACGCACTCGCACAAACCAGCAGGATCCGACCATCTAATTTTGTGAGATGAGCTCCTCGGAAGGGAACCACATGGCACTGGCAGGAAGCAGCAGAAACTTTTGATCGCTCTCATGGATGGGCACCGTTGGTCCGAAGAATCGATCTGGGGTAGGAAGGCGCTGAAGTTGTCCTTTTGGTTAATCCAGTTGAACATTAATTACAATGTCATCATAGCTGACAGCATATGTCTGTACCACCACTAGCCGTGTGTTTTCCTGCTTTCCTTTGTTTTTTTTTCGGTGGGGGGTTTCATGTGTGGTTTTCTTATTGAAGATTGGCGATATGGCTTGTTCCTCCACACAAAATGATCTTTCTAGCGGAAAACGCTCCCTGGGCATAGTGTTCCTCTGATGCCAATTTTGATCCGACAGTTGAAATATGTGCCCTTTATTGAAGGTAAAAGAAAAAAAGAACCTTTATTGAAGGTAAGAGAAGAAAAGAAGCGACGAGAAGCACTAAAACGAAAAGCAGAGGCATGCATGCATGCGTTAACTTGTTCCATATGTGCAGGGCAGGGGCTGAAATAGATTCAAAACTTCGGAGGCCGTTTTGAGGCCCTAAACGACCTTTTTTTGGAATTCCGTCGCCGCGCACGCACTTGCACATACTAGCGGGATCCGACCATCTGATTTTGTGAGATGAGCTCCTCGGAAGGGAAGCACATGGCACTGGCAGGAAGCAGTAGAAACTTTTGATCGCTCTCATGGATGGGCACCGTTGGTCCGAAGAATCGATCTGGGGTCGGAAGGCGCTGAAGTTGTCCTTTTGGTTAATCTAGTTGAACATTAATTACAATGTCATCGTAGCTGACAGCATATGTCTGTACCACCACTAGCCGTGTGTTTTCCTGCTTTCCTTTGTTTTTTTTGGGGTGGGGGGGTTTCATGTGTGGTTTTCTAAATGAAGATTGACGATATGGCTTGTTCCTCCAAAGAAAAGGATCTTTCTAGTGGAAAATGCTCTATAGGCATAGTGTTCGTCTGATGCCAATTTTCATCCGTCAGTTGAAATATGTGCCCTTTATTGAAGGTAAAAGAAGAAAAGAACCTTTATTGAAGGTAAAAGAAGAAAAGACGCGACGAGAAGTACTAAAACAAAAAGCACAGGCATGCATGCATGTGTTAACTTGTTCCATATGTGCAGGGCAAGGGCTGAAATAGATTCAAAACTTCGGATGCCGTTTTGAGGCCCTAAATGAACTTTTTGGAATTCGCCGCCACATAAGCACTCACACAAACCAATGAGGATCCGACCATCGATTTTGTGAGATGAGCTCCTCGGAAGGAAGCACATGGCATCGGCAGAAGCAAAGTAAACTTTGATCGCTCTCATGGATGGGCACCGTTGTTCAAAGAATCGATCTGGGGTAGGAAGGCGCTGAAGTTGTCCTTTTGGTTAATCTAGTTGAACATTAATTACAATGTCATCATAGCTGGCAGCATATGTCTGTACCACCACTAGCCGTGTGTTTTCATGCTTTCCTTTGTTTTTTTTGGGGGTGGGGGTTTCATGTGTGGTTTTCTTAATGAAGATTGGCGATATGGCTTGTTCCTTCAAAGAAAAGGATCTTTCTAGCGAAAACGCTCCATA
Organism: Guadua angustifolia; assembly: GCA_036346375.1. Taxonomy (NCBI): domain Eukaryota; kingdom Viridiplantae; phylum Streptophyta; class Magnoliopsida; order Poales; family Poaceae; genus Guadua; species Guadua angustifolia. The sequence goes on from CM070508.1 coordinate 2,630,727, forward strand.
AGCATCTTGTTAAATCGATGCCAATTTTGATCCGACAGTTGAAATATGTGCCCTTTTTGAAGGTAAAAGAGGAAAAGAACCTTTATTGAAGGTAAAAAGAAGAAAAGACGCGACGAGAAGTACTAAAACGAAAAGCACAGGCATGCATGCATGTGTTAACTTGTTCCATATGTGCGAGGGCAAGGGTGAAATAGATTCAAAACTTGGATGCCGTTTGAGGCCCTAAATGACCTTTTTTTGAATTCGTCCGCCATAAGCACTCGCACAAACCAGCAGGATCCGACCATCCGATTTTGTGAGATGAGCTCCTCTAAGGGAAGCACTGCACGGGCAGAAGCGTGAAACTTTTGATCGCTCTCATGGATGGGCACCGTTGGTCCGAAGAATCGATCTGGGGTAGGAAGGCGCTGAAGTTGTCCTTTTGGTTAATCTAGTTGAACATTATTTACAATGTCATCATAGCTGGCCGCATATGTCTGTACCACCACTAGCCGTGTGTTTTCATGCTTTCCTTTATTTTTTTTTGGGGTGGGGGGGGTTTCATGTGTGGTTTTCTTAATGAAGATTGGCGATATGGCTTGTTCCTTCAAAGAAAAGGATCTTTCTAGCGGAAAACGCTTCATAAGCATACTGTTCGTCTGATGCCAATTTTGATCCGACAGTTGAAATATGTGCCCTTTATTGAAGGTAAAAGAAGAAAAGAACCTTTATTGAAGGTAAAAGAAGAAAAGACGCGACGAGAAGTACTAAAACGAAAAGCACAGGCATGCATGCATGTGTTAACTTGTTCCATATGTGCAGGGCAAGGGCTGAAATAGATTCAAAACTTCGGATGCCGTTTTGAGGCCCTAAATGACCTTTTTTGGAATTCGTCACAATAAGCACTCGCACAAACCAGCAGGATCCGACCATCTGATTTTGTGAGATGAGCTCCTCGGAAGGGAAGCACATGGCACTGGCAGGAAGCAGCAGAAACTTTTGATCGCTCTCATGGATGGGCACCGTTGGTCCGAAGAATCGATCTGGGGTAGGAACTAGGAAGGCGCTGAAGTTGTCCTTTTGGTTAATCTAGTTGAACATTAATTACAATGTCATCATAGCTGGCAGCATATGTCTGTACCACCACTAGCCGTGTGTTTTCATGCTTTCCTTTGTTTTTTTTTGGGGTGGGGGTTTTATGTGTGGTTTTCTTAATGAAGATTGGCGATATGGCTTGTTCCTTCAAAGAAAAGGATCTTTCTAGCGGAAAACGCTCCATAAGCATACTGTTCGTCTGATGCCAATTTTGATCCGACAGTTGAAATATGTGCCATTTATTGAAGGTAAAAGAAGAAAAGAACCTTTATTGAAGGTAAAAGAAGAAAAGAACCTTTATTGAAGGTAAAAGAAGAAGAGAAGCGACGAGAAGTACTAAAACGAAAAGCACAGGCATGCATGCATGCGTTAACTTGTTCCATATGTGCAGGGCAGGGGCTGAAATAGATTCAAAACATCGGAGGCCGTTTTGAGGCCCTAAACGACCTTTTTTTGGAATTTCGTCGCCGCGCACGCACTCGCACATACCAGCAGGATCCGACCATCTGATTTTGTGAGATGAGCTCCTCGAAAGGGAAGCACATGGCACTGGCAGGAAGCAGCAGAAACTTTTGATCGCTCTCATGGATGGGCACCGTTGGTTCGAAGAATCGATCTGGGGTAGGAAGGTGCTGAAGTTGTCCTTTTGGTTAATCTAGTTGAACATTAAGTACAATGTCATCATTGATGACAGCATACGTTAGTACCACCACTAGCCGTGTGTTTCCCTGCTTTCCTTTGTTTTTTTGGGGGGGGTGGGGGGTTTCATGTGTGGTTTTCTTAATGAAGATTGGCGATATGGTTTGTTCCTCCAAAGAAAAGGATCTTTCTAGCGGAAAACGCTCCATAGGCATAGTGTTCGTCTGATGCCAATTTTGATCCAACAGTTGAAATATGTGCCCTTTATTGAAGGTAAAAGAAGAAAAGAACATTTATTGAAGGTAAAAGAAGAAAAGAAGCGACGAGAAGTACTAAAACGAAAAGCACAAGCATGCATGCATGCGTTAACTTGTTCCATATGTGTAGGGCAGGGGCTGAAATAGATTCAAAACTTCGGAGGCCGTTTTGAGGCCCTAAACGACCATTTTTTGGAATTCCGTCGCCGCGCACGCACTCGCACAAACCAGCAGGATCCGACCATCTAATTTTGTGAGATGAGCTCCTCGGAAGGGAAGCACATGGCACTGGCAGGAAGCAGCAGAAACTTTTGATCGCTCTCATGGATGGGCACCGTTTGTCTGAAGAATCGATCTGGGGTAGGAAGGCGCTGAAGTTGTCCTTTTGGTTAATCTAGTTGAACATTAATTACAATGTCATCGTAGCTGACAGCATATGTCTGTACCACCACTAGCCGTGTGTTTTCCTGCTTTCCTTTGTTTTTTTTGGGGTGGGGGGGTTTCATGTGTGGTTTTCTTAATGAAGATTGACGATATGGCTTGTTCCTCCAAAGAAAAGGATCTTTCTAGTGGAAAATGCTCTATAGGCATAGTGTTCGTCTGATGCCAATTTTGATCCGACAGTTGAAATATGTGCCCTTTATTGAAGGTAAAAGAAGAAAAGAACCTTTATTGAAGGTAAAAGAAGAAAAGAAGCGACGAGAAGTACTAAAACGAAAAGCACAGGCATGCATGCATGTGTTAACTTGTTCCATATGTGCATGGCAAGGGCTCAAATAGATTCAAAACTTCAGATGCCGTTTTGAGGCCCTAAATGACCTTTTTTTTGGAATTCCGTCGCCGCGCAAGCACTCGCACAAACCAGCAGGATCCGACCATCTGATTTTGTGAGATGAGCTCCTCGGAAGGGAAGCACATGGCAATTGGCAGAAGCAAAGAGAACTTTTGATCGCTCTCATGGATGGGCACCGTTGGTCCGAAGAATCGATCTGGGGTAGGAAGGTGCTGAAGTTGTCCTTTTGGTTAATCTAGTTGAACATTAATTACAATGTCATCATAGCTGGCAGCATATGTCTGTACCACCACTAGCCGTGTGTTTTCATGCTTTCCTTTGTTTTTTTTGGGGGGTTTCATGTGTGGTTTTCTTAATGAAGATTGGCGATATGGCTTGTTCCTTCAAAGAAAAGGATCTTTCTAGCGGAAAACGCTCCATAAGCATACTGTTCGTCTGATGCCAATTTTGATCCGACAGTTGAAATATGTGCCCTTTATTGAAGGTAAAAGAAGAAAAGAACCTTTATTGAAGGTAAAAGAAGAAAAGAAGCGACGAGAAGTACTAAAACGAAAAGCACAGGCATGCATGCATGCGTTAACTTGTTCCATATGTGCAGGGCAGGGGCTGAAATAGATTCAAAACTTTGGAGGCCGTTTTGAGGCCCTAAACGACCTTTTTTTGGAATTCCGTCGCCGCGCACGCACTCGCACATACCAGCAGGATCCGACCATCTGATTTTGTGAGATGAGCTCCTCGGAAGGGAAGCACATGGCACTGGCAGGAAGCAGCAGAAACTTTTGATCGCTCTCATGGATGGGCACCGTTGGTCCGAAGAATCGATCTGGGGTAGGAAGGCGCTGAAGTTGTCCTTTTGGTTAATCTAGTTGAACATTAATTACAATGTCATCATAGCTGACAGCATACGTCTGTACCACCACTAACCGTGTGTTTCCCTTCTTTCCTTTGTTTTTTTTGGGGGGGGGGTTTCATGTGTGGTTTTCTTAATGAAGATTGGCGATATGGCTTGTTCCTCCAAAGAAAAGGATCTTTCTAGCGGAAAACGCTCCATAGGCATAGTGTTCGTCTGATGCCAATTTTGATCCGACAGTTGAAATATGTGCCCTTTATTGAAGGTAAAAGAAGAAAAGAACATTTATTGAAGGTAAAAGAAGAAAAGAAGCAACGAGAAGTACTAAAACGAAAAGCACAGGCATGCATGCATGCGTTAACTTGTTCCATATGTGCAGGGCAGGGGCTGAAATAGATTCAAAACTTTGGAGGCCGTTTTGAGGCCCTAAACGACTATTTTTTGGAATTCCGTCGCCGCGCACGCACTCGCACAAACCAGCAGGATCCGACCATCTGATTTTGTGAGATGAGCTCCTCGGAAGGGAAGCACATGGCACTGGCAGGAAGCAGCAGAAACTTTTGATCGCTCTCATGGATGGGCACCGTTGGTCCGAAGAATCGATCTGGGGTAGGAAGGCGCTGAAGTTGTCCTTTTGGTTAATCTAGTTGAACATTAATTACAATGTCATCATAGCTGACAGCATATGTCTGTACCACCACTAGCCGTGTGTTTTCCTGCTTTCCTTTGTTTTTTTTTTGGTGGGGGGGTTTCATGTGTGGTTTTCTTAATTAAGATTGGCGATATGGCTTGTTCCTCCAAAGAAAAGGATTTTTCTAGCGGAAAATGCTCTATAGGCATAGTGTTCGTCTGATGCCAATTTTGATCCGACAGTTGAAATATGTGCCCTTTATTGAAGGTAAAAGAAGAAAAGAACCTTTATTGAAGGTAAAAGAAGAAAAGAAGCAACGAGAAGTACTAAAACGAAAAGCACAGGCATGCATGCATGCGTTAACTTGTTCCATATGTGCAGGGCAAGGGCTGAAATAGATTCAAAACTTCGGATGCCGTTTTGAGGCCCTAAATGACCTTTTTTTTGGAATTCCGTCGCCGCGCACGCACTCGCACAAACCAGCAATATCCGACCATCTGATTTTGTGAGATGAGCTCCTCGGAAGGGAAGGACATGGCACTGGCAGGAAGCAGCAGAAACTTTTGATCGCTCTCATGGATGGGCACCGTTGGTCCGAAGAATCGATCTGGGGTAGGAAGGCGCTGAAGTTGTCCTTTTGGTTAATCTAGTTGAACATTAATTTCAATGTCATCATAGCTGACCGCATATGTCTGTACCACCACTAGCCGTGTGTTTTCCTGCTTTCCTTTGTTTTTTTTTGGGGTGGGGGGTTTCATGTGTGGTTTTCTTAATGACGATTGGCGATATGGCTTGTTCCTACAAAGAAAAGGATCTTTCTAGCGGAAAACGCTCCATAGGCATAGTGTTCGTCTGATGCCAATTTTGATCTGACAGTTGAAATATGTGCCCTTTATTGAATGTAAAAGAAGAAAAGAACCTTTATTGAAGGTAAAAGAAGAAAAGAAGCGACGAGAAGTACTAAAACGAAAAGCACAGGCATGCATGCATGCGTTAACTTGTTCCATATGTGCAAGGCAGGGGCTGAAATAGATTCAAAACTTTGGAGGCCGTTTTGAGGCCCTAAACGACCTTTTTTTTGGAATTTCGTCGCCACGCACGCACTTGCACACACTTATGAAATTCGGGTACTACTTTTCGTTATCTTTCAAATAAGCCAAAAAACGCCCTGATCGGAGTTACGAGTCAAAAGTTATGACCATTTTAACAAAAATGCTCGGATTTCTTATTTGCAAACTAGAATCGGTGCCCAAAAGAATATAATGTTAATTTCACAAACCTTATCACAGACGGTTCTAGCCTAGAACCGTCTGTAATGTTAATTTCACTGACGGTTCAAAAACCGTCTGTGATGACCTATTGTCATCACTGACACTTTGATACAGATGGTTCACAAAACCGTCTGTGATATGGTTTGTGAACCATCTGTGATGTGGTATTTTGTAGTAGTGCAAGGACAAGGCGTACGAGGCCAAGGACCGGGCGTTGTCTGCGATGAACATGGAGCAAAAGGCACCGCGCACGTTGTCGTAAACCGGTCTGATCGATCTCCACTGTTTCTGCTGGAATAATCTAGTCACCGTCTGTCCTGAGAGAATCGGAGAACAGCAAACTGAATAATCTAGTCGCGCAGCATGGAGAACGAACGGGAGAAAGCGAGACGTTGGTTCGGTCTTTGAAGACGAGACACGAGAAGGCGAGAAGACGAGACGTCGGCTGTCGGGCGTTTGATCTTGTGACTATATATATATATACACACACTCTTCACGGCCGACAGGAGGGGCCCAGGCCCCATCACGCCCCCCCGTGGCTCCGTCACTGAGGCCAAGGACCGGGCGTCGGACACGGCGGGGCACGCGGCCGGGAAGGGGCACGACGCCAAGGAGGCGACCAAGGAGAAGGCGTTCGAGGCCAGGGACAAGGCCTCCGAGACGGCGCAGGCCGCCAAGGACCGCGCTTGCGAGGACGAGGACCAGACCGGCAGCTTCCTCGGCCAAAAGACCGAGGCCGCCAAGCAGAAGGCCTCCGACGCCACGCAGTACACCAAGGACTCCGCCGTCGCCGGCAAGGACAAGACCGGCAGCGTCCTCCAACAGGTCGGTCATAATCACTTGCACACACTTGACTACTTGAGCCATACGTAACAAAAGTGTACACATTCCTAATGGTTCTTATCGAGAAGCGTTCATTAATCTGAGCTGTGGATATGCTGAAGCCTGAAACCTTTGAGGAAAAAAATGATGTTTTTCAGGCCGGCGAGCAGGTGAAGAACGTGGCGGTGGGCGCGAAGGACGCGGTGATGAACACGCTGGGGGTGGCGGGAGACAAGGGCAACGCCGACGATAGCGCCACCAAGGACACCAGCACCACCGAGACGATCACCAGGGATCGCTAGATGCAACGATGCATTTAGTTTGGGCTCGCATGCATGCTTTCGTTGGTTTGTTCTTGGGTCTTTATATGTGTGAGTTGGATTGTATTCCTGCATGCGCATTTGGTGTAAGTTCGCTTCTGCTGTGCGGATGTTGTAATCAAGTCGGGCGAGGATGTCTGACGAGAGAGATGTCTGTGTTACGTCGGACTTCTCGGTTCGTGTTCTATTATGGTGTAACAATAAACTTGGGGCCTTAAGCCTGCAAATGTGGTTGTGATTTCGATGTATTCCTTTTGCGTGTTTGTGTGATGTGATCTATCGTAGTTTTGTGGTTGTGATTTCGATACGTTTCTTTTTGAGACATTTTATTTACATTGAGTATATATTAAGCTTCTCCTTTTTGTGTTGTATACTAAGTCTCCTTTTTCTGTTTTATGTCCGATACAATTTACAAATTTGGAAGCATCCAATCGAACGGGTCACTCAATACAAGTTACAGTGTTGTTCGATTGTGAATTGTGAGTTTTTTGGAAAAAACAGGCCAATCTGTCTTTCTTTTTGTTTCTTAATAAACTTTGCGGCAATCCTCTTGCTGCTCTTTAAAAAAAAAAACTCAATACAAGTTACAAATAATCACATTCTACCTTTTGTTCATAGTAAAGTAATCACTATCTACTTTTAGTTGGTGATTTTTAGTTGGTGATTTAATATTTGTGCAACTTAAATAAATCATGCTTCTATCGGTTGTTCTATCTAGCACCTTGTTCTTATCAAAATGGTGAAATGGGCGACTGCTGCAGGGTATCTTGGCCAAGAATCCAAGATGTCAGTGGAAATACGCAGGCAAAGGACTCATAAAATTTAAAAAGGAAAAAAAATCTCTCAAGGATGGAGTACATTGAAAGATTTGGGAACTTTGTGCAGAAGTCAGAATCTCTTGGCGAAACGTTGGATTAGTGCAAAAATCATAACTAGATGATCATACACGAATAACAGGGTTAACAATATTGGTTTGGAGAAAATCGTTCGAATTTCGAAAATAAAAAATGTCAAGCCAAAAATCATCAAAAATCATAGAAGTTTTAAAATCAAAAAATTTAAAAAATTTTGGCCGATTTCTATGAAAAATCGACATACTAGTTGAATATTTTGGCAATCAATTTTTTGAGCGATTTTCATCGATTTTCTTCAAAAATAGTGTGATTTTACCGATTTTCAACTGGCTATGTCGCACAATTTTTTTTGATTTTTTGAATTTTTTGAATTAGACTAATTTACCAAGCGGTTATAGAAACCGCGCCGCAGATGCAGATCTCTAACATGCTAAGATACCATGTTTTGTGGTCCGTCCGTCAACAGGACAGCTAGCTCTGTATGGCCCTAGGAGTCCACGGTTGTTCCCTAGTTGCAAGATTACTTGTAATTTATCTGTGTTTAAGCATTTCGTGCTTCGTACAATGCTTTCTTTGTACCGCTTAACTTCTGACGAAATTTATCAGTGTTTAAGCATTTCGTTCTAAATTCGTACAATGCTTTCTTGTACTGCTGAATTTGTGTCGAAAGATGGGAATGCTGCTCCCTTGCGTATTTGAGAGCATTCTAAAAAAATGTGCGTATTCTCGAAAAAAAAAAGTTTTGTGGTCTGTATCTTGCTGGAAATGAGGAAATCCGGAGGCACATGTCACCAAGCTATCTGTAGGGTTCTGAACTTCGATTTTCAAACATTTTTTATTTTCGATTATCGGTAAAAATTGGTAGAAATCTAATCAGTTTGAAGTTAATTTTTTTTAAAAAAGTCAACAGTCAAGCTTCGTCGAAAAAATTAAAAAATCAACAGCCTAAGTCAGGCAACAGACGCACGGTGGCTCACCAAAACACGCTTGGCCCTCCTGTCATCGTAGAATCACATTCGAACGAGACGCACGAAACACGATACGACGTAGCCTCTCGTCTCGTCCCCACGCACAGACACATACCGGACGCGACGCACACTAGTCTAAGGGCATCCGCAATGGTTAAAGATAATTGCTCTCTATAATAAGATCTATATCATCTATATACTATGTTATAGTAAACCCTTGCAATGGTGAATCTATATAGATGTCTATAGCTATTTTTAATTAATAGAGCGCTCTCTCTCTTTCTTCATTTAATTAATAGACAATCTACAGATCTGTAGATAGCAGCTCTCTCTCTTCATTTAATTGCTTGCCACATGGGATAGATGCTTGATATGAACTTTTATAGATAAATGATTGAAAAGCACCATCATGAATGCCCTAAAGAAGTATATAACTTGAGAGAATCATGGGAAGAGAAGAAACGGCAGAAAAACGATTCCAGCTTCTCCTGTCGTCGGCGTCAACAACATGCATCAGCTTAACATTTGATGACTTGATTAGATTTTTATTTTTATTTACAAAGCATATAGCTGCCATTGCAGATCAATCTAACAATCGGTTAATTCTGGAACCAACTATTGTGGTGGCACAGATTTCCGATTGACGTGAGAACTGGCCATAGATTGAAACAATCGTGGTTCAAGTTTTTCCAATACGACGGAACCGGCCATGGAATCTACCAGAGAGAATGGTGCGGATTCTCCCAACACGACGAAACCGCCTACAAGAGAAAAGAATGATATGTAAAGCATAACATGGCTTTTCGGATGACAAAGATCCAAGGCAACTCTGTACAAATTGATACAGGAGAAAATCGTATCATATTATTTTATCCCACACGGGAGCAAGCTTATTTAATGCTTGAAAGCAAGCATCGTCCAATGCATTATATATACATCGCCAACTGCAAATCTAAGGCGCTCAATCCATATGGTTTTCACTCATTGACACCATGATGTAGGGTCGAGGATGCGCCTAGAGGGGGGTGAATAGGCGTTTTACAAAATTAATCGCTCACTAAACAATTCGCTCTAATACACCCCTAAGTCAAAACCTACTCAAAAATAATGCGGAAGCGATAAGCTAGGTTTTGACAATTAAAGCATAAATCAACTAGGCTCACTAGTGCACTAACTAAATTATGTCTCTACACAAGAATTGCTATATTCAACAAATAATTAATACTAAGCAATTCTAATTACAATCAAGTAATTGAACAATATACAATAAATGTAAATACTTGAAAGTAAAATAGACAAGAGACAAACAATGTTTTTCCGTGGTGTTCGGAGACTTGCCGGTCTCCCCTAGTCCACGTTGAGGCAAGCCCAACCACTTGGACCGACTCCCGCTCGAGCACCCGCCTCTTTCCACTAGTCGTGGTTTTTCACGCTTTCGCGTAGGCTCAACCCGAACCTTCACAAACTTGTCGGGGCTTCTCACACCTTGAGAGCTCCCGCGCACGACGCCTACGCCGTCTAGGAGTCGGCAACCTCCAAGAGTAACAAACCGCTCCTTCGCTTGAACTTACCGAGCACAACACATGCGCTCCCGGTGATCACCAAGTGCAACACATGCACAAGGACCTCTCTCAAGTGCAACACATGCACAAGGACCTCCCTCAAGTGCAACACATGCACAAGAGGCTCTCAAACCTCTAACTAATTGCAACACATGCAATTAGGGCTCACTATTAAGCTCAAGAAGCAAATGGAGGAGAGCAACACATGCACACACCTCCCACACAGCAACAACACCTGCCCCAAGCCCCCCATGGGGTCTATTTATACCCCACACAAGAAAACTAGCCGTTTGGGGGTAAAATGGGCGAAATCAACAAAATCCGGTCCGACCGGCCCTCACAGACCAACGGTCGGAAAACCGACCGTTACACGGCCGGTGCAACCGCAGACCGCCTGGTCTAACCGCTCATCCGGTGTGACCGGAGACCCACCGGTCACACCGCCCTCAAGGAGCCAAAACACCCTTCTCTGGGAAAAACACACCTGGGAGGCGCCGGTTGCACTGGGGGCCCGGTCACACCGGAGGAGACCCGGTTGCACCGGCCTCACAGACTCAGCTCCGGTTTTTCCGCGCGATCTTTTCTCCGAACAACCAAACACTATTCTTTGAGCCAATAAATGATCAACACATGATCATACCCACGTGCAAAACACATTTGCACCAAACTAGCTCGTGCTCAAAGAATTGCAACCAAATTGCAAAAACGCATTTTGCAATCAACTCAAAAACTATTTGCAAAACGTATTAAACAAATCAAACTCGAGTTTATGAGATTAATCCCCCTAGCCATGTGAAGGTCAACACGAGACCCAGTCAACTTGCCAACACCCGTTGCAAGCCCTACTCACATGCTCTCGGGATTCCGGACTCATAAACCTCAGTTTATTCGCACAACGAACTTGCAAATAACACAATAAACCAATTTTATGCTTGAGCACTACTCTTTGCAACACATGCAAAAGTCTAGCTCCAAGCAACACCAAATCACGGTGCATGAACTCTCTAATTGCAACACATGCAATTCTCTAGTTCCATGCAACACCAAATCAAACTTCACACTAAAACCAAATCACATGTATGAGCTCTCTACTCGCAACACATGCAAGCCTCTAGCTCCATACAAACACACAAACACCAAATCGTGCTTGAGCTTTCTCCTTTTGCAACACATGCAAAACTTAGCTCCAAGTAACCACAAGGATTTTAAGAAAGATTGTTTTGACACAACACATGAAGCTTCAATATTTGCAACACATGCAAAAGTGAACTTCACGCAAAAGCCAACGCATTAGCTTATCCTATTTGCAACACATGCAAATCAAAGCATTATGCGAAAACCAAATGTATATGCTCTTCCTCTTTGCAACACATGCAAATCAGAGCATAAACCAACAACAACCAAGCATAAGCTAAACTCATTCGCAACACATGCCAAATGGTTAGCTCTATGCAAAAACCAAATCCAAATGATTTGAGCTCGAGTGACACGGGATTGAGATCATCAACACATGATGAAGCTCAAACTAGAAGACAACCCCTCTTAATAGTACGGCGATAAGAACTAGACTCAAAAACTACAAAGTCCTTAGCCTATCTAGTTATACCTTTGCCGCCGCACGCAAGCAATCCCCTTTGGGGTCTTTATGATCTTCACTCATTTGCTCCCCCGGGATCATCACTCGACTCCTCTTTATCTTCGGGATCCACTCTTGACGCCCATCACCTCATAATGTCGTCCTTGTCCCGTTTTCATTCATCCTTGGACTTAACCTGACTCAATCACAACTCATACAATAGTTAGTCCAAGATGCATGGTTGTCTCAATTATCTCTTGCACTCCATTAACACATAATGGATGCCTTTAGATCAATTGAGCACAACCTAAATCAATTTGAATGACTTAAGTATGTCTTAAGTACAATAATGCAACTCATGCTTTATTATACTTAAGAACTATTCATTTGTCCTTAACTAATCAAGGAACACCATCAACACATGATGAAATATTCTTTAATGATTAATAAGACAAATGAACTCAATTTAAATTATCATTTAAATTGATGTGAGTATATATTAACTACACAAGTTTTCATATACTCATGTTGATGAAAAGTAAAGATCCATAATGTATAGACTATATGGAAATGACCATTGCTCTAAGTCATCAACTATAGAATACACCCCACATGTATATGTACATAGATATGATTAACTTGGATATAATATGCACATATTCAATTTGATCACATTGGAGTATATCCTATATTACTATGAGTATACTATAATTAGGCAATTCAAATATATACTCAAGGATTTAGTTTCTTTGTCTTGATCCTTATATGTGTCAATAAAGAATAGATCAATACAAAGAGACTTTCAAGTTAAACTACAAACTCCCCCTAAGTATGTGCATCTATGTAATGTGTGGATTGGGAAACATGATGCACGTTTGTGGTTAATATAATGGGGATATTCATATTTTAACTTGAATCTAAAGTATGCAACTAATACTAGAATGAATACACATACATACCTTGGGTTTTCCATTTTTCAATGCGATGAGACTAATTAAGGATATTCTAAATAAGCGAGTTAGTCTCGATATAAGATTTATCATTAATAACAAAATCACATTAATGAATAATCTCAATATTAGATTTGTCATTAACACCAAAACCATAACTAATAATGGTTGAACTTACACATGACCAGATATCGACAAGAGAAAAATATCACTTTATCGCACACTTTACCGTACATCTAAAACCGACGAGGCTAGATGAAATTGTGGTCTAGTGCAGAGGATACATGGTCACTACTCTATTAACACGTTCTAAACGAGTAAGTCCGAACACTCTGTTGCTAGGCACCAATGAGGCAAAGGCAATATACGCATCCATGTTCGATGAAGACAATCATATACATGACTTGAGTACATAAGAGGCGAAAGTCATCATCTTCATCCATATATCATATTCGCAAATCGATCCAACGATTGTGTACCGTGATCAGGCATTAGCGAAGCAAAGCCATGCGCATCAAATCTATATCCTCACCACCTACATCTACATCAACACCATGCGTGAATATGGACGAGGAATATAAACTCGAAGACGATGACCATAACACAGCTTAATCAAAGGTATTATGTAGGCTTATCCTTCATATGTAATTAACTATACAATATGGCGCTGTGAATCGACGAACGCAATCTCTAGTCGAATACTCCGTACACAAAAAACAAGAAGATGAACTCCTATGGAAGCATGTATTTTGTATATTCAATACAGAATCAATAAAATAAAGTGTTCCCAATATGTTTGATTGTGCTTTTGTTTTCACAAACATTGCCCAGAATCGTCTTGTGCTTAATCGATTGTAGATAGGGATGAAGACGGATTGGATAATATTTTATCGATCCAGACAATTTTCAAATACGAATTATGTCAGCTCAGATATTTGTTAGATAGTATCAGATCGAAAACGAATACAAATTTTTTTAGTCAAACACAAATACAGATTTCGTAGCTCACTATTGTTTGATTACAAATATGGATCCAGATTATTTGGATATTCATGGGCTAGATTATCCATATATTCAAGCATGCGGACTGGGCCGAGGCTACTCTTTTGATCCATTTTTTTTCAAATTCGTTTTCTAATTTTATTAATCTAGAAATCAATTTTCAATTGTTAAAATTGGCAAACTAGCTTCAAAAAATATGAAATATTTTGAGGATGTTTCTGACATAGTCTATCATTTAATAAAATTAGTTTTGAGATTTTATCATCTTGTAAATTTCTCTAAATTTCAAATAGTGCTATCCTTAAGAGGATTTTTTAAATAAATAGATAAAAATGCATAAAAACTAATAAATACATAATTTATTATTTTAAATATAATTCAATAAAGAATACAAATCATTGGTCATTACATGTTGTTCATGAATGTTTAAATCAAATAAACTAGTTATGTTTTCTTTTGTTCATTTTGTGTGTACAATTGAAAGGGTTCTCATGTTCTGATAAATATTCGTGACTATATTCGTTTTGATTCGTATTCTATTCATATTTGTATTTGATAATATTCAAATTTATATTTGGATTATCCATAGTTATATCTGATCCGGGTAAAAATATGAAAAAAATATGGTAGTACCATTATCTATTCATATTAAATCATTTTTCATCCCTAGTACAGGGCTGTACATTCTAGCCGGCATGCGTTCAATATTGGGCCAAACCCTATAAATCTCAGTAAAAAATCAGCCCCCCCGTCTCTCTCTCTAAACACAAAAGCTAAATCTATGGCGCAACTGTCCAGCCCACACGAACCTCACACGGCCCGCCCCAACTCGAATGGAGTACAGAACTACTGGGTCGGCCGAACCGGAGCCACGGCCCAGACATGCCCAAATGGGTGCCCTGGCATGGCCCGGGCCGATTAATGGATGGCACAGCCCGTTTAGGCATGGCCCGTTTTGGCCCGAGTAATAAATGGGCCATGTCATGTTGGCCCACGTGAAAGTGCAAGTTTCATTAATTTGGTTTTGATATTAATGACAAATCTAATATTGGGACTAACTCTTTTGATAATCATAATATTGATTAGTCTCAATTGTTAATTAATGATAAATTCAAATATGAGACTAACTCTTTTATTGAGTATATCGTTGATTAGTCTCATCTCATTGAAAAATGAAAAACTCAAGATATGCACTCGTATTTATTTTATGATATCTAATGCATATTTTGGACTCAAGTTAAAGGATGAACTCTACCATTATTTAAACCTTAAGATGTGCATTAATGTTCCAATTCCATATATACATGAATGGACATATTTAGAGAGGTTCATACTTTTCCTCGATATTTTAATAGTATTAATCTAATTCATCTTTCTATATCAAGAATCATTACTTAGAAACAACCCTTTGAGTATATTTAACTTGTGTAGTTGTAGTATACTCATGGTAATATAGGATAGACTCCAAAGTAATCAAAAATTGAATATGTACATATTGATTCAAGTTCAATTATATGTATGCACATATTTAATGGAGTTTATTTTACAATTAATGGTCTTAAGAGTATTGATCTCTTTTCGCCTCTCCATATAAATTAGACCATTACTTTTAGATTCGATCGAATTGAGTATATAAAATTTGTGTAGTTAATATATACTCATGAAAATTTAAATTTAATTTAAATTGTGTTCGGTTGCCATTCAATCAACAAAGGATTAATCATGTGTTAATGGTTCACGTTATTGATCTTAGGGCAATCGAAAGTTCTTGAGTATATGAAAGCATTAGTTGCATTAGTATACTCAAGACACAATTAATCTTTCAATCAATTGTCTTTGGGTTGTGGTCAATCATCCAAGGAAAAGATCAAAAGATCTTGGGAGCATCCGTTATGTGTTAATAGAGTGCATTGATGATTGAGATAACCATGTGTTTTGGACTAACACTTTCAATGAGTTTAAAATAGGTTAATTCCAAGATCAAGATGGATAATAGGACAAGTGCATCATCATGTGTTGATGAGCATTAAGATAAAGATTTTGACTTGGAGAGAAAATGATCGATCATCGTGAAAGTTCCAAGTGGTTGCGAGAGGCTAAGGTATAACTAGCTAGGGTTAAGATTGTGTTTTTAGTTTTTTACCGGTCTCGATGTTTGGATGAGAGACCGGGTTACTAGTTAGGTGTCATACTATTAAGAGGAGTCAAAGTCTTATAGTTTGAGCTTCATCATGTGCTGATGAACTCAATTTGGTTCATTCTAGTTCACTCTCTTGTTTGGATTTTTGTATAAGTTAAGTATTTGCATGTGTTGCAAAAAGAGAGCTCATGCTTACTTCTTATTGAATCTTAATTGATTTAGTTTTTTACATGGAGCTATGGATTTGCATGTGTTGCAAAAGAGAGATAGCTCATGTAATTTGGTTTATATTTTGTGTTTGCAAAATGTATATTTGCCAAATGTTGATTTGTTGTCTGCAAATGTGTTTTGCAAATATGTTAGAGGTTATGGGTTTCGATCCTAGAGTATGTGTTGGTATTCGCAAATGTATTTTGAAAAATGTCAGGATCATATGTTGATCCTTACATGGCCAGAGGATTGATCTTATAAGTTATCAGTTTATTTGCAAATGTGTTTTATAAAATATTGGTGTTCATGCATTTGATATTGGAGTATGTGATTAGAATTTGCAAATTTGTTTTGTAAAATTATTTTGATCATGAGTTGATCATCATATGACTCAATGTTTGATCTTATTAACTCTTTATAGCTTGTAGTCACGCTCTTGATCAAGTATTTATGTGGGATTTTGAGAAATCAGATTTTAGAATTGAATGACTACATTAGTCTCTGTTTTTATGACATTTAAAAATACCTATGATTACTTAAATCTTAAAAAAAGGTGGAGTTTGTAGCCCTCTTATAAGCTTCACATAGAGTTCAAGATTACCTAAATCGGAGTTCGAGGTAAAAAGTTATGAGTATTTTAGTGGCTATAAGGCGATAGCACTGCGGTCCCAGGCGGTGTGAAAATTTTAGAGAAGTGTTTTCTTTGTATTTTTGAAGGCCGGTGCTACCGGGGTGTAGATGGTAGCACCGGTGAGCGGTATGACCGGCTCTAGTTTGGTATAACCAGGTTTTCTAAGCAACAGCTACTTTTTCTAACCGTTGGATAGGAGGCTGGTGCTATCGGCCCTAAGGCAGCAACAGTGGGTTTTGCTGAGTTTTTTTCCCTATTTTACCCCCAACAACTAGTTTTCTTTGAGGAGACTATAAAAGGATCCTTGGAGGCTGGTATTTGATAGTTGTTGGTCTTATTGAGCATTTGGGTGGCATTGTGCATGTGTTGCACTCCAGCATTTGGTTCTTGAGCTAAGAGTGAGCTCTAATTGCATGTGTTGCAATTAGAAAAGGATTGAGAGTCTCTTATGAATGTGTTGCCCTTGAGGGAAGCTTTGTGCATATGTTGCACTCAGTGACCGCCATTGTATATGTGTTGTACTTGGTGGAGTTCAAATTAGAGGGCTTGACTTATTACTTTTGGTGTTTGCCGATACCTAAACGGCATGTGAAGATGTCGTGCGCGATGACCTTCTCAAGGAGATTGTGAGAAGGCTCGACAAAGTTGTGAAAGTCGGATCTCACCGATCCAGAGGGGGAAAGAGCTACCTCTAGTGGAATTGAGGCGGGTGCTCAATTCATGGAGCCAGTCCAAAGCGGTTTGGACTTGCCTCAACGTGGATTAGGGGAGATCGGCAAGCCTTCGAACACCACAATAAAAAGTATTGTATCTACTTGTATATGCTTACAATTCCTTAATTACATTGTTGCAATTTACATTTCTAGAATTAAATTACTTGTTTGTCTTTGAGATTGTAATTTATTGTTAGAGACATAATTAGCTAGTGCACTTCGTGAGCCTAGTTGACTTAGGCTTTAATTGTCAAAACCGTAGTTTATCGTTTCTACATTTGTTATCTTTTAGGTTTTGACGTAAGGGTACTTAGGCGACATTTTAATTAATCATAGAAGAAATTTGTAAAGCCACCTATTCACTTCTCTAGTCGGCATCCTCGATCTTACACCACGGGCCACGTAGGTGGCTCAAGCATGCCCGCTGGTTCAACAGTCGTCTTGCGTCTTGTACGAATCGATAGCAAAACAAGCAGACCGCCCGTTAGCACCAAAATATTAAAAAAACTAGAAAAAGTTAGAAAAATTAGGAAAATAGGAAAGTATGAAAAAAAATATGAAAAACTAGGAATCTTTTCGCGGCATGATATGCCACGTGCGTTGTTTTTTCGCAGAAACATTTTTGTTTTTTTCGACAGTGTTTTTTTTAAATCATCGAGAAAACATGTGAAACGGTTGAAAGGATACAAATACAATCATATTTTTTTCGCATCTATCTGGAGTCCTCTTACGGAGGATCCGCGATTGCGATAAATTGAAATGTTCTTTTCGTGAAAAACAGCTGGAATGATCTAAACGTAATTATGCTCTTTTTTCGGTATTTATTTAGAGTTCTTTCATGAAAGATCTGCGATTTTTTTTGAACCAGAAGGTCCTTTTCGTAAAAAACCACGAGAAGGATCTACACATAATTACGCATTTTTTGAGGGACCTGCACGCAAAAAAAAGGAGCTGAGCCGGTCGGCCAAGCAGGCACTCGCACGACTCGGCGCGACATGGAGGCCCTCCCAGGTGGCACATTCTTCCGAGTTTAGTATAGGTATTATTCAAAAAGGGGAGAAATTAGATTAATTAAAAAAATTTGAAGTATATAGATTTTTTTAGAAATATATGTAAATTAAGAAAAATCTAAAATATGAAATAAATTATAAAATTAGACAAATAATTATAATTAAATAATGAACTTTATTGATATTTAGTTGCCTCGTTAAAAACTTTACCAAGTAAAAGAGTACAAATTTATAGTGAGAGATATTAGAAAAAAGTAAAGATTACAATTATTCTTCCTGATTATCTAGATAAAGATTTTCAAACGTATCTACCAGCTCAACATTTTCCATAGTATGTTAAGCTCGTCTATTATAATACAATAAGTCTTATATGCTCCTACTCGTTGATTAAAATTATTTTAAAAAAATATTGCAGTGCAAAAAGGTTTGAGATACTAATCTGACATCTTTGAATCGGATTTAACTATAAGATTAATAATATGGTAAGCATAACATTGATGTAATAAGAAAGATTCAGCATACAAATTGAAAAGTGGAGTAAGAATGCTCATAACAGAAGTATTTACCCAATCATTATATAATGTTATTGCAAAATTATTATCAGTAAGGCTAAAATCTTCCACAACTTTTACAATACAATCAGCAATATTTTCACTAGTGTGTTCTATATCAATTAATTTGAATACTATAATTCTCTTCTTTAGTTGCCAATCATTGTTTACATAATGAGCAACTACACTAAGATAATCTTCTTTAACTATATCACTCCATATGTCAGATGTCAAAGACACAAAAAAGTATAGATACTAAATTGTTTTTTTAGCTTATTACAACAATTATTATAGTATTTAATTAAATCTCTAGTTGTTGTGTATCTAGAAACTGCAGAAAATTTTGGATTATGGGCGGTCCTAATATAGTTTTCAAATGCAACTAACTCACCAAAGTTTAAAGGAAAATCTTGAGAAGCGATTAAATGATAAAGAGATTCACGAGCTACCTCGGAATTGTAGTCCCAGTTACATACCGTACCGTCAGGGTTGTATTGCAACGTCTCAAAACCACTCCCATTTTTTTACAGTTCTCAGCATGCCTTTTCAAGTGCCCTGCTCCACATGAAGATTTTGCAGTTAGTTTGTACTTACAAGATCTACAAATAGCATACCTATTCTGAATGTCGTCTGATGTCTTAAAAATTTGCTCGAAATCTTCCTAAACTCCCGATGTATCGCGTCTTGATCTTTTCGCCTCAGTACTTGCCAACGCAGTAGCACTATAGAGCCTAAGAATGGTATAGCTACTGCAGCGTCTTGAGCTTCATAGGATGTAAAAAGCTTCTCGGGTGAAATCCTAATATCTGAAACTGAAAAGATGGAAAATCCCCGTGCTCCATAAAGAAAACTACAAGAAATAATTACGCTATTAGTACTAAAATATGATTTAAAATACTAACAAAAATAAAATATTAAATCACAATTATTACCTTGATTTCTTGACAGAATCCGAAAGCCGAATTTTAGATTTTTGGTAAAACTATTTTGAATTTTGCCAAATTATCACCAAGAGTAAAAGAATTTCCACAAGAGAATGAATAGAAGAGAATGCAAGATTGCTGGTGTGGAAATAAGGGTGGCAACCACCTATTTATAGAGAAAAAATTTGGAATTTTTAATTTTTTTTTGATTTTTTCAAAATTTTTAGAACTTCCAACAACTATAAATCAGCCATTTTTCAAACTGAAACGGTTAAATGGGCTGTGCCGCTTGTGGGCCGTGCTGTGCCATGCCATGCCGGGGTGCCGGCCCAGCACGGTATGGGCTAGCACGCCGTGCCAGCATGGCCCATTTGCAGCCGGGCCAGGCCATGCCCCAGTAGCGTGCTTGGGCCGGGGGCACTTGGGCCAACCCGTTTAGCCAGGCCCACTTGGCCAACTCTACGACCCCACGTCGGACAGCGTGTCGTGGGCCCCATTTCCCAGCGAAACACGCAGCGCAAGCCAGCGACGCAGCCGCCATCGATCGAACCCCACAGAAAAATTCGAGCTTAGAAGAGCCACAAGGCTACAAGCCAAGGGAGGTACCCCACCGCCGTCCCCTCCACTCCGCCCCGAAACCCCAGCCGATCGGTGGCGGCGGCGGACATGTCGCTGTCCTCGGTCAAGATCGGCGAGGAGGTGTGGCTCACCTGCCTCTCCCACGCCCTCACCACCGAGACCGAGGAGGTCATGGGCCTCCTCCTCGGCGACGTCAAGGTCACGCTCAGCTCAAACCCCCTGACCTACCCCCTCTCATTCCCACTCTCCGCTCCTCCTCTGGCAAATGTTTCGCTTAACCTCTTGAGATCCCGGTGGTTTCGCCTACCTGTTGCAGTCTTCGAGCAGGGGCGGCTCGACCGCTGTTATCTGGGGGGCGTCGCCGCAGATGAGGTGCGAGAGGAAGAAGGACCGCGTCGAGGTGAACCCCGAGCTGCTCGCCGCGGCGTCGGCGCAGGCCGAGATATCCTTTTCCTTTTTTCCATTTCATTTGTGAGATTTTGGCGTGTTTGTTGTTGTGTGGAGCAGCGTAGTGTTGGTTTGTTTTTTTGGGTGTTGAGCTTAACTCTGCTCGCACGAGATGACGGCCACCATCGGGAAGCCCACGAGGGTGATCGGGTGGTACCACTCGCACCCGCATATCACTGTTCTTCCTTCCCATGTAGGTGAGCTATTCAAATTATCTCTCATTGGTGATCCATTTAGTGCCTAGGGTTGTGCAGCTGTGCTTCACTAAGCTCCAGTGTGTTCTGACGACCCTGCAGTGTCCATTTTTCGTCGCATTTCATACTCGCAGCGCTGTGACTATGCAGTATGGGAATTTACTAGCCAGTCTGTTATTGTAGTTGTAGCTATGCTATTTTAGGAATAATTGATGATTTTCCCTTATTTACTTGTACCATTGATCATTTGCCCCGTGATATCTCACTAGTATGCGGGCTGTGGGGCCACATGTCAGTGAGACAAATGGGCAAATAATCAATTGCACCAACTAAAACAGGGCAAATGATCAATTCTCCCGATATTTTAAGTGATGGAACCCTTATCACCTCCATTCCCAACTGATGTTTACTTGCCATTTTGGAAATTGATGTCAAATATGTTAGGGGCTGTTGGTAGCTAATTATCTATGCTTTTGGGTATTTGGGGTACGGAATGCTATATTTAGTCATGTAGCTTTACTCCAGAGTTTCAGTGATTACACCGACCTATATTGCCCCGAGTTCAAAGGTAGTAGAGGGCTTATCAACAGACCAATTAACGGTGACAATGGAGATCTGGAAAATTTGCTAGTGCATCTGCTTTTATGCTTTGTTTGCCTCTTGTGATATGTTGCCCATCTGCAGTGAAGACTAGACTTTGCTTGTTATATTTAACACCCATGATCCATGTTTTCCAGATGTTCGTACCCAGGCGATGTTTCAGTTGCTGGATTCGGGCTTCGTGGGACTAATATTTTCTTGTTTTAGTGAAGATGCTCAAAAGGCAGGAATGCTTATACTTCATATAGACAACATGGTTGCTTCCTATTTGTGGCACATATCCATAAGTTTGCCTTGCTGAATCATATTTTGATGTGCCCACAGGTTGGAAAAATCCAAGTAATTGCCTTCCAGTCACTTGATGGAAAACAGCGTTCTATCGGCCCTGTTGTTGCCAATCCAGTCATTGACCTTGAGTCATCTTGGAGTTCATCAGATAACTCATTATCGTCGCAATATGCATTGATTGAAGGCATCGAACAGGACACAGGGGATTCTAGAGCTTTGAAAAGTAGCAAGGTTTTTTTTCTATACCATTTGTTGTGGTGCTACAGAATTTCCGTGAAAACCCTTTCTTTCTTTGGGGGTGGGGGTAATTAGATGTAAGATAGCCTTTTCCCTTAGGTGGCAGTACAGCTATGCCTCATTCAAGCAGCTTTGCATACTTGCCCATTGGATGGGGGTTGTTTAAAACTATACTAGTAACTGGTACCTACTATGCACATGGCAATGTTAGGTGTTGCACTGTGATATCTAATCAAGCACATTATGCAAGAAAAAGCGTGTCTGAACTGTATTGCTACAATCTTTGGATTTGAGAAAACTCAAGAAAGAATAAACAGTTGGGTCAATAGGAGATGTGCAAGAAACCAAATCCATTTAACATCCATTATTAACAACCTAACTAGCTGTTTTAGACTGGAATGTTTTGGCTACATGTTCACTAAATATTAATTCCATATTACTATTCACCTGGAAAAGGTGGGTGCAGACACGATAGAAAAATAATATCCACCCAACATCCATTGGACCAATCATATTATAGTATCTATTGATTTCACATCAAGAATTCATGATGGTCTATTTATAAAAAAAGGCACATCACTCTTTATTCCAAGTAAATGGATTAACAGTGTTCTCGAAACAAAAGTAAATGGACTAATGGAGTACTCTAGGAAACGTGGGAGAAGTTGGTTGGTAACGATCTGAGACAGGCTAAAAAAAAAGAGTTTGCAAAACAAACGTTGCATCAGGGGTATTGCAGAAGTGGGGCCCACGATTGGGCTGGCACTGCATGGGACAGGAGAGTGAATCCCTAAAATTTTGGCGGTTCGATCATTTTGCTAAATGTAGATAAACAGGCAAACTGGTAGATATATCATATAACTCTTCTACCACTAATCAGTTGTTGTTGTTTAACAGTATGTTTGGGCAGGAAACAAGATAGAAAGGGTAAATCTTGATTTAAACTGTTTCATTATATATTAATATAGATAAATGATGCTGGACAGCTGGAGGGGAGATGGTAGTAGATATTGAAATTAATCTAGTAGTTAACACGTATTATAGAACTATTTTTTTTGGGTCAAAAAATCAGAATAAGTCCACAATTTATAGTCAGTCATAGCAGTTAATTTATGTATAGCTAGGGTTGCAATCGGATCGGATAATTTCCGACCGTCCGACCGACCGGATGTGTTCGGATCGGATTCGGATAATTTTTTCGGATATTTTTCGGATTCGGTTTCGGATTCGGATACTATTTTTCGGATTCGGATTCGGTATATTACTATCCGTCGGATCGGTATATTCCGAAACTTTTTTCGGATATATCCGATTAAAAGGTTTCGGATATCCGGTTGTTCCAAACTGAACTGGCCCCACCACACTCGCGTACGCAGTTCCGTCGCGCTTTTTAGCTGCAGCTCGTAACATATCGAGCTTAGCGTGAGGAAAATTCAAACGGCCTACGCGCCGTTGGGTTGCGTGCGCCTCGCAGCACCTCGTCACTTCGTCAGGTCGCGTGCGCAGTGCGTAGGACAAACTTGGCGCGACCACTAGCCAGTGGCCACTCATTGACTCATGCATGCATGCATGACCGTGAGCACGAATTCACATGAATGACTTTTTATGTGCATACTGGATATGTGTGATATATGCATCAATTAGAAGGTTCTACAGTATATCAAAGCAAAGCAAAATAGAGAGGATTCTTTTGCGCAAGTACTATTATCTTGTTGTTGTCCTGATTTTCTCTCCCGCCGTTATATTTCAGGTAATGTATAAATTTTCTTAATATAATTTATTGTACTTTTGTAACTTTGTTGAACTGCCCGATAAAATGACCTGTTAGACTACGATAATCTTGTTGTATGTTGAACTCATACGGTTAGTTAATCAGTACTATATATTTGCTTTATATGGTATCTGTTTTCGCGCGTTATCCGACAAAAATTATTCGATACCGTATCGATTCCGCTCCGTATTCGATTCGAATCCGCGACCGATATTATCCGCGCCGTATTCGTATCCGGTACTTTCCGAATCCGACAAAAAATATGGTTTAGGATATGGAAAGAGCAATATCCGACCGAATCCGATCCGATTGCACCCCTATGTATAGCTTGTTTTGGTGTTTAGGAAACTTTTGTGGCAAAGAATTGTATGGATATGGTATTTGTGTTGATTGTGTTCTCATGTTAAACATCGACACCTGTTGATCAACCAAACCCCGTAATTGCCCTCATGTTTGTGCTCAAAAGTCAAAAGTCTGTGTGGTAGATGCTTTCCAACTTGAATGTGCTGGTCTAGATATACTACATCCACATGACAGCTGCTGATATCTGTACCAATGAAAAGTGTGTCTATGAAGAACCAAATTGTCTGATAAATTATTTCATTTTGTATTTTTGTTCTTTAAAGTCCTTCATATATAATTTTACGCGATCCCATGTACGTCAGAGTATCGTATAGCATTCATTACAGTGCCTACATTTTGTTTGGGCAAGCTTGTCCACTGACTTTTATCAGTTGGGACATTTTTGCCTGTGTTGTTGATTGGTTAGCTGAAATCTGCTTTAGTTTATGCTGCTTTGTTGAATTTGTGTAGCTTTTAAGTATCATGTCATGGGAACTCCTTGCCGTGATGGGTGTGGAGTATGAAGTGTCTGTATATTAAAAGGGGAAAAAAATTAGAAGGTTTCCTCATTAGCTTCTTTAGTTAAATCTTTTTCTGCCATCGAGATTTCAATTATGTTGAATGTCACCATTTGGTGACGTATTTCAAGTTTTCAACTTTGCATTTGAGTAGTGAAATAACACTAGCAGTGGTTCTCACTTCTAATCTCTTTAGCAGGAGCCCTAGTAATTAAGGCTGTCTTCTGAGTGTGCCTACTAACTATACATTGGAAAATTAATCGTGCATATGCTTATTTATTTAGGTCTGGGGAAGATCTCCGGATGATACAAATCATTCAGCAAAACATCAACCCAGAGAAAACGCTGTTGTTCCTTACAATCCTGATAACTCACATGAAGCCTCTGTTGATCAAGATGATTCAGATATGACCCCAAGCATTCAGGAGGCTTTGCACCGGTCAACTATGGACATAAGGTATCCAAAGGATTGTTTATCCGAAACCTTTTATTCCATTAATTAATGCACATATATGCTTTTCAGAAATCTTAAGCAATGCATATTAGCTTTTATTCTTCAGATTCAAATTTTTATATTTTAGATATCCTTTTTAGCTGGGCCGGCCAAGGATGGCCGACCGAATTTTACTAGGATCAGGAGGGCAAAGCAAAGTGCATAGTTGGTCGACAGAAAGGCTGCCAACTAGAGATTTGCCCAACAAGGGCTACCACATATATCCAAATTTTATATTTTGGAACACCACCGCCAAAACACCACCGAAAGGCCCCTAGGAACCATGACAAATTTGATTCCTCCTGAAAGAAAGAAACCTGCCACTCACCATGGCCATAGTTGCTCCTTGATCGCCCATAACAAATCAGCAGCCAACCTGCTCTCAGCTCCGAACACCCATGCAATTCCGCTCCTTCCAAATGAGTGAAGAGACTAGGATGACCAGGGAGTCGAAGGCCCTCCGGAATTGTTTGTGGAAACATTTCCTAGCCATGCACCACCAGAGCTTGAAGTCAAGCTCATCAGCAGCCGGAATTTCAAAGGGGACACTGAGCCATTCCTTGAGGAGGGACCAGATGCACCTTAATAGTTGGATGCATGTTTCTGATTCAGATTTTGGAGGAGCAAAGGCCACAGCAAGTCTGATGAGGCCCCCGCTTGAGCAGGTCATGATTAAGCTTCACTTAGTTTGTGAGACTCCCTTTTTTATAGGACTCTTTGAAAGGTTCGAAATATCTGTGAACAAAAGATGTCTTCTGTAACTAGGAAATGTTTGTCTATCAGCTAAAAATGCAACAAGTGCAATTCACATATGATGACCCCTATCTCATGGGGCTAAACTCACAGGTTCCATGTTAAATCAAACTAATATTTTTGTGGTTCATGTGTCTTGTGTTTTAAGTTTCCCAACGATCATCTTATCGCTTTGGTTGGGGGTTCAATGAGGGGATGTCTTTGGGAAATTTTGGGATTTAGTTTAAGCATTTGGAATCCCGTATATCCAAACAGGCCCTTAGTGTTGTCCTAAGTACGTTATCTTCTCCTATACAATTTTTTTGGTAATATATACTCATTTTATTATTAGTGTATGATGTATCACATGAGATGAACATATTACGATTTTTGTATTTTATCATTGTTCGTTGCTGATGGATCTACCAAATGTGCCGGATGTTGTTGTTGTGGGGGTGTGTGTGTGTGTGTGTGTTTTTTTTGGGGGGGGGGGGGTAATATAACCATATATTAGTTTCTAATCTACAATTTCTTGCCATTAGTGGTGCAGAGTATGTAAGGAAGGAGGTGCCACTTTTGGTCCTCCCAACAAGGCAGCTGCTAGAGCTGGACACTACGTTGACTTCTTACTGTGATATGCAACGTGTCCTTTTTCAAGAGGAACAATCAGCATATAATCAAGCCATGCGCCAAAATGTTTGGTAAAATCAAGTTCCTATATGGCGATGTGATATCGCGTGCTTGTTCTGCGGTAAATGTTTCACGTTTCTTTTGCAGTGATGGGAAGATTCACCCACTTACCTCTATTCACCATACATCTACATACAACTCTTCTCTCTGCAAACTAATGGAGTATTGGTGAGAACAAAATCTCCTTGTTTCTTGTTGGCCAAATATAGTGTATTAGCGTGTAATCCTCTTGTTAACTTTTCTCACTTTTGCTGTCGTAGTCTGAGCCCAGCTATAACTGCTCTTCAGGATCGTCTGAAGGAAAATGAACTTCGGGTGAGTAGACTATCTTTCATCTCTGACACTGTTAGGTCTTAAAAGGGTCTAATAGCTCTTTGCTCGTGTAAAACAGTTAGCTATGCTATTGGAGGAGGCTACACAGCTTAAGGTCGAGACCCAAAGCATGAGAAATGATTCTTCTCGTCGCTTGATGTATCATGGGGGTGGTGGCGGCAGTTCATCAACAGCCCAGGACAAGTACGCTTCCGCCAACCAAGGGAGCCCTAGAAGTCCTAGTGGCAGCGGCCGGAGGAAGGCTTCTTGATTGCGATCTTGCTCGCCCTGTTGTTACAATGAACTAAGCCCTATGCCTTGGAATGTAAACAATATCATCCATAACGCAATCTGAGAACGGTATTAATATTGAAATTGCTCCTGTATTCTGTTGTCACTCATGGAGAGTGACCAAATGGTTCGAGAGAAAACGCCAACAGAAAGCTACTTACTGCAGAGGATGTAGAAAAAGTTTCTACTTTCCCGTGGATCTTTTCCCTAGCTCACTAACTTGGATAACTGTAAGAACACCATGATCACATTCTCCTCGTAGACTAAACATTCATAATGTTTTTAAAACTAATTGAAAAGATTCTAAAGCAAATACTCCTAAGTAGTATTGACGACATATAGTAGGAAGCAAAAGGCATATATATTCCTGTAGGATACAATGCACTACTGGGTAATCATAATTCTAAGTGGCCTGATCCAGCCGTCTCAGTTCATGTGGCCATCCTAATTCCTGTGGATGACGATCATCGAGTAGCCATGATCATCAATGGTCGCTACGACGATGAAAAGGCCAACGGTTGAGAGTGGAGATAGGGCGTAAAGTGGATGTTGATGATTCCATGTGCTTGTCTTAGCCTTTTAGGCCATGATTCAATAACACTGGTAGAGCCAGGCTTTGGACCATTCGGATCATGGTTTGAGGCTTGAGATAAAAAGTCCAATTTAAATAAGCCTAGAATAGCTGGTCCACCTAGACCATGGCTCAAGAACAGCTAGTCTGGTCTGAGGCTTGGGCCATAGGCTAGCTCCGACCCTGAGTAACAAATACAAGGAGTTTATCGCCCATCTCATGATGTTAGCGCCATTCCAGGGAGCTTGATCGATGACACTATTCAGCGGATCTTACATATGTTCACCATGGGCCTCTTCTAGAACTCCCTACGCCGACCTCAGCCTCTTCCAAGGAGCACCATGATCTTGTGTGGGAGGCCGCGAGGAAGTCCCTCGTCCTGCTCAAGAACGGCAATATAGGAGAGAGCCGTTGCTGTTGCTGCGCAAGGAAGCTAAAACATCACGATCATTGGTAGCGACGTCGACAACCTCAGCAACCAGTGCGCCGGCTGGACCGTTACCTGGTAGGGCCTGTTGGGAACTACATCACCACTGACGTCAACGTCGTCATCCCGCATATGAAGGTGTTGGTGCTAAAAACTTGATAAAGGGTTTATCGGTCACAACACACTAGACGAACATATGGTTTAGAGCGTGCCAACCAATTTAACCCTTCAATCGGTAAGGAAGAATATAAAATTCGCTCAAAGCCGATCTTATAAGATAATCGACTTAGATCTAATCAGCTGGAAGCCGATCAAATCAAAAGTCAGAGTAGGTCTAATTAGCCGACTAGGGCTAATTAGAAGGTAAAAGATAGATCAATTCCGAAAAAGGCGATGCACAACAAGATCGAAGAAAACCAGACATGAAGACGTAACCGAGAATGATCAATAATCGGTGATGCACAATTTTATTGATCAAAACTGAGTTACAAGAATCTAAATTACAAGAACTATTTCTAGTTGATGGGAAAATAAAAGTAGAGTATTTGTTGATTGGATTGTGTTATTTTGCTCTGCTCCTAGGAGGCTGGGACCACGCGACTGCTCGACGTCTCGATCTTTTCATATCTATCACGGCGCGATCAAGTCCTATTATAACACGCTGCGAACTATGATCCACATCGGCTTTTGTTCAAATGGTTTTTCCTCAAAATCTTCATCGTAACCGAACTCTTTCAAGTCTTTCTATACCGTTCATCGGTTATGATTTATTAACTACACCCTGCCGATTTTGACTATACTTGCCGAATTTGAGTACAAATAGAAGCATTGAAGCCCTATGCAGTGGATCTTTTCCTTTACATGGTTGCCCTGTGCTTTGTAGAATTGTAGTCTGTACTGGAGCCTGCCAGCCTGGTTACCTTGACAGCTGTTGCTAAGTTGCAGTATTTCTCGTGACTTGTCTTTGCTCGAGTTGCCAAAAAAAACTCTACTCCTGAAGAGCTCTTTTACCTAAATTTAACAAAGATTCATCAATTGATCAACCTCCTAGTTATGAATCTCCTTACCAAGTTC
Source organism: Guadua angustifolia (assembly GCA_036346375.1). Classification (NCBI taxonomy): domain Eukaryota; kingdom Viridiplantae; phylum Streptophyta; class Magnoliopsida; order Poales; family Poaceae; genus Guadua; species Guadua angustifolia. Next base: position 2,660,040 of record CM070508.1, read on the forward strand.
ATAACTATTTCTTAGACAAGAATCACTTCTACCAGAGAATCGATTCCATAGAGAATCAGAGTGGGTGGCGAGAATCGCATCAAGCTCGCCAAACAAGCCCTAAATTACAAGAACTACTTCTAGTCAATGGGAAAATAAAAGTAGAGTATTTGTTGATTAGATTGTGTTATTTTTCCATCGGAAAATTGATAATATACACCCCGATATTGCTAAATTAAAATGCCACTTCCTCTCAATGACATGTGGGACCTTAGAGTATATGACAATTGGATTGTGGCATTTTAGCGTCGGCAATATCGATCTTTTATTTCAAATCCCGATCCACATCGGCTTTTGTTCGGACGGTTTTTTATTAAAATCTTCACCATAACCAAATACTTTCAAGTCTTTCCATACCGTTCGTCGGTTACGATTTATTAACTACACCCTACGGATTTTTACTATACTTGCGGAATTTGAGTACAAACAGAAGCATTGACCATATGGGCATGAAGCGTCGGCGGGGCTGCGAGCCGCCCTACGCCGTGACGTTCGACGGCAACCTCAACCTGACTACCATCCTGAGCCTAGCGCCAGCATCATCTAGAACATATGCAATGGAAACTAATGCATCGTGGTTCTTGTCTCTAGCTGGTTGTTGGTCATCCAGCCATCCATGGACGTGATCGACGCGTTTGTGGCGGCGTGGCTGTCGGGGATGGATGGGCAGGGCATGGGGAATGTTCTGTTCAGCGACTATGTGTTCACCAAGAGCTGGCATGGACATGGTTCCGATTAGTGTGGATCAGCTGACGGTGAACGTCGGCGACACGCACTACGATCCCCTGTTCCTGTTTGGGCACAAGACATGGCTGTCAAGGCTTTAGGATTGTCTCACCTGCTGGTTAACATGAGAACACTTTTATGAGTCACAAATCTTCGACTGTCAAGGATATGGCCATAGGGGCATGATGGAGGTCATGTAGCTCGATCGCACGGAGAGGAGTCAAGATTAATGATCTTCCCTAGTTTTGTATTTTCCGATTTTCCCATATGAGAGAAGATAATGGGGATGTAAGGGCAGTTAAGAGAGGGATGAGATCATGAGTTCATGACATATGGTAGAGATAAGATTGTGTGTTTTTTTCTTCATCTTGTAAAAAAGTTGTTCGTCAATGGAAACCTACCAGTTTAGAAGATCTTATTGAGTTGTATCCAAATTACTAACATGTTGTCTCGAGAGGTTAAGATTGGATACCGATCTAAGTAAATCCTAATCTCTGATGAACGTATAAGATTTTTTTCTTCTCCCTCAATTAACATGGAAATTTATATAATTCTTGTTATTTTTTCTGATTTAAGAATTATTATAGGATTTTCTAGCCCTCTAAAATGAAGGAGGTAACCTGACGCTTTCTGAAACCCCAACTTGTGGCTGCTATGACGGATGAAGCCATGTACAATGCCACTCTACATACCCAAAACCTTTCGGCACTTTTGCTGTTGTAGAAGTTACCAACATTCTACTTTTTCATGGGGATAAGGTCCTGTGCAGGTCATACATGACTACAAGTTAAGCAGTTCTTAGACTAGGACCGAACGGAAAAAAATTCTTGTACCAATACCACTGCTGAAGAGCTCTTTTAGTTACACTAAATTTAACATAGGCGGTTTGTTCTTTTCGATCAATTGATTGAATTAGTTAGTATTTATATATATGCTTCTATCGATGATTAGATCTAATATCTACTACGTATTATATACTATTAATATAATGCACTCTAGAATTCAAGTACACCTTGCTGCCAAGGTGTGAGAGTTTTCAATTTTCACCCAGAGTGGGTGGCGTACTGGCATTGACATGAAAGAAACCTTTGTGTAGAATGCATGGAACATCTAACTGTGGTCTCTATGTTAGCAGCTACCCAAGGTACTCGAATGTTGGAATCCAATTGTTAACAGCAATCCAGCCGTCCGGCAACGGCAACGTCTTTATCGATCCGATTGCTGAAATGTTTGGAATATTTCTGAGCTAAAGCGAAATTGTTCAGGAAGGGAGATGTCAAGAAGCTTTCAGTTCAGAATTCAGCCTAATATGGACTTGCATTCAAGACGGGTGGTGGTAGTGTCCACTGTTGCTGACGGAGATGTGATGTGCAATCCCGTACATGCGATCGGCCTGGAAAACTGACGGTACAACTAATTATAGGCCCGGACGATGGTTTTGCGTGCGAGTTACGAAGGATCGGAGCCGCGTTGTACGAGCGAACCAACCAAGTAACCCGTGGACGCCGGCACCTAGGTCCAATAATTGTGTCGCGATTCAAGCTCGAGTGCAACTGTGCGAGACTGGACGGCGCTCGCTCATACACGGTGATACCTGGGTGTGTCATGTCATGTCATTTGTCTCTTCACAAATTGCATAATGATTTCGCCTGTGCCATGATCGCCACTAGTTTAGGCATAGTAATATAAGTAGGTCAGCTGGTCAGGATGTAAGTAGACCTTATGTAAACCTAACCCAGATGGAGTTGAACATCTATAGACTTCCATTCCATGGTCAAATATCAGATCATTTTCTCTCTCTCTCTCTCTCATACACGCGCGCCTGCACCACCGGTGTTTTTCTAGGTGGTTGCCTGGCCCGCCTTTGCGGCGGTCTCCCACCGCGATTTCACCAAAGTCAATAAGTTAGACGAAGAAGCCGCCTAAGCGCTCCTGCTCGGTTAAAGAAGGTTTGGGCGGAGCTGGCGCGGCAAGCTTGTGCGGGCGTCGAGTTGCTGGCCGAGCAGCCACCGAGGCGGCGCTTCTAGAGGCAAGACAGGTAGGGACGGCGGCCTAGGCTCCGGGGGGCCGAGGAGGACAAGCGATGGCAGATACTGAGGAATAAAGTCACATGAGTACATGTGTATGGGGTACCCTTCGATTGAGGCAGCTGCACGATCCTCCTCGCCGTCGTTGCCGCCGGCCAGATCCACCTTACAGTCAATCGGATCCACTTTGCCACCAACTAGATCTACCTCGCCCTAGGCGGTACCTGGACGGGCTAGGTGCTAGTCGGCCCTTGAACTATGATACACTGGTGAACTATCCTATTGCACTCTGTGCAACAGACCAAGACCGCACGGCAGCGGTTGGTGTGGCACTTAGCTCGGGCCAGCCAATCGGAAATCGTGCTAGGACCGGAAGATAGTACAGGAAGGCCGCTATGTAGGGGTCACCGTCTGTTCCTTCGCAACTGATCGAAACTGTTTTAAGTCTTAAATATTAAGCAATTTTAAGTTGCATTATACTAACTAGCAATAATAGCGGCACTAGGAATTAAAGAAGCCGAGAAGAAAAAAGATAGACCCATCGGCAAGAACCCATGTGCTGTTATAAACCTTCGATGAAATCTGTGTTTTTTAGAAAATCGGAAAATTTGGTCGAATTTTCGATCTTCGTATTTTTTTAATAAAATGGGTCCTCTAGACACTAGGACCCATTGGCAAATCTATGGGTTATTATAAACCTTCTCGAATCCGCATTTTTTCAGAAAACCACGGCTAGGACCCGCCCTAAGTCTTCGACAAGTTGCTATAAACTTTATACACGACCGAAAAATTAAATCTAGTTATTTTTGTTGAGAATATTTTACTACTACACTATCAAAGTTTTTGGTGAATGCTAAAACATTTTTTCAAAAACGATGAAAAGGACCTAGACGGACCCATCGGCAAATCGATAAGTTGCTATAAACCTTCGATGAATCTGTGTTTTTGTGATGCGAAAACATTTTTCTCCTATTTTTGTGATGAAAGCATTTTTTGCTGGCAAAAGGAAACGGAACAGGTGAATTCATGATGAAACGCCGCAAGTGATCGATAATCGTAGTGGATTATCTCCAGAACTGGCCTTTCGGTTTTCCTCCTGCCCAACAAAATTTTGTTTAAGCTGATGAGGAAAGGTGGACAATTCACTTATACTTCAACAGAGACGACAAGCACCTCTCCGGGGAGATCAAGCCGGCAGGCGGGGACGGTGACGCGGCCGCGCCCGCGCCGGCCGAGCGGAGCCGATCGAATCGGCGGGTTTTGGCGGCCAGGCGAAAACATTTTTTGGTAGTTTTTATTGTGTTCATTGAAAACATTTATTCCATATCTGGGTAAAATAGCGGAGAAAGGATCTAAGATGCATGCCCGTACAGAATACCAATAAGTTGCTATAAACCTTCTCATGGAATCTGTTGTTTTTGTGACGAAAAATTTTTTCCGGTTTTTGAGTGACGCAAGCATTTTTAGTTGTGGAAAAACCATAGGAGAAAGTTCGATGAATCTGTGTTTTTTTGGGGACGAAAACATTTTTTCCGGTTTTTTTTGTGATGAAAACATTTTTTTCGGGAAAAACGGAGAAAGGATCTAGACGGACCCGTCGGCAAATCGATAAGCTACTATAAACCTTCGACGAATCTGTGTTTTTTTTGTGACGAAAACATTTTTCCCGGGTTTTTTTTGTGACGAAAACATTTTTTCTGGGAAAAACGGAGAAAGGACATAGACGTAAGAAGCAGGGGCCTGTTTGTTATTTTTTTGGACCTGTTCGCTATCTTGAAAAATTAGGAAAGGGCTTGTTCGCGATTTGAATTTAACGGGAGGTTTTTTCGTAAAATACCGCGCCAGGGACCTAAACACGATGAAAAAAAATAATCTTCCTCTCACAAGAAATCGCGAAGGACTGTTGACACCAAAAACTTGACGGAGGGTTTTCAGCCTCAACACACCGGACGAACACCGGGTTCAAGTGTGTAGGCGTGCCAGCCGATTTGACCTTGCAATCGGCAAGAAGATAAATGGATCTAATCGACTTATGCAAGTCGATTTCGATCAAAGCGAACGATAAGTCTAGTCGATCCGGGTGGAAAGATTGGATGGGGTAAATAGGCCACTTCTTCCCGAAAAAGGCGATGCGCAACAAGATCGAAGAAAAAGATGAACCAAAAGGGGTGTAATGCAACAAAGATCAATACTGCGCGATCGCCTTCGATTGATCAAAGAGTATTACAGATGAAAGATTACAAGCTAAATTGGCTACTCTAATTGACAGAAAGTAAAGGAAAAGTAGATCGTGTTTGTGGGTTGGCTCTGGGCGCCTTTTCTCCTTGTCTCTGGATGTCTTATATAGCCTCTAGCCGACCAGAGTCCTGATAGAATACGTTTGACAAGTAGTATCCATATCGGCCTCTCCTTTCCAAATATGGTTGTAAGATCGAGGATGAGCCTAGAGGGGGGGTGAATAGGCTTTTCTAAAATTTTCTATCACTAATTTCAAGCTTAATGATTTCTAAGAATTAGTAACAATTTTAGCAAACTTAATACTTCAACAATTCTAGAGATCACAAGATGATATCACTACACAAATATATTAATATCTAAACAAGTAGTACAAGAGAATCAAAATGCTAGAATTGCACAAGAGTAAAGACAAGCAAACCACAAATGATGGACAAGAGAATTTTTTCCGTGGTCTCGGAGACTTGCCGGTCTCCCCTACTCCACATTGAGGTAGCTTGAATTCCTTCAAGCCGGCTCCACTCGCTTGAGCCTTCCCGATCGCTCGTGATAGCTCTTCCCGCTCGGGTAGGCGAGCCGTGCCTTCACAACCGCCTGGTCTTCACACAACCTTCTTTGTGAAGATCACAGAGCCTCACGCCTCAAGCCGTCTAGGAGGCGGCAACCTCAAGAGTAACAAACTTGACGTAGGCTTGAACTCAAGAGTGCAATCAATATGGCTCACTAATGCAATGCACTCACTTGTAGCTCTCCAAAACTCAAGAATCAAGAATTCAATGCACAAGAGAGTGGAGAGAGTTGCTAGGGCTTAGAATGTATTCAATGGAGTCACCAACCTTGCCCTAGCACATGTGAGGGGGTATTTATAACCCCCACCCACTCAAACTAGCCGTTTTCTACTTTTTCTGTCGAATTTGCGCCAAGGCCGGTACTACCACCCTCTAAGGGCCGGTAGTACCGCACCTGGGGTGTAACGGCTATAACGGGCATTTAATCTTGTTGACACGTAGTCATTCTGATAATTTTCTATGTGGTAGGTACTATCATTTCATGGGGTCTTGATAATACCGCTTTTCTTGAACCGGAAAAACAATCGCTCGAATAAAACTACCACAAACGAGTTGCGGTAGTACAAGCATTCTTGATACTACCGCTCGAATAATGATAGTGCCAATGAGAAGTCCCAAAAACTTGCCCTCGGAATATAGCTACCGCCATAGTAACCCGGTAGTGTCAAGAATGCGTACTACCGCTGATCTATCTTGATGAGTGCTTACTTTAATGCAATTTTCAGATTTCGAACTTTTCTCTCGAACGCATAATCTAACAAATGGACTAATGAGCCATATTCTTTGCACTTTCAAGTTTCAATGCCCAAACCAAGTCCCTCTTGATAGTACGGCGACTATCCTAAAAATCCAATCTTCACTTCTAACTCCAAGATCGGTAAAAAGACTAGAAAATGCTTCTAAATTTTTATACCTTCATTTCTTTAGCTTCTTTTATGCGCTACTCCTTCCATTTCATACTTGTGACACTTCAACGTCCATTTAGGAGTAGATTTTCCTGTTTTCAACTTACTCATGCAAACATCGTTAGTCTTTTAACCTTGATTGTCATTAATTACCAAAACCTTAACCTCATGGGGCCTAGATGCTTTCAGCAGTATCCGTGTCGGTCTCTTCTTTTCCAAATCTGATGAGCAGTATCCATGTCGGTCTCTCCCTTCCAAACAGATTTTCCGAGATATTCCTAAGTTACATTCTTTTCATGTTTCGTTGACCCGGGACTTACCGATGTTGACCATACTTACCAAATTTGGGTGTAAACAAGGACCTATTCGTAATACGCAAGGACCTATCCGTAATTCGAAGAAATGGATGGATTTTTTCGCAAAATCACCTTAGGGGACAGGTGGCCGCCCTTATCTCTCGCCAATTCTTTCTGCTATAATGGGTGCAACCATTATACACGGTGGCCAGTAGAAATAAAATCTAGTTATTAATTTGTTGAGAATATTTTTACTACTATACTATCAAAGAAAATAAAAATAAATACTGGTTAATCTAATCTATTGTTCGAAAAAAATGAACGTCAAATGTTAAATTTAATATACCGTAAATGGGGTCTGAATATTTCATTTGCTGGCAGAAAGGAAACGGAACAGGTGAATTCATGATGAAACGCCGCAAGTGATCGATAATCGTAGTGGATTATCTCCGGAACTGGCCTTTCGGTTTTCCTCCCGCCCAATAAAATTTTGATCGCAACCACCCCGGAGACGACGGCAGCTTCTCTCTCGTTAATACTTCCTCCTCGCGCTGATTGCCCGTGGCCTGTATATGGTATGTCCGTGTGTACACGCCAAGTTTTACTCTGATTGAGCTCGCCTCACACGAGTACACGCAACCACGCGTCGTAGCTTAATTCTCCCCTGTGCTCTTCTGAATCTTGCCGCGTCGATCGATCACCAGCGCGCGAGGGCGGCGTGTAGATGGCGGGGCTGCAGCGGTCGAGCGAGACGTTCCGGCGGTCGGGCTCGTCGGGGCTGGTGTGGGACGACAAGCACCTCTCCGGGGAGATCAAGCCGGCGGGCGGGGACGGTGACGCGGCCGCGCGGGCGGAGCGGAGCCGGTCGAGCGGGCACGGCGGGTACAGGGCGGCCAGGCGACCATAGGATTAGTACGACCGGTTTAGCTATGCCAATTAATCCATAAAACGCATGCTCTGTTGCTTGTACGTCTAAAGTTTCGGTGAAATTAAGGAACAGTTTGTTTTAGTTTTTGATTTTGGATTCTGGTCTTAAAAGTAGAATAAAAAACAAACAGTCTGATTGTAGAATTCGATTATCACAATTCAGTCTACCCATATACACTAGAATCCACAATCCATTTCATATGTGCTGTTAGATAAATCAGAATCAGTTTTTAGAGAATCCAAAGCTAAAACAAACAGACCCTAAGAGACGTTAAACTTGCGTAGTGTGTGATAGCGTCCTCTCAGACGTCGGTGTTTTTTAGATAAAGGAAGCATTAAATTAAAACCAAGTACAGTACATCAAGAGGATACAAAGTCTTGGCCCACTTCCGCTTCATTGAAAACACACGACCAAAGAGAAAAGGAAAATAAAAGACAAACACACTCTAGTGATCCGCAATCCAAGACTAGACCGCCACCCATGCTTTGGGAGAAAAAGGATTTGGCCGCTTGCACCAAAAGTTGCGACCCACCATAAACCATTTACGCAAATCCTTTCATTGGAGGATAGCCCAACCGGAGAGCCGTTGGGCCAAGAGGATAACTCAGAGGAGCCTTGAAACAAATATTTGGGTTCAAAGCCTTTAGCCCAAGTAGAATGGAAAAATGGAGATTCTCATTTTTAGTCCTGTCTAATGAAGGTGAAACGAGACTTTCTTCGTTTCGGAACTTTCATTGTGAAAGATGGATCACAAGTTCGCTTTTGGGAAGATATTTGGATGGCTGGATCACCTTTGAGAGATCAGTATCCTTCTTTATATAACATAGCTCGATCAAAATCTATAACAATTTCTGACGCATTATGTTTTTATGCTCTTGGGCTTTTCCAAAGCAGAAAACCTCACTCTTATGAAAATTGATCTTAAGTCCCGATGCCTGCTCGAACGCATACAAAAGTAACTTCATGTTACGAGCTTTATCAAGGTCATGATCCAAAAAAGTATAGTGTCATCTCGCATCTTGAAGAATCGAAAGCCCCCATCCACTAGATGAGGTATGATTCCATCAAATTGCCCATCCAATTTAGCCCTGCTTATAAGCACTTTTAACATATCAGCAATGATGTTAAACAGCAATGGAAATAAAGGATCCCCTTGTCGAAGTCCTTTTCTAGTTTGAAAAAAGTGCCCGACGTCATCATTTACATTTACAGCTACGCTTCCCCCCGAAATGAAGGTCTTAACCCAAGAGATCCATTTGGGCGAAAAGCCTTTCATACGGAGGGTCTGAAATAGAAATGGCCATCGTACTTTGTCATAGGCTTTCTCGAAATCTAATTTAAGGATTACCCCATTATGTTTTTTACGATGGAGTTCATGTAAAGTTTCATGAAGAATCACAACCCCTTCAAGAATGTTTCTTCCTTTCATAAACGCCGTTTGAGTCGGGCTGATCACTTTGTCCGCCACCAAGTTTAGTCTGTTTGTGGCCACTTTGGTGAAAATCTTATAGCTAACATTCAACAAACAAATCGGTCTATACTGTTGAATGATGTTAGCCTCTTGAACCTTAGGGATTAAAGTAATGACCCCAAAATTAAGGCTAAAGAGAGGAAGATTTCCATTATATAAGTCATGAAACATTTGAAACAGTCACCTTTGATGGTTTCCCGAAGTCTTGATAAAATTCAATTTGAAAGCCATCGAGTCTGGCGCTTTATTGTGTTCCATTGAGAATATTGCTTCTTTAAGCTCCATTTCCTCAAAATTAACAGTCGGAGATTGTTCTCATAATGCGAAACACAGGGAATATCTAGGTTATATGATTCATCTAAGGTGAAAAAGTTTTCTTCTGGTTCACCAAATAAATCCTTATAGAACCCCGTGATATAATCTTTGAGGTTAGCATGGCCCTCGATCTTACTATCTCCATGTTGAAGAGAGTAGATTTTCTTCTTCCTATGCCTCCCATTTGCAACCATTTGGAAGTATCTTGTATTATTATCTCCCAAAAGAATATCCTTAGCTTTGGCACGTTGGTAATACTTAATCTCTTCTTCTCTAAGAATTTTAGTCAGCAGATCACGAGATTGAGCCAAATGGGTTTGTTCAATTACGGTCAAATCTCTGACTTCAGCAATGATATCCAATCTGTTAATAGTGTTTTGGAGATCAAGCCTCTTTTTCTTGTAGTCGCCATTTGTTTGGGCCTCCCATCCCCGAAGGAATCTGCGTAAGCGCTTCAGTTTATTATTCCATCTTTGGACGAGTTCTTCCCTTATTCGTTCTATTCGATTTGAATGACTCGTTCATCAAAACCATTTCGATGAAGCCACTAAGTTCAAATTTGAATTGTTTGTTATTTCGAGAAGGCGGAGTTCCGTATCCGAGAGTAAAGGGTATGGTCGATACCCCCTATCTAGAGTCGAACAAAGGACCAACGGGTATTTAAGCTCCCATTCGGTTGTCGTAAGAACTCTATCAAGCTTTTCATACGTAGGGATGGGCAAAGAGTTAGCCCAAGTGTATTGCCGTCCCGTTAAATCAATTTCTCTTAAGTCAAAGCTATCAATGACAGCGTTGAAAAGAAAAGGCCAACGGTTATTAAAGCTATTCTTGTTTTTTTTCCTTACTACTTCTCATGATATTAAAATCCCCTCCAATGATGGTGGGGAGGGAGTTTGTATGACAAGCCTGAGCTAGTTCCACAAGGAAAGCTGACTTGAAAACATCTTGAGCTGGGCCATAGACAGCCATCAATATCCATTTAAAATTATCCGTCTTATTACGAAGGTGAAACTTAATGTAAAATTAGCCTTCTACGATAAGGATACATCTATCTTGTCGCTCGACCCCAAAAGAATACCTCCAGATCTACCACGAGGCGGAAGGCAATGCCAAACGAAATCCACCCCTCCAAAGAGGCGCGTAAGATTCGTTTTTGACATATCCTGCTTTCCGGTTTCCATTACAGCAATAAAATGCAATCCAAAATCCCTAACTGTCTCAAAGATATATCTAAATTTAGCCAAGTCTGAAAGACCCCTGCTATTTCAGAAAAAGCCTTTCATTGGGAGACATTCATCTTAGACTTCTTGCCACCTTTCATGTTTCTCCGTTTCTTTAGTGATTTCTTTGATTTTCTCGTGGAAGCCATTAAATCACATAACTTTGTGTCTTGTTCCACGTCCTCAAAGTCCACCTCCGAAACATCCTTTATTAGGTGAGCGAGAGGTCATTGTCCGATTCATCGACCTCGGCATCACCATTGATAGAAGGATTTTCACATTCTTTATTCTTACTTTGTTTATATGGGGAGTTAACTACTGACTTTTTAAACGCCGACCTTCTATCCACTTCCACACGCTTCAAAGCGTTGACTGACAAATTAGCCACCGAGCTATTCTGCCCCAAACTAAGCCCAATATTACTAAGCCTTTGTACACAGGTTGAGTTTGGCAGTGAGCTAATGGAAGGTGCAATCAGAAAGTTTGACATACCATTCTGCTGAAGACAAGCAGGAGAAGCCATGAGTGGCATCGGCTTTTGATCAGATCCCTTTACCCCATTCATGCTACCATCCATATTGCGCACCGAGGCTCTTCTCATAGCTTTCAAAGTTATATCTTCATCGGCAGGAGAAAAGCCATTATTAACGAAAGAATTTAACCTTAAACTTCTACGAGGCTCAAGTGAATTCTCACGATACATACTGCAGGTTTTCAGACTCAAACCTGGGGAGGGATCAAGCCGCCCCGAATGGATGGAAGGCTTATTGTGGGCCGCCACATCTTCGGCGTCGACCAAAGACTCACTCCCATCTGCACATCCATGGCATCGACCTCCCAAAAGGAGTAGTTTCAAGAGAAATAGGTGCAAAGGATGATGTTGCTAGTGCACTTACATCCATATCGACTAATGGAAAAGAAGTAGGCGGCGCCAAGTCCTCGCACACCCTTCTTGCACGTAAAGCCGGTGCCTACACTCTCGAGATATCACCTCTGCGTGAAGTCCATTAGCTCGGTTGAAGCATTTTCGAACAAATTCGAAATGAAATCGCCATCACATACCTTATGGACATTAACTTTTAGGAATCTGGAACTCGGGAGACAAAGTGAAAGTCCTTGACCATTTGCTCCCAAACATGACACAAGCTCCCCAAAGCCTTGGCCGTTCATGTTCGTGGAGTTATTCATAGCAGATCGACGGTGTTGGCGAAAACTTTCCCATACTCATTTGATCGCACCTTATTCAAGCAATCAGTGATACTAGTCACGAAATCATTATTAGCAATCACAGGATCAGTGCAAACCAGAGATCTATCATTTTTCGAGGGTAAAAGAGATCCAGAGCCATTAGTTAGATCAACTGGTTCAACTGCGTCTGAATTGAAATCTCTCTCATCACCCCTAAGGGCTGGCTCGGTCAACATTAGAGATTCCATTTTCTTTTCAGCCTTAGGGCCGGCATTGCATGAAGATAAAGGAAACCCAGAGGCATTAGTTAGCCCATCTAGCTCAACTGCTTCTGAGTCACCATCTTCCTCTACATTCCTAAGGGTTGGCCCACTCTGCATCAAAGAAGAGCCTGTCGAGCACTCAGCCAATCCATCAGCAGAACTCGGGCAATGAACCATAGGATTGTTCTTAGTCAGGTTTAGCACCGGATCTTCATTTATTGGACCGAAAGGCAGCTGGGCAAGAGAGTCTATACCCAGCTGGATTGTCGGGTTAATAACGATGGCGGGATTTGAAGGAACGGCATTCTTGGCGGAACCGATGGTTCGCATTGGTGTGACCGCTATCTCAGAAACGCAAGAGGCACCATCAAAAACGATTGGCCTGGACTTCTGCACCGGATTACAACCAAAAGGCACTACTGCCAGCTGCATAGGAGTGTAATAGTCTCCACCAACCGAAGGAGGAGGATCAGGGCCATCAGTAACGACATTGTTTTTCGATTTTTTTACAGTCTGATCCAGATTATCACCACTGTCTTTATTCATCTTATCCACTCCATCATCACCACCATTAGAGGAATCATCAACACCGTTAGGGGGAGCAACTGGAATAAATCCACTCTTCTCCATCGAAAATACTATGTCATACCCCAATTTACCAAACACAATGTCAGTAGAGAAAGGTAAAAGCTCTCGGCTCAACATTCCAACAAGCAATCTAATAACTCCTTTTTTCCTGTAAGTGAGCATATCAACCTCAAGGGTAACCCCTATCATGGACCCTAGTGCCCAGAAACCCAAGTAGTGTCTCCATGCATGCGGTACCCCGGTAACGTGAACCCAGACCTCATCCAAATGGTAAGAAGGCAGCACTTCTCCAGCATCATCCCATTCAAGAATGGTGAGAGTGACCCCATGGTTTTTAAGCCAGAAATCAATATCAGCCATTCTCTTTAGCTCATCTACCGAGGGGAAAGAAACAAGGAAAGAGTCCTCACTATGCGGTAAAGCCTCCCATACCCATTCCTTAGTTATCAAGCGTGCCAGCTCAGATTGGACCACGTCGGCCCCAATCTGTCCACCAGAAACTTTAACAAGAGCAATAGGAGATGGGTCCGGAGTTTCTAGCTTGAAATCATAATCAGGTATGCGAAAGAATCCAAGCTCACTTTTGCCAAAACCGAAAAGAGAAGCCTCAGACTTTGGCATCTTAAGAAGTGGACATTTTGACATGATATGGGAATTTCTCTTGTTACATATAACACAGTCAAGGTCGGCCTTGCAATCATCGTTCACATGTCCGACACATTTGCAGCGAAAGCAAAGAAGGGGTCTCGGCTTCTTAGCCTTTGAGGAAGTACCTTCTGTCGACTCAGAGTTCTGGTTCATCCCGGCAGTCATACTTCTAGCAAGCGGAGGAGCACAACCAGGGGCAGGAGCCTCACAAGCATTCGAAGCACCCCTTCCATTGTCACGCTGATGGTACCTTTGTTGAGGAGGGAAGCGTCCACCACGCCCAGCCATGCCCGGTGTTGGAATTTATAAGCCGATGCAGATACATTTCTGCCCGATGGCTTTACATCTGTGCAAACGGGCCGACGCTGAAACCTGAAGCCACCCAAGTTGCACGGCAGCTGGTGGTAATCGACAGTTCAGAGAATTTTCAGAAACTTGTTTGCCCGTTTCTGGAATTTGGAATCATGAATATTATTTCTTCATGTTTTCTTTCTTCCTTTCTTAATTTCTTGTTACGCATGGAATCAATCAACTCCCACATTCTTCTGCCGCACGGCACTGGCGATGATGGTGGGCAGCTAGCGGCTTTCTTTGACGGCTCAGGAGTCAGAAGACTGAACATTCATTCAGCCTTTGCCACTTGCACTCAGACAGACACCGTTCGAGGTTCAAATTTGCCGGCGAAGAAGAAAATACCCCCCAAAAAATGGTCATTTGAGCGATCCTGGAAACGACTCTCAGTAGTCACTATTCAGCCCCGACAGCATGCAGATTGATGCAGTTTTGCACATAAGTTCTGTATTTTTGGCACAGATACGTTGGCACATATGAACGGTGCTATACAAATTGCAGATGCAGACGTTATTTGAGTAGTTGAACGGTGGACTTTTCAGCGTGCGTTTGGTTCATGACTGTAAAGCGTAAATGCCTTCTTATAAGTTATGCGGTAGCACGATTGCACGAACGTCCTGAAATGAACTGTATTGGCGGCTGATGCCTTTCATCTTTGCAGACGAAGGCCTCCTCCATTCAGCTCCCTGCGTTAGTGCAATATGTCGTTGGTGAGGAAGCTACACTCCACGGGAATAATGAATAATACAGATGTAGCACGCAAATAAGACGGCTGCATCTGCTTGCCACCAAATCGATTCAATGTTCTCGAGTCTTTTTCCTCACGATTTTTCTTTGCAAATTAGTGAATTCCATGTATGCGGATTGCAGAAAACCTTCTGTCAATGGCACTTGTTGTGAAAAGGCCTTCATCAAAATCTGACAATCAATGTATGGCATAGATTTGCTTGAGCCACTCATCTGATGTGTCATAAGTAGAAAGATCGATCACATGGTTTTCAGTACCTTCTCTCTCACCTTTGCCTCAGTTAAAATGTGGTACTAGTACGTTTTTTTTTAAAAAAAAGCTCCACAGTGTCGTTATGCTGCCCTGTTGATGATTTGAGTTGGTCACTGGATGCTTTGCAAGAGCTAGAGAAGCAGGAGCAGTTGTATGATTTGGAGAGGGAAAAGGCAATGGTGTCTAATCGGAGCAACATTAATGGGAATGGTCAGCACTTAGCAAAAACTATAAAGAGCTGCCGTCTGCCGAAGAGTAGGAGAGAAAATAGTAAAAAAGAAAAGTGGTGTCTTGTAAATAGGGTTTGAAATTTCGTTTTTAGTTTACATCTCGGAGATAGGTGAAATCCGAAATTTGGACAAAATCTAGTCAAAATTCAAAAAGCAAATTTGATATCTAGAATTTTTGAAACAAAATTTCTAAAATTTTAACCGAAATTGCTGAAATCTCGGCGAAATTCAACCGAATGAAAAATGGTCTAAACGATGTTGGAAAATTTTGAAATTTTTTTGTGGATGGTTTTGACACATCACTAATGTTCCTATAAAATTTTCAGATGATGATCAAGTCTGAGAAATTTTTAAAAATTATGAACTATGCTCGAAGTAGTTAGGGGCTTTGTTGCCTAAAAATTTTTATCCCTCGTTATATAGTTATGATGGATGAAATCAATTTGCTTCTTTCTGTCTTATTCGAGTACTATTTTATCAAGAAGTACACAATTATTTAGGCCTTGGATGCATATCCTCCTCCCACTAGTTTGGTTATTAGCTATTAGCATGTGATGTGATACATGGAGAAATGCTTTAGTATAGATTATTCTTTTATGTATAGCCTTTTTATATTAATCATATACTAGTTTTATATTGATCAAATTATGTAAAAAATGATGTAATAGTTTTTTGAAAAATATGAATAAAACAAACTGTACTCTAATAAAACACTCAAGCATCATTTAGCAAATTCTAAAAGGAAAAAAAGAGGTGAAAGGTGAAGAAAGGAACGAACAAAAGAACCCTTGGACTGGACACGTGTTTAGTGCTTTCCTTTCCTCTACGCTATGCTAACCACTGCTGCAAGTGGGAGTCTTCATAACATAAACACAATTTCCCTGCACAGCATAATTATGTTTTACTATAAAAGGCATAATTTTACATAATTCATGCAACTTTACCACCAGATGCCCCTGATTCCGTTCCCCTTTGGAGAAATTCTTGCTGTCTTTGTGGCTTATTAGTAGTTACCATCCGATAACTGCGCAAAGGAAAGTACCTTTCCAACTGATTTATATACTATATACTGTACGCATCTCTTCAAAAGATAGTCCTCCCTCCGTCTAAATTTATAGAACGTATTTTTTAATGATCTTACTTATAAGAGCGTATTTTATGTTCTAATGCAAATTAGTGTGATGATTCTTTTATCCCCTAAATAAATATCCACTTTACTTAATACTCTCTACATGCATGGTTTGAAAATAGTTCTTAGATATAATTACTAAGCGTAATCTATCTATTTTTAATATATCTTTGGTTTATGTACTAAGAGAAAATATGTTCTATAAACTTAGACAGAGAGAGTACAGTAGTACTTTCAATTATCATTCACATTTCATGCTTAAAATTTAAGTGTTATTTTAATAAGAAAACACTCGTATACTCTAGACACCTTACCTACCTACCTACAGAAAGCAAGATCTTTCGATCGGCAAACCAATCAACGAATAAAACAAGCACAAGGATGCATGGTTTGCCCAATCCACAGATGGCCATTTTCCCTTGCTACATGCAGAAATCTCGCAATCATCGTGAATGAATCGCCAGCTCCCTACCGGAAATGCAAACCGGCCCAGGCTCACAGCTCTCGCCAGGGTACAAAGGCAGCACATGCATCTGCTACTTGCTAGGTGCCGTACTATTGTTAGTTTGTTACCTGTTTCTTCCAGCATTCGCTGCTCCCGTCCTCTCGCTTCCTCTTCTTTTATGCCGCCGCTGTTCAGTGCCTGTGCGTAGCCGCACCTAGCTAGCTTAGCCAATTGGTTGGTGCAACAATGGCGCTTGGAGCAAAGGTTCCCGTCTCTGTTCTGCTTGTGATCACGGCTCTCCCTGCACTTCTCTTGTCCTGCGCCGCCGAGTCCCGCGTCCTCCTCACCCTCGACGACTTCGGGGCCGTCGGCGACGGCGTTGCCAACGACACCCAGGTACTGTGCAGTCCAACTCGTACGCGTTGATCGCTGTCATTTGGCCGCCAAGAACTCGGATTCGACCGTGCACTCTGTTTAATTATTTAGGCTTTCTTGGACGCTTGGATCGCTGCTTGCACCTCCAAGGAGCAGGCCGTCCTCGCCGTGCCCGCCGGGAAGGCTTACCAGATCTGGCCGGTGCAGCTCGCCGGCCCCTGCAAGAAGAAGCTCAAGCTGATGGTATGAACTCCGCCCGTACTGTTCGCCTTGCTATCTCTCTCCCGTGCGGTCTTTTGACTCTTTGTCCACGGCGGTGCTGGCATTGCGCTAGATTTCCGGGGCGATCGTCGCGCCGGTGAGCCCCGACGAGTGGGCCGGCAGGGACCCCACGAAGTGGATCTACATCTACCGCGTTGACGACCTGTCCGTGAGCGGCGGCGGCACCATCGACGGCATGGGGCAGGAGTGGTGGGCGCGCTCGTGCAAGCGCAAGAAGACCGCGGTAACCACCGGTTAACCACCAACCACCTAACCTGTCTGAGCTCTGAGCCATGACACTAACTGCAGCACTGAAGTTTCTGAACCATGGTTTGCTTTGCTTGTGCTCTTGCAGCCTTGCAACACACGGCCCCCTCCCAAGGTGAACGCTCGCGTCCCTTCCATCCGGAGATGTGCTCGAGTAGAGTCAGCTCGCCGGCGGCGAGCGATGATCATGCTTGATTCTTCGCTCTTTGCTGCATGCAGGCGATCCATTTCGAGGAATGCAGGGGAGTCAGCGTGCAGGGCATCACGCTGCAGAACGGCCAGCAGTTCCACCTGACGTTCACGCGGTGCTCCGACGTGAAGGCCAACTTCCTCCGTGTGATCGCGCCGGCGGACAGCCCCAACACCGACGGGATCCACCTCAACGATTCCTCGCATGTCCAGATCATGGATAACCTGATCTCG
The DNA here is from genome assembly GCA_036346375.1 of Guadua angustifolia. Lineage (NCBI taxonomy): Eukaryota > Viridiplantae > Streptophyta > Magnoliopsida > Poales > Poaceae > Guadua > Guadua angustifolia. Next base: position 2,677,939 of record CM070508.1, read on the forward strand.
ACAGGTCTGTATAAATCCATGTACTTGATTAAAAAGCTAGCACTAAGCTTTCGTTATCAGGGGGTGACTCTTAACAGTATCCTGGAAATGTGAACGTGTAAACGATCCAATTATACCCTCTGCATGTATTTTTCTCCTACAAGATAAGATCAGACTCACCAATTAGTTGACTGGACAAAACAATTGTCAAATCTGTAGTATGAAAGGTCGATCATATCATGACATCGATGAGATGTGAATATGTAATTTACTGCTTAAGACGTGTCCTAATCGAGTCCAACATTACCGCTGATAGGTTAGATCCCCAAGCTTTTCTGCTGTACGCAAATGAAGCACCCATAGAGTCATAGTTAGATGATTAACCCGCGCCTTAATCGCCTTTTTCAGGAGATGATTGCGTCTCAATGGTCGGCAACTGCTCTGATGTCCGTGTAAAAGACATTTCATGCGGGCCTGGCCATGGCATCAGGTACAGTACTTTACTCTTCTGGGATATCTCGTATTCCCCCCCAGATCTCTGCTACTAGAGTTAACAATGCATCACCACGGCACGTGTATGTCAGCATTGGAAGCCTAGGGAAGAACAGGACCACCGACAGAGTAGAGAACGTGAAAGTGGACACCTGCTTGCTTACAAACACAACAAACGGTTTACGGATCAAAAGTTGGCAGGTAAGAGCAGGACATGCCCACACTTCTCTCCAGTCTCCAGTCTTTACTCTGATAAGAACAACCTTGTCCAAAAAATACTCGCGTAACAAGTGCAACCTCTGTTTCAGGGAGGCATGGGCTTTGCCTATGATCTGAGGTTCGAGAGCATCGTGATGAGGAACGTCTCCAACCCCATCATAATCGACCAGTATTACTGCGACCAACCAACACCCTGTGCAAACCAGGTACATCACAATGGATGAGTATTTTTGAACCATCTGATGTAAAGTACGTACGTACACCGATCATCTCTAGAGTCTGAGGCACTTCGCGTTGCGAACGACGCAAACTCGAGTGCAGTCGCAGGCGGTGCAGGTGCGGAAGGTCGAGTTCGTCGACATCAGGGGTACGTCGGCGACGGAGCAGGCGATCAATTTCGCGTGCAGCGACACCGTGCCGTGCCGGGAGCTGGAGCTGAAGAATGTCAATCTGACGTTGGAAGGTGGCGGCGCCGCTTCTGCTTTCTGCTACAAGGCGTCGGGGACAACCGCCGGCGCTGTTGCCCCGGTGTCCTGCCTCGCCAAGCGCGACTTCGCTGAGAGAACGCCTAGCCCCAGAATGCTGAGAGAAGCAACGGCGGACAAACTCGATTCTTGATGGTTGTGGAATGGTACAGCCACCGTCTGCACAGGCTACCTGCGTTTTATCTTTGTCAAGCACACACCTTCCTGCAACGGTTGGAGCGTGCATGCATTTTCTAACTCGAACAAGACGATAGCACAAGCTGTAGCCATACTGAAAGGCTGTGGTATTGCCTACGTTCAGAGTCGCCAATTCTACATGACATTTGTGTGAAGAAGAATATATATAGAGAAATTTACCGATTAAATTTTCTTAAGTAGTACGCGCGCACAGTACAAATTACGAAACTACCCACATATGGAGTAAAGCCGCTTTCGTATCAAAGGGCCATTTTAGTCAACTATGCACTATATTCCTATTTCCTAACCCATGCATCAAACCAATTGCCAAACATCGGATTGGGAACAAGAGTTCATTTCCCAATCCAAAACCCCCACCTTATATCCCACTCTTATATCGTTCGCATTCCCCTTCCAACCCTCTGTCCAAGAGAAAATTTGCTATACACCGTACAGTTAGTATATAATAGATAGTAAAAATTAGATCTAGTCACTGATTGATTTATTAAAGACATTCTTATTAATACGATCGATTGAATGAAAAGAAAGGACATCAATATTGAGTTTAGCCGGTGTCCGCGGCCTACTTACCCCGGCCTTCGGCATGGCCCACGCCCAGGCGCCGTCTGTGCGGCCCACGAGCCGAGCAGCCGATGCCTGAGACGGCAGCGAGAAGCCCAGCCCAGGTACCTTGCTCGACTCGTGCGTTTCTAGCACAAGCCAAGAAACGTCGTGCACTCGCAGGTTCAAAGAGATCTCGTACGCTCGAGCACCTGGCCTGCGCACAGGCGCAGCAGCTTGAACGTGCGAGCATGGCCCGTCCATCCGCCCACGTGAATCAGCTGTTCCGAGGTTATTCCCAGCGTATAGTTTTATTTCTCAGTTTTCAAGAGTGTTACATTAATTTTTATCTAGGTAACCGTGTATCTCAGGTTTCATCTAGACGAAACTCTTTCACTTTCCATAAAACTCTCTCTATCTCTCTCTTCATAATTATTTTGCCATATCACTAAACATAATGATGTGTTATGTCATTTAATAAGAATGAAACTCAGTTGAAACTCCTTGACTGGGAATGGCCTGAGGCTTGATGCTTCGTGTTCCCCCGGCCGGCCCGTGAAAATTGAGCAGCGAGTGCAGCAGGCCTCGTACAGATCTGCGCGGGCACGCCGCGCGTCCGTCCGTCCGCGGCATGGCCCACCGGTCATCTCTTTCCCTGAATTCCCGCTGCTCCTTATCTCGTTAAATTTTGAACCCGTGACTGGGTAGTCCTAGGCTCCTAGCAGTGGCAGTGCATCGAGCTAGCTTTAGCTTGTGCTACGTAGCGCACAGTACATGCCACTTCGACGTTCAAGGATGGCGCTGGCGCTGGGAGCGACGAGGCCGGCGTTCGCTCTGCTTCCGCTCATCGCCCTCGCCGCCGTCGTCGCGCTTCTCTTGCCACACGCCGCCGAGCCCCGCGTACTCCTCACGCTCGACGACTTCGGCGCCGTTGGCGACGGCATTGCCGACGACACTCAGGTGAGTACACGCAGCAGGCCAGCTTGTTCATGCCCAAGGAAACAGAACCATGGCGGCGTGGCCACAGTGTGCTTGAGAGCTTGGGAAAGATCTTAGGCACCTAGCTAGCTAGTGAATAATATCTTCCGTTTTTTCTCTTCAGGCCTTGGCGGACGCTTGGAAGGCTGCCTGCGCCACCAACGACCACACCATCCTCAATATCCCCGCCGGCAAGTCCTACCAAATCTGGCCGGTGACGCTCACCGGCCCCTGCAGGGATGAGATCAAGCTGTTTGTACGTTCGCGCGCGCGTGTGCAGCTTTCTTGCCCAGCACCTGTTCATTTTTGTTCATGAAGTGTTTATTGGTGCCGGCTAGATTTCTGGGAATATAATCGCGCCCGAGGACCCGGACGAATGGCGGGGAAGAGACCGCGACAAATGGCTCCACTTCTACGGGGTGGAGGACCTGTCGCTGAGCGGCGGCGGCATCATCGACGGCAGGGGGCAGCAGTGGTGGGCACAGTCCTGCAAGGGAAAGCACCACATGAACAGCAAGGTAATACTAGCGTACGTCACCTGATGACCGGGGAGTTCTGGTATGTCTTGTGCTGGTGAGGACTGAGGACATGACCAAACTTCCCCTAAATTTTGACATTACATTGGAGAAGGAACCATTAGCAAAGTCGGAAAAGTTTCAGACTTTCAGCACTCTCAAAACAAAGTAGACGGATTTTAAAGCAAATAAATGTTGTAGTTCATGCACTAATAGTAGATGACTTTTTACATGACGTTATTAATGATTTCTTTTGTGTTTCTTTTTGCAGCACTGCACAGCCCAAGCTGCTCCCAAGGTGAACTCCTCTGTCCTGTCTAATTTGAGGTTTGCGTGAGTGGAATCGCCAGCCATTGGAAGCATCAAGAATGCTTCACTTGCCTTTGTTCTTTTGCAGGCGCTTCACTTTGAGGGTTGCCACGGGATCAGAGTGCAGGGCATCACTCTGCAGAACAGCCAGCAGTACCACCTGACGTTCACCCGGAGCTCGAACGTCAAGGTGAATTACCTGAGGGTGACCTCGCCGGAGCATAGCCCCGACACCAACGGGATCCACCTCGTCGACTCGTACAACGTTCACATCATGGATAATCTGATCTCGACAGGTATGTTCCACAGATATATTGGCACTTTATTCCCAGGCACTATGCGTGCTGTTCCTGAAAGGAGTTTCCTCTGTCAGAGACAGTTTGGCCAAAGCTTTGTCATGTTTGATTGTAATTAACTCGCGAAAAAAGTTAAATTAAAGTTGGTTAATATGATGACCAGAATAATTAGGTCAGAATAATAACAGTAATACTGTTATTACTTTGAGTTAATTATACTGATATCGGCATATTAGTTATAAAATATCGAGTGCACCCGACATTTTATCAGTCAATACGCTATATTCAAAGTGTTGCAGCAGAACGATAATTAAAGATTGAAATAAAAACTTATTACAATTAATCCGCTAGTCGGTAACCCGTGCATCCGCATAGGCTAGCTTCTTAGATGAAGTCACTTGAATATGCTAATTTGGATTGCACTTGATAGCCGTTATAATCTTGGTCTATTAGATGGACGCTAAATCTTTTTTCTTTTCTTTATTAATGTGAGAATTTTCTCATAGTTCATAATTAGTATAGTTAATAGATTATATTATAAATTTTAATAATTTTATAATTTAGCATTGTAATTCACATACAAATCAAATTTTTAAGCATCCTTTAATTTATTCCTAATTGTATACTTCTCGATTGTACTTTTGGTGAATTTTTTCAATTTATGTTAGAATTAGTATAAAAAATCATATTATATTTTTATTTATTATTACTTAGAATTTTATTTTTAGGTTTACTCTCAAATTACAATGGAAATAAAATTGCTATTTTTTTGAATTTTAGTTAATTTGGCTTGTACTTGATATAGACTCATGGCGTCAAAAAAATATATGATGTATTTTTTAATGGTCTTGTGCATAAATATACATTGTATTTTATATTTCCATACAAAATTAGTGTGGTCAAATTATGAATTCATAGTTGTCTCCTAGACTAGAGACTACGGAAGCTAAGTTCGCCTCATATAAGAGTGTTAGTAGCAATTTCAATAATAAAAATCAGAAACTCACATTTTTCTAATAAAAATTCTATTTTCCTAAAGATGAATTTAAGAGAATGATGCCTATGAGATGGTTGATGGTAAATATTCATATGATGTATTTTATTAATAATGCTTGCTAAGTATTTTTGTACTTACTCTTACTTAACTCCCTCTTTTATAGGATCAAGAATAACCAATTAGAGGGGGGGTAAATAGGATGTTTCTAAATTTTTTAACCCTAATTGTAATTAATTAAATTACTAAGCGAAGATTGTAATAAATGAAAATTTACAACTATGATTTCTAGTGATCATAAGTACTCTAGCAAGTATGAGCAATGAAATATTCTAGTTTCAAATATACTTAAATTGCTAAAGATAAGAATTGAGCACAAGAATAATAAATGCAAGTCACAAGAAAAATAAGAGACAAGAATTTTATCCCGTGGCCTCGGAGACTTAACGATCTTCCCTAATCCACGTTGAGGTGACTTAAACTCCTTCAAACCGGTTCCACCTGCTTGAGCCTTCCTCGATCACTCATGGTAGCTCTTCCCCACTCCGGGTAGGCGAGCTCCTAACTTCACAACCGATCGGGTCTCTTCACAAGCTTCCTTGAGAAAATCACCGGTACCTAATGCCTCCAAGCCGTTTAGGAGGCGGCAACCTCTAAGAGTAATAAGCCTTGACGCTTACTTGAGGTCGGATTGAGTGTCTAAATGTTCAACACTAAATGCACCACTCAATTTTACTCTTAACTCTCTCAAAGTGTGAATTGAATGCTCAAAGAGTTTTGGAGATTATCTAGAGCTCAAATATCATCAATGAGATCCAAGATAAGCTCTAAAATGCAGGTGGAGGTATTTATAACCCCCACCAACCAATTCTAACCGTTGGCCAAAAACCTCTTCCCACCAACCAATTCTAACTGTTGGCCAAAAACCTTTTGAGAGGCCGGTCATACCGCCCTTGAGCTGGTATGGCTGGCCCTCAGTAGCCAACGGTCACTGTTGTGCATTTAATGCATAGCCAGTGACCATTAGTCACATGGCCGATATGACTAGAGGGGGTTCGGTCATACCGTTCGCCGATATGACCGAAGGATCCCCAATCATACCATTCTTCATCGATGCCAAAATCAACTTCTCTGGAAAAAATGCACCAGGAGGGGGTCGATCATACCGGAAGCTGGTATGACCGGAGAGGGCCTGGTCATACCAGTCCCACAAGCCCAATCGTGCAATCTTTTGAATTTTAACTTTCTCTTTTAAATGCATTTTCATAGAGATGTCTATATGCATAAGAATTTGAGCCTTGACACTTTTATCGACATCAAACATGTGAAAAAGACCCCTCTTAATAGTATGGCACCTATTCTAGCAATCTGATCTTTTTCTCCAAACACCAAGATCGGCAAAAGTTATGAAAAGGTCTTTAAATCTTATACCTTAGCCATCTTATCTCGATGCGTTGATTTTCTATTCATACTTTCATGTTCGTCGAATCTTGGACCAACCTATTCTCAAAATACTCAAATTAAAAATGTTAGTCCTTTAAACCATGATTGTTATTAATTACCAAAACCAAATCGAATTAGGGGCTTAGATGCTTTTATCTTTACTTAGAAACTGAGCACTATTGATTCGCTTGCGAGGAGCGGGTGGAAGATCACTCATTAGGTCAAAGTGATGAGGCGGTGAAGGGCTACCGGAGGACTAAGTAGAATAATAGACCGTGCGGTGGAAATCATCGATCCATGAAGTACTTAGTGATTATGTAAATTAATTATTAATGTAATATATGCAAGACTTAACAACTATAGACATGTAGCCTGCGTGGCAATGGATTGTAATAAGTTTCTATTTTAGTCTCTAATTATTGTTCTGCTGCAACACTCTGAATACGGTGTATTGACTGATAAAATGTCGGGTGCGCTCTATATTTTATTAGCTAATATGTCGATATCAGTATAATTAACTCAGAGTAATATAAGTATCACTGTTATTACCCTGTATTGATTATACAGATCGTTACAGCTAGAGATTTAAGCTAGTATATAATGATCACTAGAAAACTACGAGAAGCGCCAAAGCATACATATTGCCGAGAAATGAGTCTTCCATTTCGTTAAGCATGTTATGTCATTCGCCCTTGGTTTGCTTTGCTTTCCCCCCATTTCTTTCAGGTGACGATTGCGTCTCGATGGTGGGCAATTGCACAGATGTTCGTGTAAGATCCGTCTCATGTGGACCTGGCCATGGTATCAGGTATAGCTTTTGCCTCATAGATTACTCAATAGTCAATTCATGTCCCTCTATTGTTAGTACAACTTACACTGTGTGAGCCAGTATTGGAAGCTTAGGCGAAAACCCAGCTACTGACAAAGTAGAGAAGATCAAGATCGATACCGTGTTCATTTCAAACACCACCAACGGCGTACGCATCAAGACCTGGCAGGTAACAGCAATGTCCATTTCCCCGCATGAAGTAGTACAGCACCCATGTCCGGAACTCTGGATGTATAAGCATTGTAACCTGTGTAACCTGTGTTGTTCAGGCTGGCTGCGGTTTCGCCCGCAAGGTGAAGGTCGAGAACATCGTGATGAACAACGTCACAAACCCCATCATAATCGATCAGTACCACTCTAACCAGCCAGCTCCTTGTGGAACCCCGGTACATATACTAACTACTGAACTCGCGAACCCGCAGCACAACCTGATCGCCTGATGCGCTCGATCAGCACAGCACATCTCTGAACTCTGCGATGGAAAATTTTGCAGACGGCAAAGGCGGTGGCGGTGGAGAAGATCGACTACATCGACATTACCGGCACATCGGCGTCGAAGCGGGCGGTGACGTTCACGTGCAGCGACACCGTGCCGTGCAGGCGCCTGTTTCTCAAGAACGTGAACCTGACCCGGATTGGCGGGCACAAGACGTCTGCGTACTGCCGCAAGGCGTCCGGGAAGAGTTTCGGTGTAGTCGTCCCGGAGTCATGCCTCGCCAGGGAAGACATCATCCAGCAAGCTCCCCTGCAGGGTGATGCAGCAGTTGAAGAGGAAGAAGGTCCAGATTCTTGGTGATGCGCCGGCAGAAGACGAGGAATCGAAGATCGATGTTGTATTGTGTGGTAGTCCTTATATATTATCTGTATGTCCGATGAATCGATCGTGTGTGTCGTGGCTGTGAACTAGACAGTTACAGTTGTTAGTCAGTGAATTTGTGGTGTACTCAAATAAATAAGGGCGGGGGAGATTCATGGATGATGATGATTTTTTCTTGCGCGCAGGATAAGATGATCGAGGTTCAATCTCAGGTACGTTTCGATGAACAAATTTGTGAAACTTTTTCGCTGGTCGCTGAATCATCGGATCGATTAGCTCGATCTCTTGAAGACTCAGACTGGGCTGCAAATGGAAAAGATTCGTGTCTGGGAGCAACAGCGGATCAAAATAAACGATCACTCGCAGGTGCTTCATCGACAAAACCCGAGCCAAAAAGTCGGGGTGTGCAAATTAGACCCTGGTGTGGTCCTCTTCCTCGACCCAGGAAAAGGCCAGTGGTCACGCTTGCCGCGTTTTGTCCTTCGATGCTATTTTCTCCAGGAAATCGGTCGTCGGGGGACACATTGGCCGGGGAACAACGGCAGGATGACACAGCGGCCATGGCTGTTGTTCTTGCGCACCAGCAGCCGGTTGAGAATATGCAACTGCATTTTCTGCTTCTAGCGGAGGAGATGCAGGCGAGATCACGATCTGAGGCTGCATCAATTGAGGAAGTGATTCGGGCCCACGGTCTTTCTAATTCAAACAAATTGGACCCGGTTAGACAGGCCCTTGTGCAACGGGCCAAGAGCTACGGCCTGAAACGGGAATTGCTAAGGAGACCAATTCCTAGGGTCGGGGGCTGTGTTGCTAAGTGTGTATCGTTTTTTCCTCACGCCGCCAATCGTCCCTCATACGCCGACATGGCAGCTCGACCTCCGGTGGGTGATCAAAGGTGACCTGCGCAGTTTCAAGCGAGAGGGGAGCCTGTGGTTCCACGCAGGGGTAGGGCTTTCATTCCGCACCTCTATCGCGAGCATGTTCCTGTTGGTCGAGGTGTGAATGGAGCTGGGCGTGGCCGTGATCATGCAAGCCGAGGAACTGGAGTCCCTGGCCGTGGTGTCAACTCTGGGCGTGGCCGTGCTGTCGCCCTGGATCAGGCGGGTGATGCCTTTCTTCATCGCTCTGCACATCTGCGTCATCACCATCAGGTCAGCGTCCCGGTCACCCGTGATCAGATTCAAGGCGGCAATGAGGTGGTGGTTCCAGTCAGGGAGCATGAGGCGAGTTTAGATTCAATCAAGGCAAAGAAGCCATGGCCGCCATTCTGCTTTCGATGTAAGTGTGTTGGGCATATTCAAGAGAATTGCAATGGGGACCTTGATTGTTATATTTGCAATAAGCACAACTCTCATCTGGCAGCAAAGTGTCCGATTCTCAAGATGCCGAAACCTTCAGTGCCTATGTCTTGTTGTGCCAAAAATGAGGTGTGTTTTTTTTTCAGATTCCAGAATTTGATTACAAATTAGAAGTTCCAGACCCTACCCCAACTGCGTTGATAACAGTCATTGGTGGCAATCTTGATGCTGCTTCCATCCAGACGGAGCTAGCTAAACTTTCTAGGGTGGAGTGGAAATGGAAGGCTTTACATCACGGAGTGGATGCCTTTCTAGTAGCTTTTCCTTCCGAGGAGGAATTACTTCGTATGGCAGATGTTGAGTATAAGCTGAAGAGTGGGATTACTCTCAAAATTAGCCAATGGAAATTGAATGGTGATGCAATGCCGGCCTATCAGTTAGATAAAATTTGGGTGCATGTCACTGGAGTCCCACATGCATGGCGTCATTATTTGGGTTTTTAGGCACTTGGTTCTATGATTGGCACTACTCTTGATGTAGATATGTTAACGTATAGGACAAAAGGGGTTATTCGTTTGTTGGTTGGTCTCCTGGACACCGAACAATTGCCCTTGACGACGAATACTGTCTTTCATAAGGTGGGGTATGATATTACCTTTACTCCTGAGGCTCGGGATTTTGAGCCGGCTGTTATTTCTCAAGCTATTCTGGTTGCAAATGGGAGAGTAGATGGGGATAACAAAGAGGTTGATGCTTCAAAAGAAAAGGATTCTGAACAATCAATTAAGAAGTTCAAAAATGTCACAGATGGTTCCAGCTCAAAAAGTGCTAGTGACAGACAAGGGTCTGCTCCTATGCAAGTAGATGGTAATGAGGCTAAAAATCGGTTGAGCACATTATTGTCAGGTGTGATAGCAGTAACACCTTTTGGAAAAAAGCCAATTGTCAAGTCATTGAAAACCAGAGTTTTTGATGGTGACAAACCCAATGGTTCTATATGGGTGACAAAAGTGGGTAAAACATGTGCAAAACGAAACACCGATCGGATTTTGCAGCCCAATTCTTGTGTTGATCTTGAGGGGGAGAAAGCTGCAGGTTATGAGGTGCTTACTTCCATGGGATGTCTTGCATCATGCGAGGTTGGAGTGGTGTCCCAAACTGATTTCCAGGGGCTTAACAGTGGAGAAGTCCAATTGCCGGATGTTGGAAAGTTCAAGGATGTGGACATTTCCATCTCGCAAGTTCAGACAGTGGATGGTGGGAGTGAGCAGTTGAATGGGTTAAAGGCTACACAGCCTGCGTCCCAGTCTGATGCTGGACAGTTCAAGGAGGTGGCGATTCCCATCTCACAGGTCCAGACAGTGGATAATGGGATTGTGCTGTCGCATGCGTTGAAGACTGCACAGCCTGTTGGACTTCAAAGTTCGGCTATTCATCCAAGCGGTATGAGTTTACCTCATTTTAATTCCGGTAATGGTCTTCACCGTAGTCAAAGGACTAATATTTTTGCTGCGGATGGCACCTCCTTGACAGATGTTAGTATATTGAACAAGGCGATGAATCGTACTGCAAAGCGCAACCTGGACATGGAGCTGAGTGCCAGGACGATGGCTTCCTCTAATGGGGCGTCAATTTCGTCTTCGACTTCGCTATCCATAGAGCCTGATATGTACCCTGGTGCTACTTCTTCTCGTAATACTACAAGACCGTATGATAATAGCGCAATGAACCTTTATAACTTAGGTTTTAGAATGGCAAACAGTAGCATCGAAAAAGACTTGCTTAAAGAGCTCGACAGGGTAGAACTTGATAGAGTTAAGTCAAAGCAATCTAGACAAAAGGAGTCCAAAAAAGTAGCATCTGAAGGGAATATGATAACTCTCTTTGAGTCAGGTGATGACGAAGCCGCTGATGATGGCAGTGACTTACTCGCACACTTGATCAAAGACGTCTCGGAAGTTGATTTGGAGACGGATGATCTAGACATGCGCATATGTGATCTCTTGGCCTCCTCTCGGAAGTCCCGTAGGCGTTGGAAAAGTATCAATAAACATAATACTAATAATAAAAATAATAACTAGTTCATTATGAAAGGTTTCTTTTGGAATAGCAGAGGTCTCTCAGACTTAGCTAAGTTTCGATATATCTCGGATGTGGTTAAAGGAAACAATCTAGATTTTATAGCTGTAATGGAAACAGGCAAACAAGATATGTCAAAATCGAATCTGGCACGTCTATCTGGAGGTGTGGATTTCGTTTGGCATTGTTTACCTCCTAGAGGGAGGTCAGGTGGTATTCTTCTAGGAATCAAGGATGCTTCATTCGATTTATCGTTGATTGTTGAAGGGGAATTTTTTATTAAATTCCATTTGAACAATAAGGTGGATAAATTCAAATGGATTCTCATGGCAGTGTATGGTTTAGCCTAGGATGATTTTAAACCGGCATTTCTGGCTGAACTTGTTAGAACCTGTCAACACAATTCTCTCCCAACTCTGATTGGAGGGGACTTTAACATTATGCGAAGTAGCAAGGAAAAGAATAATGACAGATTCAGTGAGCGTTGGCCCTTCTTATTTAATGCTGTGATAGACAACTTTGATTTAAGGGAGATCGAGCTCACTGGTCGTCAATTCACTTGGGTAAATTCTTTACCTACCCCTACCTATGAGAAGTTAGATAGAGTTCTTATGTCTACCGAATGGGAGTTTAAATTCCCGTTGGTCTCTGTTTAAGCTTTAGACAGGGGCATTTTGGATCATACTCCTCTACTCCTTGATACTGGTTCTACGGTGTTCCCGGGAAAACCTAGACCATTCAGATTTGAGTTGTGTTGGTTCAACCGAGAGGATTTCTATGATAAAGTGGTTGAAATCTTGAATAGACCGGTCAGAGGAGCTAACTCAGTCCAACGCTGGAATCACAAATTGGGGGCTCTCCGAAGGTTTCTGCGTGGGTGGGCTTTGCATTCTAATGGAGTTTACAAATAAAAGAAATCCGAACTTCAGTCAATTATCTATGAGTTGGACATAGCGGTTGAGGGTAGGGTTTTGACTGAGATCGAGCGAGAATATCTAGCTCAGGCTCGGGAGAGCCTTGCCAGTCTTCTTAGGGCAGAAGAAATCAAATATTATCAGCGGGCTAAAGTGAAAGATGTCCTCTTAGGGGATAATAATACTAGATATTTTTAGATGATTGCCAATGGCAAACATAGGAAGAAAAGGATCTATTCTTTAGAAGATGAGGAAAGGAAAATCGAAGGGCAGACTAATCTAAAAAATTATATAACCAAATTCTACAAAGCACTTTTTGGAGAGCCTGAGGAGAGTCTGATGTACCTAGACGAGGCAGACAACCATGATATTGTCAGAGTATCACAAGTTGAAAATGATTTTTTAACGACTCAGTTCACTGAGGACGAAGTTAAAGATGCTATCTTTCAGATGGAACATAACAAAGCCCCTGGTCCAGATGGATTCCCGGTTGAGTATTATCAAAGATTTTGGGAGGTTATTAAAGGGGATTTTTTCTCAATGTTTCAGGAGTTATATGCTAGGGAGTTATTTCTTTTCAGTCTGAATTTTCGTGTCATAACCCTTTTACCAAAGGTTCAAGAGGCAAATATCATATAGTAATACAGGCCCATTTGTCTTCTGAATGTGAGTTTCAAAATATTCACGAAAGTTGCTACAAATAGACTGAACTTGGTTGCGGATAAAGTTGTCAGTCCCACTCAAACAACTTTCATGCGGGGACGAAACATCCTACAGGGGGGCGTTATACTGCATGAAACCTTGCATGAGTTGCATCGGAAACAACTTAGTGGAGTTATTTTTAAGATCGATTTCGAGAAAGCTTATGATAAAGTTAAATGGACATTTCTGTGTCAAGCCTTACGAATGAAGGGTTTCTCGCCCAAGTGGATTTCTTGGGTTCAGTCTTTCATCTCGGGAGGCAGTGTGGCGGTGAATGTTAATAGGGAGATTGGAAACTACTTCCAAACGAGGAAGGGACTCCGCTAGGGGGATCCTTTGTCGCCTCTCTTGTTTAATATTGTTGCAGATATGTTGTCGATCTTAATTAAAAGGGCTAAGGATCAGAGGCAAGTAGGAGGGGTAGTACCTCACTTGGTACTTTACTTTTTATGGAAAATGGCCTGGAAAAAGCGTACAACATGAAGCTATTGCTTTGTGCTTTTGAGCAAATCTCAGGGCTCAGAATTAACTTCCATAAAAGTGAGTTATTCTGCTTTGGAGATGCCCAAAATTCCTTAAATCAATACATGGAATTGTTTAGTTGTAAGCAAGGTAATTTACCTTTGAAGTATTTAGGTATTCCTATTCATTATAAAACACTACGAAAATCTAATTGGAAAATAGTAGAAGAACGTTTTGAAAAGAGGCTCAGTGGATGGAAGGGAAAACATTTGTCGGTGGGAGGTAGACTGATATTGATAAATTCAGTGTTAAGCAGCCTGCCAATGTATATGATGTCCTTTTTTGCGATTCCTAGAGGAGTTCTTAAGAAACTGGAGTATTTTTGTTCTCAGTTTTATTGGCAAGGGGACGAACATAAGAGGAAATAACGCCTTGCTAGGTGGAACATTGTATGTCAACCTAAAGATCAAGGAGGCCTGGGGATTCATGATTTGAACTTTAAGAATATCGCCCTTCTAAGCAAATAGTTGTTTAAACTTTTAACAACGAAGGGTACCTGGCAACAGCTGCTTAGGAACAAATATTTAGGCTCCAGGCCACTAGGGCAAGCTGAGTGGAAACCAGAAGATTCACATTTTTTGTCCAGCTTTATGAAGGTAAAGCAAGCTTTCCTTCGCTTTGGCACCTTCAAAATTAATAATGGATCGCAGATGAGGTTCTGGGAGGATATCTGGCTTGGAAATTGCCCTCTTAAAGATCAATATCCTGGATTATATAGCATTGTTAGAAGGAAGTTTACAACCATTTGCTGAGGTTTTCTCAACAGCACAACCAAACATTTCATGGAGAAGGTCACTGATTGGACCAAAGTTAGTGGCGTGGATTGAATTACTTTCACGTATCGCTAACATTAATCTAACGCAGATTGATGATGAGTTCCGCTGGAATTTATATCAAAATGGTCAATTCTCTGTGAAATCTCATTATCATGCATTGATTAAAAGTGGAGTGACAAATTTAAATAAACGATTATGGAAAATTAAAGTTCCACTAAAAATCAAGGTGTTTTTATAGTACCTTAGAAGAGGAGTGATTCTGACTAAAGACAATCTAGCAAAGCGAAATTGGCAAGGATGCAAAACATGTTGTTTTTGTCAGGAAACTGAGACAATTAGGCATCTGTTCTTTGATTGCCGTTTTGCACACATGGTTTGGACCCTAATATATTTGGCCTTTCAAATATCTAGTTCAACGTGTGTTGATAGTATGTTTGGAAGTTGGTTAGAGGGTTTTGGTCGAAGTGTTAGAAACCTAGTTCTTCTTGACGCTACAGCTACGTGTTGGTCTATATGGTTATGCAGGAATGATAGGGTATTTCAAAAGAAAACCATCTCTTCTCCGTTGCAGGTTATTTTTGCTATTACCCACTGGATACGTACGTGGGCTGTGTTGCAGAAGGAGAAGATGCGAGCTACTTTGGAGAAGGCTACTCAATGTTTGGTTCGGGTGGCCAAGGACTTCTATTCCCGGGCGCATGGGTGGCGGTCTAGTCTTCGGATTGCTAGTCATTAGAGTGTGCGTGTTCCCTTTTATTCTTTTTTGGTTGTGTGCTTCACGTTAAGCAGAGGCCGGAAGCAATTTCAAGAACTTGTATTATCTCGATGTAATGCTCTTGAAATTAATAAAATTCTTCCATTATAAAAAAAACAGTTGGTAGTCAGTCTACTATGCCTGTCGTTGCAGGACCCTGGGCCCTGGCCTGGGTGGAGGAGCTGAAGTCGTGTCGTGTGAGACTGTGAGAGTAGAGAGAGCGGTGACTAGCGATTGTGAAGAGGCCACAAATGCTCCCATGGCTAGAGATGGCAATCTTACCCGATTACCCGTGTGTCTACGGGTAAAAACCCTAATAGAGGTGGGTATGTTCCTCTTTTATTACCCGCGGGTATGTTAATGGGGGCCAAACTCTACTCGATGGGTAAACGGGTATGGGTATGGGGAAGCTTCACCCGTACCCGTTCCGTCCGATTACCCGCCGCCTCCTATTGACATACGGGCTAAAACAGGCGCCCAGTTGGCGCCTCGATCCCTAATTTGTAATACCTCATTTCAGTAATTGTTGAACTTGATAATCTGTGCATTATTTGTCTACATGTATTATTTTAATTCTTATTCTTATGTGCATTTGAAATTTTGAATCATTGATAATCATTTTTTAATCCATAGACTGTTGCTAATACCCATAACTTTATCAAAAAGATTGTATTAGTACCATAGCTCATTAGCTTCTAGTACCATTTAGTTAGAAAGATTGTTGATGGTGGCGGGTAAACGGATATACCTGCGGGTATCGGATACCCGCGGGCAACGGGTATGGGCGATTTTCGCTCGCGACCCTTCGTGAGTATACCCGTGAGGGAGATTTTGGTTCGTGGGTATGGATATGGGCGAGTACTACCTGTACCCGCGGCACCCGATTGCCATCCCTACCCATGGCGACCTATCTACAACGGAGATGCATGTATATATTCTACTAGTAATTTGCTCCCTAAGTAAAACACCGCTGTTGTTATTTCACGTACATTCATTTTCCTGGAGTATCAAGGGACCCCCGACTGCCTAGAAGCAGGGTATACCGCAACCGTAGTCCCTCGCCTACAAGCTCACGGTGCCGGTGAACGAGGTTGGTTGAGTTCGTCGACATCAGCCGTCCAGTTTCTATGCACGAGAGGTATCCGAAGACGGCGGCCCGAATTTTATACGGTACAGCGTCGCACGATTAAATTTTACATGGCGCAGCATAACGTGCCACCAGCTGAGGTTAGACGCGACGCGGAGACAGGACAGTTTGGGCTGCGGTAGCCGAGTCCGGCCCAGATGCTGTCCGTGACTCGAGGATCCAGAGGCATGATAGAACGCAGTAGAAATTTAACGTAATGATCTTGTGCAAACGCAAATGAATCGCTAGACAAAAATATAGCGGCGCAACACGACCGAGCTAATGGTGTTCTGAACACTAATGGTTTGTCTGTTCTGCATTTCTGCTCGTGTTTTTTTTTTCCTGCAGAATTGTACTTCCGAAGCTGCTGCAAAGGTAACCTCCCTCTTCCCGTTTGATCGGAGATTTGCTAGCTTAAGTGGAATCATCACATTTGCCTTATTTGTTCTTTGCAGGCGCTTCACTTCGAGGATTGCCAAGAAAGATATCAGTGTGCTGTATGCAGGGCATCACTCTTCAGAACAGCCAGCGGTGCCACCTGACGTTCACCCGGTGCTCGAACATCAAGGCGAACTACCTGAGGGTGACCTCGCCGGAGGATAGCCCTGACACCACCGGGGTCCACCTCGTCAGCTCGTACAATGTTCACATCATGGATGACTTGATCTCCACAGATATGTGCCGGTTGCTGAAAAAACTGCGCCTCGTTTGATTGTATCTGACTAGAGGTTTTAGCCACTATGGAATGAACACTAGAAACACCTATGCATGTTTCTGGGTGCTTGAGACTTTAGATTTCCGTTTCAATAAGCATGTCAAGAACACTGGTCTGAGAGCCATCTCATGAGGACCTGGAGTCCTGGACATGGTATCAGGTAGGTTTATGCATATTTCTAGTAGATTTTTCATATTTGTTTTTTTTAAAAAAAACTTCAGCGCCCTCCTCCAAAAAAACACTCCCAGACTATGATACTCCACAAATGTTCTTGATTTGCTAGTAGAGCTAACAGTGTGTGTTTGTCAGTATTGAAGGCTTAGGCGAAAACCAAACTTCACACAAAATAGAAAAGATCAAAATACCCTTTGCATTGGAAATGGCAACAAATAGAAAATAAATGATAGTTTACATTGAAAAAGAATTAGCAGTGAAAATTAGTTCAGATGAACTTATTGACTTGTATGATCTTCTAGGTAGTCATAGAACTAAATTTAAGTTAATAGAGATGTAAGTTTTTTATTCTAAAAAATATGTTATATTTTACTTATGTGGACATGTGGTTATGCTATATTTAAATTTAAATGCATTAATATTGGGTGCTATAATAATTTTTGGTTGGTCTATATGACCCTCTCTAATCCGAAATCCTGGCTCTGTCTGGATGAAGAAGGTCTCAAATCCCATCGTAATCGACCAATACTACTCCAACCGGGGAATGCCTTGTGGAATCCCGGTACGCTGAACTCGCAAACCCCACATCGGCATCTGACCATCAGATGTACACGGAGCATCGTATCTCTGAACATTGCATTGGGAATTTTGCAGACAGGTAGCTCAGTGGCAGTGGAGAAGATCAAGTACATCGACATCACCGGCACGTCGGCGTCGGAACTGGCAGTCACGTTCTCGTGCAGAGACACCCTGCCGTGCAAGCGCCTGTCGCTCGAGAACGTGAACCTGATCAGGGTTGGTGGACAAAACGCGTCTGCTTACTGCCATCAGGCGTTCGGGAAGAACGTTGGTGTGGTCATCCCCGAGTCGTGCCTCGGCAAGGAAGATTTCATCCAACATGTACCGAGCATCGGAATGCTGCAGGGAGACGCAGCAGTAGCAGCAGCAGCAGCAGCAGAAGAAGATGCAGATTGGTGGAGTCATGGCAGTTCGTGCGTACACAGAGCACCAATCCACCAGAATGTCGTAATGTGCATATGCGATGAAGAGCAGCAGAAGCCGAAGGAGAAACCTGTATTTCTGCATGCAGTCATGTAGTGTGAATCCGTGATTTTTTTTTTAATTTTAGTTTTGGTCTAAACGTTTAGGACTGAAGGACCGGAAATTACATCAGAGGGGAGTAAATGATCATATAATAATTTTTTCTCTAAAAAATCCAATCAAAACCTCCCAACACCTCAGAAGAGCGAAAGAAAAAATCACCCGAAAAATCAGCTCTGAGGCGGTACCACCGCGCTAAACAGGGGTGCCGGGATGAACAGTAACTTCAATACTACCAGATTACTATAGGGTCAGTGCTGGTGAACATTTAAAAAACAGGTAAGGCTCGGTCGGGACTACAATCGGTCCTCGGTTTGGTTTGTGGTTGCTCTTTATTTTCTCCCTTTTAGGATGCATCTGAACCAAACGTTTCCCTGTTTTCCTGCCACTCTACTTTAATGCATAGCAAAGCTCCTGTCTTTTCTTTAAAAAAATCATGATTTCAAAAAATAAAATCGATGTATCTCTTGATCCACTGATCGAAAACCTGCGAAACTTTGTATGCACCTTTTTATGAGTGTCATTAATTGTCCTATTCCAACCTTTAATTGCAAGGATTGACGTCAAAGTTTTGACTTTTTTCAAATTTACCGAAGGTTGCATCAAAACCGGGTTAAAAACAAAAATTTTGCCCTGTGCTTGCTTGTGGAGATTTAATGATCAAGATAGACCTAGACGGTCTCCCACATATCACAACAAGCAAGAAACTCAAAGAGATTGCTCTCAAAAGACCAATATCAAGATTTACATCAAAATCTTCCTACTCAACCAAAAAAACCGGTTTTTTAAAGAAATTTGGATAATTAAGAAGAGGCTTGTCTAGATGATTGAGAGATGATCTACGGAGGATATATCCATCAATCATTTATCTTTGGTAGCACAAGATTAAGTAAGAAAGAAATCACAAGAAAAGATCAAGAGTAAAGCAAGAAGAAGATCAAAATTTGAGGTAAAAACTTGAGTACAAATTTTATTTTTATTTCAAAATAAGATGGATGATTACAAAGCCTCTCACCTAAAGATAAAGCTCATACGGAGCGCTCACACACCCACACAAGAACACAAAATCTTATGAAAAATCCTAATACTCCTAATGACTAAGTCTAAAGTCTCAAATCCTCACCTCCCACTATATCTTTTTATATAGCGGAGGCAACTCTAACTCTAAATTTGAATACTACAAGTGAATACCATTCATATTTACATGGACTAATTCCAAACCCAACAATATTAATGGGTTTTTCACTTACACAAGCACACTTCTCAAAACGGTTATTATATTAACGTCAAGTCTACTTTATAAGCCCGAATTTATGTCCAACGTAACTTTGGTATGATCTAAACCACTTAGGCCACCTCCGGAGTTTTCCAAACCGCTTTGACAGCCGGTATTGGATAAATTACCAATTTGCCCTAATGACCGGTCTTCCTTCTCCTCGAAGCGCCACCTGCTTTGCGCTTTTTCACGTGGCCCCCATTACTTGTCGCCAAGCATCTCACACGTTTAGACTCTCCCAAACTATCATCACTTGCAAACGGACTCAAGTCACTCGACCGCCTCGTGTCTTTTCCGCTTCATTATGGCGGTATCAACTTTCTTGACCGTTTGAACCTCAATTTCTTCTTAAGTCAAGTTCCAATCCATGTCGTTGCCTGCCATGTCCATCACGAGTGCACCATACTCCGGTTCCTTGTCTTCTCGACTTACAACCACTTCCTAGTCTCAATCATCTTTCGACATCCTTTGACCATTCTGGACCTCAACTCTCCTAGCCTAGTTCCGGTCTCGTTTTTGCCTCACCATGACCTAGCCCTAGAGTCTTGCAACCACACAGACAGGAAACACATCATATAGCACTCTTCACAAATATATGCAATTAAATCAACAAAATTTAATTCGCATCTCGCTGGAAAACCAGTACTATTGCCAATGTAGGGTCGGTAGTATCGCTCGACCGGCACTACCGCCCCTGATGGCCGGTAGTGCAAATATCCTTGAAACCCAACAGAGACATACTTTGAAAAATAACTACTATGCCTTTAGACCGATAGTTTCGCTTCCCCGGCACTACCACTTCTAGCATGCTGGTAGTGCCGCTTTGCTAAACCCCAGAAGAACACCTCTCTATGAACAAGCTACTGCTCCTACGGCCGGTGCTACCGCAGGCCGACCCTATCGCCATTTCCATGCTGGTAGTGTCGCCTAGTCGGCACTACCGCGCCTCTAAGGCCGGTAGTGCCGCCTTGACTTGACAACACCTCAAATTGCTCTAAATTAAAAATAGAATTTAAAATAAACTTAAACTTATGCACCATATGCTCAAACACAATCAATAACTCATCACCAACCTAGATAGATCTCTACATGGTCTTTCAAGGACTCTATTTATTCTCTCTCAACTATACGCATTTATTCACGATTACTATACATAAAATATTATCCCTCATCTTTCAAGACAATTAAGTATGGTATCTAAGTCAGTTTTACTTATACCTTTTCAATTTCACATCAACTTTAATTCTTGTGCAAAGTCAAAATACATCTTATATTTCTGAACGGAGGAAGTAGCATGTAGGTAGTTTTGTGTCCACTATATTTACTGCCAACTTTGGTGTTTCGTAATCTGATGCATGCACTATTAGCTTTTTCCATGATTTGTGTAGCTTTAGTGGTGCCATTTGTGTGTCAGGGCAAGAAAGACATATACTGTGACACAGAGTTTGTCTTTTTTGAAGGAACAGACGAGTTGTTAATATATTGAGAAAAGGGGAAGAATAAAGACAAGGTTTTTAAGAGTTATAAGGTGCAGGATACTGCACCAAAGAGGATGCCGAGAAAAAGAAAACGAGTTACAAGAAAAGTTTGCTTGCTAGATAGGGCGGTTTAACAATTTTGAGAGCTGCTTCGCCCCTGCGAACGTCCATGCAGTAGCTTCATCCTTAACCGATTGTAGGATTTCTTCATTGGTCGTGTACGACACGCGGAAAACTCTATTATTACGCTCTTTCCACCAACTCCAACAAGTGAGAATAACTAAACTTTTGACGCCTTTCCGAAATACTGATGGGCAGTTTAGCCGGCGTAGGTTCCATTGCTCGAAATTCAAAGGGTAATCTGAAGCGTCAGGTGTGTCCGGCCGGAGTGACAGAATGCGGACCCATTGCGCAATGGACGACCATAACTGTCGGGCTTGGGGGCATTCAACCAGGAGATGGAGAGTCGTTTCTAAGCTTCGGTAGCACATTGGACAGAAATATTGGTTGGGCCATCCTCTAATCTGCAATCGTTGTGCCATCCATAGTCGATCATGCTGCGCGAGCCAGATGAAGAATTTGCATCTTAGCGGCGCCCATACCGACCAGAATGTAGTCACGAAAGATGTACAAATGCTCCCGACGAATTGCATTAATTTGATACGCTAATTGAGCGGAGTAGGCGCCATTGGAGGAATGATTCCATGTGACAACATCCTGTTCATCTGCTCGTAGAGGCACGGACCGTTTTTTTCCCCAGAGATGGACATATTCGTGAATGAGGTTTTGATCGAGATTATGACGGATGTCGCGTATCCAGCTATTGTTTAGCAAGGTGTCTGCCACCGTTCTTGATTTCCTCCTAGAATGCCTATATAGATGCGGTGCAATCTGGGACGAAGCTTGGCCTTGTAACCATCTGGCTGTCCAAAATGCCGTGTTGCGACCATTTCCGATGTTGACCGATGTCGCCGCCATGAAGAGCATTTGATCAGTTGCATCACACGGCGTCCGCAATCCATTACATGGCCTTTCCGGGTTTGTGCTCTTGAGCCATAGCCATCGCAGGTGAAGCGTACGCGCGAACCTATCAAGGTCAAGAATCCCTAAGCCTCCCATGTGAAGTGGGCAACAGACAGTTGTCCACCCCACTTTACAATTTCCTCCGTGCAAGGTTCCATGGCCTGCCCACAGGAAAGGCCTTCTCATCTTGTCAATATTTGCAATGAATTTTCTCGGTGTTTTCAAAGCCGTTAGGAGGTAGATAGGTATCGAGGTGAGCACCGCTTTGACCAAAATCAGTCGTCCCCCAATTGTGAGATGAGTTGACTGCCAAGCCGCAAGACACTGAGCCACTTTATCCTGGATGTGCTGCAGCTGGACGCAACGAAGCCGACGAAGCGTGAGCGGTAGGCCCAGTTATTTCATCGGAAGCTGCGATGTAGCTCAAGTGAAAGGTTGTAAGATATCTTGTAGATGGACGCCGTTACACCGTATCGACACTACAGAGCTCTTTGCCATGTTGACTTGCAATCCAGAAGCTTGTCCGAAGCGATGCAGAATCTCTAAAAGTACTTGCAGCTCCTCCTTGACCGGGTTAAGAAAAATGACCGCGTCATCCGTATATAGGGATAGAGTGTCAGACCTTGCATTGCGGCAGCTGACTTGAACTAAGCCGTACAGAGATCCATATGAACATTTCAGTAGTGTTGCACACTTGCACGGGGTGCACGAAAAGAGAGGGAGGGTACTGCGCATGACGGCACGACCAAAAAAGTTCTTCAAAGCACGCTACAGAGTTAATTAGCACATAGACTCCGTTTTCAAGTGCAGAACCGAAATAAGCATAGAAGGAATAGGCGACACCAAGTTTAGACGCAGCCTAAAACCAAGGCGAGCCCATGCATGGCATGCAACCACCAATCAAACCGAGAAAAGCCATGATCGTGTAGGGCTCACAGCTTAACCTCCTCCCTTCACCTCTCCTACATAACTAACCAGATTCAGTTCGGCGGCCAAGCCATTAACCTGTTGCCTCTCAGCCTCTGTCCCTAGCTCTCTCTTTCTTGGCCTGCCCTCTACACTCCTCAATAGATCACAGAGGGGGCGGTCAAAGAGAGAGGAGCACGTACGATAATTAAACACCATGGTGCGGTTCATCATCGCCTCCCTCCTCGTCGTCGTCGCCTTCGTGGCGGCCGAGGGCCGCGTGGTCCACCCCATCCTTGCCCCCCTCAACGCGTCGACCTTCGCCGACGGCATCGTGGACGGCCGCAAGCTCACCGGCGAGGACCAGTGCGCGTGGACATGCGACCATGTAGGCACCCGCACCACAGTGGCGATCGTCTTCTGTTGCACACATGCACGCACAAGACTGCAATTAAGACGCTTAGAATTCTTAATTACCGGGGATACGGCACGACCTGCAGTTCCAATCATTAATTTTCCGTCGCATGCTGCAGGTGCACTACAAGAGGATGTGCCGCACCATCGCGAAGCTGCCCGGCGTGACCACGCCGCGCTCGCTGCTGGAGGCGGCGGTGCGGGTGTCGCTAAGCAAGGCGAAGATGGCCAAGCGCAGGTTCGCCGACGCCGCGGCGGCCGAGCACGGGGGCAACCCGATGGCGTCGATCCTCAAGTCGTGCATCGACAACTACAACGACCTGGTGGCCGAGCTCGAGGAGGTGCAGCGGAGCATCGAGGCGCACGACAGCCACACCAGCCTCGTCAACAAGATGTCGGCGGCCAGCACGTACGCCGCCGACTGCGACAACTGGTTCGAGGAGCGGGAACTCAAGTCGCCCTACCAGTCCATGCAGAACCACGTCGCCCGCGTCGTCTCCAGCGCCCTCGGCATCGCTGCCCTCGTCAAGCAAGTCTGAACAACGACGTGCCGTCGATATATCACACCAGCGTACGCGAGACGCGCGTTATGGGCGTACCGTACGTACGTATGCGTACGTGTTAATTGATATCATTGTAAGGCAGGGGTGGTGTTGCATATCGCACTTAAAAATATATAAACAAGGCTTGAGAAATGTGTACTGTTAGTGCATCTTAAGGTGGCTAATTAACACGGCAAACAGGGTTGTCCTCTCCTCGTATCATATTTCTTGGGTAGGAACTAAGAACTAATTAAGAAGAACCAGGTATCACCATTACCACTGCTGAACAGGAGAGAAAACTGGCATGGTATATATATATTTTTGGTAATTAAAGCCCTCTTCTAATACTGGTTTTAACTCGTCTCAGAAATAAAAATCTAGTTTTAACTGGCAGCTCCGAATTTGGACCGCGGATAAGACCCATGGTGAACTTAAACTTAACGGTCAAGACTCAGATGGAAAACCACCTCTCGCCTTGCCCGCCATCTGTTCGAATCATTAGGTTTTTTAGCTCTATAATATATTTTCTTTTTACAAATCTAAACCTTGTGTGAATAAATTTATAAAATAGTCTTCCTCCTCACCGCAGAGCATGCTCAATTAAGCTAAGGCTTGCATCTGTTGAACCAAATGCCACCTCTACCTGTCCTACTCAGGCGCTGTTTGTTTAAGTTTAGTTTTTTTAAATAGCTTAAAAACAATATGTAGACCAGTCCATCAACAAGCCAAAAAGTCACTTCTCCGATGATTTTTGACTTTTAGTTATATGAATGTGTCGACGATCGGGATCGCCAACCGCAGAAAATTAGGTAGGGGTCAGTGAGAAATGGGACCACAACGGCGCTTTGCTCGAACAGAGGAATGAGATCGATGAGGTCTATGGTCGGAGCAAGGAGACAACGGACGAGACAGAGATTTATCCTGGTTCGAGCCCCTGAGAAGGTAACAGCTCTACTCCAGTCGCCTTGTGGCGGTGTTTCTTGCCTTTTGTGAGTACAAAGGAGGATTACAGCTCAATCTTGACGATGCTAAGTCTAGACTTGAACTCAAGTGTCTGTGTGTTGGGTTCCTCAGTGTTTACAAAGCTTCAGTCTTATACCCATTCTTCTTGCAACGTTCGGGAGTAACCCTCGGATCGTGGCCTTTATGCATATTGATAGCCGGTGGTAACCGTTCCGATCCCGTCGCGCGCGCCTGCATTACTCCATGATCCCACGTTCCTGTAACCGCCAAGTGATAACGTGCCCAGGATCCAAGGGAACGCTACCGATCTTGAATCATCCCGAACAGCAGGTCGTGAGGGCCATGAGCTCGGGGATACTGTGCCCTAGCTCGAGTGGCCTCGAGCTTGATCCGAGTCTTTGGTCGAGGACCCACGGGCTAGAGGGCTGGTTGACTGTCTGCTGACCGACCAAGGGTTGCCCGGCCCCCGACAGAATGCTTATAGCTTTTGAAAAGTCTAGATAAAAAGTTTCATTTAGACTTTGACATGAACATAAATCACATTGCCCCAGAACCAGTCTTGGTTGACTTAGGATCGATCCGCTGCTTGGTGGCGATCAATCAGTGGTTCAGTTGCTGAGCAACACCGAAAGGAGGTGTGGATGGCATCTAATGTATGCTATGTGGAATCTTTGGAATGAAATGAACAATAAGATTTTCAATGACCTGTATCGAATTGTGCAGCTGGTGGCTAATACCATCGTTGATGACGTACAAAATCGAAGAAACATGGTAGCTTCCGAATTTCGGTAGTACTGCACAACTTTTTTTGAAACTGGTTTAGTCCTCTAAAGGTTGATGGTGTCATGGTAGAGACATGATCGAGATTGTGTCAGGGCTACGGTTATTCCTCAATTCGTGTTGTATTTTCTCGTTTCAAAATACTTTATGATGTAACTAAACCAAATGCTCAGTTATATTTCTAGCACTTTTCTTTAATGCATGGTAAAACTCCCGCTGTTTCTTTCAAAATTTAGACTTTGACTATTTTGACTTTCAAACCGGCCAAAAAGTCTAAACAAATGGATCTGAGCCTGCTCCGCCTCCACCGTCTGGTCCACCGTTCCCGTGTTTCCCTACCCGCGGTCCGCCCGCTCCAGCGACGCCTACCGCGGGCTGAAAGCGCTCCACTTCTACCTCGCGGACGACCTCGGATGCGGCGCCGCCGACAGTGCGGGTGCACAACCACGGCCTGGTCGACGAGGCCGCTCCGGGAGCGGGTCGGGTCGGTGGAGCCGGCCGCCGCATGGCAGCACGAGGAAGGACAGCGGCGTCGAGCCCAGCGTACTGACCTACAACCAGGGGCGGGTCTACAGGATATGCTAGGTAGGCCACGGCATACCCTGTAGATTTGGCTCAATATAGTTCATAATACCGTCATTATCTTATACAGTCAACTTGTGAAGGTCATAACTTTAGATCCGTAGATCCGATTGAGCTAATTCTTGTTGTGTTAGTTTCAAAATTTAATCTAGTTTCTGCAGTTAAAATTTCACATCAATCCAACGGTTGGATCTTTAGTAATTATTGTTTTAGTTAATATATGTCAGTCTGTTTTTGCTGAAACCGAAGGAGTTATTTATAATTTGTTTAGGGGTGATTTGAGAATCAATAAAAATTTGTTTTAGCTTCCGCGCAATCATTCACCCCCCCTCTGATTGCTATATTAGTGTATATCGATCTTACATGTGATTTGAGTACAAGACTATTAATTGATTTATAGAGTAGAAACAAATATAATTGCTACTTTGCTAGAGACTAGAGAGTTGCTTGTTGATGCATTGTTTTTTTTGTTTGTAGAGTAGTTGAATTATAAAGAGGAACGGAGACATTGCATCTCTTTTCCGAAAACATGCAGCAAAGAAGGCTGCTGCTGCTTCATCTCTTTTCCGAAAACATTGCAAAACGAGAAGCAAAGAATGCTGTTGCTGCTTCATCTCTTTTCCGGAAACATTGCATCTCTTTTCCGGAAACATCTATTGAGCGAGATATTTTCTTCCAAGTTGATGAAAATGATATAATCAAGAGTTTCATGGCTACTAGAAGGCGGAGGCCAGACAAGAAGGACAAAAAGTAATATTATATTCTTTGAACTATTGTAGGTGCGTAAGCTTCTTTTATACATATTTCATACTTAAAATGTTCGAACTATTTATATTGTAATTTATACTTGTATTATCATGTTTCTAATTATTTTATATTCGTATACCGAATTTCTCGACAACATTTATAGTTGTATACCGAATTGTTCATTGGATTTTATCGAATTGCATATTATAGTATTAACTCGGCATACCCTAACTTAAAATCCTAGATCCGCCACTGCCTACAACGTGCTGCTGATCGACGGGATACAGCCGGGTGGGCACGGTGAGCCACGCCACAATCGCCGCCGGCCGCTTCGTGCAAGCTCGGCCTGTCCTGACCACTGGCTCCGTAACCCCAGGGCCACGCACCATTAATTACTCGTTGTAGCTACTGCTAGTTTCAGTCTTTCAGATGCTCTACAAGGCAAATCTGACACGCTTGAACTGCAGTCTCTACGAACACCAGAGGAACTCTGGCTATCCAAATTACCCCCTTCCAACGTGGCCTTAAATTTTGATAAGCTTTACTCACGTATGATGGGAGAGGTTAACACGACTCCAATTACAATTAACTCGGAAGGAACTTTAAAAGTAGGGCACAGAACAAACAGTCCAAGCTTGTGACATCAATGGAGTAAACAAATCAATAATGATACAAGTGATATCGACCGGGAAAGAATTGGAAGAAACAAGAATTCAATTGTTTTAGCGAACTGTACTGATGGCCAAACAAACCGCTGACAGGGCTGGCTGTCATCAAGCTTTCCTCGCTTGCCTGGCTGCCTGCATGACGGAAGTACGGAACTTTAGAGAGAAGAACCCCATCCTGCTGGTGAAAGTCACCTACGCCGCCGCCACCATAAATCTATTGCAGGAGTATATGTCCTCGGATTCTAGCAAATTGTTCAGTTCTTCCAGCAGCCAGAGCAGTGAAAATCAGACAAGTCTCAGTTCATATTCACCAGCCATTGTGATGTATCTAACCCAAGGAAGGGCCTGATATCCACTCTTTTCAATGATTTTCAGATAGCGAACCTACAACAGTACAAAATGATATATTTGAGTAGGATACAGACAAAGTTCCAAGCAAAACTATTGCTAACAGATCTTTAACATAATTACATAGACTACCTGAATGCCCGACACAGTGAAATATGGTATCTCAAATTTCACACGTATTGGAGCCTTCTTTTCAGGTGTTGCTTCTTCCGAGGTTATGCTTGGAAGACTAAATTCCGCTCTACACATATATTCCTAATAAAGTATTTCCAGGGAATTAATACTCTCCGGCCCTAGCACAAAATGGAAGCCAAAGTACTCATATGAAATGAATCAGGACTTACCTTGCCACCAGGAAATGATTTTATTTTCCAGACCATTGCATCCCTCTCAGGTGCATATGCTGCAGAACCCATTGAAGTCCTTATATTTGGGTTTGTGGCATCATAAGGCACAGGTACTTCAATCTCTACATTTGTTGCTGTGCTGGAAATGAGAAAAACATAAGATGAATTTTGGGAAAGTTGGTCACCAATGCAAAACAGGCATTTTGTCGTTAAAAATAAGCACCTCCTTTCCTTGAACTGGCTTCTTGCCTTCACCATGATCTCTATCCGGCTTCTTGAATGTTTCTCAATTTGTGCTTCTACCCAGATAAGAGGTTTCACCTGCAGGACGGCCCAAAGAAAGATGGGTCATGTGAAATGCGTGCAGGACTTAAGCATCTGATATGTCTCCAGACGGTTCCTGGTTGTAAAGCGCAAGCAGGGACAGACCTGGGTGCTAAGTCTGTAGGTCATTAGATCAAAAGATCCATCTGGAGGTACAAAGGATATAGTCCTATCATTCTCAAATCTGGCCAACCGCACACACCTAAAAAAGGATTGGTCAAAATAAGTCGTAATGTGACTAATTTGATTAAAAAATAAATACAATAGTGTCATCTTACTGATGAAATTTGATGTCATCCAGATCTATTGCTTTTCCTTTAGTTGCTCGGCCTTGAGCCTCCAACAGAACCCTATCATTCAACCCAAGTTTACACTCGGGCATTCCACTGTTACAAAAATACATGCATGTTAGCTATAATATATTCAACGGGATACTAGAAAAACAGTCAAAATACTTAGACGGTCTATCTGAGAGACTAGAAAATGAAACAAGTCAGTTCAACGCATAGTTCAATTAGCATTTGTAACATACCGTATTCCGGTTCATTTATCATGTACTGCTCGATGCTATTATCCAATGAGATTATAATATTATGAAAGTACTTTTCAAGACAAATGTTCATATATGGTTTTCATGTATCCAATTTAAATCTTTAAAAAGATATTGACAATCAAAGTTTTCAAAATTTGACTACAACTATGTCCAAAACGACAACTATTTGTGACTTGAGGGGGTACATGTTGTAGTAGGCAGATAATGTGTACACACTTTATTAGTATTCACTCACCACTGTCAATTTGTTTCAACTGTGTTATAACTTATAAACATTCAATTTATTTAGAAGGTCACTAGAATGTGTTGGATACATAATGTATGTAACCACGTTATCCCACAGCTATATGAATGTGACTTGCATTAAATTTATTACTACAAGCAGTTGGGTCATAAGCACAATGTGAATTTGTGACATGAGAATGATATCATGGAGCTACCTCAGATATGTCCTCATCTTCAGCTCGCCAATGACATCAGATCTCACAATCTGCCCATTGCTGTTAACAAGAATGTTGACACTCTCCACAACGTCCAAGAACACCTGCAACACACAAATTCCAAAATTTGCTAAATCCATAAAAAAAAAACCATCCACTTAACCAAACAAAAAGAGAAGAGGGGTAATGTATCACACTTCATTCTTCTTGTAACGAATCCCCTCACTCCGCCATGACACTGCGTTTGTCACTGCCATGGGTGGTCTCTGTGTGACCTCCATCCTGTACGCATCCGTCTTAATGAATTCGCTCAGGATCGTCCCCTCCGTGTATTGTGGGTACCCAAAGTCCATCATCTCATCAAGCAACTCATACTACGCGCGACAAAGGACATCAACCCCCTCAATATCAATGTCAGCATTTCTCATCGAGTCAAACTCAATGCGTGTAACACACAAACACACACTGCATACCACGACGACGAAGTTGTCCCTTAGAGACTCCTCCTCCAACTCCTCGAAGTAATGCTTGAACACCTACGCCCACGCGCGAATGATATGAGCAAAATCCGATGCTACTATCTCAATGCTAATTGTACCATGCGTTGCAGCAGAAAATGGCGGCATACATCGACGACGCGGTGGAGGAAGAGGAGGATGCTGGCGGCATTGCAGTTCTGGCGGGCGGCGGTGAGGAGGAAGACGTTGTTGTGCTGGATGAACATGTAGGAGACGCCGGCGTCATCGTGGACGACGGGCGAATGCACCTCCGCATCGCCCTGATCACGCGAAAAGAAAGGGGTGAAACTCAGCGAAATGTCGCCATTGCCCAGATCGATCTAAGAGGGAGGGAGGAAGGGCGACTAGGCGATGGCGCCAGCGGCCATTACCTCCTTGTCGAGGAGCTTGGTGAAGAAGTGCTCGGCCTGGAGCGCGGAGACGTCGCCGCGGTAGTCGCGCCAGACGAGGACGCGGCCCTTGATGTCGAGCAGGAACAGCGCCGACACCGCCCCCGCCATGCGCACGGCCGCTGGATCTGGATCTGCCGAGGAATGCGTGTATGTGTCTATCGAGCCACCTAACCACGGCCGGTTGCCATTTGGGCCGTCGCGGCGCGGCGCGGCGGGGTTGGCGTGGCGTTGCGGCCGCCGCGGCTGTCGGATCCGCCGCTTTGGAATCGCAATGTGGCGTGCGCGCGCGTGCCGTGTTTGAGTGGCGGAAGGAGACGGACAGGGAGATCGGAGACGGGAGAGAACGGCGGGGTTGGGTTTGGATTGGATCCGGGCGGTTCTCTTCCGTGCCACTGAGTGGTTGGGCCCAGCGTTGGGTTTTAAAACTAAAAGTAAAGACAACTTGTACAATAGATGATAAGATATATTAAAGTTGTTTATGTAGGATCTTATGATCTTTTTACTATGGTATAGTATGAAAATGTATTTGTTATTTATAATAATTTATACAATAGTATTTTATAGTGTTTACTCTCTCTCTTATATGTAGTAAAAGTCTTATACAGCAAAGTTTAGTGACAACTGATATCATAATGTTATGCATGTTATTTGACTCAACTTTCAAGTAATTACATGTTTCTTTTAAAAAATCTACACATGTTTCTACTCCATCATCGCTAGTTCAATCAAGTTTGTTTAGGGAAAGTTCAATCAAGTTTTTGATACAGAATTTCTTCAACCACCAATCAGAACCAAATTTCAGCCTCGCAAAAAATGCCGTAGAAGTTTTACCACAAATTTCTACCGGAGAACTCTTCAAACATACAAGACAAGAAGATGTCTTTTTCAGAAATATAAGGTATACATGTAGATTTAATGAGCTTTTCCAATTACATCCTTATTTATTCTCTTTAATCATATGTATTTATTCATCACCACTCACACAAAGTATTATCTCTCATCTTTCAAGACAATTATGTAGACTATGTAAGTCATTTCCTCTTATGTCTTTCTTAATTTCACCACAACCTTAATTTTTATATAAAGTCAAAATATATCTTATATTTATCAACGGATAGAGTATATACAACGGCGGAGTGTGAGCAAAAAGTAAGGGAGGCTAACTAATGCCTGGTTAATATATAATTGTAAACATTTTGCTACAATATTACAAAAGCTATCACTAGAACTCCGCCAGTGTAGTTTTCTACTTAGCCTATCCTAAGCCAGGAAAAATGAAGAAGGTTGTGTTAGGCTTGGCAAGCCAACGTAAAATAAAACATCTTTTTTTATGGAATGAAATCCAAACGAATTTCTAATATTTAACAGACGGTTTTATAAATGGCTTTATATTATTTGTATTATTGTATAGATAATCTATAAATTATATGAAAGATCATTAGAACATGTACAATAGTAGAGATGACTACTATCTATATACTCCTCAATGCTATCTAAAGATAAAAATAAAGGCAGCTTATACAATAGATAACATCTTAAGGTTGTCTCCACGAGATTCTATAATCTTTTACTTATGGTATAAAAAATATTTATAGACAACAATTCATGTAATGATATTTTATGTTGTTTATATGGTCGTCTCTTCACGAAATAACAGATGTACTCTTTCTAATTCTCTCTACTATGTTGTCAAAAATCTTACAAAGCAAAATATATAGACAGTTGACATCACATTATTATTGTATATGCTCTTACAGATAACTATATAGACAATTTATTATAAGCTGTCTTTAATGTTGTCTATAAATGATATATAGTTATATTACATATAATCATCGTCTATATCACTGTTCTGTCTGTACATACTCTAGCATAGACCCCTCAACGGCTGTTGTTGCCCTCCTCTGTGTCTCGTTTATCTCTGTCCTCTTGCAAATGACTACACTCCTCTTGGTATCTAGAGGTATGGTGAGACGCCTCGTTGCAAATCTAATTGCTCGAAGTAGTCGCATCATTCTTACGAAGTTGTAGATGCGCATATCAAAATCAATAAGAAAAGTTGTTTTCCTTTTATATTTTCTTGCACACCATTTAGTTATTTTAGCATAGTAATAGTGAGTTTTAGACAGTGGAACCTACGATAGCCGCATATGAAACCCGCTAGAGTACAGGACAATGAACAGCGTTAGTACGAGTATCTGCAGGACATCCTATTATTTCTACAAACTCATAAAACAATCCTCACCATAGATACACTAAAAAGAGTGCATGAAGCTATCGAGTTGTTCGCAATCAATAGTGACGATTATGCGACTAGTGTTCGTAGCTATATCTGCTGATCCACCTCCTTTGCCAATTGGGAATTCATGACTTATCTAGCCTCGTAAACATTAATTCTTTAAATTTAGCTTCTTCGTACGCACATTTACATATCTGCCCCCTCCCTATCCCCTACAGTGCTCGAAGAGCGAGGAAGCTTGCCGGTGGCGCGGTAGCTCACGCGAGCACGAGAGCATGGGCTTTTGCGCTGTTCGACCGCAGCAACAACGCTTGCCCATGTTCGCCTTTCGACGCCACCGTGCTCACTTTGGGCCGACGACGCCTGTGCTCCCACACGACGCATCGCTCGCAAAGCGCACCTGTCGCGGCATATGAACAGTGTTCACTAGTTGGTAATGGTACCAATCAATCAAGGCATCTAGCACCTGGAAGGCCAGAACGAGATCGGAAAAGCGGCCGACGGCGGTGGTGCAGTTGAGTAGACACCACAAAGGGGAAGGAAGATGGCAGCAACGCTGTCGCAGCTGGACAACAAGATCGTCCACGACATGGCCAATGACGATACGGCATGGCCATCGGTGCAATCTTCACCGACTATGTGAGTTCCATCGCGAAAATCCCTGTATTGAGTTGCATACACCAGCCAGTTTATCCAAAAGTTTAAGCTAATGAGGAAAGGTGGGAGGCAATTCACTTATACTTCAACACTCCCCCTCACGTATAGGCTTCCTCAGGTCTAGGACGTGAAATAGAAGTAGGCTACAATTATTTTTTTAATTGCGCTAACCGGGTCTTGAACTCGAGATCTCTTGGCTCTGATACCATATGGAGTTACATGCATCAGCTAGTTCAGCCAAAAGCTTAAGCTGATCAGAAAAAATGGGTAATTCACTTATACTTAAATACTCCCCCTCACGTATATGCTCTTTCAGGCCTAGAATGTGGAATAGAAATGGGCTGCAATATTATTTTTTAATTGCGCCAACCGGGTCTTAAACTTGAGACGTTTTGAATCTGATACCATATTGAATTGCATGCACTAGTCAATTCACTCAAAAACTTAAGTTGATAAGGAAAGATAGGCAATTCACTTATATTTCAACACTCCGAATTTTCTGCTCCCTCCATTGTTTCTAACCTCACTAATTTGCTGTGATGCCTACTCTAATTGGTGATGGCAGGCTGTCCACCGCAAGGAGGATCTCCTCGTCACCTCCAGCGAGGACAATTCCATACACCTCTACGACATCATCAACGCGACGTGAGTACGCTGTGGCTGCTTGATTTTATGTCTGTTCTGTAACTTCTGTATTCTTTAGAACTGGGTGTATAAGAAAGGTTGCAGCATCTGGATGGAAAGATTCTGGACTCTACTGCATTTTCAGTATTGGCATATAGATATGACAGTTTGACGAACAGCTTCGTGTTGGGGATGTGATTTGTGATTAATTCTACTGTTAAGAGGATGCTAATATACTGGTACTAGACTTCAGTATGTCGGTGTTTTATGGTATCTTGCAGTGATGCTTCTTTGGTTGATGTTAACAAATTCGTGGTGATATACTGGCAAGTACAATGTCATCAGCTATTGATGTCAACCCGCTAATCACCTGATGTAGCATGTTAGCCAGTACAGTCCGTTTGATGGGTCCTTTAAGATAATGTAATTTTTTTCTATTCGAATAACCATATTGCTAGAGGCGAGGTGCTTACACTGCCAGTATTTTCTCTTCGGTTATGCAGTTCGTGATGATCCCCTTTTCCATACTGCTGTAATCGTTCCTTTTTTATTCATTATATTTAACCTATTTTTAGTAAGTAATCTCTGCATGATGCTGGATTGCTGGTGTTTTGCTTTGTTCTATGTAATTGAAGTATTGATTATTAAGTAATCCATTGTGTAACTTATCTGATTTGGTAGTACTAATGCTACCACTTGGACTATTGTCTTAGGTTGTTGAAGACTACATATCATAGGAAACATGGTGCTGACCGTGTCTGCTTTACTCATCATCCGAGTTCCATCTTATGCTCATCAAGATACAATCTAGAGTCAGCAGAGTCACTTCGTTATCTATCATTATATGACAACCGTTGCCTAAGATATTTCAAAGGACACAAGGACAGATTTGGTAATTTTTTCCCTTCCCTCCTTGTTTGTAGCAACAACTTCAAGGGGCAGATGCTGAGAGGTGGTTTCTTTTTTTAAAAAAATCATTCCAAGGTTGTTTCACTAAGTATGTCGCTTGTCAATGATAGCTTTATATTAGGGTCACTTAATCACAGTGTCAGAATAAGGGGTCTTTGTGTAAATGCTTGTCAGGTTGGGCCACAAATCCTTAGCAAGATCCAGTTAATGTGATCATGATAGCAAGTGAATATGCATAATTTACATTTAGCAGATGAAAAGTACCATTTATCCTTTGAGTGTTTTCCATGCTTACTCATTTAACATTCAGTGTATATTTCGTTTGCGTGGTAGGCCTTCTGTTGCATATGATCAGTAGGGGCTTGTTTTTGCTGTGCTATGGAGGGAGGCACTATTAAGCTATTTGATTCTCAGTCATATGACAAGGTCTGTATTGAATTTGAATCTAGAAATCATATTTATAAATGGCATGGGAGGTACTTATCTTGGGAAACTAATCCAATTTCAGGGTCCATTTGACACTTTCTTGGTCAGTGGAGATACAGCTAAAGTTTCTGACATCAAATTTAGCAACGATGGCAAGTCTATGCTTTTGATGACTACTAACAATCATATATATGTTCTGGATCCATATGGAGGGGATAAAGTCAGTAAGCGCTGTCATTGCAAAATTTTGCTTCAAATATTGAACTATGAAGTGCAAAATCTCCCTAATTTTATCATTGACATCCTCACACCCTTTTGCTAATTTTTCACTAATTCATCTTTGTCTATTAATTTGTAGAGGTGTGGCTTTAGTTTAGAGCCATCTCCCAACAAAACAACTGAAGCTGCTTTCACTCCAGATGGTCAATATGTAATTTCAGGTAATACTGTATATTATTGCCATTTTTCCATTTCTCTGGCATCTATATTACAATATATTCTGATATGTACCAGTTCTAAAAATTTACTCACGGGTTTCCCTGTATATGTAGTTAAAACTTAAAAAATTAAAAGTATCTCTAACCTCTTCATTTTGTATTTGTTGCATCTCCTTCGAGAACTTACAAGAATCATCAATATCTTCTTCACTTTCAAATTGCGTTTAACCATTGACCAGCCATCTAGCCATCGGAATATCAATATTTTGTCAACTTGAGAGAGGCACTTATACTGTTTTCATGTCCAATAAGAAACATAGCGGATGATCATTTTTTGGTATGGTGGTATACTGGTATGTTGCCCATTCACAGTTATGGGGCACTACTGCTGAATGCGAAGGGTTATATATGCTCATGCAAAGACAGACAAATTTGGAAATTTGCTTGAATGTATTTTCGTAAAACGATGACTTGGGTTGTGTGGTGAAAGCTGTTGCTGAAAACAATATATGCTTTATTTTGCAGGATTTGGTGATGGTACCTTTCATGCTTGGAACATCAATACAATACATGAGGTACTCTTTCTTAAATTATTATGCTTTAAATGTGTGTTGTTATTTGTCTTAGTGCTATATTTCTATTACAGGTTGCTTGTTGGAACAGTCATATTGGTCCTATCACTGCTTTGAAATGGGCCCCTCGCCGAGCGTTGTTTGCAACTACATCAATTGCACTAACTTTCTGGATTCCCAACCAATCCGGTTCGAATTAGATCCCTAGGAGAAAAGGATGGAATACGGGATATGCTAACTTAACAAAAACGGAAAAAACTTATATTGTGTTCCTGCTTTCACAAGACAGGAATCATGTATGAAGTATCACTTGCTTCATTACCATCTACGGAAACAGTGACAGAATTCCGGGTAGATTCTTCTTGCAGTGCTCCCTTTGGTTATTTTTGTAAAATGAGTGACTAGAGAATCATATACCGCTAGAAATAAGTTTCGTATAGTTTTAGCAAGTTTCAAGATAACATATGAAAAGTTTCATGCTTTAATGAGTTTCACACATTTTAGAAGTTCTAGAGGATTTCAAGCCAAAGTACCAATAAGTTTCATCAAGTTTCAACCAAAAGTTTCAAGAAATCCCATCAAAATTTCAACCAAAGATTTCAAGAAATTTCATTAAGTTTCAAACAAAAAGTCTCAAAGAATTCTAAAAAAATTTCAAATAGGTTTCAACCAAAGTGTTAATGAGTTTCGGCTATGTTTAGAGCTCACCTAGCTACAACGATACTAATGCATTGCCAAGAAGACGCTTGACATCGTTTGCCACCAACACACCCTCTTCTTTGGCTTCGACTTGATTACCATCGTTGTCGAATCTGTGCTCAAGTATCCATTGTCTCTTTCCCTAGCTCTAGCTTGAGCTCTGTGCCACATCGCTGAGCTTTGTGCCATGTCGGATCTGTCTGTCAGGAGCCAAGGGGTGAAGAGCTTGGAGGAGCAAGTCAACAGAGGAGCGCGCTGACAAGGTCCCAGTCCCTCCCCCCACCGCCAGAGCAGGGGATTGTGCTTGCTATCGCGGTCGAGCTTGCTCGCCGCTCACCGGTGAGTGCTTGACCACAACCGTTCATTGCTGCACCCGACATTGCCCCGCTGTCTCTTATGATGCACCTCTGTGACCTCCTTCCCAACTGTAGTCATTCGCCTTCCCACGTGTTGACTCGCTGCCCACCACCCGCTGGCCGCTTGCCACCCATCGACATTGTACGGCCCACCATCGCTCATCGTTACGCTCAAACAAGCTTGGGGAGAGCATGCTGTTGAGCCCAAGGCTTGACATGCTCAATGTCATCGCAACCTTGTCACCACGCCATCGGGGCAAGCACCACCGTGCAGCTCGTTGTGGCCTTGCCGCCGCCATCAAGCCGAGCACTGATGCGGCCTCTCGCTGTGCGTCACCAAGATTTGTTGTGCACCATTGCCAAGGGTTGTCGTGCCATCTTGGTCGAGCGTCATTGTGTGGTGGTGCTTGCATCTAGGGGAGAGAGGATAAGGACGTTTGACATTTGGAGATCGCTTTTTGGCTTGTAGCCCTAGATGGATTGATACGTCTCCCTCATCTGATGGCTCATGACACAGTAGACCCCACCTAATAAATTGTATGATCTTATACCGTACAATAGCTGGGAGACAGCACCAATTCCTAGTATTTCTATTTTGCATAATATTACACACTGGCCCATTATATTCTCTTATGGTTATATTATTAACGGCTTAACGCACGTATAATCACCCAAAAATCTTTCGCTGGAATTCTCTCCAGTGCATTTATCTTCATTGAAATCCTGGGCACTTGTTCCAGATTCATTGGTGCTATTGTAGCCATTCACAGGACATGGCAACAACCTCAAGCATTGTTGGAGAAGCACACTTTTGCAGTTTTGCTCAGAATATTTTAAGCTAAACTTCTTATTGCTCAAGCTCCTGGGTTTCAGATCTCGTAATATTCTTCATCATGTGTGCCTTCCACTACGGCTTTTTTATATGAAAAATATGTAATGGTGAAATCGGACAAGATAAGGGCATAATCTTCAAGCTCTTTGCTGCCTTGAGATTGAGAGAGATCCTGCTCCTCAGTCCCTTCCCCTAAGGTCATCGCCCAGCAAAACTTACTCTCAGAAAACCAGGAATAGACCCGTTATTGTGTTACTAAACCTTGTACATTTGAACAGTATTGACTGTCTTAAATTTGCGTTGGAGGAAAACTAGAAAACAGTACGTCGTTTTCTTGCAATTCGACGTTATAGCTCCGTCTCCCGTAGCTCTCTCATCTATCCCTCAAGCTTCGGCGATTCATCTCTCATTCTTGAGATCCTGTGAGGAGGTCGCCGACTTTCCCGGACGACACAGCGAGGCAGCGACACAGTGAAGGATGGGGTGGAGGCAGCAGGGGAGGCAGATACAGTGGCGTGGCGAGCTGGGAGGGAGAGTAGGGCAGCGGCCGGCTCTGGAGAAGAAGGTTCACGGTGGTATATCACTACAACGTATAATGCTGTGTAGCATCTCCCTTTGCGTCGTTACTGTCTACATATCTTGTGATATGTGCTGTTTGTGACAGAAGGCAGTGAAACCTTTTCAGTAATCAGAATGATTACAGCAACTTGTGTATTATTATGAATGAAACTGTAAATTTTCGGTGTCTTGGAGGATCATTACAGTATCGTATCTTTAATTTAATGTTAAGATACACAAGCTAATGCAATGTGGTGTGCCATTGGGCATAACCTACAACTTACATCCCATGGATTCCGCCCATGTATTTCCACTACTAATCGCCTTAACAAATAACCTTGAGTTTCACCATGCAATATACCTTGAATTCACTTCTCCAATTCACAACCAGGAAAAAAAAAGGTGCTTCTATGCTTTTCATTTTGACAATTGTACAAAAATTAAAGCATAATGAAAGATAGATAGTGATTACTTATCCTTTTGTTTGCTTTAAGATTTGTATAATTTATATTGAGAGAAAAAACATTGAAGCACTGCTAAAAAAAGACTTAAGAAAAGGATGGGATGCAAAATATAGAACAATCAATGTGTTGTCTATGTTACTCGAAGCCATACAGTCTCTAAAGTGGTAGTAGCAAGTGCTCGAAGTTCTGCCTCTGTACTAGATCGTGATACAACTGCCTGCTTCTTGGACTTCCATGCAAGAGGAGAAGAACCAAGAAAAATACAATAGCCAGTGACAGAACGACGATCTGTCGGATCACTTGCCCAAGTAGAGTCCGAGTAAGCATGAAGCTGAAGTGGATTATCACGAGCATAGAACAAACACTGAGATGAGGTCCCCCTTAGGTATCTTAGCACACGAAGCAAATGTCCAAAATAAACCAAGGTAGGAGCACTCACAAACTGACTCAAAATATGGACCGCATGAGAAATGTCAGGTCTGGTAACAGTAAGATAAACAAGACTACTCACAATATGTCGATATCGAGATGGATCCGCAAGAGGTGTACCATCAGTAGGATGAAGCTGTAAATGAAGATTCATAGGTGTTGCAACCGTCCGATCATCAGTAATGCCAGAACGAGCAAGAAGATCTTATATGTATTTGTTCTGAGATAGATAATAGCCCTTGGCAGAATGTAAAACTTCAATCCCTAAGAAATAACTGAGAGGACCCAAATCAGACATTTGAAATTGCTCACTAAGTTGTTGCTTCACATGAGAAGTATATTCGACATCATCTCCCGTAATCAACATGTCATCAACATATAGAAGAAGCAAAGTACGTCCACGTGGGGAAAGATGAATGAATAGAGCAGGATCATGATCACTAGGTGAAAAACCAACAGCTTTGATCACAGAGACAAATCGCTTAAACCAAGCACGAGGAGCCTGTTTGAGACCATATAAAGCACGGCGAAGACGACAAACATGTCCTGAAGGAGCATCAACACCTGGAGGGGGCTGCATATAAACTTCCTCATGTAAATCGCCATGGAGAAAAACATTCTTAACATCAATTTGAGAGATAGTCCAAGAACAAATAGCAGCTATAGCAATCAGGGTACGAACGGTAGTCATGTGAGCAACAGGAGCAAAAGTCTCATCATAATCTCGTTCGTGAGTCTGCTGAAAACCTCTGGCAACAAGATGAGCTTTATACCTCTCGATGGAACCATCTGGCTTGGTCTTAACTTTGAACGCCCACTTGCATGTAATGGGTACTGCATGGGACGGTAAAGGAACTAAATCCCAAGTGCCTGTGCGATCAAGGGTAGCAAGCTCCTCAAACATAGCAAGCTGCCATTCCGGAATCTGAGAAGCTTCCTGATAAGTGGAGGCTCATCAATAATAGCACTTACACGTCCAAAACCCAACCTGTCAGGAGGCTTAATAGTGGTACGATCCCGAAGATTATATCTTGAACCAACTTGTGACTCATCAGACAAGGCATGAGACTCATCAAAATTATCAGTGTCATCAAGAACAGGAGCATCAGGACTGGCCGAGGAGGTGGGATTAGGCGGATGCTCTGTGGGATGGCGAGTGTAAACATGTTTGATGGGTGGTTTGTAAGGTAGAGGTGGATCAAAAATGGGTGGAGAGGGTTCAACAGGAATGTGTATGGTGCACACCAGAGAATTTCTCCTGCCTTAGTGCGTCGGCAAAGCCAGCCATTGTTAATCCAGAAAAATGTCTACAATAAGGTTTTTTGGATTGTTGAATAATTAGACAGTTTCCAGATTAAATTTCGAATATAAATCATGAACAGCATCACAGAAACTAGTATGTATCTCTCTAACATACTAGATAACACGAACATCATGATCATCTTGATAAACATGATTAACCACGAGATTAGGACAGATCGGACGTACTGAGTAGAAGAAGATGCAGATGACGTAGCTGGTGCAGTTGCGGTGTTGATGTGGTCGACGTTGGTGATGGCGCGTCGCAGGAGCCGCTGGCTACAACGTCCAACAGCAGGAACAGGAAGACGTGGGAGAATATGAAGACCGAGTAGAAGGGTTATAAAAGAAAGGACGATCCTCAACGAAGGTCACATCATGAGAGATATGTATGCGACGAGAGGAAGGATCATAACAATGGTAACCCTTATGCTCAGAACTATACCCCAGAAAAACACACTCGACTGACTGAGCAGTCAATTTAGTTCGCTCACAAGGTGTAAGTAAAACATAGCACGTATATCCAAAAACCCGAAGATGGTCATAGCTAGGAGAAATACCAAAAAGGACTTCACCAGGACACTTGCCCGACAATTTGGACGATGGTTGTCGAATGATAAGATAAACAGCAGTGGAAACGGCTTCACCCCAAAAATGAGTAGGAACAAAAAAAGCAATAAGAAGTGTTCGAGCAGTCTCAATAAGATGGCGATGTTTGCGTTCAGCAACACCATTCTGAGCATGAGCACCAAGACATGAGAGCTGAGCAAGAGTACCCTCAAAGGTCAAAAACTGGCGAAAAATGTCAGATAAATACTCACCACCAGAGTCAAAATGAAAAACTCTAATAGTAGTAGAAAACTGAGAATGACATAATACTTATGACCACCTTTTGTAACAAAAGGTGCAGGATCCCATACATCTGAATGAATAAGATCAAAAGGTCTAACAGAATGAGATGCACTAGAGGAATATGGAAGTTGTATCTGTTTTTCAAGTTTGCA
Organism: Guadua angustifolia; assembly: GCA_036346375.1. Lineage (NCBI taxonomy): Eukaryota > Viridiplantae > Streptophyta > Magnoliopsida > Poales > Poaceae > Guadua > Guadua angustifolia. The sequence continues at coordinate 2,720,000 of CM070508.1, forward strand.
ACCCTTACAATGAAAACTAGACTCAATAGAAGTATGACCTAAACAACCTTTATTTATGAGTGTGGGCAAACGAGACCCACATAAATGACCTAGACGATGATGCCACTTGGCAAAAGAAGAGGCTGATGACACACGAGCAATAGAACCAGCGGAAGGAGGTAGACGCAAGGTGTCCAAAACGTAGAGACCAGGAGAGCCTCTACGGCGATGGCCAGTCCCAATCACAGTCCCGCTTCGACGATCCTGAATAAAACAAGATGAGTCATCAAATCCAACAAAGCAATTTTGATCAGCAATTTGACCTACTGAAAGAAGATTCATGGATAACTGAGGGACAAAAGACACGGTTGGTACAGAAAAATGAGAGTTGTAAAGTGAACCCTGATGAGTAATATGACAAGATGTACCGTCAGCTGTCTGAACAGACGTATCATTAGAGATCGGCTTGCAAGAAACCAACTGGGACTGGTCGGATGTCACATGGAACGAAGCCCCTGAATCCAGAACTCAAGATGACTTAGGATCACTAACGGGTGAGACAACAGCAACACACACAGAGCCGCTAGTGGTGGAAGTTGTACCACATCCATGAGCAGCACGATGGGCACGGTATTCAGCCAACTTCTCTGGATATTTAGCAAAACAATGTTCTGAACGATGACCAGTCTTCTTACAATACTCACAAGACTCTGAAGATTTTCCTCGAGATGTACTGAACTTATGAGAAGTCACCAGCACACTGTGAGGTACTGTTATATTGCTAACTGACATAGTCTTGAGATGAGTTTCTTCAGCAATTAGATCAGACAAAGCTTGTGCCATGGTTACAGTGGAAGAATTATGAAGCAACCGTGTATGAATGTACTCAAAATCAGCCCTTACTCCCATGACAAAACGATATGTAAGAAACTTTTCAATGAATTTGTGTGCTGGACACCTATCCGCTGTGCACTGAGGTACCATAGATAGCAATGGTCCCATTATACTTTCAAAGGCAGAATTATACTCATTAATGGACATGTCATTTTGCTCAATTGAATGAATTCTTTGCATGAGAGTACGAAGAAGAGCACCACTGTCCTGAACATAACGCTGCTGCAAGTAGGACCACATTGCCTTGGCTTTCTTAAAGGGAGCAAAACTCATAATCATAGATTGCTTAACACTATTGATAATGGCAGCCATCACTTTTCCATCGTTGATTTCCCAAGTTGTAAGTTCAGTAGTATTACTATCATCAGTCTTAAGTGTAGGTGGATCATTAGTCAAGTAAAGAGCTAAACCATAACCCCGCAATGCAGTCTCCACAGAAAATGCCCATTCCCGATAATTTTGACCATCAAGAGTGATATTGGTAGTAATTGCATTGACATGTGACATATTGAAAGAGAAAAATATGACCGAATAAATGGTGGCTGGCGTAGGGCACGGATAGGCGATCAAGCAGCCAACGTCGTTGATGGGCGAAGCAAGCGCACGAATGGAACGAAGCCCCACGTCTGCGAGCACCAGGCGCCGCCGCAGACGAAGACGAGGCACGGCGCGAACGGACGACACAAGCGCCAAGCAACATCGCGGACGAAGACAAAGGCGCAGACAAGCGACGCGGATGAAGGCAAGGCTTGGACGGCGTCGCGAAGGGCGGTGTGGGCGAGCGACGGCTCGGACGGCGACGCTGGCGGTCATGGCGGCAGCGGCTCGGACAATGGCGTGGACCGACGACGCAGCACCAGGCGACGTCGCGGATGGCAGCACGGGCGAATGGCGTTGCAGACGGCGGCGCGGATGAAGACAGACGCGGGCTGGCAACGCAGATGAAGACAAGGCACCAGCAGATGAAGACAAGATGGCGACGCTCGATTGGATCGTGGGTTGATCAGGGATTAGATTAACCCTAATCCTAACCCTAATTTCTGCTCTGATACCATGTTACTAACCTTGAGATTTGAGCAGGTAATTCTCCAATAGGTTGACATAGATATATATAGCCATAGGATGGGCCTAGATGTGATGGGCCTTAACAGTCTACACCAAGCGGTCCATCAAACCCGAAATAGCACCTTGCATCATTATTATCTGGAACAGCAAGGTGCAGCATACAACATTAATTGTTAAACAATAAGCACTAAATCATGAATCAACATCACTCTGGTCATCTATCGCGCATGCAACAGCTTCCTGTCCAAGAGATGCGCTACTTCTGTCTCTTGTAGATCTTGTGCAAGAAGGACCTCAGAACGTTCTGAACAGCAATGCTTGGCTGGGCTTCAATATCCGCAATCAGTTTCTTGTAACTCTCATCCTCATAGTGATGAAATACAGCCTAGAATCAAATAATAAAGAAAAATTCAGATTTGGTCATGGACTCAAAATAGTTGACATGTCAAATTAAACATGCATGCTTAAGCGAATGAAATGACATGATGTGATATTTTGGTTCTTTAATTCGTGCGCGTCACATCCATGGCGGTCCTACCTGGGAGATTATGATCCACAGATAAATACAAAACAACATCAATAGTTACGAGTTAAGACAAACCTCTAGGTTAAGTTCTTTGTAGAGATTTTTCACTTTTGCCACGCAGTCCGGATCTTTCTTGCCATAATTCTCCTGCAGGAACATTAAGTGTTTAGATAACAACCTTCATATCATTGGAAAGTAGTATGGAGATGACTTACAAATAGAATGCGCTTCTGGCTCTCATTAGCACACTCAAGAGCTTGCACAACTAGCCAGGAGCACTTGTAATCTTCGATATCAGTTCCGATCTACAATAAGATTTAACATCGATCGTATTAGAGCTAAAGAAAAATTATCAATATAATAATTGATGTTCACTCAAGCTACTACAACATGCAAGTGCTGCAACCTTGCCCATAAATGTAGAATCACCAAAACAATCTAGATAATCATCCTGTAAGAAAACAATCATATTAGTTCTAAGTAGACTAATGCTTGTGGAAGAAAATGGTTTATATTGTCATATGTAGCAAAAATAGGAGTTACCTGGACTTGAAAGTATGTTCCCATCTCAACAAGTATGTTCTCTACAGCACCATAGTTGTTCAAATTCTCACCAGATAGCAGCAGTGCACATGCAACCTTTGATAACGCAGCATATAAGTACCACATGCATCTAGAATCAATTACCAAAAAGGGGATTATATAATACTAATAATATATGAAAATAAAATGTTCATTTTACCGGCAGATAAAATGAATAGTAGGCTGTCTTGTATTGAACAATGCGGCCGTGACTGCAAAATATCATTTGTTAGAAATCAACAATACATAAAGAGTATATCCCAAATCAGAACTACCGTAGATATATTAGATAAAAGCAACTTGTTCGTTCTAGAGTTATATGCTACAAAAACATGAGAAGAAGACTTATGCTCCTAACTTCTAAGAATAGACTCGATAGAACACGCAAAAAAAAAAAGTTATTACAACATTAACTTACACTTCTATGTTATATGTTGTTAGATCTTTTTCTCCCTCATGAGTCGTGATAAGGTCCAGCAGTTGACCTGAAGCTGTCTTGAATTCAACCTAGAAAAACAAAGCAAGATAATTAGTACCTGTAGTAATTTGTAAGTTCAGACCGAACATATATGCACCTCATAATATATATAAGCACCTCATTGAATAAATCAAGGAGATCAGTGTAGTAAGGTTTTCCCTTGAAGTGACGCCGAAGGATTCGCGAAATATGGTTGCGAAGGATAATCCCATCATTTACAGCAATGAAGCCAACCTAGCGCATAACAAAGGGCAGCATTAGGGATAAGCTTCATAGGTACAAGCGAAAAAGGGACTACGAAGTGTTCTCAAACAAAGTTACTTAACAAAAGAAGTGATTTTTCAATAAATGTATAAAGAGTATAGTATTCAGAGAGGACAATTTTGGCTTCACCAACCTTAGGCACCCTAAACCAACAAGGTTGGCCACGTCGAGTGTGGGAGTCATCCATGATATCATCATGCACAAGAAAGAAAGCTTGAAGCTGCACAGACAACAGCAAACTTAGGGGAGCAATTTTGGTTGCTTTACAGCCATTCTTCCCAACAACGCTAAAGAGAAAATATTACCCATTCAATGCACCAACCAAGAGTGCAGGCAAGAAACATCTCCTCACCCAGAACATCGACACCTTTCAACAGCTTATAGCTATCGACCACAGAGAGCCCACGGTTACACTTTCCTATCATGAGCAACAATAGTGAATCAGAAAACTTACTAGCTTTTCATATACATCAAAATACACTTCAAGTCAAATTCATCTCCTCACCTCCCAGTACATTGTAGTCCACCATCTGCTCAAAAAAGAAGATAAACAAGTTAAATTTTTTTTTTGAGCCGAATAAACAAGTTAAATTGGCAGTGCCATTCCCAGTAGTGGCAACTGAACTAATAAGATCATCACTGCACATCCAATCTACTCACTATCTTTTTTTTTTTTTGAGCCGAAAACAGTAGTGGAAGCCACTACTGGGAAATTTTATTAAAGGAGAGGAAGAAGCACAGACACAGCTGGTGAGAGACCAGCCGAGAAAGAAAAAGAAAACAAGGAAAAGAAAGCAAATCAAAAGAGCCTAGAGCCCCAAGCAACAAGACCAGGTCTTAGATTAACATCCACTCTATGAGACTGTAAGTAGTGGCAACTGAACTAATAAGATCATCACTGCACATCCAATCTACTCACTATCTTTTTTTTTTTTTTGAGCCGAAAACAGTAGTGGAAGCCACTACTGGGAAATTTTATTAAAGGAGAGGAAGAAGCACAGACACAGCTGGTGAGAGACCAGCCGAGAAAGAAAAAGAAAACAAGGAAAAGAAAGCAAATCAAAAGAGCCTAGAGCCCCAAGCAACAAGACCAGGTCTTAGATTAACATCCACTCTATGAGACTGTAAGCGAATTTCGGAGAGGAACCACTCCTTCCAACTCAGAAGACTAGCAGGAATAGATCTGAATATTTTATCATTGCGCTGCTTCCAAATGCCCCAACAGGCGATCATGAAGACCTCCATGAAGAATTGATCAGCAACCAAAAGCCTGTAATCCGAGATTCTTTGGAAGAAACCGGTTTGATTGTCCCATTGGATATGCAAGGCGCTCCAGCAAGAGTTGGAAAAGGGGCATGCAAAGAAGAGATGATCACGAGACTCTTCAGCATGTTGAGAGCAAAGAACACAATCATAATTGTTCTCTGGTATCGGACAATTTTTCCTCTTAAGCAAGTTTCTAGTGTTAAGGCGGTCCCAGCACAATAGCCAAGTGAAAACTTTCAGCTTAGACGAACATTTCGCTTCCCAAATCCAGATGATGGGCGATGGAACATCAACTTGATTGAACACCCTCTGATAGAACATGCTGGGGGTATAATCAGTAGAATTCCAGATATAGTGCCACTTGTCCATGTTATCAGTCAGGTGGAAATCAGATTGAATCCTCTCGAGCAAATTATGCCACTCTTCAAAAGCTTGATCCGAAAGAGGAAGATGGAAGTGCAGGAAATTCCGGGATGTTGAAGGAAGGAAGCCACACTATAAGTATCTTTCTTAACAAAGGAGAAGAGGTGAGGGTAGGTTGATCTCAGATGAGAGTTATTCCAAACATCATCCCAGAAAAGGACCGTATCGCCGCGACCAATTTGACAACGAGCAATGCCCCTAAACTGATCCAAGAGAAGTAAGACCTCTTTCCACCAAAAGGAGCCTTTTTTCGCTGAAACTTGAGGAAGGACCTGATGATAGTAGGAACTCCAAACCAACTGAACCCAGGGGATGTAACATATGGAAATAAAAGCAGGTAGCGTTGCCAATCATCTAAGATTTAACTTAATACCTATCCGTTAATAACAGGCAAAAGGATTTCCAATACTAATCGTAAGCTTTGCTCTGTTTTAAGTGTAACCCACCTCGAAGAATTTCACTTAACCCGAAAGGTCACATCTTTGCCTTTCCAAATTTTGATAACCACTTGTAGGCATTATTTTCCGATTGACTCAGAAACAGCCTTCGACAAAGCCCATTTGTCGATTGGAAAGCAGTAAACTCAACTGAACGAGAGTTTGAGCCTTCCCTTTTTGTACTTGCTGATTCATTACACCGTACATAGCCTGTATTAACGAGAAATTTGGCTGTGTGACACCGAATTCGTTGGAAATTCACGGATTGACACTCCAATTCATGCGGTTCATAAAATTGACACGAATCGACGAATTCTTTGCCCCAGTAACACTCCCGGCTATTTTTCACAATTTCAGGATTTTCCAAATAATTTTCTCAATGTAGTTCGCTGTTTTAAACCCTGCTCCTTCCCCTGTTAACACCCGTCTCCTTCCCGTTTCCTCCCGTGCCTCATTCTCACGTGTGACGTGTCTGACGCTCGCCATCACCTGCTCCTCCTCTGCCTCTGTGCCGCCGCGCCCGCTGCGCGTGGCCGTGGTGGGCGGCGGTCCGGCCGGTGCGTCTGCGGCCGAGGCGCTCGCCTCCGCTGGCGCCCAGGCGTTCCTCACTTCCTCCTCGAGTGCAATCCGGCGGGGACCAAGCCCTGCGGTGGCGCCATCCCGCTCTGCATGCTCAACGAGTTCGCCATCCCGCGGGAGCTCGTCGACCGTCGGGTCACCCACATGCGCGTCCTGTCGCCGTCCAACCTCGCCGCCGACTTCTCCCGCGGCTGCCCCCCGGTGCCCACATCCCCAAGCTCCACCGCGAGGTGCTCGACTCCTTCCTCCGCCGTCGCGCCACCGACGCTAGCGCCACCCTCGTCCCGGGCCTCGTCACCTCGCTCTCCCTCCCTATGGGCCCTTTAGATCCCAGCGTGGGCGACTACACGACGGCTATCGCCTTCCAGTAGCGCATCCGGCTCCCCGACGCGGCCATGGCGTACTACAACGACCTTGCCGAGATGTACGTGGGCGGGGACGTGTCCCTGGACTTCTACGGCTGGGTGTTCCCCAGGTGCGACCACGTCGCCGTCGGGACCAGTACCGTCGTGGCCAAGCCGGAGATCAAGAAGCTCCAGTCCGGCATCCGCGCGCACGCGGGCCCCAAGATCTCCGGCGGGCGCATGGTCAAGGTGGAGGCGCACCCGATCCGGGAGCACCCGCGCCCGCGCCGCGTGGTCGGGCGCGTGGCCCTCGTCGGCGACGCGACGGGCTACGTGACCCGGTGCTCCGGCGAGGGCATCTACTTCGCGGCCAAGTCCGGCAGGCTGTGCGGGCAGGCAATGGCCGAGGAGTGGGAGCTCACCGGCGCGGTGACGAATAGTAAAATCTCACGTATGCATATGCTAGACCATCTACTCTAAAGGTTGGCGAACTCGTCGAGGGCATCACTCTAAAAGGTTGCATATGCTAGACCATAGTAAAATCTCAGGTGTGCAATTGCTGGCTTATGTACACATCACTAATCATGTCAGTACTCAGAATTCAGATTTTTGATAAACTCAAATTATTTCCATGGCTCACCGGCGTTAACAGAGGGAGGGAGCAGGGGTAAAACGGAGAAACCACAGCAACTATAGTACGAAAATCATTTAAAAAATCTCAAAATTGTGAAAAATGGTCAAAAGTGTCACTGGAGCAAAGAATTCATCGATTCGTGTCAATTTTATGAACCGTACGAATTGAAGTGTCAATCCGTGAATTGCCAACGAATTCGGTGTCACAGCCAAATTTCTCCTATATTAACCCTCCACCCCAAAAAAAAACTAATTATTCATTCCTACTTACTTATGATTCAGCCTTTACCAGCAATAGCACGTACTAAAACAAATTAACTGCACTTCCTCCCACCAAGAACCCGATCTTGCACGGCCCGGGAGAGCCCACTGATCCAGCCTCGAATCTAATGAACACCCCCAAAAAAAGCCCCGCCCCGAAAGAAAGACGTAAAGAAAACACGTACGCATCGAGTCCAATAGGATCAAACCAGGAAGCACCAACACAAAAGGGATAGGCAACGACGGAGGAGGGAGGGGAGAGAGGAAGGGAGCATTACGCGGTCGATCCACCGGTGCGAATCCTCCGTGAACTCGAAGGCGGGGTCGTTGAGCAGCTCCGCCTTGAGCGTCCTGTAGATCTGATGGAACTCCGCCCTGGTGTCGCCGCCCGCGCCATTCCCGACCGCCGCCATTGCCTCGCACCTCCTCCTCTTCCCCCCACACGCTTCGAAACAGGGGACGCAAGACGAAGAAAAGCTCAGAGCGACGATGATACGAGAGCCTCAGCACTGCACTGCACTGCACTGCACTGCACTGCGCGAATTTGGGAGGAGGACGTGGGACACGGATTGTTTTAAAGACGGACGCGAGATAGCGATGGCAACGGCACAACACAGGCACAGCCCGCTTTATTCCATAAGTAGAGTTCTTTTCAGAACAGAAAAAGGACGCGACGAATGACAGGGGCAAAACAAAGCTGTACAAACCGCTACTATTCATGTGATGCAGATCTACAGCTGTGGGATTCAAGTTCAAAACCCACTCATACTTTCCAGCACGTTGCTGGCTAACTGCCTTGGCTGGCTCTGGTAGTGTCCGGCTATGGATGGCTTCATGCATGGTCGTGCTGCCACAAGTAATTTTGGATTTGTTCCGAGAAGTTGTAGCTTTTATAAAAATCTATTTTTTAATTTTTGGCTGAAGACTAACTATAGTGTTTATAATAGATCATTTAATAAATAACTAATTTCTTTCGTGAATAAGTTGCAAAAGTATATCACACCTAGTTTTCAACTTTTGTCTTTTGCTAATTATATGTGTATTCTAGCTTATACCAACGGGTGCTTAAAAGCTGGGCTGCTTGGAGGGTTTACTGGCTTTTCAGAAGCTGAAACTGACTTTAAGTCCCCTCTCCAAACAGGGCCTTATTTAATTATCATAGTTTAGTTCTACGACACTGATTTTGAATGGACGGTGTTGCAAGTAAAAAATTAGCGACGAGAGACATGAATTTTACATGAAAAACTATTTCGGGAAAAATCATAGACACACGAAATCAAATATCACTATATAAAGTGATGTTTACAATGAGACTCATAAAAGATTTTTTATGTAAGAGTAGAACTCCGAGTTAGAGTATGAAACGAAACCGAAATATCAAAACCTCATCAAAATATGTGTTCGCTACAGACCTTGTGCTTCGAAAAGTCCAATTGGCAAATCTAAACAGGAAAGATTGGAATAGTCTTATCCAAACGCTTCTTGCAAAACAAAATTGAGCAAATCATCGATAGGTTCAAACACACAGCTATAAAAAAACAGACGAATGAATCTGGGTTTTCAATAATTCATAATTCCAGTAAAGTCTGAATCTATACAACCGACCTCCTGAAACAAATGCTTAATTTACCAAATGGTATAACACAAAACATCACATGTGGCATTTGATAGATAGCGAAGAACACATATCATGGAATATGACATGCTCCATTTGGAATACAAAACTCGGCAAATGATACTCACTAGAGAGAAACTTGCACATGTAGCTATCACGTGCATCAAACTGCCGACTTCAAAGGTAATTAAATTCCATACCATAGTTGATATTGCCCTTGTAAGCCTGTTCAAATGAAATGAACTCTTGTACTATCAATAGAATATAAACGACAGTAGACCCCTCATTACAAATTATGGCAACTAGACAAGCATTGTAGTATCCACGTAAAAACAAACTCCTTCTTGCATTTAAATCCTTTACTCAAACTGAAATTGGAGCAAAAGCTTCACTTTAAAGCAGCAAAACTCCGTAGAGTATCATGCTGGTTGTCATAAAACTTTTAAAAATTAATGTTGCCAAAGCCTTCATAATGATTGCGCAAGTAATCCAAAATTGCAACATATTCAAATGGTGGGCAAAACAACAAATTAAGTAGTTTCCACAACTGACATTGGTTTTTTAAGTCTCATTGATCAAGTGCAGCCTAAAGTAACTCATTGTGTTGAAAGCATGTAACTCTACCTTAGACTATATATGTGTGGATCTTATGCAATAACCCTTAGTAGATGATATATCGTCGAAAAAAATCATCAATGATTAATTCCGCATAAATGTCACTAGACACAATGGCCTAAATTACAACGAACTAGTGATTTTTCATTGTTTAGTACTTTGTCAATTTTGTATTTTTCAAATGCAATTGAGTTTATCCTTCAAATTTTATAGGGTTGTAGAATCTCTTCTCCCCTACGTATGTTACTTTTTTGAGAATTTTTCAAATATTTTACTATAGAGCTCACAAACAAAGCTAAATTTTTGTTCATGAAATCCATATATACATGTTTTTAAAAAATTCTCAAAAAATTACCACATGTAGAGGAGGTGGGATTCTACAACCTTGTAAAATTTAAAGACCAACATCAATCTTAACTGAAAGATATGAAAAGGATAAATTCAGTTGAATAATGATTTTTCATTGATTAGCATTTTGTCAATTTCATATCTTTTAAATGCAATTGAATTTGGTTTTCAAATTTTTACAGTGTTGTAGAAGCTCACTCCCCTATGTATGCTAATTTTTTGAGAATTTTTAAAAATATGCACATGTAGTTTTCATAAAATATACACGATAAGAATGGTTTACACAGGATATAGTAAAATATTATGTAATAGCGAGTAATATGCTATTTTCTAGATAGTAAAGTCAACGTATATAGTGTTTTATAAAATTCATGAAAACCACATATACATGTTTTTAATTTTTTTAAAAAAAATACCACATGTAAGAGGTGATATTCTACGAGCCGGTAAAATTTGAAGATAAAAATCATCCTCATTTGAAAGTTATAACTAAATAAAAAAAGACTTATGTACAAATAAGAATAAAAAGTAGTATTTATTAATCATTTTCTGTTATGTGGGGCGGTCCTATTATTGATTGGCGTGCATGAATGGTTTGTACACGTTTCTGACTAATTTCTTTGCATGACGCCGAGTTACGTGGTATGCTGAGTTACTATCAACGCGTAGCGTGTGCGTAGGACACACAGATTAGGTCAGGCACATGTGGCGTGTGGCTGCGTCAGCGGACGCGGAGAATTTCGCGCGGGCATACCATACAGATACAGCAGTGCTGTGAGCAGGAAAAGACGTTACTCCATGAAATGTTTTGCATGTGTAACGGATATTAACTGGGAGGCTCAAAATGCTTTGATGAATACGACGATAGATTAGTTGGATGCCACTTTGATGAATACAACGATATATTAGTTGGATGCCACTCAAATCCTACGTGGCCAGCGCGTGGTCTTCTAGTGCCAGAAGTAGATGACGCTCAACTAGTAAAAGTTCCGTGGAGGAGGTATCACTACAGGAAAAGTATTTATTCTCGACGGTTACAAATATGGTAGACGGCCAAAACACCCCGTCCACCAAAAATAAATTAAGGTCTACCCTAACCGTGAAAAAAGCGCGCCACTTCCCCCCGCCACGGAATTGGGGTACTGTTGGTCATTATGATCGACAGCATGCATATAAGCCGTCCACCCTACCGTATGGTCGACCGCCAAATCTGGCCCTCCACCAAATGGGCGCAATTAGGGTGGACAGCCCATGCGGCTGTCGACTCTAACTGAAAAAAGGGCCCAGTTGGCAGTCAGGAACGTACCTTATGGTCAACGAGTGGACGCGTGGCCGTCAACCCTAATGAATTAGGGTGGACAGCTGACCTGGCCGTCGACCCTAAGTGGCGTCTACCTCTCCCGCAGGAGTCGATCCCCATTCATCTCGCCGTTTCAATCCCACGCCAGAACTCCGTTTGTGCGTCCGCCGCCGCTTCCTACCGGCGAGGCAACCGCCGCCGCCGCTTCCTCCCGGCCGGTGGTCTGACCGCCGCGCCGCTTCCTCCCGGCCGTGGTTCGACCGCCGCGTCCCGAGGTCCGCCACAGCCTCCAGGTGTCGCCGCCCACCGCCGCCCACCGCCCATGCGCTGCATTGCTTACGCCGCCGCCGGTGGTCGATCGCCGCCCAGCAGTGCGGTCTCTCAGATCCTTGCCGCCCCCACCGCAAGTATGTGGATACTGGATCATCTACTCCATTATAAATTATCAGTGTGTAAAATGATGTTGTCCTTATCATAGTATTTCATTGTTAATACAATATTTTCTGTATTTTATCATCTGATGCCCTGCTTTGTTTTCCTGCAATGTTAGAACTTTTATCTAAAATATAACAAATAGTATGCTGATTGGGGTGTTGATTTTGATATACTTATTGTAATTCTATACGTTATTTTAGTTACATGATTCTTAGATGGTTTCATATGTACAGCTCTGTTTTGTTTGCCATTAAGGTTGATTGTATCTTTGGCACGGATTATAGCCCAAAAGAAATCATCACCATTTTAGAGGTAAATTGCCCCATATCCTAGAATTAGTTGCGCAAGTTCGTTTACAATTAATGCAGCTTTAATCAAGGAATTTTAGTTCATTTCTATATTGTCGCTCCTGCAAGAGCTTGACCACCCAAATTCCAATGTTCGTAATCAAGGAATGAAGCCGATCTGTGATGTTTAGGTTCTTTTTGGAGATCGTTTAAGGCTTTTCGTAAGGCGAAGAATGGATGTTATCTGCTTGTAAATCAATTCCAATCGGGCGATTGTTTTTTTTAATGCCGATTAATTAGGGTGGACGGCATTTTTCCACGTGGCCGTCCACCCTGAGATTAGGGCCAATAGCCTTTTCCACGTGGCTGTCCACCCTAAGCTCTTAGGGTGGACGACCACGTGGAAGGCCGTCCACCCTAGTCTAGAGTGGACAGCTACTTTTGCCCGTCGACCTTAGCTAGTCTAGAGTGGACGGCCTATATTTGGCTGTCGATCCTAATAGGGTGGACATCCCAATTTAATATTATGGTCGACCACTTACTTTCGACGGCTTATGGTGGACGGCCCTATAACCTTGTAGTGGCTATCATCTCCTTGTTTTCCTTGAAGAAGCAAAGCAGTTGATATACATATCTGATTTCCACACTAAAACCTACATGCTTGTGCATATTTAGTCCTTTTTCTCGCATCTTCCAATCGAAATCCAAGCACGGATAGTGCATGGTCCATACAAATTTGAATTGATGGTTCTTGTTACATTCTTTCAAATTTCATTATGGAAAATTCTCGAGGTGGATGTATGATGGTTGGAATAAGAATGGACGGCACTCTGTCGAGTGGAAGGAGGGCACGAAAGATTTTATCCGTCAGGCTTTTGGGTCGATGCCTGTGTCGGACATGGCAGAAGTGAGATGCCCGTGCGCTCTCTGTGGTAATAGCTTGAAGAGATGTCGGGCAGAAATGGAGATGCATCTTTGTAAGAACGGCTTCAAAGCAAATTATTATAGATGGGTTGATCATGGCGAGAGCGTGCGAGGTGGACCATCTAGTTCGGTTATAGTACAACCCTCCAATATTGTCGAAGGTTACGATGAAATTGATGAATGGAAGAGATGGTGGACAACATTGGTCGGGGTTAGATCTCCCACAAGAGGAAGTGCCTACCCCACTTGCAACAGATTTCTTAAAGCTTCAAGGCCGCTCAGAGCCGCTTGCATGAGAAAACAAACGTGACGCTCCTTGCGGTCAATGCAGACGCCTTATCGCAATTAAGTCAAAGCATAATTTCTCGACCAAATGCTACAATGACTTAGTGAAGCTTATTTGCGACCTTCTCCCAAGACCACAAAATGCCACGAAACTTGTATGATTCAAGAAAATTCAAGAAAATTCTAAGTGGTCTAGGAATGCCGTGACGAGAAAATAAATTATTGTCCTCGATATTGCCTAATATTCGGAAGGAGCACGCAAAAAGACCCACTCGCGATCGATGTGGAGAATCTAGGTATGTTGAAGTTACTGACAAAGATGGTAACACAAAATGCATTTAAGGTGGCCAAGAAAACGTTGCATTACTTTCCAATTACTCAACGCTTGCGGCGGTTGTTTATGTTGGAAGAGACAATGAAGCATATGAGGTGGCACAAAGAAGGAAAACGTGTGAAAGAAGGTGTCATGGTTCATCCATCCGATGGTGAAGCTTGGAAGTACTTTGATGAAATGAATCTGATTTTGCAAGAGATCCAAGAAATGTGCGTATTGGTCTCATGACAGATGGGTTCACACCCTTCAAAGATGAGCGCACAATCATATTCATGTTGGCTGTATTCACCATTCCGTATAACCTCCCTCCTAACGCTTGCATGAAAGAGGAATATATGTTCCTTTCTCTGATCATACCAGGGCCTAGCCATCCTGGGAAGCACTTGGATTTGTTGATGCAACCACTCATGGCTGAGCTAAGAGAGTTGTGGACAAACGGTGTCTTGACATATGATAGCTCATCGAAAAAGAATTTCAGGATGCGCGCTTCTTACTTGTGGTCTATTCATGATTTCCCGGCATATGGTATGTTTTCAGGATGGAGCACTCATGGGAGATTGTCTTGCCCCATATGCATGGGATGACACAGGTGCTTTTAATTGCAGAATGGTGGCAAAACATGTTTCTTCGATTGTCACCGACGGTTCTTATCTTCAAGCCACCCATCCAGGAGACAGACAAATGCATTCCGTAAAGGAAAGGTGATAAAAGAAGGTCCACCAAAACGCTTATGGTCGTTGACATCATTGCTAGGCGTAATAATCTCAAAGACACTCCTAACGGTTATGAAGGTTATGGTGAGCAACACCATTGACTCACAAGTGTAGTATTTATAGTCTCCCTTACGCAAAGGACTTGAAAGCGCCTCATAACCTTGATCGATGCATCAGAGAGAAATGTGAGCGAGTCCATCTTCAAAGACGAACTTCGACATAGCCGATAGAACCAAAGATAATGTCAAAGCCCTAAGTTAGATTGTGCCTTGATATGCGCATGCACTGCCTTGAATATGAGCGATACATCCACAAAAAAACCTAAAGCTAAATATTGTTTAACACCCTCACATAGAAAGGAGGTTCTTCTTTGGATCCAAAAAGAGGTGAAGTTTCCTGATGGTTATGCTGCTAATATTAGGCGCGGTGTGAGTCTTGCTCAAGGGAAGATAAATGGAATGAAAAGTCATGACTACCACATATTTATTGAGCGGTTAGTTCCTGTGGCTTATCGTGGATATGTAGATGAGGATATATGGAGAGCATTGGCTGAGCTTAGCTTCTTCTATAGGCAACTTTGTGCTAAAGAGATCAGCGAGTCCAGAATGGCAGAGTTGGAGAAGGAAATAGTGTTGCTAATTACCAAGCTTGAGAAGATATATGTTCTGGGTTTTTAACGCGATGCAACATCTTTTGGTACATCTACCTTATGAAGCAAAGGTTGGAGGCCCCGCAAGACAGATGGATGTATCCGTGGAACGATGTTAAAGAGTATCGAGCAAAGGTTAAAAATAAGGCACGGTCGAAGGATCCATTGCGGCAAAGATGCCTACTTCAGAGGTTTCATACTTCACGAGTAAGTACTTGGCGCCAACCAACAATGTCAATGCTTACGAGCCCAGGTATAAGAAAGTGTATAAAAGAAAAGTGTCAAGCATAAAGGTGTTTTGGATACAAGGCAAATCTATAGGGAGAAGTACATTACGTGAATTAGAACCGGATGAGAGGGTTCGTGTACAATTATATATCTACAACAATATGGAGGAAATGGATGGGTACATCGAGTAAGTTTATTTGTCAAACACGTTATGCGTTGTATAGCATTGTATACTATATATGTCAAACTTAAATCATTCTCTTTGTAGGCAATTTATCCAACAGGAATGGAAAAGGCAGGGCGAACTACTAAAAAACAAATCGATAACTTGAAAGAAAGGGGTCGTGGACCAGGCCATCCGAATTTCTTAACTTGGTTCTTCTATCACGTAAATATCTGAACCTATCATAATTTTTATTGATTAACGACGTGCGTATAATATGTTATTCTTAACTTGGGTTAAACCAATTCGCAGTGTCACAAGCATGCTAGTGTGCACAATGATCTTCGACAGATGTCAAAAGCATGCAACCGTACGGTCAAAGTGCACGGGTGTTATGATGTGCATGGGTATCGTTTTCGCTCTAGAGCGGCGGAGTTGGCACGTCCAAATTTGACGACAGTAAATAGTGGGGTCGTGAGTTATGTTCGAGACAACAATGGCAACGATATAGAATATTATGGGATTATTGAAGAGATAATAGAGGTTGTCTTTGATGGAAGTAACGATCTCTCAGTGGTTCTTTTTCGTTGCAAATGGTTTTATCCTACCTATGGGGTGCGACGGACTCCAGAACTTGGCCTAGTCGAAATTAACCATATGAAACTGTATACAGGGAGTGAAGAGTTTATTCTCCCTAACCAGGTAGAGCAAGTGTACTACTTATCTTATACGTGCCCTAAGTACAAGTCTTGGTGGGTTGTTTACAAAGTAAGACCTGCCGGTACATTACCATTCTCCTCAGATGATGATAATGAGAATGTACTTGAACAAACCATTGATGTGCCATTTCAAGAAGAAGGTTTGCCAAGACAACTTTCCATAGATATCGGGATAGGACTTGACAATCTTTTTGTCCAAGTCGACAACGATGCGACAAATGATATGAACCAGGGTGATTAGTTGAAAAATGTATGTAACAAATAGTAAGCAAGTTTTGTTATCAGTTTTTGTTATGTAAATTGTAATTATATTTTACTACTGTCAAACTAACTTTTGGTACAATGTCAATGTAGGATGGCTGCAAGGAGGGCTGGGACACGACGGTTCGTTGTTGAAAACAGGAGCGATGAGGACGAGCCGGAGACAGAGGCGGAGGGCATGCCAGAGGGCACGGATCCTGTAGCCGTGCAGCAGCCCGAGACAGGGACGGAGGGCATGCCAGAGGGCACGGATCTCGTAGCCGTGCAGCAGCCCGAGACAGGACGAGGGCGATCTTCCTCTCGGGAGGCAAGAATGTGCCGTGGAGCACGAGCTCGAAGAAGAGGGCACTAACAAGCTTCACAGGCTCCCACAAATCCAGATGAGAAGATTGTATTTAAATACTTTGGGGATTGGTACGTATGTTCTAAAAGTTGAATTTGTGTAGCAATCAATTGTTGTTCTAACTCGATGCATTGTTGTTGTGTAGTAACTTGGTGGCAATCCGAACAATGTGAAGGAGCCAGTCCAAATTTCTAGGGACCATTCTCGAGGATGAACTACCCAGAATGGTGGACATTGGTAATGTGCATAGGGCAGCACTCTCCTGGGATGACTACAAGGCTATTCAGGATGGTGACGGATCGGTTGCCGATCGTTGCCTCGACGAGTTTTGGGTAAGAAAAACTCTTCTAGCCATCTATTTGCTCATTCTTCTTAGCTAGCTTTTTATCTTCTGTTGCGCCACTATCAAGGAACACTTCAAATTGGAAAAGGTAATTATGTGAATGATTACCTTTGGAACAACAAATGTCTACACCTAGTTGACTGATTCTTACGAGTATGCATGACAACTGAAACCAAAATGACAATTCCTGAGACCCTTCAATTATTTTTCATTTCTGCTCATATTTTTTGTTTGTGGTCTATTTTAGGCTAGGTATGCTCTGCCTTCTGATTTCGAAGAGCGACAACGTCTTGTGGCCCACGAGGTTATTGATAGAAAAGCAAGACACATTGTGAATGAGATGATCTCACTTTCTCGTGTGAAGGTCGTTGAGGAGTATTATCGGCGGCGAGGGCGAATCTCGAAGGGACTGAGGCGCCGAGACATATACCTTACCCTCGATGAGTACAATTCATGTCGACCGCCATGGTGTGACAAGTGCCCGGATGCTTGGAGATGGATGTGTGACATGTATGGCATGTAAGAATGGAGGCGAGATCGACAAGAAACAAGAACAATCGCAATGCATCTGGCGATTCGCAAGGCCACACACCTTGGCGACCATTCGATGGCACAACGGAAAAAGTTTATGGTAAGGTTTGTTTAAAGTAATTCCATTTCTCTCATTCGTTGTAACTACATTTTCATTTCAGAATGAATTGCGGAGGCTGCATGCGGAAGTCGATCGGATTGATGTGTACACAAACGCACATCTGTGGCGGAACCCGATGGTACTCGACGCTTTGGATCGAGCTGCCCAAGAAAAATTAGTAAGCAATATCGTTTAGATACATTGTTTTGTGCGGTGTTAACTTATTTGTAATGCGAATGAATACGTGGGCCGCAATGACTATGGTGCACGGGCCCGAGTGTGTTCCTACAGCACAACCTTTGGATCCTGTAGTCATCCATAGCCAGATGGGTGGGAGGAGGCATGGGAGATTGGCGTTCGGGAACGCCTACTTGTGTTCTTCTGAGTACATGCCTGAGGTGAGGGCAGCTCGACGCTCAAGTGCTTCCTCTACGTCCAGTAGGCGCGTCATGGAAGAGAACCGCGCTTTGAGAGAACAGGTTACGGAGCTTCAGAAACGGCAAGAAGAGGGAGAAAAAGAGCGTGAGGCTATTCTTAGAAGACTGGAGTCCATGGAGCAAAATATGCAGCAAGTAAGTTCAATTTTGTATCACTTTCAATTAATTCAATCTACTAATGCTATGTGAGCTATATGTAGACTCATATTCCACCACAAGGATTTCCAGGCTTTTTCGATCCCTCACGGCCGCCGATGATGCACTTCCAAGGAGTATTGTCTATTACTAGTAATTTCTAATTTCTTATTAATGTCTATCCATCGATGATATGCTATGTGAATTTGTAGGGTTTCGGTTCGGTTGGTCCAACTCGCACGGGTAATGCTCCAATCCATATATTGATAGTAATGGTCTTTTTTTCTACTAGTCACAAATGTAATGCTCCAATCCATATGTTTGAATTGGTAGGCTTCTGGATCGGGTGCTCCGGCCACCCACCCCTTTGCGCTTTCCGCTCCAATATGTTCCAAGATCCTCGAACGCTTCGGATCGTGTGCTCGCCACCAAAGACCTTTGTAGTTTCCGCTCAGCCTCTGCCATTTCCACATAGTGTGCCAGACAGGGTAATATATGTTAATTCGTGAAGAATTGTTGTTTTCAACTCACAAGATAAATGTTCTAATTTGTTTTCTTTAATTGGTAGGCTTCTGGATCAGGGGTTCCAGCTCAACCAGTGCAGGTCCAACATCCATTCCAGTACCCGATCCGGTTTCCAACTCAAAACACTTCGGACACGGTACTTCTATCGCCAAAAATTGTAATTTGGGAAGTCATTGAAACAATGTTCTAAGTTATACATTATTTTCATGCTTTGTAGGAGGCTTCAAGATCAGCTGGTGCAGCTCAACATGTGGGAAGTGGCGCCACGAACCCATCGGCAAGATTTCGGCGGACTTCGTCGATGAGTTGCTTCATATGCCTTCGGTTTTTCCTCCACCTAGCTAGAATCTCTATATCAAACTTTTGTTGAACTTTCTCGATTTGTGGACATGTGATATACGTTGATCGTAACCCCTTTTGGTTTGTTGCAACCTTTGTATGTTTGATACTTCTAGCTAGCTAGTGTTGGAAAAATATATGTATATTGCAATGTGTGCATCTTGCACTTTTAAACAAACCCAATTTGACTGGAGCATTGAGCCCTAATGGAAATATAGTTCAAAACTTCAAATACGGAAAAAAAAATATCTCATGTTGTAAGAAACTTATATAATTCAGAGATAGGAGTTAGTTTGACTGATGATTAAAAAAATACTATGAATCTTTCTTTAGCAATGCAACCATTGGGACTTTTGGTATGCAAATAAATTCGTTCAATGTAACACATGGTCATTAACAACCATTGCCATTTTAGCAATTTTGTGATATGCACAGTTGCACACTTATATATGTTTTAGTTTTCTAAAAGGATAGGCACAGTTCAGCTGCAAACTTTATATTGCCCACCAGATCAGAACTTAGAACTTGCGCTTAGAACTTGCGCTTGAGCTGTAAGAAAAGGGAAAGAAATATTGCAGGTTCCTCTTCTCTTCTTCCCCAGTCCAGATTTCGATTTTTGAAATTTGGCATTCTCTCACTATTGTATGGATATATGAATGTGTATGAAAAACTGTGATATGAATCTCTTAAAATGTGATTTTGTGATATGGATGTGTATGAATGTGATTTTGTGAATGCTGGGCAGTATGGATGTGAATGTATGGATATATGAATGTTTATGGATGTGAATGTGTGAATGGATATATGAATGTGATTTTGAATGCTCCAGGCAGTGAGCCAATCGTGAATGCTCCAGGCGTTGAATGATTTTGTGACTCCAGGCAGATTCGCTCCAGGCGTGATTTTATGACTCCAGGCATCGCTCCAGGCAGTCTCCAGGCCAATCGGGCGAGGGTTTTTTTTAATGGTGAAATATTAGGGTCGACCGCCTTTTTAGCCGTCCACCCTGGTTTAATGATTAGGGTCGACAGCCTTTTCCACGTGGCCGTCGACCCTAAGAAATTACGGTGGACGGCCAGGTGGAAAAGGCTGTCGACCCTAAGCGGTTATGGTCGACGGCCACGTGGAAACGCTGTCGACCCTAACATTATCATGGTCGACAGCACGAAAAGGCTGTCCACCCTAGTCTAGACTAGACGGCCATTTTTTCCCGTCGACCTTAGCTTTATTATGGTGGATGACCCATATTTGGTCAGTCGACCCTAATAGGTAGACAACCGCCTGGTCGAATTTAATATTATGGTCGACCACTTACTTTCGGCGGCTTAGAGTGGACGGCCAGCTGTCGACCCTACGTATGGTGGACGGCTTTGTCTCTAGGGTGGACGGTTTTGGCTGTCGAAATTACTGTTTTTCCCTGTAGTGTATGCAAATTTAATTCTGTGCATCCCTACTTCGATTGATGTCACGTGTTCATCTTATTACTCTTAGCAATTCAATTAATTTCTCACTCTTCTCATTAATAACACCCTTGATTTTTCACTCCTCCAATTAATAACACTGTTGGTGGGGTGAGGTTGAGATTTAACTAGATGGACACGTGACATCCATCGGAGTGGGGATGCACTTGATTAAATTTGCATACCTCCTCCACAGAATTTGTTTCCCAACAACTAGCCGAAAGTTCTTAGGGCAGTCTTAACCCTCCACCTTAGCTGGTGTCTATATAATTAATTACGCTGCCAACTAAACAAAAATCTAATGTGGCATAGAAATTAAGGGAGGGAGAGAAGGAAAAACAAAGAAATCGTGTCTCATGCAAGAAACTGGGTCGGCGCGAGCATTAAGACGCAAGAAACGAGCAAAATCAGGGTTTGACGTTTCTGCGCGCTGATCAAGATATGTTTGTGGTGCATGCATTGGTTTATTGCTCTCTCTCTCCTCTAGATACTGCTCATGGAAAGTATTGGTTGGGAAACTATGCATTGGTTTATTGCTCACTCCCTCTTTTAGACACTGCTTATGAAAACTATGGGTTGGGATTGCCCTTACAAGTTGGTAGGTGGTGTTGAGATATAATCGGTGAATAAAAGAAGCTGCTGTGAAAGGGAATCGGCAGGTTTATTGGGTAGGCTATGTTTGTTTAGGCTTGAGATTGAGTTTATTTGGCTTCTAGATCCCTATAAGTTATAAACTAAAACAAACAGCATTTTTCTAGCCAGACGGAGAGAAGAAGCTCCAACCCAATTTGCACTACACGAGAGAAGCAAGGAAAATGATGCTTCTCGAGCTGGTTGGAGCTTCCGAAAATCTCACTTCCCTAGTACCCTTACAACTTAACTGTTATTTACGAAAAATTGCCATTCTCATCCAGCTCCAACAGACTAAATAGTTTCTTCTAGCTCCAACAGCCAGCCTCTCCTCCAGCACCAGTCTAAACAAACACAACTAAGACATCTGAGAGCTTCAGACTTATAGCTTGGCGTCATTCTATAAAATAACTCATTCAACTTGTGGCTTTGTGGACACTAAAAACCAGGCCACGTCAGCCCCATGTCAGACAAAAACCACTTTAATTTGGATTTTAGGTAACGTAAATTGTGTTGGTAGTTTGAGGTCCTAATTTAAACAGTTTTTGAGTTTATGGGTGAAAAATCGAACCGGCTAAAATTTGGAGTTGTAAATTGGCCATAATGCTTTAGAATTCGTTCGGTAGGAGAACACTCCGCAACAATCTGAATTTCCAAGCAGTCAAGGTGAACTTTGAAGCTGTCGGGTCAAAATTAAGAACTTTTCTCAATAAAAAGATTGACGTAAAAATAAATATCTTTTCATTCCAGTAGTACGCATAGCATAAAATTAGCAAGCTTCCAAAATATTGCAATGGTTAACACATCATGGTCTTTTTTGTTTCTAGACATCTGTACTGCTGAAATAGCTGGAAGACCAAACAAATTTAAAAGGTAAAATTGGCTACAGGACACTTAACTTTTGTGGCATTTGCTGTAGGGTATTGGCTTATTATGCTTTGGTGGCTCTTTTGCCTGGGAAATTCAGCTAATTAAAATATAATATCTGGTTGTAGAGTGAAGGTGGGTGTAAAGTCTATTTTACTTATGACCCCTTAGAAATTTTGAGCGGCCCGTCAACGGCAGCTATATGAGATGGCAAAACAAACTTTTCACCCGTCTTCTCCCTTCTCAATCGAATATTATATTTTAGGTGAGTATTAGCAATCGGATGTCTTATCACTGTTTATTTCATCAGACGCTGTTTGCAATATTTTTTTCCCATGTCCACAACATTTTTTTTAACGTGTGTAATATTTTTTTTGCACCGACATTTCTACTATTATTAAAGGAAAATGTTGCACGTATAGGAAAAAAATATTACACACGTAGGAAAAAAATGTTGCAAGAGTCCAAAAAATCGGACATCCGAACAAAAGTCATTCCTATCCTACAGCAAAAATCCATCAAATTATAGTGTTTTTTTAGCAAAAATACAAAAAAAGTCAGTATGCTGAAGCTTAGGATGAAAGTGGGATTGCTTGTGGCCAGCCCGCAGACGCCCGCACGAGCCGCAAAATGTTTTGCGGGCTAACGTAGTGTTGGCCTATTGTGTTTGTGGGTTAAGTGGGTTGCTGGCCAATTACACAACAGTTTAGCAGGAGCTTAGTGCGGCCTTTGGTGAACTCTTGCACGGAGGGTATGGCTGCCACGAGCGATGCTCGTGGCTGCTGCTGATGCCTTGAACGAATAGGTGTACTCTGCATGTATGATCAACCAATGATTCGAGCGATGCAATTGAAGCACGAATAAACAAACACATTGGCGATCGATCCATCCATGCATGATGATTATTAGTAAGGGGGTTAATTACCTGGCACGAGGTAGCCGTAGGTGCCGGCGATGGTGATGGTGATCACAGTGGACGTCTGGACAATAGGGAACATGAGGTCGTGGTGGATGTGCGCGACATCCAGTGTCACGCGATGGCGCGTCGGCCAGTCTAGGAACCCCCAGTCGTCGTGCAGCGCATCTCACATGATTTCGTTGGGCATGTACTCGTACACTAGCAGGTTGTTCTCAGCACCGGAGTAGCAGCAGTAGAGCTTCACGATGTTCTTATGCCGGATGCTATCCAACATCTCCACCTCTATGCGCAGATTGCAGTCCAGGCTGCCTTCGCAGCCGTTCTGGTGCTCCTTAGACCGTCGTGACACCCACAGCTCCTTCACCGCTGCTCAGCTCAATCTTATACACCATCTTTGAGCCCTCATGGCCAACAATGTGCTTGTCGATGAGTTCCTCTACGATCTCGTGCTGGTTGAAGCTTAGCTTGTGGAAGCTTGTCACGTTGTAGGATGAGCTAGACGTTGGCAGCCCGTTTTGCTCCATGTCCTGTAGTGTCGTAGCATCCACCGCTTCATCAGCACCAGCACCACCACCATGCAAACCAGCGCCGACACACCAACGATCCACATGTTGCCTAGCCCCCTTTGCAGGCTCACCTTCGGGCACCTCGTGGGTTGAAGGGGAGTATGACAGAGACGGGGATTAAGATATGACGGGCTAAGCAGGCGTCCACTTAAGTTAAAAGTTAGCTCGCGGGTGACCACTTAACGTTTATTGCGGGATGGATTTAGCGAACTAGCGAACATCCTGCGTCCACTTGCACCCATAGCTGAAGCAAAATAGCACAAAAAATAGGAGCCATATAGACAATTTTGCCAACTCAAGAATACTGCTCATAAAAAAAACTCAAAAATACTATAAAGAGTTCTCTCTGTTGGATATTGATCCTTTCAAAGTAGTTGAGGTTCACTTGAGTTGCAACTTCCAAGAGTGTTTTTTTTTCAACGAGGAAACATTCACACTTACTTACAGGCTCAATCATGAATTTTTTAGAAACAAGGACTCGATCAATCAATCACGATTCATTGCACGAGTAGTTGCACGTTATATAGTAGGGTTTTTTTTTTTAAGAAACAGAGGGCTCTCGCCGTAGCAGCTCTGTACTTACCGCAGCGGTGAAACTATAAAATTTTCATTGAAATGCACACTTTACAGATATAACTCTATAGTCTTGTATAATAATTTCATATGATCATAAATCCAACACATATAATTAAAATTTACTAAAAGTATAATACAAATAGTTCTATGATTTCGTATGATCATAAATCCAACACATATATTTAAAATTTACTACAAGTATAATACAAATAGTTATATGATTTCGTATGATCATAAATCCAACACATACTTAAAAATTACTAAAAATATAATACAAATAATTCTAAGCTCTTAAAAATTCTAAATTAAATTAGAACTAATTCGATTAACAAATTTGAAGAAACCCAGAGTTGCATGTATTAATTGGGCCTGCCAAATGGTTCGATGTTGGGTGGCGCCGTGGCTATTTTCGTGAACTACATGCGAGCAGCTTTCGCCATGAGGTACTACGGGGCCATGACCGCAGCTAGACTTAAATATATGGCCCGTTAATGGCTAGTTGCCAACAGCTTCGCAATGGCCCAGCCCTGTAATGCACAGTATGGTCGCGTCAGCTATGGTCTATGGGCAAATTGGCCTTTCTTTTCAGAAGGCCCGTGTGTGGTGGAGAATAGTGGAATTTTTTTATTTAATATTTATTTTAAATCTTTTTTCAAAAATAATCAATGGAAAATGTTTTTTACGAAAATGGCTCCTGTTGCCTGGATATGGGGTGATCACCCCATATTCGGGTGATAGGGACCTGGCTGTAAAAAAACACCGTATGATTATTACTATACGCGTTTCGTAATATGGGGCGTTTTTTACGACAAGGTCCTTATCACCTGAATATGGGGCGATCGCCCTATATTCAGACGATAGGAACCCATTTTCGTAATATTTTTCCCTTTATTATTTTCAAAAAAAAAATTAAAATAAATATTAAATAAAAAAATTCGAGAATAGTCGACACAGATCAGCACCAACTAATATGTATCTATATAAAGCCCCTGGGATTGGCGAGCGCTCGGCGTATCCACGTCACCGGTCCTCTTCGCGCCATCCGTTCCGTCCTACGCCCCCATCCCGTTTCCGTCAGTGCGTTCCCGTTCTAGCCGTGGCGATTTCCTCGCCGTCCGTCGGTGCGATGAGCGGTAGCGCCTCATGGATTCGCGCCGTTTCCAGAACCCTTACCTTGGCCTGCTCTCGATTCGTTCGCCCCCCTCGTTTTCTCCGTTGCTCTTCTGCGTGTCGGCTGCTTCGCGGGTTCCGCCGCCCCTCGCCGTCCGCTCCCGCGTCGCTTCACCCGGTCCGTGCCTCCTTCACCCGTTCTGCCGCTTCCGCCTACTTGCCTACCGCCGCCTGTTAGGTGCGTCTCTCTGTGCGGTGCCCTCCACCGATTGCTCCTTGTCACGCCCGTCTGAAGACGATCCTGTGGCTAGCGTAGCCCCTTTCGCCCTCTCCCGACTAGCCCTCCGTGAGACCTCTGCCTCCGCGCACAATCATTGCCGGCTGCATGCCTTGCAGCCTTTTCGCTTCGTGCTCCGCAAAGCCTCCGTCTCCGCGTCGAATCACAGCCGGCCTCGTGCGCTGTCGCTTTTTGGCTCGATGGTTCTCTGCACAGATCTTTCTTGTGGCCCTGCTCTGCTTCCTTAACTATTCCAGGTTTAATTTCACCTTCTTTCCATACCAATTTGGGTTTTTGTCTATGCGAACAAGTTGTTCGGTGAAATGCCCAAGAGAGGATCTTTGTGTGCTTTTACCTGACGATCTGATTTACCTGACGATCTGATGCTGTTTGGTTGAAATTTTTGGGTTCAGGGCGGTGCTTTGGTACGGAAGCTTGATCGATCAGATGAGAATTTGAGCGGGGACAACACCAAGGTTGGAGCCAATGGATCGGTTATCCTTTCTAATCTGCATGCAAAATTGTTTGTTTAGTATTTTGTTGATCGAGGTTTGCATGTATTTATGTGTTGTTCTAGAGACCTTATTTGTGCGCAAATTCCTTATATAGTTTCAATATGTCAAAGCTACAGAGGAGCTTGATCATATTCAGAAGGATGAAGAGATTGTTGAGGATGAATTGGTCTGTTTCTCTATGCAATCTCTTGGCACAGATCTTTCTTGTGGCCCTGCTCTGCTTCCTTAACTATTCCAGGTTTAATTTCACCTTCTTTCCATACCAATTTGGGTTTTGTCTATGCGAACAAGTTGTTCGGTGAAATGCCCAAGAGAGGATCTCTGTGTGCTTTTACCTGACGATCTGATTTACCTTACGATCTGATGCTATTTGGTTGAAATTTTTGGGTTCAAGGCGGTGCTTTGGTACGGAAGCTTGATCGATCAGATGAGAATTTGAGCAGCGACAACACCAAGGTTGGAGCCAATGGATCGGTTATCCTTTCTAATCTGCATGCAAAATTGTTTGTTTTGTATTTTGTTGATCGGGGTTTGCATGTATTTATGTGTTGTTCTAGAGACCTTATTTGTGCGCAAATTCCTTATATAGTTTCAGTATGTCAAAGCTACAGAGGAGCTTGATCATATTCAGAAGGATGAAGAGATTGTTGAGGATGAACTGGTCTGTTTCTCTATGCAATCTCTTGGCAAAATGCGTCATGCATGTATTGCATGCATTGTTGTAGGTGCCTTACTTTTGTGCAATTTTCATTTTCTGAATTTGGGCTTCAGGAAAACAAATGTGCCGAGACAGTTGATCAGAATTCAAGCAGTAACCTTGCTGTTATCAGCGTGAATGATATGGTCAGTGCTGTTTCTTATGCGCAATTGTGAAAACCATTTTGCTAATGCCTATATATGCGTTTTCTAGGGGCCTTATTGTTACCTTCGCTTTTGGCAAATTCATTCAAATTTTGGTTTCAGGACAGTGGAACTGTGGAGAAGGTTGACAAGAATTCAGGTAAGAACGACGTCGAGAATGAGATCGCTGCAAATGTATTGGTTTCTTCTTGCTTTTTTCTTAAATTTGTGGAAAGCTGCTTTGTGTCATCATCCATGCATTATTGTTGTAGGAGCTTCACTCATTTAGGTTTCTTCTGGTTGGGATTTTTAGGATACTAAAAGCGTGGAGAATTCTGATCAAAGCACACTTAGCATCTGCAGCCCGGAGGTCACCCACGAAGAACATAACAATCACGATGATGGTGCCCAAGATATTGAATCAACGGAAACCACACCAACAACACAGATGATGACACATCAAGAACAACTCTCAGAGGAAGGGAAGACAAGTACTGTGACAGAAACAACAGAAGTAAAATCGACACAAGGAACAATCATGGAGAGAAATGTGTTTGAACAGGAGGAGGAGAAAGCGCTGACAGAGCTGGTTGAATACGTCGGCTCACCGGCCTATTCTTCCCTGTCATCTCTACTTAAGCCAACAGAGAATAAAGGGTTGGCGAATCCGGGTGGAAGGAGACTGCACCAATGGTGAGCTGAGTCGAGGAGGAGCAACACAAGGAGTAGCTGTTATGACCATGGATCACAGGGCTGTTTCTGTAGCCATCCTCGCTCTTATGTTTGTAGTGGCCATTGGAATAGCTGTCGCCGTGCGTTTATATGCTCCTTTGCAAGCAACATGATCTTCAGACGAACTTGCAGTAGGTTTGCAAATTGTTGTGCAGTTCTTTCCATGATCAGTGCAAGTTCTGATGCTGCAAGGTGGCAGACTTTGGCCTTCTGCAATCCCTTATCAATGGAACCACGTTTCCTCCAGGTTCATTCTTATCCTCTGACCTCTCCTCCCTCTGCCTTCTTGTTCTTCTCCTATACCAGTTTGTCCGATATCACAGGTCATGATATGTGAGTTAGCAAATACATTCTTCTTGAGAAGCATAGGAAACAACTGAAACTTAAAACTCCTAGAACATGATATGTGAGTAAGCAAATACATTCTTCTTGAGAAGCATAGGAAACAACTGAAACTTAAAACTCCTAGAACATGTCTGGTTTCCCCCCCTGTTTTAGCTTTATTTATTTTATTTTAATGGTTTCCGCTCGCTATTCAAGGAATAAGAAGAGTATGGCTATTGTTTGCTGCTTGGTAGATATGATTTCCAGCTAACCAAAACCGCGGTTGGTAAACAATTGCAAGCCATGAAAATATGCTCGGTTATCTAATTCATCTTCAAAGTAGCATTTCGGCAAAATTGCAAACTCCTTTCTTAGTATGTGTGATATTGCGTTGTTAGCGTAGTAAAACATTCTATATTATTACTGTATGCCAGTGCCCTTAGTACTATAGCAAATTCATGTAGCACACAACAACATAGGTAACGAGATCTTTTTTCCTAGCTGGAAAATGCGAATGTCATCTTAGTACCCCAGGTAAGGTTTGTGTGGTTCAACATATAATTCAATTTGATATTTTAGTGAGGCAAAGACAAAAAAATAACATCGAAACCTTCTTGCAAGTGGGCCAGTGGGGTTTGATACGCTATATCTGTTTGTATGCTTATGTAGCCAAGTAAGATGAAAATGTCATTTCTTTAATCTAAGAAGGCTTCTTGTGATGCATATCGGTAGCGAAGCTAATTGCTCTTGCTCTTTTGCTTTGCTGATGTGTAGGCTAGATTCTATTAGAAGGCTGCTCATGTAGCTGCTAACAAGAGAAAAAAATAGAGAGAATTTCGCCAATTCAAAATAAGGTGTATAGAGAACTAGCATACGTTCGCATGTTTTTACAGAACACGAATTTTCTCTGGATTACCAGCTCATATCAACCGGTGTCACCGTCCGGAACCATTGTCGTCCTATATGCTCGCTCAATTGCGCCTTCACCTACATGCACGGGCTCAGCTGCATGCCATACTTGTCCTCGCATCCATATAAAACGGCGTGGCGTAGCACGCAACTATTTCTAGTAGGATTAACTCCTCCTATTCTACTGGAATTTGCGAGAAATCTACGAATATGTTACTATAAGTGACACAATAAGTAATATATAAAGGGTAAGATTAATTTTCAGCAGCATATAAGAAAGGCCTGTAATGCACAGTATGGACGTGTCACTGCGTCAGCTACGGCCTATGGGCAAATTGGCCTTTCTTTTCAGAAGGCCCGTGTGTGGTGGAGAATAGTGGACACAGATCAGCACCAACTAATAGGATTAACTCCTCCTATTCTACTGGAATTTGTGAGAAATTTATGAATATGTTACTACGAGTGACACAATAAGTAACATATAAAGGATTTGATTAATTTTCAGTAGCATATAAGAAAGTGCTCCAACTAATAATACCTATATTAAAGGCCACAGATTTTGCGGCCTCTCGCCGCGGCCACGTCGATTTCGGACCGACGTGGCTGCATGTCATTGCGCCGCGTCGCCTGTGTGGCTAATCCAGTCATCCATCTTAACTAACCAATCACGGTGATCAAGCTTAAACGGCCATGTAGCATAGCGGGAGGCACTTTGCGCGTGACGCCCGCGGCGTGCGTTCAAGTCCACCCCACCGCGCGCGCTTCAGCCCGCCGAATTTCCCCCCGCATGACACGTGGTGCAGCCGCATGGCGTGGGTGCTTGGCCATCGCTGGCATTGTTTTTTTGCGAAAAGATCCCTAAAAATCCGCAGTATTACATACAAGTCCTTTCTGTGGAAAAGATTTCAAAAAATTCGGGTTTTTTCCCGAAGATTTTTAAAATTACGTCTAGATCCATTTCTTCACGGGAAGACCCGGGTTTTTTAGAAATGCCCCCCCCCCCCAAATTATCCTGGAGCCCTAGAATCTTTTTAAAATTACATCGCGCGCTGCAAGAATTGTGCGACTTGTCCCAGAGATTTTTTAAAATTACATTTAGATCCCTTTTTTCGCAGGAAAGCCCAGATTTCATGTTGTGTCGGGTGCTGCGCCTGCGCGGCACGCCGTGTGTCGCGCCCACGCATTGCCTGGGTTTTTTGAGATGCCCCCCCCCCCAAAAAAAAACTTATCCCAGAGTCCCAGAAACTTTTTAAAATTACCCAAAAAATAAAATTTATCCTAGAGTTCAGGAAACTTTTAAAAATTACAGCGCAAGTTGTGAAAATTTTACGATTTGTCCCAAGGATTTTTTAAAATTATATCTTGGTGCTTTTCTTTGCGGGAGGTCTGGATTTCGCATTGCGGCTAATGAGGCATGCGCCGCGCCCACGCATTAGCAACTCATATGGCTTGGTATTTTGGGCTGTCACACGCCAGTGTGAGAACTTCGTCCGCGCAAACATCCCACCCGTGGCAGGCAGCGCTCCTTTCATCGTGCGCCGCGGCTCGCCCGGCGGAACGCCTACTTATCATTTCGCGGCTCACATGCTGAGCTACACCATCAGCGCACTACGGAGCTGCATGCTAGCTCGTGGCCCGGCCGGCCAGCGCCTGCCAAGTTGGCGCCACTTGTGTTAGGGCTCACTACCTAACCGAAGTAAGGATTTTTTTTTTTAGGAGTTGTAGCTTTTCTTAAAAAGTTATTTTTTTACGTTTGAAAAGCTGTAACTTTTTAATAAGAGGCCATCTGATAAACAGTTAATTTTTCTCAGTAATAAGCTATAAAAGCATGTTCTATCTAGCTTTTAACTTTTGCTAAATATATGTGGCTTCTAACTTATACTAAAACTATTTAAAAACTGAGTTGTTTGAAGAAACTTATTGGTTTTCTGGAAGTTAAAGCTTACGCTTCAGCCTTCCCATCCTACCGATTCTTGTGGCTTGACATCCTTCTACCACAAAAAAAACACACACAGAGAGAGAGAGACTGCTGGTCTCATCTCACATAATTATTGATTAGCCAGCGCATGAAGGTGCAGCTGGGGTGTTTATCCGCTGCTTAATTGCGCACATGAGGCGAGGCGAGGCGCCCTCCGGCTGTGAGCTGGTCCAAAAATGATGCCCGCAGAAGTAGGCAGGGCGCCGACCCACCCCGAGATGTCTTAATTCCGCATTCAATCTTCAGCCTCCAACGTTTGGTCTCCGCGTCCGCTACGTCGCCCGGCGCGCTCCCGGCCTTCAATTCCGCGCCCGGACACTTCCCATCCACGGTGTCCATCGGGGCAGCGACGAGACCGTTGCCAACCCCGCCTGCAGTGCCGCGCGCGCCAAGCGGCTCCTTTCGCCGGCCCCTCGGCTTAAGAGCAAGGCTAATAAGGCTATTCCCAGTGCATTGTATCTTGTCACAATATCCAAAACTGTCATGTCATATGATAATATAGAAGATACAACTATCCCAATGCATGGTATCATGGATTATTTCTTAGTCCCTACAAGATAATTAAATACTAGATGTGTATGAGAGTATGAATTGTGGGCCACTTAGATGATTCAAGTTTCAATGTCTATGATTTCGTACCCAAGTGGTATCTTCCTCAAGATACAGCTTTCTTCTCTCCCCTCTTAACTCTCTTGCCACATCATCAAAAATGCTTATGTGGCATGCATTGAATGAGTATGATACCATGCACTGGGAATAGCCTAATAAAGCTCACTGTTGGCTGTATGATATTACCATGTCATATAGATCCATCACTAATAACACTCATATAATGAGGTGGACTATAAGATTTGCTATTAGATTGACATCTTCTTTCTTTCTCTTTTCTCTATTTGTCTTGGAACACGTGTAGAGATGGGCTGTTGCATGAGAGCCCACTACTCTCATTTTTAGATGCCTCTCTCTTCCACATAGATAAAAGTACCACATAAACGAGCTATAAGACTCTTACTATACTTGCTCTAATTTGTGTTTATACCTCGTCTGATACACATCAGTATGTGGATTAAATTAAAGTTTTGTAAGGTACAGTACTAGTGTGTAATGTCTCAAAAATGAAGGAGTTAAGTCTTGTAGATAGAACCAAAATTATGATATTGAAACAAACACAAATGAGTTATAAAAATTTGGCGAAACCAAACGCAAATAATTCTTTAACTATAACCTTAAAAGAATACAAGAGATTGCCAATCTTTTACAACCCTCCTCGAACCTTTTAGATACTCGGATTCGTGCCCTATACAACAATCTAGTGTTAAAATAATCTAGTCTCTGATCCTCTCGTATGTTTCTTACTTTAGAGAATTGGTTTGTAACTTAGTTCTTCGTGACCACTGCTATTTGTTTATATAGGCTCCTTAATTATCTTTCAAATGAAAGTACAAATTGTAATCCTATTAAAACTCATCTAAAACTCTTTATATCACATACTTTTAAGAGCGGTGCTTAAATCCTTTCTCTCTCGATATAAATTGCACAAATCTCAAAGCAAACGAAATGGTAAGTAATCTCTATCTACTTTTCATTCATGTTTTAATATTTATGCAACTGTAAAAAAAAAAGCTTAGAATCAACTTCTACTTTTAAACAAAAAAAGCGGAATTGCTAGGAGTCGGACGTTCGATTTTTTCGGACGCTGCAACATTTTCTTCCTATTTGTGAAATATTTTTTTTCTACGCATGAAACATTTTCCTTCGATAACAGTAGAAATATCGATCCGGATTGTTGCAACATTTTTTCTTACGTGTGAAACATTTTTTTTCTATACGTGAAACATTTTTCTTCAATAATAGTGGAAATATGCACATAAAAAAATATTACAGATATTTAAAAAAATATTGCACCGGTCATCTGACGAAACATATTGAGATCGAAGTTATGGAGGAGGGGGAAAAAGACTATAAGGGCAGTCCCAACCCATGGTGTCCATGAGTAGTGTCTAGAGGGGAGAGAAAGCAATAAACTAATGCATAGTTTCCCAACCCATGATTTCCATGAGTAGTGTCTAGAGGAGGGAGAGAGCAATAAAGCAATGCATGAGAGCAATAAACCAATGCATGCACCACAAACACAGCTTGGTAAGCGCGCAGAAACGTCCAACCCCGATTTTGCTAGTTTCTGAGTCTTGGTACCCGCGTCGACCCAGTTTCTTGCATGAGACACGGTTTCTTCGTTTTTCCTTCTCTCCCTTCCTTAACTCCTATGCCACATCAGATTTTTGCTTAGTTGGCAGCGTAATTAATTCTATAGACACCAGCTGAGGTGGAGGGTTGAGAATACCCTAAGTGTCCCAGTCTTTTAATTAACCTTGACTGTCATGGCTGCGCGGCCCATGGGCTGGCTCCACCGGGCGCGCGACGAGACGCGGGGTGATGTGAATCTTCCGTCGTGTGGGGCCATTGCGTGTCTCGTTGCTCCGTTTCTTCGACCCGCTCGCTGCAGTGAGATTCTCAGCTCGGCCCCGGCAAAATCTGACGTGTTCGAATGCCATCGCATTACTACCAGTCTACCACTAGCTAATGCTTGCTCGCTCACTGCTAACCTTTTCCTTCCCGAGCTAGCTACGAGTGATTCACCGATTCCTATTCGTGCAGCAGCAGCAGCAGCCGCACAGCGCCAGTAGCCATATGGAAATGAAATGGAGTAGCTAGAACTAATCAAGAACAGCGGAGTCTTTTGTCCCTCTCGGAGCACCCATGGAGTTGATCCTTGACAGCGTCCTAGACCTTGTACGTGGTGGCCTTAGCGAAAGAGACCTTGCCGGGAGAATTCCGCGAGAAGCCAATAGCCATGGGGATAGGGTTCCTGCAGTCCCAAGCATTCCCCGGTCCTCAGAACCATCCAATCCAGCAAACGAATAGTCTGAATCATTCAACTGTCTGTTACTACATTGCTATGCTACACTATTTGCTAACTAAAAAAATCAGCAACAATATTCTAAAATATCTAGATTGCTGTTTTTTGATCCAACGATCTACATATAACTAATTGAATTGAAGTCATAGTAGGATTTCTCTCCGTGGCCATGGATACATATGGATGGATGGGAGTGCTGCGAAGGTATTACTACTGGTTGTAGTACAGGTAGCGTGGCATGGCTGGTTCTAATTTTCAATCGTCGTACCACCGCTTTCCCCTCTCTCTCTCTCTCTCCCCGATTTCGTGAAAAACAGATTAAGAAAAAAAGCTAAAGCGGGACAGCAACCTGCGTAATGTAAGCAAGCAAGACTCATTATTCGTTCGTCACAAGAGACAATCAGAAAATTAGCTACAGGGGCTTTCAGTGACGTGCAGATATCACTAGTACAAAGTACTATAAGAGGTTTATTTTTTACAAAAATCTTTATAGTACACAATGTTCTCGTCGATCTTTCCGTACCCTCTCTTATTCTAACCGACCAGGAGCAGTATACAGAAAAGAAAAGAAGAGAAGAGAAGAGAAGAGGACCAGAGAAAATTTACATAGTACGTGCAATCAATCCCTAATCTTCCAATGGTCCTTCCTCGTGTAAAATATATGGGAATGGATAATAATCCAATAAGGTAAAAAAGGGGAAAAAATTAGAAGTATTCCAAATTGAAGTCGAAATGTGCCAGGCTCTGTTCTTGGCAGCGCAGCGAGAACTTGTGCTCCAACGACGCGTCGTCTTCCAACTGCCCTCCTCCATACCCGCTGTGCTGCTGCTCCATCTCCGCGAAGGGCTCCGCCTTCGCGGCGGCACCGCCCGAGGCCCAGTGCAGCACCTCGCTGTCGAGCACATTGCTCACCTCGGCGCAGTTCCAGTTGCTGCTGTTGCTTGAGCTCTCGCCGTAGCCCACGTTCTCTGACACGTCCAGCACGCTGCTGTAGTCGGCGACGAACCCGGCGTCCGAGGCCTTGCCGTCGAACTGGCCGTACAATGCCGCCATGTTCGGCGTGCCGAGGTCGAAGCCACCGCCGAAGTCGGTCACCGGGAACGGGTCGAACACCGCCTGCTTCGGAGCGAGGCCGGCCGCGGCCGTGGCAGGGGGCTTACGATCTTGATCTTCAGTGTCCGGCGATGCCGCCGACGCCGCCGCCTTGGCGGCGATGGGCTTGTGCGTGCTCGGGTCGATGCCGCGCTGCCGGAGCTTCTTCTTGAGGCAGCTGTTCCAGAAGTTCTTGATCTCGTTGTCCGTCCGCCCCGGCAAGTGCGACGCTATCTGCGACCACCTGCACACATTTTCGATTTCCCTGAGATCTCTCAGCCCACTCGCTTGCCATCACTCTGCTCTTCGCAATGCAAAATTTGAATGCACTGTATAACCGACCTGTTTCCTAGGACCTCGTGAAGCGCGACGATGTGGTCCTCCTCCTGCTGCGAGAAGCTGCCGCGCTTCAGGTCCGGCCGGAGGTAGTTGATCCACCGCAGGCGGCAGCTCTTGCCGCAGCGTTGCAGTCCTGCACGTACGCATGAACCAAATTAGCCAAGGCAGCAATGGCAGTACGTAGAACAGTGGTGCGTAGTGGAGCAGTGAGCTGGGGTGATCGGAGTGTGAGGGGAGCTTGCTTGCCTGCGAGCTTGGGAACAGAGCTCCAGCAGCCGACGCCGTGTCGGATGATGTGATTATAGAGCTTCTCGTCTTCCTCGGGAGACCACAGCCCCTTGCGGAGCTTGGGCTGCACGTCGCCGCACGAGAGCCGTCCCATTCCTCCACCGGCTAGCTAGCTGGTGGAGGCCTTCCAGCTACTCCGACGACGACGGCGGCGGCAACGGACGGGGCGACGTCGATCGATGGATGGATGCTTAATTCCTCCCGATCGTTGCCTGCTAGCTGTTTGTATGGTCGGGTATATATGGGGAAGCGTACGTGCCAAGAACCGCAGGCTGATCGATCACTCAGTGAGAGAGAGGAGAGCCAGGTGAGGTGAGGTGAGGTGAGGCAGCGATCAAGTGGGTTCTAAGCAAGGTGCAGTTTGCGCGCGCAATGGATTGGAGCTTAAGATACCTCCGGGTGTGGCAGATGGTGGGTTAAAATTATGCGTCGTGCGAGCGCGCCAAGGAGGGAGAAAGGCGACCAGTGTAACAGCAGAGAGAGAGAGAGAGAGAACCAAGAGCTCGGCTTTTCTGGCTCACAACGACATCGGAGGAAAAGGGGTTGAGAAATCTCTCTCTCTCTCTCTCTAATACGGTGTTAGTTGGAGACATGACTCCCAAAAAAGTTTCCCCGTTCCTCCCCTCTATTGTTAACTGTTAAGAGCGGCTTAACACTGCTCATGGCGACTGTAAGCCAATTAAAGTGCTCATGGACTTGCAGATCTCGCCGGAACGGCGCAATTAAAAATCGCGTCACATTTTACTTGTTCAACTTGATCACCTCATCGATCGTGAGTTCTGATCCGAGATCACTGTTCAGTGCGGTCATTCCTCAGCTAATCAAGTCACCAGTCTCATCAATCACGTTACGTAAATTACATTTTTAGATAATAAACAATTATATCTTCGGTCTCTGTATCGTGAGTACACACTACTAAATAATTATTATATAGTTACAGTCAAATTGCTGTCAAAAGAAGGAAATAAACAGGTTTTGCAGAGAAGTTACAATAAGCCATAAAAAGCAGGAATCAGTAGGTCTCTCAGTCTACACAGCCTAGCTGCCGATCTTCCTGTTCCATGCGATCTGGATTCTGGGGCAAACAATAAACGTCTCATCCACGCGTCTAAAGTTCAGATCTGTTGAATATCTAAATATAGAGTATTAGTATGCACCAGAAACTCAAAAATTATACTATATATGCTCAAGCAAGTATCTGAAAAACTCTAGATATTATAGGTCTAATTCTATGGGATAAGATATACACGGAGAGGATATCTTCATATAAGGAAGGACTCGATCGTTTTCCCGTTACGATAAAACCAACTTGAGTATATCTAATATCTAAGAAAGTTTGGATATACTGCGAAGATCATACGACGATGAACTCCTCATCGACTACAATCTAGTATCCCAAACCAACTACAAATCGATTTAAGGTCTACCCCAACTATATAAGGACAGAGGTAGACATCTCTAGGAGGACAAACAATTCTTAGACTACAAGTCATTTAGAACTAGACAAGCGAAAAGACTTTTTAAGCAGAGCATCCAAGAGCCGGCGAACTATGCTTCGTCAAACCCTTAGCCGTAGCTTAGCTACCCCAAAGTTCAATCTCCATTGTAATTAGAGCTAGTTATCCTGCTTTATACTTTGTTCATCGACTACGTACGTCATCCATACAAGAGTAGGGTGTTACTTCATCCGAGTGTCCGAAACTGTCTATATTGTACGTTTTCGATTTCATGCTTGACTTTACTAATCCAAAGATACCCGAAACTATAAATTTATTATCGATTTCTAACCTTCGACAAGATGTTAGTTAAATTACGCAGATGCGGTAATAAAATCGGATCGTTGTCACCCGTCATCTCCCCCTGGATAGCGGCCGCCGACCGGTGGTCGCCCTGTTGTTCGAGAATAGAAGAATTAACGCGCGCGCTCATAGCTGCAGGATCGACTATCGATCGGATCGTTTTCGGCTTGCGTCGTGGAGGCAGTGACAACGGTATCTCGGGGATGGATTTAACGTCCTGCCTTCTCCCAGTGGATTCTGTGCGACAAGAGGAGAAACCAACGGGCGAACAAACTGGTTTCTGTTCTGAAAATTAGCAGGTTTACCCGTAACTGGATATTACGATACGGTTGCCTTTTTTATATAGCTATACTTTCTATAATTAAAGTATAATTATATTTTTTATATAATTCTAATATCTATATATGATTAATCTGCACCGTTATATTTTGGCTTCACCAAAATAAACGATAGAGATTCTTCTCCTTTTCTCACCGTTAATGAGAGAATTTCTAAACAAATTTTAGGATTATTACGAGATTTTCTTACCCTTAAAACAAAAGAGGTGCTTTGAATATCATCAATTGTTTTATTTATATAGATTCTCGATGCTCTGTCGGACTGACTAGTTGCTCGCACAAAATCCTGACAAAAAAAAAAATCCTGACTTACTGTCGTGCTCACAGAACCTATATTTGTCGTTGAAACGGCCAAGGGTAAATCAGTACCTTGCGGTTATAGAAAGAGAGAGAGAAAATTGATGACAAAGGAGCATGCATATAGCTGCTGAAAAAAGACCGTAAATTACCCAATCATTTCGGGGTCAGAAAAGAAGCAGCGTCGACCACAGTGTTCAGGGACACGTTCAACTCCTTTTAATTCTTTTACTAGGCCAGTCGTCGCCCCGCACAATACCCTGAAAAGAAAATAAAAATTCCTGAATTACTGTCGGCCCAATGGTATATATTTCCATGAAAATGGCTGTATTGCACAATCATTTTGGGATGAGAAAAGAAGCAGCGTCGACAACAGTGTTCATGGACGTGTTCAACTCCTTTTAATACTTTTACCCGGCCAGCCATTCATCGTAGGCTTCGTAGCTAGTAGGTGCAGCATAGTTTTTACCTTATCGCGAACAATTCGATCGAACTGGAGTAGTATACGGCATCGTTAATTTGATATTGTCGGAGGAAAATTACAGTCAACAGAGGTAATTTGCCGTCACCCGCTAGTTCCAGAGGAAACGAAGGCATAAAAAAGCCGAAAGCCTGAAAGTTACCGGCGAAAAGTGAGAAATACATTGTGGCTACTTTGGTTGGAGCAAAGGGCGCACAACAGGACAGCAAGGTCGCCAGATGGCCCAGACCAGGGCAGAATAAAGAACAAAGCACCTGATCCTTGTACTTGAAGGGTCAAGGAGATTTATACGGATGTTGCACGAGCCCTACATTGACAGGAGTAGATAGTCATAGATAGGCAGACAGATGCAGTAGCGAAATAAAGCAGGGAGAAAAAGCTCCATGAGTCGCCTGTACGGCATTATGTGGCCATAGCTTCAAATGCGGTCGATTCTCCGTTCTCCAACCATCCAGCTTTCCACGATCGGCGCACCAAACGTCGCGTTGAAACCTTCCTTCCGAGTTGCATTAGCTAGCATGTGTGCTGCATTTTTCAGAAGTCGTAGCACCGGCGCCTTGCATTTCAATGGTGCAATCAGAAAACTCGAGAGAGAAAACGTGCGTGCACGCACACTGGTGTTTCATCCCGCCGTGTGAGCAATCAACCCAGGCCATGAACATCTCAGTCACGGCTTGCAGCCTGACTTGCAGTGGTGCATCGTATCAGTTTAATTTCAGTTTCCCGGGGCGCGGTTGGTGAGATGAGAAGGGCGTACACAAAAGTGCATGTATGCATGCT
This sequence comes from Guadua angustifolia, assembly GCA_036346375.1. Classification (NCBI taxonomy): domain Eukaryota; kingdom Viridiplantae; phylum Streptophyta; class Magnoliopsida; order Poales; family Poaceae; genus Guadua; species Guadua angustifolia. The sequence goes on from CM070508.1 coordinate 2,759,394, forward strand.
TAGTGTTCATCTGTACTGGGTAGTGCCATGGGAGTTGAAGTAGTGTACGTAGCTTGCGGAGTAATGGCCAATGATAGCGTCTACTCGCTAGCACTGAGAGGCCGGATCGATCGAGGTGACTTGCAAATGCCACAACCGCAAGGGGAAGGAAGCGTGAGTTGGAGAAAGCTAAGCTAGCCTGGCTCGCTTCCCTTCCCTTCCCTTCCCTCGGCGACCACACGGCCGGGTGTGGTATGATATGATCGAGCGTTAGGTGGCCGGTCATGGTCGCCGGCCCGCGCTGCATGCGGACCAGGCCTGGCCGTCCGTTCCATCGATCTATCTCTCGTGCGCGCGGAGGGAGGCCGGCCGGCCGGCCGGAGCGATCGGTCGCTTCGAGCCTGGTCCAAGGCTCCAACGAGCTCGTAAGCTGACAACTGTTGCTGCACTCTGCGCGCATGGCTGGTGGCTGGTGAAGCGCCCGTTTACGTAAGCGGACGCGCACCATCGATTCGTATGCGGCACAAGTACCCTATACTCGATCGTTTGCATGTTCATGCGAAACCGACGTTCGTGTAATCGATCGATCTCGGTCCTGGAAAGATGCTCATGCTTTGGGGGAATGCATGTTTCAGATCGAGAGGTTTTTGCAGAAACGCTGATAGGTTCAGCTGGTGGCCACCTTTTGGGTCTATTTTGACTATGAAAGTTGCCCAAGTGATTGCTTTAGCAGAATTGCTAAGTATTTTGCTGAATTGGAGAAAGCATTACCCGTCCATGCTCTTTCCTGGCACGACGCTTGTTGGCTCGTAGAGTTGTCTAGCTTGTCCTGTTATTTTGGCAAAGTTTCAAGCTACTTCACCAAGGTAGGCAGAGTTTCCTTTTCCAATCAAGTTGCAAGAGCGGTTACAGAACAACGCCATTCTTCAAACCAAACAAAAGAGGTAGGGCAAAGAATGAGATAGTAGTACTGCAAAGTTTCGTATACCAATCATATAGCCCAAATGTGTAAGTTGTCGGTTACTGATCGATCAGTGCTTCTACCCATAGAGAAATGACTCCGCACATCTAGAGTACTCGACCTAATTTGGGATGTAGACTGAACGTGATTCGAATTTCAGGGCCTAACTACTGTCAATCCCCTATGAATTTCTCGAAGTCATTTCTAATGCCAAGATGTGCTTCATTTCGTATATCGAACATCTCGTCAACAAATTTGAGTAGTAGGACAGTCATTTCTAGTCCTATTACAAGTGAAGTATAATCTGTTGACCCCTGTATGTACCTTTCTGTTCTGTCCATTTCTTCAAGAAAACTCCATGCAGTTTGGTACTATTGTCTAGCAGTACAGCACATTCAGTATTCTTCTAGCTAGTGACATTCTTACAGACAACAGTGGATAAGTAGCACCAGGCATCATAGGCTCATTATTACTGGACTAGGTCGTATGCAGATTCCTTAACACGTAGAATGGGCAGCTGATTAATTTCTACAAGTGCATGTCCCTATTGTGGACGAAAAGTTCCTGCCAGAATCTTACATGATGCCTGATCTTGACCTGCCTCCTCCAGAAAGGAAAGGGAAAGTGAAAAGGAAAGCAGAAAACAAGAAGCATGCATCATGCTGGCTCCTCTTCGAAGCTATGCAAACCCAAGGTTAAACTAAGCACCAAAACATACTTGCATTTCATATCAAATTCACAATCATATAAAACTATAAAATATAAATTCGAGTAGCCACTTGTTGATTGTTTATTCATCGCGAGGTTGTCGGGGGAGAGGTTGGTGTGCAGTGCTAGGCCGTTACCATCATAACAGATAGCGTGATGTGCACTTGCCTTGCGTGACTAACCTGCATGATTAAGTCGTTCGGTACAGTGGCCGGAGAGCTAGCAGCGTTTGTTCAAGCCATGCAGACCACACTGTGCACTAATTAAGCACCCTCACCTAATTTAGGCTGCCCTTTTCCCTAGCAGGGCTAGTACTATTTCCACCTTTTTTTTCTAACTTGTCCACAGCAAACTGATTAGAGATCGGGTGTGCTAGTTAAGGTAGGTAATGATAATGTTCTCGTGAATTATCTGATGTCATATGAAAGTATGGGAAAGGGAAAAAAATTGAAGAACACTGTGAAACTGTGCTCTGCCTGTTTTCTTCTGACTAGCTCTAGACATGTTTGGCATGGAAAGAAATATATATGTTGTTTTAGGAGGAGTGCTAATCATAAAGCTTCTCTTGCCTGGTTAGCTAGATCATATTTTTATTCAACAACCATGCAATCTAGAAGGGGAATCAACAACGAGTGATAAGCTTACCAATAATTCAGTGATTGATTTCCCAACGGTTGAAGATCCTGTTCTCAGAATCTGGCCATCTTGATTTGATGTACAAGAATATTTGTACTGCAGTACCTCACAAAATTTGATACTGTGACACTAGCTCATTAGACAGTACTACAGGCACGTATAACTTAGTACTAAACCATAATGTAAATTGCAAGCAATCACTATGAGGATTCTGCACATCTCTCTCTACTAATTAAGCAACACATATTGGTTAAGTGGAGCTCAGCATTAGCAGCACAAGAAATTAATCAGCAGCGCAATTTTTCCTCTGTAATAATAATAAGAAGAGCAAACACAGTTGCATATCGTGCTTCTGACAAGCAGCTAGAGATGCACGGTGCGCAGCTTCTTGCTTCCTGCTGCGTCCTCACGTGTTTGATGAAGATTGGAGCCTGGTCACGTTTCTCCATTTGTTGCATTGCGGCTCATACATACCCCATGCTTGGTTGCTTAATTGCCCTTCTCTTTTGGGAACTGTCCTTAATCTTTGTCAAGTGATATTTTCCGGTGATCAAGAGATGCCACCTCAAATCCAAGTTTCCGTCATGTCACTCAGAGGCATTGTTTCTTCAGTGAAAAGGTACAATAGGCAAAGCCATCGCAACCACCTTAAATAATGTTATCGAATAGCCCCATCAGCCACATACAAACCAATATTCTAGCACTGTAAGGTGCATGGAAATCTTGCATGCCAGTTGCTTCCCATGAAATCCTTCTCTGATGTAGACCTTAAATTTCCTCATGGGAATTAACCTCTGTGAGAGCCAAATTAAATCCCCATATTAAAGCTGCTGCTATCCTTGTTTAGTGGAGTACTTCTACAGATGACAGCCAACAACGCTGCAGTATATAGATGACTCAGACGTGCAGAAACAAGCGGCAAGACATCACTGGGCAGCAGCTGTGGGTTAAATCACATACAGAAGTTGGGAATTGACTCAAATCAGGCAGATTAGCCCCTGATCATCTTCCAAAAGGATGGTATATATCACCATAACGCTGCAGTATATCTCTTCCTGCAAAATAGGCAGATTCTGATTTCTGCAGCAAAGACCTTCACACACGTATGCCTTTGTCCTTCCTCTCTTGCTCATGTTGACAGGTTGTGTGCATGGACAGGGATGTGCGCCGGTCGTGTTGCGCACTTGAAGGACGCTTCAAGTCACTGGCTGCAGCAGCCGCTGCCAATCTGCCCCCTTCATCTTTGCAAACGAAATTCTGAGCTGAGCCAAGAACATGGACGAGAAATGGTCGCAATGATCACACGTTGCTTTCCTACATGGGACGATCGATCGGTACGCCTCCCATGGACGTCAATGCCGGAAGCTTCTCCCCGCCTTTTTGACGTGGCGCCCTGGCATATTCGGGAGGTTGACTATTGAAGTGTCGGCATGAGCAGGGCGGCGTTGCAGGCTGCAGTGACCAGACAGCTCTTCACTCTTCACCGCCTTCTCCTCCCCTCTGCCTTCGCTTTGCTGCGCCTGCACCGTCTCGTGTGTGGCCTATGAATTGCGTTCATCTCGTCTCGTGCTTCCGATGCGCGAATGCACCGGTCGCGTCGACGACGCCGCAGCGGTCGCCACCGTGTTCGATGCCGCAGAGGACCCTGCGCGTCACTCAGGGGGGGCTGATTTGTCAAACAGAATTGAGAGTAAGCAGACATGCTTGTCCCCCCTTGGAAAAGGGTTGAAGCATCGGATGAATGAAAGGCTATGCAAAAGCATGGAAATTATGGGCTGCTTTGCTTCGTGCTCGTCAGCTGTAACGCTCGCGATCGATCGAGCTGTCGTGCCGCCGTCCCCTGCTTTTCGCGGCAACTAAACTAATAATTCATCGATAGCTAGCCATATATGCATGCGAAGATACAACGAGCATGGAGAAAATCAGATAAGATCACAAGGGACAAGGTTCATCGCACGTCTTGCTAAACCGGTCTGATCGATCGCTCAGACTATTTCTGCTGGAATAATATCTAGTCGCCATCTGTCCTGAAAGAATCAGAGAACAGCAAACTGAATGATCTGTTTGGACGTTCTTTAGGCTCCAGCTCGTGCATGACGATGTATCTATCCGTCTTAAACTTTTGGCGCTCGCTTGTTTCAACATATTTCATTGCTGCGAGCTCTGATCCGACGGCAGAACTAGAAAAATTCTGTACACTTCGTACGAACGACCCTCTAGTCTTATATGATAATTTCGTTTGACTGTTCTTTCTCTAGAACATCGTAAATATAACATATATATTTAAAATTTGCTAAAGTATAATATAAATAGTTCTAAGGTAAGTCTTAAAGATCTCAAACCATTAAAATCGAAACTAATTTAACAAACAAATTTGATATATTAAAGAGATAATTATAAAGCATTTTTCAAATTTTCGAGGATACCAGGTTAGATCCGCCCCTGCTCCGATCAATCAGTTCTTGGTGGATTCGAAGGAAAAGGAGCCCCAAACTTCCGATGGATAATACATTGGTTTGCAAATCATGGTCAGGTCCGTGCATCTCATTGATTTAGTGACCATTAAGTGTGATTTGTGGGAGGTAGTTGGTCGCCTGTGTGAGTAGGGTTATAAAAAAAGTTCGAGGCTTGCTTCGAGTTCGACTCGAGCTCGAGTTTGCGAGTTTAAACGAGCTGAGTTCGAATAGTTCGCAAATCTACTCGAGTCTAGACCGAGCTTTCTCGAGTCGAGTTTTCTTGACCTTGTTACCAAGCTTCCTTGAGCCGAGCTTACTCGAGTTTGTTACCGAGCCTAGCTTTTTTTTAGATAAAGGATAAATTCCGGCCTCTGCAAATGCACACAGCCAAGTTCAAACAAATATCCCAATCGTGAACATTATTGAGATTATACAAGCTTACTCGAGCTTATTAAGGTTACCGAGCTTAGTCGACCCGAGCTCAAGTCTAAGTCGAGGCTTGAACCCTAACTCGAGCTCGGCTCGAGCCTAGAGGGCCAGGCTTGCTCGAGCTCAGCTAGTTTACAGCCCTATGTGTGAGACTGTGGAGGTCAATCTATAGATGTGTGATGAGTATTTGATATTTTTAGGTTTGTGTCGATTTGTATGAGTTTGTTTTAATTTGGAAAATTAAATTTGCAATTTTGAGTTGCGGTCGGCCTGCTCAATAAACTTGAGCGATGCATTTAATTGGAAACTCATACCAATTCATATTTTTCTTCTTCTTGTCTGTCCTACAGAATCTTTTTCGATGCAGACTTTGCTGGCTATAAAATAGATAGGAAGAGCACATCTGACACCTACCAATTCATTGGCACTTCTTTTGTTTCTTGGTCATTTAGGAAGCAATCTGAAGTTGCATAGCCCACTACTGAGGCCGAGTACGCTATAGCAGCTAGTTGTTGTAGTTAGATGCTTTGGATGAAGTCGATCTTATGGGACTTTGGATTAGATATAAATAGTGTTTCACTTTTCTGTGACAACATTTCTACTATTCACATTGACAAGAACCTAGTGCAACATTCTAGAACTAAGTATATAGATATTCGATACCAGTTCCTTAGAAAATGGTGATATAGTGTTATAGTTTGTGAATAGTGATCATCAGATAGCTCCTATTTTTACCAAACCTTTAGATAGCTTGAAGTTTGTGGTCTTGAGGGGAGAGCTTGAAGCTATGAGTCCATACAACATATTTTGAGGGAACTAATTTTGTATATTATGTATTATATATTTTCTTTCAGTATTTTATTTTCTTTTGCATTTTTGTGTGTATTTGGGATTAGTGCTAGAATGTTGAGTTCACTTCACTTAGATTTCTAGTATGTTTTGCATAGACCTTTCATCTTATGCTATCTATAAGTTACTATCATATTTAATTAGCTATTTTCTTATCTCTCTTGGTTGAGTTCACTCACAGTCTTATAGATCTAGTAGATGTTGAGCCCTTAGATAGATAGGATTTGTGTGTACTCCTTAGCTAGAGTATGTAGGGTCAGCTTTCGTATGTTAGTCATATGGAGAAGATGAGAGCGAGTCTGAGCTACAGTGTTCTCTATCATCATTTTTATACTCTATAATCCACCTAGTTTTTAATCCTTTCCTTCCTTTTCGTGTTCCATGTTTCGGTTTTAGTGACATTCATTTAAAGATTTTTTGCACTTAATTATGCTAATAACTCACATTGAACTAGGATTTTAAGCTTAAAATTCTTTCATATGTTGAGAGAGAGTTTGAGAAATTGTTTCATGTATTACATATAGATTTTATTTTTTATTTTAATGAGCTTTGTTTATTATACATATGAATTGTTATTCATGCTATGCACATTGCTATTTTTTGAAGATCATTGCTAGCTTAGCCATATCTAAATTTATTTTGCTTAATTGCTAAGCTTGCTAAAAATGAAAAGTGATCATTAATGAAACCTTAATGAAATTTATAGTTTTTACTTGTTATATTTTCTTACTAGGTGTGTATGCTATGTTTTGTGAAATCTTGAATTTCTACTAGAATCTCTATAGCAGCTTGGGTGAAGTTAAATTGATCCATACTAGAATTCTTCTTGTTACTTATGAATCTAAGTGCTAAAAATGATAAATTGTTGACTTTTATATGCTAAAATTGAACTTAACACTTTACATTCACAAGATTGTTTTCCATTGTACTTGGGATGAACCTGGAATATATTGTAATGACCAATACCATTCTTTTGAGCTTCTTACTTAAGATGGTCGATGATAGCTTGAGTCAATCAAAATAAGAAATACAAATAAAAAAAAAAAAGTGGGTAAACAATGTAAATAATGTCAAAAATTTGTACCCTACTATGTGCTCAAAAGGAAAAGTGAGTAAAGAATGCAAATATATCAAACATTAGCGTGTTCACTATGTGTGTTAAAGTTTTTTAAAAAAATGCATTAAAGATGATTGAACACGAAGGATCTATTATATGCATGTAACTTCCCTAAAGTGTTGACTAGGTTGAATTCTAGGTTATCCATTTGATCTATTATATCCCAAGGTATGTTTGCATATTCATTCTAGTATTAGTTGCATACTTTGGAGTCAAGTTGAAATATGAATGTCCCCATTATATTAACCACAAAATGTGCATTATGTTTCTCAATCCATATATTACATGGATGCACATATTTAGAGGGAGTTTGTAGTTTAACTTGAAAGTCTCTTTGTATTGATCAATTCGTTATTGACACATATAAGGATCAAGACAAAGAAACTAAATCTTTGAGTATATATTCAATTGCCTAGTTATAAGTATACTCATGGTAATATAGGATATACTCCAATACGATCAATTTGAATATGTGCATATTATCTCCAAGTCAATCATATTTATGCACACATACATGTGGGGTGTATTCTATAGTTGATGATCTAGAGTAATGATCATTTTCATACAATTTACATATAATGGATCATTACTTTCCATCAACATGAGTATATGAAAACTTGTGTAGTTAATATATACTCATATCAATTTAAATGATAATTTAAATTGAGTTCATTTGTCTTTTAATCATTAACTAACACTTCATCATGTGATGATGGTGCTCCGTGATTAATTGAGGACAATGAATAGTTCTTAAGTATAATTAAGCATGTGTTGCATTATTATACTTAAGACACATTTACAATCATTTCAATTGATTTAGGTTGTGCTCAATTGATCTAAAGGCATCCATTATGTGTTAATGGAGTGCAAGAGATAATTGAGACAACCATGCATCTTGGACTAATAAGTTTCATGAGTTATGTTTGAGTTAGGTCCAAAGATGAATGAGATGATGAAAACGGACAAGGACGGTATCATGAGTTGATGGGCGTCAAGAGTGGATCCCGAAGAAGAGTCGAGTGATGATCCCGGGGAAGTATCAAAGTGAAGATCATAAAGACCCCAAAGGGGATTGCTTGATACAAGCGGCAAAGGTATAATTAGATAGGCTAAGGACTTTATAGTCTTTGAGTCTAAGGTTTTATCGCCGTGCTATTAAGAGGGTCGCTCCTAGCTTGAGCTTCATCATGTGTTGGTGATCTCATTCCGCGTTCACTCGAGCTCAAACCATTTGGATTTGGTTTTTGCATGAGGGTTAACCATTTGGCATGTGTTGCGAATGGGTTAAACTTATGCTTGGTTGTATTTGATTTTCGCATTATGCTTTGATTTGCATGTGTTGCAAATAGGATAACCTAATGCGTTGTCTTTTGCGTGAAGTTCATTTTTGCATGTGTTGCATTAGTTGAAGCTTCATGTTTTGTTCGCAAAACAATCTTTATAAAACCGTGTGGTTGCTTGGAGCTAAGTTTTGCATGTGTTGCAAAAGGAGAGAGCTCAAGCATGATTTTATGGTTGTGTATTTGTATGGAGCTAGAGGCTTGCATGTGTTGCGAGTAAAGAGCTCATACGTGTGATTTGGTTTAGTTGAAGTTTGGTTTTGGTGTTGCATGGAACTAGAGAATTACATGTGTTGCAATTAGAGAGTTCATGCATCCTGATTTGATGTTGCTTGGAGCTAGACTTTTGCATGTGTTGCAAAGAGTAGTGCTCAAGCATGAAATGTGTTTATTATGCTATTTGCAAGTTCACAGCGTAATAAACCGAGGTTTATGAGTCCGAATTCGAGAGCATGTGAGTGGGGCTTGCAACGGGTGTTGGCAAGTTGACCGGATCTTGTGTTGACCTTCACATGGCTAGGGGGATTAATCTCATAAACTCGAGTTTGATTTGCTTAATACGCTTTTGCAAATAGATTTGGAGTTGGTTGCAAAATGTGTTTTTGCAATTTGGTTTAAATTCTTTGAGCATGAGCTAAATGGGTGCAAATGTGTTTTGCACATGTGTATGATCATGTGTTGATCATCTTATGGCTCAAGGAATGGTTTTGGTTTTTCGGAAAAGAGATTTCAAAAATCGATTTTAGACTTGAATGACTCAGATTAGAGTTTGGTTTTGGTGATATTTAAAAATATCTATAGGTGCTTAAATCATGAAAATGGGTGGATATTGTAGCCCTCGTGATAAGCTTCATAGAATCAAAAATCACCTAAATCGGAGTTCGGAGTAAAAAGTTATGGCTGTTTTTGTGCTGCTGTGAGAGGTCATACCGCTGGCACCTGAGGTCATACCGCAGTGGGGTCTTGATATGACCGCTAGGGGGTGCGGTATGACCGGCCATGTGGTATGACCATGCCCCCGTGCGGCTTGTTTTTTCAAGAGAGGTGGTTTTTTGGATTTCAATGTGCGGTATGACCGCAAGTGGGTGCGATGACCTGGGCCTTTAGATAACGGTCGATTTTCGACTGCTTGGCTTGTGAGGAGCGGTCATACCGCCCAGTAGCAGTATGACCGGCCTCCCGCCTAAAAATCAAGAAAAATGCCCCAACGGCTAGTTTTCTTGTGTGGGGTATAAATACACCCCTTGGGGGGCTTGGGCATGGGGTTGGCTGTGTGTAGGAGTTGTGTGCATGTGTTGCTCTTCTTCATTTGCCTCTTGAGCTAAAGAGTGAGACTAATTGCATGTGTTGCAATTAGGAAGTGATTTGAGAGCCTCTTGTGCATGTGTTGCACTTGAGGGAGTCCTTGTGCATGTGTTGCACTTGGTGATCACCGGGAGCGCATTCGTTGTGCTCGGTGAAGTTCAAGCGAAGGAGCGGCTTGTTACTCTTGGAGGTTGCCGACTCCTAGACGGCGTAGGCGTCGTGCACGGGAGCTCTCAAGGTGTGAGAAGCCCCAGCGAGTTTGTGAAGGTTCGGGTTGAGCCTACGCGCAAGCGTGAAAAACCACATCTAGTGGAAAGAGGCGGGTGCTCGAGCGGGAGCCGGTCCAAGTGTGGGCTTGCCTCAACGTGGACTAGGGGAGACCGGCAAGTCTCCGAACACCACGGAAAAACATTGTTTGTATCTTGTCTCTTTTACTTTCAAGTATTTACATTTATTGTATATTGTTTATTTGCTTGATTGTAATTAGAATTGCTTAGTATTAATTGATTGATCAATTTAGCAATTCTAGTTTAGAGACATAATTTAGTTAGTGCACTAGTGAGCCAAGTTGATTTATGCTTTAATTGTCAAAACCTATTTATCGCTTCCACATATATATTTGATTAGGTTTTGACATAGGGGTTGATTAGAGCAAATTGTTTAGTGAGCGATTAATTTCATAAAACGCCTATTCACCCCCCCTCTAGGCGCATCCTCGACCCTACACCAAGTCTCTGTTCCCACAGCAAGATGGGATTATCATTGAATATTGGATTGGCTGGATCATCGAATAAACCGTCTTGGGCCCGGCCTTAGCCCCAAGGAGCCCCGAAGGACCCTCGACCCCGACCAGGCCTCCTAGAGGCGCTCCGACTTTGCTGCCGGTCAGTGCCCCCGCACGCCTGCAGACCAGGCCGGTCGAGCCCCAAGAGCTCGGCAAATTTGACGACCCCGCCACATCACGGCCGGCGCCAAGCCGTCCACCGCCCCATGGACGTGACAACCATGCTGGGACAGGTGGCTCTTCCCCAAGGTGGCCAGGGGGCCACTGAGTCAAGCACCCGTCCGCTTGCCCCGCCAGGTACAGTGAAGAAGCGCGCTTCAACCCGAGGCGATACCAAGGCACAAAGATGAACGACGCCAACATCTAACAAGCAAGTGGCAGCGGTACGCGCCTTTCCAATGAGGCACCATCCTTGTGTCTACCAACCCAATGGGTAAACAAAGAACCCGTCACCAGGATCAAGACCAAGACTCGTGGCATAGCATACCCTACCTCTTTTCTCCAAACTTTCGTAACCCGCCCTCCGACTATATAAAGGAGGCGGGGTCCCCTGAACGGGCGAATCCGCCATTCTTCCATATCCCACCTCTTGTTGCTCTCCGACCGAACGATCGATCGAAGCTCTGAGCCATTGCTCGGACGAAAGTGCTAAGGGCCTGCCCTTAGTCCTCGCATGTAATCCGCCATACCCGATCAACGAGATCCTCCGCCACAAACTGGAAGTATGGACGTTCGGCCGAACCAAGATAAATCTGAGTCTCCTCACTCGATAACTATGTTTTTAGTTTGGAGATTATGCTAAGTATTACACATATTGAAATCTTACAAAAATAACATAATCTTATTTGTGTTTGCTAGCAAAGATATTACAATTTGCACTTAGACATGTTTTAGATTAGCATAATCTGAACTTGAGTAGATTGGTATCATACTTTGTCTATGTGTTCACTTGGATAATTTTCAAAACACTTCTAGGATGCATTTCATGCATACATATTAAATGGAGACGAAAATACTCTCTTGATACCTACATTGAAAAAAGGAAGAAAATATGAAAAAGGCATCTTTAGGGGAGAAAATGTGGAAATGCATCTTGCATCTTGTTGATCATGGTGAAACATTACTAGTTCTTAGGATCATAAGCATATTTGAGTTTTTTCTTGGTTTTTAGATTATTTGTGGAAAAAATTTTATTTCCTTTTGCTTACTCTAATTTTTTTTATCTTGCTAACTGGTCATAATCTTTGCTTTCTTTTGCATTTAGACCAATTGAGGCTCTTGCAACTAAAATTGCATTTACTACAAAACAAATTCAATTTGATGCATTTTCGTGTTTGCCATTATACTTATCAAGAGGAAGGTGAGACCATGTGGAGGTCAACTCATGTATGTGTGATGAGTATTTGATATTTGTTAGATTTATGTCGATTTATGTGAATTGGTTTTAGTTTAGAAAATTGAATTTGCAATTTTGAGTTACGGTCAGTCTTCTCAATGAGCTTGAACGATGCATTTAATTGGAAATTCATACCGTATTAATTATAAATTGCATATCTTGTGAACAGTGCTATGTGATAGGTTTTCTTTGTTTATGATGGTTGCAGGACTTGGAGATAGGTTATGGTGCGATGGAGGAGACCAAGATTAGACTAAGAGAATTGAGGTCTAGACTGTCAGGCAGCGCTAAAGATGATCAAGGTCAGGAGTTGTTGCAAACTGGGAGGATAAGTCAATGACTAGGATACCAACTTGAGCCCTACTCAAGCGTAGAAGGATCATTGGATCAAGTTTTGTGAATGAAGTAGCGGTCAAGTTAACATAAAGGGACAAAACTAGTTAGAACAAGTGGATGACTGGAATGCCAACTTGAGTTTTACTCAAGCGAAGAAGAATCATTGGTTCAAGGTTTGCGGATGGAGTGACGATCAAATTAGTGTGCTTTTAGGCTAAAAATAGAGGGGGTAGAGAGATGCCTTATCCTAAGGTTTGTAGCAAGATTTAGAGTTTTCTTGTGTGCTAATTTGTGATCTTTGTCCACCTAGTAGTGTGGCTTTGTAAACATTTTTATCTATGCAATACAAATTTTATTTTATTTACTATTCTGAAATTTACATTCAGCATTTACTTTTCGTGCTTTGAATTCTTGTAAATTGGTTTTGCTCCCTTTTTCTAATTTCTTTTGGATTTTTTGCCTAGGGTGAACGATTGATAGATGAATCTTTGTTAGATCATATCTCAATCATCTAGACAAATTTTGCTTCAATCTTTACAAGAAACCATTTTTTTTTTTGGTGCTTGAGAAGAAAGATTTAGTAGATTGTATTGTAGGTTTTTTACTCTTGTTTGTTTTTGCTGTAACTTGTGAAAGGACATTTAAAATTATCTTGATCATCAAAACCTCACGAACAAACATAGGGTGAAATTCTTGGTATTCGATTGGCTTTTCTTGTCCAGCAGCTGAGAAAAATTATTTAAGATCATTCCCGCTCGACTTTTCGCTTCGCTCTTTCAATCGAGGCTGGGACCGTGCAATCCAACTAAGAAAAGTTTCAAAAAATTTTGAAAAAAATCATGTATATACATCTCATCTTACCCCATCTACATATAAAATTTCATGATCAAATTCGTCCTATGCTAGAAGTTACAAAAAAGATAAATTTCTGACAAACTTGAATAGTTCAAATGCACCTCAAATTTGTCTTTTTTGTAACTTCTAGCATAGGACGAATTTGATCATGAAATTTTATATGTAGATGGGGTAAGATGAGATGTACATCCATGATTTTTTTCAGAATTTTTTGAAACTTTTCTTAGTTGGATTGCACGGGAATCCTGATTGCACAGCAGTCGTTGCCCTTTCAGCCTGGGACTGCGAGATCGTACGGGAGCACGAACTCAAATAAATGATTATTTTGTGTGCCTGTTTGTTAGTGCTGCATGTCATCATGATCTGCATCAACCAGTCAGGAAATGGAGGTTCAGGAATCTAACTCAAGCCGTCAAGCGTCGATCCCTCTCAATCTGGTAATGAACGTGAAACTACTGACGTCTGACACTGCCAATTGTGTCATCGATCTTGTGTTTCAGGAAGCAGCAAAAGAACAGAATCATCATCGCATCCGCATCTCAGGCCCTCTGCTACGAAAACGAACACGCGGTCAGTAGGTTTTCTGAAACTCCTGCAGTCTGAGACGTTCAGAGAATCGAATTAACGTTTTCCATCAGGTTGTTACTATATGTTTCATCGTTGTTTTCTTGTGTTCACTAGCTCTATTCGTGTAGGCCTAGGGGTGTGAGGGGATGTCGTTCCCATGTCCCTGTGAGAAAAAGAATTCGCCTTTCTTCTTCTCCTCCTCCTCCTCCTCCAGTCTTTTCGTCCACGTCAATGGCATCAATTTAGCTTGACATTTCAAGAAAGGGGCCGACCATGTCACCCCCTTTTCAAGTTCCCTATGGGCGCACTCCTGTGACAAAACACTGCACGCGGCGATGCAGAGGAGCCGAATTAAAAATGGCGACTGCTTCACGGTATCGATCTCACAATTCACAACCGGCACGCCAGATCGCCCTGCTGTTACCTCGCTAATGTGAGGTTTTAGTCAGGGAATCAATGGCACGAGCCACATCGATCAGAGACGTTCTTATGGGCACACAACGGCACAAGACTTGCGCCTTTTCTTCGGTCGTACAATAGGGTTTCTTTCTCTTCTCCATAGAGCTCGAAGAAAGAAGCTTTTGGGCGGCTGTGTGCTCCGGGAGTGGGAGGGAGGCATGTAGGGCCGGGGCAGGACTGGCACCGGACCTGCGCGCGCCCACAGGGAGGGAGAAGAGACCCACACACGTCCGATCGCTGGTTGTTGTTTGTGAATCGCGATATGTGCCTTTGGCTTGGCCGTGGCGTTTCTTTTTAGCCGGATGCGCAATAGATCAGTACGTTGCTGTGGATGAAAAGAATTGCTGAGATAGGTAGAGATTCTAACCGATCTACTACAATGCTAGCTATTTTGGTACTGTAGCAATCGATTTGCTATAGTGCCACATAGCGTTACTATAGCAGGGCGGTTGCTACAATAACCGCAGCTATAAATATGCACTCCTGAGTTCAGAAAATGTAAGAAAAATTAGGGAAAAATTTAAAAAATAAAGAATGTGAAAATGTTTCACTTGAACCAGAAAAAATCACGAGAATCGTATCGCGCGATACTAGCATATCGACATACGGTGTCGTCTACCTATTCACGTGGATACCTGAAGGTCATGGCTGCTTCTGCCGCGAGATCCGACGTATCCATTTCCACTGCTACATCCAGGGATTGGAACTGTGAGCTTTGCGGAGAGCTTCCACAAAAGTGTTGTATTTACGCTCTCAGGACCACGATACGCATTTATTACTTTTGGTATTTTTTAAATCTTGGTTCTCATGCATGCGAATGAATAGATTTTTAAAATTTACCGAGTCTTTCCACCCTGATTTCCCTACAATTTTTTCCCCCGATAAGACCCCCATAGCCTACAGGTTTTTTTCCTTTTAGCGCCTATTGCTTTTTTTTTGCGTTTGTGTGCATTTTTAGGCCATAAGACCCGGAAACTTCTAAAATTTGTTCCCTTTACCCACAAATGATTTTTTCTGCACAAATCCTCGAGAGTTCTAAAACCATGCACAAGGGTCCTCAGAAATTACATTACAGTGCATTTTTAGGCTAGAAGACCTCCAAAAAATTCCACAGTTTCCCCCTACTTAGCGCATATTTTTTCTTATATCCAAATGCAGTTTTTAGGCGCCAAAACCCCAAAAAACATTTTTAAAGTTGTGTGTCCCAAAAAGCTTCTAATTTGTTTCTAATTATATATTGATGTATTTTCTCCCGATAAGACCCCCGAAGTTACAAGCTCTTCCTCCTTTTAGTACATATTGTTTTTTTAGTCTACGTGCACTTTTTTAGTAATAGAACCCAAAAACTACCAAAGTTTGTTCTCTTTTTCCACATATCAGTTTTTGCCCATAGGGATCCTCGAGAGTTCTAGAACAAACTCTTTTTTTTATCAAAGTGCCTCACAAGATTCATCTAGACATGATATTTTATGAAAAGCCCCTTCAAACTTCTTTAATTTATTTTTCCCCTACTGTCCTTTTCTTCGATAAGAAAATCATCTTTGTGCAGCGTCACATGTCTACGCGGCGTGGCGTGTCAACGCGCAAGCGCATCTAGTTTTACTGACAGCCATGCATTAGCGACGATCGGAGTCACAAGCCACAGGGCATCTATTAGGCCCAATGTACGACACCTCCGTCCGCGGCGCTGAAACTAACGTGTCGGCCGCGCGGCCTAAACCCGGCCTGCACGGTGCACCGCACGCGGGAGAAGGCGTGGGGGCAGCGCGCGCTACGCTCGGTGGCGACGGCTGCCCCCCTTGCCGTTCTCCATGCGCAGGCCGCGCTGTGGTGGCGCCGTGGCGCTGATAGAACTGCAGCCCCAGCAGGGCGCGGCGATGCGAGCGCCGGGACGCTTGCCGACGCGAGGAAGCCGTCCCACAGAACGCCGGAGAGGCGCGGTGCTGCCCATGGCGCCATCACCGGTCTGTGATCTGTACTGAATAATCCAACTTGACAGACCAAAATGGCAAAAATTGGTCGAGGTTAGTCAAGGGCGGACTACACTAGCTATGCAGCAAGAATGCTAAGATCAATCTCAATAATGCTTCGTGTTCGGCATTCACCATTTTACAGAAAATAAAAGGAAGACAGCAGCAGCGTATCCAGATTCCAGAGCAACCTGCGTTATCTCAATCTTGCAAACAAACTGGGAATTCATAACATCCGAATATATAGTCCCCAAATTGGTTAGCGTGCTTTCAGCTTTCATCGTCATGCTGTTGCCCCCTCAGGCGTGTTGGATTCAACGCGTAGGCTGTTCTCACGTCGGTAGAGAGATTTTGCACCCTGATTTTACAAGAATAATGGATATGAAGTTACTCATCATGTTCTATTTCCATCTCCATTTATAAAAATCAACTGTATCATGTATCAAATGCCCGAGAAACACTGGAAATTGATTAGTAACAACTAAGTCTTTTATTCATAACTATAGCGCATGCAGAAAAAGTTAACCAAGGAAAGAAAAAACTGAAGACGTTCACATGGTTTTATTGCTATGATGCACTGTTGCACAAAGAGTATGCATACTGGTGTAATTCGCTACTGATGAATATTGTATAAGTCTGCAGGCCAGAGGTGAAATACGAGCAATTGAAACTTTGTAATACTAGTGGCTTTCAATGAGCATTCTGTTATCTCTTCGACATGCTAAACAAAGCAAGCAGAAAGCTCAAACGAAACTTACTTGGAATATCGTCCCAAGCTTTTTCAATGCTTCTGCTCGAAACTTCAGAATATCTTTGGAGACTGTGTTATCTTTCAGGATCTGAAGAACCAAAGAGATTAAGAAAGCATGATGCTTGCACCCAAGTAATCCATATATTCCTTTCTACTTTTTATATGGTATATTTATTTCTACTTGGATATGCATAAAATGAAACACTAGCATAATTGCATGGTAACATGCAAGCTTTGGGCCAAGAATTGGGGAGAAAAGACTTACTGCTTGGCAGACATGAGTAAGTGTTGACTCAATATCAACCACATTAATTTTCCATAGAGAATTAAGCATGGCGTCTTTTTTCTCCTCAAAACTCTTCATAAGCTGCTCTTCCTTATTGTCACTCTCCTCCATCTTTGTCATTCCTTCTTGTAGCTGCATCAGAGTGATAGCACCTATAGCAGGCACTCGTTATCAAGGAAGACTTGTACATTAAACAAAAAACTAAACAATGTCTTAGAAATTACCTGAAGCAGCATTAACCTGCGATTTAATGTGGTGACCCTTGTCTCTTACCCATTCAGCTATGAATGGAACACCCATATACAATTTACTCTTTCCTAGTTCTCTTGCTGCTTGTCGTACATAAATATATCCTATAGTGTGAAGCATAGCCTCACCAAAAGCTGCAAATTTTGTTCGAAGCAATTCAACCAACTTGAAAAGGCCAATAGTAAAAAACTGAAAGTTAAGGAATAAAAATAAATTCATCAGGAGACAACCATTATAACTCTGGTGCAACAAGGAGTTCTATACAGGTTTTTTAGACCCATATAAGTCTTCGTCTATGTGAATGAAACAAAATCTAGTTGGTTTATGATGATGAAAAGTCACGCTAGTACACATTCATATGATATACCTGCTTGGGATAAACGCCGAGCTTCCGCATTTGCCCAGTCTACAAATTCATCCTTTCTCCCATCCACATATGGTTGAAGCCGATCCTTTAGGCTTTGAATAAGCCTTTGCTCTCTTTCTTTTTGCAATTCCTGTGCCACGGGGAAGATATTTTGGTTTTAATTGATGTATCAGTGGTAGAGCCTAAATTGAATGATAATTGCAATGCAGCTGATTAAGCAAAACAGTAACTTTCGGAATAACATACTTTTATCTTCTCTTGAACCTTTGCTCTTGCCTCTTGATTGTTCGAGTCTTCTTCACTCTCCACCGAAGCTATGGTTGCCAGCGCAAGCTGGCCAACATAATCTTCAAAATAGTCACTTCCAAAAAGCATTCCGAAGACAGTAGCAGGATCTACCATGTTGTCCCTGAAATGCCGTGTTAAGTAAATGAATAAGAAGACAACTTACAGCACAATGCATAGCTGATTTACATTTTATTTCTGCATAGAACTATAACTGGCTCCTTAATTGAAAATATCATATCCAAAAATTACTGGCTAAATTTCAATCAGGTGTATAGAGAGTAAATACTTGTCTCTTTTCCCTAAAAAAGATGTTCTTTTATGGTTAGGAAATTTTGTTTTCCTATCCATAAATCCGAGCAGCCGTCTTAACTCCATTTCCATTTTCCCATTCCCCAGTTCCCTCAAGCCTTTTTCTTGCACCCTCCTCTTCTCTCACCACCAACAATCCACCAAATCAACCCGCTCTATGCTCAGCCAGCTAGTTCAACCAGAATATTCCTTGAAGGAGCTGCTATCCATTTCCTTTTTTTTTTCAAAAGACTACCCATTGTTTACCAAAAAAATCAAATCCATGACTTACTGGGGAAGACCCTCCTTTCCATGCTTATCATAAGCCTCCTTTTTCACAGGATCGCTCAGGACTTGGTAGGCCTCCCCGAGTTCCTGTTAAGAGCAAGCTATTTAGTTCAACAATTTGCAGCAGTAAATCATATAAAGAGGCACTTGATGCCAAAAATACATTTACTCAGAGATAATTTACACACATTGTAGTATTTGTATTTACATTGGAGATCTACCAAACAAGCAACACTTCATCCGGAAAATGAAGCGTCATCAGATCAGAGTGAACCAAACGTCCATAAGACGCTCGTACTGAAAAACCTCGTTAGACGCTATCGAGCGAATCATGCCTTACAACGACCGTCAATAGATGCTACACTGCAAAATTTCCCTTTGAAAAATCCAAACAGACTTCAGAAAAGTCGTGTTTTACCTCTAGCATACGGACACGCAATTTTCTTTGTCCACACTCAAATGCAACAGATTAAATACAACAAGTGGCAACAGAAGACACGGAAAATCCACCTGAAATTTCAGTGCCGCGTCGGGGTTCCCAGGATTCTTGTCCGGATGCACCAGCTTCGCCTGAAAGGAAAAGAAACCCCGCAATTTGGTACATCGAGATGAGCTCAACAGCAATATCTACAGGACATTGAAGGCAACAAACCAAAGAATTCAAGGGCACGAAGGGATCACCTTGAGGTAATAGGCCTTCTTGATCTCGGCGGGGGAGGCGTCCACGCCGACCCCCAAGACGTCATAGTAGGCGCGGTCCTTCACCATGGCAGGCAGCTCCTGGATCTCGTCTACAAGCCCGCACCTGCGAAACAAAAGCGAATGCCATTACGACCGGAGAAATCAGCACAAATTAGCCACAAAGAAACCCGAGCAAGATCGGTACCAATGTCGGTTCCAGAAGTTTCTGGAAGGTTCCCAGGAAGGGGAAGAAGAAAACCAAAAGATTTCGGGAAAATTTTCCAGCCGAGAGAAGACGGACCGATCCTCTGACCTGGGGTCCGCTCGCACGCAGGTAGTGGGAGGGAGGGAGGGGTCGTGGCTTGAGGGCTGGGCCCACCCGTCAGTGTCGCCCGGCCGCGGAGGCAAAGCAGCCTGTTTATGCGGTGGCTCGCTCGTCGCACTGCCGTGACCGCCCTCTGCTTGGCCGGTTGGACGGCAACGACGGTTTTGGCAAACAGGCAAAGCTCGTTCTACCCTTGCAACTCGGCTGTGTTCTTGCACGTCAATTGCAGTTCTTCTCCCGGGGTCGTGAGCTTGTGATGAATGTGGGTGGTCTTGTGATTCTTGTCTCTAAAAGAAGAGCTGCGATGGTCGCAGAGCAGGATCCGAAGTCTGAGCAGAAGTTGCGGCCAAGTTCTCTTCTTGCAAACTATGCATGCCTTGCCTATGACCTACGTGTGTACGTGACCATGTGGCCAAGTGCCCAGGCTGGCATAATAAAGCTAAGCATCTTTCAGATGGCGCGGATGACACACGGCTAGTACGCGTCGCGGACGACAACGACGTCACACGAAAAAGGGCAGAAAACTCTAGTTACTTAGCGAGCAGTGACACGGCTAAGAAATCTCTTGAGGCCCAAGAATATGACGGTGACGGATTGATCCGCTTAAACATATATATGTGAACGTTGGATTCGAGAGGTTTGAAATGTGTCAGTTGATTTAATCTTGTAATCGGTAAAATAGATGGAAAATATGTTCAAGACCATCTAATGTGATAATCCGTAAGAATCTAAACAGCTATATAAAGCTGATCAAACCAAAGGTAACGATAAGTCTAAATAACCTATTATGGCTGATTAGATGGTGATAAAGGTAGGTTTTTCCGAAAAGGCGATGTGCAATAAGATTGGAGAAAACCAAACTTAGCGTAATTAGAGAAGACCAACAATCGGCGTTACACAACTTTATTAATCAACAACGAATTACAAGAGATCTAAATTATAAGACTACTCCTAATTGGCACGAAAAAGTAGATAAAAGTATATGCGAGTTGTTTGATTAATTAGTTGTTGTTTTCCTGCTTGCCCTTGATCCCCATTTATCGTGCATAGGCTAATCGTATTTTTCTTCAATGCGTTATCAGTCGTGATCAGTATCAACCTTTATACAGATAAAATTTCATCTTTGAATCAACATCAGTCATAATTCTATCTTCAACTTAACTTTTCCCTTTTTAACCGATATCGACCAAAAATATCTATTTTTATCTTAGTCTGATAAATCGATCACACATTGCCAAACTTGGGTGCTAACATATGCCCTCATTTTAGGAGATAACATGTTATCTTCCAAAAATATTCTCCATCAGCTTTAACGTTGATCGACTTGACCTAATATATGAACCGTCGCCGTTGGTATTTATTGTACCGTAAAATCTTGAGACACGTATCTTCACCATTAATCGCTCGCAAACCGCCAAAAATGCCTCCCGCCTTTTGATCTTTTTTACCCACTATAAATATGAGGTCCATTCACATGTTATTTTCACGCACTCGAGCTCTCAAACCACCTACTATCGACTTCATCTTCATCTCTCGGACTCCAAACTCTTGCTCAGCAACCTTCATCAAATTGCACAACTTTTATATCGGCTCAACGGATCTCAGCCAGGTACTCATCCCCATTCCCGATAGTAATGACCAATATTACTTAGGACTGCTAGGCAATCTTGACTCATCGATCGTTATAGAGCAAGAAATTGGCTGAGAAATCGGCTCAATGTACGGTAGGTGCCTAAGGGTTTCAATCGACTGTAGAACTGATTGGCGAAAAGCGTAAAACAGAGCCGATGGTGGTAACTTTGCTGGTGCATCTAACTTAGCAGCATCAGTATATGTTTGATAATGCATAACCTCTGTTGATCCCCGGGATCCCTCGCGCGAGAGTCATTAAGGTTTCCGACCGCGAAGACGTCCTCTACCGAACCTTAACCTCCCTCCTTGGAGGACACCCTATCCGTTGACGGGGTCCTGGCCGACGAAATACGCCGACACCGGCTAACTCACCTAGTTTTGCAACCTCTTCTGTAGGGGTGAATCGGCTTAGATTCGGTTGAATATTTCTCTTTCCATATTCTAAATATATTTTTTGTTGGATTTGGTGTCGGATACGAATACGGTGTGGATAATATTGGTCATAGATTCTAAGTGAATACGGAGTGAAATCGATACGGCACTGAATATTTTTTGTTGGATATAACACAAAAATAGATACTCTATATAACACATATATAGTAATGATTAATCAACCGAATGAGTTCGAATGCAATAGAACTATTGCAGTTTGATAAGTCATTGTATCAGGTAGTCAAACAAAGTTGGAAAAGTACATGCAATTTTATCTGGTCTCCATGGTTTGCCACAAACACCCTTCTCTTTCTAGAAATCAAAAACACTGCCTCCTCCTGCTCCTTGCAGTCATCGCCATGGTCCACCGCCTCCTCCTGTTCCTTGCCATCATTGCCATGGCCCACCGCCTCCTACTGCTCCTCACCGTCACAAATCTATCTATGTGAAAATAAATTGACTACGAAATTTCACCATAAGAGCAGGAAATGAATAAATTCATCGAAGACCATTTTGACCGTATGCAAACAAAATTTGGATCTGTCGCTGAAAATCCAGCTCCACCCCTTTTCTCTTCTTTCTTGTTTTCCCTTTTCTTTTCTTTTTCTCCTTTTTCCTTTTTCTTCTTTTCTTCTCTTCTTTCTCCTTTTCCCCTTCCTAGCCGAGCCTCTCTTTTCTTTTCTTTTTTTTCCTTTCTTTTTCTTCCCTCTTTTCTTTTTTTTCTTTCTCTTTCCTTCTTTCCCCCTTTCTTTTCCTTTTCTTCCTTTTCTTTATGTTTCTTCATCCTTTTTCCTGGCCACGCACTCCTCTTTGGCTTTCTTCTTTTCCTTCCTTCTTTCTGTATCATGCTCTCTCATTTCTTTCATCTTCTCCCACAAAATCTAGCTCCAACCGGCTTTCTTCTTCCTCGACAGCACTAGTCAGCCTCCTCATTCTTTTTCTCCTACCGCCGGCTCGATCGCATGTACTAGCCCTACGTTGGCTGTCTAGGCCTCAGTCGGGCCTCATGTTGCACTGCTCGCCGCCTGTGCTAGTCGCCCTCGGGCTAGTGCGCCTACCCCCGGCCCTATGTCACGCCGAGGGCCGCGCCATCTTCTACATTGGGCCACGGGCCTCGATCGGCTGGGCTGGCCATCGCCTGTGCTGTGCCATGGGAGCCCCGCATCGCATCGCCCCCTTCGCAGCTCGCCTGCATGCCGCCCTGGTCATCTGCACCAGCGTTGGCTCTAGCCATGCCCCGCCGAGCAACGTCTTGCATGTCGCTTGGCCGGCACCGCCATGCATTGTCCGTCTGTGTCCTGGCCTCATGCTACACTGGGCCACGTCGCCCCTAGAGCAGCCCTAGCCCCTGGCTAGGCCACCTCGATTTCCCGTCAGCCGTGCCTAGCCACTAGGCCATGCTTGTTGAGAGCCCTAGGAAGGTCAGTGAGCCAATGTTCTAAGGGATTGGGCCAAAGTTCAACTGAGCCCTGTGGGCCATATAACGATTTTTATCCTAAAATCATCTCGGAATATCCCGATCTGATGAATAGTAATCTCCTGAATTCGAAACTGAATCTGAAAAAAATATCCAAAACTGATATCGAATCTGCCAACTATCTGAAATAACTATCTTAATCTGATCCGAACGCATCCGGTCGGTTGGAAAGTATCCAAATCAATTGCACCCCTACTCTTCTGTTTCTCACCTTATTTTACCATCTTGGAAGACATCAAAATCTACATTGAGATATTACTACCTTGGTACCTCTATTATTTAAATTTTTGGTACCTCTTAGTACCATCTTAATGTAAATTTTACTACCTCCTAAGGATGGTAAAAACTAAAAATTCTCTACAATAAATTGCATCACTTTGGTTTACATTTTCCATATCCTCTCTAGGCTCTAGCTGATATTTGGCACCAATCATGCCCATAGTTCATAGGCAATCCTTACCACAATAGAACCAACGACAACCTTCCTCTAGTATCTACTGAACTGTTTACACTGGTGAGATGGAGAGCAAGAACTCCATCATTGGCCTCTTGTAGGATCAAGGATACCGACTAGAGGGGGGTGAATAGGAGGTTTTTAAATTTTAATCACTAAGGTCAAGATTAATATTTCTAAGCACAAGTGATAAGTATGGCAATATCAATGTCGAGCAATTTTAGTGACTACCAACTAAAATTTCTACTCAAATATATCAATGACAACACAAGCAACACAATGATGATCAATTTACTAGAGGCAATTTAAGACTTAAGCAAGTAGCACTAAGATGATCAAATTGCTAGTATTAATTCAAAGGTAATAACAATGCAAACCACAAATGAGGAACACTTGGATTTTTATCCTCGTGGTCTCGAGACTTGCCGGTCTCCCTATTCCACGTTGAGGTGACTTGAAAACCTTCAAGCCGGCTCCACTTGCTTGAGCCTTCCCCGATCACTAGAGGTAGCTCTTCCCCGCTCCGGGTAGGCGAGCTCCTTGCCTTCACAACACTCGGGCCTTCACACAAGCTTCTTTGTGAAGATCTCCGAATCCACACGCCTCCAAGCCGTCTAGGAGGCGGCAACCTCCAAGAGTAACAAGTTTAACGCTTGCTTGAAGTCAATTTGAGTGTCTAATGGCTCACACTAAATGCAACACTCAATTTTCTCTCTTCTCTAGCACTTAATGTGAATTGAATGCTCTAGAGGAGGAGGAACCTTTGCTACTGCTCAAGTGTGTTCAATAGTGCCCAAGAGTCTTGTAGATGGCGGTGGAGGGTATTTATATCCCCACCCACTAAAAACTAGTTGAACCACTTAAACCTAACTCAACCAGGTTTTACGGTGCTACACGCCATGTAGGGCCAGTAGCACCGTGGTTCAGCTCGATGAGTCGTCGAGCAATTAATGTACTGACATAGCCGTTGAGTAGGAAATCCGGTGCTACCGCCCATGTAGGGCCGGTAGCACCGGGTTTCCTGATTTTCCTTTTTCACCGCAGGGGTACTCTCTGGAAAAATGACACCGGGCGGAGGGCCGGTGCTACCGCCACCCCGGTAGCACCGGGATACAATGGGCGGTAGCACCGCCCTGACTGGATTCCGAAAGGGGGAGTCTCTGGAATTTCTACACCGGGTGGAGGCTCGGTGCTACCGCCACTCCGGTAGCACCGAAGTACCATGCGCGGTAGCACCGCCTTTTCTGGTTCCAGAAACCTCCCTTCTTGATTTTCAATGCATTCACTAGTGAGACTCTATATGCTAGTGTATGAGTGTAATTAACCAACATTGAGCCTTTAGACACTGAAATCACTCCAATCAAAAACATCAAACCCCTCTTAATAGAACGGCCCTATTTCTAGCAATCCGATCTTTTCACCAAACTCTGAGATCGGTAAAATGACTAGAGAAATTTCCTTAGATTATTTACCTTGGATTTGACATTGCACTTTGATCCTCTTTTTCTCCATTTCCATGCCTGCACGATTATCAACTCTTGAGACTAACCTATCTCAAATACACTCAACAAACAAGTTAGTCTCCTGAGAGGGATTGTCATTAATTACCAAAACCACGAAAATACTTTTTGGGGGCCTAGATGCTTTCAATCTCCTCCTTTTTGGTAATTGATGACAATCTCAAATAAGTGGAAGAAATTTTGATTTGTTTTGAGTATGCAACAACAGAATGTGTTGGATACTCAGGAGCTAGTTTAAAATAGGGTTTGCTTCTTGATAATTTGAGTAATCAGTTTGAAGCAAAGCACTATTTAAAACTCCCCCTAAACATGTGCATGGGAGAGGAAATAAAATGCTCAAGGAATTTTGACATCATTTTGCTAGATATTTGGCATGAATGACGAAACACACAATGATATAAAGCAGGATATGAGCATTTGTAATATTATCAAGAGAGCCATAAAGAAAGGACATATAAGTTTTAATCATCCAACAAGACAACCAAAAGGATCATCCAACACAACCAATTTGTCAACAAAACAAGATTTCAAACACAACCAAAACAACCACAGATCATAGTATAAGTTAGTCTTTAGCTTCTAGAGATGATTTCTTCCAATTTCTCCCCCTTTGGCATCAAGTGCCAAAAAGGACCTCCAAGCAACGAGACTCACGACGACGGAGGCGGAGGGGGAGGAGGAGAACGACGAGATCCATATCGATAAAAGGTCTTGGGGACCTGCTGAGAGCGATAATCCTCAAATGAAGTGCGAAGCTCGTCAATGTTGATGTCGATGGAATTTATGCGCCCTCGAATCTCCTCAAAAGCCTGGCGAGATTGATCTTGTTGTGCATTAATGCTGGCAAAATGATTCATCATCTCAGTCCTGAGACTAGCTAGACCACCCATCATGTCATTTCGCAGATTTTCAAAGAAATTCTCCTGAGGAGCCTGCTGTGCAGCCTGAGGAACCTCCTGAGGCACTGGGGCCTCCTGCTGCTGAGAAGAAGACTGCCCTCTCTGACTGATGGTCTGTGGAGCTGCTTCTCGAGGTCTGTAGGGCTTATGAGGACAACCACAGCCTCCCCGGAAATCAGTCACATGCTTTAAGATCATCATGATATATGGAGCGAAGTAGATGCTTTTACCTCTGTCACAGGCAGAAGAGGCCATCTCTCTGATCATAAAGTCCACAACATCAAATTTATGCTTGTACATGACTTTGTTCATGATATTCCAAGCATATCCTCGTATCTCATCCAAGTTCCCACTTTTGGGATGAACTGTCACTCTGATTATTCTGTTGATCAAGGCCGAGGAAGGGAGAAGATGAGCCATTTTTCCCGGGCACTTGACAGGAGCTACAGGATCATAAAACTCAAACTGCCGGGAAAGAGGTAGAACTCTGTCATTATGGATCTTCGGATATCCACCAAGATTGATGCCCCATGTCTCTTCAACTTCCCTTTTTGTGACAATGTACTGAGAGGTGTTGGTCATCCAAGTGATCGACTCAAAAGACTCAGGAATATACAATGTTGCATAAAACTGTCGAATGATGTCATCGTTATAGTTACATTGCCTACTCAGAAAGTCTGCCAACCCTGCCCCTTGAAACAATTCAGGCACACCAACAAATAAGGGCACTTTTCTAATGTGATCCCAGTTTACCCATTTGTGATCAGTGAAAACTTTATGCAAATATATCTCATGATAGACCTTTTGTTGGAATATTGTCCGAAATTTATCATCGGTAGCAGTTCTAGGCAGAAGGTACTGATTTGCTTGCCTTAAGGAGTAGTAAGAATCACCTTTGATGGTTTTAAGGTCAGCAGAAGGATCAAAATCATCAAAGTTTTCTTCTTCTTCTGACTCCGCTTCTTCTTCTTCATCAACATCCATGGCTTCATCCTCAGATTCTGACTCAGAAACCGGATTTTTGCCTTTAGCTTGACTTGAACTGCCACCACGGTCTCTCTGACTCTTTTGCTTAATCTCTGTCAGTCTTTTTGATATCGGTTGCTCATCATCTTCATTGACCGGGTCAGGATTTGGAGATGGGGGTTTTCCTCGATTAGCAGCCCTTTTCTTGTACGAGCCACTTCTTTCCAGTTTGGACATTTGGACTAAGGGATAAGATCACAGAAATTAGATCAAGGAGCAAGGAACAAGGATATAAGCCCTAGCTAGGATCAAGTGCATAGAATATGATAGCTTTTAGCTTGAAATTACAGCAATCCCGGTGCTACCGCCCATGTAATTCCTGAGCACCGGCTTGAATGCAAGCTACAGCATGGAGGCGGTAGCACCCACGCCCGAGGGTTTAAACCCTAGATTTTGCATTTTTGCGATTTTGAGGACTTTAGGCCTTTGAATGCCATTAGATGACCTTAATAATCATTCATGTACTCAATACAATCGCAAACTTGATTAAAACAAGCATCAATTTATCACATTTTACACATGAACCCTAGAAACAAAAAGGGGAACACTTTAGGGCAAAAGGAGTTCAAGAAAATCGAGGAGAATGGTACCTTTGAGATGAGGAACGAGAGGAGATCAAGGAAAGCTGGAGAGATCACCCTTCTTCCGCAGGATTTGAGAGGAAGAAAATCGAGTGGAGAGGCAGGAGAGAGAAGGGACCGAGGGGTAGAATGAGAGGAAGAAGGGAACGGGTTGAGATAAACCCCTCAAAACCCGACAAAACCGGTGCTACTGCGATCGCCGGTAGGTAGCTCGACCACCGGCAGCACGTGCTCGTCAGTGCAGAGGCGGTGCTACCGGATCTGACAGACTGACAACCTGAAAGATTCAGACAAAACACAAAAACCACCAAAAGGATAGAGGAAAAGAAAAAGTAAAAGATCTGAGAGACATAAATAGGTATTTCCTTGACAGTCCACACCTTTTAGAATCAAATCTCAAAAGAAAAACCAGAACATGAGCCTCACAAGAGGTCAAGAAGGTATTTTAGAGAAGGGAACTAAAAAGGCTAAAACAAAGCATGTTTGCATGTATGAGTTGAAAAACTTCTTTTGATGAGCTAGATACTATTTGGTTCTAGTTCCAAAAGACAAAACTCATTTAGTGCCATTAGATTTGATCAATATAGATCAATGTTTTTAAGGAAGGGTATTTTGATGAAAAATAAGATTTTTGGCCAAGATCCACTTTACTTTATTTTCAACATAGAGGGAGAATATTAAGGTAGTAGATACAAAAGATGAGATTTATGTTATAATACCTTGCAATATGATATTTTGAGAAACTTTGCACTTTTGTAAATCAAAATAGATTATTTTCAAATAATTTGATCTAAAACAGTCTAGGTTCACCTTTTGAAGATAAATAGCACTAATTTTGATATTTTCACTTGTAGGGGAAGTGACATATATACGAAAAACATATTACTCCCCCTTGATGTGAGATACAAGTAAAAAAAAAAACAAATACCAAATAAAGTTAATAAATATCCAAAAGACGACAACATTTAAGAAACAAAGGTCAGATAAACACCTAAATGAAATTAAATTGAACACTATTTAGATGCAATCATTTAGGCCACATTTGAGATATCTATGACATTTAATTCATTCCTCAGTTTGCAAAACCGTGCTTCATCCAAAGGTTTTGTGAGAATATCCGCTAATTGATCCTCAGTCCTAATATGGCTGATTTCTATATCACCTTTACCAACATGATCTCTTAAGAAATGATGGCGGATATCTATATGTTTAGTTCTTGAATGTTGGACCGGATTATTTGCTATTTTTACAGCGCTTTCATTATCACACAAAAGAGACACCTTTTTAAAAATTATTCCGTAATCCATCAAGGTTTGCCTCATCCACAGTAATTGAGCGCAACAACTACCGGCGGATATATATTCGGCTTCGGCGGTGGATAGGGCTACGAAATTTTGCTTTTTGAAAAACCAAGAAACCAAGGATCTACCTAGAAATTGACAGCTTCCAGAGGTGCTCTTCCTATCCACTTTGCAACCCGCATAATCAGAATCCGAATATCCAATTAAATCAAACTTAGCACCTTTAGGATACCATAACCCAATATTTGAGGAATGCTTTACATATCTTAGAATTCTCTTTACGGCAACTAAATGACATTCTTTGGGAGAAGCTTGAAAACGAGCACACATGCAACACTAAACATAATATCGGGCCTAGATGCGGTGAGGTAAAGCAAACTACTAATCATGGATCTATAAAGTTTTAAATCTACCGGTTTACCTCCCTCGTTTAAGTCGAGATGCCCGTTTGATGCCATTGGAGTCTTGATCGGCTTTGCGTCCTCCATGCCAAATCTTTTGAGAAGATCCTTCGTGTACTTGATTTGACTTACGAACGTCCCATTCTTGAGTTGCTTAATTTGGAGTCCAAGGAAGAAGCTCAACTCCCCGATCATCGACATTTCAAACTCCCTAGACATCATGTCACCAAATTCTTTGCAAAAATCTTCGTTAGTAGAACCAAAAATGATATCATCAACATATATTTGACATACAAAGAATTCATCATCAATTATTTTTGTAAAGAGCGTTGTATCAACCTTCCCAATTTTGAAACCCTTTGAGAGTAGAAAATCTCTAAGTCGCTCATACCATGCTCTAGGTGCTTGTTTAAGTCCGTATAGCGCCTTAGAGAGTTTGTAAACATGATTAGGATATTTGGAGTTTTCAAAACCGGGAGGTTGTTCGACAAATACTAATTCGGATATTTGTCCATTTAAGAACGCACTCTTTACATCCATTTGAAATAACTTAATATCAAAGCTTGATGCAAAAAGCAAGCAAAATTCTAATGGCTTCTAATCTAGCTACGGGTGCAAAAGTTTCACCGAAATCTAATCCTTCGACTTGAGTAAAACCTTGCGCCACTAATCTAGCCTTATTTCTTACTACTATTCCATTCTCATCTTGTTTATTTCGAAAGACCCATTTTGTGCCAATTACATTATGTTCTTTAGGTCTTTCTACTAAAGTCCAAACATCATTACGGGCAAAGTTATTTAATTCTTCATGCATAGCATTTACCCAATCCGGATCAACTAATGCTTCATCTACATGAGTAGGTTCAATTGAAGATACAAAAGAATAATGCTCACAAAACGAAGCAACACGGGATCGAGTTTGAACGCCCTTACTCACGTCACCCAATATTTGATCTATTGGATGATCTTTGGAGAGGCCGTGGTGAATCCTTTGAGGTAGTGGTTGAACTTGTTGCTCGTTATTCTTGTCATCTTCATCTATTTCTTGAATTCGACTCGGAGTTGCGGCGGTTGACGGCTCGACTTGAATAGACGAAGGTTGATCTTGCTTATCCACTTCCGGCTTCACGTCTCCAATTGTCATATTCTTCATTGCTTCTCTTAGGCCTTCCTCACCTACATCATCCAAATTCTCTTGCTCTTCTTGAGAGCCGTTAGTTTCATCAAATTCAACATCACATGTTTCCTCTACAAATCCTTTTTTTTATTAAAAACTCGATAAGCTTTGCTATTAGAAGAATATCCTAACAAAAACCCTTCATCACAACGACTTTGAAATTTGGAAAGCCGAACACCCTTTTTCAAGATGTAGCATTTGCAACCGAATACTCGAAAATAAGAAATGTTCGGCCTTCTTCCAACAAGAAGTTCATAAGAGGTCTTTTTCAAAAGACGATGCAAATAAAGTCTATTTGTAGCATGGCAAGCGGTATTAATTGCTTCCGCCCAAAAACTGTCGGAAGTACCATATTCATCTAGCATTGTTCTTGCCATTTCAATTAATGTACGATTTTTCCGTTCCACAACTCCATTTTGTTCCGGAGTGTAGGTTGCGGAAAGCTCGTGCTTTATTCCGAGTTCATCACAATAATCTTCAATTCTTGTATTTTTGAACTCGGAACCATTATCACTACGAATTTTCTTTATTATAAAATCAAATTCATTTTGAGCCCTTTTTGCAAACCTTTTGAAAATATTTGAGGTTTCGGATTTGTCATCTAGAAAGAATACCCAAGTATATCTAGAATAATCATCAACAACAACTAAGCAATAAGAATTTCCTCCAATGCTCTTGTAGGTTGTCGGGCCAAACAAATCCATATGTAAGAGCTCTAATGGTCTAGATGTGGACATGATACTTTTTGAGGGATGAGAACTAGCGACTTGTTTACCGGCTTGACAAGCACTACAAAGTCGATTTTTCTCAAACTTCACATCTTTCAAGCCCACAACTAAATCATTTTTAAATAGCTTTTTAAGTTGAATCATCCCAACATGAGCTAGTCTTCTATGCCACAACCATCCTAAAGATGTTTTTGCCATTAAACAAGTTTGAAGACATGAGTCATTTGAGGTGAAATCAACTAAATACAAATTTTCAAATCTAAAGCCTTTAAACACTAGCGAATTATCATTTTCTCTAGAAATAACAACACTATCTTTTGAGAAGCTACAAACAAGACCAAGATCGCATATTTGTGCAACGGATAGCAAATTGAAATTTAATGTTTCAACTAATGACACATTAGAAATGGAAAGGTCGTTTGATATAGCGATTTTACCTAACCCCAATACCTTTCCTTTGCTATTGTCTCCAAATGTGATCTTGTCATTTTGTCCACTTCCCGAATCAAATGTGGTGAACATTTTCTGGTCGCCGGTCATGTGTTGGGTGCACCCACTATCCAACACCCAATGTCGTCCACCGGTTTTGTAGTTCACCTACAAAAGAAAGTCAAACCTTTTTAAGTACCCAAATTTGTTTGGATCCTTGGAGGTTAGTAACCAAGGTTTTGGGAACCCAAACGGCTTTCTTTCTTTAGCCAATTATTGGGGTCCCAACAAACTTAGCAAAAATTTTACCATTTTTATCCCTTTTAAGTACATAACATGAATCATGAATGTTTTCTTTAGATGCTTTACTTAGTGAGCAATCAATAGCAAGATGTCCTATGTCATGACATTTGTAACAAAATTTACCATTTGATTTAACAAAGCGTGGAGCCTTGTTATTTAATTTTTTGTTCTTTTTAGGCACATATCCTAAGCCTTCTTTATTATAGGAACATCTTTGAGTACCCAAAATTTTATTTAAGGTGTCCTTACCCTTAAAGCATCTATCTAGACTTTGACTTAATTTGTTTACTTGTGAAAGTGCATCTAAGCCCCTAATTGTGTTTTGGATGATTAATGACAAACGATTAAGGGACTAATGGCTTTAATGAGTGGATAAGCAGGTGTTAGTCCCAAAAGGAAAGCATCTACGGAAAATGGTGACCCTCAAAAGTCAAAAGAAGAACGGCATCGATCTAGCATAGACTTTTATTTTTATTGAGTCAATAGGATCGCCGTGCTATCAAGAGGGATGGGTATAGGTGCTCTAGAAATGATCTCTGTGCTCAGATGAACATCCTTTACAAAACAAGTTTTCGAAGTCACCAAGCACAACACTCACCTTGTTTTTCATTTTGTGCTGATAATATCGGATAGTCCGATGTGTATATCGGATAGTCCGATAGTATCGGATTTTCCGGTGTGAGTGTGGGTGCCTGTCTGGGATCTCTCGGGAAAAGTCGGATTGTCCGATGTTTCATATCGGACTGTCCGATGTTGTCTGAAATTTTTTCTAAGTCTTTTCCTTGGATCTCTCGGTAAACATCGGATTGTCCGATGGTAAATATCGGAACATCCGATGTATTCTGGAAATTTTTCTAAGTCCTTGAACTGGAACTCTCGGGAAACATCGGACATTCCGATGTTTAAGGTCCCAGAATTTTGGGTTTTTCCCATGGAATCATTCCATATCGGAAGTCATTTATCGGTAACTTCAAAGGGATTTTAATTGGGCTAATTAATTTAAATTTTATTGGGTTTAACTTTTGGGACCTTCTTGGATAGCATTTATTTTTGGGGCTTGGAAAAATATGAACAGGAAATTGGAACCAGCACCTCTATGTTTAAACCTAACTATAACTTGGTTTTAAAGTTTGTGCCCTGTTGGCGCCTTTTGGACTCCTTGGGTAAAAAAGGAGAAGGACCTTCCCCGTCTTTTGGAAATTTCAGCTTTAAGCCCTATGGACAACCACCCCAAACAAAATAACTTTTAATCCTGGTAAAGCTTTGCAAGCCATGCCTAAAAGGTGATGGACCAAAGGGCCAACCATTTGGGATAACCATATCTGGGGGCCTTAGGAATCAAAATAACTCATTATTTGGCAACTTCCTTTGGGAAAAGGGGGCTTCCAAATTTTGGGCCATTGGGCGTTCAAGCAAAAGGTTTGGTTGTTGATCTTTACACGGCCTGGTGAAGATAAACTTCTTATCCTCCCCAAACCAATTTTCATTGTAGCCCAATTCCCCCTTTCCCTCAGATGTGTTCCTCAGTGGGGAGATGGGAAGGAAAGAAGCAAAACTTAAGTCAAAGAAAAAGGGTCCTTTGGGTTTGAAAGGTCTAAAGAAAAAAAAGGCGGGTCTTGGTCCTTCAAATGAAGATTGGCTCATTAAGCGAAGGTTAACAATTCTTTTTTCCGGGGTCTTAAAAAGGAAAAAAAAGGGAACTTCGGGGCTATGAACTTTTGGGGATTTTTTCTTTGGGGTAAAAGGAACCCCAAAAAAAATTGGGCGGAAAAAAAAGGGGTGCGGAAGGGGTCCTACATTAAAGGGTGGCTGAAGTCAATAAACCCTCAATCCTCAAAAATGAATGGAATTCCCCCATCCCATCCCTCCAAGCAATTAAGGGCCCTTCGAAACTTGCATATAAATTCAATTCCTCACGGGGCCAAAGGTTCAACATTACCCAATTGAAATGATTAAAGGCCTATGTGTTGATGATAATTAACAGGTTAAGGGTTTAAAACTTATATTATAAGTTTTTGCCAAAAGATTTGAAAAATTGGAAAGGGTAAAAAAAGGGCATTCTCAGGCTAAGAATTTTATTAAAAAGAAAAAATCGCGGCTAAAGAGTTATCTTTTGAAAAAAAAAGGGAAAAGTTGAAATTCAAAACAACAAATAAAGGTACCGGCCAAAATCACCTTTCATGGGAATTGAAGCAAATGGGTTGAAGCCTTAGTTGAATTGTTGATTGTCCCCGATTTCTCCAAAAGTAATTTTCTTTGTTCCAAGGATGTTGGTTTTCTTAAGTTTCTTTGAACTCCTTAACATTGAATGTTAGATTTGGAAATAAAGGGAAAATTTTAAATTTCAAAAGTCCTACGGAAAAGGGACTAAGGAGTTTAGGTGGACGGTAACTAAAGATTTGGATATTCCCCTGGGAAAAAAGGAAATTTTGGTTGTCCAAATAAGCCCATACAATTTGTTAAACAATGAAAATTTCAAAAACCCTTAATTCTTTGATCCTTGAAAAGGAAACATCGTGTGATTGTATCCATTGGGGTCCGGGTTTTATTCGATTATTTGGGTCCAAAACCTTGTTGTAAGTCGTGGATAACCAAGTTTGGGTACCAAAAGGAAAAACTAAATTTTTTTTGGCCTAATCCCCTTTCAATTATTTTTAACGGTGTCCTACATTAAAATTTGCATTGGGCCAATGGTCTTGAGTTTTTTTTGGGAAATGGTAAAGGAAAGGGAGGTTTTAAGTTTTTAAAATGATTTTCATTTAATAATTTTTCGTTGAATCTTAACTCAATTTTTTCCTTGAATTAGTAAGCGGGCTAAATTTGGTTTTGGATGGTGTGGAGCTTGGGAGTGGTTAAAGCGTTAAATCTTTAAAAATTCAATTGACCCGGAAAGTGCCTTGAAAGGAATGTGTCAAGGGGGCTTGGCTCTGCGCCCGTTGGTTAAATTCCAAACCAAAGGGCTCCTTTGGGTATTTTGTCTTTGGAAAGATAGGGTTTGGGTTCAGGGGGAAAATTGGGTTTTAAAATTGATAACCTGAGTTTGGAATGCTCAATATTGTTTGGGATCGCCTCTAACTTTGGAAACTAGGTTTAGTTATTGTTGATGATTTTTCGCTTTACTTGGGTTTTTCTTGCAAAAAAGTCAAGGAAGCTTGAAGAAATTCATGAAAGGGCTCAAAATGAGTTGAAGTGAAGATCAAGAAATTGGGTGACAACGGCACGAATTCAAGAATCTGTGTTGAGGTATCTCGATGAAGAAGGCATCAAACCGGTTCCGGCTCCTATTCTCCTCAGCAGAATGGGGTGGCGAGGAAGAATCGAACCCTCATCGAGATGGCGGGATGTGGCAGTACAAGGTCTCAACATAGCAGGCAGGTCAACCCTCCAACTCAACCGGCTATATCTTCACAAGTTGTTGAAAAGGCGGCATCTGAGCTCTTAGGCAAAACCAAATGTCTCCTACTTTGAGTCTTTGGTAGCAAATGCTATATCCTTAACAAAAATAAGTCTTCTAAATTGCTCCTAAAGTAGATGAAGGTTTCTTACTTGGATATGGGTCTAATGCTTATGCAAGTTTTCAACAACACCAAGGCGTGGTTGAAATCTCGCGTGATTAACGTTTGATGAAACTAACGGCTCTAAGTAGACAAATTGATCGTACTATGATTAATAGTGAGGAACCTCCGTCGAAGCCATCAAGAGGTTGGCAATTGGAAAGTAAGGCCTCATGAGCAAGAAGAAGTTTGTGCACTCCAACTCGAGATCTTGGGGTTGGATGATGTTCCAACTCCTTCAATGCAAGCTCAAGATGGATCAAATGCCACTCAAGGGAGGGACCCAATTCAAAAATCAAATACAAGGCCCCTCATCCAGAGTCCATCGGTTATTCAAGAGATCATCCTCGACAACATTCTTGGGGATTTGGGAAACCACTAGATCTCGTGTTGCAAATTTTTGTGAATTTTATTGTTTGTCTCTTCACTTGAACCTCTTAAGGTTGAAGAAGCTCTTCAAGATCGGATTGGGTGATGGCTATCGGGAAGAGCTAAACAACCGAGAAAAACCAAGTATGGAAGCTTGTCGAAAGACCAAGCAAAGCGTAATTGGAACCAAATGGGTATTGAAACAAGCAAGGCGAGAATGGAATTGTGACTAGAAACAAAGCTGGTTGGTTGCTCAAGGGTACACTCAAATCGAAGTCGGATTTGATGAAACTTATGCTCATAGCTAGACTTGAATCAATTCAAATTTTACTTGCTTTTGCTACTCACCACGATTTTAAGTTGTACCAAATGGGCGTGGCGCCTTCCTAAATGGACCTCTCTCGAGAATGGTCTATGTTGAAAACCCTTTGGCTTTGAAGATCCAAGTCATCGACCCGTCTACTTCCACAAAAGGCTCTCGGGCTCAAGCAAGCAAGAGCATGGTTTGAATGCCTCAAGATTTCCTTCTCGGTCAAGGGTTTTAGTTGGAAGGCCGCCCTACTCTCTTTACTAAACATATTGACAATGATCTATTTGTTTGTCAAATTTATGTTGATGACATTATATTTGGGTCTACTAATGAACACTTGTGCAAGGACTTTAGTAGAATCATGACTAAAAGATTTGAGATGTCCATGATGGGCGAGTTAAAGTTCTTCCTCGGTTTTCAAGTCAAACAACTCAAGGAAGGAACCTTCCTATAAACCAAGTACATCAAGGACATGCTCAAAAGTTTGGAATGGAAGCAGGATCAAAACAGATGCAAGCTAATGGGCATCTAGACCTCGACAAAGAAGGTGGTCATCCAAAAGGTATATGTTCGATGATCGGTTCCTACTTTATCTTTGTGCATCTAGGCCCGATATCATGTTAGTGTTTGCATGTGGCAAGATTTCAAGCGCTCTAAAGAATGTCACATGATGGCCGTAAAAAGAATCTTAAGATATTTAGTGCACCTCCTCATTTGGCCTTTGGTATCCTAAAGGTTCATCTTTTGAGCTATCGGCTATTCGTCGGATTCGCCGGTTGTAAGGTGGATAGGAAGAGTACATCAGTGCGTTGGGGTTCTAGGTAGATCTCTAGTTTCTTGGTCCTCAAGCAAAATTCCGTAGCCTATCCGTAGGGCGAATATATTGCCCGGGGGTTGTTGCCAATTGCTTTGGATGAGGCAAACCCTAAATGACTATGGCCTAACCTATAACCACGTTCCTTTGTTGTGTGACAATGAGAGTGCCATAAAATTGCCAATAACCCGTCCAACACTCCTTACCATATCGATATTAGCCATCACTTCCTAAAGACCATTCCACTAAAAGCGATATCGAGATTGACATGTGAGCTCAAATGACCAATTAGCGATATTTTCACCAAGCCTCTTGATGAAAAGAGATTACGTGAATTGAAAGTGGGCTAAACATTTTAGATTCTCGGATCTTGGCGAGAGATTGCATACTTGCCTTGCGTGTTGATTTCAGCAAAATGAGTTTCAAAATCCTTTTCTTTTCTTAAAATTTATTTGGTTTTCGATTATTTGGTTGGGTCGAGCCACTTGTGATCCAGCTCCTATTGCCTCTGTTTCGTTGATCATAAGTGGGGAGGCGGCAAAAGTGTTCTAATCATTCCATCTCTTTCCTCAATCTTAACTCTCATTGTCTTTGAAATTTTACATATCGGACCTTGATTTTTGGATCGGACTATCCGTTTCGTAAATATGCATTCGGACTATCCGATGTTGAATATCAATTGTCCGATCAGAATCCCCTCGGATATCGATGTCATTATCGGACTATCCGATGTGGGGGTTTAAGTTAAGCCGAGCGGTTGTGTCTCTCTCCCTCCATCATTTTCCCAAAACTCTTGGTTTTTTTCTCCTCGGCGATTTTGGAGTCCCGTTCATCATCTTCATTCAAGGGTCTTCCTCATGGTTTGATCTCTCTTGGTGGAGATCCTTCCCTCATTCAATCCTCTCATGGTTTGAACTCAAGGTAACCTAATTCATTTAGATCTAGGGTTTCTCTTCTCCGTGATTCCTTTGTCAATTCTCTTGGTGATCGTTCCTTTATCCTAGGAGCATATCCCGAATTTGTTGTGAAATCGTGGTCTATCTTCAAGAAATCACGTTTTGCATTTTTCATAAATATCGGATTATCGATAGTTGGCATCAATTTGTCGTTATTATCGGTTGTCAAAATATCGGACTATCAATGTTTCGAGGAATTAAAAGCTGGAGTTTCTTTTTTTTTATCGATCCTTCATTGGTATCACTTCTTCTAGATCATCATGGTGGGTGATGACAAGGGAGAAATGAAGACTCTTCTGTGATGCATCGGTCAATTCAGCGAAACCTCCGGGGTGGGAACCAACAATTAGTAAAGGAAATCCTCGGTTTCTTCATCATCTCTTTGAGGAGAATGTGCTGTTGTGAAGCGCTCTGCTCCCAATCCTGTGGTAGATACAAAAGCAAGTTCCCATCCCAAGCAAAAGGATTACCATTTACGGCGTGGACAAGGTCTTGATCCTCGCCTCCTCCTACTCTACGGCAGGGTAAAGGTTCTTCCTCGGTGGCCCCCCGGTGAAAAAAGGAAAAAGGTCTGCTCAGGAAAGGCGAAGAAATCTTCTATATCCTTGTTGTCCAAGCCCACTTCGTCGGATCATCAAAGGCGGTTGTTAGTTACAAAGAAAGTCGGGGATGGTGAAAGCTAGACATCGATCCCTATATCGATGGCGCTCATCTTGACTTGCGCTTTTGGACCTTCTTCAAGGATTTTTTGGGTTCATTCTCCTCATAAGAACCTGTTGTGAACATCGTTGGGTGGATTGGGATTACATGGAATCATGTCGGACCCGTCTTTGATGAGGTCATTGAAGCCTGAGAGGCTCGGCATCAAGAAAATTATGGGCATGAAGCGGGAATTTGGAACAGAGGTCATTGCTCAATTTTATGACATTACATTCTCCTACACTATGACTGGATGACCGAAGGGACAATCTGGGATGTCTTTGGTGCTTTGGTACTTGTTGGGGTTTAGGCGGAAGATTGCATAGATAAGGGCGACCTTCTGTGCGCTCCTTGGTTGCAGACAATCTCAATGATCTATATATTGAAGACTCTATTTTTGAGCAAGCAACACAAGAATTTGAAGCCTATGATTCTTTATAGAGACTCCTTGCAAGACCATCGCGCCTAAGGAAGGTGATGCATCCCACATATTGTCCTACACTCGCGATATTGCATGTATCTTTGCGGGTGGGCGACCATTCATGGTATCACTTTATCTCTGGAATGAAATTCCCCAATCCCTCGACCCCAAAGCGCGGTTTGGCTGCTCCCTATATCATGAGGCGATTTTGGGGTCTCCCGGAGGTTTGGTGGATGCTGACCTTGGGCTGGTCGGGCCCATCAAAAGCCCTCCCAAGCTCCTCCGGCCCAGGTCTGCAATATCAACTCGCTCCTCTTGCTCCCCATCCCCTGCCGTCTTCTCCTTCCTCCGGATCGTGTTCTCAAGTACGTGAAGATGGCGAAAAAAAACCAAGAGGCTCAAGTCCATCGGCGTCATCTCGGTCTTCCTTGTTCGGTGGTAGTGAGGACTCCTTGAGGATCCTTCTCTCCACGGTTCTTTGCTCCTTAGATGATGATCGGCGCATCCGATGTTGGCTCAAGGCGAGAGGAAATACTTACTTGGCCCTTTCTTTCTCCTTTTTTTGGTGCCTTGATGCCAAAGGGAAAGAAAACCTTTTCCTCTCAAGTATGACTTATGGACCTTTTTCTTTGTGGATGATTTCTTTACTTGGTGATTTTTGGGTTGTGTTAAACTATGGATCTTTGTCGTTGTTAAACATTACTTTTTGCTTTGATATATTTTACTTCTAGCGTTGCTCTTAGCTTTGTTATATCTTCGTCATATTCATATCTTTATTGTTGCCACTTCTAGAATGTCAAGATATGGAGTTCTCATGTTTTCTCTTTAAATCATGCATTTGAATTCCATCCCAATTCTCCAATGTACACATTTAGGGGGTATTATATCTTGTCCATTATCAAAATTATTATTCAATTACTTC
Organism: Guadua angustifolia; assembly: GCA_036346375.1. Classification (NCBI taxonomy): domain Eukaryota; kingdom Viridiplantae; phylum Streptophyta; class Magnoliopsida; order Poales; family Poaceae; genus Guadua; species Guadua angustifolia. The sequence continues at coordinate 2,799,469 of CM070508.1, forward strand.
AACCTGTCTTAATCGTGTTGTCATCAATCACCAAAGGGAGATTGAAAGTGCATCTAGGCCCTAATTGTGTTTTGGATGATTAATGACAAGCGATTAAGGGACTAATGGCTTTAATGGATAAGCGTTGAGTCCCAAAGGAAAGCATCTCGAAAATGGTGACCCTCAAAAGTCAAAGAAAACGGCATCGATCTAGCATAGACTTTTATTTTATTGAGTCAATAGGATCGGCGTCTATCAAAGGATGGGTATAGGTGCTCTAGAAATGATCTACGTGCTCGGATGAACATCCTTTACAAAACAAGTTTTAAGTCACCAAGCACAACTACCTTGTTTTTCATTTTGTCTTGATAATATCGGATAGTCCGATGTGTATATCGGATAGTCCGATAGTATCGAATTTTCGTGTGAGTGTGGGTGCAATCAGGATCTCTCGGGAAAAGTCGGATTGTCCGATGTTTCATATGGTGATGTTGTCTGAAATTTTAAGTCTTTTCCTTGGATCTCTCGGTAAACATCGGATTGTCAGATGGTAAATATCGGAACATCCGATGTATTAAATTTTTCTAAGTCCTTATGGAACTCTGAAACATCGGACATTAGATGTTTAAGTCGGAACCTCCGATGTGGACTTAGAAAGATTTTGGATATTGTTGTTGCTTTGAAAACTCTCTGGAATTATCGGAATGTCGATTGCGATATCGACGTCGATATTCACTGAACATTTTCCAAAGTTCTTTGAGTTCGTTGAAATCTCTCTGAAATCGGAACATCCGATGTCAAATCGGATATCCGATGTGTGCTTTTCTCGGTTTTGAATTTTGAGTGGAGTTGATCGAAACTTGCCTGCATCGGATAGTCGATGTATATCATCGGATAGTCGATGTGAAGTCACGGCGGAGCGTATATTTTGTGTCTTGGCTATAAATACCTCTCTTCCTCATTTACTTCACCAACCATGTCTTGAGCATTAACTCTCCTCTTGCTATTTTCTTGGTCAATCTTGCTCTCTCTCTTGAGTCCTTCTTTGAGAAATTGTTGAGAGATTTGGGCAAGTGTTTTCTAGTCTTTGTTAAAAACGTGAAAGTCCATTTGAGCACTAGGGTGATTTTCAAGAGTGGATCTACACTTCATTTATTACTCTTGGAGATTGAGGTCTCCTAGGCGGCTGGAGTCACCGGTGAGCTCGATCTCGTGTGGAAGCTTTGGAGTTTGTGAAGGTCGATTCCACCTCATGAGGAAAGGGATCAAGAAGTGAACGGGAGTGCTTTGTGCACGGAGGATCGTGGTCGAAAGGACCGGCTTTGTGCCTCCTCAGCGAGGCGTGGATCTCCTCAAATCCGAACCGGGAAAAATCGATGCCTCACTTTGGTTTGTGAGTTTATTCTCTTGTCCTTTTGTGATTTGATCAAGTCTTTGGGGATTCAAGTGTTTAGTAGTTACTTGCTGTAGTTATTGGTTGATCTAATACTCGGTAGTTGATTTAGCTGAAATTTCATTTGGTAGAAATCTAGCCTCTCTACTTTCTCGGATCTACTTTTTGGGTTTATTGCTCCGATCGGATAGTCGGACTTGCCATATCGGATAGTCGATTAAATCGGAATAATCGATATCAAAGTCGGATATTGATAATTCGCTAATTAGGATTTAAATTTTATCGCCTATTCACCCTCTGGACTTTATCGATCCTTCAACTTGTATGGTTTTTTTTTTTTTTTTTTTTTTTTTTTTTTTTTTTTTTTTTTTTTTTTTTTTTTTTTTTTTTTTTTTTTTTTTTTTTTTTTTTTTTTTTTTTTTTTTTTTTTTTTTTTTTTTTTTTTTTTTTTTTTTTTTTTTTTTTTTTTTTTTTTTTTTTTTTTTTTTTTTTTTTTTTTTTTTTTTTTTTTTTTTTTTTTTTTTTTTTTTTTTTTTTTTTTTTTTTTTTTTTTTTTTTTTTTTTTTTTTTTTTTTTTTTTTTTTTTTTTTTTTTTTTTTTTTTTTTTTTTTTTTTTTTTTTTTTTTTTTTTTTTTTTTTTTTTTTTTTTTTTTTTTTTTTTTTTTTTTTTTTTTTTTTTTTTTTTTTTTTTTTTTTTTTTTTTTTTTTTTTTTTTTTTTTTTTTTTTTTTTTTTTTTTTTTTTTTTTTTTTTTTTTTTTTTTTTTTTTTTTTTTTTTTTTTTTTTTTTTTTTTTTTTTTTTTTTTTTTTTTTTTTTTTTTTTTTTTTTTTTTTTTTTTTTTTTTTTTTTTTTTTTTTTTTTTTTTTTTTTTTTTTTTTTTTTTTTTTTTTTTTTTTTTTTTTTTTTTTTTTTTTTTTTTTTTTTTTTTTTTTTTTTTTTTTTTTTTTTTTTTTTTTTTTTTTTTTTTTTTTTTTTTTTTTTTTTTTTTTTTTTTTTTTTTTTTTTTTTTTTTTTTTTTTTTTTTTTTTTTTTTTTTTTTTTTTTTTTTTTTTTTTTTTTTTTTTTTTTTTTTTTTTTTTTTTTTTTTTTTTTTTTTTTTTTTTTTTTTTTTTTTTTTTTTTTTTTTTTTTTTTTTTTTTTTTTTTTTTTTTTTTTTTTTTTTTTTTTTTTTTTTTTTTTTTTTTTTTTTTTTTTTTTTTTTTTTTTTTTTTTTTTTTTTTTTTTTTTTTTTTTTTTTTTTTTTTTTTTTTTTTTTTTTTTTTTTTTTTTTTTTTTTTTTTTTTTTTTTTTTTTTTTTTTTTTTTTTTTTTTTTTTTTTTTTTTTTTTTTTTTTTTTTTTTTTTTTTTTTTTTTTTTTTTTTTTTTTTTTTTTTTTTTTTTTTTTTTTTTTTTTTTTTTTTTTTTTTTTTTTTTTTTTTTTTTTTTTTTTTTTTTTTTTTTTTTTTTTTTTTTTTTTTTTTTTTTTTTTTTTTTTTTTTTTTTTTTTTTTTTTTTTTTTTTTTTTTTTTTTTTTTTTTTTTTTTTTTTTTTTTTTTTTTTTTTTTTTTTTTTTTTTTTTTTTTTTTTTTTTTTTTTTTTTTTTTTTTTTTTTTTTTTTTTTTTTTTTTTTTTTTTTTTTTTTTTTTTTTTTTTTTTTTTTTTTTTTTTTTTTTTTTTTTTTTTTTTTTTTTTTTTTTTTTTTTTTTTTTTTTTTTTTTTTTTTTTTTTTTTTTTTTTTTTTTTTTTTTTTTTTTTTTTTTTTTTTTTTTTTTTTTTTTTTTTTTTTTTTTTTTTTTTTTTTTTTTTTTTTTTTTTTTTTTTTTTTTTTTTTTTTTTTTTTTTTTTTTTTTTTTTTTTTTTTTTTTTTTTTTTTTTTTTTTTTTTTTTTTTTTTTTTTTTTTTTTTTTTTTTTTTTTTTTTTTTTTTTTTTTTTTTTTTTTTTTTTTTTTTTTTTTTTTTTTTTTTTTTTTTTTTTTTTTTTTTTTTTTTTTTTTTTTTTTTTTTTTTTTTTTTTACATCCGATGTATTCGGAAATTTTCTAAGTCCTTGAACTGAACTCTCGGGAAACATCGGACATTCCGATGTTTAAGGTCGGAATCTCCGATGTGGACTTAGAAAGATTTTGGATATTGTTGTTGCTTTGAAAAACTCTCTGGAATTATCGGAATGTCCGATGTGCGATATCGGACAGTCCGATATTCACTTAGACATTTTCCAAAGTTGCTGAGTTCGTTGAAATCTCTCTGGAAACATCGGAACATCCGATGTGCGAAATCGGATAGTCCGATGTGTGCTTTTTCTCGGCTTTTTGAATTTTCGAGTGGAGTTGATCTGAAACTTGCATCGACGGATAGTCCGATGTATATCATCGGATAGTCCGATGTGGTCCGACACGAGGCGAAACGGCTATATTTTGTGTCTTGGCTATAAATACCCCTCTCTTCCTCATTTACTTCACCAACCCGGTGTCTTGAGCATTAACTCTCCTCTTGCTATTTTCTTGGTCAATATTGCTCTCTCTTGAGTCCTTCTTTGAGAAATTTGTTGAGAGATTTGGGCAAGTGTTTTCTAGTGCTTTGTTAAAACCGTGAAAGTCCATTTGAGCACTAGGGTGATTTTCAAGAGTGGATCTACACTTCATTTATTACTCTTGGAGATTGAGGTCTCCTAGGCGGCTAGGAGTCACCGGTGAGCTCCCGATCTCGTGTGGGAAGCCACTGGAGTTTGTGAAGGTCCGATTCCACCTCCGCAAGGAAAGGGATCAAGAAGTGAACCGCGAGTGCTTTGTGCAACAGGAGGATCGTGGTCGAAAGGACCCGGCTTTGTGCCTCCTCAGCGAAGACGTGGATCTCCTCAAAGATCCGAACTTCGGGAAAAATCGATGCCTCACTTTGGTTTGTGAGTTTATTCTCTTGTCCCCTTTTGTGATTTGATCAAGTCTTTGGGGGATTCAAGTGTTTGGTAGTTACTTGCTGTAGTTATTGGTTGATCTAATACTCTGGTAGTTGATTTAGCTCAGAAATTTCATTTGGTAGAAATCTAGCCTCTCTACTTTCTCAGATCTACTTTTTAGGGTTTATTGCGCTCTGATCGGATAGTCCGACTTGCCATATCGGATAGTCCGATATAAATCGGATAGTCTGATATCAAAGTCGGATATTCCGATAATTCCGCTGCTAATTAGGATTTAAATTTTATTAACGCCTATTCACCCCCCCCCTCTAGGCGACTTTATCGATCCTTCAACTTGCTTCTTGAGTTCATCATTTTCAACAATTAAATTTTCATGACATGAGCTAGCACTAGAGCATGATAAATCAACTAAATCATCACATGAAGTAGATATGCTCGATTTTTCTACATGAAATGAGCCAACGTCTAATCTAGGCAAAGCATCAATAATCTTACATTCAATTCCAATATCATTTGAGGGCTTTGAATGATCCTTGGCAATGAGAACCTCATGAGCTTCCTTTAGCTCCTCATAAGAATTTTTAAGAGAAAGAAATTCTTTTCTCAAAACCTTAAATTTTGATTTTTCTTTGCCAAGGTACTCATTTAAATCCTCGAGCATATCCATTAACTCATCATATGAAGGTTCATTGTCGTCATTTGAATTTACCTTGACATCTCCTTTAGCCATAAGACATAAAGGAGTGACGAATGGTGATGAAGCCTCTTTGATAGCAATGCCGGCAAGCCCCTTCTTCTTTGAAGGAGCTTCATCTTCGGATGAGTCGGAGTCTGAGTATTCTTCTTCGGAATCCCATTCTCCAATATGAGCTTCACCCTTGCCATCCTTTTGGAACTTCTTGAATATCTTCTTCTTGCCTTGAAAGAATTTCTTCTTCTTAGGTGATTTATCTTTGTCATCCTTCTTCTTAGGGCAATGCGAGGCTATATGTCCCTTTTCATCACATTCATAACACCGGATATTTGCATACCGGTTAGTGTTAGAATTTTGTCCTTTCTTGTACCTTTGCGAACCGCTAAAGCTCGATCGCCTTCTCATAAATTTCTTCATCCTTCTCACGAGGAGAGCCATTTCCTCCTCGGTGTCCTCATCTTCGGAGTCCTCATCACTTGACTCTGCCTTTGCCTTGAAAGCGATGTTTTTCTTCTTTAATGAGCTTTGTTCTAATAATTCCTCCTTGTCTTTCTTGTATAGCTCATTCGTGATGAGATTGCCGAGAAGTCCGGTTGGCGTCATTCTTGGCAATTCCGGCGAGTTGAGGAATAGAGTCACCAAGGTCTCATACTTCTCGGGAAGAGCCCTAAGCATTTTCCTGACAATATCAACATCACTCAAGGTCGTACCAAGACCCTTGAGCTTGTTAACAATATTATTTAATCTAGAGTACATTTCATTAATATTCTCATGAGGTAACATTATGAAGCTTTCATATTTAACTCTAAGTATATGTAATTTAGCTTCCTTAACAGTGGAGGTTCCTTCATGAATTTCTGATAAAGTATTCCAAATTTCATGCGCGGTTTCTAAATTACTTATATGATTAAATTCATCCGCATTTAACGCACCAAAAATAGCATTCGTAGCTTGAGCATTAAGATGAACAAATCTTTCATTTTATTCGGGTGTAAGGCGGGATCACCGGTCACAACATATCCTTCATTAACAATCCTCCATATGTTGGGATTCATAGCCTTAAGGTAAACCGTCATACGTATTTTCCAATAAGCATAATTTGTGCCATCGAAAAATGGCGCCTTGCCTATAGACACCCCATCACTAGCCATCCTTACTCTTAGGCGGTAAAACCCGAAATAAGAGTCCTTGCTCTGATACCACTTGTAGGATCAAGGATACCGACTAGAGGGGGGTGAATAGGAGGTTTTTAAATTTTAATCACTAAGGTCAAGATTAATATTTCTAAGCACAAGTGATAAGTATGGCAATATCAATGTCGAGCAATTTTAGTGACTACCAACTAAAATTTCTACTCAAATATATCAATGACAACACAAGCAACACAATGATGATCAATTTACTAGAGGCAATTTAAGACTTAAGCAAGTAGCACTAAGATGATCAAATTGCTAGTATTAATTCAAAGGTAATAACAATGCAAACCACAAATGAGGAACACTTGGATTTTTATCCGTGGTCTCGGAGACTTCTTAGGTCTCCCTATTCCACGTTGAGGTGACTTGAAAACCTTCAAGCCGGCTCCACTTGCTTGAGCCTTCCCGATCACTAGAGGTAGCTCTTCCCCGCTCCCAGGCGAGCTCCTTGCCTTCACAACAATCGGGCCTTCACAAGCTTCTTTGTGAAGATCTCGAATCCACACGCCTCAAGCCGTCTAGGAGGCGGCAACCTCAAGAGTAACAAGTTTGGCGCTTGCTTGAAGTCAATTTGAGTGTCTAATGGCTCACACTAAATGCAACACTCAATTTTCTCTCTTCTCTAGCACTTAATGTGAATTGAATGCTCTAGAGGAGGAGGAACCTTTTACTCTGACTCAAGTGTGTTCAATAGTGCCCAAGAGTGCTTTAGATGGCGGTGGAGGGGTATTTATATCCCCACCCACTAAAACTAGCCGTTGAACCACTTAAACCTAACTCAACGAGGTTTTGGTGCTACACAGCCCATGTAGGGCAGTAGCACCGGTTCAACTCAGATCGATGAGTGTCGAGCAATTAATGTCTTGACATAGCGTTGAGCGAGAAATCCGGTGCTACCGCCCATGTAGGGCCCAGTATGCCAGGTTCTGATTTTCACCCACCGAGGTACTCTCTGGAAAAATGACACCGGCGTGAGGGCGGTGCTACCACACCCCAGTGCAGGGATACAATGGTATTATAGCACCGCCTCGTTGGATTCCGAAAGGGAGTCTCTGGAATTTCTACACGGGTGGAGGCTCGGTGCTACCGCCACTCCGTAGCAAGAAGTACCATCTTGTGATAGCACCACCTTTACGGTTCCGAAACCTCCTTCTTGATTTTCAATGCATTCACTAGTGAGACTCTATATGCTAGTGTATAAGTGTAATTAACCAACATTGATCCTTTGAACCTTTGAAATCACTCCAATCAAAAACATCAAACCCTCTTAATAGAACGGCCCTATTTCTAGCAATCCGATCTTTTCACCAAACTCCGAGATTGGTAAAATGACTAGAGAAATTTCCTTAGATTATTTACCTTGGATTTGACATTGCACTTTGATCCTCTTTTCTCCATTTCCATGCACCACGATTATCAACTCTTGAGACTAACCTATCTCAAATACACTCAGCAAACAAGTTAGTCTCCTGAGAGGGATTGTCATTAATTACCAAAACCACGAAAATACTTTTTGGGGGCCTAGATGCTTTCACCTCTGCAACTAAATGCCATAGAAGAAACATGGTGGAATAGGAGGCGAGGATAAATTCAGCGTACCATGGTCATCTCGATCACCGTGATTCACATCCCAAGAGGACCCAGGCATGGGGAAGAACATCACCGGTAGCAACTTATGCATTGCCATGACGGCTGTGTGACGAAGCACAAGTGCATTGAGACCATGCATCTTGGCAGCCTGCGCCTTTCTATCGCCGCAGTGATAGAATTGCGCCTCCGTAGTATGCTTCAGCAGGGGACTCGAATTGCACCGGTGTAGAGCAGTAGGAGTAGGTTTCTTTAGTTATGTACTCACGCGCCATGCTGAGACTGACAGTAGGAAAACACATGGATAAGAAGGAAAGAAAAGCAATAAACAATACTTCATGTGGTGTGCAAGATTGGCTACCTACTTCCTAAATGTTTGATTCTTGATCTGAGATCCTTAAGATGGCTATGTAGTCATTTGAAAGTTGTTAGTTGTCACCGTTTTCCCAACCAAGGCAACGTTACCGATTGTTCAGCATCAATTTCCTGCATATGATATTTAGCAAATACAGCTTTCGTGAGCTAATTTTGTAGAACAAATCTCTTGAGTGCAACGGGTCAGTAGTGGAAGTGTCCTGTTGATTGTCTGATAGCAATTGTGAGACTCATTTCCACATTAAATCCTCGACAAAGATTTCCTAAAGACTTGTAATTCAACCACCACGAAACAAACTCCTTTTCACCATTCTCGTAGTTCTTGAGCAACCGATAAAGGTTGGATCCCACCACCATAATGTGTGTCCCCAGTTTATATTTCATTTCCAATATAGCTCTTGTAATAGTGCAAACAGACTGAACCCAATCCAACATAACGCAAAGGTGACACAACATGTCAATGACCATGCTAATAAGACTCGCCAAAGACGAGTCAAGCCGTCAGGGCAGTCTGGCTAGCCCACGACCCATCATGCCTGTGTCGTGGCACGACGCCCAGGTAACTTGGAACCAGATTTTACTTGGCATGTCTTTATATTTGAGGGATTGGCCCACTAGTCAAAGACAGTTTGAGGTCAATTTTGTTGTGTGGACATCCCTCGTGGTTATGTCAAGGGTTTTCCTTTTCTTTCTTCTTTTTCCGTTGGTCGTTATGTGCCACCATAGCCTATACCTCTTCAAAAAAATCACCCATCTATCGAATTGGTGAGCCCTCACAGGGCGCAATCCTTGGTGTCCAATTGTGTTGTCGTAAGCAAGCCCCCCATGGTCCTTGCGGACTAGATTTGCCACCGCCGGTGACTACTAGGATGAGAAGAGGTACCTATTAATGGAGCTATTGGAGGAGGCGATGACGTTTGACATGGAGGATGAGTTCCTGGCAAGGCTGGAGAACAAGCACTGGATGAAGAGATCGAGAAGGAGCTGACCGTGAGCCTGGACAACATCCGGGTCGAACCTCAACTCGCTCATCAAGGATATGGAGCTTGCCCACCAAGGCAGAGGAGCAGGCCTGGATGAACAAGGTCGACGCCACCATCTTCGAGGAGTACAAGGAGCTTGTTAGGTCAGGATATGGAGCAACGAGGAGCTCAACCTAGGTATCTCCAGCTAGCGGAAGTGATCACTTTTCTAATCCCTGTGATCTCATTTTTTGCAAATCTAGCACCTTTCTGAGTGCAATTGCAAAACTAGATCCATCCTCACAGCGGGAGGTGCCTCCCGCGCTCGTCAGCCATGGCAAGCCCTCCCACTCTCACCGGCCACAGGAGGCTGGCTCCCATGCCGCCCCTCTGCAGCAGGCCATGTCCCGCGCGTGCCCGGCCACGACAGGTCGCTGCCCCCGCGCCTAGCAACCGCTGCTCTTGCGCTCGTCCTGGCCAGCCACGCTCACCAGCTGTCGTGCTCCTCGGGCACGGCAGCAAGGCTCTCGCTCTCCTCGGGCACAGTAGACAATAGGTGTCGTATGCCATGCCTTTCACGGTAAGGAAGGATGCTAGATTTGCAATTGTGTTTAGGAGTGCTAGATTTACAAAAAATGAGGTCACAGGGGCTAGAAAAGTGAAATTTTCTAGCTAGCAGACCACCTCCTCCAAGTGCACATGGGGATTTGGCTTCGGGATCGAGCACATGGCAGGACATGTATAATAGTGTAATATCAGCTGTTTATATGTTTTGCCATGTAATATCTTTACTGATATAGAAAAAGAGGAGAGAGTATAGCTATATCTTTATAAAGTGGAGACCGTATAGATAGCATAAAACAACATTACGTGAGTTATTATATATAATAAACACTTTTTCATACTATAATTAAAAGATTGTATAATCTCATAAAGACAAACTTGAGATATCATCTATTATAGAAGTTATATTTAGTTTTATCTTTAGATGATATAGAAAAGTATATAGACGGTAGATATCTCTACTTTTATCATAGTATAGAGAAGTATATAAACAGCAGATGCCGCTATTAGCCTATTATTGTACATGCTCCAATAGAGGAATTGAGGAACACCAGGAAGTGATCTGCCAAGTTGCCTGTAGATTTTGCCCTTGCTATCCTTAGGACAAAAACAACGCGGACAAGCTCACCTGCACGTACAGCCAAATTTGGCGGACCTTACTACTATCGAATAACACGGCAGATTTGAAGCATCAGCATTAGCATATGGGGATCCACGAACAGGACGGGTCCCCACAGGCCACATATCGGCGAGCCCTGATTTCAGGCTCATTGTACAGTAAATTACACGACGTGTTCACAAGTTTCAATCAACCATCAAGCGAGTCTCTCGAGTCTGTAGGTTCCAACTAAATAAATGTGACTGAGATCAAACAAAATTGATGACTAGCAGTACCAAAGTGGAGTGAAGCAATCGGATGAATTCCGGATGTGGCTATCGAATTATGTCATTCAGCCATTGCCCAACTAGGATTATACAGGTGGTAAACGCAAATAAATTCGAAAAGACCAACTTACTCCAAAAAAAAAAAAAGACGCCAACTTATAGAGATGCCAGTGGCCCTATGCTAAGGAGCTGGCTAAAGAAATGGTTGGTGTACAGGTACAACAAAAACAAGCGATCTGCCTGGCCCTGGATCTTGAAAACCTGCAGGGCTAGCTCACTGCCAAGAATTGTTTTTACGCATCAACACAAGTTCATCCAATCTGATTCCTCGGAGCTATTTTGTAATGTCGATGTGATTTTCCAAGTCCCATACCACAACCTTACCGTCCAATCCTGCAACCACGAGGTAAGGCATGTCAAAAATATGTTCGAACACAAAGCTGGAAGAACTGGTGCAGGTCAATTCTATATAATTTAAACCTGATGTGCTGAACCGTTTGACTATACTGTCATTTCCTTTTCTCAACGGTACGATGCAACTGAGAATATAAAGAAATTGTATTAATATCATAGATAACAGCACATCACTCGAACTGAAAAGGCAGGAAAATAGAGAAACAAGGGAGCGTACGTTATGCAATTCTCATGAGCACCGCCACGAGGCTTTGATGGTTCAACAGTGTCACTGCTTGTCCCTTGCTTTGACTGGCAATATAGCTTTCCAAGGGCTTCAGAGAGCTGAAATATATATTTTATTCTGCATTAGATCCTGTGTAACGGTGAGTTCTTCAACTCAGACAGCTATATAATTTAAGTAGACTACACTAAGGATTGAAATCTCGTTTTCGCTCTAAATATCGTCCGTAGCGGAGAAACGAAATCTCGGCGAGATCTCGCCATTTTAAACAAATTCTGGATGAAATGTAAAAACAGAATTTGAATTCCAGTTTTTTTCCGCACACGGTAGGACAGAGATCTCGAACGGTTTCGCTGAGATCTCGACAAAATTGGATGGCGTGAAATCCGATTGAAACAAAATCAAAAAATTTTGAAATTTTTCTAGAGATCACTGACACATTGATGATGTTGCCATAAAAATTTCAGATATGAAGCCCGTGGAATTTAAAAATGCAAACATCACTACTGCCCTGATAAAACGCTGACCGACAATTTTGAACCAAATGAAAAATGGGACAAACCACGTTAGAAATATTTGTAATTTTTTGTGCATGATTCAGCCATATCATTAATCTTTCCATAAAATTTTCAGGTAAAGGTGAAGCTCGAAGGATTTTTAAAAATTCGGATAGCGGTGATGTCCAGATGGAAAATGGTTGAAAGTACATTAGAAATTTTTGAAATTTTAATTGGATGATTGTAATGCATCATTAACCTGGAAAAAATTCTTAAGTTCTCCTAAAAATTTTAGGTCATGATCAAACTGGAAAAAAATTTATAAAATTCTAACACAGTTACTACCTTATTTATGCTCATTATGTTTTTTGTTTTTTAAATATAACAAATCAACTTAAAATATTTTGGAAATTGTTCTGTGCGATCCTACACTTGTTAGTATGGTGCCATAAATTTTTCATAGCATGAAAAAGCTTCTACAATTTTATAAAAATCTGACAGTATTTCTACCGAAATTTTAAAAAGTCTAAAAAATGGTTTTTCGACAAATTATCATGGAAGATAACTTTTTTCAGGGTAATGACCTAAATCCGGTCAAGTCCGGGCATCAAACTTCAAATTCGGGTTAAAACCGAGATACCAGGTGGTAATAGCAGTATCTCGCTGAGAAAAAATGAGATCATTGTAGCAATACGAATTTTTTGAATTTTTAAATTCAGCTGGCAATACTACATTTCATCTAACTCCGGAGAACGAGATCTCATGAAATCTTGCCTAGATTTCTAACCCTGGACTACACCACTAAATTGTTGTCCTGCAAATTTGGCTATAAGAAAACAGTAACTGGCAGAATAACATGTAGCCTTGCAAAAGCTTCAGGGACCTATCTATTTAGTTTCAGCATTCAAAAGGGGAAAACTACACGTCAAAAATTTGACCAGTTTGCAAGTGACTGTTCCTAACTGATCAAAAATTTGAAAGGTTTGACATATAAATAGGTCAAACACATGGCAAACCAGATTATTTGTATAATCCGGTATTTCTCTCCTAATTTAAATAATTTTGATACCCAGAAGTGCTTTTCACTATCCATATTGCAAAAGTAAAGGCAATTACAGACCAGCACACTCCCATTAATGTTACTACAGTACCACAGCTGAGACAAAACAAAATAGCTGTGGTTGTATAAATTCCCCACTTTAACCAGAAACATAAATGTATGTTTATAGCATGAAAAGTAAACCCAGAATTTGATAAACACTAAACTATACTTTTAAGCATGGGGCGCATTATAGGAATAGCAATTAGTGGCCAACTGCCCGCGAACAACACATGCGCCAATTCACATATGAGCATACAATTAACACAATTCTACAGTCCACTAAGAAGCAAAACTCTCAGTTATCTAATAAGAATACGGGTTTGCTCCTCTTTGTGAAAGGGAGGAAGAAAGAAAGGTGAACTGACCAACATGTTTTTTAAACAAAATAGTGATACTGGCCAATTGGATGCACACCTTTATCAATTGAATTTGCTATTCTCTAGAATTTTGACAATAGTGGGGAAGAATCTTGAGTACTAACAAAGGAAAAACCAACTTTGTAGAACTAACCGAACACCACGTCAGGGCATTTAACACCCATGCATGCATATAGCCAAGAAATAATTTAACCCGCACTCAACCATTCAGGAAGAGTTGGTTCACCTTACTCCTACACATGCAGATGAAGGACAGAACAACCTCGTGAACAGAGTGTGGCCCTGTTGAGCATATGCGCAGGTACACCCTATATCAACACCGTTGGTTGAGCCGTTCCTACCTGAGATATGAGTTAAGAAAGGACTACGCGGTGATTAAAAGCTCAGGCCTATGGTCTGGCAAATCATTGCTTAACATTAAACTAGGTCCACTTCTCAACAAAGCTTTTCCTTGCTTCCACTGTCTCTGCCTGACATTAAACAAGGTCAGGTTAAATTTCAGTAAGGTTAAAAAAAAAGGCCCAGTCTTGGGTATAGTATCTCCTTCGTATGGTTCAATGTATTGTTAGACTATATGTCATATTTCATGGAAAAGATCCATATGAGCTCTGATATCCTCGCCGTACAGTTTTTTCAAGATATCAGCCATGATTAGCTTTGTTTATTTGCTCCCGGAAAGAAAGCTCTTAGGGCAATAAATAACAAAGCCAACTGCTTACTCCATCTCTTATCCATATCACCTAGAGTAAGCACTAAAGCCACTTGTACAATAGATATCTCTAAAAGTTGGCCCTAGATGTTGTGCATTAACTATCTCTTCTCTCTTCTACATAACTAATCTACCTATACTCACATGCAATGCTTCCTACTAAATAAGAGCCAGCTCTCTTCTCTCTCCTCTTTTACCACTCTTCCATATACGAAAAAACTAACATGGACATACTAAAAGTAAGCTGAGGTAGCCTTATTGTACATGCCCTTAGGCTAGGCAGTTTAAAGGCAGGATTAAACAGTGATTACCCTAGTTCTTGACTTCTTGTGGCCTATAGGAATTCTCTTTCTTTTTTGGTCTTGGTGCAGCTCCCACACAATAAGAAGAACCCCCTAGTGTCTCTTTGGAACTCCCACCAGAGATTCTCAACACCTTTTCACACAGCTTGAACCATGGGGGAGAGAAGGTGCAGGGATTTTGAGTGGTTTTCACATATTTTTTTATGTAGGCTTGACTTGAGACATGTTTTTTTGCAATGTCTTAAATAAAATTTAAAATGAATTTCATTTTTCAACCTGCTCTCAGAAACAGCAAATTGATTCCTCATTAACTGCATTATACACAGAAAGCTATCACATTCTATGCCATTTTTCATCACAAATGATTCCAATAAGAATGTGAAATCATCAGGCACCTAGTCTAATGTTAAGCAAAGGCTTGTCAGCCCATAGCATAGGCAATTAACCACTGCAATCCTATCTTAACCATCTTGTATTCCGGAGAGGAACGATATAACCAATGGCACAGAAAAACAGTGTACCTGCACCTATGCTCAGTAGGGCCACACTCCATGTTTCATACATATTTGTTATGATGCGAAAATGAAATCTCTCTCTCTCTCTAGAGCTCTCTCTAGAGTTTGCTGCAAACTCTATGCCCTGGCATGATAGTCATTTTTTTACCTTTTGTTATTAGTACTTGGTAATGCACTTGAACTGTATAAACTGGGAGCATACAATATGGCTAGAAAGATAATAATGACTAAACTGAACAACTATGATAATTTTGCATATGCATGGTTCTATAAAAGCTAGTAGAGTAAAAAAAAGTAGTACCTCCTACAATTCAGACAGAAAAAAAAGCTAACCACTAGGGGCCTAGAATGATCACTGTGCAACTTGAGCATGTGGAAGCATTACACCTTCTTAAGCAGCAACTCTATGTCATTCGCGTTTTAAGTTGGTCCAAATCCCAAAAACCAGCGAAGTAGTGAATGGTTGAGATAAAGAGTGTTCACTATGCCTGGGCTCAGCTGCATCTTTTTGCAGAATGAATAACACCCTCATATATAACAGCATAGCAACAGCAAGGCATAACAAACATATAAGCCTCCACTAACATGAATTAATGAGAGAGAAAGTGAGAAAGAGAGAGACCTGTGAGGCTTTTGATGTTGATGGAGTAACTTTCCTTTCATCCAAGTATCTGACAAAACTCCTACAGGACAAAAATATACATTAGGTTAAAATCATGGTCATAAAACTCTAAAGAATTAGGTGACAAGACTGGATGTCAGAACTACTAGCATATCCTGTAATAAGAAATGTTATCAAAACATTGAGCAAAAGAAGAATTTGCATAGGCAATATGAGATTAAAAGAATTAACATGCTTAAGGTCATAACGTGCCTCAATGTGAAGCTAGCAGTTTACATAGTTTTTATAGGAAGCAATGGCTGAGTTTAACAAAAAAGAATTGCTATGTACATCTATGCTTACCAAAGTCCAGTCTCGTCTGCAGCAAAGATCATAGGATTGCAGTCAAATCCAACACCAATTACCATCCTTTCAGAAACAAAAAGAATCTGAAATTTCGAAGAGTTCACTCAATATTATGAACTGTAGAAATCATCACATGCAACTAAATACTAGCCAAAGGGAAAATGCTGACCCACATCACGGAGAGGCAGATCACGCATTGCCAAATTTTGTGCAGCCGGAGACGTTTCAACATCGTCAATGAAATAAATTGTGGAATTGTGCCCTACCAATCAAAGAAAACCCATCAATTCAACATCTGTAAGATTTTGCATGGAAATCTGAAAATATTTATAGACTCTGTGTGGATATATCGAAGGGCCAATTTTCCCATGAGGGAACCAAATCCATTCGGAAAGAAAGAGATGAAAATAAAACTTCAAGATGCCACTCATAATCTCTATAGAGGTTAAAATGCTCGATAGGAGACAAGGTGAACTATGGAAGGCCTGAGAGTGCTTTTCTTAATTGAAATACAAAAAAAAAGGTATGTCAGAAGTTCAACTACTCTACCGAGAACAAAGAAAACCCTTACAAGTAATAGTGCAATTATGCATGCCAAATGGTGTGGTGAAAAACAATGCAAATTAGACAAACTTTTAGAAACAAGAAACTAGTAGGAGGGAGAACCTGCATAGGCCAACGTTTTTCCACTTGGTGACCACCTTACACCAAATGCCCATGTAGATGACAGATCAAGTTGAGCAATTTGCTGCATCCAAATAGGAGAATGTTACATGGATGATCAACCACTACAACAGGCAAAGAACATAGTTCCAATAACAAATATCGCAAGCATAATACATCTTGTAAAACATTCTGAATCATAATTTGTTCATAGGTTCTTAGCATCTCAGGAATGACCAAATAAAAGAGTTGGGCAAGCATGTCATACAAAAAATAAGCCACCATATGGTTTGAAAAAACTTCGTGAATCAGCAAATGAAGTATTATTATTTGACTGTAGATGGGGTGCAAAAAAAAAGATGACAGACATGATATAACATCGTTACTATTGGTAAAAAACTAAAAGCCATAGACATTCAATTGCATGTGATTTAGCGTAAGAAGTGAGGAAACAAAGAAACAAACATATTTGAATATCACACAGGGAGAAGTGAGGAAACAAAGAAACAAACAAACATATTTGAATATCACACAGGGACATACTGCGAGACATATAGTTACATTCCAACAGATGGCATATTATGAACTAACAGATCAATAACTAGCAAATACCTCTCCGAATTTCCTATCAGTAGAAGTGCTCGCTTGTGATCCCCTGGTCAGAAGGGAAAAAGTATATGAGACAACAAAAGCATTTGGAAGTCCTAATAGGTATAAGAATGCCAAGTTCCACCTTGTGTCTACACCCTTGATGAAAGTGGAGAATACTCTGCATTTACCATCAGTAGATGTTGTTGCAAGATGTATCTGAAGAAACACAATATTACATCCAGTGGAAACAAATCTTGCGTATACATTACAATACCAGTTCCTACAAAGATATTTCACATCTACAACAAATAGAATTGCATCGAGTTCTTCCAATCATCTCTATGGTAGCAATGGGAGATATGCATCTCGCAAGTGCCAGACAAACACCATATATAAACACAACTGTAATGAAAGCACACCATAAATAACTGTGTTTTCAGTTTCCCTACTAAAGATTCCTGTTACTTCAGAGAGAGACATAATAACATGCTCACATTGTTTGGATGCCAGGCAACACAGGTGACAGAAGATTCATGCTTCTTCCTAATAACCTTGCTAATCCACCTGCAGAAAAAGAAAATGCATATCAAGAGTAACATGTCAACCTCACTAATTGCATGAACTAAATCAGTAGAAAACATGTTCATCAATTGGGATATTTGACATGACTAATGGATAAATAAGGTAATCGAAAATTAGTAGTCAACTAATACAGTGGCAGAGATCAATACCAGTTGTTCTCTTGCTCGTAGTAGCAAATGCACACAGACTTAGCACCACTTCCCACAGCAAACTTATTTTCTGCGAACATAGAAAAATAAATAAATTTAAAGGGCACAGGTCACAAGCTTGTAGTTATTCAGCAATAGAGATAGAGAGAGAGTCTGCTACTCAAAAGTGCTTGGTATAAGTATACTTAGCTCCCAAGTGATTTTGTTCTTTCGACATATCATGCATAGTGTTGCCAAGTGCCAACAAAGTATGACAGCAAGGCTGAGAATCTGAGTTAGTAATGCATTCGGGCATCTCATATTCAAGCATCACAGGCCTGAGAAACTTAAAATTTGTGCTAAAATAAATGGAAGTACAAATGTTTCACTTATTGTTAGTAGCTCACTAGTTAATGTCCAGCTATGTTCTATCAAGGATCCAAGTTGATGAGAAGCAACCAAGAAATATAAGTTCAAAAGATTGAAATTGTGTGAAACAAACAACAGGAGAGCATATAAACTTGGAGAATCTGTTCATTTCAGCAGCAAAAGAAGAAAATCCAATTTGTTTGGAATGGAAGTACAAAGGCAGGCAGGCTATCAAGAGAACCTTTTGGGCTCCACTGAACACACAAAGCTGCACGGTTTAGCTTGAGAATAACGAGGGTAGGTACCCAATCGTGTCCTTCTTGTGTCCAAACATATCTGCAGGTAATAGAAGACAAAAAAGGAAAGAAACAAGTATTTATCTACTCTTGGAAAGAAGCACAATATATTGACTTGATCGTTAGAAAATTAAGCCTCAATGAATACTTACGAATTTCTATCATGTGAAACTGTCACAATTTTATTGGAAGAACTACTCCAATCTATTCCAGACACTATTTGATCATGCTACAAGATTAAAAAGAAAAGAAATAAGATAATGAAATACATGGTTATTAGACACTAGCAAATGAAAATATTTGATGAAAGAAAAAGAGAGAGCTCTAGTGCAGAAGCTATGGCAATTGTAACACATAAACAGGGATGTTTACCTTTGAAAGAACATGAAGTTTCTCCCACTTGTCTGTGAAAAACTTATAGATATGTACTTCATTGTTATTTGGACAAAAGGCAACCACTGGAAGAGAGAAAGGTTCCCAGTCAAGTTAAAGCCCAGTTGATACAGCATATTGCATTTATAAATTGTAGAAATGACAAAACACCTGAAATATTTTAGCAGTATTATAAGGCAAGCGATGATGTGTTCTTAAATTACAGTTCGCATTTTGCCAGTACAAGCATATTGTATCATCTACACACTAGCTAGTAGCAGAGAGACGTATTTCCAACTGTTTTCAAAAGCACAAGAGCTCATGCTAGGTAACAAGATTAAGGTGTATGCATCAATACGTGCATCGGCACAACTAATGGAAAACGCCAAATTTTGGTGAAATTTGATATTTTTGTTCTAAATTGCCCAAAGTCATTCGCTGACTAAAACGTTAAAAAAGAACTCTATTTACACAGTGCCCCACGGCCACGAGAGGGTTTCCAAAATGAACATCTAAACCTCGCTGTGATTGATCCATAACACTTGGTATTACTCTTTACTAAAACCACCATAACACAGCATTTATCTTACACCATAACACAGCGTCACGAAATGCTATTGCTGCCACCGATGCCAGTACCACCACCATGCCGAATCAGGCAACACACACCTCATGAATGGAAACCCAGATGATCACTCTACGGAATAACAGGCCCTCCAGTTGTTCCTCAAATAAGCTGCAATTAAAAGGATTGAAACGCTACTCCATGAGCTGACCGAAACCCTAGAAATCCGATTCCGAATTCGACGCTGTGCTAACCTGACTCGCTCGGTTTAAGGGATGCGCGGGGATTCGGAACCAAATCAAACGGGAGACGCAGAGCAGTGAGATCTAGAGCGTAGGGGAGAGGGCGCAAGAGAGAAGAGAGAGGAGGAGGGGTGTTACTGGAGTGGTCGGCGCTCCATGCGTGGCAGGTGATGCACTCGGCGAACTGGTGGATCGCCGCCGCGGCCATCGGAGAAACGCGAGCCCAGCGGCAAGGCGAGGCGAGGGGGGGATAGGGAGGCTCGAGGCTGGAATTGTTAAGGCCGTTAGGCAAGGCAAGGGTGGTGGTAAGGCGGCGCGCGGGGAGAGGAGGACTAGGCGACGGCGCGCGGGGAGAGGAGGACGCGGCGGCGGGTGGGAGGAGGCGAGGGGAGGCCGGGAGAGAAGAGGAGAGGAGGGGAGGGGGCGGCCGGTGGGAGAGTGCTGCGAAATCACTAATTTGCGGACGCCCGCAGCAAACGAATCGCGCGGTGGGGATTGGGAAGGATTCGAGCCCATGTTTGAGTTGCTCCCTTCTCTGTTTTCTGCCGGTGAATCTTGAGCAGTGTTTCAACACAGATGCCAGCTTCTCGTCGTATCCAGGGACCAACAACTTAGAGCATATTTGATAATGCATATCTCTGTTTTCTGCCGGTAAACTTTCTTGAGAATAAAAAATAACGTGGATGCCAGCTTCTCGTCGTATCCAGAAAGTTGAGACCAACTCTTAATTTAGAAACTACTCTGCATTATCTGATTGTTGCGGTTAACCGAGGTCTCTTTGGTAGAATGCGTGGGAAAAAAATATCTACTCATAAATGTGTTAAGTTTATACCATTGTATGAGTTGTCTCTAACGCTATCTATAAAGGATGATCCATCTAATAGACTCTTAATTATTGCGAACCATTGTACATGCTCTATTCATAGAATTTTCAAACTACTAATCTGCATTATCCGATTGTTGCGGTTAATTGACTCTTATCGCTGTCACTGGGCGCACACACGAGAAAATACAGCGCGATCATACCAATTTGGCTCTTAGAACGATGTATTCTTGTATCCGTCTATACCGCCCTATCATTTTGGATTTAATATAATAATATATATTATATACATGTTTAATTATATATGTATCAAATTTCACTTCTAATATTACTTCAAATACATAGTATTACCATCAAACATAACATATAATTCAATAGACGATATTATCAATTCCACCAAGATGATGGTATGGTATAGTATTGTTCAAGAATCGAAGCTCGATTCATAGCTAGTATTGATGGCATCGAGACCAAATTATCATGTCGGCGTTTTGGCCCTCGTAGAATTAATATAATTCATATATATTATTGATTTTATTATGAATAAAAATTTTTAGTTTTCTTTTCTAGTTATTTGCAAATTGCAAGACATCAATATTAAAGTAGAATATTAAACTAAAATACTTGAACAAATACTACTCAATTAATCAAGTAATAAACTAAGTAGTAAATACTATGTTGGTGACTTAGTGTACCTTATTTTGAGGGCGATACGTGAATCTTTCAATCATGATCATCGGTCATGTAAACAATAGATCAAAATGGTCTCTCTCGTAATTTTGTGTCACCGCCAAGGACCGCTAAAGACCACCAAGACCCGCCAAGGACCGCCATTTTCGCCTAGCCGCCAAACAAAGCCGCTAAGGGTGAATTCATTCGTTTATAATACCAACCGCAATATCGCCGCAATATCGTAGCTAAGTACCGGTGGTATCAAAGCCGTATAGTTTAGGTATAAAGCAGGTGTATAACAGCATTGGTAAGACTAGTACGGTAAAGTTGTAATAACTATGCTGACAACTCTCATGGTTAACGCCAACCTTATGCGCCCATCTAGGTGAATTACATGCCTACATGACCCTGCAATTGAGTTAACTGCATCAGGGAGTGTGAAGTGTAGCTGTGTCTCCTCAGTCAATTCCAGAGCTCCTTTTGTTGTCCTTGAGAGCACAGTCACAGAAACCAGTACTACTAATGTCTGTTTCTTGTTAGCAACATGATGTAAGTAATTGGGATCAACCATTTACATTTGCAGTTATTATAAGCTGCATCTTTGCTCCATCCTTCGTGCCTTCTACTAGTACTGCATTGTGCGATTTTCAGAAAAGACTGAGCATGAACAGCGCGAATAGGGGCTGCCTAACTGCACCAAGGATAGGCAAAATGTTCAATAAAAAATAACAACATGTATCATATGAGGCCATTATCCTATAATTCATATATTAGTGGAATATGTATGTACTCCCACTATGGCGAACAAGTGTAGGTGTGATTCGGTAAGTACCAACCGATCCTTGAAAAGTTCCTTGGCCTTCTTGCTTCTGTATTTTCATGGGTCAGAAGTTCTGAAGACATAAGGCAATTATTTTTCATATTAAAACGATAGTGTTGAATCTTTATGTGTCCCTTTGTTGATTACAGGAAGCAATCAGCAATAGTTTTCGCAAGTGATTGTTAGATTAGAGAATATTTTATTCTGCTATCGGAAGATGGTACTATATTACTTGTAGCACCTACGTGAAGGTTTGCAGTAGATATCATCTCCATTATTGCATTATTACGTGACTTTGAACAGCTTAATTTGCTGACAACTGGTGTACTAAACTGCGTAACATGAAATTTACCATATCCGCATCACAATGAAGCAAGATTGGAACATTCAGCAAATTTTTATCATTTGTGTCTCTGTCATTAGTAAAACCATGAGATCACTCAATGGATATTCTGAATGGTTCGACATTGTATTGTCTGCATAGAGTTACATACATCAACCAATTCATCTAAAACTTTAAGTTGAGGAGGAATAAGATGTAAACTCAAAGTGGGTCACAATCATTTTTTAAAAATATTGAATTGGCTGGGTTTTGAACTCAGGACTCCTTGGCTGTGAACCATATAGAGTTAGTTATATGTACTAATCACTTCACAAAAAATCTTAAGATGATAAAAAAAAAGTGGACAACAACAGTCCTATTCTCCCTCTCTTTCACAATTTATCAGATTACTGATACGAATAAGGAAAATGAACAATTTTTTTATAAACCAAATCAGTGGTAGACAAGTCGGCCGCATTTGGTCATATAACACAAAGCATGCGCTTCTTGCTTGGTCCTATTATATGTCATATACAATACAGCATTTTGTTTTTTTTTTGTGCTTTAGTTAGGCTTTGATCAGCTTACATTATGGAGTTGTTTATCCCTGTCAACAACCCCTGTGTTCCTTGTGATGAAAGACGGACACTTTAACCGAAGTTCACGGATGATTGCAATCAGTACAACAACTAACTACAGATAGGCAAGTAGGTGAGCAAACCATCAATGGAACAAAGGCACAAACAAGGACAAAAAGTTACCCCCAGGCCTCGATGCTGACTAGTGACTACTACTTCATTGGTGTGCATGCCCATTTGTTAGGTCACTGTGCTGAATTGATGCAAACAGAAAATACAGGACAATGAGCACTTGAATGGGTTCTTGTACCCTAGCTGAGCACTTGAATAGTTGAATGGGCCCTTGTACCCTAGCTGCTTGTTCTTTAGTTCAGAAGAGATCTCAACAATTAATGGGGATCGTACTACTTTACTTTCTTGTAGCACTTCCTAACCATCTTTTTTTTTTTACAAACTTACTAACCACCTTAACAGGAACTACTGGTGTCTTAACAGGCTTCCTGGTTGGTGAAAATGAAAATGTTCCAGAGCTTGTGTGCATTTCAAAGTAGCAGCGCCTGGTTGATACATAGAAATTCCCATGGCGAAACCATCTACCGAGCAAACCTACACCCAACTATCTATGAATCTATCGTAGGCGGCTAAAATGCTACTCTTCCTGTAATAGATAGCTAATGTTTTGAATATTGATATGGTCTTCAAAATATAGTATTAATCAATAATTTTTATTATAAAATATTTATATAACTTAATAAAATTATAATGTTATGAAAATGATTTTTGAGATAAATCTACACATATGATTTTCATATATATAATTTAAATATTTTAAAAACACATTGACAATCAATATTTTAAAAATTAAACTACTTCTGTATCCAAAACAATGACTATATGTGATTGAAGACTTAGCATTAGAGCTGAAAATGAGCCGAACTCGAGCGAGCTTGTCCCTCTAGGCTCGAGCTCGGTAAGGTTCGAACCGAGTAGAACCGAGCTCGAGCCGAGCTCAAGTTTGAGTTCGAGCCTCGACTCAGGCTCGAGCTCGGCTCGGTCCAGGCTCGAGCTCGGCTCGATCCAGTTCGGGAAGCTCGAGTAAGCTCAGTTATTTTGTAAGCTCGGTAGGTTCGGTAACAAGCTCGAGTAAGTTCGGCTCGAGAAAATTCGGTAATAAGCTCGAGAAAGCTCGATCCAAACTCGAGTAGGCTCGCGAACTATTCGAGCTCGGCTCGGTTAGGCTCGCGAGCTCGGGTTTGAGATCGAACTTCTCACAAGCCGAACTCGAATAACTCGCGAGTCTCGAGTTTTTTTTACCGTCCTAGTAGCATAGCTGGTATACAATTTAAACTCCTCCAACCAGCGAAGTCTGACCTGGCCAAAATCCTCCACGCGTCACATACGTGTCAGATCTCCCTAAACGTGGTCTATGGACCTGAACCAACCACGACCATCCATTCCTTTGATGGAGTCAGGGGCACCGATCGTAATAAGAATCAACGGTCGGTGATGACCTAAGTTCTACGGCCTCTGCACGGTGGGCCCCGGAGAATCGTGTCGCTAGACGCTTCCTCAGATCCTATCCCAGTGCTATCGGACGGCAAGAAACACCTGCCTGCACCGAGTCCACGAACCGAACACGTGCACGTAGTACAGGTCAACCGTTTCGAGTCTATGAACCGGGTCTACTTCAAAAGTATTGTGACCCCTCGTCTCGTCTCTTCTCCCTCGCGAGTCTCCCACCCATTAAAACGCACATTCTTTGATCCTCTCCTCTTGGTCCAAAATCAGCACCAATTCCAAAACCAAGAGGTACAATAACTCCCAAAAATTTCTCCAGATGGTTTGCCTCATCTGCATGCATCATTCTCTTAAGTATCTGCGTTGAAAAATAACTGATATTTTTCCCCACGCAATTCACCAATTTAGCGTTCAAGCATGGTTCTTTACTGTTTTTTTCCCCTTGAATCTTTTTTTGTTTTTGCAGAAGTAATTTAGTGGATTTTGGACTCGGAGCTTGCTTGGGAGATCGGTTTTGGTGTCGGAGGAGGGGATGTCTGGCCCCCTCGATCGATTTGCTAGGCCATGTGAGTATGAAGTGTTTCTTTCATATAGGACATCGATTTCCTGGGAGTTATGTTTTTGGTTCCTCTTGTTCTTTCTTGTATGTGTTTAGTTTCTTTGATATTGTGGCATTTAAATGGGTGCATATCTCGATGCTTGCACTCCTCAAGTCATTTCTTACTGGAGAAAATAATGAAGTTTGATTGTTTATAG
The DNA here is from genome assembly GCA_036346375.1 of Guadua angustifolia. Classification (NCBI taxonomy): domain Eukaryota; kingdom Viridiplantae; phylum Streptophyta; class Magnoliopsida; order Poales; family Poaceae; genus Guadua; species Guadua angustifolia. The sequence goes on from CM070508.1 coordinate 2,824,399, forward strand.
GATTTGGGGCTATAGAATCATGTTCTTAATTTAACACTTAAGTTTTAACTGTAAAAATTCAAATTTTATTTTATAAAAATCCCCACTCAGAATTCCAATCTTTTTCCAATTGTTCAAGTTTTACTTGGTCTCTTCGCCCGACAAGTTTGGCAGGAGGTTCTCCGCTTTATGCAGATCAGCCACTTTCCCCCTCCAAATCATGTAGCCCCGTGCAGCATCGAAGGATGGTGGCAGGTACTTAGGGTTTCTACCGATAAGCAGCGACGTAAACAAGTGGACGGAGTGGTGATATATGTCTTTTGGAACCTTTGGAAAGAGAGAAACAACAGGATTTTCAATGGTTCTTTCAGCTCCTCGACCCAGTTGGTTAGTTTTGTGATACAAGATGTCCACAACCGCAAAATTGCCTTCGCTCGCGATGCACCTCTTCCCCCCCACAAATTTCGAGTCTGATTGATGCCTATAAATCTTTCTTGGTCATGTTGGCGCTTTTGTTGCCCCCCTCTGTATTTCTAATCTCTAAAATCATCGATCCTGTATCATGACTGCTGTTATGGCTTTCCTCTATTAATGTACGGCAGAGCTCCTGCCCTTCCAATTCAAAAAAAAGTTTTACTTGGTCTCACTAGGTGGCATTATAGCTGATGCTTGAAGCTATTATCGTTACCAGAACTTACCTGCTTTTTATGAATATGCTATCCATGTGGTTCCTCTGGGTCTTTCTTATTGCATGCTGGTCTTCTGTTGGCCTCTGTCAGCTCTCCTACCTTTCCAGTTTGATGATTATTGCCAGTTTTATCCCTGTTACTCCTTTTAAAGGCACACGTCGAACGTTCGAACTAAGGGTTGATCCCTTCCTCTTAGCGCTGTTGCGAATTGTGCTCGATGGTTTCATTAATGTTTCTCCCGACTATGGTGCATATGAATTCACAAAGAAATTGGGTTGTGCTTAATTGGAATGTTAGAGGCCTCAATGATCCCAACAAATGTAACATTCTCAGAGCCAAGATTCAGGACTCCGGTTGTTCGATTATTGCCATTCAAGAAACCAAAAGAAATACCTTCAATCATTCCATCATTAAAAGTTTTGCCCCAAAGAGATTTAACCAATTTGCTTATTCTCCCTCTAACGGAGCATCTGGAGGCATTCTGATTGCTTGGATGGGCTCTAGTCACTCGGGACAAGTCATTTTCAATTCCTCTTTTGCCCTATCTATCAGGTTCACTTCTAAATTCAATGGGAAAGTTTGGACTTTAATCTCGGTTTATGGCCCTTGTTCTGGCCAGGGTAAATCTGAATTCTTTAATTGGTTTTCAAACCTTTGCATCCCTGACAATGAAGATTGGATTATTATGGGAGATTTTAACCTTTATAGATCCCCCCAGGATAGGAATAAATTGGGGGGGAGGTCCTCTGATTCTCAGCTTTTTGACGATATTATTAACTCCATTGGTCTTATTGAAATCCCGCTTAAAGGTAGGAAGTTCACTTGGAGTAACATGCAAAGCAATCCTTTATTGGAGCAATTGGATTGGTGTTTTACTTCGATGCATTGGACCCAGTCTTTTCCTGGAACGCTTTGGCTTCCTCTGGCGTAACCATGTCGATCACATTCCATGTATTGCTCAAATCCGTGCGGATATTCCAAAGGCGGTTATTTTCAGATTTGAAAATCTCTGGCTTGAGCGGGCTAATTTTCTCAAGTTAGTGCAAACATCCTGGTCTCAATCTAATATTCAGACTTCCTGTGCGGCCAACAGTATCAAACACAAATTCGTTTGCCTTCAGACTCAGCTTCAGAAACTGAAGACTAGCATGTCTCTTATCAGAAGACAGATTTCTAATTGCAATGATTACATTGATGTGCTTGACAAAATGGAAGAGTTCAGGCCTTTACACACTCAAGAATGGAATTTCCATAAAATTCTCAAAGGTCACCTAGCAAATCTCTTGGCCTCTCAGAACACTTATTGGAAAAACCGATGTACCATTCGATGGATCCAGTTGGGGATGAGAACACCAAATTTTTTCATGCTAAGGCCACAGGCGCTTCAACCATAACCTCATTACTTCTTTAACCTCTAGTAGCGGGGACATTCTGTATGATCATAAGGCTAAAGCGAATTTGCTTTTCAACACCTTCTTTGCAAGGATGGGCATCACTGAAAGTCCTCCCATGATATTTGACTTACAGAATCTTGTTCAGCAAGTGGAAGGTTTAGACTGGATTGCCTCTTCTTTCTCTAAGCAAGAGATCGATAATGTTGTGACCTCTTTCCACTCTGACAGTGCTCCTGGCCCTGATGGCTTCAACGGTCATTTTTACAAGAGGTGTTGGCACATTATCAAGGAAGACTTCTATAAATTGTGCTCGGACTTCCAAGAAGGGCTTGCTTCTCTTCCTGCTATCAATCAATCTTACATTGCTCTTATTCCCAAGACAAGCAACTCTGAATCCCCGGTGATTACGACCCATTTCCTTACTTAACACGAGTGTCAAAGTTATCACCAAGCTTCGGCTTCAAGACTTAATTCGTAATCAATTCTATTGTTCATAAAAACCAATATGGTTTTATTAAAGGAAGATCCATTCAAGATTGTTTGGCACGGAACTTTGAATATATTCATCTTTGCCAAACCTCCAAAGAAAAAATAGTTATCATCAAGCTAGATTTTGCCAAAGCTTTTGACACTATTGAGCACAACGCCATTATCAGTATGTTTCGGGCTTTTGGCTTTCCTCAAAAGTGGCTCTTCTGGATTACTCAAATCCTTCATTCTGCCTCCACTGCTATTCTTCTCAATGGTGTTCTGAAAGGCCTTCAAATGTAAAAGAGGTGTCGGACAAGGTGACCCCATTTCCCTCTTCTATTTGCGGTGGCGGTGACTTGCTCCAAAGATATTCTTAATAGAGCTTTGCATATGGGAATCATTTCTCTTCCTTTGGACTGGGCCCTAATTCGGATTTCCTGTGATTCAATATGCGGATGACACCATTATATTCATTAAAGGTTCTCGAAGGAGCTTTTCGGGCTCAAATGTTTCTTGCAATCCTTCGCTTTTGCTCTTGGTCTCAAAATCAATTCTGACAAATCTGGATGCTTCCAATCAACATTCTAGATAGCGAGCTTGACCTCTTGGCTAATACTTTTGGTTGTAAGAAGAAATCTTTTCCTTTCACCTACTTGGGCTTGCCTATGGGTTGTTCTAGACCTCATATTAAGCACTTTGAAAACCTGGTGAATAGAATTAACAAAAGAACTGCTTCCTTCTCTTCGATTCTTTCTTATGGTGGCAGACTTCAGCTTCTTAACTCTGTTATTTCCTCTATTTCTACTTTCACCATGTGTACTTTGAGAATCCCATCGGCCATCATCAACAGAATTGATAAGATCAGGAAGATTTGTCTATGGGGCAAAAATGAGATCAATGGGAGGAGGAAATCTTTGGTTAAGTGGGAAAAGGTCTGCAGGCCTAAAGACAAAGGTGGCTTGGGAGTTATTAATCTGAGACAGCATAATATCTCCCTTATGCTTAAATTTCTTCACAAGTTTTTCAACAAAAGGATATTCCACAGGTTAATTTGGTTTGGTCTTCTCATTGCTACAACCGCATCCCTCGGCTTCTTCTAGGAAGGGTCCTTTTGGTGGAAGGATATCTTATCTCTTCTTGATCATTACAAGGGTATTGCTTCCTGCTCCATCGGGAAGGGGACACCGTCCTATTTTGGGATGATGTCGGAATGGATTTCATATGCGATCCAAGTACCGAACTTATCCTCATTTGCTAAGGATGATTTGATCAGTGTTGCCTCCTTCTTTAATTACACGGGGATTTCTCGCCATTTCCATTTGCCTTTATCGGATCAAGCCTTTAATGAGCTTCTTGACATGTTTAATGTTACCTCCAATATTTGTTTAGCTACTGGTGAAATGGACTCTTGGAGCTACAATTGGAATTCAAACGATTATGCCCCAGGAAATTTTATAAATTGGCCTTCGTAATCTATCTGTTCAGCGGCCTATTCTGTGGATTTGGAAAGCCAAATGCTCCTCCAAGATCAAGGTTTTTTCTGGCTAATGTTCTTGGATCGTCTCAACACAAAGAATTTACTCAAAAGGAAGAACTGCCACATACCTGGAAACAACTTCAATTATTCTTTGTGACCAGAATACTGAAGAAACCGAGATCACCTCTTCTTCTCCTGCCCTTTTAGTACCAATTGCTGGAATGCTTTAAACATATCCTGGGATCATGAGATGGCATTCTTTCAGAGAATCATTGATGCTCACCTGGCTAATGATAGCCCCTCCTTCATGGATGTTTTCATGATTGTCTCTTGGGGTATTTGGAAATTGCGCAATGACTGCATTTTTAGAAACAAGCCTGCCAGCTTCCGTGTTTGGAAGATCTGGTTTCTTAATGAAATTCATTTGCAATCTTTTAGGTGTAATTCTCCCCATTCAGATTCCTTAATGGCTTGGGGTTCTAGGTTAGATTAGTTTTCTTCTGTTTTCTCTCGAACAGGTTTGTTTTCCTCCTTCCCCTTGGCTGGAATCTCTCCAGCCTTCCTCATCTGTATTCTGCTTTTTATTATCGTAATATATTGCCGGGCAGGGGCTTCCCCTGTGTGTGCCTTCTTTCAAAAAAAAAAGGATAACCACGAAAAGGGTAGTTGTAAAGTATAAACAATGTAGAGAATCAACACATGGTGATGTTGATGTCACATGTACAAACCAACGAATTTATAAACCATTCAACCGATCTATGTACTGTTCTTTTTGTCTTGCACTCTTTATGGCGCTGAACTGATTTGACTTGACGCAATCAGTTTTTTTCTAAAGATCCTTGTGCTGAATCTTCATACTAACAGCTAGAACCGCACATTATTGTTTATGGATTAGGGTAATTGTATGGGGCATGGTATTTTGTTCTATTTCCTTGTAAAGCACCATTATCTGCATATCCCACTTATCATATTATTACTGGTACAGGTTTTGAAGGGTTTACACGTAATGACGAAAAGAAAGAGAGCAGATCTGATGCAGACAACTCAGAAGGAGAGAAGAAGACTAAAATGGGTTCCTTCAAGAAAAAGGCAATTAACGCAGGGAATAAATTCAGACATTCCCTGAGGAGGAGAAGCAAAAAGAAGAATGAAAATCGGGTTTCCATCAAGGACATAAGAGATGTTCATGAACTTCAAGCTGTTGAGGCATTTCGACAGTGCTTAGTTGATGAGGACTTGTTGCCACAACAGCATGACGATTATCACATGATGTTGAGGTACAGCATCTGCTGAAGTGCTGATCTCAGGGTTTTAATCTGACCTTGCTGTGTGGATATTCTTTGTCATATCTTTCCAATAGTCCCACAGGAAACCCTGTACTAATTACCTATGTGTGCTCAAGAGGCTGTCATGAGAAGAACATTCATAATTGTTTTAGCTCTCTGAGTTTGTCATTTTATCTTGTTCACATGTAGGTTCTTGAAAGCACGTAAGTTTGATGTTGAGAAAGCAAAGAATATGTGGTCAGAAATGCTTAAATGGAGGAAGGAATTTGGTACAGACAAGATAGAGGTAAAGCTAAAAATTGACCAAATACACCATAATATGTGTTTAGTGTTGGTCTTGCTTGGGTTAACTTTCCTATTGTGACACTTGTTGGTCCTTTTTCCTCAGGAATTTAACTACTCTGAGTTAGATGAAGTTATGAAATATTATCCACAGTTTTATCATGGGGTAGATAAAGAGGGAAGACCTGTCTACATAGAGTTAATAGGAATGGTTGATGCCAACAAGCTAGTGCAAGTAACAACTATAGACCGATATGTGAGATATCATGTCAAGGAGTTTGAGCGATGTTTCCAGATGAGATTTCCTGCTTGCTCAATTGCTGCAAAAAGGCACATAGACTCATGCACTACTATTCTGGATGTGCAAGGCGTGGTATGTCTTGTTATGGCCAAATATTGCTGTTAACATTGAAGGCCTCGTTTTGAGGAGTTTGTGCTTGACTTGTTTTCTATAATTTAAGGGATTCAAGAACTTCTCGAAAGCTGCAAGGGAACTAATCACACGATTGCAGAAGATTGACAATGACAACTACCCAGAGGTGCGTGATCCTGCCATGGATATGGGTAACAAAATTCAGTTATGGTCTTTTGGTTTTATTTTGGATGCAATATTTCCAGAACTTTGTTACTTTGTCACTCTTCTTTCAGAGTTGCAGATACTGCCTGTTTGTCATTATATATTCTCTTCGGCCAACACTGCAATACCTAATGCATTCTGAATGCTGTTGCAGACATTATGCCAGATGTACGTAGTTAATGCTGGCCAAGGCTTCAAGATGTTATGGAGCACAATAAAATCTTTCCTTGATCCAAAGACTGCTTCAAAAATTCATGTAAATACTGTTATTATGTAGCATTTATTCGATTGCATCATTGTTGAGCAATTTGGTGCATAGATAATGGCTATATTTCTATCTTTCCAATTGAAGGTTCTTGGAAGCAAGTACCAAAACAAACTACTTGAAGTAATTGATGAGAGGCCAGAATCTTTAATCTTGTCCATACATGTCTGAGTTGCTGGCTTCCATCCTAAAGTCATTTTACTCCATGTATGCAGTGAGTTGCCAGAATTTCTTGGTGGCAAATGCAAGTGTGATGGACATGGAGGTTGCCAAAGATCAGATAAAGGTCCTTGGAAGGATCCCAACATAATAAAGGTTGTGAGCGCCACCCTCCCCAAAAAGAGGATATTGCATGCACAGTGCTATTCACAGGGCATCTTGTGTTTGCTAATGTGATGCATCTTCAATTTGTCCAGAGGGTCCTGAATGGCGAGGCAAACTATGACAGGCAAATCGTGACCATATCAAGCACTGATGGAAAAATTATTGGTTATGCTAGGCCACAGCACACAACTGTAAGTCTATAATCATGCTTGTATGTGGATATTTCTTGAACATCCGATTCAATTTTCAATGAATACTTACTCTGTTATCTTACTAAAGCAGAGAAAAGGCAGTGATGCATCTGCTGAGTCTGGGTCTGAAGTGGAAGATGTTACATCTCCTACTGCATCAAACAACCTGATAACGAACCCTGTTTTGAATCCTGTTCATGAGGAGGCAAGTAGCTACCCCTGTTCATCTTAATGTACAATTAAGAAAACTGGTATTATCAGAAATTCAGCATAGTCTACATCAGTAACATCACCAATTGAATATTTTTTAACATTATCATAAGGACAACAAAACCATTGACAAAAGATCACCAAGTATGATTATTTGTAAATAATCATTTGAAATGTAAACAGTCTTGCACCTAATTTTTCCAAATGTGTATAATAATATGAACTTTTGATAAGTAGGCTTTCCGAACAGCCATGGTAGATATATTAGGGCTACTGTGATATTCTTATGCTAATGACGTCTTTCTTATTACATCTTGTTGTTAATTGTCAACCTCTTCTGTTATTTCCAGTCAAAATTGACAGAACATGCTTCCACGTCTGCTGCTCCTACCATTACTGAACAAAGCATTCCTGTTGTTGACAAGGTTGTGGACGATGGATGGATCAGCCCCAGAGCTAGTCCGACAGCGTCTTTCTCAGGTGTTTTATGTTGTTACTGTGCTTTTTTTCCCTATTGGGAAGCTCTTGTTCAAAGTAACTATACTTTTTTATTTCAAAAATTCTTATTCAGTGTTAGTCTCCTAGAGTTAGTCCATGTGTACTCCCACTTACCTAGAGTTAATAAATTTACCAAAACTAGCTATAGATGTACCGACAATCCATAGACATTTCTACCATTATACCCAGCAAGCTAATTGGAGAAATATACACTGATTAATCAGTTTACTCTATTTATTGCTGTCCTTAGAATGTAATTATCAAAATTGCTTGAATATGTGATTGTATGCTATGCAAGTGTGTTGTATTGACTTTTTTTTGTTGGCTGAACCAGATTTTTTTAAAAAAAAATTGGTATTGGGCTTTTTGGCTGAAACCTGATTTTTTTTACATGCTTTTCCCCAGGTTCATTATCATTTAGTAATTTACCTATCACATGTGAGGGACTTCGGACTCTGACTTTCACATGGATGACAGTTTTGATCGTGAGTCTTTTTGGCGTGCTTCGTTCTGTCCCGAGTAGAATGGCTAAAAGGCTCTCAAACCAATCCATTAATCATGATCACTATTATGTGGACTATCCTCAAGAACAAGAGTACAAGGAGGAATTCCGACCTCCATCTCCTGCTCCTGCTTATACGGAAAAGGATGTTCTTTCATCTATGCTAAGACGGCTAGGTGAGTTGGAGGAGAAGGTTCAGGTGCTTGAAACAAAGCCATCTGAAATGCCATTTGAAAAGGAGGAATTGCTCAATGCAGCCGTTCGCCGTGTGGATGCGTTGGAAGCTGAGTTGATTTCTACAAAGAAGGTAGGCTTGTTTTGTTCAAACTATAGTAGTTTCACAGCTTCAGTCTGAATTAGCACAACCTGAAGTGGTTCATTATTTACTCCACGGTATATATAGTGGATGTAAAGAGCTCACTAGTCTTCTTTTAACAAAATAACAAGGTGATGTATTTACTCCAAATTTCATGAATAGGTCCTCTATGAAGCGTTGATGCGGCAGGACGAGCTGCTTGCTTACATTGACAAACAAGAACTGATCAAGTTTCGTGTACGTTACAGTTATCTCATGCTTTACTTTATTTCTATTGAGAGATGCAGGCGTTTGATGGTTCCGTCTCCCCGGTATCTCAACGACTAATCATACCTCTTGTAACGCATTTTGGTGCTCGGTCCCATCTAATGCGTGTCCTTCCTATATGTCTTTGCAGAAAAAGAAATTCTGCTTTTAAGAGTTGAACGGGGAGCAGCTATTCTTCATACACAGAAACAGAGCTGGTCATGTATATTGGTCTACTGGATCGATCGCCAAAAATATGTATGTATAGCCGTTTGGGTGTAAAAGTATGTAATTAGTAGGGAAGAAATGGTGTCTCTTCTCGCCCGACCTACCTGATATTTTGGGTTGAGGGCTATCACTGATGCCTGCGATGGCGTGGGAATCCGAAGACACCAAAAATACAGTGGTGTTCGCGTGCTCTCTCAGAAGAGAGATATATGGTCCTTTCTTGGCCTAGATTGTATAATCTTGTAACATAGCCAATTGAATGTTGCGAATGAACTGCATCCGCATGTGATGTTGTACTAGGCATGTGCAGCATGATGTTTCACCGGGGAGATATCTCTGGTCCTTTCTTGGCCTAGATTGTATGTATAATCTTGTAACAGCCAATTGTGTGTTGTGTGAATGAACTGCATCTGCACGTGCTGTTGTACTAGGCATATTCTGCTTGATGTTTCACCCGGGAGACATATCCGGTCCTATCTTGGCCTGGATTGTATATAATCTTGTAACATAGCGCCGCACCACCTTACAAACAAGCTCTAGATGAGCATAATGGCATACTTCGTAAACACAAAAAGAATTCCTTTTTATATATACACAAAAAGAATTCCTTTTTATATATACTTGCTTGAAGAACATTTTTTTTTCGAAAGAGCAGCAACGAGGAAAGAGCAAAAGAAGGGTGGATCCTGTTTTTTAAGGGAAAAACCGGACCCGCGAAAAAACCTTACAAATAAGCACCACTTACAACCATTACAAACACATTACTTTACGAAAGTAAGAAAAACGAAACCACTAATCTGTCGGTCTAAGCGCGAAAAAACAAAATCACGGGTGAGCACCGCATTCTTGATCGCTGAGGCCACCTGTTCTGGAGATTTAGACATCCTCTCGAAAATTCGTTGATTTCTCTCTAGCCATAAGTTCCACCAGAAGTATATTACAAGACCATCCAGGTCTCCTTCTTCTTTCTTTGTCAATTAGAGCTCTGAGCCTGCGCCACCATCTGTACACTGAGCCACTATGATCGAGGGTTTGATACCGCTCCCCATTCCCCCATCGTAATAGAATACTCCAAACTTGTCTAGCGAAAGGGCAATCCTTGCAGAGATGGGCTGATGTTTCTTGTGACGTGTTGCAGAGACTACAGTTTGCGTTACATGGCCATCCCTTTTTTAGCAAGTTATCTGCTGTTAAAATCTTATTGTGAAGCAGTGTCCATGCAAAGAAACGACATTTAGGTTCAGCTTTCGCCTTCCATATCGGGCAGATCTTCATCTTGCAGTAAACCGTCTGAAATTGCACTAGGTATGTGCTCTTTGTTGAATATTGTCCATCAGATGTCCAACGCCAGGTTATCTGATCATCCCTCGCTTCATCCCTATTGATTCGGCGAATTGCTTGAAAAAGCACCACAAACTCCCTGATTTGCTCTTCTGAGTCCACCGGGGTGCAAAAACGGATCCAGTAGTTATTATTCAAAGCCCGATGGACAGAGATGTTCTTTCTTTTTGCTACTCGGAAGAGATGTGGTGCTATGTTTTTTGGAGCTTGACCATGTACCCAACTTGATCTCCAAAAGTCTGCTAGTTTGCCATTTCCTACCGTGACCACCGTTGAGGCATTGAAAAGATTGATGTCAGTTTTATCACATGGCAGATCCATCCCTGTCCAGGCCCTTTCACTATTCTTCCATCTAAACCAGAGCCAACGAAGCCTCAGCGCTCTGGCGAAGCGTTCCAGGTCTTTGATACCAAGTCCCCCTTTGCTTTTTGGCATGCAGGTGACTTGCCATTTGATCAAGCAATGACCTCCACTACATTTGGCGGGCTCTTTCCCCTTCCAAAGAAAACCTCTTCTTAGTTTGTCGATGCATCTAATGAGCCACTTTTGAGCTGGAAAGACCGTCAAATGATATATCGGTTGTGATGTTAACACCGAATTAACCAGGGTCTCTCGTCCTGCCGTTGAAAGCAGTTTTCCTTGCCACCCTGCCAGCCTATTGGTTATTTTGTCAATCAATGGTTGAATTTCCATCCTTCTAAGTTGTCTGGTGTGCAATGGTAGACCGAGGTATTTTCTGCGGAAGGTTCTTGCGTTTTAGGAAAACATTCAACAACTCCTGCAATAGGTCCTCTTGGCATCTGATAGGGTAAATTTCTGTTTTGGAGATGTTGATTTTCAAGCCCGAGCATCTGCCAAAAGTATCCAATATCCGGCTAAGGGCCGTCAGCTCAACCACGTCTGCATTTAAAAATATCCCCGCATCATCGGCGTAAAGTGAACATCTTAGACTCGCATTTGTTGGAAGAACAGGTTTGAGGATTCCACGATTCGCTGCTATCTCAAGTAATTTTTGTAGCGGGTCGATTGCAAGAATGAAAAGTAAGGGAGATAGCGGGTCTCCCTGTCGCACACCGCGCGCGTGTCTTATTGGTTCCGTTGGTTGACCATTGATTAAGATCCGTGAGGAAGAGGTCCTGAGGATTGCAGCCACCCATTCACGCCATTTGCGGCCAAAGCCTAGTGCTTGGAGCACCTCGAGCAGAAATGTCCAGTTTAGCGAGTCGAATGCTTTTGAAATATCAAGTTTGATGAAGAGAGTCGGCTTTCTGTCTTTGTGTAGTTGGCTGATAACTCTTTGAACATATAAAAAATTGTCATGGATGCATCTCTTCTTAATGAACGCGTTCTGTGAGACTGAGACCAATTCATCAAGTCTGGGCGCAAGCCTGTTTGCCAGGATCTTAATGATGATCTTCATGAAGCTGTTAATAAGACTAATTGCTTGAAGAACATGTGTTACACAATTACATTGTTCGTGGCAAGCTAAGTGTTACCTCACTGAGAAGTGCCTCCTAGCTGAACACACGTTTCCAACAGATACCCCTAGTGAATAGAGCTGTGGAAGCAATATGGATGCCTAAAAAAAGAAAGAAAGAAGATGAACATGGAAAGAACAAACAATCGCCACTATCTTCAGGGTCTGTTTCACCGCAGCACTCGCATCAAGAATTTTGCTCGTTGAAGTACATATCAGCGCCTCGTTATGCAATACGTCTCCCGACAACTCATCCAAAACAAAGCTCACAAGGGTGGACGACGCTATTCCTCATGAGGGCCCTAGTTAGTTGGATGGTTGTATTTCCTGAACACCCTCTCTTGGTTCTCCCTCCACCACTCCTCGGCCTGCTGCTCAGCAAATCTCCTCTTGCTGACCAAAAAATAAACAGCTCAAGAAACAAATGCTCGCATTCGGAATTTTGTTTTGCATAAAGGACGAATTTGAAAAGTGTTACGGAGTTGAGTGTTATATGGCAAAAGGATAGTTGATGGATTGATTGAGTTCAGACATATGCTGCATGCAGGAATAGGGTTGGGGATGGAATACCTGAACCGAACACGCTTGAATATCTTGGTACCATCTCTCAGCTGCATAATTGTCACATACACTCCTGGTTCAAATTGCTCAATTAACTGCACTTCTCCATGAGTACCGTACCTCGGTGCAAAGTCTCCCTGAGCCCTCACGTTGTTTTCCATGATACGATGGCATGGAGATTCACTTGTCATAGAAATGCCAGAGCTACTACCATTTCCAGAACTGCAATCTACAGACATTGCCAAGTTACCTATGCTAGTTGACCTATGGTGTGCGATATCATGTATTCCACGACTTGAGAGGCAAGGCTGTTCATGTTCAGTGGGTCCTGTGACCTCTGGTCGATCACTTTGTCCTGTAAGAAATCTCTCTGAATGACTTTGCAAGGTTTTTAAGCTGTCAGCAATATCGCTGGGCACCCTATCTGAAATACCCTTGAGCTGAAGAGCGAAGGGATGTGATATTATGATTGTCCCTCTAGTACATATCAAATAAACAAGAAATTTGAAGAAACTCCTACTATATGAACCACTAAGATTACATCAGCTCCAGTTAATATTTATATCAATCTAACGATAAATGCTTTCATATTTTGCCTGTTTCATTTGAAGTATTACTGTAAATACACCGCCAAGCCCTAAGGGCCTGTTTGGAAGAGGGTGACCCCCCTTTTCTAAACAGGTCCTAATTGTGTTTGAATTGAATTATAGAGGTGTCAATACTGTAAATATACTCTAAGCACGGTAGCAAAATAAGAAGATAAAAATATGTCATGCGAGCTCTAATAACTAGATCAAGAGTTTCATATGTAGTTTGCAGCATCAGTAGTCTACTGTACCTCACTGTCAAGAAACCTAATAAACTCCAACACAGCATGGCGCCTGGCAGATTCTTCTGCAGCTATAGAGGCAGCATTTTTAGCTCTTCTTTCTGATTTCTGCAGTTGCTCATCTTGGACTTCGCATTTCTGTTTTAACTTATTAATCTGAAAAAAATACAATGATTTTATCAAAAATCAGCTAACCACAGTTAAGTAGAAAAATCAACAGTATTCTAAATCATACCTGAGATTGCAACTTCGAGATATCTTGATTCAGCATGTCGTTATCAGTAGAGCAGAGAGGAGTTGCAGTTGCTTGAGGTTGATTTAACTTCCTTGTGTGTGGAGATGGTGACATCGAAGGCATGCCCATTGCCATTGGAGCTGACATTGTCATAGGCTTTAAATTAGTGTTAATTGAACCAAATGTTCCTGTAAAAGTGAGATCTTTGAACTGTAACATGGAAGGAACTTGGGATGCCCTCATCATGGACATAGGATCTGGTTTGATCTCGTTTCTAAATGTTTTTGTCTCTGCATGCCTGGCCGGCTCTGCTGGTGCTGTCGTTGCAAGCCTGGAAGGCCTTATTTCTGGCCTCTCTGACTTTTCTTTGATATCAATGGAGCGACGAGTAACGATGTTCCTTTTGTTACATGAACTATTGCTGCTAGTATCTGCAGCTTTCAGTTTCATGAAACATGAATCGCATACACGATGTGGCTTGCCAGGAGTGGGTGCCAAAGCAGCCTTCAGCACTTTTCTTGAACTACAAGCATGGCAATGAACAAGCCCACAATTGTAGCAGTTGTGTCTCTTTCTTGTGAAACCAAATGGTTGCCTACAACCTGAGCAGACTGATTGATCTGCACCTGAAACCCACTTATGTATGCAAATGCATGTCGTGAAATTTGAACCACATGATATACTTTTAACATGACGATCTTTTAATGCTTCGACGAGAGTTGGTGCTTTTGTATCTTCAATATCACCATGTCCCAGCCTTCCATTGGCCCCCATACCCCATGTATATACTTCACTTCGTGAAGTCAAGACTGCAACATGGAACGATCCACATGAGATCTCTTCAACCAACTCACCTGCCAACCTATCTTTTACTAGGCAGGGTTGTTTACCGTCATGTTTTGGGTTCCCAAGCTGGCCATAGCTAGAGCTACCCATTGTGAAAACATGACCGGATGTGGCTAGCGCAATAGTCATACTATGTCCACAGGTAACCTGATGGAAATTATGGTCAACGAGTGCTTGAACACAGGTAGGAACTAACCTAGCCTCTTTATCCCCATGACCTAGGCGATTCTTATCTCCATCACCCCAGGTAAATAGCTTCCTGGACACCACATTAAAGCCTGCCTGACTACTGGTCTCCACAATTGCTGCGGAATGCCAAACTCCACAGGCAACTTTCATCGTTCTGAATCCACTCAAAGTTTCTATTTCCTTCGGATATGCAATGTTTTCACGATTTCCATGTCCAAGAGCACCAAATGTGCCATCACCAAAAGTAAATATTTTTCCACTTGACGTGGCCAGTACTGAATGCCATGAGCCACATGCAACAGACAATACTTGAAGCCCTTCTAAAGGCCCTGAGACTCGTTTTGGAAGCCAATGGCTAGCTCCGATGCCATGTCCAAGCAATCCAGCATTGTAAGATCCATCACCCCAATTGTACAAATCACCGGAGGCAGTTACAGCGCAAGTATGAAACTCCCCACATGCAATATATTCCACATTAGACACTGCTAAGGATTCAACAAGTTTGGGACGACTAATACCTACATCAGTTCCATGACCTAGCCGTCCACCAAGTTCTTCACCCCATGTGAATACTTCTCCTTGCCTGGTAGTAAGAGCAATGTGCCTTGAACCACACGCTATCTGCTGTACGTCCAAAACAACATCTGATTCAAGAGGTTTAGGAATTAAAAAGTCTGCTTTGGAGCACAAATAATTTGAGGATCCTTCTGAGGGTATCACATCAGTCCACACCTCCCCCCATAGATAAACATCACCAAGGGATTCTATGTCATCTGGTCCAGAACCTTGACTGGATGAACTAGGGGCACTGGAAATGATAAGCCGGCTACTGTCTCCTGTACTTGCTCTTAGCATATTTGCACGATCCGATCCAACATCTGCTCTTGCAGAATTGAAAGAACTGACTGTGCTAAAACCAGCTGAATTAAAACTACGTGTAATACTCGATGCAATATCTAGTGTTGTATCATACAAATTGCTATCTTGATACTGTGAGACTTCCTGAAAAAACAAAGATGCGTTAAAGTAACCACCAAACAGTTATAAGGGGTAGTTCAATTCAACTTACAGTTCTCTGTCCAGGAATGATTTTCGAGACATAAGACAGTCTGAGGCACTTTTCCTTGTTGTGGGAATACCAAACTAATGCTGTCTCGTCCTGCAATGAGAACACCACGGGGCTGTTGTTTTTATCTTGTAATGAACCAATTAACATTGATATCATTTGAATGAACATACGAACTTACACTAGAAAGTCTGAACTCACGAATCTTGGGTTTTCTTCCCTTCCGGCTATACTTGATAAGGTTGCTGCCTTTCTTTAAAGTAATAAGGGCCTTTAGGACATAAATAAGGCCAAGATCAGTATCGCCAATTTTTTAGCAGATAAATGTTTGCTGAAGCAAAGTAGAGGGAAACGAGACACAATGTCAGTATCTAGAGCCTCACATTATCATCTGGTGTCATCTAAACAGCAACAGGTCACCATTCTATTTTCAACTCTTATCACCTGCAACTGCAGAGACAAATTTATATTGGAGCATCGGCATCAGAACTTTTTTGTTGGGACAAATTAGCATCAGAAAATTTGCTTTTAGAACAAAAACAACAAGCTAATATCAAATGACTTTTTCAACAACATGAGAGAAATATATAATGATAGTACCAAAATGATTTCCTGAAATTCCTCCTTCCTATCCTCACAAATACTCCAAATTATACAATTTTTCACATAGAAATGTTTTGACATTTCCAGCAGAACAGATTAACAATGCTGCACATGCAGAAGGGATCATCTAAAAACTACATACATGCATAACAGATTAACAAAATGCTGAACAGAAGGCATGCTCCTCTTATCCTAACAGGTTTGTATTGAGGAGGTGGCGGTGAACAGATCAAAACGAAACCGATAAATCAAGATCGCGGGCACAAATACGACGAAATCGGGTATTAAGGTGCGAAATGCGAGGACAAATTAACATGACCATGGTAGGGAATGGGAAAAAGCAGCAACCTTGCTCGTCGCCGGCGTTCCCCGGTCAGGCCCTCGTCAATCCTTTTCCTCCTCCGGCAACATCGACGCATGTCCTCCGCCCCCGACGCTAGGGACGAAATGGAAATGGAAAGCTGTTCTTTTCACCATTTTCTTTCAGAGGAAAATTTGCTCTTTTCGAAGGGACGAGACTATATTACTGCGGCGGAAGAGGTCCGCCTCTCTCGGAATTATCATGCCACATTTTCAAGTTTTTCTGCGTTGAGGTTTTGCGTTGCTGTCCACGTGTCCACCAGAGGAAGACTCCTACGCGTGCACCATTACACCGTGCAATTGCGTCTCTTGGTCTCTGACCATCGATGCTTGGGAAGTTGAGGTAGATGAAGTAGTGTAGCACGATCACCGTGCTAAAGTGAATCATCGTGAGAGTTTAGCTTTGCGCTTTGATTACTGGTAGCCAAGGTCACGCGCTAGTGAAATTTGGAAAATTCAGTCGCGCGACGTTACACCACGCGAAATTTAGTCCGACGGATATAAAAAGAAAACCAAAATTGCGTAATTTTGGTTTTCTTTTTATAAAAAAGGGTAGTTTTTTTTTTTGCATAATTCTAGTTTTCTTTTATTTTTTGTTTTAAAAACTATGTCGATACAACCTGTTGGCGAATCTGTTGAGAGAAGAAATGTTTTTTCGTTTTTTGCGTAATTTCGGTTTTCTTTTTCTTTTTTTAAAAAAGGGTCACCACGACCCGCCGATGAATATGTGGACTGCTATAAACCATTGGCGAATCTGTGGTTTTTTCTTGCAGAAAACCACGGAGGGAGCTAAACGTAATATTGTTTTCTTCAGGTCCAATATGCTAAAAAACGATTCATTAGGACCTAAACGTAATTTTTTTTCAGATCCATTCTGCTAAAAATCACCGAGAGGGCCTGAACGTAAACCACGGAGGGACATAAATGTAATTTTGGTTTTCTAGGTCCTTTCCGTTAAAAAACGATCGAAGGACCTAAATGTAATTTTAGATTTTTTAGAGTACCTTCTTGCGAAGATGCTGACGTGACAGCGCTGGTTGTCTTTTTTTAAAAAAAAAGAGGTCACCAGGACCCGTCGGCGAACATGTGGACTGTTATAAACCATTGGCGAATCTGTGGTTTTTTTCTTTGAGAAAACCACGGAGGGACCTAAACATAATTTTGTTTTTTTGGTCCAATATGCTAAAAACCGATTACTTAGGACCTAAACGTAGTTTTTTTGGGTCCATTCTGCTAAAAAACTGCTGGAAGGACCTGAACTAAACCACAGAGGGACCTAAATGTAATTTTAGTTTTTGGGTCCTTTCTGTTAAAAACCGACCGAAGGACCTAAATGTAATTTCAAATTTTTTGAATGACTATATTGCGAAGATGCTGATGTGGCAATGCTAGTTGCCTCCAAATGTCTCCGCTATAATGATAAGTATGTATTAATCAAAGGGCTGAACGGCTATCCAGAATCATTTGTCTTTAAAGCCTACTAGATAAGGAAGCGCGGCGCCACGCCGCGCGTGTGAAAAAAAACAAATTTGTGTTTTTTTCGGAGAAAAACGGACCACGAAAACATTTTTTGGAGAAAGCGGGAAAAGCGGACCATGGAAACATTTTTTCCGGAAAAAGAGAGAGCGGACCATGGAAACATTTTTTCGGGAAAAACGAATTTGTGTTTTTAGGAGAAAACGAACACAAAAAAAATTTCCGGAAAAGCGAAGACGAAAATATTTTTTCCGGAAAACGGAAAAAGGACACATGCGTAAAGGCGGGGACCTATTTGTTATATTTTTGGACCCGACCGCTATCGAAAAAATTAGAAAAGGGCTTGTTCGCGATTCGCATTTAGCAGGTGCATCTTTTAAGTAAAGTAACAAACCGAGGACCCAAACGCAATCCGGAAATTTTTCTTTACCTCACAAAAATCACAAAGGACCACTTTGTAAATTCGCGAGGACCTATCGTAATTTGGAGAAAGCAGACGGACTTTTCGTAAAATCTCGGGCTTAACGCGTGGACTGACCCCTCCGGCGAAAACTTGCGAACTTTAATTTAGGGGATGATACTACGTAGTATTTCGAATGATGTGGAAGAAAGTGAATGATAAGAGAAAATGATATATACTATTTAATAAATAGGCTTATAGGTGATTTATATTATATGTTACATAGGTGATTTATATTATATGTACTATTATGTAGAAAATTTATTAATTGTACAAGAGACCATCGAGGTAACTATATAGATAAATTTATTGTATAAATTATATTTAGTCATATATTGTAGAAAATTATTAATTGTACAAGAGACCATCACGGTAATTATATATATAAATTTATTGTATAAATTATATTTAGTCATATATATAAATAACTAATTAAATATCCGTGCATTGCAATGCAAATATATTTTAATTAAATAATCAAATATACCACGTGTTTATAAAAAATAAAATTGCACTCTTAAGTTATCGTGTGAAGGAAGACATGAGCAACAGCCCAACCAAAGGAAAAGCGTGTGAGCAGAAAGAGAGACATGGTTGGCTTATTTTTATCTCGCAGCTTTGTAGGGTCGAGGATGCGCCTAGAGGGGGGGTGAATAGGCGATTTACGAAATTCGATCGCTCACTAATCAATTCGCTCTAATCAACCCCTATGTCAAAACCTACACAATTATAATGCGGAAGCGATAAACTCGGTTTTGACAATTAAGGCCTAAATCAACTAGGCTCACTATGTGCACTATCTAACTTGTGTCTCTACACAAGAATTGCTAAATTGATCAACTAAATAATACTAGCAATTCTAATTCAAGCAATTGATAAATATTCAATAATGTAAAGTGCTTGAATATAAATGAAACAAGAGACAACCGATATTTTTCCGTGGTGTTAGGAGACTTGCTTGTCTCCCTAGTCCACATTGAGGCAAGCCCACACTTGGACCGGCTCCGCTCGAGCACCGCCTCTTTCCACTAGTCGTGGTTTTTCACGCTCGCGCGTAGGCTCAACCCGAACCTTCACAAACTTGCCGGGGCTTCTCACAACCTTGAGAGCTCCCGCGCACGACGCCTACGCCGTCTAGGAGTCGGCAACCTCCAAGAGTAACAAGCCGCTCCTTCGCTTGAACTTCACCGGGCACAACGAATGCGCTCCTCGGTGATCACCAAGTGCAACACATGCACAAGGCCTCACTCAAGTGCAACACATGCACAAGAGCCTCTCAAACCACTCACTAATTGCAATACATGCAATTAGCCTCACTCTTGAGCTCAAGAAGCAAAGGGAGAAGAGCAACACATGCAAATGACTCCCACACACAGCCAACCACTTCCCCAACACCCCCAAGGCCTCTATTTATAGCTCACAAAGGAAAACTAGCCGTTGGGGGTCGAAACAGGAAAAATCAGCACAAACCCGGTCCGACCGGACCTCCTCCGGCCAACCGCTCCTCACAGAAACAACGGTCGGATTATCGGCCGTTGCGGCCGGTTGACCGCTCACGGCCGATCGCCCGCCGGCCGTGCGTCACCGACCGCCGACCGGTCGCACCGCCTGAATAAAATCAGCACAACACGAATTCAGCCTTCTCTGGAAATAACCGCGCCGCCGCGGGGCGGTTGCACCGCCCGGCCGGTCGGCCGGACGGGCGATCGCCGCCGCCCCACTCAGTGCGCCTGAAAACATCAAGCCGTCGCTTTTCGGTTGCCGGAGGGAAAAACGCTTGCACCGCATAGCCGGTCCGACCGGCTCCTTCCCGGTCATACCGCCCGCACACGCACTGAACGCACCAACGCCAGCCCGGTCCAACCCTACGGCCGGTCTGACCGCCCAGGGGCCGGTCCAACCGCCCCTGGCAGAGAAAACTCCAGATTTTTCCAATCTTTTTCTTCGAAGATCCAAATGCAATTCTTTGAGCTTCTAGATGATCAACACATGATCATACACCCGTGCAAAACACATTTGCACCCAATTAGCTCATGCTCAAAGAATTCAGCAAAATCGCGAAAACACTTTTAGCAACCAACTCAAAGACTATTTGCAAAACGTATTAAGCAAATCAAACTTGAGTTTGTGAGATTAATCCCTCTAGCCATGTGAAGGTCAACACAAGACCCGGTCAACTTGCCAACACCCGTTGCAAGCCCCACTCACATGCTCTCGGAATTCCGGACTCATAAACCTCGGTTTATTCGCTGTGAACTTGCAAATAACGCAATAAACATATTTCATGCTTGAGCACTACTCTTTGCAACACATGCAAAAGTCTAGCTCCAAGCAACATTAAATCAAGATGCATGAACTCTCTAATTTCAACACATGCAATTTTCTAGTTCCATGCAACACCAAAACCAAACATCAACTAAAATCAAGTCACATGTATGAGCTCTTTATTCGCAACACATGCAAGCCTCTAGCTCCATACAAACACCAAATCATGCTTGAGCTCTTTCCTTTTGCAACACATGCAAAACTTAGCTCCAAGCAACACCAAGGTTTTATAAAGATTGTTTTGCGAACCAAAACGTGAAGCTTCAACTAATGCAACACATGCAAAAGTGAACTCCACGCAAAAGCCAACGCATTAGCTTATCCTATTTGCAACACATGCAAATCAAAGCATTATGCGAAAACCAAATGCAACCAAGCATAAGTTTAACCCATTCGCAACACATGCCAAATGGTTAACCCTCATGCAAAAACCAAATCCAAATGGTTGAGCTTGAGTGAACGCGGATTGAGATCACCAACACATGATGAAGCTCAAGCAAAAGAGACAACCCCTCTTAATAGCACGGCGATTAAAACCTTAGACTCAAAGACTACAAAGTCCTTAGCCTATCTAATTATACCTTCGCTGCCGCGCACAAGCAATCCCCTTTGGGGTCTTTATGATCATCACTTTGATACTCCCCCGGGATCTCTACTCGACTCCTCTTCGGGATCCACTCTTGACGCCCATCAACTCATGATGCCGTCCTTGTCCCGTTCTCATCATCTCATTCATCTTTGGACCTAACTCAAACATAACTCAAGAAACTTGTTAGTCCAAGATGCATGGTTGTCTCAATTATCTCTTGCACTTCATTAACACATAATGGATGCCTCTAGATCAATTGAGCACAACCCTAAATCAATAGAAATGATTTAAGTGTGTCTTAAGTACAATAATGCAACTCATGCTTTATTATACTTAAGAACTATTCATTTGTCCTCAATTAATCACGGAACACCATCAACACATGATGAAGTGTTCGTTAATAATTAATTAAGACAAATGAACTCAATTTAAATTATCATTTAAATTGATATGAGTATATATTAACTACACAAGTTTTCATATACTCATGTTGATGGAAAGTAATGATCCATTATATGTAAATTGTATGGAAATGATCATTACTCTAAATCATCAACTATAGAATACACCTCACATGTATATGTGCATAAATATGATTGACTTGGAGATAATATGCACATATTCAAATTGATCGAATTGGAGTATATCCTATATTACCATGAGTATACTTATAACTAGGCAATTCAAATATATACTCAAGGATTTAGTTTCTTTGTCTTGATCCTTATATGTGTCAATAAAGAATAGATCAATACAATGAAACTATCAAGTTAAATCACGAACTCCCCCTAAGTGTGTGCATCCATGTAATGTATGGATTGGGAACATGATGCACGTTTTGTGGTTAATATAACGGGGATATTCATATTTTAACTTGACTCCAAAGTATGCAACTAATACTAGAATGAATATGCAAACATACCTTGAGTTTTCCATTTTTCAATGCGATGAGACTAAACAAAGATATTCTAAATAAACAAGTTAGTCTCGATATAAGATTTGTCATCAATAACAATATCGCATTAGGGGATAAACTTAATATTAGATTTGTCATTAACGCACGATTAGATTTGTCATTAACACCAAAACCATAACTAATGAAGGTTGAACTTACAAGCTTATATATCAGCATGCTTCTTTTCTTATAAAGAGATTGAATATACCATCATTGTCACTTATTCGTATTTATATATTAGTAAACACAACAGACACCCTCGTTATTTACAGTTGCTTGTGCCTTTAGGCCGTGAGGCTGGAGGCAACAGCGCAGCCTTCACAATAGCCGAGTTTGTTCTCATTCTCCACTCGGTGCATCTACAGGAAACCAACACAAGCATATGATCAGCCGATGGCTTCAGAGTCTGTTTGAGAGAGCTGTAGTTGTTCTGCAAAACTTTCTTTTTTGTTTTTTAGTCTGAAAAACGGCTTTAAGTTTTTATGAGAGACTGTTTGACAAATAGCCAATTTTCTTCAATAATAAGCTATAAAAGCAGATTCAATATAACTTTCAGTTTTTAACTTTTGTTAATTATATATAACTTCTAGTTTATGAAAAAACTGTTTAAAAGCTACTTTGTCTAGGGGCTTGTCGATTCCGGGAGCTTCTGCCCCGCTCGACGCCGGTGATCATGTCCTAGCGCCTGCTCGAGCCTCCATCCCATCCATTCGCAGGTCCGCCCTGTGCTCCACTTCTTGGTCTTGCCTGCGTCTCCCTCTAGGCCTTCTCTGTTAGACTATATTTGGGTTGTTATCTCGTCATGACCCTCCTTCCTTATCCTCCTGATTCTGTTGCTATAAATCAGTGATTGGTTACGGAAGTCTGAGGTCTATATATGTATTTCTCCCTGATCAATACGATTCGTGTGTTGAGTCCCTCTCTAACCTTTCCACATGGTATCAAATTGATTTTTTCTCGCTTCCGCTCCAACCGGCGACGCCATGTCGTCCGCCTCCTCCCCAACTCCCTCCCCTCATGCAGCTGCTCTCGACACTGCTGCCGACGCCGTCGCGGACGCTGTCCGTGCCGCGTTTACACCCCCCGCCGGCATGCCGCTCGACTCCACGACCGCGACCACCGTCGCCGAAGTCATGCCAGCGGCAGGCCTCAAAGCTGCCGTGCGCGCTCTCCACCATCCTCGCCTCGTTGCTTCCCAACGGCACCTCCTCTCCGTCTACCACGACCGTCGCCGTGCCACCCATGACGGTCGATCTCGCGGCGCCATTCGCCTCCGTGCGCATCGCCTCGCCCTGGTCGTCGGCCTCCCCTCCACCATGGCCGACCCCGCCGTCCCTGCCTGCAGGCGCGCCTCGCCCGGCTGCTCCTCACCTCGACAACGACGCCCTGACTACTCTCCATGCCCAGGCGGTCGGTGTCCTCAATGTCAGGGCCCTTGTTCCTGTCACCCTCGACGTCACCGCCGCCAACTACACTCGGTGGCGCGGCCTTTTTCTCGTGGCTCTCGGCAAGTACGCCCTAACGCACCACGTCCTCTCCGACGACTGCCACTCCGATCGAGCCGATTGGATCCAGATGGATTGCGTCGTCCTCGGCTGGCTCTACGGCACCATCTCCAACGACCTTCTTCAAGAAGTCCTCGCTCCGCACACCATGGCTCGTCACGTCTGGACGGGTCTCGAACATCAATTCCTTGGCAACCGCGAGCACCGTGCGCTCAACCTGACAGCAGAATTTCACACCTTCCGCCAGGGTGATCTTCACGTCGCCGATTACTGCCGCAAGCTGAAGGCCCTTGCCGACACCCTCGGAGACCTCGGCGAATCCGTCAGCGACCGCACCCTCGTCCTCACCACCCTCAATGGTTTGTGCGAAAAGTTCAGTCACTTGAAAACCCTAATTCCCATGCAGCGTCCGTTCCCGTCGTTCGCTGAGGTGCGTTCTCAACTCCACTTGGAAGAGCTCACTGCCACACCACGCCCATCCGATGCTTCCTCCTCCGTCTTCCTCGCCACCACTGGCGGCAGTAACCAAGGTGGTAGCAGCAAGTCTTTTGGCAGTTCCAACCCGGCACACTCCGTCGGCTACGGTGCCGGGAATCAGGGCAGTCTCACCTCCGGACACCAAGGCGGCGGCAACAACAACTCCCGCAACCATCGGCGTCGCGGCGGCGCTAATGGCGGCTCCAATCAACAGATCACCGCCGGTGGTGGCCACAGCGGTGGCAACGGTAAGGCCAACACCGTCGACCATGCCCAGCCGTGGCCGTCCCCACAAAACCCTTGGGCCGGCACAATTCACATGTGGCCGGGTCCCTTGGGTCGTGGCGTCCTTGGTTCGCGCCCAGTGGCTCCTCCGTTCGCTGGAGCCGCCCTCGCCGGCTCACCTGGCGGCCTGCCTCCTGTGGGTCTCCAACAGCAGCAGCAGCAGCCCTTCGTGAGCTACTACCCGGCCCAGGCAGCGCCGACTACACCTCCGACACCGGCTGGTCTTCCACCGCATTTGGGCTGGTTCGGCGGTGCTCCTTCACAGTGGGATCAAGCCTCTCTCACCGGCTCCTTCAACACCACGACGCTGCCTCAACCTGCTGCAACTGAATGGTACATGGATACTGGTGCTACTGCACACATGACCTCGGATGCCGGTACCCTCTCCTCTACCCACCCTCCCAGTTCCCATTCTCCCTCACACATTGTAGTCGGAAATGGCTCCACTATTCCCATCTCTTCCATCGGGCACTCTCATTTTCAGCATAACAACCGTTCCTTCACTCTTCGAGACATCCTTTGCTCTCCTCATATCATTAAGAATTTAATCTCTGTTCGCCGTTTTGTCACTGACAATTGGTGTGCTGTTGAGTTTGACCCTTTTGGTTTCTCTGTAAGGATCTTCGCACCAGGACCGTGATCGCCAGATCCAATAGCTCCGGTCCCCTATACCCCCTCCACCATGCATTGCCTTCCCTTCGTCGACCA
Organism: Guadua angustifolia; assembly: GCA_036346375.1. Taxonomy (NCBI): domain Eukaryota; kingdom Viridiplantae; phylum Streptophyta; class Magnoliopsida; order Poales; family Poaceae; genus Guadua; species Guadua angustifolia. Next base: position 2,849,621 of record CM070508.1, read on the forward strand.
GCGCCCTTACCGCCCGGCCACCAAGCGTCACACGCATCGCCGCCTTGGTCACCTTGGCCATGACGCACTCGCTCGCCTCGCCCCAGTCGTGCCTCTGTCCAAGGGGGGTCTCACCGGAGTTTGCCACGCTTGCCAGCTTGGTCGCCACGTCCGTCTTCCTTTTGCGAGTTCCTTTAGCAGGGCTTCGGCCAATTTTGAGTTAATTCATTGTGACTTGTGGACATCCCCTGTCGTTAGCGTTTCCGGGTTCAAATATTATCTTGTCATCCTAGATGATTGTTCTCATTTTGTTTGGACATTCCCGCTTCGTCTCAAGTCCGACACCTTTTCCACTTTGTCACATTTCTTTGCTTATGTTCGCACTCAATTTGCCGCCACCATTCGCAATGTTCAATGCGACAATGGCCGCGAGTTCGACAACTCTGCCACCCGCACCTTTTTCCTCACCAACGGTGTTCACTTACGGATGTCTTGTCCTTACACCTCACCCCAAAACGGTAAAGCCGAGCGCACCCTTCGTTCTCTTAACAACATCATTCGCTCCTTACTGTTTCAGGCCGGTCTTCCCGGTTCCTTTTGGGTTGAGGCTCTCCACACCGCCACCCACCTCTTCAACAGACACCCGACTAAAACCCTTGCTCACCACACACCCTTTTTTGCCCTGTATGGAGTCCACCCATCTTACACACACCTCCGTGTCTTTGGTTGCAAATGTTATCCCAACCTTTCCGCCACCACCCCACACAAACTCGCGCCCCGCTCTACGATGTGTGTGTTTCTTGGCTATCCACTCCACCATAAAGGGTACCGGTGTTTCGACCCCGTGACTAACCGGGTCTTCATTTCGAGACATGTCGTGTTTGATGAGCACTCGTTTCCATTTGCCGAGCTCTCCACTAGTACCTCCAGTGCTACTGATCTCAACTTTTTGGAAGATTTTTCAGCTCCTGTGCAGGCACCCATCGGCACCTCCCGTCGACAGACGACGGCGCCCCCGCCCACGCAGCAGGCACCCCCGGCCTCACCTGAGCCATGGCGCTTGCTCTCTAGGCTGGCACCCCCTGCGCCGGTCTCCCCTGCGCCCCCATCGGCTAGGCCGGTGCCCTCTGGGCCGGCCTCCCCCGCGACGGTCACCGCTGCTCCAGACTCGGCCCCCGCCGTTCACCCGACCAGGCCGCCCTCTCCACTGGCGCTGCCTCCGAGCATCGCCATACCGACGCGCGCTTCGCTCGCCAACTGGCGCGCGCCCGCCACCCACCCACTTGGCGCTTCTCCGGTCATCAACGAGCACACCATGACAACTCGCGGCAAAGCCGGCATTCACAAGAGTGTCACTCGGCTCAACCTTCATGCCACTCCTCTCTCGCCGGTTCCGCGGACTTACCGGGCCGCCCTGGCCGATCCCCACTGGAGAGCTGCCATGGAAGACGAGTTCAATGCCCTCCTCGCCAACCGGACATGGGATCTTGTCCCCCGTCCCTCTGGTGCAAACGTGGTCACAGACAAGTGGATATTCAAACACAAGTTTCACTCCGATGGTACTCTTGATCGCTACAAAGCTCGATGGGTCCTGCGTGGTTTCACGCAACGTCCTGGCATTGACTACGATGAGACATTCAGTCCTGTTGTGAAGCCCGCCACTGTTCGCACCGTTCTGAGCTTGGCCGTGTCCCGTGATTGGCCAGTACATCAACTTGATGTCTCGAACACCTTCCTGCATGGCACTTTACAGGAGACCGTGTACTGCATTCAGCCGCCAGGGTTTGTTGATTCCTCCAAACCTGACATGGTGTGTCATCTCAACAAGTCTTTGTATGGCCTTAAGCAGGCTCCCCGGGCGTGGTACAGCAGGTTTGCTTCCTTCCTGTTGTCCCTTGGATTCTCTGAGGCTAAGTCAGACAATTCTCTCTTTATTCTCCGCCGTGGCTCCGACACCGCTCACTTGCTGCTCTACGTCGACGACATAGTCCTGACTGCCTCCTCCCACCAGCTTCTTCAGTGGACCATTTCGGCACTTCAGTCTGAGTTCTCGATGAAGGATCTTGGGGCCCTCCATCACTTTCTCGGCATCAGTGTGTCTCGGCAGTCCTCCGGCATGTTACTCCGTCAACGCCAGTATTGCCTCGACATCCTGAACCGTGCAGGTATGGCTGATTGCAAGCCTTGTCACACTCCGGTTGATACCTGTGCCAAGCTATCTGGTGTCGAAGGAGACCACATTCTTGACAAGACGGACTTTCGCGATCTCGGCTGGTGCATTCTGATACCTCACCTTTACTCGCCCGGACATCTCATATGCGATCTGGTGGTCTGTCTTCACATGCATGACCCTCGAGAACCTCATCTCTCTGCGCTCAAGCGGATTTTGCGGTATATTCGAGGTACTTTGGACTTGGGTCTCCAAATCCAGCGCTCCACCACAGCCGACCTCGTCGTTTACTCCGATGCTGACTGGGCTGGCTGTCCTGACACCAGAAAGTCCACCTCAGGTTATGCCGTCTTCCTCGGTGACAACTTGGTGTCCTGGTCCTCCAAACGCCAGAACACGGTCTCCGTTCGATCTTAAAGGTGAGTATCGTCTGTCGCCAATGCCGTCGCTGAAGTCACCTGGCTTCGTCAGCTACTTCATGAGCTTCACTCCCCTCCGCACAACGCTACCCTTGTGTACTGCGACAATGTCAGTGCAGTCTACATGTCCTCCAACCCTGTTCAGCACCAACGGACAAAGCACATTGAGATTGATCTCCACTTCGTCCGTGAGAAGGTTGCCGTCGGAGCCGCCCGTGTTCTCCACGTGCCCACGTCATCTCAATACGCTGACATCTTCACCAAGGGACTGCCTTCACCGGTCTTTACCGAGTTTCGTTCCAGTCTCAACGTTCGTTAACTCGCCGTTGTGACTGCGGGGGGGTGTTAGACTATATTTGGGTTGTTATCTCGTCATGACCCTCCTTCCTTATCCTCCTGATTCTGTTGCTATAAATCAGTGATTGGTTACGGAAGTCTGAGGTCTATATATGTATTTCTCCCTGATCAATACGATTCGTGTGTTGAGTCCCTCTCTAACCTTTCCACATTCTCAATGAAGTTTCTAGATCTGATTTTGCTTTTTTTTTGGGTTTGTACCAATTTTGAGCAAGAGCTCGATAAATTCGAACGTAAGGACGATTTAGTTCAATTTGGGCTCAGGGCTTTGCAATTGCCTTCTGAAAGTACTTTCAGTTGATTTTTATAAGTCGTCTATGTATTTTAAGATTCTAGGATAGTAAACTTTGATCAACAATTAGTTTAATAATCTATAGATTATATGAACAAAAAATGATCATTAGATTCGTATTTAAAAACATTTCCTATGATTATGATTCTGTAACTATGAATAAAATATTGTAAAAAAAATTAATAGTCAAAGTTAACTTTGATCATCACGGCAAGTCAAACCGTGTGTTATAAATGGAGGGAGTAATATTATTCGTACGAATTGTTACTGTCTGAAACACATTTAGGTGGTATTGATTATTCATCTCCTCCAAAATGTTTGCAGGACTGCCAAATTTTCTCCCGGGTTTCAGAACTTGCTGCTTCCTCTCCGCAGATCGCAAAGGTATAATACCGATTCCGACGTCGGCCACTTAATATCAGGATCCCCATCTGATGACACATCTCATTGTTATTTTCCTGGCTACATATCTGTAAAATCTGATTTTTTTTTAATTTGGATTAAATAATTGAATGCTCCCTTCCATTGCTTTATATGCTATTGTCTGTTAAAAGCTATCAATGGGGATCTCCAGCTCTACGCCAGCAACACAAGCGCGGGTCCCGACGGTGGCGGCGCGGTGGACATCAGCCGGCGCCTCCGTCGGCAACCTTCCCATCTCTCTATTTACTGCCAGTCTGTATTTGAATTTAATCCCACTTCAATTCAATCATTTGCACTTACTATATGGTTGAACGTCAAATGATGCAGCTAATTCATCACTGGTGTTCTTCGGCTGTGTGCTAGTGCTATTTTTATTCTTAGTTGATAATAAGATCTTTGTATTTTAAAGGTGATACATTGTTCAGATGTGCTCCATGCGTAATGCTCCTCGATTAAAAACTCTTACCTGTATAGCAAGCAATTCCATATAGGCATGTTCCGTAAGGATTTATTATATTGTCTTCTATGAAATTTCTGATTTCCAAGCGAGGTCTTATTTTATAACCTTGTTTATCATTGTTTGTGTTTGTACGCATGCATATGGGCATCTAAATTTTACAAGTACTTTGTAAAAAGCGGGCCTTCTCACTGCAAAATTAGCGTGTTCTAAATAGCTAGCTATAAACTATAGCTACGCTATAGTTTTTTTACCCTAAACGCGAAGATATGAGCTAATGTTCTGTTATATTAGGTATAAACCATGTAGCTAGCGATAACTCCACCATTTAACATAGTTTGTAGCTAGCGATAATCCCACTATCCTACATAGATACCCATGATCAAAATATTAAGCCTATTTGGAAATTCAATATTATTAAAAGACTCAAATGCATCTCTTATAAGTCTAAACTACGAAAGAACTTAGTAGAAGACCTCATATTACCCTTTTAATAATTCAACATTTATATTTCTCAATGATTAAGTACTTATTGTCAATAATATAATGATATAGTTATCATTTATGATCTTTTTGACATGCATTAGTATATTTGTTGATTCTAGACTTCACTTATGTTCTTACTACAAAAATATTAGTACCTTCTAAAGTACCATGTTTTAATGATTTGTTTGGAGGTGATTTATATTATATACATATTTAATTTAAAAAATATTTTATACTGAAAAATACAACGAAGGATAACTTCCGAAATAGCTAACGATAGCTAATGTAGCTTTTTTAGGACCTTACCGCGAAGCCTAAAAAATTAGAGATAATTTCAAGTTTTAGTAAAAAAGTTTGGCCAATTTGTATGTTTTGATGAAAGGATTTTGAGCAATCAATGATTGTACATTTGAGCAAATAATATGTTTCAAACATGGGTAGTGCCCATTGCATAGATTTTTTTGTGTGTAAAGTATGATCTTTCGTTGCAACACGCAGGCACATGACTAATCATCTTTAAAAGAAGAGGATGGTTTTTTTTCACATGCACGTGGACGTCCGTATACTTATCCTAACCATCAAATTTGCCTTGAGATTTATGCAAACTTTTAAAATTCAAACCACCGTCTCATCTTCCCATCATTATAATGTTTTTTACAGAAATCTCGGAGCGCTTTGCATAGCTAGGAACTTAGGAATTATGATAGTTCACGAACCTTCCACTTAAGACTCGTAGACTAGTATTATCCCATCCATTTCCCTAGTCCAAATGTGTTGGTTCGTTGGATATGTACGTGCTTGTTGAACAGTCAGTCTAAAACAGTTGCCAGTCAAAGCTGACGAAATTAATTACTAAAGTAAGATCTTTCTATGCTGACTCGGAACTTCATTGTAAGTCTTTCGTCTATCGATTCGGGAAGAAGAGTCGAGTTGTTCATCCTTTTCCATTGTGCCACTGCGTGGAGGTTCATCTGAACTTTACCAGACTAGCAGCCAGGAATGACTTGGAAAGTTCAGAAACAAAAGAGGTGACTCGGAAAGTTCAGAAACAAAAGGAGGAGAAAGACCGGCAGCTGCAGGCACACACAGCTCAGTGCGTCACAGCCGTCGTCAACAACGAGCATTGCTAATTAAGCGCTGACGCACCACGCAAACTCCAAGCCCTACGACCAAATTGCCCCTCTTTTTCTTTCTTTGTCTTCACAATTTTTTTTTTTTTTTTGAGAAGCCAGAAATTGGTGGTAGTATTGTGATTTGAAGAACTCTCATAGCTCTCATCACAGTGACCTGAACTTCAGAAGTGACGCTGCCGGTGAGATGTGTGTGGCGACTACACGGCTGACGATATGCGTGATACATGACATGATTGGGTATTAATTAGGCTTTCATTAGTTTAGTTTAGACTTCAGTTTCTGGTTACTCAACTAACTTCTAGAAGTCAAATTAGGTGTTAGCTTTCGTCGAACAGAAGATCGTTTTGTTCAGTGTGATGCTGACATGGATCGAGTCAATGCCAGTCTTTCCGACAGTAAACTTCTCTAAACACATTTTCGTCGGTAAAATGGTCAGACTTGGAATTGAAAGGGTTAATTGTGCTAAAAAGAGACAGCAGCTGAACAGCAGGGATCTAGAAACAAGAGCAAGAACTCCAAGATTGTACACGTCAGGGATGCGGTAATCTAGAGGATTTGGACAAGTGTCATACAGATCTCTGAATCGTCTCCCCAGCTTTCCTGCCAACAACCTAGCAGGAGTGTAGGACTACTGTGTTACGGGAAGCGTATGAACGCCTGCCACTTGGACGACGTCGCGTTCCCGTATCCATATCTCCAGACTTTTCTTCCGGGAAAAAAAAGAAAAAGAAAATCTGAAAGCCGAGCAGCGACGCCATATGACACGATCGCACGAGTTCAGGTCTTGAGCGACCGAAGGAAGAAGAGAGTTGTTCTTGTGCTGTTGTACTGTCGTCACCTGTGACGAGATGACGGAAAGGCCCCTAGCTAGTTGCTTGCCACATTTGTTGGCAATTCCAAAAGGTTGCCATGAAATTATACAAACCTTTTTGCTGTTGCTTTGAGTTTGGGATACGAGTAGATGAGATATGGCTGCATTGGATTTGCGAGTTGTCGAAAGGGTATCACGGTCACAGATCACCGTCACTTTCATTCGCTCCAAGGAGCGCATTTGATAAGGAAAGCTTCAGATGTCTCAGTTTCTAAGATTGTCAGTTGCGAGCTGGTACAAGAGCAGAACAGAGAACGGACAGAGCAAGGAGAGGAACAGAGGCGATTTGACCATGCCAAAGAGTTTACTATCTCTTCGTCAGAAATATCAACACGAAGTACAATTGGATCACTAGTGAAATTCGAAAAAATATATTCCCGGTGCTGATCCACAAAAGCATCAGCAACACCTACATTGTGCACGAGCTCATCACCACCATCCAGGTCGGCACCAGATGGCCCAGCATCCAACTCTGCTTGCGATTCTTCATCCCAAAAACTCTGCTCGGCCGGTGTGGCCGCCGCCGCGCTGGAAAGTTCAAACTGATCGCTCCACACTTCAATCCAACCGTCGTCCGACTCCCAGTCCGGCAAGGCCGAGCAGGGGCCCGCCAGTGCCCTTATCCTCTCGGCCGTGCTCTCTGGCGTCTCCTTGTCCTCGTCTTCGGTGTCCGACTCCCACAACGCGGCGCCCAGCGTACTCTTGGGAGATACCCACTTGGCCTTCGTCTCCTCTGCCTTGACGCCGCAGCCGGCGAATGCCAAGAACGGATGCTCCAGGAGCTGTGCCGCCGTCCACCGCTCGCAGGCCCGCCGTCTGAAGCACTTTTCCAAAAAGTCCTTCGCCTCAGGTGACAGCCACTCTGGCGCCTCCGGCACGGCGTCGGTGTACCCGATCAGGCGAACCGCCGCGATCACGTCGTCCATGTCGCTCCACGGGGCGCGGCCGGTGGCCATCTCGATGACGGTGCATCCCAGCGCCCACACGTCGGCCGCCGGCCCCTGCTCCTCCCCGCGCGCCACCTCCGGCGCCATGAACGCCGGCGTGCCTCCTATCGGGCCCACAGAATCCACGCTCCTCGCGCACCCAAAGTCGGCGAGCTTGGCCCGCCCGTCGGCGCCGATCACCACGTTCCTCCCCTTGACGTCCCCGTGCACCATGGCCTCCCCGTGGAGGTACGCGAGCCCCCTGGCCACATCCGCGGCGTACGCCCGGACGGCGCCTTCCTCGAGGCGGCCCCCATTCCTCTCAACCTCGTCCGCGAGCGCGCCGCCGGGGGCGAACTCGAGGAACAACTGGTACTCCCCGCCCGCGGCGGCACGGAAGCCGAGGCAGGGGAGCACGTGCGGCGAGCAGAGCGAGGCCAGGATGCCCCCCTCGCGCCGCAGCTGCTTGGCCCCGGCGGCGCCCCGCGCTGACTTCACCGCGAGGAGCTCGTCGCCGGCAGCGAAGAGCGACACGACGGCGCCAGACGCTCCGCGGCCGAGCGTGCGGAGGCGTGTCAGGCGGCGGCCGCTAATCCCCGCGTCCTCCACCATCATCATTCCCAGGTTTCTTGCGCTTGCGGTTTCTCTGGCTAGTCTCGGAAGTTTTCTGGTCCGCGTGGCGCGACGCCGCCGATCATCCGACTGTGTGTCCACCCCGCGTCAAGCGAGTATTTGTACGTGGAGGAGTGCCAAGTTCGGCGCGAGATCTAGCGTACCCAGCGCATTGGCGGGTTCAGGTTCGGCGGCGTTGGCGCGGGAAAGCACGTGAGGATTGCGATGCAGCGCGGGGAAGCGTCGGGGCTCTGGTTTTCCTCGTGCGGAGACTGGCCTGTGGGCCGCCCAAAGTGGGTCCCGCTTGCGGTACTGACCGCTGACCGGTGGAGGAATTACGCCACGTGGACGTCGCTCGGCCGGGAACGTGGGTTTTACGGGAGGCAAGTGGAACACGAGGCCCAATTGGGGCAAGAGGAGCCGAGCAGGGCAGAATAATGGGTTCCCTTCGGTCGGTCTGAAAAGCGTGAAAGTACTCAAAAATAAGAAAATCTATTACTATTATTATTATATATTAAAAAGTCGTGATTTTAGAGCTGCTAATAAAATATAAAAATAGGATATAAATTCTAAAAAAGGAAAAACCTATTGGCCGTAATTTTATTTTCATAAAACCTCCAAATTAAAACTTGGTCAAAGATGAAATTCGTAATAAAGGTTGGGTAAATATGTGACGGTTTGATTTGTATATAAATTCTAACCTTAAAGTGAAATTCGAGATTACCTAAAAATAAAATTTATATTAATAGAAAGAGTCCATATCAAATACAACGAAAAACTTAAATTCAAAATAAAAATTAGTAACTGCATTTATGTACGAATTCCATCCTTAAATTGAAAAAAAAATGTCTATGAGGAGTACAATCCAAAAGTATGAAAATTTAGAAAAAAATCAAAGAAAATTAGTGATTGTTTTATTTAAAAACTAAGTGAAAAATAGACATTTCAGCTTTTATTTAGAATTAAAATTCTAGAAATATTCTAATTCAAGAAAGAAATAAATAAGGTAATAAATTTGTTTTTTATCAAATATAAATATATTATATTATGAATTTTTAGCATATTCTCTTTTTCTTAGCGACAATGTACCCTATCATTGACTTTTAATATATAATATATTTTGATTTCTAATATACCTATATATATAATTGAATTCCTTACCTAGTTTATTTTTCTTGAATTAGCATATTTCTATAATTTTAGTTCTTAAAAAACTAAAATTTCTATTTTTTCACTTAGCTTGGAAATAGAAAACAATGTAGAATCTCTTAATGCATGTTGGATGATAGATCGATAGTGCGACAGTTGGAGGGAAAATAATGGTTGAGTGTGAAGATTGAAGCATATCCACGTTTATGAATAGTTGCACCCTTTAAAGCGCTGAAGATTGGAGAAGAGCCAGCCCTCCCACGTGTCAACTTGCGACATCTGCAAAAAACCCCTTACATTTCTTCGAAATTACGTATAGGTCCTTCTGAATTACAAATAGGTCCTTCGTGATTTTTTGTGAGACAAAAATATATTTTTTTTCCTTCGCGTTTAGGTCCCTAGCGCGGTATTTTACGGAAAAGACCTCCCGTTAATTACAAATCGCGAACAAGCCCTTTTCTAATTTTTCCGGATAGCGAACAGGTCCAAAAAATTAACAAACAGGTCCCTGGTTCTTACGTTCAGGTCCTTTCTCCGTTTTTCCCGAAAAAATATTTTTCGCCACAAAAAAAACACGTTTTCCCCGAAAAAAATATTTGCGCTAAAAAAAAACACAGATTCGTCGAAGATTTATAGCGACTTATCGATTTGTTGATCCGTTTTTACCGGAAAAAATGTTTTCGCCACAAAAAAACGCGTTCTTCCCGAGAAAAAATATTTCGCCACAAAAAAAACACGTTTTCCTCGGAAAAAAGTTTTCGCCACAAAAAACGCAGATTAAATCGAAGGTTCGCGTTTTCGAAAAAAAGTTTTAGCCACAAAAAAACAGATCCGTCGAAGGTTCGCGTTTTCCCGAAAAAAGTTTCCGCCACAAAAAAAGCAGATTCGTCGAAGATTTATAGCACCTTATCGATTTGCCGATCCGTTTTTACCGGAAAAAATGTTTTCGCCACAAAAAAAACACGTTTTTCCCGGAAAAGATGTTTTCGTCACAAAAAAAACACGCTTTTCATGGATTCACCGATGGGTCCTATCGACTCTACAAAGCGGTATAGCGTGGCGCTATTATTGCCAATAGCTCTAGCAATCCAAAGATTCGCCAATAGCTTCTAACAACCCTTTTTTAAAAAAATTAGAAAATAAAAATACGGGAATTATGCAAAAGAAAAACCAAGAATACGTTTTGATTCATTTGTGTTTTCTTTAAAAAAGGATTCACCGATAGCTCCTAGCAATTTAAAGATTCACGACGACTTTTAGCGCAGACCTTTTTTTAAATAAGAAAAGCGAGATTATCAATTTTTTACAAAAATATTCAATCAAACAAAATTTCGCTAAGCGACATCGTGACCGAATATCCCAAATTTCGCACAACACGTAATGCAACTACAAAATTTTGCGCGACGCGGCGTAGCGCGTGACACTGGCTAGTAGTGATCTATGGAGGGCAAATAGCATAGAAGTTGCAACCAATGTTAAGAGACAATGTGTCAAATGTGTTGCGGTGGTTTTTTAGCTGCAGTGGTGGTGGGTGACAGGGTGATACGATGTAGGTTGAAAAAATATGGCAAGAAACTAGTAGAAATCATCACTTTTCTAATTATGTATGTAACTTTTTTTAAAAAAGTTTGACATTCTTTTAAACATAATTACTTCGAAAGGGGGTATATTTTTAAAAAAATGTATGAGGCTAGAAAAGTGATTATTACTGTTGAAGTATAAGTGAATTGTCCACATTTCCTCATCAGTTTAAATTTTTGGGTAAATTGGCTAGTGCATGCAATTCAATATTGTATCAGAGCCTCAAGAGGTCTCGAGTTCAAGACCCGGTTGGCGCAATTAAAAAATAATAATTGCAATCTACTTCTATTCCACGTTATAATCCTGAAAGAGCCTATATATGGGGGGTGTTGAAGTATAAGTGAATTGCCTATCTTTCCTCGTCAAGTTAAGCTTTTGAATGAATTAGCAATAATTATGGACTAGCAAAGCGGCAGGAATTGTCATTGGTAAGGGATGAGCAAATGTAGATGGGATTCCACAGTCTGGTGGAGGAAAAGCCAAGTAGGCATTTGATTAGGAAGGGAGGGATTAGCGTGACAGCAGGGTAAATTGGTGTAAGTTTTGTGATGGAACAAATAATAGTTTTACAGATTAGTGGGTAGAAGCTAGAAACCGTGTCAAATTGTTTTACTAAAATCTAGGCGCATGACGTGTAGTTATCAAAAGATGATAAGTACAGCAAAGATTGTTTGCTTTTTGGAACGTGATTTGTTCGGACTTAACACACAACCAATTCGCCAAATAACTGTATATCACAAGTCGTTACCCTTCCCCTCTTCTTAGAACGAGTAACACCAGATTAAGGTCGTTTAATTTCGTCGGCGAAGTCAGGACCACCAATATAGCATCATTCTTTGTTAAGAACAGGATAATCCATAGTTTGACTTGCATGAAGGGATCAAGTGAAGCTGATCAAGTTTCTTTCGGACAGTGCTTATAGTCAAATATATGCTACTGTTTTAGATTGAAACTTCATTACGGATGGTGAATTTTTTAAATAAAATGTCGAGAGTTGCTTCGATATTTTTCTTTTTAAAAGTTGCATGAATACTAAAACTTAGACTCTGTTTGGTAGAGCTCTAGATTTCAGCTCTACCTCATATCTGAAACTTCTAAGCTAAAATAAAGTGAATTATGTTTATATTTTTAGTATAAAATGTAAAGGAGATGACTCATCTAAATACTTTTAATATACCTATAGTTCCAGCTCCACGAATCTGGTGAAGTTAGGAATACCCAACTCCACGGATCTAGTAGAGCTGGAGTTGTATCAAACACAGACTTAAATAAAAAGTAGACAGTAATTACTTATCTATTCGTTTGCTTTAAGATCTGTACAACTTATACTAAAAGAAAAAAAAAGATAAAAGCACTGCTCTAAAATATCCTATCAAATTCTCCTATTAATTGTACAAAAAAAACGAAGTAAACTTATGTCATGGCCAGTCACCTGAACTTTCGAAAAACGACTTGCTTCATTTGGACTAGCAGGGTGGTGATCTGCTCCCATCAAATCGCTTACAACTCTTGTCAATTTTCTCAGGTGATGCAATTATGCAAGCACGCAGCACCGTGGTCGATCCAACCGTCGCTACGCAGAGCGACCTTGCAACCTCTTTTCGATCAGCTTCAACCGCGTTTGCTGCCATCTGTTTCACTTTCCCTTAGTTCTCCCACATCTCGCATGTTTGAGTTGGTAGGTTCAGCCGTTCAGCGATCACCTTGCTCGGGGCTTTGACAAGTGTGAAGCCGCTGCGCGTGTTTGTTGCTGCTCGCTCTTTTCCTTTCTCATTTGTAGGAAGCACGCTTGTCATTCGCAGCGCTATTGTAGGAGTCACCAAAATTCCAATAACGGAATGACTCCGTAATTATCCGGTACATTATTTTGCTTATAAAAAAAAAAAATTTACAGCGTATCATGCAATTAATATATAATATGCAAGTAGAAATCAGATCTAGACATTAATTAATTAAAGGTATTTCTACTACTCTACTATCGAAGAAATTATAAATAAATACAAATTCAGACACGCGTAGTAGTGGCCTTCAAACAGAACGCCTAAGAACATGACTGTACACAGTACGGTAATTAGTCGTGTTCCATGGAGCAGTACTAAGCGGTCCTATCACATTTCTTTTCTTTTTGGGGAGAGGGTAGTACTACCATATTTCTAAGCAGTATCACCAGCATTAAATATTTGTCGGTGCATCCTTTATCTCCTCCGACCTCTGACGATCTTTTATTTTAAAGAACGAATTGACCGGTGAGCTTTGCGTGCCAACTAATGGCACGGCGAACCACGGGAGCCGTAGAGATCGATCGCAGGTGGGGAGAGCCAGCTTATTAGCTGCTTGGTCCTTGTTTATCTCGTGCCCGAACACCTAAAAACGAAAACGAGCATGTGACTCTTGGGGAGGAGACGAGGGCGGAGCGATGCACGTAAATTAGCGTAGCGCGAGCGTGCTTTTGGTTTTATCCAGACGAGTTGGCATTTGGCAACGCGCCGCTGGCCTAACGATCCGGCGAGGCGTGGAGATTCGGCAAGCTGATGCAGTTTGGTGGATTTGCACCCAATTGGCCGTCTACGGGCCGGGTACGTACAACGGTAGTACCAGCTATCTATAAGCTTTTACATGTAAAATTTTTGCTGTCATGGGAGAGACAAAGAAAGAAAGAGTGTAGGTATTTCTTCATAAAAATATGATCATATAGACAATAAAAACATTATTGTATGAATTATTGTCTATAACAAAATCTTTTTTATGTCATAATAGTCGTCAGTATCCTGTTATGATGATTGGCCGCTCGCTGGCTCGCTGCATTGTCAACATCTGTTTTGACGCCACCCAGCTCATCCGGCTGAGCTGGTCCCTTCTCAAAGAATATGAGCGCCCTTCCAATGGTAATTATTGGTTATTAGTTTGGTATCATGGGTCTAATGATTGTCCTCCATGGGACATTTATACGAGAATACAGTGTCAGGGTCAATTCTTGTTACAAGTAGAATCTCTCTCTCTCTGCCGTGGTTAGTTCCGATAACTTCGTTGGGAACCAACAAGCAAAGATTAGGCCAAACTGGCTTCCAACCCGTCCAGTTCTGCTATGGCTAGGGGTGAAATCGGATCGGATATGGGCGGATATTGCTCGTCCCGTATTTTAATCTATATTTTTTTTCGGGATTTGGAGTCGGATACGGATGTCCCGGATACGAATACGAATTCGGATTATTCGGGATTCGAATACGAAGCGGATACCTGACGGATTCAGATCAAGATTGGATATCATAATCAGATAGTAGTATAGTACATAATTGTGTACGTAAAAGAACGAATGAAGCATTAACCTTACAACATTAGCTTCAAGTCATAATTATTTCAACGTGGGATAGTAGTATAGTTAGAGGTGCAATTTAGTGACTCAACTAATTCCAGTAATTTGAATAGAAAAGAAGTTTATCAAATAAGTTGAACAAATCAATTTAGATAAAAGCATTATGTCATCACTCTATTTGTTTGTTGATAGATTTGTTGAAGTTCACGTTTAATAACAAAGTAGTGTTTTTTAGTGCTAGTATCAAATAACTATTCTATCTATCTAATAATGAAACAAATTAATGGAAGAATAACTGATTTTATCCGGATATCGTGTCGGATATTTACCGGATATCGGGTCAGATATTGCTCTTCCCATATCCTAACCCATATTACATCGGATTTTTCGGATACGGATAACATCGGTACGGATTTTAAACGGATTCGAGATCGGATCGGACGGATATTTTCTGTCCTGTTTTCACCCCTAACTATGGCAACGATTGTCACTGGCACTGCTTTGCCTGACCTAACTCATCTTATCGCACTGAAGTTTATGCGACTCTTGCACAGATAAAATCCAATTTCTTGTTAATTAAGTTGACATTAGTTGTTTAATGCGAAACCAACCATATTTATGCTACTGTTTTAGTTAACTATCCATTCAAGTTTTACTAGCCATGTGTCCATGCGTTACAACGAAAACTCAATTTGTGATAAAAAGTTTATTTGCAAAGAGTACTAACAGTGGTAAAGGTGAGTAATTTTGATGAAATGATGTGGGTAAAGGTGGGTAATTTTGATGAAGTGACGCGGGTAAAGGTGGGTAATTAAAGAGCAGTGGCAAAGGTGGGTAATTTTGATAAAGTGACGCGGGCAAAGGTGGGTAATTAAAGAGCAGTGGCAAAGATGGGTAATTTTGATAAAGTGACGTGGAAAGAAACTCTCACTTATATAGTAGAGATATTACATATTTTTTAATGATTTTGTCTATTAGTATATGTTGTATTTTATGTTCCAACGCAAATTAGCGTGATGTTTAATTTATATCCCTAATAAATATCTAAGTTTGATTGATATTCTCTGTATTTACACATTGAATTTAGTAAGTAAATATAATAATTAAGAATAATCCATCCAGTTATTTCTAATGCTACGCGCCTACGTACGTCCTGTATGATTTGGTTTTGCTTGGCTCGCAAGAAGCATTTAGTCTCAAACAGGAACAAAAATATCTGGACTAATGCTGTCATGTCATCGAAGTCCAGTCCTCCGCGTAACAGAGCGTTCCCTTGGATCACCAATGGGCTGAGATAATTTCACTCCCCGTCAGGACGGCGTGACAGCGATCAATCCAAAGGGTCGGATCTCTCCGGGCCTTTAAGATTCCTTCACTCGGTCCGTTGCTTAAAAGGGAGGAGAAAGACGGCGGAAGCAACACAAGGCACAAAAGCGTCCATAAAGGCAGCGACGCCGCGCACTCAAAAGATAAAATCAACCGAAAGCCGCAGACTCAACCTTCGGCTGCCTTCACTTCTCGGCTAGGCAAATGGGCGGATAAATTTTACACTATATTATATTAGTAACATAGGATAGGTAAAAGAAATCAGGTCTATCGTTGATTTGTTGATAGTATTTTATTATTTTACTATCAAAGTAAATATAAATAAATATCATCTTTTATATATATATATATGTGTATATATATATATATGTGTATATATATATATATATATATATATATATATATATATATATATATGAAAATGATTCCATACTCTTCGCAGGTGTATGTCTCACCTCTAATATACCGTTTAAATGATGTTGTTATACCTCTTTATCCTTTTGAGTATACTCTAATACTAATTATAAGATACTCCAAAGTGAGTTCTATGAAAAATTTCATTAAAGTTCACCCTTTATAGCATAATTTGTTTACATATTCCTTATACATATGGAAAAGCATATGTAGCAAAAAAATAAAGGGTCTAATGAAAATTTTTTAATCATGTTGTATTAGAGTATCTTAGAATTATTATTGGAGTATACTAAAAGTGATAAAGGAGTATAAAGCGTTTATTTAAGTGGTATATTAGAGGTGGGCGGGCTTTTTTGTAACTCTCAATATATAATGAATTTGATTTTGAAACTTCATACATAGGTAGAGTAATCTATGAAGTACATCTACAATTTTTTTCAGAAATTTTCATGACTTTTATTAGTTGGTGTGCACGGTGTGTGTACGGAAAGCTCTATGTGGGCTTCCCGCGCAATTGAAAAGATTAAACTGTCTGTATTGAATTGAATTTAGTATATGACGAAAGAGCTTTGTTGAGCAAGACGAGGCAAGTAGTAAGATGCCATACCACCCGGCCGGGCGGCCGCCACCCGTGGACTCCATCTCGACTCCACGCTGTGGCGCGGCCGTGCCGTGGTGCGGGTGTGGCCCAGCTCGATGCCGTCCACATGCACTCGCGCGGCGCGGCCATGCCATCGCCACGGGTTTTTGACGCGCTTGGGGAGATACCGTATCGGCGGTGCACTGTCCTGCTGAGGCGCCGCGACCATATCTAAATCCCAAATCCAACGCATTGGTACGATTTACTAGCGCGTCTTGCCTCACACACCGCACCACCGGTCTTGCCTAACCACCTGTACCATCATGGTGTCCACAGTCCACACTGTTCGGGCACGCGTACGATCGTGTACGGCCGATCGGTGGCACCATTCAACTATGAAATCGCGCTTACATGTTGACGCAAGTTAACGTTTCGCTTATGGGGCAAAAAAGGGGGAAGTGAGATTCTGATACACTCGAACTTTATCGGTTGCTTGTGCGATAAAACGGCTGGCAACCTCCTGTATCTGTATGTGCCGTGTGGACTAAAAGGGCAGATAATCTCAGAAGCCTTTCACAGTCTAGAAACGGTGGAAAACATGGCGTTGAACCCACGGAGACGCAGCCGGCAGCCGCCTGCTTACCCCGCACCGACACGCTATCCAGAAGCGCACGACGAGTCCGCACGCCGCAGCGCATTGCGCAGCAGCAAAAGTGAGGTGGAAATTGGACCCCAACACCGGAGGAGGCATATCCCTTGCCAGATCCCCACCGGGAGAAGCAACCGCCCCAGCAGGACGCAACGATTAGAACATGCACAGTGAAATATGACAGCTGTATATAAGTATATGTCATATAATATCTTGGATGATACGGAAAAGGATAAAGATGATATCTATTATTTAATATATGGTTTTATAGATATTTTTATATCATACATACAATATATAGGCTATCTATTAATTGTATAAAAATCCATTACAAACAACTACTCCTATATATAAATGACATAGATATGTAATGCAAACAACTGCTTTATATATATACACATATGTGTACATGTGTGTGTATATATATATATCCTTTTGGGAGGCCGACGCCCTATAGAAACTGTCTACCTGAGACTGTCCCTTGGCCCGCGGGTCTGACACAAGGTTAGAATCCGAGCTTTTCCAGAGTGGTATCTCACTGATGGCTTGAACCCCGGGCATTCTTCGCCATTTTCCTAGAATGTATCCTAATTTTTAGCCTAATTCTTCTTCTGGTGATCGATTCAACCTTTGATCAAAAAGATAGACCTTGGTTCTATTGCGTCTCTTCAACATAACATTTAGCACCCAGAGTGGCCAAAAAGGTGCTTAGGTGCACGCCTCTCTGTAATGCTAATACACACACACATTATATGAAGCCTCTTTTCTACTCCCGAGAGTAATTACTCCCTATGACGCATCTCACAACGAATAGGGTATCTCATGCGACGGCAGATATGTACACGTAGCATATAAGTATATAAGATCATCTAGGTGGTACATACATTTTTCAGAGATGGCATGCATATTTTTTGGACATGCTTCTTTTTATGTGCGTATATAAAGTTATTTTCAAAATACGCTAAAATCATGATCTCCCTTGCAAATTTTTCATGTAACTCACATTAGAGTATCTTATAATTAGTGTATGAGTGTACCCAAAATAATAAAAAGTATTTCAAGTTCGTTTAGATGGTATTTCAAAGGTGGGAGTAACTACTTCCAGGAGTAAAAGATATTTTTCATATATGTGTGGTGTGTGTGTGAAGCCTTTTTTGTACTCTCAGGTGTATATACTCCCACCTCTAATATACTACTTAAACGATTATGTTATACTTCTTTATCATTTTTAGTATACTTCAATAATAATTATAAAATACTCTAATGCGATATAGTTAGAAAAATTTCGTCGAAGAGTATGATGAAATATTTCATAGAACTTACTTTGAAGTATCTTATAATCAATATTAGAGTATATTCAGAAGGATAAAGAAGTAATACAACATTATTTAAGTGGTAAATTTAAAGTGGAAGTAGGAGTACTTACACCCAGTAGTATGGAACTATATATGGGCACCTTTGGAATTATTTTTTAAAATAATATTTAAAAAAATAAAAAATTACAAAATAATATGCTAAAATTAAAAATTACAAAAATAACTTCTTGTCGCCATTTGGCGACAAAGGCCTATCGCCAAACCTCCCTTCCTTTCTCCTGCGCTTGCTCGGTGGAGATGAAGCTCTCTGTCGCCATTTCAATTGGCGACAGAGAGTTGAAATGGCGACAGAGAGCATCTCGCCATTTCAAGTGGTGACAGGCTTTGTGTCGCCAATCAAAACGGCGACAGGTGTCCAAAAGTGTCATTTTTCTTTTTGGCATATTATTTCCGTAAATTTTTATTAAAATAGTATTATTTTTTAAAAAAATCCGGCACCTTTGTTTACTCGTTTCTTTAATCTTGCCAGCTCGTTGCCTTTCCTGGACCAAGGTTTCCAAGTGCTCAGGTTTTTGACCGCGCGGTCGAAGGTACTACTACCGGCAGGATCCTTTCTACGTCCGCTCTGACGCTGCACTTTCCGTGCCGACTCGATTCTTTTGCGTCGGAAGCTTCGGTGTGTGGCGTGGTGGGGGAGATGGGAGTTAGATGAATTTTGGGACGCCATCTTCTCTTCCCCCTCCATCGGAGTCACATCGATGAGGGAGCGCGGCGTGGTGTTACAACTTTACAAGCAAGCGATAATTCCACTAGATTTTACGAGCGAAAAAGTAACGCTTGTGCTCAGGAGTCAGGACTCAGGACTACTCTTGCGCAAGAAACGGACGGGCTGTTAACGAACATGAACTCCGAACCTCACGAATTGGGGAGAGAAGAAGGTAGGGAAAAGAAGAACAGAGAAGCAGACCAATATTTGTGCAAAAACAAAATCCACTGCATTGTTTGTAACTGCTACAACATAATTTACATGAAACTTCGTGGCAAACTAAATTAAAAGACAGATGCCTCTCGTGCTCAGGTGAAGCACCGTCTTCTCCTACATTGTGGGTACTGTCACCACTGTCCACATCTATGTCGAGGAGGTCGGCCTCTGAGCTCAATTCTTCACTCCTGACACCACCGTCGAGAAGAGTCATCTCCTCGGCCGGCACGGCCATTGCGTCGGATGCTTCGGTTGGTGTGGAAATCAGATCGATCCAGCCCTCATCGGTGTCCCAGTCAGGCAGCGCCGAGGCAGGGCAGGCCAATGCCCTGATCCTCTCGGCTGTACTCTGTGACAGCTCGTCCTCGTCGTCTTCGGTGTCCGATTCCCAGAATGCCGCATCCAGGGTGCTCTTGGGAGAGACCCATTTGCTCTTCGCAGCTTCCAGCTTCATGTCGCAGCCGGCGACAGCCAAGAACGGGTGCTCCAGTAGCTGCGCCGCCGTGCATCGGTCACTGGGGCACCTTGTCAAGCACCTCCCCAAGAAGTCCTTCGCCTCCGCGGACAGCCATCGTGGGACCTCAGGCACGGCCTCCGTGTAGGCAATCCGGTGCACCGCCGCGAGCACGTCGTCCATGTCGCTCCATGGGGCGTGGCCGGTGGCCATCTCGATGATCGTGCAGCCCAGCGCCCAGATGTCGGCCGCTGGCCCCTGTTCCTCCCCGCGAGCCACTTCCGGAGCCATGAACGCCGGTGTGCCGCCGATCGGCAGGGCAGAATCTGCCCATCTCGCGCACCCAAAGTCCGCAAGCATGGCCCGGCCATCGGCGCCGATCACGACATTCCTCGCCTTGACGTCCCCGTGGACCAGTCCCATCCCGTGTAGGTACGCGAGACCCCTCGCCACGTCCGCCGCGTAGCGCCGGACGGCGCGCTCCTCGAGCCGCCCCCCGTTCCTCGCGACCTCGTCCGCGAGCGACCCGCCGGGGGCGAACTCGAGGAAGAGCTGGTACGACCCGTCGCGGCCGCCGCGACCGCCGATGCAGGGGACAACGTGCGGCGAGCGCAGGTCGGCCATGACCCCCTGCTCCCGCCTCAGCCCCGCCGCGCCAGCCGCTCCCACGGACTTGACGGCGATCAGCTCCCCGGACGCGTCGTCCTCAGCGAGGAAGACCTCCGCCCCGGACGCGCCCCGGCCGAGCGTCCGCACCCGCGTCCATTGCCCGCTCACGGACACCTCCATCTCTCCTCTCCTTTTTCTTGCTTCTCCGCCTCTGCTGTGGTGGTTTCTGTTGGCCCTTGTCTCGAGCTTACTTGTGCTAAGTTTTTTCTATGGCGGGTGCGCATATATATAGGGGAGGGGAGAGGCTAGAGTTAGAGAGGAAGACTTGTACATGGGGTTCGGGATTAGGAAGGATTGCAATTGCAAGTTTAGAACATGGGAGATGTTTAGCGTGTGTGAAAAGCGTGGCGGGATTAACAAATGAGAAAATTTTCGGTACATTGAACTGTGATTATACGGTAGATAGTAGTAATTAGATCTAACAATTTTAAGAGTATTTCTACTATTTTTGTATCGGATGAAGTATAAATAAATACTCTCCCTGTTCTTAATAAATGTTATTATAGGTGTTTGCCCCACCATGAAAACAATCTACAAAACACTATATTACTCATCTTCATTTTATCTTTAGGCAGTGTGTTACTCTAGTCTGTAATAGTAAATGACATTAGAAATAACTAAAGGAAGAGAAGGGTGTATAAGGAAAAAATGGTAAAAAGTAATATCAAATTGTAGAATGAGATATATTTAAGAACAGTTTGAAATCTAAAATGACATGTATTCCGGAACATAGATAGGACTAACTAATTTGATCCATCAGATTTAAAAAAGAACGATATATATTAAATTTACTGTACTGTTAAAGATTCCCTAGAAACACGAAGCAAAAAGCAGGTTGTTTTGTTCTCTGGGCACGCGTTAACTCGCCTCGCTTGTGGTCATGTGGTGTCGTCTGTCGGTATTTCTGTGATTAATAAGAAGATTTACAATTTTATTTGAAAGCGAGTCAAAAGTTTTTTTTTTAAAAAAAGTACAGGATCCCCAAATTAGCAGAAGCTCCGCTGCGACGCACCGGCACGCATGTCGCCTCGGCCGGAGAGGAGGTGCATCGATCGCGCGTACGCAAGTATGCGACGTGCGCCCGTGTTGGCCACGTCTAGCCGGGGCAAGTGGCGTCGCGGGAGTGCGCGCGCGGCCGCGGCCGCGGTGCGGGGTGGGGCTCCCGCGCAGGCTCGGCGCTCTGGAGCCTGGGCAGTGGGCACCACGCCCTGCGCCGACCGAAAGCGGCGAGGTGGATGCATGTACTTTGCGGCGCGGGGCGGCCAAAAGGATAGCTCGTCGCGTGTGAGTCAGATGCGTTGCTTCCTTACCCAGCGTGAGCTCACCGCCGCTCACTCGTCCATGAGCTGCCGCTTCCCCTCCCCGGTCGGTGCGGCTCGGTCCCCCCTTCCGCTCAGCTGGGTTGATTCTAGCCCACTCCATTTCACCACTGAGCTAAGCAAGAATCGGAGCCTTTGCCGTCGTTAGCAGATGGTATTGGCTGGAGGCTACCGTTCTCATATCATCTCACGTCCTCAGATGCCAAATTTAAGGTGGATTCACAAATCCTGTGATAACAATCCGTTTGCAATCAAATCCAGATTTTAAGCGTTCGCCTGATTTCCCGTTAGACATACAGGAGAACAGGACGCTTTTTTTTTAAGAGAGAGGGTGACAGCGAAAGGCACACAGTTTTGTGCTCCACTACACTTAAAACTTCCTCTTTACCACAGGCAGCCCGTGGCGGTGTGCCATGCCAGTCTTTGCAAAACTGTAAACGCGTCAGATCTGACGGTGCGAACAGGAACAAGAACAACTGCGTTCTTCAGACGGTTTGTGCACATGAACTGAATTTTTTTAGATACGGAGACCTACTTTTGCTCCGCCGGACTCAAAATGTTCGCTCCAAGTCAAACCGCGGAGGAGACTAGAGGTGCAGACAAGTCAGCCTCTACTGTAGTAAAAGGACTAAACAACTTGAATGCCTCGGCAACCAATGATTGCACTAAAAATTTCTTTCTAGTGTTCCAGTGCTATTCCATCGGAGATAGGACATTCCATTTGTTAATCTTCTTGCGCGTGTTGCAATCGTGTCAAGAGGGTGAAGGGCTCCTTTTCGTTGAACCGGCCCCAACTCAGTAGCAGGTCAACCGTTTTGACACACCTCGACCGGTCTTATCCAAGAGTAGAAAGTGTTGATGTAATACCAGCAATAGTTTGCCATTTGACCGGATCCCGGTGTGCAGGCATGGATTCGTACAGTTGACGAGCAACGAACAGGGATACCAGATCAATTGTCGTGCGTCTGGTTTGATTTCGCCAGATTGGGAGGATCTTCGAGCTGATAAGAAAGTGATGGACACAAACTCTGAGCCGTGTGTACTGAGAGAGAAACGAGTAGACTAACCTTGAAATACAACGCTAGAAGAGTGTCACTTCAGACGATCTAGCAACCATTCTCTGCACGCACCTGTGATTATCTTCGTAGCTGCAGCAATTCCAGCTTCATTTTGAGTTCATATGTCCGCTATTGAAATCTTATTTTTTTTGTAAGAACAGATGGTACATAGATTGTGTCGCACTCTAATCTTTGCCAAAGGTGATCTGAACGGTTATGCTTTTGATGGATGTCAAACTCGTTGCTTGCCAATGATGCGCAGTCGACGCAAATGCTGCTTGCTTTACTTAGTGTTGCAGATAGCACAGTCAACGTCCTAATTATTCTTCTAAACGAATTGAAAGGGAGTCAACGCCCTTACAAAAGGGAATCTGAACGTCAGTCTTGAGGCAATGTATATTGACTTTTGACGAGCTTCGCAAATAGTTTTATCGATGAAGGAGTTGACCAACTGAAAATATGGGATTTATTATTGCATCGAGCATCGTCTCCTTTTTAGGGGAAATCATTCTATCGGGCATCAGCATCAATGTGATTGGGGAGATCATTTGATGGAATGGAGATGCGACAGAACTGTAGCCTTTTGGCCAACTCCACCAAGTCGCATCCAAGCTGAATTCTGAACTTGTTCCGGCCAAGGCCACTGACATTAGCCGTCAGCGAATTGGGATGCCGGACAAGGCAGTTGGCTAACCACTCATCGTCTCAACCTCAAATGATCAAGGAATTGACCTGTCAGATTAGTACTGTAGCATCTTCGGTGGAAGCGGTTATTGACTGCACTGCACAGTGAAAAGCCGTGGTCTGTAGTTGGAAGCCACTTCGACACAGAGCGGGCTTATCATTCTGCCTCTTACATCAACCATATTTTTTCCAGAGAAAATTGAAAAATGTATTTAGAGACGCTTGACTTACTAGTTACCACCTAAGATTTCAATTTATCCAAACAAGAAACGGACTCATAGTAGGCCCTGTTTTTTTTAAGAGAGGAACAGATTCGTAATAAGTTTATAAAGTATATATTTTGAATGGTCTTGTGCACAAATATATAGTGTATTTCATATTCCAATGCAAAATTAGTGTGAAGTTTTCTCTATACCCCTATTAAATATCCAACTTTAGTTTACATTCTCCAGATGCATGTATTTAATATAGTGCTTTGAGAAAATAATTATGAGTAATCTTCTTATCAATATCTCACTGGTCTATATAATAAGAAAAAAAATATGTATTATAAAACTTAGGGTCTGTTTGCCTTTGCTTTATATTCTCTAAAAGTTGATTCTAAATTGTAGTTATAGAGAAACTGATTTTCCAAAAGCTGGAATCCAAAAGCACATATGAAGTGGATTGTAGATTCTAGTGTATATGGGTGGGTTAGATTATGAGAGTTAAATTTTAAAATTAGACTATTTATTCTTTATTCTCCTTTGGGGCTAGAATCCAGAATCAAAATTAAAACAAACAGCTCTTAGGCCCCCTTCGGGATAGCTTCTTTTTTTTGAAGGAAATGGCAGGAGCTCTGCCTTGCATTAAAGAAGAAAGAGAGCGATACAGCATGGAGACATAGAGTTTGAAAAGAACAATCGAAAAAACCACCGAAGAAACCAAAAAAGCTAGGCAAACAACAAGGAAGTGGCCAAGAGCCAACACGGGTCTCAAGCCAAGTCCGAACTTACAAACAACAGCCTAGGAACAACATCTAACTTTTCACCCTCGAAGCCTAAACCGTGGTAGGGACATCTCGGCGAAACTATGAGTTTTGTGAGTGCCGGGCTACCGTCGACTACGGATGTCGTCGGCCACGGCTTTTCATAGCAACATCGGTAGTTCAGTATTGGCTATTGAAAATCCTATTATTCCTCTACTTCCATAGATTCCATGCTACGTACATGAAGGTTCCATCTACACCTTTTGAAGTCGGGCGTGAAACGAAGAACGGACCAATCGCCACCAGCAACATTGTCTGCTTGCACGATGAAGGTGAATGGCAATAAAGTTTATATTCTCGTAGAGAAAACCTTTCTCCACACCGCAGCAAACGGGCACAAAAGGGCGAGGTGTCCGGATGACTCGGCTCTAGGCCACACATAACACAAGTAGTGCAATGTGGCCATCCTCTGAGGGCCAATCAGTCAGCTGTGAGTAACCTGTCCTGAAGGAATAACCAAGTGAAGAATATGCATTTTGCCTCGGCGTCAGCATGCCGGATCATCGAGTAGTTTGGGTCCGCCAGTAGTGCCAATAAAGCTGCATACATGCGAGAGCTGCGGAATATTCCCCCTGCTGAGACCATTTCAAGGAAATCCCGTCCTGTACATTCGGGAGAAGTCAGACATGCTGGCCTTTGCCAGAGTTGCATAAACTCCAGCATCTGCACGCCGGTGGAAATTCTCCTCAATGGGCGCAACCAGCTTCTGGAAAGAAGAGCATCCTTGACCGATCGTCCTTTTCCCCTCACCAAACGATAACAGTTTGGTGCGATTTCCCTAGGCGACCTCCCGTGAAGCCAATTGGAGGTCCAAAAATCTGCAGATTCGCCGTTCCCCAAGGCGATTGTTGTGCTTGCGCGGAAAAGGCTACGATCTGAGTCGTCACATGGAACTGACATCCCTGCCCATGGCCTATTGCGATCTGTCCAGGCATACCACAGCCATCTTAGGCGGAGTGCTCGCCCAAAGGAGGTTAGATCCTTGACCCCGAGCCTCCCAAGGCTTTAGGCACAAAACGATTTCAATTAACGAGCAAGTGCCCTCCAGAGCACTCCTGCTCACCTTTCCAAATGAAGCTTCTGCGGATCCTGTCAATTTTCTTTGCGGCCCAGACCGGGAGCGAGAACACTGTTAGATGGTAGACCGCTAGCGACGTGAGCACGGAGTTCGTCGGCCTGACCACCGCCCGCCCTAGAGAAAGTCTTCCTTTCGGTAAATAACCGATTCCTTATTCTTTCAATGAGAGGCTGTAGATCAGAACGCTTAAGCTTGGTAGGTCGCAGCGGTAACCCTAAGTACCTGCAAGGGAAGTTTTTAGATAGAGCTGGGAAATCTTGCAGGACGGTCTCCATGTCCATAGCGTCGCACCTGATGGCGTACACCTCACTCTTGTGGATGTTGGTGTGAAGACCTGTAGCCCCTCCAAATGTATTTAGTAATCCCTGCATTAAACCTAACTCCTCCCGGATTGGTCTGACGAAAACGACCACATCGTCGGCATATAGGGAGATCCTCATTCTCGGGCGCGGCGATGAGTGTGATAGACGATTTTCAGCGACAGCTGTGGAGAAAAGACTCCGCAGCGGTTCCATAGCTAGAATGAAGAGCATGGGGGAGAGTGGATCTCCCTGCCGCAGTCCTCTCCTGTGCTGGATAGGAGGACCTGGAACACCGTTGAGCAGAACTCTCGAAGAAGATGACGCTAGAATTGCCGCAATCCATTCACGCCAACGTGAGGAGAAACCTAGATGACTTAGCAACTCCAGCAGGAACTCCCAGCTAACAGAGTCGAAAGCCTTCGCTATGTCAAGCTTTACAAGGAGAGCCGGGGTTCCTCTCCTGTGGAGATCAGCGACGAGGTTCTTGGCGAATAAAAAGTTGTCATGAATAGATCTCTTCTTTATAAATGCGGATTGATTGGCAGGAACTAGCTGGCTGAGATAAGGGGCGAGCCTCATCGCTAATATTTTGGAGAAAATCTTCCCGACGCTATGAATGAGGCTGATCGGCCTGTAATCTGCAATGGAATAAGCGGCCTGTTTCTTGGGCAATAAGACAATGTTGGAAGAATTGAGCAGCCGTAGATTCCGAGTATTTAGGTTGAAGATCTGCATCATAGTGCCCAAGAGATCATACTTAACAATCTCCCAACAAGACCTGTAGAATAATCCCGAGAAACCATCCGGCCCCGGGGCCTTCTCGGGAGGCATTGAAAACACCGCATCCTTCAGCTCAGCCATTTGGAAAGGCTGGTCGAGGCCACTTAAGTCGTGTTGAGGAATGTCTAGAAGCTCCCAATTAAGGGAGTGATCCCTCTGTCTTTTGGTACCCAGCAGACTGAAGAAGAAGTTGTGAATCTCGTCCTGCTTACTTTGATGATCGTGAACCACACCCCTGGTGGTCGCGATCTCCTGGATGTGGTTTTTCTTCTGCTGCGCATTTGCTTTGAGGTGAAAATTTTTGTGTTGGCGTCCCTTCCTTAATGAAAGTCATTCTTGAGCGCCCTCGGCCTAGCCCTTTGGATGGTCGCTATTCCTAGTAGCTTTGAGCCCGAGCTTTCCCGAAGATCCTCTCCCGAGGCGGCATTGCCTCCTCTCCTGCGCCTTGTCGAGTTGCAGAATAACCTCTCTGCGATGGAGAATCTGCGCCGGAGGTCCCTATAATTTGGCGACTCCACATCCCGAGAGCCCGCGCGTTCTTGTTAGCTTTATGTGAAGCCGTAGAGAGCATCCTGCGTGTTAAATGCATACTGGTCCATGCACGCTTACCGTTTGATGGAAGGAAGGCATTGTAATCCGAAACTTTCAAACCTGAAAAGAGAAGATTTTGTAGTTGCCATCTGCCCTTGTAGAAACAAAGGACAATGATCCGAGACCAAGGATGAAAGGGCCTGCAATCCGCATTGAGGAAACAGCAGATCACAATCTACAGAAACGAACATGCGATCAATCCTTGATTGGGTTGGATTGTCCCTTTCATTTGACCAAGTGAATCTCCTGCCATTCAACGGTAATTCTCTAAGCTCGGCATCGTGGATGACCTTGGCAAAGGCTCCCATGAGTCTTGGGTTTACTGCACCGTTACTTTTATCCATGGCTTGATAAATCATGTTGAAGTCCCCAAGGATGAGCCACTCCTTGCGCATGTAGTCCTTGAGGTTTGCAATTTCTTGCAAAAACAGCAACTTGTCGGATTCGAGCTGCGGCCCATACACCCCTGTGCAAGACCAGGAGGTCCCATCTTTCTTCATCCGCACAGACGCGGAAATGCTGAACGTGCCTGTACGGATTTCAGACAAACTGAAGTGATCTGTGGAGCACGCTAATAGAATGCCCCCTCTTGTTTGGTTTGCACCTAGAAAGCAGAAATTATCCGTGAAGACTCCTCCAAGTAACTCCCCAACGATACGGTTGTCCACGTGCTGAAGTTTTGTTTCTTGGAAGCAAACGATCGTCATACTGGTTTGCGCAACTAGCTCTCGATGATCGCCCTTTTAACAGATTTTTCAAACCCGGACATTCAATTTAATATCCTAGTGTCTCTTTGGGCCATTTGGCGAGTCTTAAACACACCTATATGAGATACCTACACTGTGAGCAGAGAGGAACAAGCACCGGGGAGGCCGCACACCGAGTGGCCGAAATGAATGAGAAAAGGATTATGTGAGGTTGCCGAAATATGCTTCCTTTGCCATTCCATCGAGGATTTACTGAGAGGAAGACATTACACTGAACTTTGCCATTACACCGACTTTGACATTACATTGGACTTTGCCAATACACTAGGACTTCACCATACCATTACAGGAGAGTCATGACAACAGACTTTGCGAGATACACCAACTTCCAACTAACCGAAGACCCATCGGTAAACAAGCTCGATCTAAGGACACAACAGTGCTAATGCAACCGGCCAGAAGGTGCAACTAAACCCACGAGACCAAGACATTACGGCTTAAGCAAAAGACTACACCTATTCGGCCAAAGAGGATACAACTCTTGTGGTATGAATTATAGAGTCGAACACAAGATATCGCAAAAGTAAAAAACACATCACCACGACCATGCCCTAAAGCACAACACATCGGTTAATGAGGCTCCTGAGGTCGAGCCCAACGCGTCAAGGCTTGGCGGTTTACGCATCGGCCGATTCGCTATGGCACGGATGGCCTCGAGAGATAATGGGTCATCGAGCAGCAGAGGTAACGCTACAAAGACGGTCGTCCATCCTACCATTTGGCGCCCGACAATCCAAGTTTCTTCGCCACCTAAATTGCGCCTTCTCGATTCTTGACATGGAGGATGTCGCACCTTGGTAATAGCGGCGCCCGCTGCCCAAACTTTTTTGGCGATCCGCGGCGATGGACCTAGGCGGTGAAGCGTCCTCAATGATTGGGCCGTGGCCGCCGCTTCAACAGCTTATGAAGTCCGAGTCTGCGACAACACGGGATGATCTGTTCGGATCTGAACTTGCGGCCTAGAAGTCGGGTTGAGGATGAATGTGATGCACATTGGAGTGTAGCTCTTCTGTCATAGGGTCGTACCTTAGATCCTCAATCTCCAGGAGACGGACTTTGCAAATGAGTGTTTCCTCTTCGCTGATGGGAACCCCAGTCGGTTTGCTAGAAAAGTCATCCTGCACATCATCTCTGCTGGGCACCCCCACCGAAGTTGGAGGGGAGGCTTGCACGGCCGGGCATGGGGATGGTAGCCTCGCCCTCTTGCAAACATGATCAACAGGCGGGCTTGCAGCCACGCGCCTATACGAGGAAGAACCACGGCCACCGGAGTTTGTGCCGGCAGGACCCCCACGCCGACCATGGCCTGCCAGGGGACCGGGCTGTGCACGCGAAGGTCGCACATCCCACCCCGAAGGCCTCCTTCTTCTCCCGCCGCCTCCCGGAGGTGATCGATCACGTGCTCTGTACTGCAGACGGTAATGAACCGCCCCCCGCGGAGGAAGTGCCCCATCGATGACTCCAAGTTGCCAGCCATAAACATGGCGCCTTGGCCACTCTTCTTCGTTGGAGGAGACATTGGAAAGTTCTCCACTAACGGGGCTGTGCTCAGGACTCATACTGGCCATGACCTGAGCAAGGGAGTCATCTGGAGGCTCGAAATCGAAGACCTGATCAATGTGCAGCAGCACCCTATAAGATAGCATCCTTGGCGGCGGCCTATCCTGGAGAGGCCCTGCAATGCCAAGCTCTGGGAAGTTAGTGAAGGGCGGTGATCTTGTGAACGGCTCTTCAACATACAAGATCGCAGTCTTCGGGATCGCTGCGGCGTCACGAGCCCAAACCCAAACACACAGGCAAGTGTTTTCTTGACTGGAAGCAGGTTCATCCAACTCCAGGAAACAGAGCCCAGCATCCTGAATGAGCGACGATGCGGTCTGTATGGACCATGCATGGCGCGGAATCCCCTCAATGCAAAGCCGGACCTTGAAACGTGCCCTAGCCGCATCAGCCGAAGCATGACGAGACCAAGGCACCACTTTAAAGTCAATTCCCTCCTGCAGAAACCTTGAGTCAGCTAGCAATTCATTCCGGAGATGGAATGATGCACAGCGGACGAAGTAGATCCTGGGTTCGTCGGCGAGCACGTTGAACTCATCCCTGTTGGCGCAGAATCTCTCTGCAAGGATGCGCTGCACCTGCTTCTCGGAAGATTCTTGGTCCCCCAGCGTGAAAACGAGAACAGCATACCTACAGTAGTCCCTCTCAAGGGAGGCCATTCCAGGAGCCTGCGGCACATGCCTGTGCACCAACTCCGGCCTGTCGTCAGGGTCTCCCGGGCGGAACCTAGGGGCATGCATGGTCCCTTGGACGTGGGGAGCCCTGAAGGTGGATGGGGCCTGCAACCTCCGGCCAGCAGAGCTGACCCGGCAGTGCCTTGCCCTGTGGCCCGGACGCCTACACAGCAAACATGTTGGAGGATTTTGGCAAACTGCGACGAGGTGTCCTGGGGACAAGCAGCGGAAGCAGCGACCCCTGGCCTGGGCTTTAAGCAGCGCTGCGAGCCGAGAGTTTATTCCAGCCTCTGAGGTAGATGAAGCCAATTTATGAGCATTGAATCTATCTTTTCGCCAGAAGTGCTTAGGCCTAACTTGAGTCCATCCGTCTTCAGGCTCCGAGGCACGCGAAGGATACGCAGAATCAGGGATATGAACTCGTTTCTGAACATTGGCTTGAATGCCCTTGGATACGGTAGGTGAGGGAGCAACTACAGAATCATGGTTTGGGGAAACGTTCTTCGACCAGGCTGTACCTGCTCCATCGGCACCAATTTGAAGGCCCAATTTCCCCGGATTCCAAGTCCCAGGACGCTTCAGAAGGGACACCAGATGCGCCATTTGGGAATCTTCATTAGGCTTGTGAATCTGCGGGGGAGAACGCACATCAGTTGAATGCCCGCCTGCAGCAACTGCGCAGCTACCTGCAATAATGGCATCACCTGCCCTGGAAGGCCCAGGGAAATTTGAAATCTGGAGACAGCGGGACTCCACCATGGCGACTCTAGCCCGCCCCGAGGCCGAACCCTGCAGATCTGACGCAACTGGAACCGGCACCTGGAAATCTGGGTTGAGCGGCAATTCCTGGACGAACTCATCATCCTCGTCAGAGCTCCAGGAAACCATCTCCTGGGAAGCAACTGAGGACGGCGAGACGGGCAAACGGGACAAGAGGTGGGAGGAAGGAGATCTACAAGGGAGATGGACGGATTTGTGGCCGGATTTGAGGATGGGCGAAGGGGGCGGCGGAAGGCAGTCGCAAGGGTCTTCCATGCGTCGTTGGACTATCAATACCTGAAGAGATCGGGATAGCTTCTGATTGTGCAGATTTTAGATTGTAGTCAGCTATCTGGAGAAGCGGTTGTCTAAAGAATTTACTGACCGGAGAATCTGGTCATTCGGTAATCCTGATTGTTTGTGCTGATTGTTGATCGGCGTCGGTGACGGATGAGCGGATAAGGGTGGTGAAGGGGCCTAGGGACGACGATGGAAGCCCTTGTACCTGCGACGATTCGTAGGAAGGCGGAACTCGCAGAATCTAAGTCAGAATCCGCATAATCAGATAGGTGACAGTTTCTGATTTTATGTACAAATCAGCTTCTGATTATGAAAGAAGCTGTCTAAAATCCTCTCGTTCGACAGGCAATCTATTTTTTTTTTAATGTTGGCTACATGCTTCTACCCGATGGTACTGCCATATGGGCCTAGTGCTCTGGTGCGACTTCCCCGGTGGGATTAATCTACAGGGGGAAATTGCTCCCTCGCACCCAAACAAGGCCGAAAGTGGGCTTTGTATTGGGCCTTGCTCGCTAGTCACTTCACATCGTCCCGTCGCCCGGGAATAGAAACATCGGGATCCTTTCGTCTCCACAAATCCAAGGGTGGAGAAACCCTTGATACCGCCGCGCCGCTGGCGACTCGCCGTCACCGGAGCTAGGTCCTCCGACGTAGGCGTGACTCCGCTGGTGCACGGGCGCCGCCGTCTGCGGTAGGATCCCCTTCCCCTCTCTCTCCTCTGTCTAACTGGGGGACTCCTCAGACGGAGACCGCGCAAAACCCTCGCGATTTATCCATCCTCGCTGTTCTTAATCGGTGTCGTGGTGCTTCAGGTGAGGAATGGCCTCGGCGGTGGAGCGGAGGGAGCACTCCTCCCGGAGGTCGGGGCACACGAGGTCGCGCTCTCCGGCCAGGGAGCGGGGCTCGCCTCCGCGCAGGCGGAGCCCCCCTGCACGGAGGGAGAGGTCACCAGTTGAGAGGAGTGGCTCGCCTCGGAGGCGCTCTCCTGTTAAGGCTAGCATCTCGCATAAGGAGAGGTCGCCGCAGAGAGACAAGGTGAAGGAGCGGATCAGGTCACCGAAACAGGCACTGGCACGGTCCCGGTCATCGTCACCTGCCAGGAAACGGGAGTCTCGTTCGCCCTCCCCGCGTACCAAGCGATTAAGGAGATCTCAGGCTGAGCGAGAAGTGGCAGAGGTTACTGAGGGTGACCGCCGGAAGCCCTCCAACTGGGAAGAGCGGGACTCAGCGAGGCACAGGGAGCGTGATGAGAGAAGGGATGTGTCAAGAGATAGAAAGGCAGAGCGGGAGGATGATAGGAGTGCTTTGAAGGATAGAAAACTGGATCGTGATGATGGAAGGGACCACTCAAGAGATAGAAGGGCTGACAGGGATGATCGATCAGTTGCTTCAAGAGAGGCGCGGTCTGGCTGGGATGACGAAAGGCATGATTCAAGAGGTAAACGGTCTGATTGGGATGATCGGAAAGGTGCTTTAAGGGAGCAAAGGGCGGGTCGAAATGACAGAAGGGATTCCTCGAGAGTGAGAATGGCAGATCGGGAGGAGAACAATGGTGGATTGGGAAGATTGTCTAGGTGTGGCCGATCAGTGTCTCCAGAAGAGCATAGGCGTAGGAGCCGGCATGAGTCCCACACATCACCAAGGGCATCCAGAAGTGCAGCACGTATTGAGGTGTTTGGTGATATCCAACCCTTTTCTTTAGATCTCTCCTGTTAGTTCGCATCCAGTAATCTTTTTTTATTGTATGAATGTTTCTCCTTCCTGCTTGGTTTCCGATAAGCTCCACCGTCTACCCAAATGAATAAGAAGTTAGATACCTATTTCCATACGTTGGAATATTGAGTGGCGGTTGTGAAACTTGTGGAATCAGCATTTTCACACTCTCAACATGCATTCCTTACGCTGAAATACTAAACATGTGGGGTCCATGATCCATGCCAGCCCTTTCAGTTCCAGATTTTAGAGGACATAATTAGTTGTCCGTTGCTTTTTCATTTTACAGCAATATTATACCTTCTTCGTGTATGCTATTATATTGTGGCCTGTAAATTGCAGTCTGAAAGTTTTTTTATTTGTTTGCTATTATATTGTTTTAGACTTTGTTCTACTTCCTCATCTCTCTCTTTCTCCCTTTGTTACCGGATCGTTTTGGGTTTCAACTCTAGCCTACCCCAACTTGCTTGGGACTAAAAGGCTTTGTTGTTGTTGTTGTGTTGTTGTTGTTGTTGCTATTATATTGTTGCCTGTAAATTGCAATCTGAATGTTTTTTTATTTGTTTCAGGATACAAGCTCTACAGGGGATGCAGCAGCCCGGTGAGTGCTCAAAACTCTTGATTCTATATAAATTTTAAATTCTTAGTAGAAGCATTGCCTACTATGATTTTCTGTTTTATCGATAGAGTTGCATACATTAAGGGATAACGTTTTGCTGGATTAATTGTGATGTGTATATATTAAGTTGGTTCTGTACTTGAACAAATGTGTTATGGTTAAAAGCCAAACAGTGTGAAAGGGAGGTCCCTGATGTGGTACCCGCGAAAGGGGTACGTTCGGAGAACCAAAGTGAGTATGGGGAAAACGAGTGGAGAGGACAATCTTTGTTTTCCTTTTCTTCGCCTCCTTTTGCAGAACAGGGGCAGGGGCTATTTATAGGCCCTTTGTCAGCCCAAGTTGATGTTAGAAGTATGCCCCTACAAGGCCCCTAGAGTACTAGGGGTCTTGAGGTATTTTTCCTTCGAGCTAGCTAGCCTATAGGCCTCATGATGACTACTGACATAGGGTCTCTGTTCGCCCCCTCGTGCCTCGCCAGTGTACCTTCGCTGAAGTGGTTGGGCTCACCCTTCGACGTGCTTTGTGGGCCTTCGGGACTAGGCCAAAGGCCCAGGTGTTTTGGCACCCCCTGTCGGTTTGGGGACGAGGGGTACCTCGGTACCGGGTTCTTGCTGGGGCGTAGGGTGCGGTCGCCATCCCCAAAACAAAATGTTTTTGGGAGACCAGTTAAATGTTCATAATATTTTCATGCTAAAAATTTTAGGAGGGAATATTTTGTATATGCCAATGCAAAGTTACCTAATTTGTATTTGCTATCAAAAAAGGGCATAATTCTTCAATCTTTATTGCCACTGGAATCGTATTGGTTTTTTGTATCTGCTGCGGGCGGCGGTCAAACTACAGCCAACTGTAATGGAGATGTGAATGATTTTGATGCCCCTGTATGTAGAAGGTAGGATGTTCTGTAACGGTCTTTTGGAAAAGTTTTACAGTCCAAACTTTTATTTTGAAGATGTTTATAATGATATATTCCTAATAGACAATTAGACATCTCCAAAATAACAGTTCGGACTATCAAACTTGTCCAAAATAATGTTAATAAGTGTATTAACTACTGCATACAATGTTGTTTTCCCATCTATGTAACTATGTTACAGTTGACTGACATCTCTGATCGCTTCCGGTGGCAAATACAAAACCTTAATGCCATGTTGAGCGGCAATGAAAAATTATGGCCTCTTACGGTGACAGATGCAAAATTGGGCAACTCTACTTGGAAATTACATGATTTCCCCAAATGTAGAAACAGCAGTTTGTTTGTCTATTATCTTCCCCTCTCAAAAGATGGCTGAAGCAAACAGAATCATAATTGAGGCAGTTAAAGTGCTGCTGTTTTTGGGACTGAATCATATCATTCTTCTGGAAAAGCATTTATTTTGGGGTCACCTTAGGTGGCATTTGGTTGCCTAGATGAGGCTGGATAGGATATGGTGATTCATGTATTTGGAGTCATCCCATTGTTTGGATGAGTGGATGGGTTGGATAGGGTCATCTAGTTTTTGGGAATATTCCCTCAAAATGCTGGATGGAGCAATAAAATAAAGGCTAGACAGGCTCATTTAGTTTGTTACATACTTACATGAAGAGGTGTATTTGGTCAAATGCAAATTTCACCGAAGTATACTCAGTCAAATTCAAATTTCAGTCAAACTATGGTCAACTTTGTCCAAAAATTGAAATTTTGGTCAAATTTTATCCGAAAATTCAAAATTCGACCAAAATTTATCCGAAAATTCAAATTTTGCCCGAAAATTGAAATTTTGGTCAAATCTTGTTCGAAAATTCAAATTGTCCAAAAAATTCAATCCAAAATTTGAAACCTCGATCACAACTAGCCCATCCATCCTAATCCGTCCAACCAAACAAAAAATTGGCTCATCCTATCTAGTCTCATCCATCCAACCAAACAAAAAATTGACTCATTCTATATCCACCCAACCAGCCTCATCCAAGCAACCAAACACACCCTTAATTGCTTTTAACTTCTATGTCAAGATCCATGGATTGTGGAAAGCAGCCATACACTGCCTTCTGTTCATCCTTTCATTCTATTCAATGAGAATCGACAGATCAACTCTTTTGGTTGAACCCGTTAGTTCGCTATGCTATAAATGTTACTTCTCTAAAGCATTTATGTTGTAATCAGGGGTGGTTAACTTGTTTATGTACTAGAGTGTCCTGTTGATTGTTATGCGCATTGTTATCACGGCGATGCCTAGGCGTTCAGGCCGCAGTTTTTTTTTTGGGGGGTTCGCCAGGCCATCATCTCATCTGGAGATCGTCAGACGACCACCTAGTCTTCCCAGGCATCACGGCGAGCACCTAGGCGTCGTAGAGGAGGCAGCCGGGCGCTCACCGAGTCGACATGAGGCAGCCTCTGTCCAGGCTCCAGCATGTCGCCTCCAACCCTCCACCTCCATTGTCGGCGTTGATTGCTGCTGTTGGCTGCTGCAATTCACCGAGTTAGGAGAGGAATAAGGAGTGAGGAACAAAGAGTTTATGGCTGCTTGCTGCATTGCTTGGAATGGGTTTGTATTGCCATGGAGACGAGCAGGGACGCAGGGCTCTCTGTCCTGTGGGAGATGGAGTGCTGCTTTTCTCTTCTCTAATTCTTTATTGCCATGGAGTGTTGCCATTCTACTACAGCTGGTTGCAGGCATGGGAACTTGCACCAGAGCAAGTGGGATCTTTTGTGAATGGATGTATATCTTTTGTGTATACAATTTTGAGATCCTCTGTGTGGTTGTAGGCAGCAACTCAAGTGTGCTGTTGTATTTTGTTTGGTCACCTAATTGGTGACTAGGTGGGTGCCTAGGCATTCAGGAGCCCTAGAGGTGACTCGTCTCGCCGGGGCGCCGTGATAACCATGGTTATGTACTTATGTGTTTTGAGCATGCTATTTCATTCTGAGCAAGGTTATCGCTGTTATGTATTTCCTTTCCTACAATTATGAACAGCAAAGATTTACTGTTTTGGTCAGGAGTGGTGATCCTGATTCTTTGGTGAAGATGAATGCTGCTGCAGAAGCTCTGGAAACAAAAGAAAAGGTGGTGCATACATCAGATGAATGTTGCAAATAATGACAATTCATTTATTTGAACTTTTAAAGACTATTGTGAATTGTTCCTTTATGTGACGCCTGTTGTTTCTCTGAAATATTGAATACTTGTCATGACATATCTTTTTTATTATTATTTACCTTTCTTTTCCTTTATTACATATTGTCATTTTTAGGACGTTGTTTTTTTGTTTTGCAGCAAAAGCCATCATTTGAATTGTCTGGAAAGCTTGCTGAGGAGACTAACAGAGTTGCAGGTGCTGATTGGAAGCCTGTATATCTTAAAATTTATTTATTTATTTTTGCATGATAATAGACACTTATAGTTCTTATGATGGTGGGACCACCAACTAAAAGAAGCTAATGTTGTGAGCTTTCTGTATTATCCTCAGAGATGAAGAGTTATTTCCATTTCAGGTGTAAATCTGTTGTATTCAGAACCTCCAGAGGCTCGCAAGTCAGATATTAGATGGCGACTCTATGTCTTTAAGGGTGCTGAAGCACTGAACGGTAATTACTTTTGAACTTGTTACTCCATATATGAAGCTAATGGTTGCTTTATGTCATGCTATCCACCAATTTAACAGTTATTTTAAGGGAAGAAGGAACATTTTTACCTTTACCAGTCTATGGAGGCATATAGTTGTCTAGCTGAACAAGTTAATTCACTATTTTCCTTCCCAGCTTGGCAAAAGAAAAAGAGGTTTGTTACAGGGCGTATGATCACTAAAACCCGCGCGCGCACACACACACACACACAAAAAGTAAGCCATCTGTGAACTAGCCTAATCTCAGAGAGTTTTGGACAAACCATTTAATGAGGCAAAGGGAATAACCAGAGGCCCACTATAATATAAGCTTATCTTGGATCAATAATTATTGCCATCTTCCCGGGAGAGTAAATGGGCTCGTTAAAGTTATTATAAGCTATATACATGCACAGGCTTCTTGAAAGAGAAGGGGTGTACTATACTGTTTGAGCATTGGTGCACAATGGAAGCTCGTTGGACAAACATTTTAGTGCTTAGAGTCCGCTGTTATTATGGCGCCGACTAGGCGTCCAGGCGGCCGGCCGGAGGCGCCATGGCCCGGTGCCTTGCCTAAAGACGGCTAGGCGGCTGTGTGGACGTCCTGGCATCGCGGCGTCCACGACTAGGCGTCAGCCTAGCGTCCGGGCGGCCTGACTGGGACTCGACTAGAGGAGGTATTTGACCACTTGACTGGACTGGAGACGAGATAGATTAGTGGGATCGGGAGGAGGTTTGGGAAAGAAGGAAGGCTCACGTGACCGGGTGGAGAAACCCTAGCAAGCAGCGGCGCCGCCGCCGCCGCCAGCGGTAAGCCCCTTTTGCCTCCCCCTCCCCTCTGACTCCCGGTTTCCCCCTCTGCCTCGAGCGTCTCCGCCCTCGACTCCGGCTACGTTGTCCTAGAACTGACCGTTGCCGTTCCCGATCTGTAGCGGCTGTAGACGGGGGCAGAGGAGAGGGGAGAGGAGTCGGCAGCCGTAGGGAGAGGGGAGCAAAGAGGTCGTCGACGACAGAGAGAGGAGTCGGCGGCGACTGGGATGGAGAGAAGGCAGCGGTTGGGATGGAGAGAGGGCGGCTGCTGGGTGATGAGAGGTGCATGTGAATGGAGAGGGAGGAAGGGGAGCAGGGAGGCGCATGTGAATGTGAACGGCGCCGGCAATGGGCTGGTGCAACACATGGATTTCATAGGCTACAAACAATATTGCTGATGTGAATGGCCCATGTATTGCTACCTTGAACCTTTTTTTTGGTCGCCTAATCCTCGCCTAGGCATTCAGGCGCCCCGAGGCGACTCGCCTCGCCGGGCGCCGTGATAAGACTATCTCCAGCGGTATCCCTTCAGCCCCCAAATCCCTTCGCAGACAGATCCCAAGCACTTCAACGAATTCCCTTCACAGTTCCCTTCGGAAGGAATTTGGAGTGAGAATCTCTTTAGAAAAGGATTCTCTCTCCAATCCCTATACAAAACCCTTCGAGGGGATGCTGTTGGAGATAATAAGAATGAAGGGAATGAATATGGGGAAAGGAATGAGGGAAGAGACGGGAATGAAGGGAAATTGCTGGAGATAGTCTAACCATGTTAGAGTCCATGTGCAGGGTGTTGAGTCTTGACATACTGACATGCTTTCCTTGTTGATGCAATACTTCAGTTTCGAATTTCTTGTGCTTGAATGTTTCTTATTATGCTATCTGATTGAACAGAACCATTGTATGTTCATCGGATGAGCAGCTACCTTTTTGGAAGGGAAAGGAAAGTAGCAGACATCCCAACAGATCATCCCTCCTGCAGCAAGCAACATGCGGTTCTACAATATAGGTAAGCGTAACAGGCTAACACCCTTATCTGCCTATGCTGGTAAATCATACTGTCATTAGCTAATCTTTTGCCTTTCCAGACTTGTAGAGAAGGAGCAACCAGATGGTATGATGTCAAAGCAAGTGAGGTAAGTAGCAAATTTTTTTAGATAGTAATATGTGGTAATTAATCTGCATGGTTCTCCTAGCTCTTCGGCACCTTTATATATTTGTGATGTTCTTGCTGCTTTGTTCGTAGGCCTTATCTGATGGATCTTGGTAGTACAAATGGAACCTTCATTAATGTAAGTTTTCTAGCGATAAATGTTTTCCTTCTCAGTTGACTGATTGCATTTCAATCTTATTTTCCTTTATGCCAATTCCATCTTTTCCAAATTTTGTGTTTTTTTCTGCAGGACAATCGTATTGAGCCTCGCCGATTCTATGAACTCTTTGAAAAGGATACAATTAAGTTTGGAAACAGTAGGTATGATAATGACAATTGAAGAATTACTATTTTCATTACTGGTTAAGGTGCTTTGCTTGCTGGGTTTGTTTCCATCATATCAATTGAAGAAAGTGACATTTATCTATTCTGCTTGTGTATAAGTAACTCTGCAGTCTGTTTTCAGCAGCCTTTTTTGTTCCAACTTTATTTTTATTTGGGAATCTCTTGGTGAAAAAGATATTATCTCCATCAATCTTCTTAATGCCTCGTCAACCTATGTGGCTATGCCTGGTTGTTTTGCTCATTGTGTTTTCTCTAGACTAGTCTTCAAGTTGCATATTAGATGAGTCTTAAACTATGCCCAATTTCTACCTTGTCGGCACACATTTTTCTTTATGAGTCTTTGGATTGCAAGTTCAACCACGTAAATCTTTTCTAAGAAATTTGAAGTTTAGTTCTGTGGAATTTGTGAAGTCTATACACAATTTGCCCTCCATAGTTTTCAGGATTTTTGTACCCTTTTTTTAGCAATCTCTTGTTAACACTAAACATCCTTCAACTAATGGATATCAATGTTTTCATTGCAAGCCGGGAGTATGTTTTGCTCCATGAAAACTCCACAGGTTGAGGACTGAAAATGCTGGAGAATTATGGGACAAGGAAACTCAAATAGCTTGGTGATTGAATTAGTTTACCCACCTTGGAGCAACCTTGGAGCAACCAATGTGATCCGCGAAGATACTCAGTTTTAGCTTGGGCTGTGGTAATTTGTCAATTGGTCTTTGTTTTGTTTTGATGTTTCTTCACCGGTGTATCTGGATATTTTCGACAAGAGAGCTTGACATTCCATCCTGGAATACACAAGGTTTAACTTTTATTCAAGAACAGACTTGATTGGTATTTATTTCTCGTATTTTGGTTCATCTAGTACCTGATGGATTTTTTTTGGACCAGTATAGTCATGAAGTTATGTTACCTGATACATTCTGCTCATCCCTCTTCTTCATGGACTACTGATGGAGTCATGGTGCCAGTCGCTTGAATTCTTAGATACAGCTTGAAAGGCCAATCCCCAGATTCTGGGGATATCAAACGGCAATATATTTTGTGCAGCCTTTCTTGAATGCGAAAAATGGATCTGCTTTGAAACCAAATAAATGGATTTGTTCTGGAAAACCTTCTGGTCAAGGGACTTCAATTAACCGAAAGAATGACCGGATTCCAATCAATGTTCCTGTTCCTTTATTCTTGCATATAAACACGACGTTGAAGTACTAATCTCTTTGAAGTCTCTTGAGCATGTCAGTTATTAGCTAAACAAAATGAGTAATTTCTCGCTAAAAAGGATATTAACGAGCTATAAAATGCCCTGCGCGGGACCGGGAATCAAACAGTTGCTAACTGCTACCGAGAGCTTGTTGCATGGTTGATGGTTCTAAGGTTACCTTTCAAATGCTCTGTAGTCAGTACAAGTCTCTTTGGTCTGAACAGTCGCTAATTGCCACCGATTTGCTTTTGAAGGCTCTGCATCCTTTTAAGCTTTATTCCATTTTTAGAGGTCTTTGGTCCGAAAGAAAATTCCCTTGACAACAAGACATGCGACTATGCGAGCATTACGCTATACAAGTCAGCGGCAACCCGGCCAGTGTGCATACATGTATACTGCACAGTGGTGGAACTGTAGCCGAGGCGCGGCCCAGTAAGTCTTTTATATCTCCTCTCAAATAGGCTCAATAAAACAGTTCAGTATCAGCCTAGCAGTCTCTTAATTCTCTTATGCTTTGTATTGTTACAAATTTATATTATATGTGATTGTTAAACAAATGTTTGCAAACTTCAAACATGGTTGACTTGTTAGGCTTTTGATGTCTTAGTGTTAACCTCTCTCTTTTAATTTTCTAGATACGCCTCTGATACTGCGTCAATATTACTGAGTGCAACACAGATGACGACGATGATGCAGTGGTGTAATCTTCAAACCTGAACCTGACTGCGTGTGCTGGGCAGGCCTTCGCGGTGTATGCCGCCGTCACCGAAGCCGCGTCCCCGACTCTGTCGGGTTGCCGGCCGCCGCACGGGCGGCACCAGCACGGTAGAGATGGTGTGGCGCAGAGGTGGCCAGGAACCACGCTGCGTTACTACAGTGGCCAACCTGCAGCTGCAGCCTGCAGGACAACCCCCGAGCAGGGTAAATACTATGATGGATGTATTTCGCGTGTTCCGCGAAGCGACGCGATAGATCATTAAAATCTGAAAGCAAGAATTGCTATTAGTACAAAGAATGTACTCATGTAGCGCCCGTTTGCTCTGTTTGAGACGGTGAGTTTGACGACAATGTCGTAATAAACCATCATTCATTTGATCGGTAGTCCATTCTTCTCTGCTGTGTTGAGAGACTCTGTTCGTGGCTTTACGGTCCTCTGGTTTACGATTTGAGGTGTGCGTGGATCGTGCACGCTGATCGCTCAATTTGAACCGTCCGTCGGTACGAGGAGTACGTCAATGGCGCTGCCGAGAATGTTGCAGCCGCACGCGGCGCGGCGGCGAGGGAAGCGCGGGTGCGGCGCGGTGCCATTTCGTCTAGGGAATACGTGCCGCAGCCATGTGCGGAGGATCCAGGTACACCGGTATCCTCAAAATTTAAAAAATACTAGGAGATCATCTCAGCTCTCAGATGAGATCATATTTATTGATTGAACTGATTTCAATTTTGATGGTTTGAAATTTGTAAAATTTTAATAAATTTCAAACATATACGTTAGATTTATAATATTACAAAACCATTATACACATCTGCCGCTGGCTGTGCAGCACACTGTAACCGGTGCCGTACACACTGCAACGCGCCCGCGCGCTCGTCATCAGCTCCCCCCCTGGAGCCCGTGGCCGAAAAACACCGCGCGACGCGGTGGAGCAACGGATCGAGCTGGTTTGCAGGGCCGTGTCGTCTCGTCGCGCGCATGGGCGGTGGCGCGGCCGTGGCAGCCCGGTGGTCCGCGCCGCCGCGCGCGGCTAGGCGGCTGCGGCGTTAAGGCCCGCCCAGGTCACCTGTTCAGGGCACGTCTGACGGTGCGGGCTGGAGGAGTGGGAGATTTCGCCGGATCCAGCCGGACTTGCGAGATGTATGGACGACACCGGGTTGAGCTGCCTCTTCTGAGTGCTACGTAATTCTCCACCATCAAACGGTAGTTTCATTCGATTCGTTCATTAACACCTCGTAAAGCTAAGAAATACTCCTTCCGTCAAAAATAATATATATATATAATATATATATATATACACACACACACATCGTAACTTTTATAATAATAAATACAAATATAAAACGTATTTTATGTTCTAATACAAATTCTAGCCATGAAAGGATTGGTGGTATAGTCCCGTTTGCAAAATCCTCTTGCTGCTTCAGTTGTAAGTTGGAAAAAATAAAGAAAAAATATATGACAGGTACCTGCTTCCATAGGCTAAAAGCGGACTGATTGTAAGGCCTGTTTATTTGTACTTTTTCATCGGTTTAAAAGTTACAAAACTAAAGTCTAAATAAATAAGAAGATTTTTATCTGAACTTTTTAAAAGTTATAAGTCTCTATATAACCAAAAACCAAAACCTCCCCGAAAATGGGCAGGCAAATACAATCAAAATTTCATTAACAATATACCAAATAGCAGCAAACAATTACAACATTTCAATACCAAATTCAGAAGATGAATACATGACAATACGACGCATTAAAATTGTTCACAAATCACAAATAGTGCTTTGGCCGTAAACCACAAATTCACAGAACCAGCAAAAACATCCACATCAAGATTAAGTCGAACTCTATATATGTTATAAAGTTCATAAATAAATCACACAAGTTCAATAATACTTGAGCAGTTGTGGAGTATAGAAGTAGAAGTGTAGAACCATCTCCTCACAGTGGTATCTTCTATGTAAGATGAAAACAAACATTTAGTGAAACAATCGATATGTAAAGACTGATATATATAAACTTCATTTTCTAAACACTTAATCTGCATATCTTCTTGAATGTCTTGAAGACAAGTCCAGAAGCTAATAACACCACCCTATTCATTATCTATGAATTCAAATTGTAAGCATCATTATCTTTTTATGACAAGTGACATAACAAATATTAATTGTTTCATATCATACGTTTATATTTGTTTCGAAGCCAATCTTGTGAGCACATGAATTCCTACAACATCTCGAAAGTAAGATGATTGCAATGCTCGCTAACAATTCTCCCACTTGTGCTAAAAGCAGACTCTGAAGCAACTGTGCTTACTGAAATAGCAAAGATGTCCCGTGCTATCACTCTCAATGTAGGATAGCATGTCTCAGCCACCTTCCACCAATCCAATACATTAAATTTTTTGTTATAGTTAGAACATAGTCATCGTCCAAGTAGCGATCTAGTTCAGATTTTAGCCTTTGGGATGATGGCCTTTTCTTGGCAACATGTGCATTAAAGATGGACATAATTGTTGGAGCTTCCATTGAAGAAATTGAGATCGATGATTCAGTATTATCATTATCATTAGTAACTTGGTACTAGATCATCAATTCACATAATGATTTAGTGACTTTTTGTTCTTGAGACTTGCACTCTTCGCACTAATACCAAGTAGCATTTCAAAACAAACCATCAATATTTTAGTTTTAAATCGAGGATCAAGAAGCATGGCAATGCCTATTGATCATTGAATGATAGACTAATACTTATCAAACTTTTTATTCATGCTAATTGACATTGCGTGTACAATTGGGCCATTACAAGTTGACCACTGCCTCATGTTCATTTTAATTTTACAAATTTTGAAAAATTATACATTGGCACTAACATACTGAGTACCAGAAAATATGTCAGTGATTTCATAAAATATCCTTAACCATTGAACAACATCAACAAGAAATAACCATTCTTCTTCACTTGGATTACAATCATATAACTTCTCAACCATTATCGCACGATTGAAAGTAGCCTAATAGAGCAAAGCAATGCTAAGCATAGTAAAAGTTGA
Source organism: Guadua angustifolia (assembly GCA_036346375.1). Taxonomy (NCBI): domain Eukaryota; kingdom Viridiplantae; phylum Streptophyta; class Magnoliopsida; order Poales; family Poaceae; genus Guadua; species Guadua angustifolia. Next base: position 2,894,265 of record CM070508.1, read on the forward strand.
ATTACATCTAGTTTTGCAATCAAGACACAATTTCTTCAAACTACTTTGCTCTTTTTGCTGTGGCAGTCCAAAAAGCTACGCTACCACTTATGTGATCAATAACATGTTTGATCACTTCCAAGCCATCATTCACAATTAAATTGAGAATGTGTGCACAAAAACACATATGAAGCATCATACCTTTCAACATAAGCTTATTTGGCTCAATCTTCTTAATTAATTTAGGAATTATATTATCATTTGTTGAACAATTGTCCAGAGTCACAATTGATAGCCTCTCATCAATATTCCATACTACCAAGGATTCCTTAAGCTCATTAGCAATAACTTCTGTAGTGTGTGGAGTTGGCACATAAATGAATCTACAAATAAATTTATATAACTAGATCAACAATAAATTCATATTTGAAAAAAAAGGTAACAAATTACCTCATGACAACACTTCTAAGTTTCTATGAATCATCGATGAAATAGGCTATAATAGCCATGTAGCCTTTCTATTAGTTGTCAAAAGTCCATATGTTGGTAGTGATTGCGACTCTAGACCTATTGGTGGGCATGTAGTTAATGGCAATCTTCTTTTCTTCCTCGTATCGCTTCAAGATGTCCTTCCTAACAATCAAAAAATCAAAACAAGTTAGATAGTGGATTAGAAAGCAAATTCAGATCATATAGGTCATAAGTTTGTCTAATTACATAACTAATAGTATTCCTTGTCACTATTTTGAATAGGGGTTGAAGTGCACTAACAAATCGCCGAAAACCAGCATGAACAACCATGCATAGGGGTACTCATATACCACCATCATGGCAGCAAGTTCTCTCCTAACAACTTCTTGATCAAATGTGTAGTTCTCCGTCGATTCTTTCCCTATCTCTAGAATTCAACCTCAAGGATGGTTGTATCGTTATCTTGCCCTGCTTCTGAAAGGACAGGGGATGTCGCCTAGAGGGGGGGTGAATAGGCGAATTACAATTTTACAATTTAACATGCAGCGGAAATAAAACACCCAAAGTTTTCAGTCCGGAGTGTCCGGGGATTTTATCCGGATACTCCGGTATAAATGTCCGGACTATCCGGGGTAATTGTGCGGACACTCCGGATTGGAGACCTTGAATGGCCGAGGGGGTCAGCCCGGACTATCCGAGCTTTTACTCTGGAAACTCCGGTATGTCCGGACTATCCGGGGTAATTGTCCGGATATTCCGGGTTGGGCACCTCGAGATGAAATTTGAAATTTCTCCAACTTTTAAACAATCTACTTGAACACAAAGATGATAAACACTAGCAGGAACCTAGATCAAGTAGATGCCTAGTGAGAAACTCGATAATCAAATAGATCGGGTAATTTCAAGATTCAAAATCAAATACTAAAGCAAGTACAAAAGTAAGCAAGAATGAAAGGCAAACTTGGAGGCGATGATTTTTCACCCGAAGTTCGGATCCTTGAGGGGATCCTACGTCTCCGTTGAGGCGGCACCAAGCCGGGGTCTCTTTCAACCTTTATCCTCCCGGTGTTGCACTTTGCACTCGCCGGCGACCCGGTCACCCAAGACACGGGGTCTCTTTCAACCCGCTTAGCCGCCGGTGTTGCACCTTGCACTCATGGGTTTCACTTCTTTGATTCCTTCCCTTGCGAGGCGGAATCGGCCTTCACAAACTTCCTACTGACCAACCACACGAAGAACCGGTGGCTCGTAGGTGACCTCCTAGCCGTCTAGGAGTCCTCAACCTCCAAGAGTAACAAATGCTCACGAAAAATAAGCTTGGGGATGAAATCAAGTGCTCAACCAACTCAAATCACACTCAACCCGAGCACTACCCTCTCACACCCAACCCTTCACTCAAAGGGATCACTAAGATCTAGGGTTAGAGGGCTTTGGGAGCTTAAGATCACCAAGAATACACCCCAAAGGACCAAGGAACCACCCAAAAACTCTCACCCAACGGCTACCCAAGAGGGGGCTTTAAATAGAGGTCCCCAAAAACTAGCCGTTTGAATGCATGAAAGTCCGGATACTCGGACAATTTTACCGAATGTCCGGACTAAATGTCCGGATACTCAAATCATCCGGACACTCCGGATTGACCTAACAGAGACCCAGCCCGGATACTCCGGACTTAAGTCCGGATACTCGGATGGACTCAGCAACCGATTTAAAACGAGCATAACTTTTGATTCGGACTCGATTTAAGTGATTTTGGACTCTATTGAAAGCTAAGAACAAGGGCTACACAACCCACAAGGTCTCACTACCCAAATCTCAAAGAATAAATCCAGATTTCACCAAGAATACAAGAGAGACCTACAATTCTCACTTTCCGGTACCACCAATACCACTCTCTCTCTAAATTTCACAAGGATGGATCATTTGAGCACTTGACACATCTAAAAGTCATTCGACGTTGCATCCCTCTTAATAGTACGGCAATCCTTAGACTCAAATTAAATCAAAGAAATCTAAGTCTTACATTCAATCCGCATGCCGTCTTCTCCGTGGATGCAATGTGCATGATGTCTTTTACCAAAATGATTGATGACATCTTCGCCTTGTCCAACTTGACTCGATTCACCTCATGAGACTCTCATCCTATCGACCTTGACTTGATCATCCTCTCGACGATCTCCACGCCAAGTCGATCTTGACTTAGTCCTCAACTCTTGGTGACACCGCCGTCTTGTTGACCTCGACAACGGTCATCCTTCAAGATACCTTGGTCATCATGCACACGGGACCTAATTCTTTCCAAACCACTCATGAAAAGCATTAGTCCCAAAAGCTCAATAGATATGAAGAAATTGATATTTGTGAGCGTTGATTACCACAAGTGTTTCATATAAAGAAGCACAATATAAATGGAAACACTTGACATAAGAAATGTTCTCTACTAAGTGCATCATGATGAATATGTAATTGATCTATATGCACTAGAGAGATAATTGCGGATATGATGAATCAATTAAATCATGGCAAGGATCACAGTCTTTACTTAAACGAAGCACATGATAGAATATACACGAATTGTACATGTACAAAAAATATTTGGAATAAGAGTAAATATGTGATCAAACTCTAGATTAAACTCCACTAGGAGAGGTGCATGAAAAGATACACAACCAACACATGCATGCACCAAGTCAATTTATAGCAATGTGAAGTTTAACTCTAGTTATTACATGCATACTAAAAGCAAAGCACATAATGAACTCAAATGAACATATATGCACAAATAAATATGACATGAACCAATGTGCATATATATAATCAACATGTTACTTGAAGTTCACTATGCATTTGCACAAAAGGAATGCAATAACAAATATAGAAGGATACCAAAATTGCATACCTTGTCTTTGCTTAACCATCCCACTTGATTTTCCTCTAAATAGGTGAGACTGATACTCAACTAGGCAATAACATGTTAGTCTCATAGCACTATAATCATATTAGAGGTTTGTCATTTGTTAAGCACTAAGTTAAGCATTTACTCAATTACATAAATTGTCATTATATGTGTTTGTCATTAATCACCAAAATAACATAAGTGCCTAGATGCACTTTTAATCTCCCCCTTTTTGGTGATTTATGACAAACCTTTTATCAATTGCTCCGAATGACAATATTAAGATATTTAGCATTAAAAACAAACATGAATAAACAATAAGAGACCATAATTACAAAATATCCCTTTTTGTCGATCGATTAGGGACAATTGATAAATCCATAAATTCTCCCCTTTTGTCATTAATCCCAAAAAGGTGCTTAACAGATCCTTATTGTTCATTCAATAAATTCTCCCTTGATTGCACACTCAATAAAAGGATTAGGAGAACAAGATAAAAATAAAATAAGGAGCTAGGAATAGGACAATAATATTAAGCTCCCCTAAATCTAGGCAAGATATGATACCAATTATATCCAAGATTTAGGTAATAGATTTTCGAAATGATACCAATTTAAATGTAGTCATGATTCACAATATGTAAGTGATGCTTAAATCATGACATATGAATATGATTTCATATGGAGAATATTCATTCTTTAAACATTAAGATCATATAGCAAATTTATATATCTTAAGCGCATGCTTACGATCCAATTAAATTCTAACAATCAAGATCATGAATCAACATTGTATAATTAAGATGCACTTTCATGATCAAGAATTTCATAAATTTATCAAGGGTATACCTCTTTGCAATGTGTCACCCATATATACCTTTTAATTCTTCATAATGCCAAATGCAAGTTAGATGACACTTCAAAACAATTTAGGATTAGAGGATACCGCTAGAAATATTCCAATTAATGATATCAATTGAAAAATACAACACCATTTTAAATGAGACAATTGAGCATAATGGTGTGCAAAGACATTATTGAATATGGTCAAAAGAAAGAAACACGTCCTTTGTCGATTCTTGTCTACGCGTGTTCGAATCGGTCATGATCACCGCGCCCGGCCTTAGATCCCTCGGACTATGGAGCTTCTCTCCATTTCCTTCATCCCACCGTCGAAGATGACCCCTTTTCCAATACCTTGAACATCAATAGACAAGCACACGATTTTCGGGAACAAATATCTCCCAACTTGACCCAAGTTAGTTTGATAATGTCTAAGTACAATATGCATGATATAGATGATATACAAGACAATACTCTTTGCACGCAATTTTAAAAATTCAAGATATCAATTGAAGATTTCATTATACCAATTTTCAATAAAAATATTTGAAACTCATTCAAATTTAATCTTGACATCCACTTGTAAGAGAGATAATGAGTAAAACACATTCAAACTCACTCTTGAACTTACAAGGGAAATTTTCTCTTCTCCATAATAAACTCCGAGTTATGCAAGAGAGGAAACATTTTGAGGCTAAGATACAATTAAATTCAATTTTCAAAAGAACTTAGCCAAAAGATGCACTTTCATTAGAATGAAAACTTAAATAGATATGCTCCACTTTGAAGCTTGGTGCAATGAATAAGTTCACTTAGTTTTCATCTTGAAAGGCTTGCCAAGATTCCAATTTAAAACTCTCAAAATATCAAAAGATGCAAATAACAGCACAAAAGCGATTATAGCTTTTAAACCATTGCTCAAATGCAAAAATCATCAACGGAAAAGATTCATCTCGAAATTCTCTTCGAGGGCTATGAAGACCGAAAATTCATTTGAGCAAAGGAAAACCCGAAAACTTAAAAATAGTGAATCTTGAATCGAAGGTTTCGGGAAAAGAAATCTCGCTTTGAAATGGTCCTGAGGATGAAAACAACAGAAAATGAGCTCCCAAATAGTTTTAGATGAATCATGGAGCAATAAATTGAGTTACTTTAGTTTTCATCACAAGAAAATACTCAAATCATCTTAAAGGTAGGCAAGATTTCTAAAGTGCAATGTGCTGAAAAATTCAGTTTTAACATTCTATTTAAACTTTTTGACAAGGTTGAAAGAAGGTTCAAACAAGATTCATAAATTCTGAAAAATTATACAATGAAGTCCAACTATAGAGGATCAATTCTTACAAAGGTGGTCCCCTCAAATTATGCTCTTATTTGGAGATGCAAAAATCACAAATCAGCTCAAAACTATGCAAAAGTCTGAATTTTCAGCCTTTTGATCAAAGTAAGAAAAAGCCATAACTTTTTCAAATGAAGTTAAAATCATTTGAAATTGTGCAGAAATATACTTTGAACTCCTGAAAAATTTTTGCAAAAAGAATTTTTCAAAAAGGAGTCTCCAATCAAAAGATATGCTAAATTTTGCTTTGTAGGTTTGATTTTCAATCAAAGAGAAGAAAAGTCAAAACTTTTTCAAATGAAGTCCAAATAATGTGAAACTTCCCAGAAATGAACTTTGAACTATTTAGAAGGTTTTGCAAAAATAATTTCCTCAAAAGGAATTTTCTTTTAAAAGAAATGGTAGATTGCGCTTTGTAGACGAAAAGAGAAGTTCAATTTGCACCAAATGCTCAAAATGCAATCCGAATTAGATTTCATGGAGATTTGAACATTCATGGCTTTGTATGAGTTGAAAATACTATTTCAAGCCAAGAAACATCAAGAAATCCAACTCAAATAGCAAAACCCACAATATGCAAGAATGGGTCATTTTGGGTCAAATGAAGAATTTTGGCCAAATTCAAATGGCTATAACTTTTGAACGATTGGTCGTTTGGAAAAACTTTGAACTAAAGAAATGCTTGAAATGACCAACCCTACGAGTTTTGTATTGGCCACTTTTTCAAAAACTCAAAAGATTTCAACTTATGAAAATATTTCATTTAATCCAAAATCAAGATCCTATAAGATACATTTGAGGCCAAATTTGCTATTTTATTTCTAAAATAGAAATTTTTACTCCGAAAGCGTTGTAAAACATTTGAAATACATATTTGAGAACTTTTATAAAGATTTTCACAAATATTGGCCTTTTAAACAAAAATTTTGACTTTTGACCAAAGAGACTCATATGAAGGATATGCATGCATATGGTTTTCAATATTATTCAAACAAGTATCAAATGAAGTCAAATAGCCATGAGATTGTGCAGAAATGGTCCATGGATATCCAAGAGACTTCTCTAAAAAGAATTTCTCAAATATCACCCTCCAATCAAAAATTGGGCCATTAGGAGCATTAGAGGTTTAATTTTGACACTAAGTCAAATAAAGTCAATAATCTATAAAATGAGTTCAAATAAATTTGAGAATTTCCAGATATGAGCTCCATATGCAGAGAAGGTTTTCCAACAAATTTTTTAATAAATCAATTTTATTTTGAGAGATATGGTGAAAGATGTATCTGAATCATATAAAGGATTAAGATTTTCACCAAATCCTCAAAATGGAACCAAATGAGTTTTGAATGGAAATGTGCACTTATATGGCTTCATTTGAGTTAGAGAGATGTTTATAAGCCTATGAGCATAATCAAATCCATTCTAATTGTAAAAATCAACTTTATGCAAGAGTATGCCAAATAAGATCAAAAGAGAACTTTTGATGAACTTCAAAAAGGCATTTTGCAATAAACCTTGGTAAAATTCATGAAACCAATATGAAATGCTCCAAATGATCAAGATAACCATCAAGTACACCATTTAGAGCAGATTCACAGTAAAGAAGACAATTAAATTCTCGAAAGGCAAGATTTGGTCAATAAAAGCTTTAACATCCAAGAAACTCTTCATTTTTACAAAAAAAAGCTTAAATGGGTATTTAAGGTTTTAAAAGGTTATATGAGTTGCAAATACCTTTGTGAGTCAAATCATAGCATGAAACTTGATTCATTTGGCACAACTCACTTAATTGCAATAATATGACCATTATGGATCAATTATAGTTTTTCCGTGAGTTTCAACATCAAATAACTTTTGCTAGGTTGGTCTTTTGAAAATCTTTTGAATACAAGAATTGTTAAGAATGACCAACACTAGGATTTTCTTTTTGGAATTACTTTCAAAATAATTTTACATTTAATTCTATGAAAATTAGAAGTTTAAATCCAAAACAAGATACTAGTATATAGATTTTGATCATAAAACTCATTTTCTTTTCAAAATAGATTTTGTGAAGCCAAAACTTTTGAAAAACGTTTCAAATACATTTGTATACATTTTGCAATTAGTTTTTCACAAGAAAACGTTTCAAATACATTTGTATACATTTTGCAATTGGTTTTTCACAAGAATACTAATAGTATACAAAATTTTGACTTTTGGCTAAATGATTTGATTTTGAAAATATATATTAGCACTTATATAAATATGGGCACATGTAGGGATGTAATATACATGGATATGAATTAACACTCCCCCTTAATGTGCCACTCTCCCAAACTTGCTCAAGATTGCAATCAAAACAACTAATAAGCATGAGCAAGCATTTAACAAGCAATCTAAATTGATTTTCATGAATAATGCAATATAACCTACACAAGGCTATAAGCTATAAGAATCAATTTAAATACTTGTTACCCGAGATGGCATTGGCTCATGATGGACTTGATTATCTTCGTGCTTGGTTCCAACTTGTAATTGATGAAGTCTTCATATTCTTGATGAAGCCAAGCGTCCAATCCATCTCATATTGCCTAAAAATCTTTTAGGCGGTTTTTGGTACCCAATCCTTGTTGGGTCCAACAATATTAGTCACAATAGATTTAGGAACCCAAATAGCCCTAATTTGGATATTATTGAATTGACTAACACAATTAGAAATAGATTTGCGATAATTATTCCTCCTAGGCAAATGATTGGCATTTTTATAACAAGGCTTAGGAGGACAATGATACTTTGCAAAACTATTTCTAGTTTGATCTCTTCTAAGCATATGATTATTAGAGTTATGCATTGGCTTAGAAGATCTAGCATTTCTAGCAAATGTTTTACTATTTTTATTTTTCCTAAGCACATGATCAACATGATTTTTCATAGTCTTAGGAAATCTAGCATTATGAGCAAATACATTTCTAGATTTATATCTCCTAAGCAATTGATTGTCATTATTTTGCATAGACTTAGAAGAATTGTCAAATTTGGTAAACACATTACCATCTTTGTCTTTCCTAAGCAAATGATGATCATTGACAATAATAGGCTTAGGAATGATACCTTTGGGACAATCCTTACCGATGTGCCCCTTTTCCCGACAATTGTAGCAAGTGTGCTTTGAGCGTCTCCTTTTCTTGACTTGCTCTTTGTCGGTTTGCCTCATGTTGATTGTTGTGGCTTGATCTCCACTTTGTTAGGGCACATGGAGGCGAAGTGGCCCTTCTTGTTGCATCAAAACACAATCGTCTTCATTCTTGCATTGTGCTTCTTCTTGCTCTTCTCCTCTCGGAGTTGTAGCGAGTCCTCGCTTATCTTGGGCGCCCTTGGCTTGCTCAAGATCTCATCGAGAATGGCTTTTCCTTTTACGCACTTCTTCAAGTCATTTTCTAATCTAATGACTTGCGCCTTGAGCTCTTTATTTTCCTCTACAAGATTAGCATCTAGAGACATAGAGGAACTAGAAGAAATTTTATTAGAGCAACAAGGTAAATCATCGTTAGAAGTGGATATGCATTTATTTGATGAAGTATTAGAGTTGACATTTAAGCATTGCATTTCATCAACTAAATTACATGAAATTCCTATATCCACCTTAGGCTTATGAATTTCTTTGAGAAGGAGGATTCATGATCTTCTTGAAGCATATTATAATTATTTTGAAGTGATTCATGTTCAAGCTTCAAAATTTTATATTTTTTTTCTCCTTCCCAAGACATTCATTGAGATCCTTTAACATATTGAAAAATTCTTCACAAGAAAGTTCATCATCATCATCATCATCACTTACCTCATTCTTACCTTTCGCCATGAAGCAACGGATTCGAGAAGAGAGTGAATCTTCATCGTCGCTTGAGGCGGAGGTTGAGATTGATGGAGATGTCGGTTCTTCCTCACTTGAACTTGAGGTGGAGCTTGAGGTTTCATCTCCCGACGTCTCTTCCTTAATGCACTCCTCATTTGAAGACGTGGATGATTCAAATAGATCTTGAAGCTTTATCCACATCTCATGAGCGCTCTTGAGTTCGCATATGCTATCAAAAATTTCATCGCTCACAACCCAAAATAATATGTTAGTAGCTTGAGCGTCGAGATGTAGGCATTTCGTCTCTCCTTGATTGGGTCAACCGTTTAATGGAGACGAAAAGCCAACATCTACAATCCACCATATTTGGGGGCTCATGGATTTAAAATGAATAGTCATAAGAGATTTCCATAAAGCATAATTTGAGCCATTTAATACAAGTAGATCATTTGAGAGTTCTACTCCTCTAGTCGACATCTTTAACTCTCTAGACGGTTAAGTCTAATAAAATGAGAGCCCTAGCTCTGATACCAATTGAAAGGACAGGGGATGTCGCCTAGAGGGGGGGTGAATAGGCGAATTACAATTTTACAATTTAACATGCAGCGGAAATAAAACACCCAAAGTTTTCAGTTCGGAGTGTCCGAGGATTTTATCCGGATACTCCGGTATAAATGTCCGGACTATCCGGGGTAATTGTGCGGACACTCCGGATTGGAGACCTTGAATGGCCGAGGGGGTCAGCCCGGACTATCCGAGCTTTTACTACGGATACTCGGTATGTCCGGACTATCCGGTAATTGTCCTGATATTAGGGTTGGGCACCTCAAGATGAAATTTGAAATTTCTCCAACTTTTAAACAATCTACTTGAACACAAAGATGATAAACACTAGCAGGAACCTAGATCAAGTAGATGCCTAGCGAGAAACTCGATAATCAAATAGATCGGGTAATTTCAAGATTCAAAATCAAATACTAAAGCAAGTACAAAAGTAAGCAAGAATGAAAGGCAAACTTGGAGACGATGATTTTTACTCCAAGTTCGGATCCTTGAGGATCCTCGTCTCCGTTGAGGCGGCACCAAGCCGGGTCTCTTTCAACCCTTATCCTCCGGTGTTGCACTTTGCACTCATGGCGACCAGTCACCCAAGACACGGGGTCTCTTTCAACCCGCTAGCCGCCGGTGTTGCACCTTGCACTCGCCGGTTTTCACTTTTTGATTCCTTCCCTTGAGGCGGAATCGCCTTCACAAACTTCCTCGGCCAACCACACGAAGAACCGGTGGCTCGTAGGTGACCTCCTAGCCGTCTAGGAGTCCTCAACCTCCAAGAGTAACAAATGCTCACGAAGACCAATCTTGGAGATGAAATCAAGTGCTTAACCAACTCAAATCACACTCAACCCGAGCACTACCCTCTCTCACACCCAACCCTTCACTCAAAAGGGGACCACTAAGATCTAGGGTTAGAGGGGCTTTTGGGAGCTTAAGATCACCAAGAATACACCCCAAAGGATCAAGGAACCACCCAAAACTCTCACCCAACGGCTACCCAAGAGAGGGCTTTAAATAGAGGTCCCCAAAAACTAGCCGTTTGAATCTGCAAAGTCCGGATACTCCGGACAATTTTACCGGAATGTCCGGACTAAATGTCCGGATACTCGAAATCATCCGAACACTCCGGACTGACCTAACCGAGACCCAGCCGGATACTCCGGACTTAAGTCCGGATACTCCGGACTGGACTCGGCTGACCCGATTTAAAACGAGCATAACTTTTGATTCCGGACTCGATTTAAGTGATTTTGGACTCTATTGAAAGCTAAGAACAAGGGCTACACAACCCACAAGGTCTCACTACCCAAATCTCAAAGGATAAATCCAGATTTCACCAAGAATCCAAGAGAGACCTACAATTCTCACTTTCTGGTACCACCAATACCACTCTCTCTCTAAATTTAACAAGGATGGATCATTTGAGCACTTGACACATCTAAAATTCATTCGACGTTGCATCCTCTTAATAGTACGGCAATCCTTAGACTCAAATTAAATCAAAGAAATCTAAGTCTTACATTCAATCCGATGCCGTCTTCTCCGTGGATGCAATGTGCATGATGTCTTTACCAAAATGATTGATGACATCTTCGCCTTGTCCAACTTGACTCGATTCACCTCATGAGACTCTCATCCTATCGACCTTGACTTGATCATCCTCTCGACGATCTCCACGCTAAGTCGATCTTGACTTAGTCCTCAACTCTTGGTGACACCGCCGTCTTGTTGACCTCGGCTTAACGGTCATCCTTCAAGATACCTTGGTCATCATGCACACACGAGACCTAATTCTTTCCAAACCACTCATGAAAAGCATTAGTCCCAAAAGCTCAATAGATATGAAGAAATTGATATTTGTGAGCAGTTGATTACCACAAGTGTTTCATATAAAGAAGCACAATATAAATGGAAACACTTGACATAAGAAATGTTCTCTACTAAGTGCATCATGATGAATATGTAATTGATCTATATGCACTAGAGAGATAATTGCGGATATGATGAATCAATTAAATCATGGCAAGGATCACAGTCTTTACTTAAACGAAACACATGATAGAATATACACGAATTGTACATGTGCAAACAATATTTGGAATAAGAGTAAATATGTGATCCAACTCTAGATTAAACTCCACTAGGAGAGGTGCATGAAAAGATACACAACCAACACATGCATGCACCAAGTCAATTTATAGCAATGTGAAGTTTAACTCTAGTTATTACATGCATACTAAAAGCAAAGCACATAATGAACTCAAATGAACATATATGCACAAATAAATATGACATGAACCAATGTGCATATATATAATCAACATGTTACTTGAAGTTCACTATGCATTTGCACAAAAGGAATGCAATAACAAATATAGAAGGGATACCAAAATTGCATACCTTGTCTTTGCTTAACCATCCCACTTGATTTTCCTCTAAATAGGTGAGACTGATACTCAACTAGGCAATAACATGTTAGTCTCATAGCACTATAATCATATTAGAGGTTTGTCATTTGTTAAGCACTAAGTTAAGCATTTACTCAATTACATAAATTGTCATTATATGTGTTTGTCATTAATCACCAAAATAACATAAGTGCCTAGATGCACTTTCAGCTTCTCTGGTGCTACCAGTTTGCTTTTTCAATTAATATGGATAGGACTTCAAATGGTCATGAAGATTCTTGTTTTCATTTCAAGTTTCTTCTTCAAGGTTCTTGAAACAATAATTGCATTTAGCCTTTATTTTTCTCATGACTTTCACACTGTTGAACTTCTTCCACACAACAGAAGTCAATTTTCTCAGCGCCAACAATTCCATCTTCGTCTTCATCACTTGATATTTTAGTCTCCTCTTCTCCTCCCATTGTCTTCAAGTTGTCAACTGACTCAGGCAATTATGGAAGTGAGCTTGGTTGACGTTAGCTGCCACTCCCAGCCCCACTGCTGCTAGGTCCACTAAGACCACTACCACTCGTTGCAGTTGGGTAGACATGCTCTGAACTGACATTCAAGGAAATTCAAATGATATCAAAGAACTGAAAGCTTAGTATTCAAATAAAGATTATTAAGTATGCTTTTGGAGAGCATGCTGTTGCTTCTCTATGCAGATCAAGGCCTCAACATGTATTAAAAAAGTGACCAAATAATTTTCAATTGGCTTTCCATCAGGCATCAACAAATTATGATATTTTAGAAGTGAAGTCCAGTTCCATTTTATGTCAAATGTTGTTTGGATTAGATAAAAAGATTGATTTTCCAAAGTAACATATATAGCCATCTAATATTTACCATATAATGGCGCATGGGCTAGCTGGAAGGAGAGCCAAGCCACCTGTCACCCTACGGCATTTTACGAAAAAACCCCCTCAGTTTCTTCAAATTACGGATAAGTCCCTGTAGATTACGGATAGGTCCTTCGCGATTTTTTGTGAGGGGAAGATTTTTTAAAAAAAATCGCATTTGGGTCCTCGTCGCTATTTTACTGAAAAAAGGTCCGTTAAATTCAAATCGTGACAGTCCGATATTTCCCAAATAATTAAATCGAAAGAGATATTTCTCTGTGTCTAGCTCTCTATTTTTTCCGTAACTTCGGTTTCTCTGTTTTCCGGAGTGAGATATATATTGAAAATCGCGTTTACGTCCTTTTGTCGTTTTTTTCCCACGCCTACACAACACGGTGTGCAATAGCACACTACCATGTCTAGTATAGATCTATGTTACTTAAAAGAAAAACAATTAGATTAATCTTGAGAGAAATGACATTAAGATGGCAGCTTGCTAATGGTTAATAGGAAACCAAAAGAACAAAGGAATGTTGGAGATGCACTAAGCTCCCGGTCTGGTGTCCAGAGTCCAGATAGTCTTGCTAGATAGAAGTTACGTGGAATCAACACTTAGGGGTGTTTGGGATAGCTCGGCTCCATAAAATCTGTGGAGTTGGTGGAGGGGGTATTTCTAGCTCCGTAAATTTATGGAGCCGAGCTATGGGTACACTAAGGCCCTATTTGGGAGAGCTCCAACTCCCGGCTCCAGTCGATCTGAAACTTATACGCTAAAATAAAGTGCATTAAGCTTGTATTTTTAGTCTAAAATGTAAACAAGATGATTTACCTAAACACTCTTAATGTACCTACAGCTCCAGCTCTATAAATTTCTAGAGCTAGAAATACCCTGCTCCACCAACTCCACAGATTTTGGTGGAGCTGGATGTAACATCCCAAAATTTGGATTTTCAAAAATCTTTTGTGAAGATTAGCTTTCCAAAAATTCCCGCTGTTTTTCTCGCTTAAATAAAGCTTAAACTGGAAATTTCTAAAGTCAAAACAATTTAATTTGACTAATATAAACTTCAATTAAAAGAAATTGAGTTTTATTTGGGTTCCTTGTGCTTCTAGGATTTTTTTTTTGTATTTTGTTTTAGAATTTTTGGAATTTATTTGGAATTATTCTAATTAATTTAAACTAAGCCTTTTACTTAAAGAATTAAATATTTCAAAAAAGAAAATAAAGTTATTCTGAAAATATTTTATTTGAGTTCCAAAATGTCCCAAAATATTTTATATAATTTTTCTGGAATTTTCCTGGTATTTTTATTGCCTCAAAAGAATTAATTTGAATTAAGTCCTTTATGGAATTAATTAAAAATTTGGAAAAATTATATAAAGTTTTATTGAAAATATTTTATTTGAGTTCTAAATGTCTCAAAATATTTTATATAATTTTTCTGGAATTTTCCTGATAATTTTTCTATTTTTCTTGAATTAAATGAATTTCTAGAACTAATTTAATTCGGATTCTGTTTTCCACGTGTCTCCTTCTCGCGCTGCCACGTGTCTCCTTCTCGCGCTGCCACGTGTCGACTCCTCGTCCGACCACGTCGCCGAGCCGCCACAGCCCTCCGATTCCGATCCGACGCACCAGAATGCGCCACGTCACCCCAATTTGCGCAGCGCACGCCAACTGCTCGATAAAATGCCTGTGAGGCCGGTTTTTGCGTTTTTCTTGACCTAGCCGCCACCCAAACCCTAGTAGACCTCCCATGACCTTTCCCACACGTCCTCACCTCAGATCAACTCACCCAAACCCAAGAAATCCATCCCTCATCCTCCGAAACGCCGCCGCACGTCGGCTGAACTTTGAGGCGCGTTCTCCGTCAACTCGTCGACTCTTTTCAAGATCCGTCTTTGCCATGGCGTGCTCTATGGTACCCTCTATCTCCCATCCAAAGTTGGTGCAATTTCATCCACGGGATCAAAAGTTATGGCAGCCCAAAGATCAAATCTTGCCGGAGCCCGTTCTCCCTTGTTTTTGTGAGTTTGACCGTGAAATTTTTATGGTAGACTCCTCTTGATGTCCCCTACATGGTGCTAATCCTAACTCATGGTTTTGCTGGTGGGATTTGCGCAGAAAAATCAATCTTCCCTGATCAGACTGCGCTGCGGACGGCTGAAACTTCGTCGCGCGTTCCCCGTTGATCCAGAAGGTAAAACTCAGATCCGTTCGCGTCATATTGTGCCAAATGATCCCAGATAGCTCTCTGTAAAATTTGGTTAAGTTTCATGCAGTACTTTAATAGTTATGACCGTTTGATCTATTAGCTCCGAGAGCCGTTCATCGGCAGTTTGTGATCAATCCGGTGGGTCGCCGCCAAATCCGCCTATATTATTGAGTTCGTCTCGTCGCGTTCTACGTTATGGACACTTCCCCTTTGCTGTTGCATCCTCCAAAATTTTTTTTATTCGTTCGGCCGCCGCCTTTCGCCGTCGCCGCGCGTCGTCTTTTGCCGCCAACCATCTTGGATTGTCATGACCATGTCACCCTGTCCGGTAGGTCCATACCCTACTGTTTTGGCCATCCTTGGAGTTCATTTGATCCCCGGTTGCCGTCAAAGCCATAATCTGGTATCTAACCATCGTCTTTCGGTTTAGTCCTTTGCATCGGTTCGCGTTTTGGTTCGCCATCCTTGATAAACTTTAATCGCAGAGCCAACCCTACCGTTCTACCCTATGCCAAGTGTATCCAACCTTGAATCGTTTCGCTCTAACCCTAACTTAACCTTTGGTCCAATTTGTCTTTGCGTCACGACATGTGTACCCCACAGATCGCAAATCAAACATGAGCCATGTCATGACCTCGCTGCCCTATCATTGTACCGATGGTCGCCATCCTGTAATCTCAAAAGTGTTTTGTTAACGCTTCATATTCATCGTTAACGTTCGCCGTTAACGTTCCACCGTTAACGCTCCACCGTTAACGCTTTGCTCTCATCGTATCGTTGTCATCGCATGGGGGCATGCAAGTGAAAGCCCTAACGTGATGTCCTTACCTTTTCTATCGCCTTATTGTGATCTAGCCCATCACGTTGAGTTCAGCCTCGTATTCCTGTCATAACCGCCTCATCGTTGTCGAGTTCCGTCCCCGATGTAAGACTAACCTCCGGATCGAACCATAGTGGATGTCGATCCCATCCGTCCTTGTCTTATCCTTGAAATCTAATCTGCCATTAACCTAGAATTCATTCGTGGTCCTGGTCAATAGACCATTAGCCATATGACATATTCTTGTGCCAGACCTAGTCTATCAGTCTATCTTCCTTTTGGTTGACTGTGCCGTTCGACCAACGAAAGCCAGCCTCGAGCATTTGCTTAGTTCATTGTGAACTAACGTATCTTCATGGACCCGGTCTATAGATCGAGAGCCCAAATGTCATTGTCTGTCCAATCTCGATAGCAGCCTCAAAGGAAATATTCCTTGGAATATTATTCCTTCTTTCCCAGTTATTAATCTTTCTCTTCGGTGTATTTTCCGAAAGCCGTTCTCTTTTGTCTAATCATCGACCTAATCCACTCAAGTTCCTAATTTCATCTAAGCCGTTGTGCCCAATGCTATTCGTTCTTAATTTGGAGTTTACTTGATTTGCCCTTTTGAGTTTTGTTGTATTTGTGTTTGTTTATCGTTAGACGCGTTGCCGGAAGTCGCTTGAAGGAGCTGAGAATCAAGCAAGCGGATATTGAAGATCGAGGATCAAGGATCGAAGATAAAAGAGTAAAGAATAATAAAAATTGCAAGGGCCAGGCAAGTTGTGCTTTGACCATATTGATCCCATGTTTTAAAATTATTTCGTTTGAAATTATTGCATGCTAGTTTGAAATAAACTGATTTCAATTAATCTGGGATTAGATAATCAACCTACTTGTTATTGCCACCTTGTCACTATTATTTGTATGCCATGATTCATTTGTCACCCTAGATTGTGGGTTAATAGTTGGACATTAATAATTTGTCAACATGGGTTAATTAGACCGTATGTAGTGTGCTTAGCCCCGCCACGTAGATATTTCATGATTTTGGAAGATTAAAGTTAATATTGACTTAATGAGATATGGAACGTGTTTTTGAGAATGTGACATGTGTTATTGAGTTGATGATGGCACGTGGTGCATGGTAAAGAAATGGGGTGGGAAAATGATTTAGACTGGGGCAAGTGGCAAGATTGTTTTCGGTGGGCCAAGAGTGGCAATTGGGCGGTCGCTTTTGGTTTTAGATTGTTTCCGGTGGGCCAAGAGTGGCAAGTGGGCGGTCGCATTTGGTATTATGACATGTTGATGTGATGAACTTTTGGTTAGTCTTGCCTCGGTCAACTAAGGACTTAACCTTGCGAGCCTTTGACCTGAGTCTTTCATACAACCACAAGTTAGAATGGGACGGACCTAGGAGTAAATGGTGAAATCTATTCTTTGGTACTGTCGTGGTGGTGTGGGGCCGAGGAGCGGGTGAGAACTCACATGGCGCAAGAGGGGGCCCTGTGTGGTAACCATCCCTCCAAAGTTGAAACCTTAGCGAGGCGATCTTGGGTTTAGACGGATCTTTGGAAAGGCTTTGTTATGATCGCTCATTCGCATACTCTTGTATGGCGATTCACGGTGACGTGGTGAGTTGATTACATCTTGTGGGTAAAGTGTATAACCTCTGCAGAGTGTACAACCTATTCGAATAGCCGTGCTCACGGTATTGAGCATTGCTCGGGGATTACAGTCAAGGGTTAGATTTTGATAAAAATGAGGCTGGGTATGTGGATAATGTGATATGAAACTTGGTTAAGGATGAGAAATGCTTCACTTGAGAATAATTGCGAAACTTATTATTGGTATTACTTGTTTTACTGCTTTTCTATCTATTTATGATTAACTGTGAATGCTGCTTTATTGCAAAAGAACCATTCAGCCATTCCTTTGGAATAAGCCATGCATGTAGTAATAGAATTGCATTCTGTTGCATGACTTGTTGAGTACGGTTGTGTACTCACCCTTGCTTTAACAAAACATCACCAGTTGAGGAGAAGTCTTTGTCTTCGAAGAAGGAGAAGTTCTGCAAGAAGGCGATTATCTAGGAGTCGAACCCTGTCAGATGCCTGTGGTATATTGAAGGGGTTCACCGACGTTCTTCGTTCTGCTGCTGTTTACTTATTTGGAGTTGAAGCCGTCAAGGCCTCACATGTGTAAGGTTGACCTTAAGGTCGTTCAATAGTTTATATTTTATAATTGTGTTACTTTTATTATTCCTCTGTGTATGATTGTGATATTCATCTATGTTGAGGCTGTGCACTAGCGTGATCTGGACTAGTGTAGAATACACAGAGGGTCCGGATTTGCACATTCGGGTCCCGACACTGGAGCTGTCCCAAACACCCCCTAAGAGTGTTTAGGTAGATCATCTTGTTTACATTTTAGACTAAAAATATAAACTTAGTTCACTTTATTTTAGCCTATAAGTTTCAGATTGAACTGGAGCTCTCCCAAACAGGGCCTAAATTAGCTAGAGCCAAGAGAGTAGAATACCCATTGAAAGAGACAATTGTTAAATTCTACAAATGAAACCACTAGTTAAATTGAAAGGCAGGAATTAACATCAAATTTCATGAAATATACCTCGTAAGATCAGAGTATATCATAGATGAAGTATTAGTTTGTATATTGGCACAGAGTCTAACCCAAACCTGGGAGATTGAGCAAACCAACTATGGAGGTGGAAAGCAATTGGAATATGGTCTAACTGAATCAATACCCACAATTGACAGAATAAAAATATAGAATATTTCTCACCCGAGGTAGACTCAAATGCAAAAATGACAATATCCACTGGTCACTTGTTTTCTAATTAGATTATATCAACCCCCTAGTCTGGAGCCCCTATTAGAGAAGCCAAAAAGGGGCTGCGGGTAGGGATGAAAATGGAACGGAAACGATCGGTAAATGGTCATTCTGTTTTCATTTCCACATCTTTTACCGGTAACCGAAACGAAATCGGAAACCCTAGAAACAGATAGTGACAGAAACATATGCAGAATGGAGCGGGTACAGAAACGAAAATAGAAAATTCCACAAGGACATAACACACGATCACAATATACATAAACCACAAAAATAATGTAACTCATTCCTCCTCCAAGGCTGATACAAGAATAATATTATATTCATGGATATCACTAGGAAGTTTTTTCTCAAGTTTGTCAACTGAAAGCTTGTTATTTGTTCTCTAGATCAGACCATCATATCCTCTATATCATTTCGACACTCTCTTGCCTCTCTAACTATAAAGGTGTAATGCCCTAAAATTTGTATATTATTATTCAATGTTCATTTATGATTTTTTGAGATTTATCCTGGATTTTCTGGAGTTCATAAATGCCATTTTGCTATTTTTTATTTATAGAAATAGGTGCGGAACGGAGTGGATACGGAAATGAAAATAGAAAATTAAACAAGAACATAGTACATGATCACAATATACATAAACCGCAAAAATAATGTAACTTATTCCACCTCCAAGGCTGATACAAAAATAATATTATATTCATCGGTATCACTAGAAAGTTTTTTCTCAAGTTTGTCAGCTGAAAGCTTGTTATTTGTTCTCCAGATCAGACCATCATGTCCTCCATATCATTTCCACACTCTCTTGCCCTCTAACTATAAAGGTGTAATGCCTTAAAATTTGTATATTATTGTTCAATGTTTATTTATGATTTTTTTAGATTTATCTTGGATTTTCTGGAGTTCATAAATGCCATTTTGCTATTTTTTATTTATAGAATTAATTTATTCACGAAAAATAAAAATATGCTATAAATAATTTTTCTAGGTTCAAAATGTTTCAAGGTATTTTGAGTATTTTTCTAGAATTTTTGAACTCTATTTGATAATTTCTATAAAGCAATTTGTATTTCCAAAACTATTTTAATTCAAAAATAAATGTAAATTCTCTATTCTCCTTTTTGGGCCAAGTTTCCGATGGAATTTCTGGTTTCACTTATACAGAATTTTCACTTCCGTCGGAAATGGCTCTGCGGTTTCTGTTTTTGTATTGACATTTTTCGTTTCTGTTTCCAAAAAAAGACTTTCGTTTTTGTTTTTCTCCATAACGATTGGAAATTCTGTTTCTATTTTCATCCCTAGTTGCGGGCGATGGGCTGCTAGCGCTAGGGTTCATAGGAGTGGGGAGCGACGGCTGCGAACAGGAGGATTGGGGAGTAGCCGAGGAGGGATAGGGATGGGAATGGCAACGCTAGGTTTGGAACTTAGAATGGAATGCTAGATCTATGGTTTTTTAATATGGGCCCACCTGTCAGTGATAATGCGGGGTCGGGGATAGGGAATACGGACAGGGAATGATGGAATGTCCTTGACCTCGCCATCTCCGATGGGGCAATATAAGCCCTCCGCGGAGGGACATTTCTCCCATCCCCGTAGTGAAACAGGGATTAGGGCCCATTGCCATCCCTAGTTCAAAGTGGTTCCTACTACCTACCTGCGTGTACTGTCCAATGTCCCATTGTATAACTGCACACTTAGCCCAGACATTCTTCATCCTAGTCTCCTAGATAAGCGATCTTCAGTCATCGAGATTTCATCCTTCCCTGTGAAGGTTTCTCTTGTGTTCATCATCTTTCCGATAGTGCAACATTCGGATCTCGACCAATAGGTACCCTTAATTCCATCACTGATGCTCCAAGCCTTTCTTTTCTTTAGTTAATTTCGTACCCCCCATTGGCATTCAGGTGTCTCCGACGAGCATCTCGATCTCGATCTGTCTACAGCTAGGGGCAACACTACTGACGATGCCATTGTTAAGTGCAGATGGTGGATTTGGACTGACGGGAGGGCCTGCGCGATCGGGGCACATGCGAGTGCGATCCTTGGCAGGAACAGCGTGCGCAACAATGGGATCAGGGGACACGACGGGCGTGAGAGTTGCGGAGCTAGATGACGCGCGATCTCCGGGGTGACGTGGTGCGAACACGCTCACGCGATGTGGGGACGTGGCGGGCACACGATCTGATGTAGTGAGCATGCGACCTGGTGCGGTGAGTGTGTGAGTTACCGGCGCGACGAGCACGTGATTTGAGGGCGCGGCGGGCGCGTGAGCTGGTGATGTAGTGGGCGCGTGATGGAAAGGAGCGGCAGGCACACGATTTGGAAGGCTAACAGCAGGGAGGGGATCAACATCATCAAGAAGAAAATCAAGAGACAATGGTGACGGGGAATCGACGAGATCGGTGAACGAAAAGGTTTGTTCATCGAAAATGACTTGTCGGGAAATGATGATGTGACGAGTGGCAAGGTCTAGACATCGGTAGCCCTTGTGTGTTGAAGGATAACCAAGAAAGACACAGCTAGTCGAGTGAGGGGAGAGTTTGTTTGTGGCAGTGGCGGACAGATTTGGAAAACAGAGGCAACCAAAAACACGAAGGTGATCAAAGAATGGGCATTGCTGGTAAAGTTTTTCAAAAGGGAGATTGTTTTGAATAGATGATGAGGGACGCCAGTTAAGGAGATAAGTGGCAGTAGCGAGAGCTTTGGCCCAGTAAGAGGGTGGCATGTGGGCATGGAAGAGAAGGGTACGGATCGTATTGTTGATGGTGCGAAGAATACGTTCCGCTTTGCCATTTTGTTGAGAAGTGTAGGGACAAGAGAGCCGAAGAAGAATGCCATGGTCTGAGAGGAAACTCGTGGATACGTTGTTTACAAATTCAGTGCCATTGTTCGTCTGGATGGATTTAATGGGCAATTGAAATTGTGTAGCAACATAACTCCAGAAGTCAACGAGATGTTGATGAACCTCGGATTTTTGTTGAAAAGAAAAAGTCCAATAGAAATGTAAAAATTCATCTAGAATAATTAGATAATATTTGAAACCCGAGTTACTGAGAACTGGGGATGTCCAAACATCATAATGTATTAGTTTGAAAGGCATTGAAGTAAAAAAATTTGAACTAACAAACAGAAGGCGCACATGTTTGCCAAGTTGACAGGCATGGCAAAAGGCACAATCCGATTTATTACAAATGATGGAAGAAGATTTGTTTAATTGATGAAGGACGGTCGCGTCGGGATGGCCGAGATGGTGGTGCCAAAGTGTTGAGGAGGTGGTGAGGTGAGTGTGTGCTGCAATACTCGGAGAGCTGAACGGTGACATGGTTTAGAGATCCCCGAAGCTATTGCAGCGAACTGTCATGCGTTGGGTGTGAAGGTCCTTGACAGAAAAACCAAGAGCGTCAAACTCGATGGAACAATTGTTGTCATGAGTAAATTGACGAACAGAGATGAGATTACGGACAAGAGTAGGAACAACAAGGACATTATTGAGAATAAAATGGGAGGGGGTGGTGTGGAGAACGGAATTGCCACAGCCGGAGATAGGAACGAGGGAACCATCTCCTACGGTGACAGTGGATGATGGAGGGATGGGGAGGGGAAGGAGGATTATTATACCATCATCTGACATCATGTGGGAGGTAGCTTCGGTGTCCATAACCCAGTTGCCAGTATTCTGTAGGGCAAGCTAGTTCATGGCGGCGAGCAGACCGGCCTGATCCCAAGTGGGCTAGTGCATGGGCGACGGTGGAGAAGTTGCTGCAGAGGCGTACAACGCCTGTGGTGCTAGAGGACGGGCACCGAGGATGCCCTGGTAGGGTGTGCCAACCGCCAACGTGACGGGGTTGTAGCAGATCCAAGGCCCCTGGGGAACGAACGGCACGGGGAGAGGCGGACGACCCCCGTTGCCGCCAGAGGAAGGACCACCGCCAGAGGATGAGCCACCACTAGACGAGCCCTTGTTGTTGTTGCGACGACCTTTCCCACAGCGGTTGTGATGACTGCTGTTACCACCACCACCACCGGAGTGGCCGGAGGAGGGGGAGGGACCTGACTGGTGGCAACCGCTGGGTGGGCAACCTGTGGTGGAGAGTGGAGCAGTGGTGGGATGCGCCGAGTGGGAATTTGCCTGACGAAGTTCATGTAGTTGGAGAAGATTGTGAGCCTCAGCAAAGGAAGGGGGGATGCCGTGTAAAGTGGTGACGTTGGCGGCATTGTTGAAGCGGGAATCAAGGCCCTGCAGCATGCTGTTGATGAGGTTGATGTCGCTAATGGGGTAGCTGACGTCCTAAGGGCATCGGTCGTTGTCTTGAGGCGCTTGCAGTAGTCTGCGATCGAAGAATCGCCTTGAACCAACATATGGAATTGCTGGCTGAAGTACACCGTGAGTCCACAGATCGCGAGCCGTTTGATTTGGCTCCATGACGACGTCGAGGGTATCCTCGGCAATGAAGCCGTACAACCAGGAGAGCACGGTGAAGTCCACCTGAGACCACGTGGCATCGGTGGGGTTCGCTTCGATGGAGCCGTCGATGTGGGATATCCTCGGCAGCAGTGTGATCGGCCATGGAGGGAAGGACAGAGAGGAGCGAAAGAAACCTCAGGAGAGAAGCTGATACCATGTCAAGTGAGAGAGAGAGGAGCAGAGCAATCACCACACGGTAACTGACCAGGGTAGCTATCATATATATGCCATGAATAGACAGACGTACATGATCCACAATTAGTGGGCAGCCAATTAATGGCATACCATATACATAGGACTATAGGAGCAATTACAGGAGAGCCAATTATGCCCCGCGATCCCACCAAATGTGCTCGATGTGTTTCGGGCGGGCGGCGCCAAGCCATCCGATACGCGGCTGAAGTCATCCGAACCAAAGACCAGAGGCTGATGATATGTGCCGAAGCGAGACGTGAGACTCGTTGCAACTTGCAAGCATGGCAGCACGTCCGTCCAGGATCTGCGAGCTGGCGCGCGAGAGCCGGTGTCGCCACTTTCCGCTGTTGATCGTTGAATGGGTTTGCTGGGTGTTGGCGACCGCTGACAGCTAGCGGTCGTTCCAACAACCGCCGGCACCGAAAAAACGGAGAGATGCATGCATACGTACGATGTTTGGTGCGCGCGCGCGGACGTATGTGCGACAGCAACGCTATTGTTCTCCCTTCGAACGAGTAGTCTCCCTTATTATTTTTAATAATCTTGTCTATAAATATAATACATATTTCATGTTTTAATATAAAATTAGTATATATATATATTCAGATTTAATTAATATTATCTATATGCATGTATTAAATATGATAATATATCTAGCTGAAAATCATTTTTACCGTGAAACCTACGTGTACAAGTTTTAAAATTTCTCAAAAAATTAACATACATAGGGGAGGTGAGCTTCTACAATTTCACGAGATTTGAAGACTAAACTCAATCGCATTTGAACGATATAGAAAAGACAAACATAGTCCTCAAATTTTGCAAGATCGTAGAAGCTCACCTCTCATAGGTATGGTAAATTTTTGATAATTTTTTAAAACTTGTATACATGGGTTTCATGGAGTTTTCACAATAAGAGTGGTTTTCATTGGATATGTTACCATCAAACGTAGTATTTAAAGATGATAATTAATAGTAATAAGTTATTTTTAACATCTACCTAAAGATGATAATTAATAGTAATAAGTTATTTTCAATATCTACCTAATCCATATAAAAAAATACGTCATAAACCAACCGGTGAGCTTAGGGCATGTACAAAGCCATTTAATATGGTGTCTCTTAGTGATGAGGTGGACATACTTGTTGATGTGGCGAGGAAAAGTGCAAAAATGCTAGAGTCGACTCTTGGTGAAGAGACGACTCTTCACAAGCTCTAAGCAGAATTAGAGAGGAGCATGATTAAATAGCATGTTGGCTCTTGTGCACGTCCTTTATGACACGCTTATCTTTTTTTGCTTGAAGAATGTCTTTAAGAGACACTCTTGACTCTCCATTGTACATGCCCTTACTGGAAGAAAGAGTTGACTTGCACACTGCTCATGTCCAGACACGAAGCAGCCCAGTGTATATAGGACCGCCTCTGCCGCATCGACATGGCCATCCTTCTCCACGAGAGGTCGAGGCTACCCATTTCCTGCAGCGCATGGAGGGACCGTCTCCTTCCAAGCCTCTTCTCCTCCTACTCCTCATGCTTGCTCCACTACTCGAAGCAGGTACGTACCTACATGCGTGTGTGTGTGTGGCGCATCCGTCACTTGGCGTCGAGAATGAGGAGAAAGAATTTGATATATCTTTGATGCATGCAGGCTTATTTCCTTCACTCACGAATTCTTTTCTTGTTACGCGCCGTCAGTTCAATTAGGTGTCTCGTATGAACATCGATCTGCACCTGCCGTCGGTGTTACCGAGCGACGGCGCGGTGCAACGGCGTCCCAAACTCAACGCGCCGGGCGTGGGCAGGCCGGCATACGTCCCGCCGGCGCCGAAGCCGAACAGCCCGACGCGTCCGCTGCACGAGCCGCACGGTGGCCCTGCCGGCGTGCAGCGGAGGCAGCAGCCCGCCCCGCCTCCGCCCACGGGACATACGCCGCCTAACTATCGCCGCACGGGTCCCCCGCGCCGGCCGGCAGATGTGACCGACGTGCTTTGGGATGCCATCACCCGGTTCGTGATTGGAGCCTGAAACTGGAAAGAAGATGTATAACTCGTATGTGTGCTGTGTGATAGCATCCCTAATTTAAGTGTGTGATGATAGAGTCTACTCGCCAGCCGTCCGCTCAACGTTTCCTCTGTTTATCGATCACCAGTGTTGATTCACTTTTGATTTTGAGTTAATACTCCATTTGCCTTTTCCTTTATTTCCCCAAACATAGACTGAATATTGAGGTTACATTTTCTGCTGCACTACGGCACTACGGGGCTGTCGGGAGGCTGTGCTTTAGTTTTGGACTAAAAGCTGCCCAAACAGTATGGCCAGGGGCGGACCCAGGATAAAATATGAGTGGGAGCACCCTATATGAGAATCTATACATAGATAGTCAAAAATATTTATGCTTTTCAAATATGACTATATATATACTCACATAGAAGCAAAATTAGTTGATTTTCTCATAAAAGAATAGGTGTGGAGGTCCAAACATTTGATTCAATGGGAGCTCTTAAAAATAGCATTAGACATGTAAGTACTATAAGAATTGATTGGGGCCAAGGCCCCGCTTATTATAAGTCCCCCCGAGTATGGTCAGAAAGTAGTGAGAAACTAAACCACAGCAAAAGTACCCTCAAAAGCTACAACAGCTGGGAGGAGCTTTTCAGCTGTGGTTTTGCTCGACCGCGTCCGCCTCGCTCGCTCCATCTCCCTGGCCTCCGCCGCCTCCACGTCAGCTCTCCGCTTGGTCGTCGCTGTACTTCGCTAGGTTGCTGCCTTCCTGCTCTGTTGTCCCGCCAAAAACTATAGTTGCAACAGTTAATTTGCCAAACGGCATAACTAGAAAAATCATAACCACCAGCTACAGCTGTTTTATATCCCAGTAAACAAAAACAGTTTTTTAGCCTAACCATGGCTCCCCTAAACAAGCTCTACATCCATACCTTTGCAGGTAGTATGGTGAGTATATAACCCACATATGTTTGACTAAGACATTAGTAGACAAGAACCTGAACAATGCTTCGGTAGAATTAAAGAAGAAAATGAAGAAAGATCTTGCACACCGGAAGCGGATATGGATACAACCAGCGCTGTTACACCCATAATTCAGTCTTAATCGCTACTGCAGCAGCAGCCCAGTAGAGTTATTTATTCCTGTACAAACTAATCACAATTCACAACGATAGACGTAACAGCGGAAGTCTAGCTAGCCACCAGCACGCAGCGAGCGATTCACAAGCTCGCTGAAATACGCAGCACTACCGCAGTTGTTAACTGGGACCGGCCATCCACAGATCTGAAGATCAATGTGCATGCATGAAGCCTCGCTCTTCAGTTCTTCCTCGTGTAGTACTGCTCCTCCCGCCACAAATACATACTGTTTTGAATTACACAG
The DNA here is from genome assembly GCA_036346375.1 of Guadua angustifolia. Lineage (NCBI taxonomy): Eukaryota > Viridiplantae > Streptophyta > Magnoliopsida > Poales > Poaceae > Guadua > Guadua angustifolia. The sequence continues at coordinate 2,921,385 of CM070508.1, forward strand.
CCTGATTTTAAAGAATTTGACCATCCATATATTTTTAACCCTATTTAGATTGGATAGAAGAAAGTCATACGTATAGATTTGTTTGAAAAAAATACTTTCATAATATTATACTTTTATTGGGTTTTATAAAGAACTTTTTTACAATGCACTAAATTCAATATAAGATTAATTCTTTTTGATCCAATAGGTCAGATTAATTAGAATTTATTTATACTTCATCTGGTAGTAGAGTAGTAGAAATACCCTTAATAAATCAACGGTTAGATCTGATTTCTACTACCCACTATATATTATAAGTATAATATACCGTAAAATTTTTCTTTATAAATACATTACAATAGAAATCAATGGATAAAGTTGTGTTTGGAGGATCACGCTAATATCTAAGATAACATGTATCAGAGGAAGCACTAGTACATAATTATGCAAGTGTACAGTTGTATTCTTGACCCTGCACTAAGATGAGGTCTTTGTTTAAAGTGAGGAGCTCAGTTGCAGCCAAAGTTAGGCCAATTAAGCTTAACAGAGTCATCCTGCCGTCTAAGCTGACGATCACGCGAGTTTATAATAATCGTACGTGCAATACAAACCAGAGCTCCTACCAAGCAGGGGCGGCCCCTCTGGTCCATAGCTATTCGTCAGGTCAAGAAGCTGACCTTCGAGAACTGTATCGCAAGTCTCACTGATCCAGCAGTTAAATCGAACCAAATTAAAGCGACGTTTTCGTACTTAAGCAGATGTTTATTAATTGTTGTTCTAGTATGAAATGGAAATAATCCGAGAGGTGCAGTAGCCTTCACGTTTACCGTGACCTAATCACTACTCTAGCAGGTCAATAATATCACATATATTAGTACATACTAGTCATATATCCGTACATTACAACGAAAACTTAATATACGATAAAAAAAATTTATTTGTAAAGAGCATTAACCTTATCTGAATAATAATATTCACTCTAAACGTGCAATAGTTAAATGTTTAAATTAATTCATCGAATCATACAGATTTCAAGCATCTATTTATAAACTCACGCTTAAAATTATCTTTAATTTCACAAACTTAAATAATAACATCACATTACTTGGCATTGTAAATTTGTAACGCGATAATTCGAGTTCGATCGATCGACCGAGAGAGGCATCACCTTCTACTCCATTGACGAGATCGATCGATCGATCGAGAGAGGCATCACCTTCTACCCCATGGACACAAAGACGTTAAAGAGGTAGGCGTCATCCGTATGTGGCTGCCACCATCAGCGGCGTGCGTGATTCGTACGTCTTGCTCCGGCCATACTATAGCCTCACCCCATCAACTAGCTCCACCACCTCCTCGCCTCTCCTGCGAGCGTCTTCCTCAACCTATTGACATCATCCACCGCGGCGAACTTCAACAGCGCCGACAGCCTATCTCGCCGCCCACCACCGGCGACATGCTCTGCGCCATATCGACGAGATCAGGAAGGTTGCCCATTACCTCCACTCAACGAATAAGCTCAATACATCTGCAAGAGAGGCAATAAGCAGTAGGGTTATATAGATTTAATAACCGAGAAGATATCTATGGAATCTAGATTAAGAAATTATCGAATAAGGAAGGCAACAAAAGAGAAAGATGTGAGAAGAGATCCAACTCTATGAATCGGAACTCTACTTCCTTCGGAAGGGAATTAATCAATCCAATCTGAAAAACACTAGGAGCAATCGCCGCCGATTCGAATGCCAGATCAATGAAAGAAAGAAAAGTAATAAATGAGTCATGCATATTCATTTACCTCCTACAACGGGATGATCCAATCTAATCTACCGAGATGGCCATGCCCGCTTCCCACTCAGCCACGCGGGTGCGCACACGTGTCGAGGTGAGGGTGGAAAACTGACGTACCATCACCAACTCCTAATTAGAATTAGTAGAGATAGAGATAACAAACTTATCTAGTTGCGTCATGCATAGCCGTACACATACTGCTGGTCGGTCGGAATCAAGTCCATACGTGATTAGATAAAAAGAAAAGATGATCTTATCTACACATGTAAGTAAATATTTAATGAAAATGATGTATATGGCAAATCAAAAGCACATGGTAACTCAGAAACTGTATGTGTGTAGTATATGGAAAAAGAATTGGTCATGCAATATTTGAAAATAGAATCGGCTGATTGAGATAAGAGTCTGATACGTCGCAGATCACACATGCATGTATATCTAACTGAATTAAAACTTTCTCCGTTCGCTAATATACAGAAGATCGAAAAAATGACAGTTTTGTGAGTATGCCCAAGAGAAAAGATGGGAGAACAAACCGCCGTTACTAACTCGTAATTAGAAGTAGCAGAGAGACTCAGTTGTAGCATGACATAATCACTACTCACTACTACTACTATCCTACGCTAACTACCCAGTTGTCTATTGTTCTTCACAAGTATCGCTAGAAGTACATGCTGTGAATAGTGCTAGTACAGTAGATGGTCATGTACAGGTGCAGTTAAGAATACATGTTCTAAAGAGCTTTGAGTGCACGCTACAATAGTTAATTAGGAATTAATAAGTGCATGCATGCAAGAATTAATTAGAGGCATAAGTGGCGGATTTAAGCCTAATTCAACGAAAACAAAAGCTTTTCTTGGACTTTAGGTTATTAGCCCTCAACGACAGCTTTTCGTGACCGGAAGGAGTAGGAACTAGAAAGTTCATCCATATGTCCAAACAACAAAGTTCATCACCCTTTTCAAGCCGTGTGTGTAAGTTTTTTTTTATATTGCAAAATTTGGCTTTTTACAGACTCAGTTATAAAAATAGTCCTATACCTAATCCCGAAAACACGGACCATACTCCCCTACCACGGAAGAGGCTACCATCATCCCCTACCGCGATAGCTTCGGCACATCACTCGGCAAGCCATCAAAGCCACCGAAGCTACCGGGGATTCAGGGACGATTTCCAAACTACTCGGATATGTCAGTGTTTTCCAAGTTCCAACCAGAGCCTACAATTACAATGTGTAAGGATCCTTCTAAACAACCGTACTGTAGGAATAGTTCCCACGTTAGAATCCAATCACTCCGTTCCAGGATCGTCCAATCCTTCAAGTCGGAACATCATCCGTAGGAATCCTCGTCACAGTGACAGGAAATCACAAAGAACAGACGGGAGCAGGACAAAGTGAAACCGAAACCTGTTCTTCCCTCTCCCTAATGTCGCCTACACCAGAGACCCAGGCACAGCTAGACGTAAGCAAAATTCAAAGAAAGCAGGGACAAATCTCTCCCTATCTCTGAGGATTCGTGCCCATCTCCTGCCCTTTCCCGTTTCCTGTGACACGATCGAAGCAGCAGCCGGCACGGGCAGACACAAGAGGGAGAAAAGACGGTGGTTTGTCATTTGTGTGCACCATGCATGCCACAGTTCAGAGACAGGCAAACCGAAAAGAAGAGTTTCTTTGACTTACATGTGGTCCTGACACGAGCTGGGGTCCATGGACAGGGACTGTCAAATGCCATGCCATGCCATGCTTGTGAGATGCAGGTAGTGGATAGAGGTGGGGGCCGGTCTGGCACGAGTCTATTATACTTTGGGCTTAAATCGTATCGGCGCGGACTATCGTGCTTGCTGTGCTGCCTGGCTCATCTTCGGCGAGCCTAGACCTAGGCATTCGTTTTTTTCGGTTTAGTTTATTCGTTTTTTGGAAAATTCGGTTTTTCAGATTCACAAAACCGAACCGAAACCGAATAACCAAAAAAACCGAACCGAATATTTTATTCGGATCAGTTTTTTCGGTTATTCGGTTAACCGAAATTCAATACTGATTCTTAGCAAAGTGATAGCACTGAATACTGATCAAGCAATGAAGCAATCTGTCGGTGTTTCGTAAACCGGCAAGTAGATTTGTAAGTCTAGGAGCCGCGCACTTCCCGTTCCTCGAATGGTTAGACTACGGGAGCCCAGAGTTATACTGGTTCGGGCTGAATGTCCCTACGTCCAGTTCGTGTGGTGGTATTGTATTGATGAGGGCGCAGAAGACTGCGTTGGATTACAGTTCGGATGGCTCCGAGAGAATTCTGTTACTATCGTGATGGCTCAGATGAGAGGCTGATCCCCCTCCCTTGGGTCCCGCTTCTCCTTATATAGGCACGGAGAAGGCGGGTTATACGGGAGTCCGTAGGATGTGCAAAAAACAAGAAAGGGATGCCTAACGGCTAGGCGTTGCGCCCTATCTTTGAGTGTCGAGTCTTTGGCCTTGAAGTCTGTTCCAAGCTCCCCGTCATCCGTCCGTCCAACCGCCTTCGCCATATCGGGTGGGTAGACATACGGGTTGGTGCGGATGTCCTGTTCTCGGAAGCGGCGTCGGCCCCCTGTCGCATGTGTCTAATCTTGACGTCTGGGCGACCGGTCTCGGGCTTGCCTCGGGAAGTCGCGTGTTCCTTTACGATGCGTGACCGCGTGATGGGACAATTGCTTGACTTTGCGTCCTCTGGGATTGCCGGGGCGGACTGCTGCTCTGGCGAGGCGTTGTGTTCGTGAGATGTGTTCATCTCGTGGCTTGATGGCGTCGCGGTGGAGGCCCCGATTTGAAGCTCGTCGAGGCCGCTGGGAACCTGGTCGGGCGTCCAGTGTCCCTTAGTCGGAGGCTTTCATGGACGCCCGACACAGGTCTTGGTCGGAGCCTTTGGGCGGTTCCGACTATTGTCCGAGGCCTGTGGCTTCGGCGGAGGCCCACAGCTCCTTTCCGCCCATGAGAGTCCCTGCTTTTGAGGTGGGCCCGAATCGGCCCACCTAAGCCTCTGACTGTTTCGGATGATAATCCCCCTTTATGAGGATGAAGTCTAGGCTGTGAGGTACCCCAGGTATAAGTATTCGTCACAATCAATACTGATTATTACTGATCTTAGCACTGAATACTGATCAAGCAATCAATACTGATCTTAGCAAAGTGATCTTAGCACTGAATTTCAAGCAATTAATACTGATCAAACCAGCAAGATTGAACAAAGTAGGAAAGCCAAAGGAATATGGTGAGGTACCTGTGGATGGGGGCTAGGAGGGCAGCAAGCCAGCGACGCTGACAATGGCGCGGGCTGCGTCGGCTCAGGATGGATGGATGGGATGGCGGTCGCTAGATGCGTCGGCTCAGGGCTGGGCGCAGGATGGCTGGATGGGATGGCGGGAGGGCGGCGTCGCCGTTGCGGCAACACTTGGAGACATGTCGGTAGATGGCAGTGCGTCGGCGCTACCTACCGCTAGACGCTGGTAGCCCTAGCCGCTAGCCGGGTGCGGCCGCCGCTCGCCGGCCGTGTGGGTCGGCTAGGGTTTGCTAGGCAACCGGCAACCGGGCAAGGCCGCAAGGGCAAGGGCTGTGAATGGCGATTGGGGATTTGCGATTTGGGGAATTGAAGTCCGCTCGAGTACTCGACTAAGTTGACTCGCCTCTCGGGCTCTCGGTACGGACTGCGAAACAGGCGAACAACGGAAGTGCGCTAGATCGGGTTGTTATTCGGTTTTCAGTTCTGTTCGGTTTCCAAACTTACAAAACCGAACCGTAAACCGAACAACGCTAAAATAAAAACCGAACCGCTAAACAAAAACTGAAAAAAAACTGAAAAAACCGAAAATTTCAGTTATTTCGGTTCGGTTTTTTGGTTTCGGTTTAAAAATACTCACCCTTAGGCGAGCCCAGACACGGCCCATTTCCGCTTCGTGCCTACTTCAGATCATGTCGTCCCAGGTCCAGTTCATTTATACTATTTCTATTAGAGAAAATGACCACGGATTGATTTATTTCTTTATCTGTTTAGGACTTTCTTTTTCTCCGGTCAAAACAAAATCCTATTGTGTTTATTCTTCTCGATTTCTTTGATTCGGTTGCTCCTTCCAATCACATGCATACAGCCATGCATTTACTCCTTGATTTGCTCACCCACACATACAACACATGCATGTATTCCTTGTTTTTCTCTAGTCTATCTAGAGTTTTCTTCCTTTACTCCTTGATTTTCTCACTCACATATACAACGCAGCATGTAGGGGTGAAAACGGTATCGTAATTCGAAATTCAAAACCGTTTGAAATTTTCAACCGGACGTGTCGATATCGGTAATTTTGAATCGAATCGGTAATTTTTGCCGAAAGCGATAACGTAACGATTTTGATCGGTTCCGACTGTTTCGCCGGTATCCGGAAAAATCGGTAAATTCCGTCGGTAATTACCGGAATTATTCCACCCACAAATCACACCTCCTTGTCACTAAAACGCCCATAACTTTTTACTCCGAACTCCGATTTAGGTGATTTTGGACTCTATCTGAAGCTTATCACGAGGGCTACAATCTTCACCCATTTTCATGATTTAACCAATCATAGATATTTTAAATATCATAAAAATAAAACTCTAATGTAGTCATTCAAGTCTAAAATTTGATGTGTGTTCATCGTAAATTTGTGAATATTTATTAATTACTAATTTCTATGTGGATGTACTATTTGTGTGAATTTTTGAAGTCAATTGGTGGTACATGTCCTTACGACGCGTTCTGGGTCTCTTTTGGATTCGATCGTTCTCGATATATATTTTGTATCGAATTTTCGCTTCCGATATTTTCAATTACGATGCCGTTTTCGTTTCCGTAGTTATCGATTCCGATATCGCTTCCGAGAAAAATATGAAAACAAAATGGTTTTAGTGTTTTCCGACCGTTTCAGACCGTTTTCACCCCTACTGGTATGCAGCAATTTGCCATGGCCATGCTGGCCTGGCATGGGCCGGGCCGGGCTGCCTATCATGTCGATTGGCAAGCCTGGCATGGCCCGAATAACCGTGTCGTGCTAGCTTGGTCTGTTTAGAACAGTTTCGTATCGAGCTATAGATTGGATTAAGTCGGACATGTCTCGTGTCGACCAAAAATAGTCTGGCCTAGTACCCACCTCTAGTTGAGCACATGCAATCTCCAATGAGAAATGCTTGAGAGAGTAAAGAGCAGCAATGCAAAAGCTACAATGAATCCTGATTCCTGAACAAGTGCAGGCCGAGAAATCGGAAGCCTAGTTGTTACTTCTAGTCCTCTGATTTTGTGGCCCTTCTGCTGCGCTCCTGTACCGCACTGGAGGCTTTTGTGAAATTCCTCTTCCTCAGCGATAATGTAAAATCTTCGCTATTGTAGCTCTAAAAATTTATTTTTTAAAAAACTAGTCTTATGCAATTTTCTTTTACAAATATAGCCTCCTGACCTACAAATTCCGCTCATAGAGAACGCGGCAAATACAATTCCCACACACGGAGAGCACTGCAATTACTATGAAGCGACACGTGGCAAAATACCTAATTTCACACCTCCACTCAGCGGAATTCTGAATTCCCGTACAGCCAATGATAAATATCGCGTCTCCACTCAGCGACAATCCAAAATTAAAAAACCCCAAAAAAACACCACACTACAATACACATGGTACTGTAGCAATGCCGTTCTGTAGTACCATGGTTTTTTTAAAAAAATTTTGGAATGCAGCTGAGTGGAGACGTGGCATTCGGTTTTTTGCCACATGTCGCCTCATGGTTATTGAAGCGCTTCCCGTGTGTAGGAATTGTATTTGCCGTTCTCCTCATTCATATGATTTGTGAGCCAAGGGTCATATTTGAAAAAAATCGCTAGTTCTGGAAAAGGAGCTACAACAATGCAGAGCTCCAATAATGTACCCATCAAACCGGTTAATAACTGCTTAATTAATTAATTGTTTAATGAATTCACTTAATTAGCCATTTAATCAATTAATTAGTTTGTCTAGTCTACCGAGGTGGGGTTGCTCGGCAAGTGCTACTGCCGAGCTCCTATTGTGCAGCAACTCTAGCCTACCATGCCTGCCGCGGTACGAAAACACGACAAATGATTGTCTATCGCTGTTTCCACGGTTAGAAATGAGGCTCATTTGACATATTCATTCGTTTGAAGGTTAGATTTGAAAAAAAATGTCAATTGCCCGATAAAGGGAAATATTCGAGAAATTTCAGGACAGTAAAAATTCTCCTTAATTTTGTGGCATGTATGTGTTCCTGATGTTGAGCGGCAATGTGACACAGTCACTGACAGCTGGGCCAGATGGACAGGGAGCTCACTTTCAGTGACCAATAATCCATCTATTATAGCCGAGAGAAATGGAGCCCAACCAGGGGCTCCACGTGTCGGCCCGCCGTTTTGCGAAAAACCCCTCCAGTTTCTGCGAAATTACGAATAGATCCCTGTGTATTTTCTGTGAGTCGAAAATATTTTTTCCCTTTCGCGTTTAGGTCCCTGGCGTGGTATTTTACGGAAAAACCTCCCGTTAGTTTCAAATCGCGAACAAGCCCTTTTCTAATTTTTGAGGATAGCGAAACGGGTCCAAAAAATAACAAAGCAGTCCCTGCTTCTTACGTTCGAGTCCTTTCTCCGTTTTCTCGGGAAAATGTTTTTCGCCAATCGAAAAGCCGGAAAATGTTTATACACAAAAAAACGGAAAAATGTTTTCGTCACAAAAAAACACAGATTCCACCTTTTTCCCGGAAAAATGTTTTGCATCATCAAAAACCCGAAAACAATGTTTTACCACAAAAAACGGAAAAAATGTTTTAGCTAAAAAAGCGGAAAAAATGTGTTACAAAAAAAAACACAGTTCCTCCGTTTTCCCGGAAAAATTTTTTGTCACCGAAAAAACCCGGAAAAAATGGTTTCGCCACCCAAAAACACCGAAAAAAATGTTTTCGCCACAAAAAAAACACAGATTCCTCCAGCTTTTTTTCCCGTGCTCATGCTATTGAAATTCAGTCGGCGCAGCGTAGCGCGCATTACAGCCTAGTCACCCTGGCATGCCAAGCGGACTAGACTCCTAGAGGTTAGAGACTTGAGACTAGGGGTGCAAACGGAGCGGATAATTCCCGACCGACCGAAGACCGAATTCGTTTAAAATCCGATTCGAATCCGAAAAAATGATATCCGGTTATAACCGGATTCGATCCGGATTCGAATCTGCCTATCCGAAAAAAATATGGGGTAAGATATGGGAAGAGAAGTATCCGATCCGTATCCGATCCATACCCGCATATCCGAGATATCCGAAAAATATCAGTGTAAATGAGTGCAATAGATATCCGATAACAGATCCGATAAACATAAACATTCTACATCATATAAGTTCATATGTTGATTGGAATTATACTTGGCTGCATATTATTCTTATATAGGGAAGGCAACTATTATTGAATTTGAAACACTTATATGTCTCCAAGGTTCTAGTAAAGTTTTGTGTATTTAATATGCGCGACATATATGGTTTCGCTTTACGCATTATCCGACTAACTATTCAGTAATCGAGACTAACCGTATCCGGAACGATCAGTATTCGCTCGTATTCATGACCAAGTAATCCGTATTCGTATTCGAATCCGGCACTGTCCGTATCCGATTCTATATCCGAGAAAAAATTTAGAATAGGATACGGAATGAGTGAAATCCGTCCGTATCCGATCCGTTTGCACCCCTACTTGAGACCATGCATTCTTCCTAGGGTTGAAGAATGAAGACAGACAGGTAAATGCAGTGACAGTGAGCAGTGCAACACTGTGCAGACTTGACAGAAAAAAGCAGGAAAAATAGCTGACAACCATTGCTCCCTTCCTTTCCCTTTGCCCCTTGCCTTCTCCGCAAAGTACTACTACTGCCCCCTTTCGTTGGAAGACGTACACCCTTTGTTCTGCGCCTAGCCGCTTGCTTGGTTGCTCCTTCGTTTCTCGTCACTCGCAAGCCCGGTGGCGTAAGGGGAAGGGACGGCAATGCCGATGCCACAGCTAGTCGCCGGAGGTGGAGCCTGCCAAACTTCACCTGGGCATCCGTGGCCTCAGCAAGAGCGAAAGGAGCAGGTCAGCGTGCAAACATTACTAGTCCGAGTCACATCTCTCATATCCTTGCATGTCTTTTGCTTTTCCTGCTTCTGTATTCGAGAAATTTCGGACAGTAAAATTCTCCTTAATTTTGTGGCATGTATGTGTTCCTGATGTTGAGCGGCAATGTGACCACGATCCTGCAATTGGGCGAGATGGACGAGGAGCTCACTTTCGGTGACCAATAATCCATCTATTATAGCAGAAAATGGAGCCCAACCGGGGCTCCGTGTAGCCTGCCGTTTCTTGAAAAACCCTCCGGTTTGCGAAATTACGAATAGATCCTGTGATTTTCGTGAGTCGAAAATATTTTTTTCCTTCGCGTTTAGGTCCTGGCGTGGTATTTTACGGAAAAACCTCCGTTAGTTTCAAATCGCGAACAAGCCCTTTTCTAATTTTTCGGGATAGCGAACGGGTCCAAAAAATAACAAAGCAGGTCCCTGCTTACGTTCGAGTCCTTTCTCCGTTTTCTCGGGAAAATGTTTTAGCCAAAAAAGCGGAAAAATGTTTCATCACAAAAAAGCGGAAAAATGTTTCGTCACAAAAAACACGATCATGCATTCTTCCTAGGGTTGAAGAATGAAGACAGACAGGTAAATGCAGTGACAGTGAGCAGTGCAACACTGTGCAGACTTGACAGAAAAAGCAGGAAAAATAGCTGACAACCATTGCTCCCTTCCTTACCCTTTGCTCCTTGCCTTCTCCGCAAAGTACTACTACTGCCCCCTTTCGTTGGAAGACGTACACACTTTGTTCTGCGCCTAGCCGCTTGCTTGGTTGCTCCTTCGTTTCTCATCACTCGCAAGCCCGGTGGCGTAAGGGGAAGGGACGGCAATGCCGATGCCACAGCCAGTCGCCGGAGGTGGAGCCTGCCAAACTTCACCTGGGCATCCGTGGCCTCAGCAAGAGCAAAAGGAGCAGGTCAGCGTGCAAACATTACTAGTCCGAGTCACATCTCTCATATCCTTGCATGTATTTCGCTTTTCCTGCTTCTGTTATGTTGTTTCGTTACTTGCCATGGTGAGCAGGAACTGAAATGCCATTTCTTTCTCAGAAATATTTTTTTGAAAGACATTTCTCTGAAATATTTGTTTGTGTGTTGTTTGAAACAAAGGCAAATGTTGGTGTGTCCATGTAGAGTATGTACATGCCATCTCTGTGTGACAATGCAGCACATATGAACCAGACACCAGTGTCTGCTTTCTTTAACGGACACACACTGACACAAACAAGTTAGGAGATGCATCATGCATGACTAGCTAGGTCCTTTGTTGCTTAGAACAATCTTGATATCCGAGTGTTATGCGCCAGCTATTGAATTGGGCATCCTCTGATAAGCCATCCAGAGCATATCAATGATCAATCCATTTTTTGAGAAAGATTTTGTTGTAGCCCATTAAGACACGCACGGGAGCTTTTTTTATGATTCTTGATTGGCACTTTTGGTTTTAAAGCGTTTGTTTGTTTTTCTTTTGTGTTGATGCATCTAATTGAGCTAAATTGATCTGTGAACAAAATAGATGGGTGCATTAGTGCTTTAGAGATGAAGCTTCAAAGAGATCTGACCTGTGATTTTTACTGCTTAATCTCATCTACATGCCTTGAGGTTGTTGTCGTCGATTACAAGAAGGTTACTGAATTATAAGGCTTTGTCAGCAGTTTTTGTGCATGTCTGTGTTAGGACCTGATTGGTTTGAATCCAACTTTACCATGACTAATCTAGGCAAAAAAATTCAAGTGTAGCAAAGTTAAGTAAAGAAAACTGAGTCTATGATGCTTCAAACCAAACAGACCCTTAATCTTTTGATCTATGAAAGGGTCACACAACTAGAATGTGCCAGCTGCTTGTGAGATGAATTTGCAAACGACTTCTGGTAGTTTCATTAGATGTGATAGCCACGAAAAGTTCTCTTCTAGTTTGCCCTTCATCTACAGCCCATAGATTTGTGCATTTTTTTCCTTAAGATGTTTGTACTAACAAACCTGAATACCTCATTGCACAGGTGTAGTGCTGCGATATCAATGCATTGATTTCTTTGTCGATTGTCTTCAGAGTTCAATTGTATGTACGAAGCCCCCAGATTTGTGTGGGCCAATTTGGTCTTGATGTCTTCCAATTCCTATTGTCTTTTGCCTCTTGCCTGTACGTGATCTACATGTTGGGTACTATGCTGTGCAATCATATCACTGCAGAGAGTAGTAGTAAAATCGACGATCATTTCAAAACCTGTTTTAGTTTAGAAACAAACGTTGCAAGATTTGATAGCCTATATGCCTTCCTCACAGTCTTCTTGCATTTGTAGGTCACAAATCCATGGCGATCACTGGTAGCTTGGCATCTGCCTGTTGCAGAGCCGCATGACTAGCACCTCTCAAATCTCAATCCACTTACTTGCACGCCCAGGAGGTGGAGGATGACGACGAGGGTGACATTAGCAAGTACGGAATGAAGCCGTATCGGTCCGGGAGAACATAGCTATAATAGGATTTTGTGCCTATGTATCGAGATGTGATGCATAGAAACACTACTCTTACAATAGTACTGTAATATATTTTTTTGACATTGGATACAACAACAGCTGATATAAATCCTTGCTTCTGATATTATGATTTGCTAAGTACCTGGGAGATTCTTCCATTAGTAGGGGTGGGCATTCGGTTTTTTCGATTTAATCGGTTCGGTTTTTTCGGTTTTAAAATAATTCGGTTTTTGAAAACTGGAAACCGAATTTCTCGCCAAAATAAAACCGAATCAATTAACGAAATATTTCGTTCGGTTAATTCGTTTTTCGTTAACCAAATATGAATAGCATTAGGTAGATTAGATTTAGTCCTTCTCATATTGCAACACAAAGTACGGATAAACCCACACAATATTCATATGTCATTACAATATAACCATAATAGAACATATAAATATACTAAACATATGCATAAATGTATTATAACATGAGAATTATTTAGTGACTTTAGGAAGAATATTATAAAAGTAGTATTAGATATAGCGCTTATTCTAAGATTCGGTTATTTCGCTTTTGAAAGCGAAAAACCGAATCAACACCGAAAACCAAAACCCGAATTATATCAAAATAAAATCAACCGAAAACCGAAAACCGAATAAACCGAAATAATCGGTTAATTCGGTTCGGTAATTCGGTTTCGGTTTAAAAATGCCCACCCCTATCCATTAGCACATGTTTTGCAGCCTCACGGACATGAATTGATATCGTGATTTTTCACTATATTTGGGAGATACTAAAATTTATATTAAATTTACGCTAGTACTATCTTAATATAAATTTTAGTACCCCTGTTTATTTTACAAGGCTCTCACGCATTTCGATAGTCTAAATTCGTAAATTTTAACCAACAATTAGTCTAATAACACATAAGTTAAATGACACAAAAGTGATACCTTATATTAGTATTTGAAGGTACTTTTCTATAGTTATGATTTTGTAGCTATGAATAAAATATTATATGATCAAAGTTCAATTTTGAAGACTACATCCAAGTTAAATAGCGTCTTATAAAAGTTAAGGGAGGGAATATCGGTAAAAAGTCTGTTGGACATCATGTTCGGCAGTTACACTACGCCTCCCATCCCGGTCACATAGACCCGGCGATCGGTGGCCTCTCACGGTCCTCTTTTTTTAGATAAAAGATTAAAATCTAGTTTCTGCATTTACACACAACCTCTCACGGTCCTACGGAGGTTAAATGTTAAGGATTTAAATCGCGGTTTGAGGTCCTGTCATGATGGTACATATCATGGCTTACTATAATATATATATTTATTACTATTTCAAGTATATGATATCGGTAATTTATATAGTGAGTTGTATTTAAATTTGTAGTGCATGATATGATTGTTATATATTAGTCGATAATGTGTAATAGAAAATAATCTATATAATTATGTAAATTTAGGAAATGGATTTAGATTTTAACTAATATTTATTATTTCTAGGAGCCAAATTAGTTAAATTTAAGTATAACAAATATGATAAAAAAGAAGATCATAAACAAAACACAACTAATGTTTAGAAATATAAAGAGAATTGACGTATGTAGCATATCAGAGCTATCAGGGCTATATATAAAAAGGCAACGTATCCTGTGCACACATGCCTTCCCGTGTATACACCGTGCACACCAACTAACAAAAGTCACGAAAAATTCTGAAAAAAAATTGTAAATGTACTTTATAGATTGCCGTACCTATGTATGAAGTTTCAAGATCAAATTCAGTATATATTAGGAGTTACAAAAAAGAGAAAATTCTGACAAGTTTAATATAATGAATTTGAACCTACAATTTTATATATAGGTAGAGTAATCTATGAAGTATATCTACAAATTTTTTCAGAATTTTTCGTGACTTTTGTTAATGCAGATATACGCATTATGTACAATACGCGCGCATACAAGGATACGTTGCCATATAAAAATGACGAAAATAGTGGTCAATATAGTAGTTATAGCGGTTTTAGTTGTGTTCACGGAATTTTATTAAATCGCGTAACGTGCTAGGTTTAAAAAGGCTATAGGCAGACTATTTAAATCATCGAAACTTAGATGCAAGTGAGCCGGGCACGCGCGCACGGCTGCCGTTCCCGCGGGTGGACCTGCCACGGCGTTGGCGGCACGCGGCGTGGTGGCGGCCCTCTGCCTGCCCACAGTATGGCGAGCCGGACGCATGTGGCGTGCGCTTCGAGCGACGGGCACGCATGTGGCGGACGGAGCATGTGGCGGCATGATGGCGCAGGCGTCAGCCAGCGCTGGGAAGGACGGACGAAGCGTGCGTACCGGCGTACTTGACGGTGCTCGTGCTCTGCTCTGCTCGGCTCGGCTCGCGTCGTGGTCGTGCCGCTGGTACGCCTCGTCCGTGTCTGGTGGAGGTAACTCCTCGTCTCCTCGGCTCGGCGAGGCAGGAGCACGCGAGAGACATCCGTTCCCTTGCCCACGTAGTACGTGCGATCGGATCTGTTGAAGTATACAGATGAATCGTAGTATACAGGTGATTTGTCCGTCCCCCCTTCCCCGCGATAGCTTAAGCTTTTTTTTAAGTAAACTAGTTAGTGTATATAACTTAATATAGTATCAAAGTCAAAAAATTATCTCATCAGCTTAAATTTTTTGATGAGTAAGTTGTAACTCAATAAGTATTAAAGTCAAATATGCTGGACAGTTTATCGTTTGAGATGAAGAGGGTTGCAATATCCAGAAACTTCTGTGCTATGTGATTAGAGGATTGGACAATTCGGTATCTTGTAGTGGTTTGCTCAGTGGCTAAACAAGTTTGGTATGAAATTAATTCTTAATCAAATCATGGTAGTCTCTGTTGAAGGTTAGAAATCGATAATAAACTTATAATTTTAGGTATTTTCAGATTAGCAAAGTCAGATACGAAATCGGAGACACATAATGTAGACAGATTCAAGCTCCCAGATGGAGTAACACCCTACTCCTATGTGGATGACGTATAGAGTCGATGAACAAGGTACAAAGCAGGACGCCTAACTCTAATCACAATGAAGATTGAACTTGGAGGATGGCTAAGCTAGACTAAGGTTTGACGAAGCGTAGTTCATCGGTTCTTAAATGCTCTCCTCAAAAGGTCTTCTTGCTTGTCTAGCTCTGGATGTCTTGTAGTCTGAGAATTGCTCGTCTTCCTGGGATGCATATCCACGTCTTTATATAGTTGGAGTAGTCTTGCCTCAAGTTATAGTCGGTTTGGGATACCAGATCGTAGCCGATGAAGAATCCATCGCCGTGTGATCTTCACAGCATATCCAAACTTTCCTAGATATCAGACGTATTCAAGTGAGTTTCCTCGTAACAGGAACATGATCGAGTCCTTCCCTATATAGAGATACCCTATCTGTGTATATTTTATCCCATAGAATTGGACTCGCGATATCCAGAGTTTCCATATGCTTATTTTAGTATATATGGTATAAGTTTTGAGTTTTCGGTGCATGCTTATACCTCATATTTAGATATTCGACAGACTCACACTAGATGGGCTGTTGGCCTAACTAATTGGTGGATTGATTTAAGAAAAGAAGTTGTCTCAGAAGATAGAAAATGATATGACACGATGGTAATCATGTACCTTGCAAGACTTGGTAGCTAGAGATGATCCAACATGAAGTCATGTTATGGGCTCAGATAGGAGTGATGTATTTGAGTTTTTGGTTTTTCTAGTACTATTTTTAAGCTTTGTTTCTTTTGGTTTTTTATGTGAGCGGGTGCCGTAATATAAGGACCGCGTCGTTGGTGTTTTTTTTTAAAAATCTTGGAGGATGTTTTAATGCACCACTATGTTGTTCTAGGACTTTTTTTGGGGTCTTTTTTTTTAATGAATGACGTCCACAAAGCTTTTGCGTGTTGTTAAAAAAAAACCCTCAAAGTCTTCGTTCTGGATGTAATGAAAGTGTTAAAGTACATAAGTAAATATTTCCGGCGAGCTGATTGGTAGATAGGATAGCCAGGACGAAGACGGATTGCCGGTGCGGCCGTTCCGCGACGCGGTCCGATCTAGGGCTATAAAAAAAGCTCGGTGGTGAGATTCGTTGACTTGGTTTAAAATTGCTCCAATTACACTCGTTCATTGGTTATATATTGAAATAAGTTAATTTTGAATGAAATTAGATTTTGCTTTAGCTCGGTTCGACTCGGCTCGTTGGCTCGATTATAAAAATACATCCAAATTATAGATAAAATAATATTAAATTAAACTATATCAATTTTAAAAAATCTCGAAAAAACAAGATCTTACCTCGATTTCCACCCCCAGTTCGATCGGCGCCTAAAACGGAACTGACGTGATTGATACTGGGCCGAATTCGTTCGACATCAAAATTTTTGTAGGCCGAATTTGGGTCGGACTTTTATGGAAAATTGATGGGCCTACAGGGGCCGTACCGTCGAAACCTTATGGGCCTCGATCTCCCCATCTCAGCCGTCCGATCTGACTTGTTCTTCTAAGCCGTCCGATCGGACCATTGGGGATCGCTTTCCGTGCGCTGATCAATTCGCGGAAAAGCCTTCCCTTTTTTTTCGAACGCCTTTTCCATTTCCACCCTCGCATCCGTCCACCGCACACGCGGCGCAACTGAAAGGGTTTCCGATGGAGAACGGCGACGAGACCTTCGCCTCCCCCACCGCCGCCGCCGCCGAGTTCGAGCAAACCATAACCAACGGCGGGGGCGCCGAAGAGGGCCTCACCGCCACCCACGCCACCAAATCCTTCGACGGAGCCGAGATCGACGCCCTTCGCGCGGCGAAGCGCGACCTGGAGGAGAAGCTCGCCGCCGTGGGCCACGAGAACCGCTTCCTCGCTGCGGAGGCGCACCGCCTCGAGGGACTCGTTTCGCAGGCCCGGGAGGAGATCGCCACCGCCGAGCACGCCGCCGCCGCCTCCGAGGACGAGGCCGCCTCGCTCCGCGCCGAGGTCGAGCGCCTCCAGAACCTCATCGCCTCCGAGAAGTCCGACCACGAGGACGAGACGCGCAAGGGCGCAGGCTTCGGCGCCGAGCTGCAGAGTGCGAACCAGGAGAAGGTCGCCCTCGAGGAGGAGATCAAAGCCCTGAAGGCTTCCGCCGCCACCGCTGCAGAGAAGGAGGAGGAGGGGACTGCTGCTTCGTCGACCGTGGCGCCTAAGGAAGCGGTGGTGGCTTCTCCGGGGCTGGTGGCGGCCGCGGCCGCTGCAGCAGCCGCCACAGCCGCCATCGCGGTTGTCTTCCTCCACCTGAAGAGGTAATCTGGTGCTCTGACGCATCGGAAGTTTTGCTCTGTTGCTATGGCTTATATGAGAGTGCATAATCCTTTTTGTCGTGGTGCTGGTATTACTGGACTGGTAGTAGTATGAATTTACTATTCCGCTGGCTAGTATCTTAGAGAATCATAGAGAGTTGGGGATTTATCGCAAGCCCTTACTTTTCTGCAGTTTCCCTTTCCATGGTAATAAAAATGTGAAAACAAGCGAGACACTGAGACATGTATTTGTGTCATGTTATTTCGCTGTTGACACTAATTTCTGTTTCTTATCACTTGACTAGTTGTTATTGTTCTGTCCCTTGCATTCCTGGATGGTTGTGCACTTGTGCTGTTTCTATGTGGAATTGCTGCGATTGGAAAATTAATGGTCTACATCAAGTGCATGGTGAGTGTGAGAGAGTGCCTACTTATCGCTGGAGATTAAACCCTAGCAAGTGATATTTTTCTCTTTGGTCCGACGGTTGCGAGCGTGCAGCTGCTCATGCGATGGTTGAGTCAGCAATTGCAGCTGATCACACCAATGCGGTTTGTCACATTTTTGCTGACCTTTCAACTTGCAGATGGTAAGTAATTTTACTTTTCTTGATGAATGTTTTCAGATGTTTTAATTGTAATACGGAATAAGATGGCGAAGTATGTTTGTATGCTTTTCTTATGTTCTATTGTTTCTTTCTTTGTGTGTGGGTGGGGGGTGTGGGGGGGGGGGGGGCTTATAGCAAGCTGGTGATTCGTTC
The DNA here is from genome assembly GCA_036346375.1 of Guadua angustifolia. Classification (NCBI taxonomy): domain Eukaryota; kingdom Viridiplantae; phylum Streptophyta; class Magnoliopsida; order Poales; family Poaceae; genus Guadua; species Guadua angustifolia. The sequence goes on from CM070508.1 coordinate 2,939,808, forward strand.
GTTGCTTGTTGGGATGTTTGTTAATGTAGGAGTGATGGCCGCGGTATTACATTGCTAGTAACATTTTGATACGAAGATCTATCCCTGGAGCTTTTTGCAGGATTATGACTAGATGATTTTATATTGAGTAATATTGACCGCGTATAATGTCTGTCTCTGCTCCTCATAAGCTCAGTGTAAGTTGTCTTGATTGATTTTTGGCCAGTACTCAGTGCAACACTGATGCATTCGTAATTATATTCTGTGCTAGCTATGCAAGACTAGCTATCAGCCATTATGGTGGTACTAGTCGGTGGAAGTTGCCTTTTTATCCTGTGGCCATTTCTAGCTAGTTGGTGGAAGTATTTTTCCTATATATACGCATCTTGTTTAATCTAACATGTTCTAGCCTTCTTCTGTCGATACTTGCCCAATAATCTCTGTTCCATGGATGCGAGTTTTATTTGTTTATATTGGTAGCTAGATTGCAATGCGTATGTAGATGTTGCTCAGAGGCTATTTTGCCCACTTGTGGGTATCATGATGAGTACTAGAAAATGGGAAGCCCCAGTGCGTGGCCTTTGATTGTAGAAGCTATATTCCCAATTGTCCCTCAAGACTAGAACCATATACTTGGTAATAATAGGAACGGCACATTATGGTAAAAAAAGTTTGATTCAGAGGGAGAAGATGCGGGCAGAAATTAGAACAGAAATATGCAGAAACATAAAATCATACGATAGTAGATGCAGGTTAGAGGTTTGTTTGGGGTGAAAGGAGGCTTTTGTTATCTTTGAAGTACACTTGTGCGCTATTCCTAATTAGATTCCCTGATGCAAGATTTCCATGCTGACTCCAAAACTGGAATACTTCTGCAGCTCATATGTGGACTATGTTAGGGCTGTAGTGGGCAATGGCCTGAATCTGATAGTTTGTCATGTGTTCTTTTACATGTGTAATGCCTTGTTCTTTGGGTATCTTTCTTTGTTGTTTGGAGCAGGAAATTAGAAACTTAAACATGTCCTCTGTCCAACATAACGGACTACATGTCCAACATAGCAACTTAAACATGTCCAATGACTACATGTCCAACATATCAAATAGCAACTTAAACATCCAAATCATCATCAATTGAAATTCATGACTTCCTCCTCCTGCACTAGAATCCTCGTTATCATCATCTCCATTGTCTATGTCATCATCACCGCAACCTCCTCTATAGTGGTGTCAATGATGTCCTTCTCCTTCTCCAATGCTTCATTCCTTCTTTTTAAGCTGTCGTGCGATAACTAAGCATGGTGACTTTGGAAGCACCATCACCATGAGCTTGCCTTGGAAAATTGCGACTGTTAGACCATCACTAGCACCGGCCTTTATCAACGTGTGCCCAAGTTAGTATTTCATCACCGTAGCACCTTCATGAATCGGTTCGGCATTGATGTCAACCCATTCATTATCCCATTGAAATTCTTCTAGGATAAGTGGGTTAGCCTTCTTTCCTTTGGAGCCTTCGTGCGTAGCTTTGAAACCTATTTGTCATTCTTCGATTATACGAAACATACACTAACTTGTTCAATCTATTGTGTTCTAGAGCGGTTTCTCTTTTTGTATGAATCTGCACACAAATATCCAAATGCATGTCAAATGCAACTCGAATCAACTTATGTGTGTTATTTACAAGTATGAGTTACTTACATGAGAGAATGTACTCCAATTACGCAGATCAGGACGACGAACAACAAAGGCCAACGATTCTCTTTGCTAGACTTTGAAGCTCATAAGCAAGGCCGCCATATGCACTCCATTAAAGCACTACAACAAAATTAGCATATTACAATTTTAAAAATAGAAGATTACAAGATAGAAAAAAGCGAATAAGCTTCAAAGATCCGACTTACAAGGACTCTTGTTGTCTCTTTCTTTGATTGCCATTTTCTTGGTGAAGCAATCACCTTCGTCTGCTCATAATCATCGGCGCGAGCAAAGCAAGAAGAAGCAGAAGAGCAAAACGGCAGCGGCGGCGGCAGAAAGCGAGCATGGCGGCGAAAGCAAAGCATCAGCGGCAGAGCACGCAGTAGAGCAAAGCATCAGCGGCGAGCATGGCGGCAGAGCAAAGCATCACGAGATGGAGCACAATGAGAGAACAGCAATGAGAGGAGGCGAGCACACACTGTGTGGCGGCGTTAATGAAGCTCCGGGCTGGCGGCGACAGCTGTGCTCTCCGGTAAGCGGCTCCTCCATGAGACCACGGCGGCGCTGCTCCTCTAGGGTTTGGTGGCGGCGGCTGGCTTCTGGGCTACCTCCGGGCGGCGACAGCAGGCTGAGCTACTCTCGGCGGCGACACAGCCGCGGCTCCCTCCAAGGCGTGGCGGCGCAGTGGCCTCCCGGCGGACAAGGCTCTAGGGTTTTCAATATTCCTTGCTCATGTTCTGCGCAGCTTCATGTCTTGAACATGGGCTTTAAGTCCCCATCTCGGCCAGTCGGCCGACTACCAAGCCGCCGACTAGTCGCGGCTAGTCACAGACTAGTCGGCGAGTCGAGCGACTAGCTTTGCTAGTCGAGTCGGTCTCACCGACTAGCTCCAGAATTCCGACTTGTCGACTAGTCGCGACTAGTCGAGCGACTTTAAAACACTGGGTTAATGAGCTTGAATGTCTACAGATTTTGTATACTCCATGAAAAATCAAAGCTTTCCACCCTAATAGAAGTTGCACAAATCTTGAAGTAAACGAAGGGGTAAGTGATCACTATCTACTTATCATTCATGTTTTAATATTTATGTAACTGTTAAAAAGAAAAGGACGGAAGCACCTTTTAAAAATCAAATACACTTTTGATTGCTCGAACAAGGTAACAGGATTAATTGCCACATTAGCTAGAACAGTGTGACGATCGATGCGATTCAGATACCTTGTAATGTTCGATGCTTCTTCATGCTTTGTTGGAAGTAATGTTCTGCGCATTTCTTCTAGAAAGATCACAATGCTGTTGCGTGGCTTGTTCATTGATGATGATCTTCGCATCTTCTACCATTTACTCACAGTATCGCATTCATTTTTTTAGGTAAGCTTGACTGATACCACTGCTGGCACTGCAACTGTTTGATACTAAAGCAGAAAATTCGGTACAGAACTTGGCTTGAATGAGAGCAGGCGCCTAAAGGCTGGTGAAAATAACATGGCTAAGTAACATTATCTAAGGCTTTATTTGTTTGGGTTTTTTTACCGGCTTAAAAGCTAAAAAGCTAAAGACTGAACAAACGAGTAGTTTTTTATCTGGATTTTTCAAAAGCTATAAGACTTCATATAACTAAAAGTCAAAAACCACTGGAGAGAGGTTTTTTTAGCTTATTGATGGTTGGTTTTAGACTAATAACATTAAAGTTAGATAAAATTATCCATCTCTATCATGTATAAAAACTATTAACTTTTAAACTGTTTAAGCCAAAAAGCTGGTTTTAAACTATAAGACAAAAAGTCTAAACCTAAACAAATAAGGCTTTAATTTTTTTAATTGCAGACATTGAAAGGTGCAGGAGGGGCATTTCGCTTCTGCAGCAGTGGGCGACTGCCCAGGCTCACTGGCGATGAGCTCTAGTGCAGTCCGGCTGTCACTAGACACCATATAAATCATGTCTTCCCGATTAAGCTCTTGACCGTTGTTGAATTTGTCTAAGATTCCTAAAATTTGCTGATTGTCACTGCCTATGGCATGAAGGGAGTTGCTACACTTCCTTCGTAACGCTGAAATTATGTGGTCACTTTTTCTACGAAATACTTGCGAGCATCATGCATTCCAAACGGGTCTAGCACATAATACCAGTTAGGAGCAGCGCGGATTGTACATGGATTTCGGGTTCCCAGTATCGTGCAAGGTGATTTAAGAATTCTTTGCGAGATCTTGTTTTTTCTTATGAAACAAAAAGAGTTCATGCGTACTCAGAAGTCAGAAAACATCTCTGTACATGAGTTCCAAATCAAACAAGTAATCGATGAGCGATCAGTTCGTAGAAGTTTAAGTAGTTAAAAAAGAAACCTTACAACCAAGATTCCGGGTATGGCGGACACGCCGGACTCATGCCAAGAAACATCAAGAAACCAAGAACACGGCCGTGGCACGAGATGCTCTTCAGCAGAAGAGCAGCTCGGCGTGCGGGCACAGGTCTCTGCACACCGCATTGATGGTGCACTCGGCGACTCCGGTGGCCATCGACACGTCGCGGACGGACTTGTTGGTGCCGGCGCGCTCCGTGGCCATGTAGATGATGGCGGCTGCCATGGACTCCGGGTTGCGCCGCATGTCGAGGCCCACTTCCAGCCGCCGCGCTGCCTCCTGCGCCGCGGTCACCTCCTGGTTCCCCATCCCGAGCACTGGGCCGAATCGGCGTAGGTAGTCTGCCGCGCGCACCACGCCTATGCCCGTCGCCTGCCCGGCCTCCTCCTCGAGGCGCTACTTGATTAGCGTGGTCAGCATGCCAATGTCCTTCCTCGCCGTCGCCCGTTACCCAGGTTAGCTCCTTGAACGTCCGGGGCGTGCCCTCGTTGCGGCAAGCGATGAAGATGAGGGCGGCGTAGATCACGTCCCTAAGCCAGTCCCTGCTCCAGCCCCTCGGCCACGCCTTGGCCTCCTCCATCTTCTTGAACACCTCCTTGGCTCGGTCCCTGATGGTGGCCGCGAGCCCGAGCCGGTCCGCCATGCCGGCGATAGCGTGGAACCCTTCTATCAGAGTCCTGTCGGCGATGACGGGGAACCCCTCGACCACCGCCCTGTCGGTATCCGGCCGTACCCCGACGTCGACGCGCACCGTCGTCACGGAGGCTGTGCCCTCGGCGGCGTTGCTGCTGGCCTTGCTCTGATTCTTAAGCGGGGCCGAGAGGCAGTGGCGGCGGCGAGCTCGATCGCGAGGAAGGGTCGGCCAGGAGATGCTTGCACTCGGTGCACATGACGTCGCCGGGTTGTAGTCGACCACCACCGCCTCCGTCGTGCGGCAGCAATTCGAGCAGTACCGTAGGTCACATAATGAGCTTGAATGTCCACAGATTTTGTATACTCCATGAAAAATCAAAGCTTTCCACCCTAATACAAGCTGCACAAATCTTGAAGTAAGCGAAGGGGTACGTGATCACCATCTACTTATCATTCATGCGTTAATATTTGTGCAACCGTTAAAAAGAAAAAAACATGAAAGCACCCCTCAAAAATCAAAAACACTTTTGATTGCTTGAACAAGGTAACAGGATTAATTGCCACATTAGCTAGAACAGTGTGACGATCGATGCGATTCAGATACCTTGTAATGTTCGATGCTTCTTCATGCTTTGTTGGAAGATACCTTGTAATGTTCTGTGCATTTCTTCTAGAAAGATCACAATGCTGTTGCGTAGGTTGTTCATTGATGATGATCTTCGCATCTTCTACCATTTACTCACAGTATCGCATTCATTTTTTTAGATGAGCTTGACTGATACCACTTCTGGCACTGCAACTGAGTTTGGTACTAAAGCAGAAAATTCGGTACAGAACTTGGCTTGACCGCTTGAATGAGAGCAGGCGCCTAAAAGGCTGGTGAAAATAACATGGCTAAGTAACATCATCTTAGCAGCCCTTGTCAGATTCTTAATTCTTTCAGGCACCATAGAAACTATGTCTTCCCGAGTAAGCTCTTGACCGTAGTTAAATTTGTCTAAGATTCCTAAAATTTCCTGACTGTCACTGCCTATGGCATGAGCTGCACTTCCTTTGTAACGCTGAAATTATGTGGTCACTTTTTCTACGAAATCGTTGCGAGAATCATGCATTCCAAACGGGTCTAGCACGTAATACCTGTTAGGAGCAGCGCGGATTGTACATGGATTTCGGGTTCCCGGTATTGTGCAAGGTGATTTGAGGATTCTTTGCGAGAACTTGTTATTTCTTATGAAACAAAAAGAGTTCATGAGGACTCAGAATTCAGAAAACATCTCTGTACATGAGTTCCAAATCAACAAATCAAACAAGTAATCGATGAGTGATCAGTTCGTAGAAGTTTAAGAAGTCAAAAAAGAAACCTTACAACCAAGATTCCGGGTATGGCGGACACGCCGGACTCATGCCAAGAAACATCAAGAAACCAAGAACACAGCCGTGGCACGAGATGCTCTTCGGCAGAAGGGCAGCTCGGCGTGCGGGCACAGGTCCCTGCACACCGCATTGATGGTGCCCTCGGCGACTCCGGTGGCCATCGACACGTCGCGGACGGACTTGTTGGTGCCGGCGAGCTCCGTGGCCATGTAGATGATGGCGGCTGCGATGGACTCCGGGTTGCGCCGCACGTCGAGGTCCACTTCCAGCCGCCGCGCTGCCTCCTGCGCCGCGGTCACCTCCTGGTTCCCCATCCCGAGCACTGGGCCAAATCGTCGTAGGTAGTCTGCCGCGCGCACCACGCCTATGCCCGTCGCCTGCCCGGCCTCCTCCCCGAGGCGCTATTTGATGAGCGTGGTCAGCATGCCAATGTCCTTCCTCGCCGCCGCGCCGTCTCCCGTTACCCAGGCTAGCTCCTTGAACGTCCGGGGCGGTTGCGGCAAGCGATCGATGAAGATGCAGGCGGCGTAGATCATGTCCCTAAGCCGGTCCCTGCTCCAGCCCCTCGGCCACGCCTTGGCCTCCTCCATCTTCTTGAACACCTCCTTGGCTCGGTCCCCTGATGGTGGCCGCGAGCCCGAGCCGGTGCGCCATGCCGGCGATAGCGTGTAACCCCTCTATCAGAGTCCTGTTGGCGATGACGGGGAACCCCTCGACCACCGCCTTGTCGGTATCCGGCCCTACCCCGACGTCGACGCGCACCGTCGGCACGGAGGCTGTGCCCTCGGCGGCGTTGCTGCTGGCCTTGCTCTGATTCTTAAGCGGGGCCGAGAGGCAGTGGCGGCGGCGAGCTCGATCGCGAGGAAGGGGTCGGCCAGGAGATGCTTGCACTCGGTGCACATGACGTCGCCGGAGTTGTAGTCGACCACCACCGCCTCCGTCGTGCGGCAGCAATTCGAGCAGTACCGTAGGTCACGCGCCCTCGGCACGGCGGCGGCGTCCTTGGCGGCATTGCTGCTGGCCTTGTGCTGCTTCTTGCGCGGGGCCAAATAGGCGACGCGGTTGGCGAGCTTGATCGCGACGAAGGGGTCAGCCAGGAGGCGCTTGCACTTGGTGCACATGACGTCGCCGGAGTTGTAGTCGAGCACCACCGCCTCCGTCGTGCGGCGGCAGTCCGAGCAGTACCGCATGTCGCGGTGGAGCATCTTGGCTTTCTTGTGTTTGCTTCTTGGCGAGAGGTGCAAATGTTGGGACGGCCGTCGGCGGCTTGGCATTTATGGAGGACGCAGGCGCCGCGTCGTGTTGCGGTTCGTTTGATCCAGATCGTACGGTCTGTATCCTGAATAGTTATTTGCGTTGTCTCCATGGTTCAAAAAATAGATGAACATGGCTCGATTTTTCCGTGCAGCTCGGTTTTTTAAAAACGTTTGGTAAACTGGTTTAATTTAAAAAAATTTAAAAAATTCAAAGAATCATATGATGTAAACTGATCGAAAATTGGTGAAAAACGAAAAGCCCTAAAAAAAAGAAGTGCATTTTTGTTCAACTCTTGCAATATTTTTTTCCGACGCGTGCAACATTTTTTTTCAACGCTTGCAACATCTGTTTACTGTGCCGCATTTCTACTGTTGTCAAAGGAAAATGTTGCACGCGTTGGAAAAAAATGTTGCATCCGTACAGAAAAAATGTTGCAACACGTCGGAAAAAAATGTTGCAAAAGGCTCCCAAATTTCAGACGCGTTGCAACATTTTTTTCCTACGTGTGCAACATTTTTTTTCAATGCGTACAACATCCGAAAATTTGGCTGATTTTTTTAGAAAAAATATCCAAGTGATTCCTAGACACACCCATATTAATGTATAATGGGCTGCTAAAGTATCATCTAAATGGACTAGGCTAAAATAGGGGATATCTTTTGCGGATATCCGCCCCTGAACATTTGGATAATCTATATCTATATCCATATTTGATAGATAGTGAGCTAACGAACCCGTTCATATCTGATAGGAAAAATCTATATTCATTTCTGATCTAATACTATCCGACAAATACTTAATCTAATAGAATCCATATTAGAAAAATAGCCCGAATTGATTGAAAACTATCCGATCTGTTTTCACCCGCAAATAAGTTTGATCCTAGATGGCTAATTCATCAGAGACACTGAACGATAATTGAAAGCAGCCTGGCCAAAAGTGTATGCAAAAAGGCTGGTGAAAATAACGTGGCTGAGTAACATTAGCTCAGCAACCCATGTCAGATTCTTTCAATTGGTACATACATATCTCGAATTGATTCAGTTGTACATACACTTTGTATTAATTTCGTCAGATTATCTCGCAAGAACAGGCTTCGCGTTTCATTCATGGACCTGTTTCGATCAAGGAACATGCGACTTTTACCTCTCACGTTCATGATCAGCTCATTCACGAGTAGTACTTAGCAACCATCTCGATCGGTTCATGAGTTGAGAACCAACGAATCAAGCACGGATTCACGAATGATCAATACTTAGAAACGAAGTCGATCCAGCACAAACTTCACATGCATCATGTCCAAGGATAGTTGCTAAGAACACGGACATGTCGATCGACCACATGCCATGATGCCAAGAATGCAAGAACACCAGGGGGCACGCCAAGAATCAAGAAACACAGGCAACCTGGGGCACGCGCGCGGGTCACTTAGCCGAAGAGCAGATCGGCGTGCTGGATCAGGTCCTTGTACGCCTCCTTGATGGTGCCCTCGGCGACGCCGGTGGCCGTCGACACGTCCCGGACGGAGTTCTTGGAGCCGGCGCGCCGCGCGACAATGTAGATGATGGCGGCCGCGATGGACTGGGGGTTGCGGCGAACGTCGAGGCCGTCCTCCACCCTCCGCGCCGCCTCCTGCGCGGCGCGCATCTCCTGGTTGCCCAGCCCGAGCAGTGAGCAGAAGCGGCGAAGGAAGTCGGCGGCGCTCACGACGCCGATGTCCATCACCTGCCCGTCCTCCTCCCCGAGGTGCTTCTTGATGAGCGTGGTCAGCTTGCTAATGTCCTTCCTCGCCGCCGGGCCCTCGGCCGTCACCGAGGCCAGCTCCTTGTACGTCCGCGGCTTGCCCTCGTTGCGGCATGCGATGTAGAGGCAGGCAGCGTAGAACGCGTCCCGGTTCCGGCTCCTCGGGCACGCCTTGGCCTCGTTCAGCTTCTTGAACACCTCCTTGGCCCTGTCCTTGATGGTTTCCACGAGCCCGAGCCGGTCCGCCATGTCGGCGATGGCTTGGAACGCGTTGACCAGATTCTTCTCGGGGGCCGGCATGACGTCGATCGTCCTCCTCAGGGCAGCGATCTCGCCGACCTTGGCCGGGTACACGACGACGGTGGAGAGCTGGGCGTTGAGGAAGGGGTCGCCGTGCCGCCGACGCGGCAGCGGTCCTCACCGCCGTCGTCGTCGGAGACGGTGCGCCACTCGGAGCTCTCGTCGATGTAGCGCGCCTCGAGGACGAGCGCGCACTCGGTGCAGATGGTGTCGCCGGTGGCGTGGTCGAGCACCACCGCCGTCGCGCGGTGGCAGTCGGGGCAGTAGAAGTGCTCGTCCGCGGCGTTGTACATTGCTGCCGCGAGGGTTTTAGCTTGTCTCTTCTCTTGCGTTTTGGGGGGAGGCGCGCGGGTTCTCTCCTCTTGGATCGCGGTTGCAGCAGCGGGGCGGATCCGCGGATGCCAGTTGGGAAATGGGAAGGGATCTTTGAGGGAAGGGGTGGGGCTGCTATTTATGGATGGATTAGGTCGGTGGTCCGTGAAGTAGTCCTACGTGGACTATTGGATAAAAAATCTACGGCTCGTATCTTTTAAAAATGCTAAAGTGAAAGGAAGAGGTGGAGGCGGTATTTTGAAACCGTTGCCGCCCCGTCACATGAGCCTACGACTACTCCACTGCACGTGCTTGTGCTTGAGAGTGAGAGAGAAGGAGCAATAAGTTGTTGATTCATACGTAAGACTGTCTATTAAGTTTAACGAGTTATTATTGAGTTTCTTTTAAAGTTGACATAATTCAATATAAAATTATTTTATTTATCATTTAAGTAGTTATTTTAAATTCAAACTAACGAATCATTATCGAGCAGAGCTTCATTAACCTTTCTTAGCTTGAAATGAACTCATTTCAATGTTGAACTCACTAACTATTGCGATCAAAAGTGACAAGTAAACACGAACTTGGTCTGACATGTAATATATGGTATGTTGCTGGCTGCTGCTGGTTAATGCATTTCCAAGCTACCTAGTGAAAAATCATAGCAACGATGAAGTACGAAGTAATTGCAAGTATGCCTTAAAGTTGAGGTGGCTTTGTAAATATGCTCCTCTCTGTGTCTATGACATATGAGCCCTGGCCCATATGTCAGGGCCCATATGTCATAGACACATATGAGGCATATTTACGAAGGGATTCTCAACTTGGGGGTTATCCTCAAATCCCCCATGAAGTACAGTTGCCCTTTTTTTTTTTGAGAATTGGATTTTTGATTGCAAGTTGGGCTTAACCTTGTGCTTTTGGGGCGGTTGATTTGCTAATTGCTATTAACAACACGAGCAAGGCGTCATGCGAACCTAGAAACGCCCCAACCCGGCGGCCGCTTCTCCTTCCTCCAGCGTGCGCGCCTATAAAACGCGAGCTGCTGCGCCCCTCAATGGGACGGCAAGAGGAGGAGGAGGAGAGGAATGGCGGCGCGAGGCAGCGGGGGCGGAGAGGGGGATGGGAAGGTGGGGCTGCGCAGGCTGTTCCGGTTCGCGGACGGGGCGGACGCGCCGCTCATGGCGGCCGGAGCCGCCGCCAACGGCGTGGCGCAGCCTGTCATGACGCTCGTCTTCGGCGAGGTCGTCGAGGCGTTCGGCTCCGCCTCCGGCCACGACGTCCTCCGCCGCGTCTCCGAGGCACGTCTAGTCCCGACCCCACATGTTAATTGCGACTCCACTCCACTGCTGTTGTTTCTAGCTTGATTGCAGTGAGAGGGTTGGCTTGTGCGATGAACCCGGCCATGCGGTTACCGGATCTTATGGGTAAAACGATAGAAACAAAGTGGGGAGAGCATCTATAATCTATTGATTGGATTGAGTTACCATGTCGTGTTCCATTCCCAACTGCTTCACTGAAGTGGGTTTTGGTTAGTAAATTTTAACATCAGTAGTTGAGTTGTTCTGATTAATAGTGCAAGGCAGTTTGTGACATTCCATGCAAACTGTGATCTATAATACTGCCCACTAGGTGCATGGAAGAAGATTGCTACGTGTTATACAACTCATGGATCATTTCTTCGAACCCCCATCGTATCTTTCTGTGAAGAAAATTTATGTAATTCGTCCTTAGCTAAACTTTTGTTGCCCTGTTGTTTCAGGTGTGCCTGAAGTTCTTCTATTTGGCTATTGGATCATGGTTTGCTTGCTTCCTCTGTGAGTATTATTTCTTCCTGTTATTTTTGTTTTGTAAGGAGTACTCTTTCTTCATTGATGTGCTATGCTCAGTTTTACCAAGCCTTATCCCAGTAACTGTTTGAAGTTCTCACACCTGCTGAGCGTTCTTAATCTTTGAGTGAGGGAGGGAGGGAGGAATTTATTTTACCATAGCTCAAGAATGATCATCTGTTGTTAATTGTGTGAAAGTCTTGAAATTCCAGACTACCTATTCATGTAATGGTACATTTGTTCCAAAATTGGAGCCAAAACTGAATCCCAAAATTTCAAGAATAAAAGTTCCCCTTTATCAAAAAGAAGTAAACATTTCCTAAGTTATTAGGAAGCTTGACAAAAAAAAGTAAAAACAACCATTATTTTGTACGTTGCATATATTTTTATCCAAAATAGCTATGGCCCAAGAGCATCTATATGTAGTTTGTTTTAGAATTATTGTCAGGTATGGATTAGCAATTAGGTGTTACTGATTTTCATTGTCTTATCAAAGGTAGCATTTTTTTAGGGAAATCAGAGGTCGCATGTTGGATGATTACCAGAGAAGATAAGCTGCCCGCATTCGAGGCCTGTATCTTGAAACTGTATTGAGGCAAGATATTGCATATTTCGACAAAGAGATGACAACTGGACAAGTGGTTGAGAGGACGTCTGGAGATACAATACTCAGATGACGACTGGACAAGTGGTTGAGAGAATGTCTGGAGATACAATACTCATCCAGGATGCAATTGGTGAAAAGAAAGAGCTAAGGCCTAAGGGATACTTAAAATATGTTGCTGTGATGCTGTTTCATGTTATATTGTATGAACATACAACACCACATGTAGCATACTTGTATCTAGTAGATGTATAAAGTTGAGCAATGTTTGAAATTAGTTCTATTCTTGGTCTGACAATTGGTTTTTCCTTATTTGATTGTATCATTCTGATGTCTGTTGTGGGCAGCCAAATTGATTGTTTGTTTTCTCTCAGGTTGGGAAGTTTATACAACTTACTGCTACATTTATGGGGGGTTTTGTAGTTGCTTTCACTAAAGGATGGCTTTTATCATCTGTCATGCTGTCAAGTATTCCTCCTATAGTAATTGCTGGAGCAACTATGTCATGGATTATATTGAAGCTGTCAACACAGGGTCAAGCCAAGTATAATGAAGCAGGGAATGTAGTTGGACAAACAATTGGAGCTATCAGAACAGTAGGTCCTTGTTGAATCCTTTTCTTTATGTCTAATTGTTGGTTCAGATTCTTAACAACTTTTACCCAGGCCAATTTTCAAATGTTGCTTCCTTCAATGGCGAGAATCGAGCCATTGCACTATACAAGAAATACATTACGAATGCATATGTTTCTGCTGTTCAAAAAGGCACGGCTACTGGCCTGGGCTTTGGTTTTGTTATGTTTATCCTGTTCTGCAGATATGGTCTACCAGCATGGTATGGAGCAAAATTGATTATTGATAAAGGATATGAAGGAGGGCAGGTTGTGAGTGTCTGGATGGCATTCATGACGGGTGCAATGTAAGTGATCAATATAAAGAGCTGGTTTATGTTATTCTAATGTATCTGAACTACATATTTGTCTTTCTTGACTTATGGCTCATGTTCATAGTGCCTAAATATTATATATCTCTGTGTAATAGCTCGAATATATTCTATAGTAGTTTGGATTGAATCATTTTTCTTCCATGTAAAATTCCTTAACCGCCTTATACATAGTTTGATCTTGCTCTGACGTGTATGACCAAGAAGAAATTCTAGTAGAAATATGAAACAAACAGAACCAACACATTAAGTATACATTTCCAGTAGACTGAGGAAACATCTAGTTTCTCGTGATGGATTTAATGATTTTACTCCAAAATGGTGGCAATAGTAGATTTTGATTGGTAGTGACTAGTGAATGACATCAGTTGTTCAAGGCAAATTCCTACATAGTTATTCTGTTGTATCCAAATTACACATTATGCTTACCAGGTCACTAGGTGAGGCAACACCATGTATGGCTGCTTTTGCTTCTGGGCAGGCTGCTGGGTATAGAATGATGCAAACAATCCAAAGGAAGCCAGAAATTGATTCTAATGGAACAGATGGTATTGTATTGGAAAACATCAAAGGTGATTTAGAGCTGAGGAATGTGTACTTTAGCTATCCATCTAGGCCTGACAAATTGATATTTGATGGGTTTTCATTACATGTCTTCTGTGGCACAACAATGGCTATAGTAGGAGAGAGTGGCAGTGGGAAGTCAACGGTGATTAATCTTGTTGAGAGATTCTCTGACCCTCAGGCTGGTGAAGTTTTGATAGATGGTGTTGACATAAAGAGCCTGAGACTTGGATGGATAAGGGAAAAGATCGGCCTTGTCAGCCAAGAACCGCTGTTTTTTGCCACTAGTATCCGAGAGAACATTGTCTGTGGCAGAGAAGATGCGACAACTGAGGAGATAATGGTCCCAGCAGAGCTTGCTAATGCAGCATTTAATTACTACCACTGGCACGATTGTCCCAGAGAGCACACATACTGAACTACAATCATCAGATGATGGTGAAGAGCGCAGGAGGGTGCCCCTCTCTTGGCTTAATTCTCTCAATAAACCTGAGATACCAGTTCTTCTGTTAGGTACAGTTGCTGCAGTTGTAACAGGTGTTCTCTTCCCAATGTTAGGTGTGTTGATCTCCAGTTCCATAAATTCGTTCTACAAGCCACCACATCAACTCCAGAAAGATTCCCGGTTCTGGACATTGATGTATGTAGCATCAGGAGTTGCTTCACTTATTTCCCTGTGTCATGTCCAGGCGTTACGGCCATACATACACTAGGCGTCATCGGGCACGGGATGTGCGACGCGCAGCGGAACGCGCGACGCGCACAGCGGGCGCGCGTGGAGAGGAAGTCACGGCAAGTGGCTAAGATGGAAAATAGAGATAGCTTTCTATTATTAATAATTCCTTCCTATTATTAGTTCCTAAATTAGTGGGCTACAGCTTTCTATTATTAGTAGTTCCTTCCTATTATTAGTTCCTAAATTAGGGGGCTGATGGCAATATATATTCTTGTAACCACACATGAAAAAGGGGAAGAAAAACTATTTCCTAATCTCTTCTTCTCCCTCAAGCCTGCGGTAGAGGGGACTAACCTCACCGGAGAAGACGGACGGCGGCTACGAGCTACGTAGCCGAGGTCCGGCCCGTCAAGGGTTCGACGCCCTTGACACCCTGCCAGTGGAATATTTCCTATTTGGACTGGCTGGTGGGTGGTTGAGCGCATTTGTTCTTTTTTTTTTAAAGACGGCAGGAGCTCTACCATGCATTAGAGAAAGAGGTAACCAAACAACAGAGTCATACAATAGGTCGATGAGACCCCAATTAAAACCAACAGAAAGCAGAATTTTTTTTGAAGGAACAACAAGAGAATTGCACAGAAAGCAGAAATTACATAGCTGAATCCTAGAGCCAGGACAGGAGGGAGACACAAACCGCCAAAACCCCCCGTCGCTAGCGACAATCTCGGAGGGAGCGCATTTGTTCTTTATCTTTTGAAAGGATTGTTCATCAAGAAATCAGCTTGTTTGATAAGCCCTCAAATGCTAGGTCAGTTCTGCATGCTTCAAATATTTGGCGTCTTGTCGGAGACTCATTGGCATTGATGGTTCGAAGCACTGTCACAGTTCTTGCTGGATTTATCATTGCAATGGTTTCAAATTGGAGGCTTGCCCTTGTTGCCAAAATAGTGCTTCCATTGGGTGGTCTGCAGGGATTTCTTCAGATAAAGTTTTTGGAGGGATTCAGTGCTGATGCGCAGGTAACATATCAGCTCTGACAAAATCATGATGGCATCTCTCTAATTAAACTTTCGGATTAAGGCCAAGGAATCGGCATCCTCAATTCTTGCCCTCATTGACCGTAAATCACATATCGATCCAAGCAATGTCGACGGCATGGTCTTAGGCTCTTAGCTGACGTGGCTGGTGACCTTGAACTCCGTCATGTCTGCTTCTCATACCCGTCCCGCCCAGATGTGCAAACATTCGGAGATCTGTCACTGACAATTCCATCAGGAAAGGTATCAAACACCCATTACCTCACCCACCAAATCTTGCTTTTCTTTTCCTGTAACATATATTCTGTAGTAAGTCTGTACCGAGTTACCAACAGGTGAACCAAAGGTATTTCAGTTATGTTTCTTCTGCAGATGGTTGCCATTGTCGGAGAGAGCGGTTGCGGTAAATCCACGGTCATAGCACTCCTGGAGAGATTTCATCGCCGTCGCGAAAGCCGCAAACGCGCATCAGTTCATATCATCGTTGCCCCAGGGCTACGGCACCTGCGCCGGTGAGAGGGGAGTCCGGCTGTCCGGCGGGCAGAAGCCGTGCGTCGCCATGAGCGCGCTAGACGCCGAGTCGGAGCACGCCGTCCAGGAGGCGCTGGACCGGGTGATGATGGGCAGGACGACGGTCGTCGTGGCTCACTAGCTGTCGACGATCAGGGGCGCCGACGTGATTGCCGTGCTTGTAGCCGGTGGTGAGTTCGGCTCAGAACTGAACAGGCTAGTCAGACCCGGGCCAGGCTTTGTTTCTTAACTCGAAAGTAGTAGGCCAGCATGGCCTAAACATTGAGCCGGGCTTAACTTATAGCTGGATTGAAGTCTACTTCGGCTTATTCGCTAAGAGCCGTAATCATTCTTGCCGGTCAGTCAACCAATATACTTCAGTAGTCACACAACAAAGATGCTTCAGTGCAAGTCGGCAAAAGTACCCAATGGTTAACAATGGAAAAAGTGGAGAGCAAATGCTAGGTTTAAACAAACTCATACCATAAACCAAAATTAACACCATTCTGTGCTAATGCATACCACAGGTACAATAGTTCAGTGATATAAGCTAACAAGACTCCCATGTCTCGAGAATGCGATGAGAATAAATAACAGCAAGCAAGAGTTCAATTTATATAAAATAGAGTGTCGGAAGATGCATTTCTGCCGCTTCAACGTTGAAGCCTTTCCTCGTCCTCGTAGCAAAAATTCTGATGTTTCTGGACCCTCCTGAATCCTGAGCAAGGGCCAAGGAACAGCTCAACGTCAGACCATGTAGCACAGAAAAATAAAGGTGCAGTATTTATGAGTTCTATGCACAATTACAATTTTCAGCCAAAAACTACCCACCAATCCAGTGGATATCAAGCCACTACGGCGGTGGCTTATCGCCTGCTCGTCTTCCCTATGGACCGTTTTCCAGAGAACAGATGCTTTGGTTTCAAGGTGGGAATAACACGATCTGCCTCTCCACGGCGAGCATCCTTGTTCCTCTTCTTCACAGCCTTCTTTGCTATCTTGATTGCCTTCTGCTTCTGCTCCGAGTCCTTGAAACCTTCTCCTGGTGTGACCTCTCCAGGTGGTCGTGATTTTGACCTTGACCTTGACCTTGTCCGCAGTTTCTTGTTGGATTGCTGTCCATCTATATCCATATCATCACCGCCACCACCAACTCTGCTCAGTGACCTCTCACGCTTACGACCTCTTGACCTGCTGCGAACTCTGTCCACAGCAGCGCTAGGATCCAGACCCATAGAGGAAAGTTGTCTCCCCATTCTATCTGTTGTGAATTTCCTATCTTTATCAAACTTTCTTGGAACAATAGGACGGCTTTCAGCAGTTCTCTTTTTCATCCTATGTTCTTGGATAAGCAATGCCTTTTTCCTCCTAATCTGACCCAAGATTTCACGTTGCTCTGCAGTTAATTCATAACCATCAATCTGGAAAGCAGCTTCTGCAGCTTCCTCTTCCAGACGAATCCCCTCCTCTCTCTCCAACTCTTCACACCTTTCCAGGATATCTGGATCCAGAAAATCTGCAACATTATGCCCATCCAATATCTCAGGCAGGATATCTTCCTTCCATTCATCATTGGCCAACATGTAATGCTTCTTCAGGCTAGCAGAATAGACCCCAGCACCTCCATTCTCATTCTCAAGGTCCTTCTCAAGTTTCTTCATCTCTTTAGTAGCAGCCTTAGCAGCCGCATTTGCACGAGCTTCCAAAACAGCCTGAGGGATGCAAGGAGGCCTCTCCTTGTTGTCACGAGGCTTTGGCATGGCAACATGAAACCTATTCAAACAGTCATTTATCTTCTTTGATTTCATCTTGATCTCCACCCTCTGTTCAAGAAGCCTCTCACATGCAGCATTTTTCACAGCACTCACACCATCATCTGTTAAAGTGCTCATAGTCAACAACACCCCCTCTTCATTAGGCTCTCCACCTTGAGCTATAGTCTTCATAGCCTCTGCCTTCATCTCCATTACCAGTTTCATGTCCTCCTCAGAAAGCCCTTCAAGAGGCTGCAAGTCAGTCTTGTTGCACACAATGACTAGAGGCTTATTCATGAACAAGGACTTTATACTATGGAAGAGTGCAGCTTGCTGAGCTATACTGTACCCACAAGACCCAGAAATGTCCAAGAAAAAAAGCACAGCCGCCCTCAAGTGTGCAAGAGCAGTGATACTACACATTTCTATGATGTTCCTGTCCTCAAAAGGCCTATCAAGGATCCCTGGAGTGTCAATCACTTGGTAGCGCAGATACTTGTAATCTGCATGGCCAACAAACAGGGACTTTGTTGTAAAAGCATAAGGCTGGACGTCCACATCTGCTCTTGTGATCTTGTTCATGAAAGAGCTCTTTCCAACATTTGGATAGCCACAAATCAATATAGTCCTAGTGTTCGGGTCTATGGATGGAAGCCTGGCCATGTGCTGCCTGATCTGCTCAAGGTACGCTAGACTAGGACTGACGCGCTTTATAACAGTGCACATGCGGCCTAGTGCAGCTACCTTCAGACACTTGCACCGGTATAGGGAGTCTCCATACTTCAGCAATCTCAAATAATCCTTAGAGATCTTTGCAATAATGTTCCTAGCTGTGTTGATCTGGCCCAAGGCAAGTTTGTAGTGATCCTTGTTGTATAGCACATGAAGGAGATCACCATAGAAAGGATGGATGTCATCCAGACGGGGAAACTCATCAATGATGGTGGACAGCTTTTCATAAAAGTTCTGCTGGGTGTATCTGACCTTACGCATATAGAACTGGCGAAGACGGGAGATGGCATATCCCTTGTGGACTACAGTTGGTGTTTGCCTCTGAGTGCGGGACAAGATTATGTCAATGAAATCCTTCCCAGGAGGGACAACAGTAATCTTCTTGAAATTGTATTGCACCATCTTGTTAATCAAACTCGGCTACCTACTCCTGTATTAAAAACATGCATGTGAAACCATTAAGGAGTTGTTCAAGTGATAAAGAGGAAAATGCAATGATACATTAGTGGGGCACCGATCTTGAAATCATTCGCACACAAATTCTGATCTTAGGGTTCACACTACAGTCACATTTAATTGGCTGCTTAAATATTAGTCCATCAAATAACTCTTGCACTTAACAATAAACCTTCTCTATTCGCTTGCTGTGGATCATACGTATGTGAGAGAAAACAGAATAACATTTGCTTTGAAAACAAATTTAACTTGTAGACAGCTACAAGAATGATAATCGACAAGCAGGATTAGACCTAACCAGATTTACACCACTGCAAGTTCCATACAATCCCTAGTGGTGCGAGAACGAGACAAAAGAAATATGCACGCCAACAATAATTCAAGAAATTGTGTCACACCCAAACAACTAGTCTGCAATTGTAGTACCCACAAATTCTAGTACGACATAATTCAACATGGAAGTGTTCTTTCCTGCTTGTGTGCTCTGCTCGCTCCTGGCCTACAATAAAGTTTCCGTGGAGCTAAAATAATCATCAATTACTCGGGTAGTATGACAGACGATCCACAAAAAACAACAGGGCGTCCGCGACAGTAAAGATTCACGAATAAACGCATCCGTGCGCACAGCCTAAGGAGGAATCTCTTCCGGTATTACTTAGGAAAGACGGCGCTTTCCATCTAATCTACACGCACGCACATGGCGAGGGGGAGGACGTTACTTACTTCGTGAGGCGGCTGGGAGAGGATGGAAACCGAGAAGGCAGCAGACGTCCGGTGCCTGTGCCGGCGGCGACAGGGCCGTGGTCGAGTGAGGATGCGGCGGTCGCCTCTAGGGTAGGAGGTGGGAGATGCGGCGTCCCCCCTCTCCTCTTTGTGGCGGCGGAGGAGGAAACGGAGGAGGGTTTAGCGTGGTAGCGAACCAGTATTGATATAGGTAACGCCTCTAGGTAATGGGCCTGCTTTGGCCCATATATTTTCATTGGGCCGGGCCCATTCTCACTTCACTTCCGAAACGCAACGAGAGGAAACGTAACAAGAGGAAGCCTTCCTGGGGGAGATGCGCCGTTACCTTTGGGTGGAGAAGTGCTGCGGGGGAGGGGAGTGGAGACCGGAGGGCGCGCTTTGGGGCGAACTTCGGCCAGGAGGTGTAGGGGGAACCGGCCGCCAGGGGAACTGGGCGGGGCGTAGGGGGAGCCCGGTGGAGCCAGGCGCAGGAGGAGCCGACTAGCCGAGGCACGCCGGGCGCAGGAGACAGACAGGATTTAGGTTTGGCGCAGGAGACAGACAGGATTTAGGTTTTGCGCAGGAGGTGAGGCACGGAGTGGGCCTGGGACTTGAGTGCTGGAGGAAGCAAGGAACCGACGGAGCGACCTTCCCAAGAGCACCTCGACGGCTCCACACCAAGGCCCCCGGAGCGCCGAGCCCTTCTAGTCCTGGAGACCCTCGACACTGCCGGCCCAGCAATTTGCCGGTGCTAGCCCTTGGCCTTCCTCCTCCTCGCTAGTCGCCCCTCCTCCTTTCTTCTTCTTCTTCTTATTTTATTACGGATTTTATTTGAAAGTTCCAGATCTGGGACTCACTTAGGAGTGGCTTGGACATGATTATGGGAATGTTTACATGCCAAGAAAATACATATGCAGGATTGTGTAGAATTTGGCTAGATCTAGGATTTTTCATATACACTAGGACAATAAGCGCGGCGCACGCGTGAACGAAAAACAAATTTATGTTTTTTTCGGAGAAAAACGAATCACGAAAACAAATTTTGCCGCGCGCGTGAACGAAAAACAAATTTGTGTTTTTCTCAGAGAAAAAACGGACCACGAATTTTTTTTTGGAAAAGCGAGGAAAAACGGACCACGAAAACATTTTTTCCGGGAAAAACGGAGCACAAAAACATTTTTTTCGGGAAAAATGGAGAAAGGACTAAGCGCGCCAAGACGTCATGTGAAAAAAAACAAATTTGTGTTTTTCTCATAGAAAAACGGACCACGAATTTTTTTTAGAAAAGCGAGGAAAAAGCGGACCACGAAAACATTTTTTCCGGAAAAAGCGGAACACAAAAACATTTTTTCGGAAAAATGGGAAAGGACTAAGCGCAAGCATCGTCGGCGCGCGAACAAAAACAAATTTGAGTTTTTCTCGGAGAAAAAACGGACCACGATTTTTTTTGAAAACGAGGAAAAACGGACCACGAAAACATTTTTTTCCGGAGAAAACGAGGAAAAACGGAGCACGAAAATATTTTTCCGAAAAGAACGGAGGAAAAAGTCTAGAGATAGAGTGAACACATTTTTCGGTGGCGAAAACATTTTTCCCGAGAAAAAGCGGAGAAAGGACCTAGACGTAAAGAGTAAGGACACAATGTTACGTTTTGGACTGTCGCTATTTTGAAAAATTAGAAAAGGGCTTGTTCGTGATTTGAATTTAACGGGAGTTTTTTTCCGTAAAACGGCGCACGAGGGACCCAAACGCGATTTCGAAAAGGAAATCTTTCTCTCACAAAAAATTACGAAGGACTTATTCGTAATTTGCAGGGACCTATTCGTAATTTGAAGAAACATAGGGGTTTTTTCGCAAAATGGCCTGAGGGGACACGTGGATCGGCTCTCGTTGCGGGAACTTTGCAGACTTTAATAGGAGGATGATATGGCAGTGCATTTGTGTGAACCCGATTGACGATTATTTGCTACTGCTACTGCTATTATTGTTTGCTCATCTGTGTGCAGCGTTAACAAAATCGTTCGGTTTTCATGGTACGGTTTTTGTAAAAATAGCTCGAAGACTGAACGGTTGAAAAATAAAAAATTGGGAAAAAAAATCGAAAACCATGGTTTTTCGCAAAAAAATCGTTCAATTTTCTCGAAAAACTAACCCAATCAATTGAATATTCTTCGAAAACGGTTTTTGAGCGGAGGAACGTGGTTGAATGCTGAAGAGTGGCAGTCCCTTGCTGCACGCGTTTGCAGCGGCAGTGCAAGTGAGATGAAGCTGTTCGATGACTCTGCGTAACTGCGTTGTCATCTTGAAAATTTTCAGTTCTAGCGACAACCTTCAGGTGTGGCATCTGTCAGCTCAGGAGGCTAGCTGTTACTTAGATGCATCAAAATTGACATCTTTTTTTTTCTGTTTATGTTGCTTCATTTCAATTAGCATTTAGTTGTGACCTGAGCACGAGACATGCATGGATAAATATATAATGCTCCTGGGTGCATGCACAATTTCTGACCTTTTGCTGTAATGGCTGATAAAAGATGTGAATCTTACTACTGAAGTGGAAACTCACCACGGCACTGAAGCTCATCTGTATATTTCCAATTAAATGCTTTATGTGCAGTTTTTACACACTCCATATTGCATCCAGAAATGATGTTCATTTTACCTCCTAGTACAGCAGTGCTTATCTCAAATTTCCAGGGGCGTTATCTGACTTCTGGCACAAGATAAACAAATTCGATTACTCCCTAATAGTAAGTGTAACCAGCAAAGAATAATCAATGCATCCAATTCAACAAAAGGGCTTTCTTTTCGAGGCACTGAGATGCAAAAGAGATAGACTTTGCACAAAAAGAGGGTCCATTATATCAAAACAGTATAATATGCATATAAGGCAAATGCCAACTATTTCTTATACAGATTTCCCCATGAAATAGGCTACAGCACAACCAACAAGCGCTCCAGCAAAAACCTGCACGACAAAAGAGGCAACAAAATGGGTTATGAATATACAGTGTATGAAATCACATAAGCAAATATTGGTGATGCATTACTAACAATTGACAAATCATTATACACATACACCTCAAATAGTTGCAATGGACCAAGTGAAAGCCAGAATTTTGTTTCTTAGACCAGCATGAAATATTCCACTATTCCAGACTAGCTCATGGAATGTAGAGAAGTGGTCAAATAGTCAAGGAATCACATTAGAATGAAATTTCATATATTCCATTCGAAAGCAACAAAATAATTGAAGAAATGCTCCAGTTAAAGTTAGTGGATTGCTTCAATCTCCTTTTGCCATGATGAGAATAAATCAAGGACATGTAACTGTGTGTAAAGAATAGAAGAAACGTGATGGAGCTATACCTGAAATGGACTGTGTCCCAGTGGTTCCCGTAGTGGCCTAAACGTGGAGATAATTGGATGTTCTGGTGGGAAATCAGAAACTATTTGATTTAACAACTGCAACAAAGGTAGTACACTACATTAGAGGATAGAAAGAAATTATAGTGCAAAAATAAAGTGACAACACCATGCAATAATGATAAAGACAATAACTGATTTTCTCAATGTGCATAGAAATCCACAAGCTTACCGCAGCTTGGCGACCTGTGTGCCACCTAATTCCTGATGCATCATACATTACCTGTAAGGAGGGGAAAATAAGCATAGAAACCTGTTCTAAGAAAAGAATTCATGCGTATATAAATATACTCATAACTAACCTTTTAGAAAAAAACAAAGAAAATTTGAGAAAAGGAAATTATAAATTTAAATTGAAAGGAGAATATTTTAGTGAACATTAGCATGTTAAGTGCCTGCACAGTTGCAGACTTAGTAATGGCAGCAAAGTACACAAACAAGCTACTGAGCTCACATGAAGCAGCTCTTATCACTTTGATATCAAGAACTTCATAGTTGTGTGAAATGAATGGCTTTGGGCAGGGACATGTGAGCACCCTACATCACTGTACCACAATACAAGTTGGCCATAAGGGCAGTTAACCACCTCAAGTAAGCATGTCTACATTTATCACAAACTTCAACAGCAAAGTCAATTCCATCACTGTCATGTTAATAGACCAGACAAATCTTTCAGCCAGATGCCTTACAGGGAAAATACATGCCCACCCCCAGCAAAAGAAGAAGCAATCAAATGTCTATTGAATTGGCATGGATAAACCTGAAACTTTAAAAGGCAACAAATGGTACCAAACAAGGTAGCAAAACCTAGTGTTGTTTATACAGATGAAACTAGTTATCAGTTTATCGAGTTCTAAGAGAAAAAAAACTCAGGATTGCATGTTTCACTTGCTTGAAAAAGGAAATGCATGGAAACTGATTGGTGTTAGTACATACAACAGCAGCAAAAACCAATGCAAGGGCAAACGAAGAGCTATCTCCGCCTTCTTGTTGACCAACAGACACGGCCAAACTCCCCACTGTTGCAGAAAGAGAAGAAATAATTCCAGCAGAAGTAAGAAATTTTCTTGCATCCCATCTCTTCTCCTTTAACCTGCGCGTCTAGGATGAACAAGCTACAGATTAATGAAACAGCAGTTTTCTGAAGATACGACCATAAAGTTTCATTCAATCAATCTTTCATTTGACCAGGATATTCATCATTCAGATATCGTATCGGTAATGTGACAATGTCAATACATATCTAGGCAGTTTACACAGAAGAAAATAAAGAAAGAAAACAAATCTAGGTTTTTAATATGGAATTATGCTGTGGAAATAGTATAATCTAAATTTGCTAAGTGATTTGGAATTAATTAGTACTACTCTAGTGCCATATCTCAGCCCTACTCGAATGCCAGGTTTTTACTTGGATTAAACCAGGAGCATGATAACAACACTAATCCCGATTGATCGCACCTTGATTTTCTAACCAACAAAATCAGGTTACTGATTTGCAATACAGATGGCATATCAATAGTTCTCACATAGATATAGACCCAGTATATCCTCCTCCACATACATCCTCCTATCAAAGCCAAGTTCATCCCGGCCACGAACCTAATGTATATGGAACGCAAAGCGCGGATCCCTCCCACTAAGTTCTTCTAGGAAAAAAAATCAACTTTCTGTGAAGCAAACCGGATCGCAACAGCCTCCGGATGCGCACCAACACAGGCGGATAATCGCATCGGAACCAAAGTCTCGGCGCATTAGATCTAGAGAGGGGGTGTGAGTCTGTGGGAAGCGGGGAAGGGCGCACCAGATGGAGAGGTGGTTGAGGAAGTTGGCTAAGGCGAAGGCGAGGAGGGCGGCCGCGAGGGGGAAGTTCCCGCCCCCGCCGGCGGCGGTCCCCCCAGCTCCGGCCAGGTCCGCCGCCGGGGTGGACGGTGGCGTCCCGGCGCCCGTCGACGCGGTCAACATCTCGCTGCCCCTCATGCCGCTCTCGTCGGTGGTCCGGCTCGCTGCCTCAGTCCCGTGCCCCTGTCGTCTCGGTTGGTGTCGCGTCACGCCTCGCCTCGCGTATTCTATCATTAACATGTCGAGGGAGCGCTCGAATTAAGGAAAATGGATGATTTGCCTTGTTTTTCTGGCCACATTAATTACATCTAGACAAACAGGTTAATCATCAAATCTCCCTCAAATTAATTGGACTTGTTTGGTTTACATCTCCTTAAAAAATTTCTTGACCTCGAACCTATCTTAAGATCCAGCTTAGAATGCTCTGTTTTTTCAGTTGTTTAGCTGCTTGGGACACGTTTGGTCTATACATCTCACTGGACACCAAGTGAACGAACCTGCGTCCAGCTAACCCCTGTTGGGTCCGACCCTAGGCATGCTTAGCTCTCAAGGAAATGGATCATCGCATCAGTCCATACACCATTTACGTTACTACTATCATCCAATCAGAGCTGTGTAATTGAGAAATTGGTCGGATGAGGCCATTTAACTCTTATTTCATCAACTAAATATGAATTTTCATCCTATCCACAATCCAACTCTTATCCTATTTAACCAAACAAAAATCATTCCACCTATCTCTCGTTTCTCCAGCCAAATATATGAATTAGGATGATTTCATCCTTATCAGGGTGGATGGCCCTATCCCATTCACCTTTTGCTTTTAAACCAAACGGATCCTAAGTATAGTAACAATCAGAAATGGCAATAATTCCACACAAGAAACAAGTTTCTTTATTTCAAGTAGTACAGGAAGGCGTTTCTGGACTAAACGTCCCAACAACATGGACTTGAAACATGGTATTTGACTTGCCATAGTTCAAAGAAAGCTCGTACATCACACCACCATAGCACATTCCTACTGATCGGGTGCAACAGCAAAATCTACTAACGTAACGTGGCCACAGCAAGAGCTCCCATTTTTATTCTCAACAACCCAGACCACATCGTTGGTTGGATCATTTGGTCGCAACGAACAACCCCCACCTCTGCTCACCGGCAGAGCTCCGCTTCAGCTTCGCGTTCCAGCCGTTCACAATATCATCGTAGTCCTCCTGGTAATACAAGGAATCGAAAGGTTAGAAATGCTCAGAAGAAGCAGAAGCACAAGCTAGGCTTCAGGACTGCATTCCACAGTCGAAAAATAACTAAAATGCCTCGCTGCATCACCTGGGTGAAGTCTGACAAGAAAGCATCTTTGTTCTTTTCAACTTCAGCTAGCTCCCTCTGAAGAACCCTCAGGAACTGAAACATAGCATAGGACAGTGATTACATTAGTAACAAAGGAATTACATTTTCGAAGCATTGTAGAAGAAAAGGATTAGGAAGTGCACAACATTGAAAGAAATTCAGAGGGACAGACAAATTTCAAACAAAAAAAAAAACAGAGGGACATAACCTGGTCAGTGCGGTCTTCGGCAATGACATCATGAAAACCAGCATTCTCAAGCATCTGGGTTGTAGCGTGAACAGAAGTTAGAATAGTTCGCCCTTTTGACTCAAATCTATCGAAGCAACTAGATTGGCTGGTATGCGACTGTTACTGTCGAAGCAAACCTGTCCATAAGCCTTCACATCATGGAGGTCATAATCTCTCTGCTTAATGTATGCAGCAAATTCTTCTGATGGTGTCCCAGGATTCCTACAGTAATCACTGATTAGGATTTTTCCCTCAGGTTTTAGCCATTTGAAGAAGCTTCTGAACAAAGCAGGTTTATCCTGTAAAAGCAAGTGTACCGTTTGTTAAAATTGTTAAGGCATATACTACCTTACATAGATATTGCCTCGTATAGATATTGCCTTATATAGTCTTTCCTTTTGTATCCTTGTGTGTGTGTATTCTGGCCTCATGATGGATATAAGTTCTATTCATAACATTGGTATTAGAGCTTGTCTTTTTCGGTAGTTCTTCTTGCTCTCTTCGCCCGACCCCTTCACTCCTGCTACAGCAGCCACCGGGAGGAGCAATCTTCACTCCAAGGGCGGCCACCTCGTCATCGCTGGCCATGCCGATGCCACTCCTCCCAGCCAGCGCTCTTCACCGCTGCCGCTCGCAATGCCGCACAAGTTTCGCTGCATCGCCTGAGAGAGCTCCTCTCATGCGCTAGGAAGAAGAGCTCGCCGCGTCCGCTCTGCCGGCTAGCCGACTGTCGCGATGCTCGCCCATGATGCTATCTGCATCTCACCTTCAGCCGCCGCCACTCTCTATTGTCGCCTCTCAGATGCGCTTTTCCATCGCCGCCCGCGGCTGTCCACAACTTCCTCTTCCCATCGTCGCTTCTCCACCATCCAGCCAAGAGGCAGAAGGTGGCAGCTGGCCGGCCGACACCGTCCCTGCGGCTCCAGCCAGAGCACCGACGCCGCACCGATTGGATTTCAATCCGATCAAACAACCGGATTTAATCTGATTCGGTTTGTCTCGGCTCAGATCGGTTCCGACTCTGCCAGTTCTGCTCGGCTAGGTCCCGGCTCCAATTTCCAGCTCTTTTCAACTGCTTGACTCTTTTGTCGGCTTGGTTGGCTCAATTTTTTGCTTCGACCCTAGCTCAGTTTTGGCTCCGGCTCGGTTTTGGCTCCGGCTCTGGTTCGGCTCACGGCTCTGGCTCTTTTGATGGGCTCTCATCTTGGCTCACTCTTGGTAAAATAAAGAGGAGAGCTTGGCTGGCTTCATTTTCCTTCTGCAGCCCTCCGTCTCATCCACGTTGGTGCTCACTATTCTTAAGTTTTTTGTTGCGTCCATCCAAGTCCACTGCTCTCTTCTTTTTGAGTTCGTCCATGCTATGCTAGTGCATCAATCTTTGTCAGTCAGCCGATTGCTTTGCTTGCCATAGTCCGTCCTTTTGGATCGAGTGTGGCTTTCTCCTTTTCTTTTTGCATGGCAGCAGCTGTCACTCTTCTCTTTGAGCCGTCGCAGATTGTAGAAGTCACTATGATGCCGCTGCTTCTCTCTAAGCCGCCCTGAGCTTCTAAGGCCGCTGCACTTTTTCTGCACCACGTATCCATGCGCTTTTAGTGCACACTATCTTGGGCTTCGATCTGCACAGCCATGCTTCTATCTATATTCCTCTTAGGATTGATTTGACAACTCTCTATTTGTATCAGCTTCATCATCTTTTTTGTCATGTTATCGCAGTTGACTTTGCTCTTGTTTTCTCAGCCCTTGCAATTTGTGCTTTATGGGCTGCTGCACTACTCCAGATGGGAGATCTTTGACATATTTTCCAAGAGCTGGATGCTATGATATCACCTTATGTACATGTATATATTTTGGCCTATGTCCTCATGATGAGTATAAGTGCTATTCATAACAAAAATTATGATTTTTCATGTTAGTGTAGCAATTTAGTTATTACCAAGTATCTATAATTCGAAGGTCGAGAGAGTGTAGACTTGCTTGATGGGCACAACCTTCCAATCCTCCTTTACACATGGGGGAAGAGATATCTAAAAATAAATTGCGCTACTTAAATATGAAAACAAATATCCCAAATATATTTTGTTTGCAAAATAAGAATTTCAATATTTGGTATTCGCAAAGAAAATTTCATATGCTACACTATACCACACTACACCATGCGATTACACGGGCCAATTGGGTAGTTTGTAACAAAAACCTCAAACTCTTATTTCTTCTACCTCTTTCATTGATACGGGAGTCCTCTTGCTGCCCCCATTTTTTTTTTTAAAAAAAAAAAACCAATCAGTTTGCTTGATATACAAGGGAGCAAATAAAGAGTTGCACAGCAAATCTTTTCCTTTAGAGATGTGTCCCATCATTCAATGATCTAACTATGCTGGCTAACAGTTATATCATGTATGATCACGCAATGAATTAAGGATCCTTAAAAGAACAATAGCAAATTCTATGCAATGAAACATAATAGCAAATTCTATGCAATGAAACATACTTGTATATGAAGGATGGTGTCACGGCTGTAGATGACATCAAATGTATTTTCTGGGTATTCCTTTGTGGTGCAATCAGCGACTTCAAACTCAACCGAGCACTTGCTTCCAATGGCACGTTCAATTGCAAATGAAACCATGTTAATAGAAAGATCAATACCAAGAACATGGACATCATAGTTTTCAGCCATATAAAAGTCGCCTCCTCCAATTCCACATCCAACATCAAGCACTTTCTGACCAGGTTTAAGATCCAGCTTATGTACAAATTCCTTTGTGGTCTCTGTATTTTAAATAAGCATGATTAATGGTATATGGTGTAGTAAATGGTTGAAAATTTTATAGTGAGGCAAGGAAATTGGTCAACCCACCGATTCCACCAGTGCTAACAAAACCCTCTCCAAAGATACGTTCATATCGTAAGATTCCACTGGTTTTGTACTGCACATTGTCCAAGAATCTTTGAAATCCACTGTCTTTAGTTGACTTAACCTTTTCCCATAACCAGCATATCTATAAAGCACAAGGGGTTTCATCAGTAACCTCACTTGAATAGCACCAATGCAAGAGTGTCTACGTGCATATGAGGAAAGGAGAATACCTGATTTTGTTTTTTCTTGTTTTCCATATAAGCTCCAATGCACTTGCAAGTTACTAGAGAAAGCTCAAAATAATTTCCATCTTGATCATAGGAATGGCATTCTCTAAATACCTATTTGTAAATGAAAAAAATTTAGCTACTGGGGAGAGAATGAAAGTGTGTTATCTTTTAGCGACCATGAACACGAACACTTAAGAGCAAAGCATTGAAACATTAAGATGTGGCATCACAAAATAAACCAGTGACTTACTTGTTATCTGAAAAAATGTTAAAGGTCATTGTTCATACGAAGCTTATGATCCAATTTCACCATCAGTAAAATAGTTTCAGTTAAAGAGATACGACTAACATATAGTGGAAAGTTGTGGCACAGTAGACAACATTCCACTCATACGACAGACTGAAAGTAAAGAAAAAAAAGTTTAGGACTTTTAACCTTAGTATAAAACCTTGGTTCCCTATAGTGCGGTGGATTCGCTTTCTTTTCAAAATCTCCAGATTGGTGAAAACAAGATTCTCTAAAGAATATATGGCCACCGACCTTTAACCATTTTACAAATCTTCCTACTAGCTTCTCAACCTACAGTAAGATATATCAATTGCAACCATTAGGGAAAAAAAATCATAAGACAGTTTGTATCAAAGTTGTTTATTCATAAGTATTGCCTGATCTTACCTCATCATCCGAAAGGTTTATTAGTAGCCAGTTTGAAAATATAAGATCAATGGAGTTATCTTCAATCTTCAGTTCTGTAGAAGTTACATCAGCACACATAAAGGTAATGTTCTTGTGATGCCCATTCATGTTTTCGTTCTACAAGAAGTGAAAGTAGTAAAAACTCATGGAACTAGGCATAAATTGGCACGATCCAGCTGCCAAACATGAAATTATCAATGAGAGAATCCACCTTCTTAATCACACTTTCAATGAAATCCAGTGCTAGAACATGATCAGCTTCTTTTGCCAGTTCTCCAGTAAAGTTTCCTATTCCAGCACCAAGCTCTAGTACTGATTTCCCTTTGTAAGACGGAAGTAAAGAAAGGATCTGCACATCAACAGTGTAAATCAGCCCGGTGCCATCAGTTGAAAAGGAGAGCTCCAAGACAAATTTTAGATAAACCATGGTGGAAGGAAGCAATGTGCAGTAACAATATGGTTATAATGTCCAAGCCAAATTTTAGATAAACCATGGTAGAAGAAAGCGATGTGTAGTGACTAGCAACAATATGATTATGATGGTCCTATGCAGTCACAGTGAAAGCATGCTCTAGGTGGCCATTAGGGAGCTAAAAACCTAAAGTATCATGGTAGTGAACAAAATTGGGGGCAATTAGAGCCAGAGGTGGTGAAGGTGGGTACAAGCTAGATATTTTGTATGTACAGTGGGCGGCCCCATGTATTCACTAGTTCCAAATAGATTACTATAGGGAAAATTAGATATATGCCATTGCAAAGTTCCCGGTTTTGAGATATGCCGTTACAATTTTCCTACTTACAAAGTGACCCTTCTTTCTAAAGCTCATGTGTAACAAGGGGAAAAAATGGCTCACATTAGCAAGTAAGTTGAACTCCAACAGAGATTTTTCTTTTTGTCCAACACAAATCAAGAAATTTCTTCTAGTAGATCTGTTGGAATCATACTGGAAATTGACACGGACAATTCCCCACATGATGTCTAATGTAATTGGCTAGCTCTCAACTTTTGGGAAGCTCCCCATATTTAAGATTTGAGGTAATCTCCAGGCGCACAATTGTGCTACAGAAGAAATCGAACTGACATTATAAAAAAAGCAAGCGTCAGCAACAGCGTCGACTTCAGTAGTTGGTACCACTGAATAATTGCCGAGTCGTGAGCGAATTACTTCCAAATTCTGTCTCTCTCAGCGCTTGCTATCAACTTTCTTTCTCCCTTTTCATTTTTGAAGAATGCTATCAACCTTTTTTTGGCTGGCAAAATGCCCATACAAGTACGCCAGTGAGGCAGTGAGCAATCATCATTCGTTTCTCCACACACATGCGAGGTAATCAAACAGCAACAACGCACCGGCAACCAACATTTGACAGCGATGAAATGATAGGAACAACGAGAAAGAGGGGAGGAGCGGATCATGCAAGAATCCTTGCACGCACGTGCTCACAAACGCGTCGTCACCTCGGGGAGCTCCTCCTTGTCGTGGTCGTCGCCGCGGGGGTCGAGCATCGTGGCCTCGGCGGCGAGGGGGAAGTTCCCGCTGCCCCCCGACGCGGTGCCTCCTGCTCCGGCCATGTCCGCCGCGCTGCCCGCCCCTCGTGCCGCTCTCGCTGGTGGACTGGTTCACTGTCCGCGTTCAGTCAGTGCCTCCTCGTTTGCACGAGGGGTTGGTTGGCCTCGCAGCTCGCGTATTTTATTGCCGGCCTTCCTGGAATCCTGCCTGGGGTGGGTGGTGACTGGTGAAGCCTTGGGTGTGTCCGGTGCGCCACCGATTGATTCTTTCTTTGTTTACAGGGGCGTAGCCACCGAGGGTTCTTCGTCGGCGCCGACAATGCTGCACGAGGCGCATTCCTTCTATTTATTTGTTCATCTTCTGTTTAGGTATGAATTTGGATTGCATAACAGTATAAGACTACGTTTGTCTATGAATTTAGATTGCGTAAGACTATATTTGCTATATTTGTCTCAGTTTAGCTCGGCCTATTTTGGTTTTTAGTTAAAAAAAATGAGCTTATACTGTAAGCTCTCCTTTTATAATTATCCTAGCTTCGCTACGGTTTGTTTGGGTTAACAAATTCAGGGCTCGCGTAAATTTTACTTGTTTAGAATTGTATCTCGTTGTACAAATATGTCGTGCAAAGTTGTCCATCAGTCGTCGTCCAGCAAATGAAGACTTAGGAGAAAAGGATCGGGAAGATGTATTTTCGTTTCTAGGGAGTCTTCAGTTTGTTGCAGCAATAAAAAAAAGGTTCCATTAATTCCCCCAAGAAACAAGTATCATTCTCTGAAACAAAAGAGTAGCATAGCACCAAATCATACTTTCAGATCACACAGTAACATATACCTGAATTAAACGTACATCATAATCTTGCCAGAGTTCAAAGCGAGCTCGTACATCACATCACATGGACACAAATTCTCCCTTCTAATCAGGTGCACAATATAGCTACTGCCTACTGCCACAACAGCACCCATTTTTATTCTGAAGACCCCTTCTTCCAGAGCATATCATTGGTTGAAATCATTTGGTCGCAATGAACAACCCCCACCTCTGCTCACCGGCAGAGCTCCTCTTCAGCTTCGCGCTCCAGCCGCTCACAATATCATCATAGTCCTCCTGGTAATAGATGGAGTCAAAAATAAGAAACGATAAAAAGGAGGAGAAGCGGAAAATTTTGTATACGATACAAGTCTCGATCCTTATTTACAAAATGATACAACACATTCTCGTATTTATGAAAAGCACAACCATTACCGGAAACTAGAATTACAAATATTGTTTCCCGGAATCACCAAAACCGGTAAAGAAGTTTTTGGAATCACCAAATAATGCCATATTTGTAATCACCAAACCGGTAATGGGGGCACCTATTGCAGTTATTGCAGTAATGCACCCACATGCAAAATGATTGCATGGCATGCAGATCCTTGCATAGCATAAGAGAAGAAATGATTGCCAATCCATCCTTCAGATTGCACCATCAATCTCTTCTGCATACCATGCAATTTCTCTTGCATGCAATCGTTTTGCATGTGGGTGGGACTAAGCCATTATTTGGGTGAAGCAATATTACCCCATTTGGTGATTACAAATATGGTATTACGGGTTGGTGATTCAAAAACTTCGGTTTTGGTGATTCAGGAAACAATATTTGTAATTTCAGTTTCGTAATGGTTGTGCTTAATCGAGAATGTGTTGTATCATTTTGTAAATAAGGATCGAGACTTGTATCGTATACAAAATTTTCCGAGGAGAAGCACAAAGCAGGCTTCATGACTGCCATTTTCACAGAAGAAAGAATTGAAGTGCTTCGCTGTATCACCTGAGTGAAGTCTGATAAGAAAGCATCTTTGTTCTTTTCAACTTCAGCTAGCTCCCTCTGCAGAACCCTCAGGAACTGGAACATAGCAAATGACAGTAATTATATTAGCCTCGAAGGAATTGTTTCGAGAAGAGGAATTCAGAGAGGGAGATAACCTGTTCAGTGCGGTCTTCAGCGATGACATCATGAAAACCAGCATTCTCAAGCATCTGGGTTGTTGTGTAAATAGAAGTTAGAATAGTTCGCCCTTCGACTCAAATCCACCTAAGCAACTAGATTGGCCAGTATGCGACTGAGACTCTATGAGCAAACCTTTCCATAAGTCTTCACATCATGGAGGTCATATCCTCTTTGCTTAATGTATGCAGCAAATTCTTCTGATGGTTTCCCAGGACTCCTACAGTAATCACTGATTAGGACTTTGCCCCCAGGTCTTAGCCATTTGAAGAAGCTTCTGAACAAAGCAGGTTTATCCTGTAAAAGCAATTGTATGACTCATTAAAATTATGGGTACTGACGTTTTCGTAGCTATGCAGTTGTTGCCAAGTATATAAAGATCTGAATATCAATTATTCTGTCATGCTTCCAACTTGGAGTACAACTCTCAGTTTGTTCGGTATACAAGGAATAATTATGAGTTACACAACATATCATTCGATGATCAAACTATGCTGGATAACAGTTAGATAATGGTTTGGTCTGTAAAGGAGTAAGGATCTTATAATGAACAAAATAGTAATGATATGCCATGAAACATACTTGTATGTGAAGTATAGTGTCACGGCTGTAGATGACATCAAATGTATTTTCTGGGTATTCCTTTGTGGTGCAATCAGCAACTTCAAACTCAACCGAGCACTTGCGTCCAATGGCACGTTCAATTGCAAATGAAACCATGTTAATGGAGAGATCAATACCAAGAACATGGACATCATAGTTTTCAGCCATATAAAAATCTCCGCCTCCAATTCCACATCCAACATCAAGCACTTTCTGGTCAGGTTTAAGATCCAGCATCTCCACAAATTCTTTTGTGGTTTCTGTTTATGAAAGAAAAATGTTTATTGATGAGAAATTTTATAGTGCATCATACTGATAGTATATGATGAATGATATAAATTAGATCTAGCTATTGATTTGCTAAGTGAATTCCTACTACTTTACTATCAGAGAAAGCATAAATAAAAAGCACTTTTACAGTGGATTAAAATCAATATAAGCTGTTCATTCCGTTAAATATAATGGTTGAAATCAATTTAGATCTAGTTATACTACCACCTGTAGTATTGGTAGTAAAATTCAGCGATGAGTAAAAGGATAAAAAATTCTATCATACTATTTGTCCTTTACGGTGAAACTCGTCCTGTGATTCTGGTGAATAGTGGATGAATGAATAAGAAGCTTCTGAAGATCACTAGGTTTTCGATGAATTCAAAACTGTGAACGAATTAGAAAAAGTCTAAAATGCCCCTAATGAATGGATAGGAAAAGTCTAAAATACCCTTGAGAAATGGATGGTTAGATTTAATTTCTACTACCACTACTTACTACCTATATTATCCACTATAAAATTTCTCTAAATAAATACTAGCTAATTTGATCTATTGAATCAAAAAGAATTAATGGTTTATATAAAATTTAGTGTACCGTAAAAGTGCTCTTAACGATACACGGTGCAATAATATATTGAAAATGTAGCGATGAGGCAAGGACATTGGTCAACTTACCAAGTCCACCGGTGCTAACAAAACCCTCTCCAAATATACGTTCATAACGCAAGATTCCACTGGTTTTGTATTGCACATTGTCGAGGAATCTTTGAAATCCTCTGTCTTCTGTTGACTGTATCTTTTCCCATAGCCAGCATATCTATGAAGCATACGGTTTCGTCAATAATTTCGCCTGAACAGCACAGATGCAAGAGTGTCTACGTGCATCCAAGGAAGGGAAAGTACCTGATTTTGATTTTTCTTGTTTTTCACATAAGCTCCAATGCACTTACAAGTTACCAGAGAAAGCTCAAAAGAATTCCCATCTTGATCATAAGAATGACATTCTTTAAATACCTATTTGTAAATGAAAGTTAGCTACAGGGGAGACAATGAAAGAGCCATCTTTGTTAGTGATCATGGAAATGGAAGTTAACAGTAAGGCGTCACTATGTTAAGATCCGGCCTTAACCAAAAAACACTAACTCATTTGTTGTATGACAAAATGTTAAAGATATTTGCTCATATGAAGCTAGAGATGCAATCACAACAGCCAGTAAAATATATTTCAGTAAAAGAGATAGGACTCTTAACAGATAATGGAAAGTTGTAGCACAGTAGAAAGCATTCCACTCTAAAGACAGACTGAAAGTAAGGGAAAAAGTTGAGTTGGACTTTTAACCTTGGTATAAAACCTTGGTTCCCGATAGTGCGTTGGATTCACTTTCCTTTTGGAATCTCCAGATTGGTGAAAACATGATTCCCTAAAGAATATGTGGCCACCAACCTTTAACCATTTTACCATTCTTCCGACTAGCTTCTCAGCCTACAGTGAAGCATTTTATTTAGAAAAATTCATGAGACAAAGTCAAGCATTACATTTACATTTGTTTTGTATTGAAGTCTTCTATCCATAAGTAGGGTCTGATCTTACCTCCTCATCCGAAAGGTACATTAGTAGCCAGTTTGAAAATATAAGATCAATGGAGTTTTCTCAATCTTCAGTTCCGGAGAAGTTACATCAGCACACAGAAATGTAATGTTCTTGTGATGCCCATTTATCTTTTTATTCTACAAGAAGTTAAAGAAGTGTGAAAAATCGTCGAACTAAGCAAAACTTAGCACATTCCAGCAGACAAACATGAAATTTTCACATAATTAAATTCACCTTATTGATCACACTTTCAATGAAATCCAGTGCTAGAACATGGCCAGCTTCTTGTGCCAGGTCTCCAGTAAAGCGTCCTATTCCAGCGCCAAGCTCCAGCACTGTTTTCCCTTTGTAAGATGGAAGTAAAGACAGGATCTACAGACCAACAGTGTAAATTAGTCCTGAGCGAAAAATACAATTACCCAATTAACAAGAAGAGCCCCATGCCATATTTTTAGATAAACCATGGTGGGAATAAAACAATGTGCAGTAACAATATGATTATGATGTTCACGCCAAATTTTAGATAAATCATGGTGGAAGAAAGCGATGTGCAGTACCAATATGATTATGATAATATCCCCGTAAAAAAATGATTATGATGATACTATGCATTAACAGTGAAAGCATGCTCTAAGTGGGCATTATAGAGCTAAAAGACTAAATTATCATGGTAGTCGACAAAATAAGGGGCAGTAGAACATGAGAGGAGGACCAGCTAGCGCCATATTCCATAGATGGTGAAGGTGCGTACAAGCTACATATTTTTTATGTGTGATACCAGTAGGTCCATGTGTTCAGTGTTCACTAGTTCCACATAGAATACTGCTCATAACCTCCAATCTGATTGCTATGTAACAAGCTATGCTTATCTAGTAGTACTGCCCATTTCTATTAAGTTATTTTGCTGTAAGTAAAAAAAAATGGTTCGCATTAGCTAGCTGACCTCTAACAGAAGGTTTTGCTTTTGCCCAAAACCAAAACCAGCAAATTTCTGCCGGTAGATCACTGGGAATCACACTGGAAATTGATAGACAGTGTAGTCCCATTGGCTGGCTGCCTAACTTTTGGGAAGCTCCCCATCTTATGTGTGAAGTTAAGATTTGAGGTAATGCCCTGAGTCCCCCTGACGCCTAATTTTCCTAGATAAGAAACTAAAGTGGCATGCTAAAAAAGCAAGCGTCAGCATCAGCCTCTCTGTCCCAGCCAGTACGTATTTGTCTACTCGATAGCACCATTGAACGAATTCCCGGCTCGCCTTGGCCAAAACGCATTATGTCCAGTTCTGTCTCTGTCAGGCAGTTGCTTTCGACTTTTTCGGGGGCGAAAAGCCACACCACAGCAGGTTCACCAATGGCCAATCATTCGTTTCTCCACACAGATCACGAGATTAACAGTATGTACGCAGGCTTAAAATTCGTTATTATAAATATAATCATTTTTCGTTCGAATTTATAAAACTAGTCTCCACTCGAAAGACACGGAGATGACACGAGTCATTTGTCGTGCCGAGTGAGCTTGACAAGAAGGTATCGAGCTCCTCGAGCTCGGTAGGAATCTTTGGCGGACAGGTTCTAAGCTCGGATGGCTCGAAAGGAATCACCGGAGGTTCCACGTCCGACTAGCTCAGAAGGATAGGATTAATTAGTGAATTTTTATTAATTAGCAATTTAATTAAGTGATTAACTAAGAAACATGATTAAATTAGTGATTGATTAGTAGAGGTGATTCATGTTGAGGAAGGGAAGCTCAGCAGCAATCTTGGCACGGCAAGTGACCTACCAAACTCCTCGAGCGCGGAAGGTGATTCGTGAGGTCAGAACTGCAAATGATCTCATAGGATCATAGTTGAAAAAAAAAATGTTTGCAAGGCGACTAAAACAAACAAAAATAATTCCGTTTAACCGCAGTGAAATGCTTGGAACATGTTGATGCGTGTATAAAGAAGAAGCACGATGAATCACCTCGGGTCGCTCCTCCTTGTCGAGGTCGGCGGCGCATGAGTCGAGCATCATGGACTCGACGGTGAGGTCCCTGGAGTGCTCCTCCCAGTAGCTCTTCTGCGCCTTCCTCTCCACCTCCCCGGGCCCTGCACGCAACCCCATTAACACCACCCAAAACGTACCCCGTCACATCCCGGCCGTGCGCGCGGTTCCCCTCCGGCCGGCCCGCACACCAGCCCCCGCGTCCGATCCCCCCCAACAACATCAAGAAGAGGCATGCGGTCTTACCGTTCCTCGCAACATCCACGGCGCCGGCGTCCATCCCGCCTCTCTCTCTCTCTCTCTCTCTGTCTTGTCGGCGTCAAAAAGTTCTCGGCGCGATCGAGGCGGGGTTCTATAAGCAGAAGCAGGAAGAATTTTAAGGTTTTTCGTTCTCACGGCCGGTCCGTTTTGGCGCCCTCGACGGCGAGGCGGGCTCGGGAGAAGCCGCGGGAGCGGCGGTTGTGGGCGAGGCCCCTCTGACGCATCAACCGCCCGCCCGAGCCGAGCTAACAACGCAACTACGCGCGAAACGGCGTGAACGCGCCGCGCGGGTGTTCTTCTTCTTTTGTGGTTTTTTGCTACTGTGCCACGTGGAATTAAATTTCACCAAATTTTCGCTGAAATTTTAGATTTTAGGCCTCCACAAAATCCAAACTCTGGCTGGAAAAATAAATTGGAAAAATTTGAAATTACTCTTGTCAGTACTATACGCTAGGGTACCTCTCCACCGCATAAAGTACAATCCACGTGGCGGCACGGCAATCGGCGGAGCGATCACGGCCACGGCCAGCGTCGGTCACGTGGCGCCCGGCGGTGGCGAAACACGCCGCTGGCGCCCGATCCACGTGGCGGCAGAATCGGGTGAGCGATCGCGCGCCGGCCAGCGTCGGTCACGTGGCGCCCGGCGGTGGCGAAGACGCCGCCGCCGGCGCCCGATCACGTGGCGGGTGGCGGCGATTGGCGAGCGCCCTACTCGCCGCCGCAAGGCAAAAGGTGAAGCGCGGTGCCGCCTCGAAGCTCCTTCCACTCTCGTCTCGTGTCGAACGGCAGCTCGCCATAGCAGCTTATCGATTCTGAGGTTTCTGCGACAAGCCCATTCCTCGCGCCTCTCACCTACTGCAAAGGGTCCCATCCGTGGACGGCAAAAGGCACGCAAAGCATTTAATGAGGTGGAGGAGGGACAAGACAGAAGGAGTAATAAATGTGTAAGGTCGACATGATGACCTCCTTTACCCACTCCGTGCTTTGGCCTATATAAGGGCCTCCGGTGCATGGAAAAGGGGCGGGCATTTTGAGAGGAAAGAACTTGTAACTCAAGAGTTTTGTATTGGCTTCACACCTCTCTAAACAATCTAGCGAAGTAAGGCTATTACCCGAGCAAAGGGGCTGAACGGAAAAAAATATCTTGGTGTCATCCAGTAGTTCATAGGCAGGAATCCTTCCGTAGAGTCCCTAGGGTTTTTCCCTCTAGGTTTAGCCACCAAGACGCCTCCTTCCAACAAAACCCGGTCTACATCCTCCGCACTGTCGTGGAATCTGGCAACATCTGATAAAACCAAAATTTCATTTTTTCGACAAAATTTTGTGATTTTTGGCTAGTTTTCAAACTTTTAGGGCCGGATTTAACCTTATTTGGTCCAATAACCTAACCCTTAAGAAAGTCATCTTCTATAAAAATTTGTTGAAAAACTGATTTTTTAAGATATTTTAAATTTTAAGCGAAACACTATTAGATTTTTATAAAATTTTAGAAGCTTAATAATAATCTAAAAATTTATGGTACTATTTATAGTAGTGTACGATTGTATGATTTTTTTAAAAATAATTTAACTTCATTTGTTATCTTTAAAAAATCAAAAATAGAATGAACATAATTGGGACAATAACCTTATCGAATTTTATAAATTTTTTGAGTGTGATCATGATCTAAAATTTTTATGAGAGAATAAAAATTACTTTAGTACCATTATATAAAATTTTAAAAATTTCAATTTTTTGTTTGGTCAATCAAATCTATGTATGCATTGAACTTTATTTGTTATATTATATTTCAAAAAATCAGTGGAAGCCAAGCGTGGTGGTGTGCGGTGTGGCGAACGGGTCGCGGTGAGACGGGGCTTTTATAGCCGCCGCGGGCGGAGGTGGCGTGACGTGGCGTGGCGAATCCCCGCGTGGATCCTGGTGGGGTAGACGTGCTGTACGTGTACGGTGGTGCGTATACGCCTGTGCGTGTTCGTTCTCCTTGTAACCCAAAAAAGATCAAAGTTTTTTTTCCTTTCCCGTGACCGCAGGACACGTGACCGCAATGTAGTGGACAGGCTTTGGTGTGTGGTAGGGCAGGAGATATCGTGTGTTGGGTGTTGCCTCACGTGGAGGTAAATAATTGGGGTGATGGATACCCTGGGTCCCGGATGATTGATACTCCCGTTTGATTGCATGCTGCCAGCCTGGCACAACATTTAGAATTTGCAAAGTTCGTTGGTTCTTGAAAAGAAATGCAAAGTCGAAACCAAAATATATAATCGATTTTTAAAAAAAAGTACATACAGTACTGCTTCTGAAAGCAACCATAAAAGTGGCCGTTTTCAAGCTCCCATTATTTTTTTTTACAAATCTAACCTCTCTTTTTTTTTTTTAGTGAAATTGCAAATCTAACTATGTCTAAGTAGATCTGTAAATTGGACCGTGCCGTCTTGGTCTTGCCTTAAATATCGTGTTTCAGCCGCTTCAAGACGGCCAAAGACGCAACACGCATCATCATCGGGTTGGGTTAAAATTTGGCGAAATGAGTTTTCCTAGCTTTACCGCACTAAAGTCCGTCGGGCTATCATTGGGTCGTGCCGGCCCAAGCACGGCCCAGGCCTACTCTAGATCGATTGAAGCAATCGCACTTGCCCCTCTCTCTCTGTCCCATCACTATCTGGTCATAAGCTAATTAGCCAGCTACTTTTAGC
Organism: Guadua angustifolia; assembly: GCA_036346375.1. Classification (NCBI taxonomy): domain Eukaryota; kingdom Viridiplantae; phylum Streptophyta; class Magnoliopsida; order Poales; family Poaceae; genus Guadua; species Guadua angustifolia. Next base: position 2,980,808 of record CM070508.1, read on the forward strand.
CAGTAATTAATCATTATCTAGTATGGCGCCAGTTGTGGCTAGTAATTAGTAACGGGAGTGTATGATTGGGGATATCCAATTAGTTGGGCCGTCGTCGGGCCGTGCCGGGTGGCCCACTGTGCTGCAATTTAAGGCCTAGCCCAGCCCGGTATTTGGGTCGTGCTGGCTCGGCCCATAATACTTTGGGCCGTGTCGTGCTTTAGGCTGTCAATTTCGTGCCGTGCTCGGACTAGCCCGTCTGAGCTCGGCCCAATTTACAGATCTATGTCTAAGGAGCACATGAATCGACGTTACCACGCTCAGGGAACACGGTAGCCGACAGGCAAGTAGCAACTGCTGAGAATGGCAAGCGTGGGTGCAGCATGGTACCGAGGCAAGCGCATGTGAAAGTGGTCGTGGGGACTAGATTTGCATAAAAACACAATAATAGCGTTGAGACGCATGAAGTTGCTAGGATTTTGGCGGATGCAAATAATCTCGAGTACGCTGAGTATCATCGTAAATTCAGGGAACCATGTGGTCTACTTTCGTCATCAATCCTTAATGTTGGATCTGGGGCGAGTGACGCAGACCCGCTGCCTGCAACAATACTTTTTCTTCAGTAGAAAAAAATGTTCATGCCACAGTGATTTCTCGGTACAGTAAATTGCTGCAGTGTTTTGCTGATGTTCGCTGCCATAACTTTCTATCCCAATGTTTTACTGTCTATCTCTGTCTTTGCATATGCAAATGTGGAAGATATGATTCATGAATTTGGACATCTGTGGGTCGTATAACGATTAAACCGAAGTCAAGAATTTTGTTGTTGGATCCATGTTGGAAAGCACTTTCAGTTTCGGCAACATATCTTGTAAAAACCATCTATACCGTAAAAATTCTGTGAAACTCACGTGTACAAGTTTTTAATTTTTTTTAAAAATTCTTAAAAAACTCTGTAAAACCCATATGTACAAGTTTGTAATCAATTTTGAAAAAGACTAGGCTGGGAAAAATAGGGAGTAGAAAAGTCAAAGCCTCGGTTCGCTGAAGTCGTGCATGTAGCCATCTAGGTGGGGAGCCGACCACCCAGGGCTTTTCACGAGGCGAAAAGCCGGGTCACCGATTAAAAAAGATTCTTTTGTTTCTTACTTTAACTCAAGAGACGACAATTTTGTTCAGGAGGTAGGTGAGAATGTGAGATCCTAATTTGCGATGGAAAATCATCTTTGATGTTGCCCAAAAATTTTAAAAAAATAACTTTCATTGATCCAGGGGGAACATGAAATGGGAAAGAATAACAAGCATACAACACACCTCAGTCCTGACACAATTATTGGCATGGGTCAGACTTCCCTAATCTAAATTTCAACCACAATTTTTAGCCAGATAGTGTGTCCACGGCCAGCACATCTTGGCCCTCAAGAGAGGCCTTGAGGATGGCATTTTTCTGGAGACACATGATGCATATTCTCACGGAACATAAGAGATGGCAATTAAACAGCAGCGACACTTCGGCACTTGAGCGGTATAGAAGAACTTTATTATAACCATGTCCTACTATTTGTTGACATATATATATGATGTTACACAGATCACTAATTTCTTTACAAGGGTCACTTGGCAGCCCCGTGTGGTGAAGCCAACACACAAATTAATACGAGTGACATCCAAGAATGGCCAGGCAAAATGCATAGTATAATCACACGAAAATCGCACTTGCTGGGACACAATTTGCTCATGTTCCATGCAAATTACAGAAGTTGGGTGCCACCAAATGGGTTGGCCTGCTGATGTCCGTTGTTTGCCACTGGGAATGGCCCAAAGTGAGCATCCAGAAAGGGGTTTGTTGCAGAACCCATGCCCACATGCTGCGGCTGCACTGCTGGTCCAAAGGGATTTGGTTGCATCATTGTTGGTATCTGCTGATGCTGCTGAGATATGGTGGCCATTTGAACCGATGGCAGGGGTGCGACTTGATTCGACATCGTGAAAGTATCATTTGACATGAATGGGTTGGGAGCTGCCAAACCATATAACTGTGATTGCTGTCTCTGCCTGTAGACCCCCTCATCATATAGGCTGTCCAAGATGAGCTTGTCAAATCCACCACCCTGTAAACAGAGAATCCACCAGAAGTTTGATTTAATTGAAGGCAACTGATATCAGCACAATTGGTCATTAAAAAAAGAGCTTGACCAGAGTTAAAAAAACAGTATACACCAATCCATTCGAGCATCCAATGCAATCAATAAAAAGTACCATTTTATTTAAGTAAAGCATCTGAGCAGATTTATACTCTGTAGCACCAACACGTTGGTTTAGTGCTGTATCGGTGTCTGACATAGATACAACACTGACATGCCGATCGACACGTATCGGTCACGTATTGGACAATTAGATAGCCAAAATAAATAATTTTAATGTTCGACATGGGTTTGACACTTCATCGACACGTATCCAACATATATGGTGACACAGCCCGGCCCACCAACATCAAGGCTCTAATGTGGAACCATGTTAACGTTCTAGATAAGGGTGGTCTGGTACATCTAGAGGAAATGTGAAATGGAGATGCAACTATTGCAAATATTGGCACTAGAAGCTATTCTAGAGTCAAAGCGCACTTACTGAAAATTAGTAAGAGTGATTGAAAGATATGTCCTAACATGACGTACCTATTCTTGCTCAGTTTAGAAGTGAAGTTGCAAAGGCTAAATTATATATTTCTAGTTTACACTTTACATTATTTTAATTTCACAAACACATAGGAAAATAGAAAATAAAAAGTAAGTATATTATTATTATTTAAATATATATAGCCGTGTTGCCGCGTCGGCATTTTTGGAAAAATGGTGAATCTTGTGTCGGTGTCATGTCAACGTATTCGTGTCCATGCATCATAGGATTTACATAGCATATAGCTTTATAAATCATAAAGTATGGTTTGTGAACACATTAAGACACACTAGCATGAATAGGAACAACGTAATGCATAAAATTTTCCTGGAGATCTTAAGAAGATGCAGTTGCCATTTATGACTGAGACATGGTCAACCCTGAATCAAAACTTGATGACTTGTCCAGACTTTCAGACTCCTACGAGATTATAAAGGAGAAAAATGAAAACCTGCTATGAACTCCCAGCCCACACAAGAAGCAAAACACAGTGCCAATGACTATATAATATATATTGTACACAAGATAGTATTGTACCAGAAGCATTATCCATGAGCATGAGCTAAAAACAACCAGAGGAAACATACAAGGTTAAGATGAACTTTGCATTTTGACAGACAAGAGCTAACGTGCTATGAACTCCCAGCCCACATAAGAAGCAAAACACAGTGCCAATGACTATATAATATATATTGTACACAAGATAGTATTGTACCAGAAGCATTATCCATAAGCATGAGCTAAAAACAACCAGAAGAACCATACAAGGTTAAGATGAACTTTGCATTTTGACAGACAAGAGCTACACCTAGCCTAAATTATCGGTATACTGCAGGCAATGTAGGACTTATACATGCACCTCTCCAATTCAGCCAATATGACTGTAATTTGTAGATTTTTTTTAAATAATACATTTTAAAATATTTTTACAAAAATAATACAATGAAAATATTTTTTACAAAAATATACCTCTATCACCAATTCATTTGGCGACAGAAGCCTCAACCTTGTCGACAAAATGAATCCACAACAATAATCCATCGGCCAATTCAATCCGTGGCAAAACAGACATCTGTCGCCATTTATATTTTTGTAATTTTTTGTCATATTATTTTTGTAAAATTATTTTTAAAATGTATTATTATTTTTTAAAAAAGTAATTTGTATGGTAACTTAAGCACAATGTGAAGTTCATCGGGATAACTACTGTACTGAAGAGGGCCGGAGCGGCACAGCTGAAGGGAAAGGATATTAGGAGAAAGAGGAGACCATAGATTGGGATGACAAAATATTTGGGGGAGAATAGATTAATTCTTCTTTGCTTGAATAAAACTCATGTAAACAGCATCCTTATATAATGGATGTTTACCTCCTTGCCCCAGCTAACTCTAATACACAACCTTGCCTAATACGACTAGACCTTTACTAATATGAGTGGACTTCTTAATCTCCTGGAGCCTATCTAACTTTCCTCTTGATGTGCTGGCCTGCCTTTTGCGCACATTGGCTTCCGGATGTGCTGGCCGGCCGCATGACCTCCCGACATGCTAACAGCACCTCACGTGCCAAGACTACTGCTGCTATTATGCATGTCATGTTGCACGACACACGGCAACAATTACAGTGCAGAAGCGTCAACTAAAAACACAAATCGCTGGTCCAAAAGCAACTAGCATGCCCTATTAATGGTCATATATGTGATTAACTGATTATTTAGACCTGTGGTAGCGCCTGTTTTGATGATAAAAGTAGTGCATGTTAATATATTGAGCAATATTTGGCCCGCTGCCCAACCTAACATGTGTACGTCACTACATGAGAAGATCAAACGTAACATAAGTTGTCATACTCCTAAATATGTGCCTACTGCTTTGTTGCAGCAGTGTTTGAGGCCTAAATCAAAATGTATTCATTCAGTAACAAGATGATGTGGAATATCATACTAACAGAGAGAAATATGGTGTTAAATACTCCTAAATATGTGCCTACCGCTTTGTTGCAGCAGTGTTTGAGGCCTAAATCAAAATGTATTCATTCAGTAACAGGATGATGTGGAATATCAAACTAACAGAGAAATATGGTGTTAATAATGTGGGCGTCATGTCAGAATAGCAGTAGTAGTGGTACATTTCTGCTGTCATGAGCGCCAGCACCAGCAACAAGATAAAATCCCAAGGACAAGAATAACAAGAGTAAAGAAACCAACCAATTGACTATCTGCAACAGACGAATTTGTGTTGCTTGGAGTGGTAACAAGGGCGAGTTCCCACCCTGTTGGATCAAATCCTTTATCTTGCCATGTAGTGGTGCCGGTAGTTGAAGCACCAGCATCTAATACAGAAGAAAATATTCATCAATTAATTAATTAAGGCAAGATCTTTGACAGCCACTACAAATCCAATCATGACTAGACTAATTACCTGATGGAATAATGGCCAAGGCCAGAGCATTGCTTTCCTCTATTGCTGATACACCAGGGCTTGGGTCATTTAAGCCCTATCATACAAAGGAGATTTAGATCGTCAAAATTAAAGCATCGAATGCAAGCATTATTTCACTTACCAGTAGATCACCAGTATCCGCCACCACGGTCTTCGGAGGAGGTGAAACAACTTCAGTAGCAGGTGGAACTGGAACAGGTTCTTCGACTGGTGTTTTTTCCTCTTCGACAGGATCAGGCGCAGGAACTTCCTCTGATTCTTCAGGTTTGTATGTAAGAAGAAGCCTCTCTGGAAATTCCTGATGAAAGTCAAAACAACTGTTTTACCACACGGAAGTTATGGCTTATGGTCAAGGAAAAAAACTGCTATCTCTGGTTTACAGTTAAAACATAGGCTAAGGGAATCACATGCTGAGATTCAGAGATTATTTCACACCTATCCACTAAAGCTACTACAATCTTGTCCAGAAACGTCCATTTGAAATGCTCCAAGAGGAATTGGAATGTATCTCTTGACACACATTGTATCTATTAGTTTATAAGGCTATCCTGTTCTTTTAGAGAATTACAAAGGCTCTCCCAATGAGCACCTTTTGGCCTTAAACATTAGGTTACGGCTTACGATCATTTTTAAGCCTCAGGATCAATTGAACAAAAGCACACACAAAAAAGGATCTTATTATTTATTCAAAGAACTAAACAATTGTTTGAATCCACCTAGTTCTTGCTTACTATCTGAATTAATTTATGGGACATCTTCGTTGGTAGACATTCCATGCAGATTAGATAAGTTAGTTGCGTTGCATTGTTAGATAAGTATCTTCTGCTCGTTCGCAAGCCAGGAAGCAGCAGCATGGCAAAGCTGTCACTTGGTTGACAATCAAGGGCACACAGGAGTTTGTTCAGTGGTAAAGTTAGTTTGGCATTTAATTAGATATCTCCCTGAGAGATAATCATGTTAAGGGCGTCTACGTGAGGCTGCCACATCTACTCTTTTGAGTTATGCAAGAATAAACCAATCTATGTATGTGTCTCTCTCTATCTCCCCGCCGAAGGCTCCTTCTTCTGTTCTTGCTGCTCAATCTATTTCTACAATTCTCTACCCCAGCTACCCTCTCCCAAAATCAGTCCATAACAGTAGATGTGAGTCATAGTAAACCTCTGAAAAGGTCCTGTCCAAATTTGACATTATAAAAAAAAAAACCATGTGCTCAAATAGTTATGTATACCCACATACATAATAGTAAAGGAATAAAAAAAAATAAAAGGTATTGTACAAAGGCGCTGCTCTATTGCCAAGGGTAAACTTCCAAATTGATAAGACCAGTCTTCATAATTCAGCTCCGTCTTTTCATCGTTTAAATATGCCTATAAGTGTATTTATCCATTTCAATTGTAAAAATTCTTTTTCTTTACAAAGATATATATGAACTGGTTACTTTTTATTCAATATTTTTAAATTACAGAAACTAATATTGCTCTCCTCATTTGTTATCACATTTTTTTCCTGCATGCCCTTGTAATTCACCTATGTTGTGAGATCTACTGCATAAGGATTACGTTGGAACTTGCATAGGGTCTTTATATATATTATTTTTGGCCCTAGGAAATTTTTAAAAAGGTACATGTGTACACAGTTATCCAAACATATTGACTTTAACAAGCACTGTTGAACTATCTAACCATTCAAATAATTCTTCTAGAATAAAATATCTCAACTGTCTAATCTATTAAATTTAACCAAGTGCATGGAAAGGAAGCAGATAGCTTAAGTGCTTAACAGTCAGAAAAACAAAAATTTACACTATTCATCGTCATGGAACTAAATATCAGATTAAGCAGAGCCTCATCACTGAAAAGAACAGGCAAAACAACAAGTGCAATGCGCTTTTGCCGCCTTTCAAGTGATTAAGCAATGGTTCCCTATACCACAAGTTGGAAGCAACACGATCGACGGGATAAAAATGTGCAAATACACCAATAACAGAAAATATAAGTTAAATGGTATAACTCAAGTACTAACCAATGGTTCTCGAACAGGAACCATACGCGGAGCCTCCCTCACATACTCCTCCATAGTCACAAGAAATGTTTGTGGTGGCTGAAGAAACTTCTTAAATAAGATGTTGTAAAAAAATCTATAAATAATGAACAATTCGACAACCAGTACAAACCCTCACCTCCCTCAGAGTGGGAAATTGAAAATTCCTCGCAAGTTCTAGACCCCGGCAATTTTCATAGAAGTCAGATAGGTTCCCAGCCTGCATCAAATAACCAAACCAGGTAAGAATGAGGACAATACACTATAGTTTTGATGTTTCCAGTGTCTAGATATACTCAACACTATCATCATCTGGGCTCTGAAGTTACCTGTTGGCCAGCTCTCCTGTAAATTTCAAGGGCTTTAAGTGCTTCATGTCTTGGCATCTCAAAAAACTACACTCACAAACAAGAAATTAGCATATGTGGAGATTGTCGTTCACCATACAGTAATATATTGTCACTTGAAGGGCATCTTATACCTTATCAACGAGGTTGATAATTCCATCATTTATCGCACAATAAATTTTGAAGCTCTCTTTTAGTACCTGTCAAAAAGAGAGCGACTCTTTAATCATTCACTCCAATCTGCCAAATCAACAAATTAGGAATAGTGCCCAGGTAGAATACAGGACATTCATATTTGTAGACAACGCAAAAATTGGAATATCAAAGTAAATAAAATAATTTGTTAATTAAAAAATAATCTCAAGGAAAAAATGCAAAGAAGCCTATAATCAAATAATTCTACATGAGGTAGCTTACGGTCAACACAGCTATGAATAGTATAGATAATTATGGATATGCTTCAGCAATTGTAAAATACGGAGCACTTAAGGAAATATCTGTCATTGGCCAGGATATGCATCTTATACACATAGAAGAATCAACATAGCATGACAGTGTTCAAAAAATATCTAGAAGATCATAGATGCAAACTGTAGAGTTAAAGCAAAAACAATACAAAATTGTTCCACTTTCACCAATATCATTTAGCTAGATTAAAAAGCTTGGAGTGACAAATGAGTTTATAAAAGAATAGCCTTCAGGTGAAATTAATATAGCTTATAAGCCTAAAGGAAAAGGTGCACAAACAAATCCAATGACCAAAAACTAGAGCTTACCAAAGCTAGAGCATATTGCACTAAGTAGTTGTTATTCGCAGCTCCTTCAGGCTGCAATACCAAATGCAAAGTGATTTTATGTTATGCAAAGAGAAGAAAATGACAGAAATCGAGATATTTTCACATCTAAGACATGTTAGCCTAGAGTTAAGAGACAATTACCCGACATCCAACAAGTCGGTATAGTAACTGCTGCAAAGCTGGCAACTGCTCTAACAAATCCTGAGACTCTAATTCTCTGGTTCTACTGTGTCCCTGACAAAATAGAATCAGTTGAAGCAGTGATTAGTGAGCCAGAATTGATTCTGAAATTTCATATGTGTTATCCTCAAAACTAATCAGTTGTGGTTCCAAAAATGAGACTTAATGTTTCAGACCTTTTCAGGACCTGGGCCTTGTTTGGACAAACGCTCGGCTTCAACATCATACTTCAAGATCCTGAAGCATTCCAATCTTTCCTCCAAAAACAGTCCATATGTACGAACCCATGCAGAACAGTCCCAAGCTGGACAGGACTCAATATTAGTACATGGGGAAATCAAAAGGTAATAAGCAGTTCAGAAGGAATTTCGTATCAAATGAAGAAATACTAAGTACTAACCAATTGGGCTGGAGTCGTCCTTGAAGTTTGAGAGCTGCAGAATCCGACCCCTTTGTGTAAAATTAAGAAGCTCTTCTCGAAATGTAGGATCACCCTCCCTAAGAAGTCTATGAATCACTACAAGTGTCTTCAATGCAACCTGTATATTACAAAATGGCATACAAAAATAAACTGCCTGCTCATGAAATTCCGAAAGATTTCTGTTCTTGTTTTTTGTAAGTGTAGGAGCATTTAATTTTGCTAATCATACAGGAATATTCGCACAATCATTACACATGGCTATGAGAAGACAGCATACTGAAATTAAGTAATGGACTTGACAGCAGGCAGCAAAATGGAGGAATAATGGGTATGCCACATCTTTTGAGAAATTACGACCAGTCTAGGTTACAATGGAACTATGGAAGTGATATATTGCCAACATAATACAGCGATTGCAACTTCCTACCAAACTTGCACCAAACGAACCAAAGTCCATAATGGATTGAAATAACCAATCATCGAAAGCAGCATCAACGAAGATCATAAACACGACACGAAAAACAGAATTCCCAAGCGAGCGCAGGACTTACAATCCAGTTGCGGGTCTTGGCAAGACGGCGGGAGAGCGCATGGATGCAGTAGGCGACGTCTGCCCGGGGCCTAGCAATGGACGTCGCAGCGAAAATCTCTGCAACACCACCACACACACCAATGACCCATCAACCAAAAAAGCGCGCACCCCCTACACCCTCCCCAATCAGCCTCGCACTTAGACGCACGATCTAACTATAAACCCCAGAAACACTAAATTAGGGGGGGAAAAAACTTCAACGCGCGGAAATATAGGGTATAAGAGGAAGGAATCAACGCACTGCGCAGGTGGCGCTCCTTGGGCGGGCACTCCACGTGGTTAGTTGCCTTCACGATCGCCACATCCAGATCCTACAAAAGCACACAGCCGACAAAATTCCCATCAGAACCACGCAGATCCAAGCCTCCGCACGCGGGTACCAACTCGCTTAGTTGCGATAAAAACTAGGGTTTGGGTGAATTTGACCAAACTTGAGTAAAAAAAATAATTCCGGGGAAATCGGGGGAAGAACACGCGGGAGTTGCGGATCCGGACCTTGAAGTCGGAGTTGAGGTTCGCAAGGCTAACGGTGGTGGTGTCCTTGATGGCGCCGTACGCCTTGCGCCAGCTCTGCATCGCCGCCATTCCTGCGCGGCCGCCACTTCTCCTCGCTTCCGCTGTTTTGGGGCGCTATGATTCCGTTTTTTTTTCTTGTTGTTGTTTTCTTTGTGTGTGTAATAATAAACAAGTTCGAGGTGCTTTTCAGATCATTCGAGTGTTCGACGACCTCTCTCGTGGTTTTACGACCGGGGAAGGTTGCGACTTTGAAACATTCGAGTCAACCGACTCATGCTCCCGTTTTGCATGGAACCCCTCTAAACTAGTAAACTTGTGTTTATCTCACTGCCTGATTAAACGTTGCGTTCTCGAAGGGTTCGCTTCCTCTAGCACGCTGGGCTCATGCATGGACGACCATGCTTTGCTCCCTCCTAATTGTTTTACGACGGACTGCAGCCGTTGTATGCACAGTTGGGTCAAGAAGGATTGTTCGGATCTTTTGATAATATTGTAGCAAAATACTATAGTAATAAACTGTTGAGCAATCGGACTATTTAATCGCTCGGTCGCATGATCCTAACTTATAATAAGAACTACTTAAGTTATGGTCTTTATAGAGACTACATAGAAACCCTTTCCACTCTTGATATATTAGCATTAGCAGTATACTGGCGTCCGAAAGAAGTTCTAGTTTTCCTACTGGTCTCACAACCGAGGCTCATTTGGAATGCACGAATTTCAATAGAAAACAACCCAATTCATACGTATAATACTAGTATTAAAGCCCGAAGTTTTCCTGGTTGCTCGGCGCCTCCACGTCGCTTTTGGTACAAATGTAATTACAAAAATAACCATTTTTCTAAATATGAAAGTACTAATAGGTTACACATATCACTTATCGCATCTATATAACACGTTAGGAGGCCGTGGCCATAGTAGGCCATCGACTATAGCAAGATAGTATGTCGAGCTAAGACAGTGCAGCAGAAACCTATTGTGCTCAGACACCACAACAGATCCTACTACTCTACCACGGTATATGTGCTGCACTTGCTACCAAGCTGCTGCGCTCATGATGCCAGGCACCTGGTTGGCTATGGTTCTAAGCCATTATCATGGTATAATAAAACTATTTCTATAATTATATTCACCGGGGTCTAAATTTAGAGAGAAAATGAATCAATAAAATAAACAAACAAAAGTATGCGCAGCTTCTCTGCCTTTCGGATCCAATCTTCGTGCTTCTTGCAGTTGCCGAAACTACGCCCTTCGATGCACAAACAGAACCGACACCGCCCCCGAGGAGAGCTCGCTGGCTGGACACGTCCTACCACGCTGGTCCACGCAACCAAACACACGTCTTCAACTCTCGTAAAAGACGATAACGAATACGTCTGAAAAGAATGTCTCACTAAAACTTCTAACCATGTTTGCAAGAAAGCGATTGTTCATCGATAATAACTGTCACCAACTGTATCGATCTCAATTGTGTTATTTAGTTTAGAAACAGAAAGCTTTTCGGATGAAAAATGCAAAAGGCAATGAACAGTCCGAAGGTGAATTATTGGCTACCAGCGTTGGCATATATATATATATATAACATATATTATAGCGGTGAGGTTTGCCGACCTCCCAGGGGCCCACGTGTCGGCCCCACGGCGAAGCCCCTTGAAAATCCGGATATCGCATTTAGGTCCTTTTAGAAAAAATGAAAATCACGTTTAGGTCCTTTCGCCGGTTTTTTAATAAAATAGACCCGAAAAAATATCAAAATTACGTTTAGGTCCGTCGCGGTTTACATTTAGGTCCTCTTGGTGCTTTTTAGCGAAACGGACCCGAAAAAAATACTTTATGTCCCTCTACAGTTAAAAAAACCAGATTCGTCAAAGGTTTATAGCAATCCATGGATTCGCCTCTAGTTATTTTTTAGCGAAATGGATCCTAAAAAAAAGATTACTTTTTCCCCATCTACAGTAAAAAAGCATAGATTCGTCGCAGATTTATAGCAACCCATGGATTGGCCGACGGGTCGTAACCGTGGTTTTCTAAAAAAAAATGTAGATTCATTGATGGTTTATAGCAGCACATAGATTCATCGACGGGTCCTAACGACCTATTTTTTAAAACAAATATGAAAACCGAAAATACGACCAAATTTACCGAAATACGTAAAAAAACAACCACAGTTTTCTAGAAAAAACACAGATTCGTCGAAGGTTTATAGTAGTTCATGGATTCACCGACGAGTCGTAACCGCGGTTTTCTAAAAAAAACGTAAATTCATCGAAAGTTTATAGCAGCCCATAGATTCGCCGACGTGTCTTATCAACTCATTTTTTTAAAAAAAATGCGAAAATAGAAAATATGACAAAAATTTTAAATTTTTCACGTTGTATCGTCATGCGCATCGCAGCGTAGCGCGTTATTCTAGCTAAACGCGGTTTTCTAAAAAAATACAGATTCGTCAAAATTCTATAACGGCCCACATGTTAGTCAACGGGTCCTAACGCAAAAAATAAAAATACAAACAAAATTACATTTATATTCTTCTGTGGTTTTTACCCAAAAACAAAAAACACTGATTCACCGACGATTTAAAGTGGTTCATAGATTCGCCGACAGGTCCTAGCGACCCTTTGTTTAAGAAAGTAAGAAGATCGGAATTACGCAAAAAAACAAAAATACGTTTGTTTTTTCCCAAAAATAGGAATCGCAGATTTGCGAACCGTTTATAACAGTCCGCAGATTCACCGATGGGTGCTAGCGACTTATTTTTTAAAAAAGAAACACAATAAACTGGAATTACGCAAAAAAACCAAAAATATATTTAGGCTCCTCTATGTTTTTCTCTAAAATAACACCAATTCACTGACAACTCTAACAATCCAACGATTCGTCGATAGTTTCTAACAACCTATTTTTAAAATAAAATTAGAAAATTGAAATTATGCGGGAATTATGCAAAAGAAAAACCAAGAATACGTTTAGATTTCTCTGCATTTTCCTTTAAAAAAATAGATTCACTAACGGCTCCTAATAATCCAAAGATTTGCCAACAGCTTTTTGACAGACCGTTTTTTTAAAAAAAAACCGAGATTACCTATTTTTTTATAGAGATATCCGTCGAACAAAATTTCGCGCGAAGCAGCATCGCGACCGGATTTCCCAAATTTCGCACGGCACGTAATGCATGCTACGAAATTTCGCACGACGTGGCGTAGCGCGTGGCACTGGCTAGTATATATTATAGTGTGTGGGATTGCCGGCTAACCAGGGAGGCCACGTGTCAGCGCTCGCGATTAGGCTCTCCGGAAAATTGGAAATCGCGTTTAGGTCCTTTTAGCTGTTTTTTAATAAAATAGATCCGAAAAAATCAAAATTACGTTTAGGTCCCTCCGCGGTTTACATTTAGATCCTCCACGTGGTTTTTAGTAGAACGGACTCTGGGAAAAACTTTAGGCCCCTCTAGGTAAAAAAAACACAAATTCGTCGAAACTTTATAGCAACCCGTTGATTTGTCAACAAGTCATAACCGCGGTTTTCTCAACAAAAAAAACACACAGATTTGTCGAAAATTTATAGCAGCCCATAAATTCGCCGGTGGGTCCAAATGACCCTTTTTTATAACAAATACGAAAACCGAAAATACAACCGAATTTCCCGAATTGCGTAAAAAAATAGCCGCGATTTTCTAAAAAAACACAGATTCGTCAAAGGATTATAATAGCCCATAGATTCACCGACGGGTCCGAACTGTGGTTTTGAAAAAAAAATACAGATTCATCGAAGATTTATAACAGCTCATAGATTCACCGACGGGTCCTACCGACCTATTTTTTAAAAAATACGAAAACCGAAAAAACGACCAAATTTATCAAATTTTTCACGTTACATCGTCGTGCGCGACGCAGCGTAGCGCGTTATTCTGGCTAGTTCCTTCTAATGCCGCCTGGGCTAGCCGGATGGAGGCGCTGCCCGCGTGTCCCTCTCCGGTTTTTTTGCGAAAAAGTCCTTCTGTTTCTCCAAATTACGGATAGGTCCCTTGAAATTACGGATCGGTCCTCCGCGATTTTTTGTGAGAGGAAGATTTTTTTTTTTCGCATTCGGGTCCCTCGCGCGGTACTTTACGGAAAAGACCCCCCCTAAATTCAAATCGCGTATATGCCCTTTTCTAATTTTTCAGGATAGCGGATAGGTCCAAAAACGTAACAAATAGGTCCTCGCTCCTTACGTCTAGGTCCTTTCTCCGTTTTTCGCGGAAAAAATGTTTTCGCCACCAGAAATATGTGTGCATCTCTAAGAAGGCTGTCATCACGCCAGGTCCTTTCTTTGTTTTAGCCGGAAAAAATGTTTTCGTCACCAGAAATATGTGTGCAACTCAAAAAAAATTGTCGTCACTAATAATTCTTCGCTCTTTTCCCTCTAGACTATTTTCCCACCTCGTTTTCCCACCTCGGTCTCCGATATTTCCCAGATAATTCGTCGAAAGAGATATTTCTACAGCTCTAGCTCTTTATTTTTTTCCCCCGTAGCTCGGTTTCTGCTGTTTTTCGGTGTGAGAAATATGTGGAAAATCGCGTTTGCGCGTTTCGTCGATTTTTTCCCTACGCCCACACAACACGGCGTGCAGTCGCACGCTACTCTCTATTTTTTCCCCCGTAACTCAGTTTCTGCTGTTTTCCGGAGTGAGAAATATGTTGAAAATCGTGTTTACGTCCTTTCGTCGATTTTTTCACACGCCCACACAGCACGGCGTGCAATAGCACGCTACCCTGCCTAGTATGATCATCAGTCCATGCTACATAATGACAAATGATGAGAACAAGATTTGAAGCCCATTATTATCTTCCAGTTACGTGATCATTACTTGGTACCAAATTCAGGTTTTTCTAAAAAAATTGATCCGAGCTCTCACATTTATTAAAGAAAGAGAATAATAGCTGGACTATAAGTGCACACACCCACATATGTACACACGCCCACACACACACCTACGCACTTGTATGGCTGTATCCAACTCTTGTGAGCGCTCATGTTGAGCTAGCCTGAACCGCGACAGGCTGAGACGCGCACCTGGAGCTCAGCCAACTTAGCTCACCTAAATTCAGGTTTATAAGCAGCCATGAGTTCATGATTGTTGCTAACCCAATGCTGATTTTTGTTCCACAACGATTGTCTACCTAAACTATCTTTAGATACGTTTGGCTATTAATGCGTGATTTCATTGTGCTGAGCTTATTCTTTTGAGCTAGATTCCCATTTTCCAGAGCTATTATATAGCCTAAAGTTCGTTCAAAGTTAAATACCTGCAAAACACACGACAAAGTAAGAGAAATCAAGCAAACAACACAAATAGAAATGACTTTGGGGCTATTTGGGACAACTCCAGCTCCACCAAAATCTGTGGAGTTGGTGGAGCAGGGTATTTCTAGCTTCATAAATTCATGGAGCTGGAGTTGTGGGTACATTAAAAGTGTTTAAGTAGATCATCTTGTTTACATTTTAGACTAAAAATATAAATTTAATTCACTTTATTTTAGACTATAAGTTTCAGATCTGAGCTGGAGCTGAGAGTTGGAGCTCTTCCAAACAGGGCCTTTATATACTAGGAAAAAACGAAAGTCAAAAACCAATACTATGTGTCTATGTTATAATTAAATTAAGAGAGATGTTTCCATATTTTTTCTTTTGATAGTTGCACAAATATTAAAGTATGAATGAATAGTAGATAGTGATTACTTACCTCCTCGCTTACTTCAAGATTTATGCAACTTGTATTGGAAGGGGATGCATTGAAGCACTACTCTTAAATTAATTATACTGAGATATAAATCGGACTCCTGGTCTCGATTGTTGAGTTATATCTTGACCCTTGGTTTTTGTGGATGATTTTTGAAACTACCACCGAGAAGTTATAAGTATAAATATAACACCACGTTGTAGAAGAGAATCAATCTAACAATAATAAAGAGAATATACTTGATCTCCCTATATTCGATGTTCATCTATTGTGATCGTTCTTCGCGTATTCTTGATTGGCTGGAATTGATTTGCTGTAATTGTCATCGTTTTACAATACGTTAATCCAATTTTTAGTGGGTTTGAATTAACCCAACTGGTATGCATTGCCATGTCATGGACCATGTCCAGCCGTCCAGTAGCCCATTCCAAGATTATAGAGGGACCCTGCGCTCCTTCTGGCTGTGAATTGGGCAGCACTGTCGGTTTCCACGCTACACTTGCGGGCTTTCAGCACTATCTTCTATGCACCCTAAGGGCTGTTTGGCACCTATGCTATGAATTTCATAGGAAACAATTCCCGTAAAATGGCGCACAAGAGACCTAAACGCGATTTAGAAAAAAATATTTTCCCCTCACAAAATATCGCGAAGGACCTATTCGTAATTTATAAAAGGATCAAAATACGAAAAAAAAATTTGAGCCCGCCTCACAAAATATCGCGAAGGACCTATTCGTAATTTATAAAAGGATCAAAACATGAAAAAAAATTTTGAGCCCGGCCGGCGGCTCGCCTTTCCTAGCTCGGCTCGAACGCTCCAGAGGGCGCGAAGTCTTCGAAGCGCGAAGTCTTCGAAGAATAGGAAAGGTATATTCTGCTCTCACAGAATGGAGAAATATTATATTCCCAGGTTATGGCCTATACTCTTCGGTATGCTCCACTCTTTGGAACTTTTGTTCTGGTTGTGGGTACTGACAAAGTTGCAAATTATCATACAATTTCAATATGGTTCACCAGTAGCTAGATAAGATAATGATATTTCATATACTCCTAGGCTGCTATTAGTTAGCACTCTAGGAAACATTGAAGGTTTCAAATTTCGTTTTTGGACCACACCTCGGGACAGCCAAAATCCACAATTTCGATGAGATTTCAGAATTTCGCCCGAAATCCGACCGAAACTCAGAAACTAAATTTGAAATATGGCAATTTCATGGGCAGCAAAACCAAAATTTCGGTAATTTTGAAACCCATGTGTGTCGGTGTATTCCACCTGACAGGCCCGGAGTCTACAGACCGGATTTGGTTCGGAAGGAGGGCGTCTTTGCGGCTGGTTAACCCTAGAGGGTGAAAACCCTAGAGACCCCCACGCGAAGGATTCCGACGTCTATGAACTGGGAATGACACAAAGATTTTACCCAGTTTCAGGCCCCCTTTGCCGTGGGTAATAGCCTTACTTCCTGCTAGCTTGTTTGTAGAGTGTTTTTGAACTAGTGCAGTACAGAGTCTTTGGGTTACAAGTTCTTGCCTAGACTCTACTGCGAAACTCTTGGTTGCTCGACTCGTCGTCCCCCTTTCCCATGCACCAGAAGGCCCTTATATAGGCCGAGCTAACAAGAGTAGGTAAAAGGGGGGTCATCATGCTGATCCTTATGCATTTATTACTCCTTCCTCTGCTGTCCCGTTCCTCCAGCCTCATTAAATGCCGACGCATGGCTTCGCCCGGTCCGCCCGGGATGTGACCCCTTTTTGTCGGGTTGGTGAGAGGCGTCAGAGGAATGTGCTTGTAGCAGAAATCCTCGTAGTTGATAGATCTGACACCGCAGGCCTGCCGCCCAGAACGGTACGATAGGGGAAGGAGACTTCAAGGCGAAGCTACCTCGCACCACCTTTTCGTCTTGCGGCGGGGCGAGCAAGGCGTGCTTCGCCCACTGCTTTCGGGCGCCACGCGACCGGCCACCGGCGAAGCAGTGGTGTGCCGCCCACCGCCGCCGAGCACCACGTGGACCGACCGGCCGGGCGGCGAGGCGTGCTCGCCCACACCGCCGCCGGGCGCCACGGGGCCGTCCACGTTGATCGCTTTGTTGATCATTTTTGTGCGGCGAGAGGTACCCAAATAGCAGAGTGTTGACAATATGAAATGGTCTCCCGAAACTAGAAAAAAAATAGGAAAAATATTAAAAAAACATGCAAACATTTATCTACACTTGCTATCTGTTTTAATGCAAAATACTAAGTATTTGCACATAAAAGACCATAAATTTAGAAAATTCAACTGATTTTTGGATTCTAACACTTAAATTTGGCAACAATCATATATATATTGTAATCACAAACGATAAACATGAAATAAAATTGACACGCATGATATTCACATTCACCAACATCGTACCGTCGCGTCAATCCCATTGCATGACAATTCATAAACACTTTTGAAATCATGTTACATTACATCACGGCCAGACTTGTGATCATCTCGGTCAAAAAAACCGAAATCTTACCGAAATGTACCAAATCACTGTAGTAATTTGAAATTTTTCAATTTTTTTAATCCTGCTGAGACTTGGAATCTCGGCCCCGGTCGAAATCTGAAATTTCAGCCAAAATTTCTAATATCTCAGCAAGATTTTGAACCATATAAACATTACAAGGGCACCTTTTGAGACGGTTGACACCCTGTCAACACCAAATACATACAGATTCCTTCTGCTCGTTCTTCATTCCTCATGCTTTGGCTAAAGTCCCTTTCCAGACCCACCAAAGCTTCTATCTCATTATTGTTTGGTTTCGTAGCCACACCACTGTCTTAATATATCAGTATGTTCAGGGGCGGAGCCAGAATTTTGGGTTAAGGGGGATCACGTGGATCATCAAAAAATTATCATAGCATTCATAAAAAAATATCATATTAATATCGATGCATTTAAATTTAAATATAGCATAACCACATACCCACATAAGTAAAATATGACATATTTTTTAGAATAAGAAACTTACATCTCTATTAACTCAAATTTAGTTCTACAAATACCTAGAAAATCATATAAGTTAATAAGTTCATCTGAACTAATTTTCGCTGCTAGTTCTTTTTCAATGTAAACTATCATGTAGTGTCAAAGAAAGTCATCTCCTATTTTATTTCGAAGGCGGGTCTTGACAAGTTTCATAGCTGAAAATGCTCGCTCTGTGGTTGCTATTGGCACCGGAAGAGTTATGAACATTCGTAACAGCCTATTAGTCATTAAATAATGAGAAATTTTACCTGTTTTATATAATCCATTTGTTAAATTAGAAAGAGATATCAAGTATTACATACATCAAGTTGAGAAAAATAGAAACTTTACCTATTTTATATAGTTCACTTGTCAAATCAGCAAGAGTAGCCAAGTATTACAGCTCCGGATGATTGCATGCATCAAGTTGAAAGAGTGGTAATTGACTCTCTAATCGAGCTCGTTGAACTTATTTACTATTTAGTGTTTACTAATGCTGGACCTTTATTTACTTTTTAGTGTTTACTAATGTTAACTAATTACTACTAATTACTAAATTTTATTTTCGTTAGGGGGCCCCCTCTCCGCCCCTGAGTATGTTATTATAGCCTTTCCGATCGACAATTTGTACTCACCAGCGGTAGAAAGTAGGATACACCGTTACTGTTGTTACAGAGCGACCTTTTTTACAGAAAAAGATGGGCAATGAACAGAGCCTCGCCTGGCTACTCCTCCCTCGGTATCCACTGGTTCCACCAGAGAAAGAGATCCAATATAATAGTAGTAACAACTGTAACTTTAACGATTATATATTGACCATTAGATAAAAAATAATGGTATGGACCTTCCTAAAATGCGGACTGCTGAAAAATGCTTAAATTGTAGTCCAGTTAAAACTGCATAGTAACTCTGTCCCTCCACCAGAGGCTTTTGCGCTGGCTGTTAAACTCATGCATGCTCTCCTTGATTGTTCTCACAATCTTTCTCTGCACACACAGCAAGGACGCAAGCACGTTCCGCTGAGGCGCTGCCTTTCTTTGGTTTGATTTCCTGTACAAATAAATTAAAAGATAACACAAGCGGTCAGTGTTCTAATAACAAATCGTATGTTTATCCCACTGTCCCTCAGGTTTTCTGAAAACCGAAACGAACTGTTTGACGGCAAACTGTTCCAACAACTCCAATTTTTAATGACGGATAGTCCGATATGTTCTTGCCATGCTGTCATGCATACCCTAAGCTCTTGTAGCTGTGCTTCTGTAAAGCCCCCTTCTGTTTCCGTTCCTGATCTTGCCATGAGGCCGACGACCCATCGAGCTGCTTCGCTGTAGTCCTTCTGGGTTGCACGAAACAGTTGCAGACTCAGGTTCTACATGGCAGAGAGGCCAAGAAGACTTTTCACGGTTGAGGTATGGATGCGCCAATGAAGCCCTCTGTCGTGCTTTGTACCAGACCATCGACGTGAGAAGCTCCCGTCCAATACTACCATCTAAATCCAATATGTCAAAGCCCCTCCAAAGCTCTAGGGTAGCTCGTGGTTCTACCAAATTCCTCCGAGCTTTGAGGGTATGTACAGTGGTATATGTCAGCTGTCTGTAAAACTATACCACATAAGATTTTAGGTGATGTGGAGAAGAGAGAAGGATGAGAGAAAAAACTATTGTCTACTATTTAACAGACAGTCTTATAGACAGCTTTCTATTTTATGTGCCAGTGCATAGATAGTCTGTTAATCGAATAAGAGACCATTATAAATAACTATATAGACGATCCATTGTATGAGTTATTTCTAGTGCTGTCTATAGATAATATGGAGATATATTACAGACAGCTACCATCTATATCACTATACATACTCTAAGTCGTAGTTGCATCTCTTCAGTTGGCGGTTAAACTGTATGAGGCTACTGTCAGTTGTCCCAATGCTGGAAATGCCTACAAAAGGGGGGTGTATTACAGAGCATCAACAACTACAAGTTTTTTGTATATATAAAAAATTTCTGTAGAAACAAAGATGCAGTCATGCTGTGTTTTGAACGAAAAAATAAATAAAAATTACTTAGCACAATACCTTCCCAACAAACTTTTGTGTTGAAATGACATGCAACACCATAGAATAATCCTGGATTGAAAATGGTGGCAGTTCACACATTTTACATTTGGTGTCCTTGACATGTATGGAGGGTGCCGACTGCAGCAAAGTGTAGAGATACAGCTGAAAGTAGAACATGTTTCGCATATGTACTATGAATACACATGCAGAATGTGCTAGCCAGGCTAGCAGAAGTAGAAAAGGAAGTCAAAGGAATAAAGGGCGGAAAACGCACTTTCAAGTAATATAGCATGGTACCATTATCTCAACTACCACGTTCTGTGGCATAGAGGCCAACACAAACTCAAGCACTCAACTACGGTATCACATGTTAATATACTGGTCCTAGTCCTAATGACCAGATGGGATCTTTCAAGTCAGTAACACAGCAGTCACTGCAAGCTTACAGCTAGAAACAAGAAGATGTTTCGACCAGTGTTGTAAATAAAGGCCGTGAAGGCCTTATAAATGGCCGTTAAAACGGTAAAAGTCTCTTGCACATTACGTTTATAGACATTTCAAGATTTGGCTATTTTATCAGGCCGTTTATTCGGTTGAATAGCCGTTAACGTTTAACAGACTTATTGTATCGGTTCGTTTATTTGGGTAAAGTTGCAAGATTGCTATATGAAATAGAACACTATGACATATATGAGATGAATGCTAGTTTTGCTTTTTATTATCACTTGAGTTGTTCATTTATTCAATTATAATTCTTTAATTACATTCACATCATGTTATCTTTTTTCTTCGTATCACCACTATGGACAATTATTGATAGCCTGATAGTTTAATTCTACATGCACGAAAGAAGATAAATTATATGCTTATTTTATTACTACAAACACATGTATATATTTCTCTGAATTTTAAATAGTAAAATCGTTTATAAGGACACTTACCATATAAACAATAAAAGGTGGGGTGACCGTTCGTTTACCATTTACCATTATTTAGAACATTGGTTTTGACAAGACATGGACAGGGTAGAAGAACCTATCCAAATAAAAGTATAGCATAAAAGGGAGATTAGTATTATGGCATTCAAACCAAGAATAAGAAGCTTCACTGTGTGTTTGGAGAGCTTGTTTCAGGGAAAAAATTATCTTTGGAGAGTGGAAGCCTAGAAGGACAGTTGGAGAACTTGTAGTGCGACTAAAAGTTTGTAGTTCCATAGTTGTCTGCTCTAGACATTTACATGCGCTCCACCTATATTGCAACATAGCTTGATATACTACTTGATGCATAAAGGTATCTCCCTCTGGGTTTATTAAAACGAAAGGACATGAACCTGGTAAACACATAAATACAATTTCCTGTAATCACATACCATCTGTAAGAATATGAACCCCAAGCTATATATGTCAAATATGTCAGGAAGGTTCAGCTGTCAATGAAAAAATTGCTGCATCAGCTCAATATATCATCTTGATTGGAACAATAATCTTAGAGAACTGACACAAAAGAAAACAGTTTTGTCAATAATTTAAAGAATACCTGCCACAGGACTGGAGATAAAGCAGTTGCGACTGGAGCAGAGGGAACAGATGGTGTTTGCGTGCTCATGATATATTGCTCTGGAGCAGCACACCTGCAAAGCATTGATAAAGCTTCGACCAAATCCCAGTGATACTATATTTTATTCGATTATAGCCTAAACTTCAGGTAACAGTTATCTTGGATTTTTTTTATTACCAGCAGTGCAGTTCCTAATCATGAAGGTAGATCTGGGTACCTTGGATCCAAAAGGAACTCCTTAGGAATATAATTGATGCCTACTCCTAAGTCAGCTGCTGCTCCAAGATCAATAATTTTAAAGGTACAAGATCCTGTCAGTCAACAAAAATTGAAAAGATTAGTATAAAAATTTTAGCACGAGATTGAAAACAATATTTTTTGGTTATTACCTTCTGAAAATATCAAATTTTGGGGTTTTATATCTCTGTGAACAATCCCTGTCAAATGAAGTCCATCAAGAGCAAATAAGAGTTGTCTCATCACCGTTTGAATATTCTCTCTCACTATTCTGTTTGGCAAATCTTGAACATCTGCAAGAATCTTTGTCTCAGCCTGATTAACCGCAAACAAAATTGAGCTGTCAAGTGTTAACTAATGAGGTATTGAAACCTGTCTGGATGTTCTAACTGATTGCAATCGTCTATTTCGACATGCACTCTAGTAAGGCAAGTTCATCATAAGCTAGAGCTAATGACCACTAATAAGCAGGAACGTTCCAGATTAGGTCAGTAAGGCAGTACATTTCTTTCTTTTTTTTTTTGAATTAAAGGCACACAGGGGAAGCCCCTGCCCGGCAATATAGTACGAAAATAAAAAGCAGAATACAGAGGAGGGAGGCTGGAGAGATTCCAGCCAAGGGAAAGGAGGAAAACAAACCTGTTCGAGAGAAAACAGAAGAAAACTAATCTAACCTAGAACCCCAAGCCATTAAGGAATTTGAATGGGGAGAATTACACCTAAAAGATTGCAAATGAATTTCATTGAGAAACCAGATCTTCCAAACATGAAAGCTGGCAGGCTTGTTTCTAAAAATGCAGTCATTGCGCAATTTCCAAATACCCCAAGAGACAATCATGAAAACATCCATGAAGGAGGGGCCATCATTAGCCGGTGAGCCTCGGTGATTCTCTGAAAGAATGCCATCTCATGATCCTGGATATGTTTAAAGCATTCCAAAGAATTGGTACTAAAAGGGCGTAAGAAGAAGAGGTGATCTCGGGTTTCTTCAAGATTCCGTCACAAAGAACGCAATTGAAGTTGTTTCCGGTATGTGGCAGTTCTTCCTTTTGAGTAAATTCTTTGTGTTGAGACGATCCAAGCACATTAGCCAGAAAAACCTTAATCTTGGAGGAGCATTTGGCTTTCCAAATCCACAGAATAGGCATTGAACAGATAGATTACCAAGGCCAATTTATAAAATTTGTCAGGGCATAGTCGTTAGAATTCCAATTGTAGCTCCAAGAGTCCATTTCACCAAGAACTAAACAAATATTGGAGGTAACATTAAACATGTCAAGAAGCTCATTAAAGGCTTGATCCGATAAAGGCAAATGGAAATGACGAAATCCCCGGTAATTAAAGAAGGAGGCAACACCGATGAAATCATCCTTAGCAAATGAGGATAAGTGCTTTGTACTTGGAACGATATGAAATCCATTCCGGACATCATCCTAGAATAGGACGGTGTCTCCCTTTCCGATGGAGCAGGAAGCAATACCCTTGTAATGATCAAGAAGAGATAAGATATCCTTCCACCAAAAGGACCCCTTCCTAGAAGAAGCTAAGGGGATGCGGTTGGAGTAATGAGAAGACCAAACCAGATTAACCTGGGAATATCCTTTTTGTTAAAAAACTTGTGAAGAAATTTAAGCATAAGGGAGATATTATGCTGTCTCAGATTAATAACTCCCAAGCCACCTTTGTCTTTAGGCCTGCAGACCTTTTCCCACTTAACCAAAGATTTACTCCTCCCATTGATCTCATTTTTGCCCCATAGACAAATCTTCTCGATCTTATCAATTACATTGATGATGGCCGATGGGATTCTCAAAGTACACATGGTGAAAGTAGAAATAGATGAAATAACAGAGTTAAGAAGTCAAGCCCGCCACCATAAGAAAGGAGCGAAGAGAAGGAAGCAGTTCTTTTGTTAATTCTATTCACTGTGTTTTCAAAGTGCTTAATATGAGGTCTAGTGCAACCCATAGGCAAGCCCAAGTAGGTGAAAGGAAAGACTCCTTCTTACAACCAAAAGTATTAGCCAGAGGTCAAGCTCGCTATCTAGAATGTTGATCTAAGCATTCCAGATTTGTGTAATTGATTTTGAGACCAGAGTAAAAGCGAAGGATTGCAGAAACATTTGAGCCCGAAAAGCTCCTTCCGAGAACCTTTAATGAATATAATGGTGTCATCCGCATATTGAATCACCGGGAAATCCAATTAGGGCCCAGTCCAAAGGAAGAGAAATGATTCCCATATGCAAAGCTCTATTAAGAATATGCCGGAGCAAGTCACCGCCACCGCAAATAGAAGAGGGAAATGGGGTCACCTTGTCCGACACCTCTTTTACATTTGAAGACCTTTCAGAACGCCATTGAGAAGAATAGCGGTGGAGGCGAATCAAGGATTTGAGTAATCCAAAAGAGCCACTTTTGAGGAAAGCCAAAAGCCCGAAACATACCGATAATGGCGTTGTGCTCAATAGTGTCAAAAGCTTTGGCAAAATCCACTTGATAATAACTATTTTTTCTTTGGAGGTTTGGCAAAGATGAATATATTCAAAGGTCCAGCCAAACAATCTTGAATGGATCTTCCTTTAATAAAACCATATTGGTTTTTATGAACAATAGAATTGATTACGAATTAAGTCTTGAAGCGAAGCTTGGTGATAACTTTGACACTCAAAGTTAAGTAAGGAAATGGGTCTCAGAATCACTAGGGATTCAGAGTTGCTTGTCTTGGGAATAAGAGCAATGTAAGATTGATTGATAGTAGGGAGAGAAGCAAGCCCTTCTTGGAAGTCCGAGCACAATTTATAGAAGTCTTCCTTGATAATGTGCCAACACCTCTTGTAAAAATGACCATTGAAGCCATCAGGGCCAGGGGCACTGTCAGAATGGAAAAAGGTCACAACATTATCAATCTCTTGCTTAGAGAAGGAAGCGGCAATCCAGTCTAAACCTTCCACTTGCTGAACAAGATTCTGTAAGTCAAATATCATGAGAGGACTTTCAGTGATGCCCATCCTTGCAAAGAAGGTGTTGAAGAGCAAATTTGCTTTAGCCTTATGATCATACAGAATGTCCCCGCTACTAGAGGTTAAAGATGTAATGAGGTTATGGTTGAAGCGTTCTGTGGCCTTAGTATGGAAAAATTTGGTGTTCTCATCCCCCAACTGGATCCATCGAATGGTACACCGGTTTTTCCAATAAGTGTTCTGAGAGGCCAAGAGATTTGCTAAGTGACCTTTGAGAATTTTGCGGAAATTCCATTCTTGAGTGTGTAAAGGCCTGAACTCTTCCATTTTGTCAAGCACTTCAATGTAATCGTTGCAATTAGAAATCTGCCTTCTGATAAGAGACATGCTAATCTTCAGTTTCTGAAGCTGAGTCTGAAGGCAAACGAATTTATGTTTGATACTGTTGGCTGCACAGGAAGTCTGATTATTAGATTGAGACCAGGATGTTTCCACTAACTTGAGAAAATTAGCCCGCTCAAACCAGAGATTTTCAAATCTGAAAATGACCGCCTTTGGAATATCCGTACGGATTTGAGCAATACATGGAATGTGATCAGACATGGTTCTGGCCAGAGGAAGCCAAAGCGTACATTTCTGGACAAAGATATATGATCTCTGACCATCAAAGGGACAAAAACTGGTTAATTAGCCGCATCATTCTAGTGCAGCTCAGTAAGTTCACACAGTTCTAAACAAATCTAACTGAGGTCTCACCATCAAGTGGCTAGATTCAATTAATTGACAGCAGTTGATACAAACAAACAAATCGCATGATAAACCTAAGAAGAAGAACTGGTTAACTGAAGGCAATGCAAGCAAGCAAGTAGCTCGACCTACCTTAGACTATCGTTCAGGTCTGATGGTAGCACTCACATTGTATGGGAACTCCTTACTTTGCATGAGATCAAAAAGTGTGTGCACACCTTCGTAACACCAAATAAACCAATATTAATCAGCTCCCTTACCTTTAGCTTTGCTCTAGAAAGCAATATGTAATGTGAGTTATGACATCAACCAAATTCTAGCAAGCAAAACTAAGTCCATAAGAGGATGGAAAACATGCTGCAATATTAGCACTCAACTGATAGTATACGTCACAAAAGCCATAAAAAAAATGACAGCTGCTAGCACATGCCCTCCTGACATGCTCATTCATCCATATTTCCACCACGCCATACTATGTTGCCTTCTTCACAGCCACGTCACCGTGCTTCAAGATGAACCAGATTAGCCATTATTATGCACTGCCTAGCACATCCACCTGACAGAATTTTAAAACTTTTAGAGAAGGATTTTGAGGTAATGCTTAAGCTCTCCTAAAAATTTTGGATCATGATCATACTTGAGCGAATTTATAAAATTCTGACAATATTACTATCTCAATTATGTTCATTCTGTTTTTAATTTTTTTAAAGATAAAAAACAAAGTTCAATTCTTTTCAAAAATTTTATATATCATCCTAAACTACTGTGGATGGTACCATAAATTTTTCAAAGTATGATCAATCTGATACAATTTTATAAAAACATAAAAGTGTTTACTGAAATTATAAACCATCCTAAAAGTTCAGATTTTCAACTAATTTTTCATGGAGGATGACATTCTTAAGAGTTATTGGCCAAATCCAGTCAAAATATACAAGATTTCAATGAAATTTGTCAAAATCTTCAAAAAATACTATAGCATTTTTTATATTTTTTTATCCAGGCGGTATTTTGAATCTAGTCCCGGCCAAAATCCAAAATTTTGGATGAAATTTTCAAAATTTTCCCAGGATTTTGAACTATGGTGCCGTGGTGGTAGGTGTCTCCTGGCTGATCGGTAGGTGATGATCACGTTGGACTCAACTTGATCTAGGGCTTTGGAGTTGTACAGTTTTGTGCTAATAACGTATTGTAAAACGATGTTACCTGCTCTTGATCAACCACAACACATCAATAGAATAGCAAGAACAAACGAGGAGTAAACACGAGGTAGGGAGGCAAAATAGTTGTCTCTCTTTATTAAATTGATTCTCTTTGTATACAAGGGGCGCCATATTTATAGTGAAAGACAGTAAAAGATATATTCGGATTTGTTCACATAAAGATAAAGTCCAATCATATTTGGACAATTAGAATTCAGAGTTCATCCATATCTCAATATTTTTTTCCCCTTAACGAAAGACGAGCTGAAATTCCCAAATAAGCGTTATATATCTCATTAGCCCCACATGTCAGAGACTGCAGAAGTGGAATTGATGGCTCGATTATGTTGTTTTTATTCGGGTGTATTTTTTATAACTTCTAGCATAGGACGAATTTGATCATGAAATTTTATATGTAGATGGGGTAAGATGAGATGTACATCCATGATTTTTTTCATAATTTTTTGAAACTTTTCTTAATTGGATTGCACGGTGATTGCACGGGAAGCATGATTGCACAGCAGTCGTTCCCTTTTTATTCTGCTTATCAATTATACGTGTACTATGAAGCTGGGAGAAGCAGTGTGTCTGTGGCCCAGATTTTTTGTCACCTCTGTTAATTTAATTTTCGTGCATAAGAAAACAATACTGTGAGGTGATAATTTGTGGCTAAGGGAAGATAGACAAGGAGACGAGCATCATCTTCAGCGAGCTAGTGGTAGTGGCTACCATTAGCTCCCAGGTTAATTCGTAGGACGACTACCGGTCGAGTTTGCGCGGTGAAAAATATCTGAGGTGTAAATTAATCCTGTCACAGATCGCCACTGTACTTTCATCAAATGCACCATCTTCCATACGAATCAACAAGAAGAATACCTGTGATATGACTACAAATGTTTTGTGGTAGGTTTTTCTTTTGTTTTGAAAATCAGGCATCCTTTATTTGATTTGGTGTCCGAATGGATAAGTCGTGTTTTAGGCTGTCCCTGCTTCAGCTTTGTTTGTTTGGACTTTTTTACGTTAAACGCCTAAACAAATATATAGCTTTTTATCTAAACTCCTTTAAAAGCTATGAATCTCTATACTAACTAAACACCAAAAGTCATCATAGAGGGATTTTTTGGCTTATTAAGTATTGGTTTTAAACTAATACCACTAAAATTAAGATAAAATTATCCATCTCCAACACGTATAAAAACCGATAATTTTTAAACTATTTAAACCCAAAAGCTAACTTTAAACAACGAGGCAAAAAAAAATTAAACCTAAACAAACAGTACCTTCGTGTGCTTGACAGGGACTTTTCCATTGCCATATGCAAGGTGGGCCAAAATCAGGTGAACATGGCCCATTGGTCACGTTACCTAGCTGGCTCGTGGTAGTAACGGTCCAGTTCAGTTGGCCTTTAAACTAGGGTCCTACCAAAAAAAAAAAAAACCAGGGTCTTAATTTAGGCCGGGCAGTTCGATGAATGCATCACAAATTCGGCCAAAGTTGAGTATTTGTATTTGATCTATGCGTTATTAATATAAGTAAAAAATTAAGATAATAATAAAGAAGGAGATGGTCACCCAACACGAACCTCGGATTGATTTCAAGGAAATTGGGAGGTTAAGTAGCCTCCACACCTTGCCACAAGCACGCGCATGCACGAGACCCCTCGTTAGTGGTAACGGAACTAGAACTTTTTTCTTTTGGTTAGAATGAAATTTTTGTACACATGCAACTCTATAGCCTTATACGATAATTTCATAAGATCGTAAATTCAATATATATATATTTAAACTTTACTAAAAGTACAACACAAATGGTTATAAGGCCTTAAAAATCCTAAACAACTAAAATTAAAACCAATTCAATCAACAATTAATGTTTGTCTATTGAAGAGGTGAGCTTATAGTATTTTTAAAATTTTATCCCTAGTACCGCCCCTGCTCATTAGTCATATACAAATTAATTGAGTGAGCTCCAGGTTAAAGTAAACTCTCATGTGGGGATACACGCTCTAACCATTCTGTCGTAGCGTGTGCATTTAGTGTGCATGCGACTGGAACGTTCAATTTAATCAAATAGCAAATGCTACCCCTACCGGCGTTACCTCGTGATATAAACTAGTTTTTTTGCGTACCTCCTGCGTGCAGGTCGGTGGAATAATTTTTTTGTTGATCATCGGATCATGGAATGCAAGCATGCCAGAACATACATAGGCCCCATTTAGCGGAAAAATTAGTCCAGCGACACTCGATTCGTTGGCATTTAGGGATGTGTCTATAACATGTGGGTCTATCTGAGTCTATAACAGTGGGCCAGGATGTCATAAAGTGAATCACGAATTTTAAAGAGTGTCAGTGACGCCAATCTGCCCCCATTTAGCATACCGGGTCTCACCAGAAACCAGCTCTTGACTATGAGAACCAGGTGTTTCGAGAAGCTACTGATAGTAGAAGTTTGTCGTTTTGTAATCTGGTTTTTAGTTAAACTAGCTTAATGCATGTAAAAAATGCATGGAATACCCTAATTAAGTTGAAATGGTTAGTTTTTTATGAAGTATAATTAATGTCATTGGATTCAAAAACAAATTCACATAACTTAACAAGGAAATCCAACAAATTCATTGATGTGCTAGACAATATTACTCCATATTCATTTGTTAACTCAATTTGTTGATCAGCACAGTAGCATTTCAGTCCATTCGACAATGGCACGTAGGACCAATCAAATAGAAAACTCAGAACAAATACAAATTCTCAAGAATACCTGCTTTCACTGTTTCACATCAAGTTAAAGAAACAGAACATTACCAAGGTCTAGAACGAATTAGAGAAATTATTCCGCAATTATTCAATCTCACAATTAACAGATCTGAACACAGAGATTTCATGAATCATGAATCAACAACAACAAAAATTGATCTCTAAGTCACACGTGAGCACACATATATAGACAGATCCGGCACACATTAACCCGTGAGTCGGCAACAACAAAAAATCCATATCCAACTGGAGAATGGAGTTGGGGAAGAGGTGTTTCCTGTTCGAGGTGGAGGCTAGAGTTGGGGACGAGGCGGCGGTGGGCCAAGAAGAGGTGCTACAACCTAGGGAAGGCTTCGTGGCTCAATTATGGCATCTAGCCACTGGTGCTCGGCAACGTAGATGGGTGGTAGCGCTAACTCAGGTGGAGAAGGAGGTGGAGGTGGGGTCGGCTCGAGGGAGATGAACGGGAGTGGTTTGACCAAGAGAAGGTGAATGAACGACGGCAGGGACGAGAAGACAAGGTCAACAGCGAATTGTGCCGGTGGCCAGTGGCAGCGAGGCGATGGGTTGGCCGGCCGTCAAACCCTAGCCCACTAGTTGGGAGAGCTTCAGGGTAGGGAGAGGAGTTGGTAGATATGAGGGAGAAATGACCCAAGGGTAGAAGAGTTGTACTTCCTTCGTCTAAGTTTATAAGGTTTATTTTTTGAATGATCTTGTTTATAAATATAAGACTTGCATGTAGATTTAATGAGGACTTTCCTTCTGTACTCCTATTTATTCTCTCTCAACCATATCCCTTTATTCATTACCATCCACATAAAGTATTATCTTTCATCTTCCAAGACAATTAAATGAAGGCATCTAAGTTATTTTTTCTCATACATTTCTCAATTTCAATGCAACTTTAATCGTTATATAAATCTACGAGCAAACCTTATGTTTCTGAATAAGACTATTTAAACTATAGACCTTATATTTCTAAACGGAAGGATTACAAGGAAAAAAAATCAGGAGAGAAACTCTGCCAAAGGGACCATGGACGTAAGCATTTGTTTATAGTGGTCAAATATAACTAAGCTGTTTTTGCAATTGAGCATAGCTAAAACAAATTTTCCCGTACATTAACTGCCATGCATGCTGCCCATGCATGCATTCTGTCCATGAGTTTAAGCTTATCACTAATTGGTTATTGTGGTGCATGCTTCCTGTGCTCCCGAGTACTCCTTTTTTTTGTTTTTTGGTTTTTTTTGGCGGAGTCAACGGGCCGGGAGTGTACGTAAAATTTGCAGCACGTGAAACGAAATTTTGATGCTGTTCTTGTTTATATATATGTTTCGCCATTGTATAGTTCATCAGCCAGATCACAAGGGGTCACGTAGTCCGCAGTGCATAACAAAATATTATTTAAACACACTCCTTCGTTGGAAAAATAAAGCTATACACATTCCTTCTTCCTTGTAGTTTTGTTGCTTAGCGATTTGGCTTCTAGGTCACCTGAATACTTTCTCAAAACTGAATTATGGAGTCATTTATTTTGAGCAAAAATGAAAAATGGTATCATGAAACTTACGCTACGCACAAAATTTCGCAGTTATTACATATTAATGCCTGTAGTTTGATTTCTCGCAAAAGAAAAGAAAACTATAGGCTACAGCATATTGTTCAGGTATCCTGGATATGATTTCTTGTCCTTGGGAGGATGACTAGGATCCTTCTAATGAAACCAGCTTGTAGATAGAATCTATAATCATGTGTATCCTATAATTATTTAAATATATCTCAGAGTTTGTTAGGATACTAGACAGAAATATCTTCTGAGTTTTGGCTATATATATATCCTAGAATTATTTAAATATATGTCATAGTTTGTTAGGATACTAGCTAGACAAAAATATCTTCTGAGTTTTGGCTCTAGACTTGAATAAGCTTGGTTCCTTTGTGTTGACCCATGAGGCCATGGCACAAATATGCTTCAGTTCCAATTGAGAAAAAAATCAAACTTTTGTCCAGAAAGTACATATTGTGTGTATATACCTTTTTTTGTCCTTGAAGCTTGTAGGTAGTCTTTTCTGTACTCTTAGAAGTATATACTCACACTTTTAATATACTACTTAAATGAATATGTTATATTCTTTTATCACTTTCGTATACTTAAATACTAATTTTAAGATACCTTAATATGACATGGTTGAAAAAATTTTACCGAGCTCTTTATTTTTGCTATCTTTTTTTATATGTAAAATAAGTATACACAAAATATGCTATAAAAAGGGGACTTTGATGAAATTTTTCATGAAACTCAGTTTGGAGTATTTTATAATCATTATTTTGTCCAAAAAGTACTGTGTGTATATACCTTTTTTTTTGTCCTTGAAGCTTGTAGGTAGTTTTTTCTGTACTCTTAGGAGTATATACTCACACTTCTAATATACTATACTTAAATGAATATGTTATATTCTTTTATCATTTTCGGTATACTTAAATACTAATTCTAAGATACCTCAATATGACATGACTGAAAAATTTTTACCAGAGTTCTTTATTTTTGCTATAACATGGCAACAACAATAATA
Source organism: Guadua angustifolia (assembly GCA_036346375.1). Classification (NCBI taxonomy): domain Eukaryota; kingdom Viridiplantae; phylum Streptophyta; class Magnoliopsida; order Poales; family Poaceae; genus Guadua; species Guadua angustifolia. Next base: position 3,013,593 of record CM070508.1, read on the forward strand.
TATACAGGAATTTCTTATCTCTTATCAGAATTCTGGAACAAAATGGAGCTGTCCCTGCACACATAATTAGATAGCACCAAGCAGCACACAGGACTGCAGGAGCCATGCTGTAGCGAGAAGGCTAGCTGTGTTGGGACGCGGCTCCCATCATCCCATGTGACCCTTGCGATTTTCGAAGATTGTCGTACCGTCACCCATAAAAAAATTGCAATAATACGTTTTAGTAGCCTTTCCGTCGTACGACAACGCAGCTTGAGCATAGAATCTGCGCACGTGATTGTCACATGACCCGAGCAGATGGAGCACGACCTGACCGCATCGGCATTCGGCAACGCCGCCAGTTCCTACTCCATTCCGGCCATGTATGATTTGCGCAGCAGTTTTTCAGAAAGGTAGTTTTGCAACAGCAGTTTCAGCTATTGCAAGTTCTGAACTCTGAAGTAACCTCAGTGCTTCTGTTATGCTCTATGAAAAGAAAAAAAAACAGCTGTTTTGAAGAAAGGACTTGAAGCTGAAGGATTCGTCTGCATTTTTATTAAGGTTCTGCATATTTAATTTTCACCTGATGCAGTGTAGAAGCCATAGTTCGTTTGAGTCACGGTATAAGATTTGGATTTGTAGTTCGTCACTTTTTCTTCTAATTTCTTTCGCAAACACGAACCATGTTTCATAAATTGATTTGGGTTTGATAAATCCGGTTTGCGATTCAAAGAGCTTATAACAAATCCGTGAACTATGATAGGAGCATTCGTCTGCATGCAAGACTGCAACTACACTGGAAGTTAAAACTAAGCTGTTCTTATTCGAGTTTTGCCCGTGCAATTCACATTTCGTTCACACAAATTTATGCATTTTAGCACTACATCAATGATAATCATTGTAGTTCACACCGTCTACCAATCTTTTCTTTGAGACGCATATTTGTACGGCTTCATACTATTAATAGCTCAACGAAATCATTCATTCATGAATATAAAAGTACTTTCTTGAATTTCTGATGGAATATTAGGACCTCACACATACTGATACACATAATATCATTAATCGTTATTATGTTCTAAGTTGATGACTGAACCAGCTGGATTGTGTGCACCCGACAAGACAGTACTGCAAAGTGCAAACAGAGTTGCATGACGAAACTAGCTACTAGCATCTTCATGGAATCAATTTCAGTAATCTCAAAATAGCTACCAGTAGCAGGTAGGAATATTTAGCAGAACATGAATCCCAGAGGAAGCTAAGCTAGTATTAGGCATCCTAATCATGGAACCAATTCGATGTCAAGAGGGACCGGTGGTCTACAAGCTTCAGAGGCATTGTTCCCTAGAGCGTCATCAAAATTCGTGCAAGTTGACAGGATGCCGCATGTGCCTGTGGAGTGGCAGCTTCCCTCTTCCAAGAAGGGGTATGTGCCTCTTCGAAATGCTGCTTATGATATGCACAAGTAGGCAATGCCATGCTTGTGGTAGGCAAAGGCAAAGACGCGAGTCTTTCCACTATATAAGCATACCAAATGCTGCACACTTGACCACACCACAGCAGAAGCAGATCCAGTAGTAATGGTATAGACAATAGAGCCTTCCTGGTCAGGTGCCACCCTCCTCTCCTGTAGTATTCACTCGGGATGAATAAGCTGAGGAGCCAGGGGAAGCACAGGAGAGGAGGCCTCAGCAGGATGCTGAGGGAGCAGAAGGCCAGGTTCTACATCATCCGGCGATGCGTCGTCATGCTCCTTTGCTACCATGACTGATCTGCAGTCTTCGCTGTTCTTTCTGGTCATTGACTCTTATGTGCTCTTGCTTTGATTTTCGTTTTTAGGATTTAGTCTTAACAATTCTTCAATGTACATAGGATAGTTCAGATATCCACTGACGGTTTTCATATCCTAACTTTTGTGTGTTCTGGTACTCCTAAGTCCTTCAATGGCAAGGATGTATACATGTATCTTTTAGGTGTTGGCATCTTCATTGTGTATTTGCTCAATCAAAATTCAGACATGCAAGATCCAAAAAATATTGTCTATTGGTATTTCCTTTTGTCAATACGGATGTTGCGTGATTGGGAGTCTCTGACTAAGAACCTACATGTTATTGCAATTATGCAACCTATGAGAAATGTGTAATTTCTTCATTCGATTGAATACAGTCGTTTCAGTGATTTTGCTAAAACAAATATGGAGTTCGCGCTAATATCCTGATGAAACCGACAAGAGTAGTCTATATATATGTTTGTTCAAATAGTTGTGCACATAACCAAATAAAAATTCAAAAGTAAATTTCACAGAACTACAAATTTCTTATACAAATTATTAGAAAACAATATGTTTTAGCTCATATTACACAAAACTACAGATTTTAAGAGAATTTATATCACAAAACTACATTTTTTTATAATTGAATGTTCCTTCTAACGGGTTTGACAGTGTAGACTTATATGGTAGCCTCACGCCCCTCTATTTTCTATTTCACTCGTGCTTGAGGTTGCCATGTTGGCCCACACTGTCAAACCCGTTACAGGAAACGGTCAATTTTAAAACCCTATAGTTTTGCAATACAAGTTCTCCTAAAACATGTAATTTTATGAAATAGAAGCTAAAATATTTAGTTTTCAGATAGTATGTACAAAAAAACCTGTAGTTTTATGAAATTTACTTAAAATTCAATATATAGGTTTCTAGAAAAAGCACCAACATTTTCCTCATACTGATCCCTATATTTTAAAAATTGGCAGCATTGCAGTTTCTTCCCATGTGTTTTTTGGGGCAAACTTTTAGTTGCATTTTAGAAGTTAACCTCATACCTGCATAAACTCTTCAAACATGAGCCGCACTTTTGTATTGCACAACAGATTGACTGATGGGCTGGCACTTGGAAATGGCAAGAAATTATACACATGACTCCTCAGTTTTCAGATGCCATGTACTTTCCAACTATACTAGAGCAATGAGCATGTAAATCACACACAAATTGGTTGTATATGGGACTTTTGGCTTTCTAGCAGCTATCAAGAAAACACTTTGTCCAAGAAATAACCATCTTAAAAAAATGAACCATACGAACCTGACAAAAAAAACAAAGGTATACTGGCAGCACTGGACCACAAAAATGAGAAGCTTCAAGGTACTTGCATACATGCAGCATTGGTTTTGCAAATGACCTGCCTCTTGGTCTTGATTTTAAGAAGCACAGCTCATTGTGAGCAGAAGCCAGGCAGATCTCATCCGGTGCTAATATGCGTCGTTATCTGCATTCCTCACAACGACTAGATATGGTTGGCTGACTAAGCAAGCTAGTTACTGAAAAATTTTATCTACGGAACATGCTGATTTGTGCATTGCGACCAAGGAAGCTCAGGGTCTCCTCGCCCGGCCGCTCCGCCCGAGATCTCAGCCGTCGACCGGCTAGTAGCTCCGCTCGACTGGACGCTTGGACCGCGTAGACGCCGCCGTTGCCCCCATGCATGTAGCTGAAGCCTGATCGGATTTAAATCCACCGCCTCCTTCGATCGCGTTTTGGGTCAAGGATGAAGATAGTCGCCGTCGCTGGCTGCCTTCGATCGCCTGTCGCCAGTAGCTGGCTGCCTCCGATCCCTCCGCTCGGCTTGACTTCGGTTGGGTCTGCTCGGGCTGCACCTGTGACCGATCGGACTCCAACCAGGAGCTCAAAACGGATCTAAGTCCAGGTAAAAAAACCAAAAGAATGCCAACATTTGCTCATTCTTCCTCAGGCATTGTTGCTGTTCCGCGCTTTTCAGTTATTTTCTATGATCTCAATTATCAAGATTGAGTTCTACATATACGCTTTCACATACGTGGTCAGCGTCTTTGGAAGTTTTTTATTGCGAGCTATCTTATTCGTCTTGTCCTGCTCCCCCGCTATGCCTATTATTCCTAAAGAAACTAATAATGCTGCTTGATAGAAAGTGTTTGATGACCGTTATAATGTTGTGGAGCCTTTTCAGACTCGGTTTGCTGTTTACAAGATATGGATTAATGAGAATGTTCGTGTCGTTGCTATTTTGGTGGCTAGCTTGGAAGTGCATCTTACTGAAGATGTGGTTGCTTTATCTTCAGCACAGCCGATGTGGACCCATCTTCATGATCGCTACGAGCCTACTGGTGATTCCTTGTATCTTGTTGTTATGCGATAGGAATAGTCATTGTAGCAGGTGATTCTACTGTAGAAGAGTCCTATGCGCAATTATCATTGGTATAGTGTCAGCTTTGTTGGAACACCAAAAGAAAACAACACAAAATATGTTTTGGTGCCGCACAAGTAAACTATGACTTTTCTATTTCTTTTCTCTGTTACATCTTACAAAGCTTGTTACTCTTTCTTACAGGGCGATACCGCAACTTATATAGGCTATTTACACGCTCATACTCCACAATCGACTCGAAATCTATTCAGACTTTCCAAACCAAACTTTCCTATTACAAGGTTAATTCCATCAAGCTTGACTCTCTTGGATCAGAAGTTTGTCGCACTTGTTAGTTCTGTTAGCATCAGCACTCTCATTTAGAGTTCCGTCGTATCTATGACTTCTTGACACATCTTCGAACTAAGTTCAAGCAGATTCGTGTACAACTGCTCGCTCATCATCCTCGTGACCTTGTTGGAGGCTCTTACAGCTATTCGTACTGAGCAGACTCATTTTTGTGGTGCTGGTTTGTTATTGTCTCCTTTAGTCTTGGCGTTGCCTACTAATACTACTCCATCAATAACATCTACTCCAGTGGCAGCTACTAGGGGTGGAGAGCTTCATTGCAGCTACTATGACAAGAATGGACATATGGAGCAATTCTATTACCAGAAGAAGAAGAATCTTTCTCGTCAAGGTGGATGCTCTTCTAAGAGCACTAGAGGCTCAGGCACTGCCCCTCAATAGACCTCTCCTGGTTCTGACTCCACTCAGGAGATTCTCATGCTGCTACGTCGTAGGGTTGCCTCTGCACCAAGTTCTGCTATTCAGTCTTCCATTGAGAGACTACCTTCCACATCCTCTTCGGGTATCTTACCATGGATTATTAACTTTGGTACTACTTTTTATATAACATCTGATATCATAAGTCTCCATTCCATTCATCCTATCACTGCTCCTATCAATGTTCAGACTGCATATGGTACCTCTTTTTTTGTTGTAGGACGAGAGACTCTTTTGTCTTCCTCTTTTTATATTTTTGTTGTTTCTCATGTTCCTAAACCGACCATGCAGCTCATGTCCGTTGTCCAGCTCATTGATCATGGTTGTTGTGTTATTCTCGATTTTGACTCATGTTGTGTTCAGGATCACCCCATGGGGGTTCTGGTAAGTACTAGCCCATGCTATCATGACTTTCAATATCTTTGAAAGCTTGACTTGTTTCGTCTTCCTTTTGCTGCCCCTTGCTAGTCTCTCCGTCTCCTCCACTGCTTTCGCCTTTGTTGCATCTTTTATTGTATCGTTTACTCAGTGGCATCATCGTTTGGGTCGTCTTTGTGGTTGTAATATCCTAAAATTTGCATTTTCTTTAATTTTATATTTGGAATTTTCCTGATTTTATAAAGCCTTTTTGCTATTTTTAGTTTTACAAAAAAAATTTATAGAAAAATTAAAACCCTAAATTTTTTAAAAAAAATTTTATTAGGTTCCAAATATTCTATAGTATTTTTGAGAATTTTTCTAGAATTTTTAGACCCATTTTGTTATTTTATACAAGCATTTTTCTTTCTTAGCACTAAATAATACAAAACAATAAAAAAATGACAGATGGGACCGGACTCCACCTATCATATGTTTCTTCAAGCTCCAGCCCAAACTAGAGATACTTGCCTCTCTCTGTCCTGCATTGATGTCCAAAAGGAAACTCCGACCTCCTTTGATTTCGCATCGAAACGCCCCAAATAAATGTGCAATCAAATCCTCGTCGCATCCTCAATGTTCTAAAAAATGTTTCCCCATTAAATCCCCACGATTTGCCCCTAAATCCCACGAAACCTTCGTTGTCATTTACTTCCAGCTACCGCCGTTCCCGCCTCAAATGCTATAAAAAGGATCCTCCTCTTGAGCTATAAAAAGGAGCATTGGGTACGAGCCTTCACTTGTTCCATTTTTCCACTCCCCAAGAGCTACCTCGCCGTCATTTTGCCAGAAAAAGGCAAGAACCACTGCTCTTTTTTCTTCGACCGTCACCCTTTCTCGCCGGCTCCCACCATCGATCGACCTCCTCCGCCCCACCGCCGGCTTCACGGTGCCGCGTTGCCCCCGAGGTGCTCTACCTTCAGCCCGAGCTGGTCGGGCATGCCTAGCTATGCGTCAGGTGCACGATGCACTCGGGCTGGCTCGTGGACCTATTCCACTTCTCCCCTGGCCTACGTGTTAGCAAAAAATTATTATTATTTATATCATCATCATTGCGTCATAAATTGGTTTTATTTTAAAATAAATCAAAACCTAAAAATCTGGCTGCTGATGTCAGCACACGCAATAATCCAGATTTTTGTTTAGAAAAATAATTCAAAAAATTATAAAAACCTTTTTTCTTTTCTTTTTAAACTTCCAGGAGCCCGTTTTCGCTTGCTCGAACTCCGTTTGGCTCCATTTTTCTTTCTAAATTCATCTAAAAATCCACAATTTTCTTTATGCTAGTTTGATATTTTATTTGAATTTATCGAGCTATTTGAAATTGGAATTTTTCACATATAGATTTCGATGAGCCGAAGGAGTTCGCAGTAGACGATTTGGAGCAGCTCAAGGAAAGTTATACATCCTTGAACATGTTGATCCTAATTTTTTTATTATATTTTGAATTTAAATTATTGCATGCAAACGAATTCAAGGAAAGTTATACAATATAATTTTTTTATTATATTTTGAATTTAAACTATTGGTGATGAGTCAAACGAATTCAACCAGTAATCATATAAGTATGTACCGGAAAAGAAATTCAAATTTTGAGACCAATTGGTAGCGAGGGCCTTTTGGAAACAGAACTCGGATCTGACCAATCCATTCTTCGAGATCCGGCGCACCGAAAAAAAAACCCTCAGGGCAATCCTAACCCATAGTTTACATGAGTGGTTTCTAGAGGAGAGAGAGTGCAATAAATATTCGCTTAGACCTAATCTCTCCAATGCATAGTTTCCATAGTAATTTCTATGTAGAGAAAAATTTAATGACTTCATACATGTATCGGATCTAAGAGGAAGGGGATGGAAACCACGATTCTGCTCCCAACGCAAATTGTCTAGTTTCTTTGTGCATCGGTCTACGAGAGGACCATTTCCCTCTCTCACCTCAATAACTCTATTGCCATGTCACCAATTTACTTATATGGCAGCTCTATTAATACTATGAGAAACTAGTTGACATGGAGCATTGGGACTGCCCTCATGACGCTTCAAGTTCCAACTTTCTTACCTTAAAAAAAAAGGGAAAAAAAGTTTCCAACTTCAAGCACGAAAAGAGTGTGACAAAACAGACCTCATTCATTAGTTTTGCGAAACAAACCCCCTATAATTATAGTTTAAATATTGGAGAGCGGTTCATGTATTATATATTAATAAGTTATTAGAATCTTCTTATTCATGTGCTTTTGCTCTTACTAAGGAGGTGTTTGGGACAGCTTTAGCCCTACCAAAATCTATAGAGTTGGTGGATTAAGATATTTCTAGCTTCAGAAATTTATAGAGCTGGAGTTGTAAGTACATTAAAAGTGTTTAAGTAGATCATCTTGTTTACATTTTAGACTAAAAATATAAACTTAATTTACTTTATTTTAACCTATAAATTTTTAATCTGAACTGGAACTGGGATCTAGAAATCTCCAAAACAGAGCCTAAATGCTTGTGAGCATCCTATTTCAACTGTGTCGATAGGCTTTCGGATCGCTCGGCCAGGCCAGTCATTAAACAAAGAGAAACGGGACCAAAGGGTGTTAAGATTCCAACGTAGCAGTGGGCTTAGGTCGACGGCCCAATAAGACTGCGGTGTCATATGAAGATTCTGGGGGCCCAGTAGTGAACCAATGCGGCAATGCACCAAGCAGCCGCAGCCGCAGCCGCTCAAGCTCACGCGCTGCCTCGGCGCGCGCGAAGCTCTTGGTTTGAGGCGCCGTACCTGAGATTACTTGGAGACTAGTTCAACGCCTGCGTTCGCTAATTTAATAATAAAATTAGAAGCGAACATAAAGATCAAGCAATAAAAGAAAATTTCGCTACAAGATCAAACATCTATATCTCCCGATTACATAAGTTTTTATGGTTTCTCTAACATGAATTTAAGCATTCATGATATTAAAACAAATTTAGAAATGATATTCTTGGTATCGTCCAAAGCGAATAGATCGACAAAAAAATAAACAACACCATTGGGAAAAAAATAACAAAAACGACTGGATATGGACTGCATTGCGAAACGCACGTCAGCTAGAATTACATCTAGAAAGTGGAAACTTCTAGCTACTCTACAATACAGTCTTCAAAAATAAGGACCTTACAATACAATTACAGGCAGTATTCTTGCGAGCTACGAGCATGCAGACTTCTGTGATTAAGCGTGCATGGATAATATGCTGGTAAGCTGTTGGTACAACAAGACCGCATCGGGCCACCACAAGAAACTGTATTCTTCACTTGCCATGGAGCTCGATGGACACCATCTTATTTTTCGTTGTTTCCATGCCACAACTCTACCATGAGATTTTGAAAAATAAATCATTATTATTATTATTATTATTATTATTATTATTATTATTATCTCCCAAGGTTGTTAATTCTGAGAACTAACAACACAACATATAAATGCCAAAGGATCTAAAGATAACCAGGTTTCTGTCAAACTGTTCAATAATCAGACACACAAAGACCCTACACAGCTGCAAACATGTTGTAGGCTTGCAGCGACTAATAACATAACAAGTTGCAAGACATTTCCCTATGGATTATTAATCCTAAAGATGGTAAACCTTTGTGCTGATGTGTGTAGCAAATTAAAATAACTATGATTCAACCAATGCTCCTAATTGCGACAGACAAATAACTCAGAAATCACGTGAATCAAATCTTGAACAAGTTGATATCTTTGGATTTTGAAACAGCGAAAAATGAACATGGTATTGAACTGAAAAAATTTCCCAGGGTACCTGGTGGGGTGTAGTGGTGGTGGGTGCACAGCGGTGCAAATCCACCCGCCCGATTTCAAGTCTTAATCCCCTCTTAAGTAAATGGCAGAGCTCCACACAAATTTTCAAAAAAGAAAAAAAAATGGTATTGAACTATTGAATATTATGCAATACGTAATTTCACTCAAATGTTATACCAAAGTCCTAAATTAGAACTTTGTCCATCTTGCTTACACCAAAGAACGTACATAGAATACAATATCTAACAACAAAATAAACAGGGGTTTAACATTAGCACTGAAAAGACTTGCAGTACCTTTGTCTTCGAGACCCTTACAGCATACTCTTTAGTTTCTCCAAAGGAAAAAAGCAGATCACTGGATTCGTGCAAGAAACTTAATAGTCACTGTATTAGATGGACTCTGTCAGAAAGTAGAATACCAGTGTACGATAGCTTAGTTTACTGAAAACAAATATATTAGAATTAGATGCATACATTATTATTTCTCTTCACTGTCAGAATCAGACTCTTGGAAGACAGGTTTCGGCTGAGTTTGAGAATACGCTGGCGCAATAAACTTTAGATCTTTCTCTGCAGCATCAGCATACTTCAAAATTGCCTCTCTTGGATCTTCGTCCATCCAGGTCTCCCTAATTAAACCACCTTCCTGTATCAGATAATGGGGACAAACATGTGACGTCAATTAAAAACATGCTAGTTCAATGCCCGTGCGTTGCTACGAAAAATAAAATTGGTAACGAAACATAAATATCAAGCAATAACATATAGAATACGACATGTAACCAATCACAAGTTCAACACGTTATTTTGCTGCGGCATTAGCTATCATTATCACCGGCCAAGCACAAAAGCATATATAATTACCTTAACACAGAAGCATACATATCATCACATGGACAGATATAACAAAAATAAGACATATATGCCAAATATATCTTTTGACAAATCACCTTGCACAGTGCTTCAATTGCAATATGCCAATCTTCTGATTCAATATCATGGTCATGCACAATATCCTGAGCTAAAGTAAAAGGAAACCAGATGACATCAAGGCACCTGGAATTTGCAAATCAAATTGAACATGTTACTGTTGATGAAACAGAACTGAGGCATACCATCAACCCAGTAAATAGATGGTTTTCCATTTTCCTCTATGCTACTTTCATCTTTATCACCATCATTCGGCTTCTCCACAGGAGGGTCAAATATGACAGCTACTTGATCCCCATTAATCTCATATACCTCTCCACGCTGTCCGTTCGATAAAGCCCTGTAATTTTTAAATTAGAAACATTAGTATTACTCATAATTCACGAGAATAATGTCTTTGGACAGATAGTATTAGTAAGCGAAAACAAAGATTCCATTTGTGTAGGTTTCAGGATGCATGGTAAGAAATGCCAACAGTGAAGAACACTGCCTGTCAACAAAGATGACCAAAAAGACAGAAAGAGAACCAAGTAATCTAAGTAACTACAAGACAGGATTTTTGCCAATACATTTCACCTGACCGAATTCACAAAAATTCCAAATACTCAAATTCAGAGCACAATGTTTCCTTGAGGTATCAGAACTATCAAAACCATTTTATCCTTTTCACATGAGAAAGATATACCCACCCACCTGCCACTAATAAAAGTATAGGCATTTCTTGAGCCATCTTGAGTAGGTATTTTCCCCAAAATGATCCTGTGTATGATATATATGGTACATATCAGTGTATAATGTGAAGAAGCTCAATTTAGAAGGGGACCACAGTAAAAAATTAGAAGGTGTTGTAATTTCCAACATGCAGTGCAAATAATGGACATCATGCACAACCAGCAGAAGTGTATTTTCTAGTTTCACCAATACGGTGGACCAAAAAAAACCATTATGAAGGCAACGAGCACAACATACATATATGTATAATTGTGTACACTTGTTTACTTATACAAATCCACCCACACCCACAAGACCTAACCCAAACCGACCCACCATGTGTTTGTGTGCACCACACATGCAGGCACATAAAACACGAATATGTGCACGTCTGTGTTCTCCCCACCCCACCCGGTAGCAAGTGCTAGCGCACACCACCCCCCCCCCCCACTATGCCCAGGTGCACACAACACATGATATGTAACTTGATAGGAATATGGAAGGCTTGCACATGGAGGTACCTACATGTGATTAAACCACTTATATAAATAAAGAGCACCATCTTGCTACATTGTTAAAAATTTAGAATAACAGAACAAAGATAGATGGACCAAATCATGATGCTGACCTATGAACCAGGCAAGGTAATTCAGATCATTATGAGTGCTTAATGCAGAGCACGGAAGATTATCATGACAAAGAATATATATCGAGAGAAAGAGAATCAACAGCTAACGATCACCTCTGATCTGCTTCAACAACCGATGAGGCTCCAACATACTTGACTCTATCTCCTGAAAACAAGTATTAGGAAATTAGAAAAATCATCTTGAACTTTATCTTTCAAAAATTAGAAGATACTATAATTTAGCATATATTTCTCATTTGACTTCAGAGGGTTTTCTTTTTTTAAGTAGATTTAACTACATAGTTGGTTCAGCTATATGTAAAGTGGCACCAATAACCCTCAATTATGTTATAAGTTAGTCATGGATTTAGTTAATCTGAGGGCTATGGCAGCTTTTTTTCAATAGAAATGTAGCCAAGCCTGAGCTCACATTAACAAAAATCCATAAGTGGATTGCAACCGGCTGGGACTGAAAAAAAAACTAACAAACTTTTCACCTAAGCTGACTTGGTAGAACTTCAAAATATGGAAAAAAAAATAAAGGCAAATGCTCCATTCAAGGTGCTGCCATGCTGGCGTTAACACCAAGCGGTCAATTAAGAGAAGTATTCTCCTGTTATTTAAAAGAGACTTGAGGGATTAAAGTGTATCCAAAGAATTGGTGTTGGATAGGAGTGCATTGGAAGTTAGCGATCCATATACTGGAACCATGACCTAAGATCGAAGGTTTAGGGGTTGCATTGACTTTGATTGGTTTCATTCCTAGACTACCCCAACTTGTTTGGGACAAAAGGCTTGGTTGCTATTGTTAAAAAAAGAAGAAACAATTCCTCAACACAGGAAGTGTTGGACTTATATCGCATAACAAAAGTATTAATTCAATACATATCAGACAGGATCTACAAGGTGAAAGGAAATAACTATTTGATTGAACATAGCGAGCACTTGTCTAAGAGAAGTAGACCAGATGTACTGGTCACAGATAATCGATGGTAAGATATTATACGCATTACCAAGTAATCGAGCAATTTTATAGTTCAGAAGAAAATATTTTAGTTTGATTTAGTGCCAAGATAACACAAAATAAAAGATATCACACACATTTACAAGTGACTGAATTTTTTTATGGCCCCGGAGGGTAGTTTGGAAGGCAAAATTTAATTTGATTTAGTGCCAGCATAGCAGGAAAAATATCGTGATGAAATGAAATATCACATTACCCTGTTGGAAAGGCCTTTTCTCTTCCTCTCGATGACTCAGAGTTTCAGAGGATTACGATCTTGCACCTTGTTCTCGCACCAACAATTCTCTAGAATCACAAGCAAATGAAGAAGCATTATCGGTAGAAACATATTACATATGTAAAAAAAAATAGCACCGAGGGCGATGCTAGAGAAAATGGCTTATCCTTGCTTCTTTTGTTCTAATAAGGAAAGGAAGATTTTTTTTTAAAAAAAAGGAAATAAGGATAGCCTGATTAAAGTTCAAGCTACGACACCAAAATCAACAGAAGCTTCTTTTTTTAAATATTTTCAAGTATAAAGTTTGGTTTTCATCAAATAGTATTTAAGTTATGTTTACAGTTTTTCATCAAATGGTATTAAGTTATGTTTAAGTTGTGATACGAAAACGGATCACGCCAAGAACAACTAAGTTGTCTACCAAATTGTCTACTGATATGAAAATGCATAGGTTATGCATCTAATACTGGTTTAACTCAAGATAAAACCTGAATACTCGGAAGCCCATTGTGTGAGTCCGATCCTTTGAAGGGTACCATTTTGAGACAAATTTGAGCTAGTAAAGCAAATTTAATCATCACAAGAACCAAGAAGCAAGAGAAACTTAGGAACACGAGAATTCTTCTTGATTTGGAGGAATTTACATCCTTACTTCCCCAATTTGAGCCAAGTGATACCCTTCAAAGCCCCATTATGAATTTCAGACAATTCTTAACTTCCAGCTATCCACTTCAACAACTTATATCATTATCAGATCTCTCACCGACGAATCGATCTCATCAATTAACTACTTGACATAGTTTTCTAACATCGCTCCCACATTCTTGTTACTCATAATGCATCGCACCGAGACAGCCAAATAAATCTGGAAAAGACCGACCTGAGTGAGTTGAGTGAAGAAATTTGGCATGTCAAGCCTGCTCCCTCCAATCTGCCCAAATGTGATGGCAATCACAACAACAGAAAGGAGATTTGTGATAGAGTAGTCGAGGTAGGTGTGCTGAGGCAGCCGGCCTCTACATCTCCTTTCTCATTGCACCATCGCTGTACACAAGCCCGATGAGCATACTGCACCACACAAACTAAAGATATGTAAAAAGGAAAGAAAGAAAAACAGAGACCTTTAAAGAGAAGAAAAACAGAGACCTTTAAAGGGCATGATCCCCTTGAAAACACTTTTAAAAATTGTAACATCATCTTGTAATAGCATTGCCATTAAACATATTCATGGACTATTTACAATGCTAGCAAGACTAAAGAAGCAACAGATTCAGAGTTAAAATTCCAAAGACACTCTCGCTCTTTAATAGTCATAGTTCAATGCCCGTATGCTTCTCAAAAAAATAAAATTGGTAACAAAACATAAAGGTAAGCAATAAAAGAAAATTGTTTTACAAGATCAAACATCTATCTTTTCGATTACAAAAGTTTTTCGAGAATTGTGGTAGAAGTCGAATGTATGAGTGTATATCAAAATTTACAATCTCGCTACATATTCTTCTTACCTCTCGAAATTTTTGGGCTCGCTAGAATCACCTAGATACAAACTTCAACATCAAACATGGGACATCACTCCACGAATTCTAATGCACAAACTTAAAACATCAACATTCAAGTTTGTTTCTATCTTATTACCACAGCATAACTTGAAGATTTACTTGGCCATTACCACTACAAAGAAGAGAAAATAAGAAAAGACTACAAACACCTCTCGGATGGAAAAGACTACAAACACCTCTGGATGGAAAATGTCAGTAATTGTACCGCTACAGTAAGAAAATGATAACTACAACATGTTCCATTTGTCGCTGGTAGTAACTTGAACAAACAGGTAGGATGTTGTCACCAAAGGAACTTTGCATCATAACCATTACATGAAGATGACAGATTCATTTCACCCTTTACACTTGTGTATCACCTTTACACTTGTGTATCACCCCGGTAAATTATTCAGTGTACCACTGATTGACCTATAATGAAACCCACATCCTAGCAAAAATTTGGATTCCAACTAGATTGCATCATTTCTAGGCTTTGCTGTTTACAGATATTTTGGGGTTTGGCATGGAAATCAACTGTATCCACAAAGAACAGAGATGTACCTTCTCAATATTTTCCATCATAACTCCTTTGACTTCTGAAACTTGTGCTTTCACTTTAGCCAGCTTGCTTATCTCTTCAGGGTGGTCCACACAATACTGCATGTGTTCTTTAAGTTTTGATCTACAAACAAGAAATAATATTCCAAAAAAGAGAACTAGCAAATGAAGAATCATATCTTTACAAGTTTCACATCGACAACAACACATACCCAAACTCTCGGTTGAGGTTTTTTCGCAGCAGAGTGACTTTCCCACCACCATATTTTTTTGTGAAATCGTCCTTAACCCTATCCAAGAAAGCAATTGAATTTGTCGTCATCTCGATTCAACAAAGAACTACACAATATCTTTGCAGAAGAAAGCATGATGTTAGACTATCAATTTTATAGCTTTTGACATAGGCAAGAAATGTGATGACCATGTACAAAAATCAGCTAATTAATAAAGTTTGAATGCTATTCATTATTGGGGAAAAAATACAAGCACTATGGTTGTTGCTATAAGTCAAGTGACAAAAAAATCGGAGAAAGGAGATACAAAATTCTAGCGAGAAAACAATAAAAGATAGTAGCACTTGAAGAAAAAGCACGAACAATATCAAAACAAGAGTGGTAATGTTAACATTTTTCCTCTAAATCACCTTATCATGTCTTCTATTATTGTTTCAACATTAATCTAAATCTCATGCCATTTCTAAAGTCAAACCGAGAATGTGCAACCAAGAAAATGGATGGTGCTTCAAAGGCTACATCGACCAATCACTTCATTCAATCTACAGTTCAATCAAAGGAGAACATCTATCCGATTTAACGTTGCATAGAATTGTGCACAAAATAATCATCGACTCTTAGGGTGCTCACAGAATCAACGCTCATTATTTCTTGTCATCATAGAAATATACTTTGCAAGTCGCTCTTACATAATAGACCGCCTTTACGTGCACCATGGTAATGTGATCTCTTATCATACAAAGGTTAGGTTCTATCATACCAATAACATAGTATTAATGAATTTAAGTTTCGCCAATGACAACATCTTCTTCTAACCAAGTCCTTCTCGCTCATGCCATCCCTAGCAAAGTTGATTCCCAATGCTCGCTCAGAATCTCTAGGGCACTTCCTCGATGGCAAAGTCACTTCCCATGTTTCATTGGGGTACCAGAAGGCACAAGTTCTCCTTTTACTGCTCAAATAAACAGAATCAAGAGATACACAAGAATTGTCTAAGTAGTAAGTACTACTTGCCAAATTTGCTCAAGGCAAACAAGAAAGACCAATCGAGACAATGCTAGGTAAGCCAAAAAAAAGGGTTACATCGGTTACACTAACAGACAACACAAATGAATCAACCTCACACTTTTAATCCAATCCTATAGTGGAATGGCACCAAAAAGAACTTGCTAATTTCACCAAAACAAAGTAACTAATTATAACATATAGGCCATGACCCTAGACTGCAATTATGGCTATAATAAATCAATCGAATGCACCAATAAAGTAACAAGACAGTCATCACTAATTCGAAAGTCCCAAAGACCCAAAAATTGAAACTTTCAAAAATTCCTCAATCTCTCATCGATAGCATTTGTTGAATTCTCAAAGAGCTAACAATCGAACAAAAACCACAGAGTAATCACTAATTCGAGGATTCGACCAACAAAAGAATACATATTTGCCACTAATTTATACTTCCAATCCTCATCACGCCCCAATTCGTCATTTGCATTGATGAAAGCTACAAACCTACCACCATCCCAGAGCTCGGACCATAAAATTCACCAAATTTAGCTCAAACTCCCAAAGAGAGCAACCAAACGCCACGCACCTAGTAACGCCGGAGCTTGGCCCCAAACCCTACATCCGAAGAGATCGAGCGGACTCACCAGGTCGCAGAGTGGTAGAACTTCTCCACATCTGCACAAACCACCAACCAAGCATCCACACAAGGCACATCGGTGAAATCAGAACCACGGATAGGAAAATCCGAGCAAGAAGAAGAGGATGGAGAGGGAGCCGAGGGGGTACCGTGGGTGAGGGCTTTGATCATGCCAAGACGGCGGCCATGCAAGTCGCGAAAACCTCCTCCGCTGCAAGGGAGGTGTCTGCAAGGGCGCCTCCGTCTGCTTAAGGTTCCGGTGAGGAGGAGGAGGAGGCGGAAACGAGAGGAGAGAGGGAGGCGAGGAAGAGGAGGACAGGGCGCAGACTCGCAGCCTGCAGGAGGGGTGAGAATCAACTACTACGAGTGGCGGGCGAAAGGTGCACCTCCAGCTTCCCGACCTTCCCGCCTGTTATTACCAGCAGCCAGGCTCCTGAGCGGACGTCAAGTAGCCAAGACAGACCCCCAACTCGCGGGCAGGCAGACGCGGAGCCCGCCACACCAACCGAAAGCAGAGAACCCTAGGGAACACCGGACATGGCAAACCGTTACGCGACGCTCCTAGATACACCAAACCAGGGACGGAGAGGAGGGGAAAGGAAGGGCTCGGAACTCACTGGCGCCATCGGGAGGAGCGCGGACGGGCGAGGGCGCGGGAGAGGAGGAGCGGCTCATGGCGGCGACGGCGAGGGCATGGCAAGGAGGCGAAGGCCGCTATTGCCACCCTACCCCAAAGATCGCGGAGAGGGACCAGATCGGGTGGGAGCGAGACCGATTTAACGCAGCGGAGACGGCGCATCGCGCAGGCGGGTTTGAGCTCTTAGCGTTAGGGTTTGGGGGGGACGGCAAGGCGTTGCGTTAGGGATTAGGGGACGGCGCGTTGCGTGCGTCGCAAAAAGGGGTGGGGCGTTGCGTTAGGGTTTAGGGAAAGGGAGAAAACGCACCACCGCCACCAACTGCGCTAATAGTAAAGAAAAATGAGCATTAGATATTTTTAGCATAAATTATTTTACTGTACTTCATGGTAAAATATGTATTTTTAGAGCTAGGTATTTTCTAGTGAATGTTCTAGCGATTAAGATATTTGTAGTTGAAATACTTGGATTATGTCACATGCCAACAAATTCAATGGCCATGTAATTCTATAAATAGGGGGTGCCTCTCACCCGTTGTGGTTGTGCTATAATAGAAACATGGAGTAAAGATGTGAGTGCTAGATAACTGCCAAAGGAGTGTGTATTATTGTAACTGTGTACGTGATAATAAAGTAATATTTTGTAATTATAAGTCTCCGATTAGATCGTGGAATTTCTAAGGACTTAGCACAGAATCACTAAGTTCTAGCTTCAACGTAAGTGGCTTAGCCACCTGGAACTAGGATAGTCTTGGCTTCAACATGAGCGTTCAGTCGCTAGGAAGTAGGAAGTCAATAATAAATAGTATACTAAGTAAATACTCATTCCGTTTAGAAATATAAGGCGAAATGTACGGAAGAAAATGACTTAAATACCCCCACTTAATTATCTTGAAAGATGAGTGATGATAATTTGTGTCGATGATAATGAATAAATGTATATAGTTGAGGGAGAATAAATTGGGGTATAGTAGAAAAAAGCTCATTAAATCTACATACAAGTCTTATATTTAGAAATAAGAATATTCAAACTATATGTCTTATATTTCTAAATGGAGAGAGTAGAAATTAAAAGGTTAACTGATTTTAATAAATAGACGAATAGACGATGCAATATTAGTTATAGTTATCTCATAGTGGGTATTAGGGCCACCCAGTTTCTAACGATTGATATTAGAGCACGCTGTCTAGGATTGTCAGTAGCAGGATAAGTCTTGCATAAGTGCTAGCCACTTACATTAGCCAGTGCCGTCTTTGGTAAGTGCAGGACGCTTTGATAGGTGTAGCAGATAAATCCTATTTTTTAAAACTCCTGCTACGGATTTTTAGCTATAAAACTGAACAAAACATGTGTAGGTTAATCTGCAAATTGTGGCTCACTGACATACGGAGCCCACCGTCTCAGGCTCCAACCAGCCATATATTTGTTAGTTTTCTAATGAGTTTGTTATTTCTCTCTAATGGACAACAGGCATACATATACGTCTACAATGATGTGGAAAATATTTTTTTGGATGAATGTTTAATAGTTTCTTTTTGTTATAGGGCTCTTTTTAATTATTGGAGCTATTGGCAATTGCCAATTTTTGTTATATGGAGCTCTGCAACCAGTTCTTGCCTAACGCCCGTTTGATGTGACATCCGGGAGTGCTTAGATTGGATACGACTAGATATAAAGTATGCGCAAATGTACGATATATTCATTGATATGTATCGGTGAAACTAGTTTAGTCAACTCGCATATCTTATTGCTTTGAATAAAAATATTGGTTACGAAGAAAGAGAAGCACCACAAAATGACGAGATAATGAATAGCCAAGTAGGTTCTTTAGTAAAATGTTTAATTTGTACCGCTGGACTTGTAAGCCATCCATATGAGCTCAACTTGTGAGCCATCCTAAGGGTACGTTTGTTTCAACTTTAGATTCTCTAAAATTGATTTTAGATTATGATTGTAGATAAATTGATTCTCCAAAAGTTAGAATCCAAAAGCACATATGAAGTGGATTGTGGATTCAGTGTATATGGGTGGGCTGAATTGTGAAAATCGAATTCTAAAATCGGACTGTTTGTTTTTTGTTCTGCTTTTGGGTCAAGAATCCAGAATCAAAAGTTAAAACAAACATACCCTAAGCTTCTCCCGTATCATACCTTCCCTAGATTTGCCAAAAGCTCCTGACTTACCGCATAGTTTTTGTATTAATATTGCTTTATGCCCTAAAACGAAAATAAACAATTAACAATATATCTGTTATATGGCCTGAAAAGTCTTCTTCTACATTAAATGCATTTTCAGTCAAATTTTATTATATATATAAATAAAAACAATTGATGATATTTAATGCATCTTATTTATTTTAAGAGCAAAAAAATCCCACAATAATCCTAAAAATCCTCACATTAATTGAAAGAAAAAAGAACGACCTCCACCATTTATTTTGATAGGGCTAGATTATAACGGTGCAGATTAATCATGTATAGATATTATAGTTATATAATAAATTCAATTGTATTTCAATTATAGGGAGTAGGGTTGTATATCAAAAATAATTGTATCTTAATATCTAGCTATAAATTTATATGGGTAAATCTGCTAGTTCCCCCAAGAGAAAAAATAGGCTGCAAGTAAAACCTTAACCCAACCTAAGACAAACTAGATATAGGGCTAGGGGTGGAAATGAGCCAAATCCTTATTTTTGAGCTTTTTTTGAAATTGGCATAGTTTGATTTAATATTATTTTATTTATAGTTTGAAAGTATTTTTTAGAATCGAGCTAACGAGCTGAGCCAGAGCAAAATCCAATTTCATTTATGACCCATTTCAATGTTTAACCAATTAACGAATAAAATTGAAACAATTTTAAACCGAACCCAACAACCCCCACCCCAATCTTTTTTCCAGCCCTATCTAGTGCTAGGCTGGCAACCAGGGTTCCCAAATTCATTTTGGCGATTTTTCATCCAAAACCGATTTTTTATTTTCGAAAAAATCCACTCAAAAATTGACGAGGTTCAAAACGCTGTTTTCCATTTAGGTCTTTTTTCATATAATTCGTGACTATATGCCAGCAAATGGGCCTGTCAAACTTAAACCCACGAGACAATGAGACAAAAGTCTATCTTTATTCGGACGGTTAGATCTCCGACCAGTTCAGTCAAAGATGGTCAAATTTAGCTTCACATTGGTTGTTTCCGACCAGTGACATTGCCACTCCGACCAGTAAACTGGTCAGAGACAAGCGGTTTTTCCCACACAGGTCTCCGTGCATATAGTTATTTAACAAAAACACACAACTACCTAGAAGTTATTACTAGAAAAGACGTCCTTTGGCGAGAAGCCACCGTTTGGCGGGAAAAGTGTCTCTCGTTACAAGACACCCTTTTAGAATTCAACTATCGCCCCTTCATCAAAGATAAATAGGGTGCCAATCCACGCTGTAGAGAATCATCTCACATAATCCGAAATCAGACATTTGCAATATCATATTCTCTATAACCTGTGATTAACTCTCTCTCTAATCACGTAGATCATCCTGTACTTAGAATATTCTGTCACAACCGCTTGACTAATAAAGAAGCATTCCTATTATTTCCATTGTGTCCGTTTTGATATCCAAGAGCCCACACATAATAAAATTTACGTAAATTTGGTTAAGAGACCCAAAGTCTTGGCCATCGACAAAAATCACTCAAAAACCGGTAGAAACCAAACAAATTCAAAGTCAATTTTTTGAAATCAACTGTCAAACTTCGTCAAAAAATAAAAAATCGACTGATTTTTCATAGATTTTGCAGCGATTTTAACCGAAAATTGACCAAATAGTTGAAATATTCCGACGGCCAATTTTCGAGTGATTTTCAACGAGTTTCCACCGCTTTGCGTTGTATAAAATTTCTCAAATTTTTTATTTTTCTAAAAAAAATTATACTGATTTATCCAGCAGTAGAGATCAAAATCGAGATTTTTGAACTAAAATCGACGTTTTTTTTGGAACCCTGGATCTTTGGCGACCAATCCAGCCCGGTAAACCTAACCCACTCCATGTGCCGTGCGATGAATTGGTCATTGAGGCGAATCCAGCGTGCGACTTGAGTCTTATAAGGGTGAGTTTGGTTGCTTATAGCAAGTAGTATATATATGAGATGGTTTAAAAAATATCATTCATATGTTTGTTTATTTGAATAGAATCATTTCGTCTTAAACAGTGTAATACAAATTAAAAAAATATTCTCTATACATGCTGAAACGTTCTATTAAAAAAACAATAAAACTAAATAGCACATCCCATCCCATTCAGACCCTATTTGGTAGAGTTCCAGATCTCAGCCCTACCTTAGATCTGAAGCTTGTAAGTTAAAATAAAATGAATTAAATTTATATTTTTAGTCTAAAATATAAACAAGATGAGCCACCTAAACACTCTTAGGTTCTGTTTGGGAGAGCTCCAGATCCCAGCTCCAGCTCAGAGTTGAAACTTATAGGCTAAAATAAAGTGAATTAAGTTTATATTTTTAGTCTAAAATGTAAACAAGATATCTACCTAAACACTCTTAATGTACCTACAGCTCCAACTCAATAAATTTCTGAAGCTAGAAATACCCTACTCCACCAACTCTATGAATTTTAGTGGATCCCAAGCACCCCTTCAGTCTATCCCACAAACCAAACACACCCTAAAAGTACCACCGCCGGCGGCGGCGGCGGCGATGCGGCTTCTCTCCGGTGTCTCCGCCTCCGCGTCCGCCGCATCCTCCCGCCTCACTGTCCCGCGAATCTCCTTCGCCCGCGGGAGCCCTAGAAGGATGCCGGCGACCGTCCCCGCTTGCTGCGCCGCTGCCTCCGCCTCCTCCTCGTCGGCCGCTGCCGGCGACGGCGGTGGCGCCCAGATGCCATGGCTGTTCGTCGGGCTCGGGAACCCCGGCAGGATGTACAAGGGGACTCGCCACAACGTAAGCCTCCACGCTTCACTGCGCGAATCCCGCTTTGCATATCCTAAAGAAACCGTATTTTTTTTAGGCTGTAGAGCTTGTATAGTGTCTCATAATATTATGTTGCAACCATTTTGTGCCTGCACACAGGTTGGATTTGAGATGATTGATGCTATTGCAGAAGCTGAGGGGATTTCTGTCAGCAACATGCAGTTCAAGGCAATGATTGGGAAAGGTAATTTCACACAAAGTTTGTTGATCTAGAGCAAGTGCAACTGTGCAATAGTGTGTCATCCATCATATGTTGAAATGGTTATAGTTTTTAGGTATACTTGTACAACTAATCACTGGGAGATAAATGTTGATTTGCTCAACTTATGTGTTTTTTTGAGTTATGGTTTAGGTTGTTCTACCGGTGCTATGATGTATGATAACCTTTTTTTTCTTGCTTGCTTATTCACTTAGGTAATTACTTGGTATCCAACAATTTTGTACCCCTGATGCACCTTCCTGTCAAACAGTACAACTAAACGTTATTGTTGTTGTTGTTGCTTTTGAGCATGATCCGGGATGATGCCTGTATTTGATTTCAGTGTTAGAATAGACGAGTGTGAACTGTGAACCCATCATCTGTATTTGCACGCTGTGCTTGAGAAAAAACCCTCCTTGATGATATTCATTTACTTTGTGTAGCCACCCATTTTTTTGAGTTAACGTATTGTAAAAAGTATCTACAGACCAGTCTTTGTGAAATTCTTAATTAAGTACACGAAAACACAAGCTTTAAATTTGCAATTTTGTATGTTTGAATGTAAAACCTCAATGGATGCATATATTCCTGAAAATACATTGTTTCTCTTACTACCTTGTCTATATAGGCCTCATTGGTGATGTCCCTGTAATGCTTGCCAAGCCACAGACTTTTATGAATGCAAGTGGTGAGTCTGTAAGTACAACAACTCTAATACAGCTTCAGTTCACTGTACTTGCTAATCCTTTACTGAACAGGACTGCCTTATGCAGGTCGGTCAGCTGGTTTCATATTTCAAGATACCACTCAATCAAGTTCTTGTGGTAAATGTTGTTCTTGAGCTGATACTTTGTCATGTTTACATTTTCTGATTGTTCACAAACTGTTCTTTGATTCATTTTAGATCTATGATGATCTAGACTTACCCTTTGCCAAACTGCGTCTACTGCCAAAGGGGGGACATGGCGGGCATAATGGGTATTCATTTAACTTATTTTCTTCCTTCTTGTTCAGTGGTTCTTTGTTATTTGTTTTGTGAACTCAATATAGGCTTGGCTGCTCGAGGTCTGAAAATGTCAGAGGCAGAATTTCATGTTTTTATCTTAGGTTGACATTATTAAAGGATGTTTTCACCGTACAACTTTCATGTCTAGCATCAAAGAGATTAGGAGTTAGGAAAAATGCTGCAATGGAGTATTAGTGGTCTGCTCTTAGAAATTGATTGTTAAGGGCTTAGCACCGATAAGATGCTTCAACTAACACATTGAATCACATGTTTGATGTTTCCCACTGACATGATTTCTTCGTTCTGGGAAGGATGTCTGGCTTGATCTAGTGTCAAGTGCTGTTGGAATTAGTACTCTTTGTCATAATTTAAAGTTTGATAAACGTCGCAGGATGAAAAGCATCATTAACCATTTGAAACAGAGCCGTGATTTCCCACGTCTAAGGATTGGTACGCCAATTGATCACTTCTTTCCTCATTCAGGTAACAAGTCTGAAAATACTATTCCCCGAATGTTGTGCAGGAATTGGACGACCGACTGGGAAGATGGACGCTGTCAATTTTGTCCTACGTTCATTCACCAAGCAAGAACAAGAAGAGGTTTTTACTAGATTGCACCGTACAATTATGCATGGAATTTTACTTGTGTACTATTCCTAAAGTCATTCTTTTAGGCAGTCTGTGACCACTGAAAACTTGAAAGCTGAAATACTACATTGATCTATACAAGCAGAACAAATTTTTTAAAAAAATCTATACAAGCAGAACGACAGTTAACTCTTCTCTCTACCCAATCTTTTGCAGCTTGATTTCACGTTCCACCGGGGCTTGCAGGCAGTAAGGATAATGTTGCTCGAAGGATTCAACAAGAGTGCAACTTTTGTGAACACTCCGCAGCCATCAGAAGTGTTGAATAGATAAAAATTATTTCATCCATGCAGCGCAGATGTTCACATTTGAAGTGTAAATTGGCTATTGTTGTTAGAATCATTCTTACAGCTGCGCAAAGCACAAGGACCATTTGTCCTTGGGTGTGTGAATCCCGATCGATTTGTATAGGTGTTCGTCGGAGAACACCGTAAATGTTGTCCATTGCATCTGTACATGATTATTTTCAAGATACTGCTCAATCAAGCCCGCCCTTTCTGCCTGTTCTTGGTTCCATATGTTGTCACGCGATCATCTGATCTTGTTCGTGGTATGCTTCTGTTATACTTCCCGTCGGTTGATTCATCCTTGCAAGCAGATCTTGTTCCTGGTATGCTTCTGTTATACTTCCCGTCGGTTGATTGATTCATCCATGCAAATTGCTTGCTGCAATCGAGATCTTTGTCAATCTGGCTATCAGAATCACAGCAGGCTAAGGGCCTATTTGTTTTAGCTTTGAATCCTCTAAAAGCTGATTCTGGATTGTGGTTGTAGAGAAGCTGATTCTTTAAAAGCTGAAATCTAAAAGTATATATAAAGTGGATTGTGAATTTTAGTGTATATGGGTGGGCTGGATTGTGATAATCGGATTTTACAATCAGACGTTTATTTTTTATTCTATTTTTAGAATCAAATTCTATAATCAAAAGCTAAAACAAAGAAGCTGAATCAAAGAGGCCCTTAATTCTCCATTATGTTCGGACGGAGCATGGACACCGGTCAGATATCAATTAAATCACGACCGTCCGTGTAGTTTCCACCAACCCCGCCGACCTATCCTGTCTCTCGTCCTCTCCCTAAAACCCTCCTCCGCCGCCGCCGCCAACTTCACCCACCATGGCGGTCGCCACCCACGCCTCCTCCCTCTCCTTCCTACTCTCCCACCCCAACCCCCACCTCCCGCTGCGCCCCGCCACGCCGCCCACCGTGTGCGCTGCGCCACCGACGCCTCCGCCTCCGCCTCGGCTTCCGCCGCTGCCGCCACCAAGCACCGGCGTGCGGCGGATGAGAACATACGCGAGGAGGCCGCGCGGCACCGTGCCCCGAACCACAACTTCTCCGCGTGGTACGCGCCGTTCCCGCCCACCCCGAACGGCGACCCCGACGAGCGCTACTCCCTGGACGAGATCGTCTACCGCTCCAGCTCGGGTGGCCTCCTCGACGTGCGCCACGACATGGACGCCCTCGCGCGCTTCCCGGGCTCCTACTGGCGCGACCTCTTCGACTCCCGCGTCGGCCACACCACCTGGCCCTACGGCTCCGGCGTCTGGTCCAAGAAGGAGTTCGTCCTCCCAGAGATCGACTCCGACCACATCGTCTCCCTCTTCGAGGGCAACTCCAACCTCTTCTGGGCGGAGCGCCTCGGCCGCGACCACCTCGGCGGGATGAACGACCTCTGGGTCAAGCACTGCGGCATCTCCCACACCGGATCCTTCAAGGACCTCGGCATGACCGTGCTCGTCAGCCAGGTCAACCGCCTCCGCCGCGCGCCGTTCTCGCGCCCCATCGCCGGCGTCGGCTGCGCGTCCACGGGGGACACCTCAGCTGCGCTCTCCGCCTACTGCGCCGCCGCGGGGATCCCCGCCATTGTCTTTCTCCCGGCTAACCGCATCTCTCTCGAGCAGCTCATCCAGCCGATTGCCAATGGCGCCACGGTACTCTCGCTAGACACGGACTTTGACGGCTGCATGCGGCTCATTAGGGAGGTGACTGCCGAGCTTCCGATTTACCTCGCCAATTCACTCAATTCGCTCCGGCTAGAGGGTCAGAAGACTGCGGCTATTGAGATTCTGCAGCAGTTCGATTGGGAGGTGCCGGATTGGGTCATTGTTCCGGGAGGCAATCTTGGAAACATATATGCCTTCTACAAGGGATTCGAGATGTGCCGTGTTCTTGGGCTTGTTGATCGTGTGCCACGGCTTGTCTGCGCACAGGCTGCCAATGCAAACCCACTGTACCGGTACTACAAGTCAGGGTGGACTGAGTTCCAGCCGCAAGTAGCTGAGCTGACGTTTGCATCGGCTATTCAGATTGGTGACCCGGTATCTGTCGACCGTGCGGTGGTTGCACTCAAGGCGACGAATGGCATTGTGGAGGAGGCAACGGAGGAGGAGCTCATGAATGCAATGTCACTCGCTGACCGCACTGGGATGTTTGCTTGCCCACATACTGGGGTTGCACTCGCTGCACTGTTCAAGCTCCGGGACCAATCTATCATCGGGCCAAATGACCGCACGGTGGTCATCAGCACTGCGCACGGCCTGAAGTTCTCTCACTCCAAGATCAACTACCATGATAGCAAGATTGAAGACATGGCGTGCAAGTATGCTAATCCGCCGGTCAGTGTGAAGGCCAACTTTGGTGCCATCATGGACGTCCTCAAGAAGAGGCTCAATGGTAAGCTCTGAGCTTGTGTTTGGCTAACCCCTCCAATTGGTTACTGTATGTCAGTTGTCTTCTGCATCTGATTCGAATGGTGGGTGGCTGTGGAGCAATGAACCCAAGATTTGAGTGAAATCTTTTAGGTGAGGCTCTTCTAGGCTTAGTGGGGAGTGGGTACTGGGGTGAGGTTATCTCTTGTGCTATCTTGTGTTTTATGGATAATAAGTGATTGTCTTGCTGTTCAATTGAATAATCGTTTAGTCCATTTACTCCACTGTGCATGAGCTTGTCAAAGATTTTCACTGCAGGCTATGTGGATTGTTATTTAATTTTATCGTCTAAGGAGTGACGACTTTAAGGTTGTTGTGGTAACAGTATCATATGGTTGTACGTCGTACCAGCCTTCCAGCTACCTCAGTTTCCTCAGTTTTGTCAGGAATTTTAATGTAGTTTTGATGTCTCAGTTAGTAGGGTTTTCATGCTTGCTGCAAATAAGGTGGCCTTAAGTAGATTTTAGTTTGTGTTGTTGCCTGCATATATTGGTGAATCTGGATTTTTTTCTCCTGTTCTTCATACATGGCACATCAGAAAAGATTAAGGCGCTCTTTGATTCACGGGATTTTCCTTTCGTAGGAATCATGATTAAGGCCCATTTTTATTCACGGGATTTTCAAGGGAAAATTTTATTCATGTTTTTTTTCTATTTCTAAGTTTATAGAATCATGCAAATCAAAGAGGCCCTAAGCAGATTTTTTAGACACAAGGTGAATCGCCCAGCTTCACTGAAAACTTAGAAAGATATACAAAGAAAGTACTGGGGATTCCAGTTTTGCGAATTCATACTGCAGAACCAGCTAGCAAACCAGGAATTGAAACTATTACAAAAGAAACTGGCTCGTCAATTCTATTACAACTGATTAACTAAAAAAAGATTAATCAGATATTCGTGAAAACTCTTAACATGTATGTATACTCAAAAAATGCATACATGATCAGAGACAAAACCTAGAAAACACTTATTAGCTAATCACAGACAAAAAATGACCTAAAACGTTTACTGCCCTAGCATAAGCACGACCACAACCCACGCTTCCTTAACTGAGATACCACATTATGAAAAGGTTTCTTTTTTAGTGTTAACACCTGGAATGCATTCCTTTATTTTCAAACTTCAAGCTTGACATCCTAGTCTCTCAAGTCTCAAGCTTTCATTTGGTATTTTCTGAACCTAAAAGCTCAGTATTCTCAAAAACATAATTTGAGACTAAAATCTAGAGCAGAACGAAGAAGCACAGCAGGTACAGGTTTGGCAAAGAGAAGCAATCTGCACAAGGTAGGTAAGAACTTAGAGCAAGCGTACATCTCAGAGCGAGGAAGCAAATAGCTGGGGCAACAAGAAGCAACACAGGATTCGATGCTACATAATTTTTTTACACATTTGTATCCCCACTGTAAATCTCTCAAGTAGTTGTTTACAATTTGACTATTTGGGGGCTGCCTCTTTTGTAAAGTAATTCAATTCTGTCGGGAATTTTCATTGTAGTTCTGTTGTCTCAGTTGTAACAAGGTTTTCATGCTTGCGGCAGATAAGGTGTTCTTAAGTTAGATATTAGTTACTGCTGGTGCCTGTATATAGAATATAGATTGGTGACTGGATTTTGTTTCTCCCATACAGTACACGAGATCTGCAGCTCCTGTGCAGATCCGTCAGAAAAAAGATTAAGCAGATTTTTTTTAGACACAAGGAGAAACGCCCAGCTTTACTGAAAGCTTAGAGAGGGATACAAGGAGAGTAGTACTGGGGGTTCCAGTTTTACCAATACATACCCCACACAACCAACTACCAAACCAGGAATTGAAACTATTACTATAAAAGAAATTGACTCCTTAATTCTATCACAACTGATTAACTAAAAAAAAGATTAATAAGATATTCGTTTACTAAAGCATAGTTGTATATTATAGCAACAGCAGCAGGCGCTCGTGCAGGTCTAGTAGGTGTTCTGCAGTGCTGCGGCGAAAACTCTGAGGCCCTGTTTGGCAACAAGGTTTTGCAAAACTACATGGTTTAGGAATTGTCTTGACATAAAAAACATGGTTTTACCAAACCCCATTAAAACCATGGTTTTTCTTGGAACTCTCAACTGTTTGGCTACAAAGTTTTGGGAGTTGTTTTGGTGCCAACGCTTAGAAAAATTTGCCCAATACCAAAGTTTTCAAAACAGAGAAAAAACCATGGTTTTGTGAAAACCATGGTTTTTAAAACAGAGTTTTTTGAAGGGCTACCAAACACCTCATGGTTTCTAAAACATAGTTTTTCTCTAAAACCATGATTTTGTCTAGAAACTATGAAAAAACCTTGTTACCAAACAGGCCCTCAGGAAATTAAGAGAGATTGTAGAATTAACCTTCGTGGATTGTAGAATTCTAAAATATATGATCCGCATTTGCGTATGACCGGGCCGCCGAGAGCAAGTCGGCCCAAAAAAGGAGGCCTTCGCCTGGACGACTCTGGGCTAGCGGCCGACCACACGACAAGGTACATCTTGGTCTCGAATTAAAATTAAATTACTTTCGTTACGGTCTTTATAGATTTAAAATTGGAATAAGCCTAATTTAAGTGAAAAAATATTTAATGAGGCTCGGCTCAATAGTAAATTATTACCTTAAATTGTTTACTTACACGGTAAAAAATGTATATATGCCAACAACGGAAACGAGGTTAATTAGCACGCCGGTTCGGTGGAGATCAGCGTTAGCCCCTAGTTTATTATTACTCCGCTATTTCCCAAATTTTTTAGTACATGTTATTCTATGATTTGTAGGTACTCTCTTCATCTATGATTTT
Source organism: Guadua angustifolia (assembly GCA_036346375.1). Taxonomy (NCBI): domain Eukaryota; kingdom Viridiplantae; phylum Streptophyta; class Magnoliopsida; order Poales; family Poaceae; genus Guadua; species Guadua angustifolia. The sequence continues at coordinate 3,043,178 of CM070508.1, forward strand.
GGGGCACTCCCTCCATCCAAGTTTGTAGGGTGTATTTTTTTAATATTCTTTCTAAACATAGAACGTATTGCATGTTCCAATGCAAATTAGTGTGGTGTTTCGTTGATACCCTTAATAAATATCTAGATTTACTTGATATTCTCTATTTACATGCATTGAATATATAAGTACTTAGAGATAATAATTATAGGAGTAGTCTATTCATTTTTAATATCTCATTGGCCTAAATAGTAAGAGAAAATACAACCTATAAACTTATATAGATGGAATAACTTTTTACCATCTTTTCTTTATATATCATCTCTCTTAGCTATTTGCAAAGTCATTTACAATCACATACTAGAGTAACTCACTATTTAGGCTAATGTAGTCTTTTATAGATACTAGATAGATTTACGCGCCACACTGTGCCAAGTGGGATATACCGGTTTTCTGGGCCGCCAGGGGCCCTTGCGTAAAATTGTAGAGCATCTCTTCATAAATTTTCGGGACCCCGAGGCCTGAATGTAAAGCTGCTAGGGCGTAGGACCTCCTCGTAAATTTCCAAAACTCCGATGGCCAGCATGTGAAATTGTTGGACTTAATTTGGGATTTTCCCGGTGTTTTTCACAATAGATTAGCGGAGAATGTGGACGTAATTTAAGAATTTGCGAGGGGCTTCTTCGAAAAAAGATGTACATATACAACTGTTTACTAACGAATAGTACTTGCCATCGGTAAACGTCAGAGTGAGCTCTGCATCACCATGTGAGTATGTGACGAAACAGGCGACCGGCTCGTGCGTGCAGCTAAAATGTGGTCGGCGTGTACGACATACGAGGGCGCGTGTTCTTTCCGTTCAGACGAAAATTGTACAGGTACCACTCCATCGAACCTACTCGTCGAGCTGCCTGTAGTACAATTATTTTTTATATTGCACAGTACTCTCTCTTAAGTATTTTTTCAAGTAGTCTTGTACATAAATATATATTGTATTTTATATTCTAATATAAATTAGTGTGATGATTTTTATATTTCTAATAAATATCTAGATGTACTTAATATTATCTATGGAAAAGTATATGGTGAAAATAGGGATATAGTGAAATATGAAAGTAATCAAACAGGGGTATTGGATCAAACTTGAATGATTCAGATCTAGGTAGAATCCTACCTCCTCACTTAAACACGTTTTACACATAACCCTCTAGAAAAATTACAAAATTCCACACTTTAAGCCCACCTAGATCTGAACCATTCAAGTAATCCAATGCCCATGTTTGATTATTTTCATGATTTCACTATATGTCCACTTTCACCGTATACTTCCTCATTATCTATATGCATATATTGAATATGGTACTTACAAATAATAATTAAGAGTTATCTAGTTATTTTTAATATTTTTTAATCTATAGAGCAATAGAAAATACGAGCTATAAAATTGAACAATAAGGTACTTTATTAGTACGGCCACTTGTGATCTGTGACCTCCAGCTGATCGCGTGAATCGCAATACTTGTGATGAAACGGTCTTTACCACACTCAGATTTTTTCCCCTCTGATCTGTAGTTGTCACCCTACAGTGCCCGAGGTCAAGATCAAATAATAGTAGTACAAGTTGAAATTTTTTTAATGAGCCTAATCTTGACCGACTCACACTCATCACACAATGCTGAACAGTCGCTTTAAATTGTGGTCATCGAGGCATACATGTGCTACATCTAGTTAGGAATTATGTGGTGTTTACTCCAACTTTAATTGCAGGTCAATGCAATGATCTGTCGTAGCTTGTATAGTTCCTTCCGTGCAAATTCCTGGAAGGATCAAAACAAGGGTAAACGTGTGTTCGGTAGAGCTTCAGCTCTATTAGATTCGTAGATCTGATGAAATTGGTATTTTTAATTTCACTAGATCCGTAGAGCTGAAACTGTGAGTACATTAAGAATGTTTAGATGGATCATTTTGTTTACATTTTAGACCAAAAATATAAACTTAATTCACTTTATTTTAGTTTACAAGTTTCAGATCTCAAGTGAAGCCAGGATCTAGAGGTCTACCAAACAGGCCCTAAGTATAGCACTCAACGTACAAAAGTTTATATTACGTATTTTCTCTTAATACATAGACAAGAAGATATTAAAAATAACTAGACTACCTCTAATTATTACCTCTGACCACTGTATTCAATACAAGCGCACCTATATCTATTAGGCTTATAAAGGGAATACCACACTAGTTTGCGTTAAATATGAACACACCTTATATTTATAGATAAAACTATTTAAAAATATATCGTATAAATTTGTAGTGAGGGGGTATATGTTCTGTGCCATAAGAACAAGTACAATACGACCACCTCAGCTTACTATTAGTCTGTACACGTCAGTTTTATCCTATGTGAAAGAGTGAAAAAAGGAGAGACAAAATTTATTTAGTAGCCAGTTTTGCACGGAAACATAAATAGATTTTTTATGTACAAGATAGAAGAGATAATTATTGCACAACATCTGAGACAATATTTAGAGATAGTTATTGTATAAGCTAGCTTTTAGCTTAACTCTAGATGACATCGATGAAAGATAAAGTAAGTAGTAGACTTTGTTATTAAAGCATGTACAATGGGTTGACATTAGCTGTCTATAAGAGTTGTCATATCATCTATTTGTTGATGTGGATGAAAGAGAAAGAGGAAAGAGAAAAAAGCTGTCTATACATTTGCAGTCGACTGTAGCATGAGAACCAAGCTGGTTATGTGTAGAGATGAATTAATTGTAGCACGAGAACCAAAAAAGTGATTGTCTGTATCATTGTATAAGGTTGTTTATAGATGACATGACAATTTGCTATAGATAGTAACAGTCTATAGCATTGTACATGCCCTTATACTTGCTCAAACCAATTGAGTAAATTCATGCAGTACGTCTAGTACGCATACTAAGGGGGTGTTTGGGACAGCTCTAGCTCCACCAAAATCTGTGGAGTTGGTGGAGCAGGGTATTTCTAGCTCTAGAAATTCATGGAGTTGGAGCTGTTGGTACATTAAGAGTGTTTAGGTAGACCATCTTGTTTATATTTTAAATTAAAAATATAAACTTAATTCACTTTATTTTAGACTATAAGTTTCAGATCTGAGCTAGAGCTGGGAGTTGGAGCTGTCCCAAATAGAGCCTAAATTTTCTGCAATTTGCAAGTGTAGTCAGGGGGTGTCAGGCCAGTGCACGCGATGCTGATTTCCAACGGAGCGCCATTGCCAAATGCCAAGGAGTATACGTACGTTGCGGCGCCGCGAGTAACACGCCAAATCAACGTCTAGCTTGGTTGGACGAATAACTGAGGTCCAAAGTCCAAACCAAAGAGACAACAAATTAATAAGCCCATATACCGGTCTTTATTTTGGGATATTTTAATGTATCCTCTTCCCAGTGCTTTGCAGCACGGGCATGATATAGTGTGGGTCGGCTAAAAACAAGCTAGAAAATACATTTTCTCGACAGGAAAAGAAGACTGTGATTTCTAGAATTCGTCCGAGTTAAGAGACTATATAGCGTGAGCACGCTCGTGCAAAATATACGGCGTGTTGTCTACTCGATCATCTACAGTTTTTTTTTTTTGGTTGTTCCGTTTTCATATACTACTCTGTGATATAGTTAAAAACCGGCGAAAACTGCTTGGTTTTCACGAAAACCGTCCGTACCGGCCTGGTTTGAAAAGCGACACTGCTTGTTTTATTAGTCAAATTCAAATTCAAAAAATTCAGAATTTTTTACAAAAATTATTCAATAATTCTCTAAAATTAGTATCAATAGCTTTATGACCTCTGGCGTGAATAGTTTTTAAAAAACAAAGTTTAGAGATGTTTTTGAGCCATTTAAAATGTAGATAACTGAAATGCCAAAAAAAGGCCTGGTCTGCGAGCTTTCAGCCTATAGGCCAAGCCGCCTTTGAGGAGTCATATTTCAATCACGCAACACAAGACAGAGACTATGGTGCTCCCCAATCACAGAGGATGACTGCTAGAGGAAAGGGATAGGATGCACCAAAGGATAGCTCTAACTCCTATAGCATCGCCAAAACGTAAGGGAGTTATGGCTCATATGTTGACTATGACTACGTACGCCATCTCCGATGTTCACGTACAACCTCCTACTCAATGGGTCTACAAGTGGCACGGCCCTGAGCTTTATAGCATATTGTACCAACAATGGCAAACGACAAGCCCATAGACGGGGCAAAGCTGGCACGATTACAATGCGGAGTTGTTAGCAACACGAGAATTGACTTTGATGTCAACTGAGGAATATAACATGGTCAATCAAGCTAGTGTACACACGCAACAATACTACCCGTAGCCTAGAAGGTAATGTTTTATTTGCATATTTTATTTCATTGCAACTTGATTTTTTACTAATATAGCATCCAAGTAGGTTCAATATGGTATTTGTGTAGGAAGGACGATGAAAATATGCCTACTTTACAATTTCAAATGAAAGGTATCGAAATATGAGTGGTATTGATATGTGAATGCCTATTTTTTACACTTGTTGGATTAATATGTGAATGGTATTGAAAGCAAAGGTTATTTATTAAAATATTATTGCTAAATGCCTATTTTACAACTTTAGATTGTCTAAAATATAGCAAAGGTTATGCCAAAAATTTGTTCAATTTGTATGTTTCATTTCATTGCAACTCAATATTTCACTAACATTCCGTTCATATAGGTTGAACATAGCATATATGTAATAATGGAAGAACCATAAAGCTATGTCTTCTTCACAACTTCAAATAAAAGGTATTGAAATGTAAATGATTTTGATATGTGAACAGTATTGGTATGTAAATACCTATTTTTACACTTGTTGGATTGATATGTGAGTAGTAATGAAACGAAAGATTATTTGTTGATATATTATTGCTAAATGCCTATTTTACAACTTACAATTGTCTAAAATATAGCAAATATCGTGTTGAAAATTTCCATAATTAGGAAAGATCATGTCGGAATTTTTTTCATATTTTTCCATATCTTTTTATATATTTCTTATATTTTTTCTTTTTTTTGGGCATTTAATGGATTTTTTTACAAATTTTACAATTTTTTTCATTGTTTTATTTTCCCAATTTTCAACCTGTGAACGATTTTTGTGAAAACTGCTCAAAATTCGTCACTTTTCGAGCGGTTTTTGACCATTTTAGTCGAAATTAGCTCGACGGTTCGACTAGATTTTAAATTTATTTGACTTTTAAAATCATTTAGTTTTTCATGAATTTTGATACCGCCGTATTGTCAAAATCTAGAGACGAAATGGTTTTGATAACAGTGGATGTAGTCGTGATTTCTGAGGAAAACATGGGATGATGACGGTGGCCACCGGCATAAATAAGAGATTGATCATGGTGGGCATCATAGCTAGCTGCTACCGCGCGCGCGTAGAAGACGCCACGTTTTACTTTTGCTGTGGATAGAGTGTACTTCCAATCTAGTTAGTAGTACAAAACTTATGTATATGCATGGAGCAATTCAGAGCGACCGTGCTTTTGTGATGATGGTACGTCATCAAGTTAATTAGATCATATGCTAAAACCATGGCACGTTCGTTCGGACTTTTTCACTAAATTTAAAAGCTAAAAACCAAAGTCTTATTGAGGGTTTTTTCACTACTACAAAACACTACATCATAGACGGTTCACAAAACCATATTACAAACGGTTTTGTGAACCATCTGTATCAAAGTGTCAGTGAAGACAATAGGTCATTACAGACGGTTCTAGCCTAGAACTGTCTGTGATACCGTCTGTGATTAAGACTCATCACACATCGTTCTAACTGGTAATTTAAAAACACTAAATTAGGGGAGACTTTCTAGGATGTCACCCATCCTAATACTACTGATACTACTCTCGCCTAAGAACGCTCAACTTCATAATTCTGATCGAATCCGGATGTCACCCATCCTAATACTACTGATACTACTCTTGCATAATAACACTCAACTTTGTAATTCCCAGGAGGTCACCCATCATATTACTACTCTCGTCCAAACATGCTTAACTTCAAAGTTCTTACAAAATCTAGTATTTTAGTAGTGGCATGATAACATCTGACATATAATACCTCCCTCCTCCTTTTAACCCCATAAAGCACCCGAACACCAATTTTCAATTATTTCAAATTAGCAAACTATGGAGGTAATTAGTAAAATTTAAAGCTTTCAAATTTGTTTTCCATACTTTTGACTATTAATGATGCTTGCAATATATGTGCTATTACTATTCACAGAACTTGTAAAAACACCATAACTTTTAACTTGTACCTTCGATTTTGGTGTTCTTGAGCTTTCCGAAATCATCACACGATGAGCTCTCCGATTATATTCTTTTGGACACCGATTCTAGTTTGCAAATAAGAAATCCGAGCACTTTTATTAAAATGGTCATAACTTTTGATTCAGAATCCGATCGTATGTTCTTTGGCTCGTTTGAAAGATAACGAAAATCGATGGTCGGATCATGCTGGTTTGTCGAAGAAGTCTTGTGCACGGAATTTAAAAAAAGGTCATTTAGAGCCTCAAAAGCGGCCTCCAAGTTTTGAATCTGTTTTGACGTTCTTTTCAATTATTGCAAATGGAATATTAGTTCCAATTATTTCAAATGTAATATTATTTAATTTCAATTCTTTCAAATTAGAAGGCAGGAGAGGTAATTATCAATATTTAAAATTTTCTATTTTTATTATTTGTGACGATTTTAAATTAAAACCGTCGTGATGAGGTGAACATCATAGACGGTTTTTGGCTAGAACCGTCGTGGTGTTCACCTTATCACGCATTTGTTTTATCCACAACCGCCTATGATGAAAGCGAGAACTTCACAGACGGTTTGTAGATAGAACCGTCTATGATGAGGTGAACATCACAGACGGTTCTAGCCAAAACCGCTCTGTGATGAAAGCGAGAACTTCACAGACGGTTTTTTTGCTAAAATCGTCTGTAACGTTCATCTCATCACAGACGGTTCTAGCCAAAAAATGTCTATAATGAGAGTGAGAACTTCACAGACCGTTTATGGCTAGAACCGTCTATGATGTTCACCTCATCACAGACGGTTCTATCTACAAACCATCTGTGAAGTTCTCGCTTTCATCACAGACGGTTTGTGGATAAAACCGTCTGTGATGATCCGACATCACAGACAGTTTCAACCACAAACCGTCTGCGATGTGTCCGAAACACATCACAGACGGTTTTTATAAAAAAAAGTCTGTGATAATGTATCTAATATAACCCTTTTTGTAGTAGTGTTTAAGCCTTTATATAACTAAAAATCAAATACCACTATAGAAGTGTGTTTTTTTGGCTTATTGAGGGTTGGTCTTACGCATCTCTATTATATATAAAAGCATATTGTTTTTAAGTTGTTTAAACCCAAAAGTTGGCTTTAAGTTATAAGACAATAGGTCTAAGCCTATACAAACAGATTCTATGTATATTTCCCTGAGAGTATCTCAGCCTCCTTGTTTGATCAGGAATAGCTTTAGCTAGTCAGAACTTCTTAGATAAAGTTACTTAGGTCCGCTATTTTGGATTGCACGTGATGAACACTATAACTTGGTTCCATTAGATGAACGCTAAATCTTTTCCTTTTCTCAATTAATATGAAATTTTTCTTAGGGTTTATAATTAGTGTAAGTAATAGATCTTATTACAATTTCAATATTTTTAAAATTTAGCGCTTTAATTCACATATGAATCAAATCTCTTATCATCATTTGATTTATTCCTAGTTTGAATATTTTTGGATCGTACTTTTGATGGATTTTTATTTTCAATTTTAGGTTAGACTTTGTATAAAAATCCATTTTCTATTTTCCTTTATTGTATTCCAAATTTTATTTTTATTGTTTGCTTTCAAATTCAAAATTAAATTGCTTATTTTTTTATTCTGGATTTAGTTAATTTGGCTTATACTTGACAAAGTCTAACTCTGTCAAAAAAATGTAGTACGCATTTTTTTAATAGTCTTATTCATAAATATAGGCCCTCTCTATACCCCTAAGAAATATCCAGCTTTACTTTATATCATCTATATACATGCAATAAAATATAGTGCTTATAGAAAATAATTGGGGATATTCAAGTTATTTTCAATATAATTTTGGTCTATGTGCCAATAGAAAATACACCATTTAAATTTGGATGGAGCAAGTAACTATTATTCAGAATTTTATTTATTTATTTATGTTACTTTAGAAGTTACAAAAATCAATTATTTAATTATTCTTTAATTTTTATTTCAAATTTGTATATTTTTTCATCTCATTTGGGGTGGATTTTTACATTTTAGGTTCAAATTGTATGAAAATTTATATTGTCATTTATTATTATTCTGAATTTTATTTATAGGGTTTAATTTAGAATTTGTATGAAATCAAATTGATAGTTTTATTTTATTTTTTATTATAAATTTTAGTTAATTTGGCTTGAACTTGACATGGACTCTTTATTTCAATTTATTAATATTTATTTAATTGTTACTCCAAGTTTTATTTATTTATGGATTTACTTTGGCAATCATATGAAAGTCAAATTGCTTTTGTTCTAAATTTCAGTTAATTTAGATATATAGTACATGGCATAGACTCATTCTTTTAATCTAAATTGTTGTAACTCGAGCTCGACAAATAGATAGCTAAATTTTTCTAATTAACGTGAGACCCCCGCCGCGCGAGATAACATTTAAAACTAAGACTATCCGGCCAGAATCACATGTGGAAGTTACCCACTATACTATGAGATAAAAAGTAAGACGAAACGGTCTATGCTGGCTGCCATCTAGTTTATGGATAAGATGGTCTTTAAAATTCCCAGTTTCTTTTTCTTCTTGATGCAATGGCATGTGTAAAGCTTTTGAATATTCTCAAAAATATTTCTTGTGCTAGTTAAACTGCACTCCGCCAACGGTAAAATTAAAGTAAAACAAAATGAAAGGTGCTTCTATGCATCATTATTTAGAAGTTACATAAATATTAAACAATATATAAAGAGTAGATAGTGATTACTTACCTTCTTATTAATTTGCTTCATGTTTTGCGCAACTTATATTAAAATGGTGATACGTAGAAGCGCTACTCAGCAAAATCACTAGCTGGCCAGTGCAGACGCACATGCTCTACTGATCAAAACGACTCGCGCGCGCACTGAGAAAGATCGATGAATCATGCGTGGACAGCAGAAGTATCGTCCCCATTGGTCAAAAGAGCGGCGCAGGAATTAAACCAGAGATCGCGGTTAAGTTAAATATGCGCCTAATGATTATTATCTGCCGACGGTTGAAAAGAACCCAACTCATCGTATCTTTTGATCACAATATTTGCCATGTTAGCCATATCGATCGATCGAGTATAATCAAGGAGTGCGTATGACGCGCAAAGTGCCACATCAGTTGGATAAACCCCCGCAATTAATTAACAAACATCAGATCGCGGAATCTCCAATTAAGAACGGGATTAGTGCATGCGTGCGTCCGTGGCACATCTGTGAACCAAGGGAGATCAGCTCGTGGTCCTGGGCTGGCTGATGACATGTAACCAAAGAATGAGTAAGCAAGGACTCAAAAAGAAGTAATCTCCCAATAAAAGCGCGCCCTTTTGGTGATATATTCGGCACTGTGTTGCACTTGCAGATGAGATATTAAGATATGGATATGATGCATTATATATATATATATATATATATATATATATATATATATATATATATATATATATATATATATATATTCCTCAGGCCAGCTCGATCGTCATCATCCATGTACATATATATGTTCTTGATTAATATATAGGGAGTAGTACTCAATTATAGTATAGTTACATATATGGGGCTTGGCATGTTGGAGTTAAGAGGAATCACTCAAAGTAAAGACGCTGATGGTATGCATAAACTATGTAAAACCCGTGGAAGAATCACAGAAAGATGTCACTTCGACACGCATGCAGCCACGAGATAAGGATTGCTGTGGATCGTTTCTGTAATATTTTATGTTACCACCGGCCTCTCTTACGAGAATTTGTGTAGTAGCTTCTCTCTCCCTCGATCTCTCTCTGTGTGTCTTTTGTGTAAAAGAACGAGATCTCCGGCCGGGCTAGCTAGCTTGTGAGGCCAGTAGGCAGTACACACTAGACGTAACACAAATGGATAGAAAGCAACACAAGACGATCACTTCGCGCCTTTCGATGCACACTCAAAGTAGGAAGTGCAATCGTCACCCACGCGCGCCAAATAATACCCATCGTCTTCCCTGGACAACCCACACGCGCGGATTACTTTCCGGAAAGCAAAGCTAATACACGCTGATCGATCCTACATTCTCCGTATCCTACGAAGAAACGCCCCTTTTTCAGTTTTCTAAATTATCCAGCCTGGCCTCTCCGAAATAAACAAATCGACCGAAATCGCCTGTGTAATTAGAAAGAGATCGGAGATAGAGATTTGTAGATACACACAGAGAGAGAGAGAGAGAGTGCATGGCAGTGGTAGTGTGTGTCAGACTGTCAGGTCGATGAGCAGTACCGCGGCTGGCTAGCAATGTCGACGACTGTTGCGAATACAGCTAGCTGCTAGATTACTACAGCATTGCTTCAGGGGGGATGCATCTGAGGAATCGATCGGCATGTAGTCATGGTCCACACTTCATGTGAACACCACGCTGCTCCCTCGCCCGCCTGCCTCCTCCTCCTCCACCTCCACTGGCCCCTCAAGTGCGCAGAAACACACCCCAGACGGCCATTAGCCAAGGGCAAACAAGCCTGCCCCTGTGGCCTCGGCGGCCTTCGCTTTGATCCTCTCTCTCTCCCCATCAGGAGCGTGCGTGCAAATATGTATCAACCGGCCGCGCGCGCGCATACGTATGGCACATGTCGAGTCCAATTTCATGGTGCTGACATGGCTCTGATCAAACAGGAGGTCTAAGCTTTTCAAGTCTCCCACTTTTTTTTTCAAATCTATCGCTCCATGTAAATGTAATTATAAAAATAGTCCCTTTACCTACTGATAGAGCTAGAATTTTTTTTATGGGTGTGTATACTTTGCGCTTACAATTCTATAGTCTTATACAATAATTTCGCAGCATTATAAATCCAACACATATATTTAAAATTTGCTAAAAGTATATACAAATAGTTCTAAGATCTTAAAAATATCAAAACATCAAAGTCGGAACCTATTCAATAACAAATTTAGCTTATAAAAAGATGATTTGTAGTATTTTTAAAATTTGTTAGGGCCTACCCCTGCCCTCACTAACCATGGATATACCGATAGATGATACGTGTCACCTACCGTATTCGTGTATCATGGCAGATACTGCCGAGCTAGGGTTGCCACCATGTCGCGTCATCACACCGTACTAAGCCGTCCCATCGAGCTGCTCAGACATAGTAGATGTAGATCATAGAGTCTAAACCCCTACTACGGTACACGAATATAATGAGTGACACGTCTCAAGTACTATATTTATAAAGAAAAGGTACGAGGAGACTGAAAAAGCTAAGAACTCTCCAATGCTTATAGGGGATAGGGCTGCTCACCAGCGAAAGCAACTCTGGGCTGAGTGTAGTATGTACGTACAATCATTGGCATGTGGGCCCCTGAACTTACACTTGTTGCTACCCGATAGGGCGGCTTGTCTGTCGAGCTAGTCGGTGAAATTAAGCAGGGTTATATAATTTAACTTACACTTGTTGCTACCTGATAGGGCGGCTTGTCAGTGGAGCTAGTTGGTGAAATTAAGCAGGGTTCATTTCGTAGTCTCGTTCGTAATCGACTTTTGCTCTAGTACATGTATGCAGGTGCTAGCTAGCGATAATGTTACATAGGTAGGACCATATGTGTGTCATCCATTTGGACATTATTTCTTTTGGAGTGTTAACTCCACATTGCATGCGTTTCAGGAAATTAGTTCCCATGGAATGATCTGTATGCATGATTATTTTTTCCTGGAGCACGCATGTGGGGCTAGCTAGCTGGGCACCTGCAGCTTCACGTTCTCTTCTAGAGATTGATCTGCAGTAAATTTCTAGGGAAAGTGCAAGGCTACATGCGCTATCGCTCCGATATCCGTGATCCTCTCACGCACTCTTCTCTCTCGATCCCTCCCTCTCAGCTCGGATCCGGGCATGGCAAGCTACGGCAGTCTCCAGCTAGAAACCCTGCCGCTGAGCCGCACCACTGCCAGAAACCCCGCTAGGTCGCCGCGGCGGCGCTGCTCGCGGCTGGCGATGAAGATGGCTGCGGCCGGCAATGAGGTGGAGACGGCAAGGCCGTTGCGAGAGCTGGTGGAGCCGAGACGCTGTTGAAGAGGGAGAGAAGGGGGGGACGCGAATCTCAAGACGTGACAAATGGCTGAGATAACGAGGGTATACAAGCGCTCGCTCGTAGACAAACTGCACGCAAATTTCTACTAGTTGTCCGTGCATGCAAGAAGTCACCGTTTTAGACTCTTGACGAAGTCTTGCTTGGACCTCTATATACTGCTACGATTTGTCTTGCAAATTAACATATTCCCTACTTTATTCCACGAGCTGTGAGGAGACGTTGCAAGTCTTGTACCAATTAAGTCGTCGTTTGCTGCAATTACTACTCTCCTCTCTACCTACTTGCCACATGACAACACTAGAGGCCACATACATACTCCATCCAATAGTTGATATGATCTTAAAAACACAATTTTGACCATCAATTTCTATTATAATATATTTACGAAACCCAATAAAATTATAATACTACGAAAGTGCTTTTCGAGACAAATCTACATATACAACTTTTATGTATCTAATTTAAATATTTAAAAATATATTAACAGTCAAAGTTTCAAAATTTGACTGTACTTATATCCAAAACGATAATTATTTATAGCTGGAGGGAGTATATAGCAACTTAACGGGCCTGACCATATTATATTCTGTTGTGATAATTTTTTCCTGCATATATATATCCAGCAAGGGCACAATTAACGCACACCGAAAGATCTAAGCCAAGTTGCTCTTTTAGCTTATTAATTAGTGCGAGCCTATCCACTTTATGACTTGACGTCATTTGTCAACTAGTTTGCAAATTACAAAATATACATGTCACATGCTCTGTTTAAACGATGGCATGCTAAAATCCAACACAGCCGAGTTCAGTGCAAATATCATATTGGCGTGTATATGTATACACACACACAATTGGATGGCTCGTTGACCTTATTTAAGTTTGGTCAGTGAGCACGATCGTTACTAATATATATTGATGTCTAGCGAATAATTAACTATATATCGTGGATAATAATCTAGGCCGATCAGATGATGAACCATATCTGTAAGAAATAGCAATGGTTGATGAGCACGAGCGGGTGTAACCCGGGCGACCTGTGGTTCGATCACGGGTTAAAAAAACACCTATTAAAAAAATGTTAAGAACTATAATAAGATAAGCAATTTAGCTACTTTTGATTCCTTTAGTCTCAACAGACCATGCTATAGTTGTGACATCATATTTAGCCAGCTTTAACCGCTAAAGCCATCACATTAACCATGGTTTTTAGCATAATTTGCAAATATCTTTATATTCGCATATAAAAAGAAGTATATCTAAAAAATATACATACCACATATGAAAAAACATACATACTACCTAGGTAGTCTCATATGCAGAAGGCTTCGTATGTTGTGAGATACGATAAATAGAGTAACTACTCCTTGGAGTAGAAAAAAAAGGCTTATATGCACCAACTTGGTTCTTGCTATGAGACGAATTTAAAAAAAAAAAGAATAGTTAGTTTCTTGAGTAGTATTTACAAAACCAAATTCCAGTTGCTCGATAAAACAGCACTGTCGACGCATGCAGACATGAATAATGTATCACATCTAGAAGTTCCAGAAAATTCCGCAACACCATCGGCATCACCATTTAGTATTTACTTTCAGAGACCATGCAACCAGAAGTAAGAACACAATATGTACCTGTAGCATAAACGCCAAAAATACCGCATGCTTTTCTCCTCCCACAGACACCAGAAGCCAAACACACAACAAAAATTGCAAGGATGACAAAAAAAAATGTACCACACCCAGACACCCACACATGCATGCATGGCCATCATAACATCACCTTCGCACACCAACAAAAGCTTAGATGATGCGATGACATATATGATCCAATAATAGAAAACCATAGTATATATCAACATATATATAAAACACAAAAACAACAAAACCATATGCCATATGCTCACATCAACACATAGTATATAGTGTGGTTGTGGTATGCATGTACTAGCTAGCTACACTCACCTCCTATATATCACACACCCATCACTCTTCTTCAATTCCCACCGCTTTCCCACAGCTTTGCCTAGCTACTACTCTCTCTGAGCATCTCTCTAGTGATCGGATGGACAGCTCGAGCTGCCTCGTGGACGACGCGAGCAGCGGCGCGTCCACGGGCAAGAAGGCACCGGCGCTCGCTGTGAAGCCGCTGCAACGCGTGGGCAGCGGCGCGAGCGCGGTGATGGACGCGGCGGAGCCCGGCTCGGAGGCGGACTCGGGCGGTGCGGGGCGAGGGGTGCGGGGAGGCGGTGGAGGGAAGCTGCCGTCGTCCAGGTACAAGGGCGTGGTGCCGCAGCCGAACGGGCGGTGGGGCGCGCAGATCTACGAGCGACACCAGCGCGTGTGGCTCGGCACGTTCACGGGGGAGGCCGAGGCCGCGCTCGCCTACGACGTGGCGGCTCAGCGGTTCCGCGGCCGCGACGCCGTCACCAACTTCCGCCCGCTCGCCGAATCCGACCCGGAGGCCGCCGCCGAGCTCAGGTTCCTCGCCGCCCAGTCCAAGGCAGAGGTCGTGGACATGCTCCGCAAGCACACCTACCTCGACGAGCTAGCGCAGAACAAGCGCGCCTTCGCCGCAGCCTCCCCGTCGCCTGCCAAGAACCCCACCTCGTCGCCTCAGGAGCCCTCCGCGGCCGCGGCGCGAGAGCACCTCTTCGACAAGACGGTGACGCCTAGCGACGTGGGGAAGCTGAACCGGCTGGTGATACCGAAGCAGCATGCCGAGAAGCACTTCCCGCTGCAGCTCCCGGCCGCCGCCACCTCCGGCGTCGGCTCCGGCGAGTGCAAGGGCGTGCTCCTCAACTTCGAGGACGGCGCGGGGAAGGTGTGGAGGTTCCGGTACTCCTACTGGAACAGCAGCCAGAGCTACGTGCTCACCAAGGGGTGGAGCCGCTTCGTCAAGGAGAAGGGCTTGCACGCCGGCGACGCCGTCGGGTTCTACCGCTCCGCCGGCAAGCAGCTCTTCATCGACTGCAAGCTCCGACGGAAGACCACCACCTTTGTCAACGCGGTGGCCGCGCCGGCCCCCGTGAAGGCGGTGCGGCTTTTCGGCGTCGACTTGCTCACGACTGCGCCGAGGCCAGCGTCGTCGCCGGAGCAGGACGACATGACCAAGAGCAAGAGAGCTAGGGACGTCGTAGCAGCGTCTCAGCCACCCGTGGTTTTTAAGAAGCAATTCATAGAGTTCGCGGTAATTACCTAGCTAGCGTTCTTGCTCCCTGCTTTCTTCACAAAAACGTGTGGTAGCTTAGACCTCGTGATCTCTTGCTTGAACCGTTTGTTTCATTTCTTCTTACATATGTATATGCTCTAATCTTGCTTAATTTGCCGTAAATTAAAACCATACTTTTGTTTTGGCAAGTGTATACTACCAACTATGCCGTAGAGAGGACACGCCAGAAGAAGCAATGTTTGGAACTCTCAATTTGTCAAGCTCCTACCTTAATTGCGATGTAAATAAAGAGACGTCAATTTGTGGCTACAAATTGCAATTTGACGCTTTTGTTTTGATGCTTTCATGTGGTTAAGATGTGATGTGTGCTACACCCCAGATGCATTAATTGCGTGTAACACAGCCTTATGTGATCCCCATGGAATGGAAAGGAAAGTGGTACACAATATTATAGTAATCACAACAGGTTAAAACTGTTGGTGAAGTGCTGAAAACTCTAGCGTATATTCATTTGCTGACAACCGACTGTTGGGGATCCTTGTCGATGATGCTATATCGGGGATGGGGATTCAACGCCAACAGCCATGTTGCTGTCCACCTTTGCTCGGAGAAATATCAAGTCGGGTAAACTTGCCCGACTGCTCATTTAGTACTGTACTGCCGGCCATCGAGTTATGTTAAGTCTCCGACATTATTGTCATAGACTGTCTCAAACATATCACCAACAGCGCTGTCGGGAATGGATATTAACTGACCTGCTGAAATTATATTGTTTAATGTGATATAGTAGTACTAGAGGTGTTTCTATAATTTATTGATGGGTTTTGATAAACATCATCCGGATGTTTTCTTACTAAAAATCAACTAAATTGTGAACCGTTGGATTTTACTGTGATTAGTGCAGTTAAGTGGGACTGATTGTGATTTGTTGTGACTAATTGGGACTTTATTGACTATACAATGGAAACTATATTTTAGTTCACATCTATATGACTGACAGAAATTGGAACTCCAATATAACCTTTTTTGTGATTGAATAAAAATATATATATAACTTAAAGTAAGAATACAACTAGCTAGCTAGTTGGCATCTATACATCACCAGGGGAAAAAGTTGGCATCTAATGTTACATTGCAGTCTAAGAACTTCTATAAGAAGTGGTCTGTGTGAGATTGCCGAGCAGCATCAAACATGTCCGCCCCGACGTAGATATAGCCGTGATATGTTGATCACTGGGCAGTGGCAGAACAAGAAAAATATCTACGAGGGTTCACACTTCACAGTTGTAACTCAATGATCATATATAATAATTTCGTAACATTATAAATTCAACATATATATTTAAAATTTGCTAAAAGTACGATACAAATAATTCTAAGATCATAAAATCTAAACCAGTAAAATCAAAATCAATTCAATCAACAAATTTAACCTGTTAAAATGATGATCTTATAGTGTTTCTTAAATTTTTGAGGTGCCGTGCCCCTAGATCCGCCCGCCACTGGGAGATAGTTGGATACATCGAAGCCACCAGCTGGTCTGCACATACAGAATGGACTGATTATTTTTTGAAAGGAATGATTGTTCATTAACGATATTCACATGATCATAGGAAATGAGAGGATCAATTAACCTTTCTCCATGCTTTCCTTAGCTCCATGGCTAGGTCTGGTTATTTCGGTTCGGTTTTTTCAATTTTTAAAATTTTTGGTTTTTAAATTCTAGAAACCAAACTGAAACCGAGCTGAGTTAAAAACCGAACTGAATTAACCGAACCAAATCGGTTCGGTTAATTCGGCTTTCCGGTTAACCGAAAACCCATCACAGGAAAAAAGAGCAATTCCTCTCAAGTTTGCAAGGAAAAAGAAGGCATGATAAGCAGGTTACAGTTTCATTATCAAGCTCCAATCATAATCAGAGTCATCAAAGGATCACAAGATCGGTGTGGATATCCTGAAGTATTAATGAAGATTCAAAACCACTAATTAGGTAGGGGTATTTTTTGTTCTGAACTTCTGATGCAAGAAAATTTAATCTACAACATTTTTCTGACCGCTATCATAGTTCTTGCAGAGTGCAGACCATGCAAGTTGCTCTGTCTAACTAGTTTGGCTTTGAGACCAATCTAACAGACATACAAAAAAACAAATAATATACAACCACTCAACTAGTCAACTCAGATCTGATAAGAATCAACGGATGCAACATACAGACGGACAAATATACAACTAGCCAACTCAGATCTGATAGAGATTTTATGAGGAGTTGGACTTGGAGTTTTACCTCACCGGCCGGACTTGGGGACTGACAGCAGTGAGCAGAGATTGAGGCTCGGAGGGCGGAATGTCGGAACGACGGAGTCAAAGGGCAGGCGGAGCCGCGGGGTTGGACGGGCCGATGGAGAGATGAGGAGGTGAGCTGCCGAGCTGGCAAGGAGTGGAGTCCGCAAGGCCGTCGCAGTGAGGGAGGCGTCGCACGGTGTGGAGCTGCGAATGGAGGCCGCGGCCACAGGGGAATGGCTGGGATGGCCGGATAGGAGCCAATGGCGATGGGGAATGGGGAATGCCGATTCACCGAATGGGGAAGGAACAACCTAACGAAGTCACCGACGGGGAATGCGGGCCATTCGCGTGGACGCTAGTGTCGACTGAGTATATCGGTTTTTCGGTTTTTGAGAATCAGAAACCGAACCGAAATCCGAATAGCACTAGAATAAAAACCGAACCAAAAATCAAAAACCGAAATAGTCGGTTAATTCGGTTCAGTTCGGTTTTTTATGCCCACCCCTATCCATGGCATCCAGCCAACCACCTACATATATGTATACGATTGATTTTTCTATGAATTAATTAGATATTTGCCACCCTTCAACGTGAAAATTCGACGCTATGTACAAAAAATACCACTCCAATAGCATGATTTGTACATAGCGTCGAAGTTTGAAATTGAAGAGTGACAAATATCTAAATCTCCCTTTTTCTATACGAAAAAAGAAAGATCGACTAGTCAGTTTGGGATGAATGGATTGGGGATCGATTTGCGCATCTTAACAAGCGTGGACGAATCAATCAGGTCGCCGTATGCCTGGACAGTATGGAAGCATATCATGACTGCCGTTCGCGCATGCACCCATCTTCTCTGTGTCACCTGGTTGACTATAACATGGCTATGGCGTCGAGCACCCTACGGATTATGCATGCCCTGAACAAGTAGTGGACGTATGTGACTGATGGACATGATTGCCCGGCCGACTCATATATATATTGTGAAGTAAAAAAGGATGTGGCAGATTGATTGCCAGGGCCAAAGGGCTCGATGGATGAGCGGCGGCGCAAGACAAGCCTGCAGCATATAAGCAGGAGAAGGAGGAGGAGGTTAGGGGTAAACAGATTTCCATGGGACGGCACTATGGTACGTATAGGCTCCAATTGATCTCCCGAGATAATGTCATGCAATTAATCAATTTGTTATGTAACGTATCACTTAGCGCTAGAGATGTGGCGAAAAATGATCCTACGTACGCTTGTTTAATTAATTCCTAAACACATGCTTTCAAAAGATCTTTACACGATCTAGAATCTAAGTTTAGATAAAAAAAAATAACAAATATCCATTAATTTATAATCCAATATATATAACGATTATTAATTTATATTTAAATAATTCTCTTGTTCAATTTACACATGAGAATGCAACAGAATTTGTATACATGTGTAATACCCATTACACAAATATGATACTCCAGATTTATAATTAGCTGGGTGTCCAATTTTGGGCTATCCAAGTCACGGTAAAATTAGACACTTAGCCAAATTTGGACACCTAAGCCACGGTAAAATTAGACACTTAGCTAAAGTTCAGCTATCCAAGTCATGGTAAATCATCGTAAATTCAAATACTTAGCTAAATACTTATGGTGTAGCTTGTTATGTGTATAGTTGATGGATATTCATTTCTATTTAAGTCTGCTTATCACATATGTTAAAGTGTGTTGACTAAAATCTTTTATTGTATTCTATTTAGTACATCTTAATATAGTGTTTTTATTACATTATACAACTTCACACAATATCCTGAATAATAAGGCATATAGTTTTATATTTTTCTGTATTCTTTTTGTTTCAGAGGGCATGTCATCTAGTGTGACAAGGGCAGATCACAGACAGTTATAGTCTAGAACCGTCTATAATGATCCCACATCACAGACGGTTCTAGACTAGAACAGTCTGTGATGAGCCCTCATCACAAACGGTTTTAGTATAGAACCGCCTGTGATGTTAATTTTCATTGACGGTTCAAAAACTATCAGTGATGACTTATCTGACACTTTGATATAGACGGTTCACAAAACCATCTGTGATATGGTTTGTGAATCGTCTGTGATGTACGGTACATTGTCCAGTAGTGGGGATGCTCCTGGTGCACATATATGAGAGCGCTATCAGATGTCATTGCATCTTCTAATAAGACAATACCGTCACGTTTGCATTGCAAGAAGTACTGTTGGGCACCATTTTCTTTAATATATTACGGATGTTGGGATTTAAAATAACTATTGGCGAAAATTGCAGATGTTGTAGATATATATATAGCAATAGCCAAAAATTAAAGTGAACTGATACTTTCACAGTGAGAGATAGATAGGGCTACCAACAGAAAGTGAGGAGCTTCCCCCATGGAAAATTTGCTAAGTTGTGCATTAAGCATTTAAACCATTGGATCCAAAATCAAAAGTTGTGGGTGCAATTGCTACTGTAGATGCACTACTGTTGCAGCTATCACTGGTCGGAAGTAGCAGCTGATCTGAACCGTCCACTTTGGATCCAGCCGTGGATAGATGTCCCCAATGCAAATCACTGTAGCTTCTTTGTATTTTGTTCTTCCATGCTGAGTATCCTTTTTGAACACTAAGGCCCTATTTAGCAGAGCTCTAGATTCTAGTTCCACCTCAGATCTAGAGTTTGTAGGCTAAAATAAAGTGAATTACGTTTATATTTTTAGTCTAAAATGTAAACAAGATGACCCACCAAAACACTCTTAATGTACTCATAGCTCTAGCTCTATAAATTCCTGGAACTAGAAATACCCTGCTCCGCCAACTCCACGGATTTTGGTGGAGCTGGAGCTATACCAAACACCCCCTAAAATATCTATCTTACTAAGTTATGTAGCCAAACATATGATTGACTTCCTCAATATTTCCCTCCAAGCTTCACATCACTGAACAAAGAAGAATCTGGGAAAAAAAAACACAACGTACACTGTTTGATACATACGCTGGACGGCTGGAGTGCCTTCGACCCCCTTCAGTTTTACGGAAAAAAAAACATCCGCATTGAAATAACCCAAAAAAAAAATCAAAGATGGATTTATTCGAATTTATCGGTTTTATTTGAATTTTTGCTGGATCTCCCGGAATTTGTTTGAGCCTTTTTCCTTGAGTCTTTCCGATTTGGCAATCTCCCTCCAAAATCCGCTTTCCACTTTCAGATTTCTGCCTTTCCCTATTCCTTCCGGCCTTCGGCCCGACCAATCCCGGCCCAAACTTCCCTCCGCACGGCCCACTTCTCCTTCGCGCGCGCTCGCCCCCGGCCCATTCCTTCGCCAGCCCGCCAGTGTCGTCGTCTTCCTCGATTTAGCCCGGCCACCTCTGTCACCCCTTCTCGCCATCAAAGCGCCGCGCCTCATTTTTGTGCTCTGTTGCGCCATCCCATCGCCGCTGCTTCCATCAAGGCATCGCCAGCTACCTACACCTCGCGCCGCCCTCTCCAGTCAACTCCCCGGCGCGCCTCGAGCCTTCCCCCATGCTACACTCGGTCGTCGCCGAAATCATGCCGGCCCCTGTCGCTTTCCTCGTGACTTCGGCTATTTAATCCCGCCTGAGTCCTCCTTGTCGCGGAAATGGACTCCCCTCAGTGAGCCTCTGCTTTTCCCCCACTCCACTCGCCTCCTCGTGCATTCCTCCGGCCGCGCCACAAGTCCCTTCTCCGGTTCCGGTGCTCATCCGCCGTCCAGCTGTTCTGCGTTCTCCTCCACCCATTTTCACCCACTCCCAAGATCGTCGTAAGATCCTCCTTCGTCCCCGCCACTTCGTTCTCCTTCCCGAGCAGTAGATCGCCAGTTCGCCCGGTGTCTTCCTCAGTTCCAGCGCAAAAATCTCCCCGGCGCCACCGTTTGCTACCATCGACTGGGTCCCGCTTGCCTCCTTTTTCTTGTGCCAAGGCCGTGGTCCCTGCAGTCACCTTCACGGTCGTCGTCACAGGACTGTGGCCAGCGCCCGTGGGCTGAATCCTCCACACTGTGCAGCCCATTTCATTTCGGATTTTCTTTTCTTTTCGGGTTTTGTTTTGTATTTAAAATCCGAAAAATCAAGAAAAATCCCAAAAATTCCCAAAAATCCAAAAATGCCAAAAATACATATTCTTGACCGGTTCGAGTCGTTGAGTCCAAAAATGATCTCCGTTTCGCCAAACCAAGTCCAGAAAATTCCAAAAATGCCCCGGGGCACCGTTCCAGCTATTTTCTCTCTGATGTTGTTTCCGTTTCTTTTCTTCTATTTTGTTTTGTTCATTTATTTATCGATTGCGTTTCCTCGCGCTAGATCCGACGTCGGAGCAACCGTTGGCGCGAATCTCAGAGCAGGAGCAGTACGCGGAGCTGTCGCAGGAACAAGAGCCGTTCGGGGTCAGACACGACATCGACCGTCTCTCGTTAGGCGAACCTCTAACCTCGCAAGGCAAGCCACACTCCTTGAACATGTTTGATCCCATTATTCCGTATAATTATTGTATGTAATTAGTTACTGCATTTGTCTGTAAATAGAGTAGAAATCTAAAACGGAGCTAGTTTGGAAAGATTTGACTAGTTAAACCCACTTCCTTGTCAAAACCCTGTTGAGTACGCCATATTCATTTGTAACCCTAGGTTATCAATAATGAACTATCGTAGGTTAGCCATATTAATAAACATTGTTCTTCTTTTATTATTTAAAACCCCCAGGTCTTGACTCGGGGCACATTTATAAAGCCTGCTACGGTTTAGGGGACAATATTGGGTGGACCACGGAAGGTGGATGCTGGCCCAATCCCCAAACCGATGACAAGCCCAGTGTGATGTGGAAAGGGTACAAGAGGTACCGGTGGTGCGGTGTGTGTCGGGCTTGTCTTCGGCAATTAAGGATTAACCCCTGGGCAAGGTAAATAACTCAGAACCCTTTCAACCACAAGTTGGGTCGGTCAGCTTTGTTGGCATGATCCACGTAGCCTGGTATATTGTCTTTCCCCTTGAAATGCCTACAGGTGGACCTCCATTTTGTGTTGGAAGAATGGGGCGCGTTGAGGTTAGGGGTGGAACGGAATGGTGCGGCCATTTGGCGGTTTTCACAACAGTAGGTTTCCTCGGTCGGCCAGGTCGTGAGGCCCGCTTTGGCCAAGTGGGTTCTTGGAGGCAGAGGATATGCACCACCTACTGGGTAGGAGCTAAAGAGGGGAAATTCAATGAAAGGTTATGTTAATTTCGGTCCGGCCGTATGCATAAAAGTTGCATGTTGATCTATAGTGGCACTAACGACCGTAGATATCTTGTGGATAAAGTTGAGTAGCTCTGCAGAGTGATCTAAATGGTATTCGAATACGCCGTGCTTCCGGTTAATGAAGCTGGGTTAATTTAGGGTGATTCCTGTAACTGAGCTTGAGTAGTTTTGATAATAAATTTCCGTAACCTGAATTTTGTTAAAATCAGTGGTGGTGTTGTGATAATGATGATGATTGATTGATTTATGTTTCTTTTGTACTATACTTAATCCTAGTTCATGCATCCACCAAATATTTAAACTTATGCCAATTCCTTGAAATTCCGTGCATGTAATATTCAGAACTTCCGTGTGATTTGTTGAGTACGGCTGTGTACTCACCCTTGCTCCTAAACTTATATTTTAGAAATTCAAGAAGATGACGAGTCTCAGAAGGACGTAGATGGCGATGATATTTGGTTTTAAAGGTTTTGATCTATCTGCTCGGGCCTTTCCTGTGGTTATTTTTGGTAATGTATCTGGTGCCAGCCGCACTTTTGTAAAACTCTTGCCGTTAGGCCCTTAATTTATCTATCAAATATTCGCATTTGCTTTTATGTCTGGCAATGTACACTTGATTACCTACAACTAAATTCCTGAGTAGCTGTGAAGGTATTTATACGCACCCCCTAAAAAAGGGCGGTCCGTTACATGCATCGAGTTAGAAATCACAAGAGTTAATTATGTCCGACAGTCCGAGGTCGTGTTCGTGTCAAAGTAGATTGTTCAATTTTTCTCAACACAAATTCGTGTCAAAGTAGATTGTTCAATTTTTCTCAACACCTTAAGTTTTTGTGTTAATTGGGGCATTCAGTATATGAAACTTATAGTAGTTCGTGATATATCCTCTAAATTCAGCTTGCTAGCTAGCTATATATACAAAAGGTGATCTTTAGGCACGTGCATCAAGATATAATCGCATTATTGCGACGTAATGTCTGCGAATTTTTTGCTCATAATGTTAAGGTAATTAGTAAAAATGATTCCTTTCTTGTGAATCTTAGTATATATCTGATTGAGACAACGGAATGTTAAGCATTTTTTTGAGGTTTTCACCGAGGAGGAAGAGGAGATTAACAGTGAGCGGAATCTAAGAAGCACTCCAGTTTTCAGAACATATGCTAGCCAGTGTGTTTGAGATAACTCAAATATCTCTAACTACTAGAGGTGGGTGTCGTGCCGGGTCGGCCCGGCCCGGCACGGGCCCATCGTGCTTCGGGCCTAAACCGTGCCGGGCCGGGCTGGCCCAGCTCGCCTTGAGCAAGCCCAGGCACGGTCCATTTTCCCTTCGTGCCTGTTTCGTGCCGTGCCGGCTCAGGTCCGGTCCATTTATACTATTACTATAAGAGAAAATGATCACGGATTGATTTCTTTCTTTATCTGTCTAGTACTTCCTTTTTCTCCGGTCAAAACAAAATCCTATTGTGTTTATTCTTCTCGATTTTCTTGATTCAGTTGTTCCTTCTAGTCACATGCATGCAACCATGCATTTACTCCTTGATTTGCTCACCCACACATACAACGTATGGATGCATTCCCTTCCTTTTCTCCAGTCCATCCGTAGTTTTCTTCCTTTACTCCTTGATTTGCTCACCCACACATACAACACAGGTGCGTTCGTTTAAGGTCAGTGTTGACCCAAGCACGGCCGGATCGTCGTGCGAGCGGGCTGCCCATCGTGCCCGATTAGCGCCCAAGACGACATCTAACAACCGTCTTGCGGGCGCCCGCCCGTTTAGAACAATACCGTGCCGGGCCGTGGGTCGTGCCAGGTCGGACGTGCCTCGTGCTGGCCCAAAATAGACCGGCCCAGTGCCCACCTCTACTAACTACCATATCTTTTGATTATATCTAAATAGGTTATTAGTCCAAATCGTCTACAACTAGGACTCTTTAGGTATATAAGCCAACCACATGTACTTGTAATCATTGAATCATTATAGTGGATTTGTTCCCGCAAAGGTTTTTCCAGTTAAATCTTTGTCTCCGATTTTTTCGTGTGCAGTGCTAATCCTAACAAGTGGTATTAGAATATAGAGTTTTTTCGATCTATTGGATCTACTGTTGCGCCGGCTTCTGTCATGCCATTCCAAGCTGCGACATTAACCTCTGCCTTCCATGCCGGCCTACGACCCTGATACTGCCTACGCCTCACTATCCTCCACTGCCGTCTATTAGACGCACGCTCTCCGCCCGTGCCCTTTGGCCTTCTGTCACCTTAGCCAACCGCGACAGCCCGCCATCTCCCGCACCACTCTAGCACGCCCTTCTTCGACTCCATCGACGCGCAGTTGCACCTCCCACCGGATCTGCGCGCGTCTACGGGCTTGGCTCCTGTCGGCGGTCGACGGTTCGACTTCTACACGGGCTGCCAATCCCACGACCGCCACGTGCCTTCTCCACCGACTTCCGTGGTCGTCTCTATGCTTCTATTCCTAATAAATGGTATCAAAACGACCAGATGCAGCTAAGCGGGGCCAAGCCGTTGAACCACACATTGCGTGCGCCGAGTTTGTACAGCCTTGTCAGCTGCCGGTCCTGGTAGCCATGAGGAGTCCAATGAACTCGATCGTCGTGAGTGTACACGATGCCATGAATGGCCGCAGGAAGTTGTTGATGTAGTCATTGCTCCCAAGTCCTACTTGGAAGATTGCGCCATTGACCACCTTCTTGCCGATCTTGGCAATCATCGCTTCTGTCCGTCCTTACCAGGCTAACTGCTCCCACTGGTTCTGTGGACATTACATTGTGGGTGTCTAGCTCCATAGATCTGTCCTTCAGCTGTTTTGCCGTCATCCTATAACTATGCTCGTTTCTTCTGAAGTTGCTCCCCTGCTGCGTGACGAACCAGAAATCGCTCCTGTTCTGGATCGAATTGAGCAGTACAATCGCTGTTTTGCTGGAGCTCCTCGTAATGTGATTCAGTCCATTATATATTCTTGGTGGTCTTTTTTTTTTTTGAAATTTGGCCCGAGCTCTGGCATTCAATATAGAACAGAGAACAACAGCCGACTACAGTCGCACTCACACCCACCCACACACACCTATGCACGCGCACACACACACGCGACCGCACCGGCACTCATGCGCACCCGGACGGATCTGAGGATCGAACTCGGGTGGACTACTCGCACTCAGGCGAAGCAAACCAGCGAGCCATTGGCTTGTTCGCTATTCTTGGCGGATTTATTTTACAATTTAGGTCATTATGTCTACTATTGGTAGTATTTATACGAGGTTAATCGTTGGGTAATTTTCTTCGACGTTTTATCATCTGTTTATTATTGACGGATTCTTGGCAATTTATTCGATGTTTTATTATCGGTTTGTTTGACGTTTTATTGTCAACTTTGTGGGAAAAATAATATCAGTTGAGGAGATAACTAAATTTGAAATTTGATGACACCCTGCTGATAGCGTTATACTCTTCGAGTTTTTCTAGTGAAGGTTTTGCTTCAATATCAGTTTGAGATGAATGTTCAAGTGCAAGGAGGAGTTTATTTTTACGTGGATATTACAACGTTATTTTTGTCATTTTTGCTTGATATGAGGGGTCTAGTGCAATTTATATTCCATTGATGGCATGAGAAGTTTTTTTTCATATTGACATTTTTGAGCAGTTTCAACCATGTGTATGGATTTTCAGTAGGCGGTAATTTGCCGAAATTTATGTTCGAGGTGAAGTATGTCAAAAGTCCATGTTATGAGTTCTTCGCTATCTAGCTAGCACCATAGGTGATGTCTTGACTTATATCGTTTGGTGATTGAGCTTGTGTTTCAGAAGATCAGATGCACAGATTCAGACTTCACTAGGTTATGAATTATTGAAGACCCTGGTTTCTTCATCTGTTTTGTTATAGATGTGTGTTTGGATTGACTGTTTCAGTCTTTCTCTCGACCTACTAGTGGTTTGCTCAATTTCGCTTCATAAAAAGTATTTGAATAAGACTATTCCAGTCTTTCTTGTTCATTAGTCATTTGGACTTTAAACACACTTGTACTTAGTGCTTTATTACCTTTTGGAGTTTTCCAGAAACAATTTTATTATAGATTTTTAGTTAAGGGATGTTTGTTGGAGATAACTCAAATATCTCTAATGCTATATATTTTGGTTCTATCCAAATAGGTTATTAGTCCAAGTCGTTTACAACTAGGACTCTTTAGCTATATAAGCCAACCCTCTATACTTGTAGTCTTTGAGATATTATAGTGGATTATTTTCTGTGGTTTTTTTGCAACGGTTTTTTTTATGTTAAGGGTCTGTTTGGTAGAGCTTTAGATCCCAGCTTCACTTGAAATCTGAAACTTGTAGGCTAAAATGAACTAAATTAAGTTTATATTTTTGGTCTAAAATATAAACAAGATGATCCATCCAAACACTTTTAACTACTCACAACTCCAGCTCCACGGATCTAGTGAAACTAGAAATACCTAGCACCACTAGATCTATGGATCTAGTAGAGCTTAAGCCCTACCAAACACACTCTAAATTTTTGTCTTCTTTTTTTTGTGTGCCGTGCTAATCCTAACATAGTGGATATAGGAAATGCTCTATGCAAACATGTATATATTAATGCTAAACCATGGTTCACATACGTATTTAGTATCTAGTTTTGATGCGAGGTAAATTCCAACGGGAAGTGACACCCGCAACGCTTCAAAAACTTCCAGACCAGATAAGCTTGCAGGCCGGCCGGGCTGTGGGGTTGTCGATCCACGGACCACACGGCCAGGTTCACCGACTCCAAGAACAGATAAACTTTCGCCGCCATTTGTACAGAAGAGCTAGGTGTGAGTACTGTTGGTTTCGGCTCTAGTACACATACATACAAATAACATATTAAAAAAACACACGTGAGGGAATATAGAAGCTTTGAAGCAATTTTTTTAGTGTTAATCATCTCAAACTTGAGAACCTATCTACAGAATAACTTAAAAAAAAGAAATAAATTGATTTGATCTCTTTGCTGATAGCATATAATATTTACTAGTCTTACACAATATAAGGGCATGTACGAGAGTGTAATATTAGCCGTTTATATATATACTTAATATACTTAACTGTGTAAAATTTTTGCTCACATGAAAGAGAGTACAACTATCTCTTTGTGAAGAGATGATCATATACACAATATAAAATACAATTATATAAGTTACTGTCTATAATAAATATTTTTTCATATCACAATTAAGAGATTGTAGAATCTTATAAAGACAACCTAAGATATCATACGTCTCTACTATTTTACACGCTCTGACAAGTCAACAATAGAAAGTCTTTTTACTATCCAACACTTAATGCATTCTCCTTCATTTGTAGTATACAATATGATCGATTCATCTGCATGCGGTAACAGGTCAGGGGACAAGTTGCGCACATGCACGCACGTCGATCGGCCTGCATTTCCCTCTTCACCGGACAAAATATAATGTAGGTGCATCTCTTTGTAACAGACAAGAAGCGGATGCGTTTTAGCTTCAGCAACACATGTAGTGCCTCAACTGTTAAATATGCTCTTGCTAGGCTTAATTTCTTTAGTTGCATGCTTTTATCTCCTGTTTCTAGAAATATATTGACAAACGGGACAAACGTTGGGTGTTAAGCTCTCGAGTAGGTTTAGGTCTGTTTGTTTACGTTTAGATTTTTTGTTTATAGTTTAAAATCAGCGTTTTGGTTTAAACAGCTTAAAAGCTAATGGCTTTTGTACATGATAGAGACGAATAATTTTATCTAACTTTAGTGTTATTAATCTAAAACCAACCATTAATAAGCCAAAAAAGTCTCTCTCTACTAGCTTTTGGTTTTTAGCTGTATGGAGGCTTATAGTTTTTGAAAAGTCTAGATAAAAAGCTACTCGTTTATTTAAATTTTAATTTTTAACTTTTAAGTCGGTGAAAAAGCCCAAACAAACAGGGTCTTAGAAGCTTGCCACGCTCTATTTGAAGAGCTTCAGTTTTCTTTTAAGATAAAACTAATGGTCTATTTAGGGAGCTGTAGCTTTTCTAAAAAGCTACTTTTGACTTTCTGAACTAAAAAGCAGCTCTAGCTTTTATAAGAAAACGTTTGATAAATTGCTATAGTTTTACTGTTATCAGCGCTTGGCGTTCTTTTAAGGTAACTCTAATTTCCTGCTGACCGCTGGATGTACTAGGTTGAGATGTTTGTGCTGATCTGATGAACATTTTGACTCATTCCAAAGAAATCACATGCCCTGTGCGTGCATGCATGGAAAACCCCACTTCTGCACTCTTAATTATACCCCGCACAAACCCCTTTGTTTTAAGTACTTAGCACTGTTGATTTTAACTAGTCAAATCTCGTAATATTTAACCAATAATATTTTCTCTAATATTTAGTTTTGTTATATTGAAATGATATTGTTTTCTTGTAACAAATATTTTACAGCTTTCACTTGCATAACATCTATATATTTACAAATTAAATAAGTGGTAATATTCAATGTGCCTCGTTCGCTTTGAAGGTCTAGGAAATATACAATAATCCTTAAATTAAAAAAAAAATCAAATTTCTAGAAATTCTCTTATTAATTAGGAGAAAAAGAGAAAAACTAGACCACTTATTTTGGTGGAACCAGATTTTAACAGCGTAGATTAATCACATATAAATATTATGTATTATATTTGTATAACATAAACGAATATATTTTTGAAAGACAATAGAGCTATATAACAAACACAATATATGGTGGTGTAATATCTAGCCGCACAATTAAGTAGAAATTCAACTAGTTCTATAAATGTATTAGTATAAAACTAACAGTCAATCAACGTTTAATTTTTAGAGACCGCGGAAAATCAAGAATGTGAAGTATTTTAAGACGGCGGGAGTATATATATTATGAATCTGAGAGCAACCCATGAACAGTCTGATGTGTTCCTAGTCTCTCCTTAATTAAAGCCGGCGTCAGAGAATTTGTTCGTATAGTATTCGATCGATCATCAGGATCAGTAGCCTCCACACTTGACAGCCTCACCACCGCCGCGTCGGCCGAGTCGTCAGTACTCACTGTTCGTCCTTCGAAGTTTCTCCCGGCGACGTCTGCCATATACACACAACAGCGAGCTATAACGACACTAGGGGAGACAGAGAGAGAGAGAGAGAGAGACAGACAGCCCGACTTTGGCGACCATTGACAAAGCTAGGACCAGCAGCTGCCGGCACGTTGAAGCAGAGATCAGAGTTCAGAAACCGGCCACCTAGCTGCCGGGCATGTTGCGATCTCGGCATGTGGAGAGGTTGGGAAGCCAGCGCGTTTTTAGCCTTCATACAATTTTTTTTCCTTTAATCAAATCTAGACTATTTCCAAACACACAAAGATAGTTTCCTCTCCGATCGTTGACACATGTTATCCGTCGCACTCTTATACTATGGTAGGAGATACCGTGAGGCAGGAGCTCGAAAGGAGTAACCTGTCGAGCAGTACTACCTCAGTAATATTAATTAAGTGATCTAATTAAGCAAATGTTTTTTACCGCTTCATGCGTAGTCATGAAAGAGTTAGTTTTATAAATTTATATTAAAAAAGATTAGATTCATATAAAAAAATTTGTAAGATGACAAGGAAAAGGACGGCTAGAGATGTCTTGGCCTGGCCATTTATGACAGTCAAGCTTGGATTGCAATGCCCTGGCGACTGCCCTGACTGGCTATAGGCTAATGCTGCTGACCGACTCTGTGGCTCAGAAGCCTCAGATCTCCACACCGGTTTAGGTCGTTTTCGTTTGGTCTTTTACATATGCATCTCTCTCCTTTTTTTTTCACGCAAGGCCTTGCACTTTGATAATCTCGCAATAGTGTGCAAGAGGCCAGAGACAGACAGTGACTCAGTGAGGTGTGGTATTGGAGTCAAATAATTTCGGTGTGGCTTAGTGTAAAAATGAATGTAAGTCTTCTTCTTCTTTGAATGGAGTACAAGGGCGCAGTGCGTAGGTCCTACACACGTAAGGAAATATCTTAGAAAACATAGAATCTCCGACTAACTATTTTACTGAATACACACGCATGTAGAGTGTAAGTTGATTAGGAAAATCGAACCTACCTGTTCTAATTACTAACCAGATCAAGAAGCAATCCAAGTCTTCCTTTGCCTGTTCCTGTAACTAAAGGATATGGTACGAGTTGTTGGAGTATATTTTGTTGGTTCTTGGGGAGCAGACGTGGTAAACGAAGCTAGCATGCCATCGATCGACGCGACGGTGCTAATTGCTAGCTTTTTAAATTGGATATGGATTGGAGAGGATAAGTACGCACGGATATATGTTGGGGGAACTTGCAGCGCCATTGGGTGGAGTATGGATAATCGTCAAACCTCACAGCAAATGCTTAGCGCATCAAAAAGCAAAACTTGGTCAAGTGCTTAAACCCCATTGATGGTTGGTATAGTATAGCATGGTTTGTTTGAAATCTGCTCCAGGACAGTCGATCTCTTTGACTTGGGGTTTTATCACTTTAATTGTTTCACCTAAAGTTGTGCTCCCTTCGTTTTTTTTAATAAGATCTATTTTTTAATAGTCTTATTTACAAATATAAAGCTTGTGTATAGATTTAATGAGACCTTTCCTTCTATACTTCTATTTATTTTCTCTCATCCATATGCATTTATTCATTACCACCCACACAAAGTATATCTTTCATCTTCGTTCCAAGACAATTAAGTGGGGGCATCTAAGTCATTTTTTCTCGTATCTTTCTCAATTTCAACGCAACCTTAATCTTTGTGCAAAGTCAAAATACGTCTTATAAAAATAAACGGAGGGAGTACTGCACTAGCTAAATGCGCATTGATTTTTTTTTCATGTGTAAAGTCCAATCAAGAGCGGTTATATATCCACTAACCCCAACACCATCTAGCTTATCGGAAAAAAAGATCCCCATGCTGACATTACTACTTGTCTTTGTTACTTTGTATGTCTATGCATGGTGCCGCAACATTAGTAGCTTTTTTTTTTAAAAGGTACAAGGACGTGCGTAGCTCACGCAGACCACACTCGTGTACTACACTTCAGACACACATGCTCATACACGTTCTCTACAAATACCAAGGAATTAATCTAGAGTTCTAAGAGCTCCGAAGCGTAACTTTTCATGTTGCATAAGAGGTGCGAAGGCCTAGAAACTATTCGATGCCTTGTGAGGGTGATTTTTTAGAACCTCAGTGGTTTTATTGTAAAAGAGCAAGATATGATCCCGGATACAATTATCTTAAAACACAAGTGTTTTTTGACTCGAATTTGTGGAAAAACGAGTTTTTTTTTCAAAAAAAGGTGGTGGGAGAACCTAAACGTATTTTTAGAATTTTTAAAGGTTTTTTTGCGAAAGAGCCAGCGACTTGAATGCAATTTCTTGAATGTTTCAAAGGGACCTAAATATAATTTCAGAATTTTCGAAGAGCCTTTTTGCAAAAGAGCCAACAAAAAAAAATCTAAACACAATTTTAAAATTGTCATTCACTTTCCTGTAAAAGAGGTGACATGGAAGTGCCGGGCAAGCCGGAACCCTTCCGGCT
The DNA here is from genome assembly GCA_036346375.1 of Guadua angustifolia. Lineage (NCBI taxonomy): Eukaryota > Viridiplantae > Streptophyta > Magnoliopsida > Poales > Poaceae > Guadua > Guadua angustifolia. The sequence continues at coordinate 3,075,794 of CM070508.1, forward strand.
TTAATATTAGACAGTATTCGCAGGTGTCTGTTCGCTCTCGGTTGAAGTTTTTAATTAGAATTGCATAGCGTGTGAAACGGACTCGCTGTTTGTCCTAAACAGATGACAAAATCTTGATGTTTGATAGCTTTTCCCATGTGCTTTTGGCAGATAAACAAATTGTTCCGAATTAATCAGCATATTTTTTTAGGGGGGATTAATTCATTCGCATGTGGCGACCGAGCTCAGTACTGCTGACAAATAGCCATGGAATTCCATACTGATCATCAGCAGCGACATTGTGCGCCGCTATCAGCTTCAGAAAACTATCTAACACTGAGCATGAAGTCACGTCGCATATACCAACAAAATGTGTACGTTTGGTAGTTTCTACCCGTAACTTAACTATATATATATATATATATATATCCCACAGGCCACTGGCGTGTATCATGACCACACCAATTTGTCGTCGATCTCCTGTTCCAACCTAAAGGTTACCACCTAATTTCATCCGGGTCATCAGAGTGCTAATTAATTGTTTAATCGTGCATTTGATATCTAACCAGGGGCAGACCCAGAGGGGTGAGCAAGGTGGCCTCTGCCCCGCTATAGTTGGCTACCCGTATTAATATTGTATCATTGTTTTCTTGTTTTTATTATGAATTGATATGGTTTTTATCTTCCTGTTTGACGTTGTTTTGTTGTAATTTAATATTAAAGTATGTTAGTTTGCTATCTTTGTTATCTATCATAAAATTCTTAAATATCACGTCCCAAGTAGTTTGATGAAATGCCTATGGATATAATCAACATATATAGTTCATTTGAAAGGCTTGAATATCTCTACTACTTCTAATTTTGAGTTGGTGGTGGTCCGTTCTCCACCACCAACCCACAAAATCTGTGAGCCTAAACTGATCCGGCCTAATACGGGTAGGCCCATGCTGAGCCGGCCCAATATCTGTGGGCCTTTTGGCTCCGCACACGCTCTTCTTTCCTTGTCATTAATCCACCGCTGCAACGAATTATGGAGTGCTAATTTGCAGTCAAATAAGTGAAGTGTTGGCAGATAGATGCAGAAACCGTTTCACACCAACAGATAATTTTATTATTCAGATCTTTTTTCCGGATGTCTTTGTTAATCCTGTTTCAAAATACTTGTCATTGCGTGTATAAGAAGGCATGATATTCAAGTAATAGTTAATTGAGTTAGATTATGCTAATATTCTTACCACTGTTACGTGAGGTATTTCAACCATCAAACATATTTGACATCGTTAATAGCATGGTAGAGAATGAAATAAAACTACAATAAATAAACTTTTGATTACAAACATTTCAAATAAAGAATCCCGATAAATTTGATAGATATTTTGGGCCGAAGAAGGTCAGTGTTTGTATACGACTCGCCCACCAAATCCGTGGAGCCGAGCTATGGGTATCTCTACTACTTAATTAGGAGTTGGTGGTGTCACGTCCGCTCTCCACCACCAACCCACAAAATCGAACCGATTTAAAAAGCGATCTATTCTTTTTTGCTTTCGTTCCCGCGATAGTTCTCGATCTCGCTCTCCCGAACAAAACCGAATCGCCCTTCCTCTCCGGATAGCTACAGATTTCGTTCGTCCCGATCTATATGTGTCATTTTAAAAATCTGAAACGGCCCGGAACTAACAGCCAGAGCACAACGCCCACTGGATGCCGTAACCCTAGCGCCGCCGCTTGACTTGAACAAAGCGTCTGACGCCGACGCGATTGCTCGGCGACACAGTGAGACGTCGTCGACGGCATAACGAGAAGAAGAGGAACGCGAGCTGGTAATATAAATTGCAAAAAAGGATAAAAATGATTAATCGATTTTTAAGATTGGTAATATATATTGCTACGTACAATATATTTGGCTTTAATTCATACTGGAGAAGAAATCATAAAAACTTTTGTAATCGGGAGAAATAGATATTCGATCTTGTAGCATAATTTTCTTTTATTGCTTGGCCTTTATGTTTCGTTATTAATTTTATTTTTCGTAGCAACGCACGGGCATTGATCTAGTAAGAAAAAAATTATAACGCCAACTCAAGAGAGAAGGTGCACGTATGGGATCTAAACGTGTGTAAGATTGTAAGGGTTTTGCCACCGATAGGTGGCTGTTCTTTGCATCTAGTACGGCACAATTTAAAAGATTTTAGCTGGATCAACTGGTCTAAAAGTTAGTACTAATTCTTCACGGACCATTAGCTTAACCTGCGAGCACTCCCTATATTTTAGAGTTCCACGCATCTTGCCTGCTAGACAAGCTAGCTATGTATCATCGATGGAGCACTTTGCGAGTCAAATTTAAGAATTTTCCAAGTCGTAGCTATCCATAATATTCGTTCCTAGCTAGCCAACTCATCGGTCCAAAGACATGTGCTTCCTGTTTTGTCTTGCGTGGGCTCTGTCCCGGTTTGGCAAGCTAGCATCAGGTTCCAGGGAGGGAGTCCAAAGAACTCAAGTAATATACATAGCGACAGTTAGGACACTGACAATTAGGAACACATATCGACCAGTTCATCATATCTGTGCTTGTTGGAGAGAGTAATCATGAATCTCTTCCTTCTAGCTCGTGAAGCTTGAGCGAGTGGCGCGACCTGGCGTTGTCGAAGACAAGGATGATGCTACAAGCAATCAAGGCATGCGGTTCGCATATCTTTGATATATGCATCCAACTGAAGTACAATTTGTCACTCTTGTTCTTGGTGATGGGGACTGAGGAGGCATGAGTGCTTATAGCCTGGTTTCAAAGCGGGCAGCAAAGAAACTCAGCTAAACAGCAGTTTCAAATGTTTAATGTGTCGAAACAAACAGCTGCCAAAATCGATAAGTTTGGTCCAAACTTTCACATGGTCCAAATAGAATATGTGGAGGACAGCAACACCAACTAATCAGCACTCAGACCGAGTTACTTTCATCTGAGATCCTATTATCCAGCCTTCCGGGCGAAGAAAGTTATAAGTCAAGTCATCTTGTCAGGTTAACCTCGCAGTTTTCTCTGTTTCCATGTACAGGTGTACAAGTCCAATTTGGTCAAGTAGTGCGGATAGATAGATGCCTGATAGATCCATTCAAACCTTACGACCACACAGTTTGCCTTCAAACAGCGTTGGTCTGAACTCTGAACAGCTTAGAGCCACAGGGAGGACAAAGCCAGCCAAAATGGAAAAGGAAGCTTTTGTATTTGTTCCGCTTTTTCTTTGTGTCTGTATGTGTTTCTCTCTCTCTCCCTGATAGATGGGTTTCTGACCCAAGCGTCGGATACGGAAGTGTAAATGGTAGCAAACATGAAAGAATCAAAGAAGTTGCATCCGTCACAACGACGCAGATTAGGGAAGAAATATAGCTTCAAACTGAGATCCCATAGGTTCAGTATTTTAGATTTTTTCTATCTATTCATCAGGAATATTTTAGACTTTTTTAATTTGTTCACAGTTTTGGATTCACCGAATACCTAATGATCTTCAAAGTCTTCTTATCCATTCATCCGCCATTCAACAGGATCACATGACGTGTTTTACCATAGAGGATAAATAGTATGACGGATTTTTTACCCTTTTACCCCTCTCTGAATTTTACTACCAATACTACATGTGGTAGTATAACTAGATCTAAATTGATTTTTACTACAGGTGGTAGTATAACTAGATCTAAATTAATTTTAACCATTAGATTTAAAGGAATAGACGGCTTATATTGATTTTAATCCACTGTAAAAGAGCTCAAATCTTAATAGTGTTAGGGTTTTCATTTTCTTTCTGAGTAGGATTTCCACTTGCTTCAGAGAGGACAAAGTAGACTATATAAATCTATGTGGTGGTCACGCAGAACCCAAGTAACCAAGAAGTTATAAATCAACTCAAGGTTATTATTTAGCACTAGATTTTTATAGAGGGTCCTTAAAAGTTCGAGAAATTATAAGAGAGCAATAATCCCTTGTACTCTTTCGAAATTGTGCTTAAAGGAGTTACGGTCAATTTCGTCAAATCTTTTCTCTTGTCGTCGTTGTTTCAACGAAATTATTTTGGTTCTATCTAAAGGATTCATCTTTTTTATTTTTGAGAGCATGCGTGCTCATGCTATATCTCACAAAACGGAACCGATTCGAGGATATCTCACAAAATTGATCCGATCTGGAGATTGCTACGCATAAGAAAGGGTATCAGAGTATAACAACTGGTATCAGAATCAAGGCTAGATTGATCATATCTGTGAGAAGGTCAGTAAAGCGCTAGGTGGCACAAAATCAATATCGATGTAGATGATGTAGAATCAAGTGGAGAACATTGACGCCGAAAGAAATTTCAGGGCATGACAAATATGTGGTGAAGGATGTACTTGTCCAACAAGGATTAATCGTTGTTTTTGAAGGGATAAACCAGAAGGTGATGCAACAAAAGGTTGTTAATACAACTCGTCTATGTCTCTCCGATAAGATAAAATACTTAGTGATTAACGAGAATTCACTAAAGAAATTATGAAAAAACTTAGAAGAATTGTATATAGCAAAGTCAATGACAAACTGATAGGTGCTGAAACGACAACAATATAGTTGCACATGGAGGAAGGTATATTGTCTGTGACCATCTCAATGTTTTTAACAAGCTTATCACATAGCTGATTAGTATGGATGAGAAAATTGAGAACGATAAAGTCATAATACTTGCATGATCTTTATCACTATCGTGGGAGCAACTGGTGATGAATATTCCTATCGAAAAAATACTCTCAACTTCGATGAAGCGATTGCATATCTATTGGAGGTAGAGTCCCTGAAAAATCCATCAAAATATTCATCCTCGGGTGATCAAGCATTGGCTGTAGTAGGTGTTACAAACAAAAGCAAGAGTCACTGGAAGAAAAAAGGCAAAAAGCAAGAGCACACGTGTATGCTATTTATGTGGCGAGGAAGGTCATAAAATTAATGACTGTCTGAGTTTGAAGTAAATGAAGGGTGCTGACGAATACTCATACCATGGGTACCCCCAACGGCCCATAACGCCGAATGGGCCGCCCCGAGTCCAGCTCTGGCCGAAGTTAAGGCGATTTTATCTCTAAAGCTCTTTCTTGTACCTTTTTACCCTTCCTCCGAGTTCAAGCGCTGCGTGGCGACCACAACACTGTCCTCGCAAGACCACTGGGGCTACCGGCTTCATACACTCACATCGTCGATGACCCGACCGCCATTAGGTTCCTCTAGCGGTAACCCTCTCGACCCAGTGCTACTTACCTCGCCCCGGCTACATTGCTAAGTAGTGCTTCATGAAGAAGGAAGTGCCCATGCGGTGCGATCCATAGTTAGTCGGGAACACTCCTTCCGCCATGAGCGTAAGTGAACGCTTTCGCACCCTAAGTTCTCGCTTCTTTGCGCTTCCTTCAAAAGTGTTAATACACCGACCTGCGCTTGAACAACCACTGTGGTTTCTAAGGCTATGGTCGTCAAGTCTTCATCACGGTAAGAAAGTGCAAAAGACAAAGTTGAACTTACGGTTGGCCCGACCGGCCAAAGCATTAGAATAAACTTTAGTCCATTACATGCTAAGTTTATTACATTGCAAAAACTAAAACATCTAACATTTATCCTACTCTCGGTGGAGGACGCTCCGCGGCGGTATCCTGGCGGCTATCACTCGGGCGCGCGGCTCGACTTGGGCCTCAAACCCGTCGATCTCCTCGTCGGTCCGGTTCCCGGCAATTCCACTACTGACGGTGTCGAGGTCGATACCATCGTAGTGGGAGATGGTGCAAACGAGCGCCGAAGAGGCCCCGAGTACGACGCCTTCGCTCATCGAACTCTCGACGCGTTTCAGCACGCTGGCTAGCTCGCTGGCGCGAAACTCGACCGCAGACGGTCTCGAGCACCCGGTCACAGACGTCCCAGCCGACCCCTCGAAGGGTCGCCACGGCTCGGCCTCGCTTGATCGCTCCTCCTCCGCCACACCGCGCCATCAAGGCCACGCCTCGCGCCAGGACCGCCACGCCACGCCTCCTCCATCTCCGCCCACCACGTCGCCGCCAAATTCTTCGCAACTCGCAGATCAAAACAAGGTCAAAAGAGCACGCCTGGCGGGTTGCGATCGCGGTCGATCAAGGGTTGGGTCACTTACTACCGGAGTCCGCCGAGAGCGGAGCTCCTCCTCGGCCTTGGCCCGCCTTTGTCGCGCTGCATCCCTCAAGACCTCGACAAGGATCGCGTGTCTCGCCGAAGCCCGCCGAGGCTAACTCTTCCCGAAAGCGCCGCCCCTGCTCGCAGCGCAGCCGCTTGGTGTCCTCGCTAAGTCAGCCACCCGGCTGGTCGCCTCCCGACAGGCGGCTTCTTCCGCAGTAACGCAGCGCCCTCGGCGCAAGTATTCCCGCCAGAGAGACTCGAGCTCGGACACCCTCGTCCTCAAAGATTGGTCTGTCCGGCGCACTCGAACAAGACTCGCGCGATTTGACCCACCTCTGGCGGCCTTTTTTCGCTTCGCTTGTTTGGAAGCTAAGGCCTCCCGAAGGCCGTGGCACGGACGCAATGGTCACACTCTCGGCGGCCGCCTCCCGGCCAGGTAAACGCCGGAGGAACTCGGACTTGTCCTCCGATCGGGCCCGCAAGTGCTGCAGAACACGAACACCCTATTAGCCTACCGCAAACTCGTCAAAAACTGCTACGACGGTGTTTTGTTTGGCTTATCATACCGACGGGCGAATTCCCTAGTGATGGCATCCAGCCTTGTCGAGGACTCGAGGTGAGGGCCGCACTTTCGGATCCGGGTCCACTTCAACCCCGGCTTGTCACAAGACCCTCTGGAGGGCCTCCCACCCCGCGCTCCAATCGCGTCGTCCAAAGACGAGGGACGGCCTGCCGGACGGATCATCGCCCAGCCAGATCAGCGCGGGCATAAGCGGCCGAGTGGACTCCCCGGTGGCTTGCGCTTGCGGAGGATCACGCGGCCTAATGACGACCGCCTCCGACGCTTGGGCCACCCCCGCTGGTGGGCTCTCGGGCGACGGTGATAGGATCGCCCGAGTCACCTGGATAGCATGAGCCGGCGGTTTCCCTGGCGGTGGCGGCGGGAGTTCTTCCTCACCTTCTTCGGCCTCTGGGTGAGGCCCCGACTCACCGAGAGTCATCGACTTCGCTCGCCCGGCCCGCCAGGGCGCCGCCGACTTTGCCGGCTCCGCCAGAGCTCATCACCGCTTGCGGCGCCAACACTTCGCTGGCCCGCCCAATGCAGACCGCTCCACCGCCGCTTCCACCTCGACCGGTGGCTTTTGACCGCCGCCGGCTGCGGGGAAGGCGCTGGCCCTCGCGGGGCCACCGTTGGATGCACCGCTGCCTCCACGGCCACCCCCGTGTAGGTCCTGCACACGACGGTCGGTCGAAAACTACTCGAACAAACTCTGACGCAATGCAACTCGGAAAGGGGATACTTACAGCGCCGAGGGGGTGCGCGGCAATCGCGCCTTCTTGGCTGGCCCCCCTTGCAGAGGCGAGTCGCCCCTTCGCTTCCCCGAGGGCGCCTCCACTTGGGGCTCGATGATGGCGGCACTCGCACAGCACCTCGTCCTGCCACCGCCATGGTGGGTCTCAAGTCGAACCCGCGATATGGGTCGCCACCGCTGCCGCCACGCTTGTCACTTGAGGTCGACCGGATCGGCCGGTCGACGGCCGTGTCGAGACCTCTCGCTGCGGCGCTGCGCCACAAGGCTTGCTTCTTTCTCCGCTTTCCTCTTCCTCCGCGGCCTCGAGGTGGCAAAAGAGCTCAATTGCTCGCGCCCAGGGCCCAGTCTAACGCTGCGGGTTCCATAGGCCTGATCCACCAACTGGATTCAAGGCCACCCCGGCAGAAAATTGAGCAAGGGGCGAGAACAAGGCGAGCCCCCAGTGGGCCTCTAGTTGGGTCGGCTGACGATCCAATCGCCTTAACTCGTGTCCGAGACCATACTTCACACTCTCCCGCGGAACCCATCGATGGGTGGCAGCCAGTTGTGCTCCGGGTCGGCGGACGACCCGGAGTCCGATACAAGATTGAGTAAAGAAAGGTTTCTTATGGGTCGCCCCCAGCGGGCTGGACACCCTCGACGGGATCATCCGCTTGGAATGGTCCCCCTTGGGAGGGATCTCCAGGTCCCACTCGGACTACCCGTTATCAGCTCCACGAGCACGACGTTCAAACCAACATGGTAAATGCGCGTCCGCTCACCCCCTCCAGGTCCCACACCTGCAGACGGGGCGTACACGTGGGACAGACAGTGGCCACTCCTCCCGCAGATAACCTCACCAGATGAGGACTCGGGACAGACGCCCTCCGCCTGGCTCCAGCGTAAAACCAGCTTTATAAAAACGTCGAGCTACGACGTAAAAAACTAGCACTCGGACACCAGAACCACGCCTAAGGCATCTGGGCGTCCATGCCGACCAAGGCAACGTCGAGCTACGACGTAAAACTAGCACTCAGACGCCAGAACCTCGCCTAAGGCATCTAGGCATTTGTGCGAACCAAGGCAACGTCGAGCTATGATGTAAAACTAGCACTCGGATGTCAGAACCTCACCTTAGGCATCTGAGCGTCCACGCCGACCAAGGCAACGTCGAGCTACGACGTAAAACTAGCACTCGAACACCAGAACCACACCTAAGGCATCTGGGCATCCGTGCCAACCAAGGCAATGTCGAGTTACGACGTAAAACTAGCACTCGGACGCCAGAACCTCGCTAAGGCATCTGGGCGTCCGTGCTAGCCAAGGCAACGTCGAGCTACGACGTAAAACTAGCACTCGGATGCCAGAACCTCGCCTTAGGCATCTGGGTGTTCGCGCCGACCAAGGCAACGTCGAGCTACGACGTAAAACTAGCACTCGGACACCAGAACCACGCCTAAGGCATCTGGGCGTCCGTGCCAACCAAGGCAACGTCGAGCTACGACGTAAAACTAGCACTCAGACACCAGAATCACGCCTAAGGCATCTGGGCATCCGCGCCGACCAAGGCAACATCGGGCCAGATCCCTCCGACCAAGTCGATCGGGCTTTGCCAACAAGAGTAAACCCCCCAACCGGCTCTCCGACCCGCCGGGGCTCAAGACTCACCGGAAGGCCTACAAGACCCGGCCGGTTCGGCCGACCAAGTCGGTCGGACTCGCTACCGAGGCGTCCACCCAATCCGGTCGGGGCACAGGGCCGACTCGGTCCGCCCGCACGCGCCCAGTCGGATTTCGCCGACCAAGTTGGATAAGTGCACCCGGTCGAAACCGGCCGACCAAGTCGGTCGGATTCTACCGACTGAGGCAGCCGCCCATTCCGCTCGGGGCGCGGGGCATTTGTGTCATCCAGGGCCGGGTGAACAGGGGGTCGAGTGTGACACGGTCAGCTCAAACGCGGCTCGTACACCCGGGTTAACTCCGCGAAGTCCCGTTGGCTATCTCCGCGAGCACCGCAAGCCTGGCACCACCCCTAAGAACCCGTTGCTTTGTTGCGCGACACTGTGGTTAGGCTCCCAGAGATCGCAAAGATAAAAGTTCCGAAAGGGCGAAAAGCTGGTGACAACCATGTATAGAAACTTGAGGTTTTCATTACGCACGATTGTCCGCATCACAACAGTTAAGAAATAGCAAAGCATCGATCTAACTTGAAGAAATCAAGATGGCGTATAAATCTAAGCGCCACGCGCGCGTCGAACCGCCTCGATGAGGGCATCCCTCGCCTCGACGAGCTTCGGGATGACGTCGATCAGCGTGTCAACGGCGGCGGCATCGTGGGCGACGGCGTCCAGCTTGGCCCATTCAGCCATGGCGAGCTCGGAGTCAGCCCAAAGCTCCACGAGGAAGGCCTCCTCGTCCGTAGGCGCCGGTGGTCTTTCTTCTCCAAAGCTGAATACCAGCCCTTCCGCAGGGAAGGGCGACAGCGGAGTTTCATTGCTAGAAGAAGAGGAGCGGGAAGAAGCCATTGGAGATCTAAGAGAAACTAAGTGTTGCGGAGCAGCTAAAAATCCGTAAGGCGAATGATTACTCTAATTCTTGCCACCGTACTGCTCTTATATGCTTAAGGCGCAGAAGTCGAGCAGTTTCAAAAAAATGAGGGCGTGAGAAGCCGAAGCGTCATCATGTTCGTGCGCAGCGATGGAGGGCCCATCCAGGAACGCACTAGGCGTTGAATGAAAGTCAGAAGAGCAACCAGCACGCGTTCCAGGACGGCCCCGGGGGCTACTGACGAATACTCATACCATGGGTACCCCCAGCGATCAATAACGCCGAATGGGCCGCCCCGAGTCCAGCTCTGGCTGAAGGCCCCGCGGGGCCACGAAAGACTCTCGTCCCCAACCAAACCGACCAGGGGGAGGTCCGACCCCCGCCATGGGTTGGGCGCCCCACAAGCTCCGATCAAACCGACCAGGGGGCGGTCCGACCCCTGCCATGAGCCGGACGCCCCGCAAGCTCCGACCAAGCTAAGGCAATCTCCGCCAGGAGTCGGGCGCCAGATCTTCACCGGTCAGCCTCGAGTTGGCCACCTGCCCCACGGACACGATGGCTCAGAGTGACCATGCGGGGGCAGGTGGCTCCTTCCCAAGGTGACAAGGAGGTTGCCGAAGTCAAGCACCAGCCTCATCGTACAGTCATGCACAGTGGGAGGCTGCGCTCCTTCTCGAGGCAACACCAGAGCCAGGCGCTACGGCGTCAGCGCCTGACAAGCGCGCAGAGGGTAGGTGCGCCACTTCCCGACGAAGCAGAAAACTATGCCACTCGATGTGTCTACCGACCCAGCATGGGGCGAGCAACACCGGTCAGTCGCTAGGACTATAGACCAAGACTCCCGGGCGTAGGACACCCCTTCTTTTCTTTTCCAATTTCCTGTGTAACCTGCTCCCTCCGTCTATATAAAGGGAGGCAGAACCCTCAGGGAAGGGGGGCGTGGACGAGTTTTTTTACGAGCAAACTGTTCTTACTTCTACCACTCGCACGAGGCGCTCAAGGCCAACCCTTAGACCTCGCTTGTAACGCCGTGCAGTCCTCTGCACCCAAAGCAATACAGAACCACCACACGAATTGGAGTAGGGACATTCGGCCCGAACCAGTATACATCTTGGGCTCCCTGAGTCAGACCATTCAAGGAGAGGGAACGCGCGACCCCTAGACTACAAATTCACTTGCCGGTATTCGAAACACCAACAGGTGCATACCCAATGATGGTAACAAAAGATAATTCGAATGTACTTGTAATCAGCTGATCTGGTTCTTCTCATGGATGAATATTAGATTTAGATGGTTACTTCCACATATGTTAGGGGGAGATATTTGATAAAGGATCTATATGCCCAACGCATGGAACTATTCACTTGGTATATTACAAGGAGTATACAATAACTGAGGTGGGAACAACTACATTAGAGACGCATGATGGAGTACATCACACACTGGCGGGAGCTCGGTATGTTCCTGGTAAAAAGAAGAATCTAATATCTGTGAGATCACTTGAATTCAAAGGTGGTTAGGTATCACTTCTAGGTAAAGTTTTGTGTCGTACTTACAAATGGCAGATAATCATAAAAAGTATTTGGAGTAATAGAGGATACCGATTGATGGGTAAACCTAAAGGAAGGGTAGTCAATTGGAGATTTTATAAAAAATCCTGATCAAGAAAAGGAAATAGTGTTGTTACAGTAGGTACTCAGATCTTAACTGTAAATATGTGCAAAACTGCAAAGATGTTGCAAAATCTAGTAGACGCAAAGGTGAAGATGTGATGGAACCAACGACACAGTATCAACGAGCAGATGGAGCTAAAAAATGGTACAAACCTATGGCATACACGGCTGTAGAACAAAAGATGTGACTAACGAAAGTACACAAAAAGGTTCTCAAACGAAGGTTTCGAGCGACCAAGCCCAAAACACCAACATCCACATTTTGGTGATGTGTACAGGCCCTTGGTGTAGGGGTACTCCCAAAGGTGAGAAAAAAAATACGGAGCCAACTTAAAGCGAGTTCCTCGAGGAGCACAATAACTTCAACGGATAAGAATCAAGAGTCAAGGTGGATAATATTAATTATGGTGACTCATATATGTTTTTTTAGAATTTGGAAATGTGTCCTTGATGAATCTTAATTGTATTAGGATTTCTACTTTCTTTTGGAGTATAGAACAAAGGAGGTTATGTAAATTTATGGGATAGTCACGGAGAACTCAAGTAACCAAGAAATCATAAATCAACTCAATCATAGCAAGAGATACATAAGAGAATTATAGACTAGTTTATTCTTTAGCACTATATAGTAAGGATCTAATGGTCATAAAAGATTCGAGAGGTTATAAGAGATAACAATCACTTGTACTTTTTGAGGATGCACTTAAAAATTTGCGATCGTTTCACTAAATCTTTTCTCTTTCATCGTGGTTGCTACAACGTCGTTATTTTAATTCTCTCTACAAGATTCGCTTCTTCGTTCTTGAGACTGTACATCGTTAGTGCCAGATCTCACAAAACTCGATTCGATCTGAAAGCTGTTACGCATAAGCAGCGGTAAAGGGAATTCTACATATGTGGAGTTAATTCAAAATTTTACGTGAAAAACTAAAAGTTAAAGGTGCGAGTCTACAATGGTAACAAAAAGATTTGGGTAATGGCATACCGATTGATGGGTAACCAAAGGAAGGGTATCATTGGAGTTTTCAAAGGCAAGAATGGAATGCTGTTGATTAGGTGGTCTCATCTTACGTAAGTTGGGCACCGCTAATGTTTAATCCGATAAGTTTTAAGTAACACTCTCGATTGTTAGTATATATGCTAAAGTTAATCAAATTATGCATGGTTATCGCGAATCTCGTAAACCTGGCTCCTTGGTGATAAAGGAAAAGTCTTCAATGAGCGTTAAAAAGTTAAGGACAGGTTGTAAGTTAGCCAGAGCTCAAATCCGCTTTTGATGCCTCGGGTTGGCTCTCGGAAGAACCTGCCTGTCACACGTTGAGTAAAAACCGGCCCAAAACCACCTCTGAGGGCTTGTTACTAAGCACCACAGTAAGGTGCGATTCTAAGAGATCACAAGGATTTAAGTTTTGAAGGTTTGGACCAATGATAACCTGCATAAAATCTTGACTGTAGAGATCTACTTTGTCAAGCACAAATTATTGCACCTCAAAGTTTTTACCTAAGTCCTATGTAACTTATACCAGATAATGCTCACACTTGTGGCTAGCTACATGCAACCTTTGCTAGTTATTCTGAACATTGCTTAGCTCAAAGGACTTAATTGGTGCTAAAAGATCTAGGTTACTACACGGCAATTTTGGCATGCAATATTGATAAGCATGGCAAAGCAAACATGAAGGTAAAACAGAAGCATCCATTACAACTAAAGTTAATTGAAATGTTTTTCTGACAAGAAGATTGATCACCAAAATAGTAAAAGCAAAAGTAGAGTGCGCTAGCCCTTCACTCATCGCTCGCGATGTCGCAGCGTTTTTCCTCCAGTGTAAGTTGTGCGACATCCTGCTACGTCGCAAATCTAAGCCGCTTTGCTCAATGTCAGGATGCCGCTTGCAAGGCAGCGCTCTGCATGCGGCGTTCCCAATTAGGTCTCCATCCACGCAACAGGTCAAGGAAAGCATCTCTTGGGAAACAAAAAAGCCACACAGTGGCGGTCATCAACAGCAACCTTTGCCCCTCCTAGGCGATCGCGCCAATGCGTGGCTATATCCCGGCGCCTCAGGGCTCGGTTGGTTGCATGGGGCGCTGGGAAAGTTCGGGTCTTGGCAAGCTCAGAACATTACGCAAAGGTTCGGCATCTTAGTGATCTTTGAAAGCTCTTGAGCATGGCGCGAATTGCCTGTGGTGTCCTCACACTCGAGTCCTTCAGCTCGGCCCTTTAGCAGCAATGCATGGTGACTAGGCGGATGCGAGTCCTTTCATGCGACCAAGCAAAGCCTCCGACCTCTCCTCCAGCGTAAGCTCCCGATGGCTCACTGTCTGTTGCCTCACGTCCGGCCCATGCGGACCGGTGGAGTTCCGAGCTGCTCAATGGAACATTGAGTGAGAATTATTGAGATCGTGAAAACTCATGAGCGTTTCAGCAATTGGCGATGGTCAGGGGACGAGCTGCGGGTGCACTCGAATTACGCAGATCCGCTGGATCCCGGTGGACGTGGCGATCGGCGTCATCTGGTAACGAATTGATGAGCAGGTGGCGTCTGCTCTTTCAAACAGTTAGGCACCGCTTTGGCGTCGCTCAAGCTGATTTGACTTAGGGGACCTCGGGTCAAAACTTAGCGAAAGCTGGAAAGTCCTCCCCATGTAAAGGTGTGGCGTCTGCAGAGATAGTATCGGCGCCTGAGAAATCGAGAGGAAAAGGCGGAAGCGTAGTACAAGGAAACAGTGGATAGTGATGGCCTTTCTTTGTAAAGGCGCAAATGAAATCCTTATTTTTAGCGGGCGAGTAATAGCGCCGGTGCCACGTATAGAATTGGCAAGTTCCAAATCCTCATATGTGAAGTTCACGGCCACCTCTCGCCCGTGGGGCGAAATTTCACTGTAGCTGGTCTTCCGTCCTGCGTCCGGCTTGGGCGTCCGGAACAAGTGGCACTGTCTCCGCCAATCGAAGGGCTGTGTCATCGATCGTCAGCGGTATGGTGCGAGTAAATACGAGCGTGGAGTCCATTGGCGGCAATAACAATGCGATCCAAGAGCTCGGGCCTCAGCTCTGAAAGTAAGCAGCATTCAGATGAAGCGTCCCAAATCATAGAACAGGCAAAGATGAGCCTGAGAACCACGTGGTGATCGTGGCCCATCCAACTTTCCAACGGCCAAAGTTAGATCCAAGCGCGTTGGTAGAGCTGACCTGTAAGAAGCATAAAGAGACAGATGAAGACTTACTAGAAGTCGGGTGATGTAATGCCGCGTGTATTGCCATCATGAGCGAATCGCGATGCTAGGGCTAAGTCTTGGGATACAAAATCCATAACGACCATCGCCGATTAAACCGTGTCATACGTTGATATCAGACGCCATTACCGGATCTGCAGGTCTTGAAGCGAACGTTCACTGCAGAGTTGTCCAACAGGACCTGCAGCGCCTAAAGATCAATACGATGTCGCTATTGGACTGACCATTCAGTCCCCGGTGAGCCCTCCAATTTGACTGCCATGAAGAGGTGTCGGCAACCATCCATCCGAAGAGAAAATGGCAGACATCAAGTTCGGCCAGTGGCGCATGGCGAATATTTTCCGGCAAGGAGAGGTTTGGCATTACCCCAAGAACATTTCGAGAGGTGTGCGAAGATGGCGAGAAAAAGATTGGAGTTAGAGTGAGGTGAAGATGATTGATTTCATAGAAGTGTAGACGGTGAGAAAAATCAGAGAAAGCGTACTCAAGCCGCCATGATGCCTTCAGAATGTGATGATGATCGCTCAGGTAGACACTGTGGTGTTGGGTCCTCTTGAGAAGACGGGCCTCTGATCTGATGGTGGGAGCCTCCCACGTGTGAAATCTAAATGTTGGAGGAGGAATGGAAGGCGAGTTGGAGGAGCCATGGAAGCAAAAGTGACAAGAGACAAGAAAAGCTTAAGAGGAAGAAGACGAAGTTTGTACCAGGGCACTAAAAGCGCGAATTGCAATCCGCGGATGGATCTATATGTATCCCCTCGCCGTCAGCAGTGTCACGAAAGGACAAGGTTGTCGACGCCTGCTGTCCCAAGAAAAATCAATGGATGCGGAAGGAATTGAGGCGGCGATCGATGAGTGGTGGCCCCATCCAAGAATGCACCGCATTTAATGTAAGGATTCAAAGCTCGATGTGCGTTCTTGGTGGGCCAGGACTCTGTTCGTGTACTACCACCGGTACCCTTTCGCCGCGCACAAAAGCGTGTGTGCCAGCGTCGTCGAGGCGGTGGGTGTTTACACCGTCCTGAGCGTCGATCCACGTGGCGTCTGGCGGCAGTGGGACCGATCCACGCTCGCCGCCGGCGCCCAGTGGCGCCTGGCGTGCATTAGCGAAACACGCCACGATCCGTGCCGGTCACTGGCGTCGCGAGCGGCGAGTGGCGACCACGCCATTTCGCTGGCGCCAGCCGCGTGGCGGCTTTGGCGAAGACGATTAAGCACGCCCTGCCCGGATGCCGTCCACGTGGCGTCATGGCGCAGCGTGGCGACCACGCCATGCTCGCCCGGCCGCCGCTAATGCATGCGGCGAAAGCACGCCTCGTTGTCTCAGCCATGCAAAGGAGATGCGGTGGCTTTATCACGAAGTTTGCACAGCGGCAGTATCGTGTCGAGACGAGCCGATGTACTAGGCATGTCGGTCCCAAGAATTCGCTAAAGCCCGTTCTCGGCGCCTCCACCTACATCACGAGAAGTTATATTCCGAAGACGGCGAAGGCATCTGCAGCATGTAATTAGCTCGAAGAGCACGGACAACACATAAAGGTGTAATAAATGCATGTAAGATAAGCATGATGACGACCCTCAGCCGTCGACTCGTGTAAGCCCGTGCATATAAGGGCACTTGGGGGACGAAGAGGGGAGAGGAAAAGTAGACTCAATGAAGAGTGGTGACGGCAAAGAGCTCAGTAACCAAGCCCAAAATCTGAATCCAAGATCAAGCGAGGAAGTAAAGTGTTACCCTTCTTCATGGGGGCTCGAACACAGGTAAAATCGTGTGTTCATCTGGATTTTAGACTCTAGAACTTCGTTAGTGTGAGAGGTCTTGGGGTTTCCATCTGTTAGGGTTCGCCGGCTACCAAAGACACCCCTATCGAACCAAACCCGGTCGTAGACTCGGCTGTCGATTGAAATCGCCGGCAATGAAAGTCTACAGGCGTCAAGCGTCTGGCTCGGGAGAAGGATCTCGGCGAAGAACTACTGCGAGCATCAGCGTGGCTCGGGAGAAGGATCTCGCAGCGAAGAACTACTGCGCATCCGGCGTCTGGCTCGGGAGAAGGATCTCGCGCGAAGAAAACTTGTGGCATCCGGAACGGCTCGGAGAAGGATCTCGCGGCAAGAACTCTGCGGCATCGCGGCGTTGGCTCGGGAGAAGGATCTCGCAGCGAAGAAAACTACTGCGGCATCCGAGCAGCGCTGGCTCGGGGAGAAGGATCTCGCAGCGAAGAAAACTAATCGCGACATCGGCGTGGCTCGGGAGAAGGATCTCGCAGCGAAGAACTACTGCGGCATCCGAGCAGCGCTGGCTCGGGGAGAAGGATCTCGCAGCGAAGAAAACTACTGCGGCATCCGAGCAGCGCTGGCTCGGGGAGAAGGATCTCGCAGCGAAGAAAACTACTGCGACATCCGAGCGTGCGCTCGGGAGAAGGATCTCGCGAAAGAACTACTGCGGCATCCGAGCAGCGCTGGCTCGGGGAGAAGGATCTCGTGCTAGAGCGAAGGACGTGCTCGGCGTGGAACGTCGGCGACCCGAGCAACAGCGTGCTTCGGAGAGACCGCGCTCGAGCGAAGGGCGTGCTTTCGGCGCGAACATCGCAACCGAAAGCATCTAGGCCCCATGTGGCGTTGGTTTTGATAATTAATGACAATCACGCGAAAAAGACTAACGTAAATTGCAGTGGTTAAGTTGGAAACAGGTAAAGCTGTCATTCAAAGGAAGTCGGATATTCTCAAGTACAAAATGGAAGGAGTTCGCACAAAAGAAGCTAAAGATATGAAGGTATAAAATCTTAGAGACATTTTCTAGTCATTTTGCCGATCTCGGAGTTGGAAATAAAAGATCGGATTTTTAGGATAGTCGCCGTACTATTTAGAGGACTTGGTTTGGGCTTTAAATCTTGAAAAGTGCATTTTAATATGGCTCATTAGTTCATCCTTGAAATCATGCATTTGATGGAAAAATCAAAATGTTGAAAAAATTGAGGCGGCTCATGCTTGGGTTGGGCGGTAGTACCAAGTGGTACTACCGCACCACAGATATGAGCTATATTCCGAGAGGTGTGTTTTGGTCTTCTTCAAGACTATCACAGGATCGGCGTAGTATCAAGATTTATGTACTACCGCACCTTAGTTGGCGTAGCTCTTTTCCGAAGGCATCCTTTTCCTGGTAAGTGCGATTATCGCCCCATGAGCTGTAGTACCGACCATATATAAAAATGTCAGAACTGCTACGTGTCAGGCAGTTATTACCAGATAGTCTACATCAAGGTGCGTATACCGCCCTAGAGGGCGGAGTACCGCGTGGCAAAATCAGAAGTGAAAGCAAATAACGGTTAGTTTGAGTTGGTGGGGTTATAATACCCCCACTGCTAGGACAGGTTGGATACTCCATTGAATACATTCTAAGCCCTAGCAACTCTCTCCATCCTTTAGAGCATTGAATTCTTGATTTTAGAGTGTTGGAGAGCTAAAATTGAGTGCATTGCATTAGTGAGTCATATTGATTGCACTCTTGAGATTCAAGCCGCCGAGTTTGTTACTCTTGGAGGTTGCCGCCTCCTAGACGGCTTGAGGCGTGAGGCTCCGGTGATCTTCACAAAGGAGGTTGTGTGAAGACCAAGGTTGTGAAGGCACGGCTCGCCTACCCGAGCGGGAAGAGCTATCACTAGTTCAAGAGTCAAGGTGGATAATATTAATTATGGTGACTCATATATGTTTTTAGAATTTGGAAATGTGTTCTTGATGAATCTTAATTGTATTAGGATTTCTACTTTCTTTTGGAGTATAGAACAAAGGAGGTTATGTAAATCTATGGGATAGTTACGGAGAACTCAAGTAACTAAGAAATCACAAATCAACTCAATCATAGCAAGAGGTACATAAGAGGATTATAGACTAGTTTATTCTTTAGCACTATATAGTAAGGATCTAATGGTCATAAAAGGTTCGAGAGGTTGTAAAAGATAACAATCACTTGTACTTTTTTGAGGATGCACTTAAAAATTTGCGATCAGTTTCACTAAATCTTTTCTCTTTCATCGTGGTTGCTACAACGTCGTTATTTTAATTCTCTCTACAAGATTCGTCTTCTTCGTTCTTGAGACTGTACACGTTAGTGCCGTATCTCACAAAACTCTGATTCGATCTGAAAGCTGTTACGCATAAGCAGTGGTACCAGAGTGTAATGTTGTATAACAAATCTGTAGCGTATCCGTGCTACAGGCTACAGCAAATCATCTAGAGCATCGGCTTTTGCTCAGATGTCTACGATGCACGCAGTTGCAATGGCAGAGGATCTGCATCCCCTCGGTGGTGCCAACGTTAAACTCCTGAATCACACGACAGACAGGCCACAACAGCAGAGTAATCATTCTCTTGAGGAAAACAAAAAAAGGGCATCATCATGTGGAAGAAGAAAAGAAAAAGCAACTTGTCTGAGCGTAAGTCACCAGGATCCCAACCCAATCATTCCCATATATCCCGTGCAAAGCTTTCAGGAGAGCCTCTCCAATGCCATTGCCGGGGCCTGGGAAATTCAGAGCATATGGCACTAAGAACAGAACGATTATGCAGGGGTTGACCAGGACTAATGAAGTCATCGTGCCATTGAAGATGAAAGGCTACTTGTAGTGGACAGTACAGACATTGCGTTTTTGTTTGGTTGCACTACAGCACTAGTCTCCTTTCACAGTGGTTGAGTACAAGTCCAAATACAACAGCTGGACTAGTGATGCACGACGCTCCCTGGACTGAAGACCAAGATAAGCCTCCCTCTCTGAACCTACACGAAGACTGTGACATCTCCCCTAAAGCTAACGTCGCTTTGTATCGCACATAATACGGTGGCAAATAGCAAACACGGTGGCATGTTCACGAGCTGTCTCAATGATGAAACACTTGAATCGTGAGAAATAATGAGAAAAAGATACAGTATATCATGTTCATTTTTGACAATCTTAATTATCTGGTAAGTGGGATCTATGCATCCTGGGCAAGGACTCTGAATTTAACGCATGATTCCGTTGTGTGAATCAGGTAGAAGGCATCGCCATCACATCAATTTGCGTTTACTACATGGAAATTATGAATGAAAATCATGCGTTTTTTACTTACTTTACAATACGCAAGGTAGCGTCTCCGTTTCTTTTTATAAGATGTATTTTGACTATACACAGTGATTTAGGAGGTTACAAAACTAAAAGAAAGACAAGAGAAAATGACCATACTACCCATGTTATAAATATCTTGAGAATATGAAAGAGAATAGTTTGTAAGAGTGTTACTTATAAATGCAGAAGAGGAAAAGGCGAGATAAATAAGCGTAGACAAGGAAAACATTAATAAATTCATATGCACACCTTATATTTTAAAACAGATTTTAAAAACTATAAGCCTTATATTTTGAAGCGGGAGAGTATATAGCAGTGTGGCACCTACCTAATAAGAAAATAATTGTACAAAAAGATTCCCAAAATTCCTCAATTTTTAGGTGTTCCTCATGGGATATGCCCCCCATGGTAAACAGTATAAACTCCATTTCATAATAGTAGTATTCATTCACCGATCTCTGCGGCCTGCTTCCATGGAATCTAATGCTTGGCTAGTGGTTCTCATCTCCATTGCAACAGGGCCTCGAGACAAATCATGCGGCAGTGACTGATGGTGATTCGAGGTAGTTGTTGCCCGCACTTGGTTCTCAACTTCAGGGTTAAGAATGTGATGAAAGTATGCATGAGGCCACAGCCCTGAAATTCAACAGACATGATCATATCAACATAATCTTCCCCTGTTCAAAAATAAAAAGAAAAAGAATGTTCTTGATAATGACAGC
This sequence comes from Guadua angustifolia, assembly GCA_036346375.1. Lineage (NCBI taxonomy): Eukaryota > Viridiplantae > Streptophyta > Magnoliopsida > Poales > Poaceae > Guadua > Guadua angustifolia. The sequence goes on from CM070508.1 coordinate 3,096,484, forward strand.
AAAGCTAACTTGAGTTTTCTACTTAAAACATAATCAGGCCATCTCATTCCGCCCAAGCCGACTAGGTTTAGCTGGGCCTAGTTTGACTTTCAGAAAGCCCAATAGGCCCAGACCATGTATATGTCTACAGGGCCGGTCTAATAGGACCATGGTTTTCTGGCCCAGCTCAAGTCCAAAGAAACAAAGATGCTTAGGCCTATGCACTTCGGTTATACCTGACAAAAAAGAGAGTACTGGTATGCTGTATGCAAATCAGCATCATACCTTGTTCACCAGAGGGAGTCGGGAAAAACTGCAGGTAGCAAAATGAAGCAACCACCAGTCCTGCAGAGTTGTTCCAACAAGAGAGCCTGACACAGCAATCTTCAGAAGAACTTGTATACAGATGGAAGGTAGCTCTAAGGGAACCTACCAATCATTCCACCGGTGAACACATCCTGCCAGTGATGCCAGTAGTCATCCACCCGTGAAACCCCAACCATCGCCGCGAGGAGAAGAGGCAGAAGAACAATGCAGAGCTTGGCGACATGGCCGCCTCGGTCGAACGCTTTGATTTTGCCGGCCAGGTACCATGACAGGAAGCCTAGCCCGGCAAAAGACCCTGCAAGGGAACAAATTAAAGAAAGCTACTTTGTAGTTGCAAAACATGTTACAAAATGGGAAACAATTTAGCCAAATAGTTTGAGCCAGCAAGTTCAGTATCCAGTGGTACACTGTATGCTGCAGGCAGCAAATGGTTTTCAGAATCGCAGGTGGTCATCGCTTACATGAAGTATGACCACTTGGGAAGCTCTTGTGCCCTTCTTTGATGACACTTGCGTCTCCGTGGCATATGACTCCTCCAGTGAAGTTGTTGTAATTCTGAAATGGATTGACTAAATGGTGAGTTTCAGTGTGGCGATCTATCAGAAGAAACACGTTCTCGAGAGGCTATGGACTGATGAAACCTTCAAATGACGGAAGTGATAACTCACCTGCACTCCATCAGGAAAGCAGCGCCAAAAGAAATCCGGGCGAGGCCGGCCAACGCCATCCTTGATCGCGTCGGTCAGCACGGAGGTTATAAGCACAGAAAACAGAAGGCCTGCTTGACCACAGTGCATGTCAGAACTGACAATGGATGAAGACACCAGGTGCGTGCCAACAAAAGTAGAAGTGCAGGAACTTGCCTAGTATGGCATGATGCAGGTCATACACATTCCTCCTCTTGATGTATATTCCAGTGAAGATGATCATCGGTCCAAGGACCGCGTATATCTGCGCCACCGACGACCAAGGTTTAATCCAGGGGGAAAAAGGTACATACAGACGTTGTTTGAAACCAGAGTAATCTTTCGCAGGGAAGGCAGGCGTACCGGCACGGACCAGATGGGAACCGTGTTGTCTTTCATGGGGTACCGGAGGGTCGTCATCATGTCTTCGCCGACGAACCGGTGGTACGGCTCTATCAAGTTAAGCACCACGTCTATCACGACAAGGAGAACCAGCACGATCCAGTCGAACAGGTGCAATCTTGCGACTCTGGTTCCATGAGTTTTCAGGTACGGATGCGGAGCTCCCAAACGAATGGTCGCCGGCGGTGCCGACGGCGGCGGCATCTTCTCCTGAGCAGAAGAGGGAATTCAAGCATCCGGCCAGGCAAATTTCTTGTCATGTTTGCGGCTCTAATGCATACTCAGCGGGCACACATGAACAGAGTAACGAAGGGACATGTACTGATGTACAATCAGTCGCCATTACGCATCCGTGAAGGAATACGTAGACAGGACACTTGCGCAAAGACAGATCCGAACTACTACACGACAGTTGCAATGGCAAGCAAGGAGCCAAGGAGCAACAAATTATGGCTGTAACTGCCATAATTTGGACATCTCACGTTCCTGAAAATAACAATTCGGACATCTCGAGTAGAGGAGAGAGACGCGACAGAGGAGGGCCGGGCTACTTACAGAGAGCGAGGAAGAAGAAGAGTTGCTTCCGGCACTGCACAAGGCAACAGCCTCGGGGACGAGCTCCTCGCCGCTTCTCCCCTGCACGGCAGCAGTAAAGAATTGAACAGCGACACGATCCGACTAAGCGTTAGCACATGTGATTATATGCCTCTGCTCTGCTTCCCTCAATCCCTCCGTTCTCTCTTCTTCTTTTTATTCCTCCCCGAGTCATGGCGCCGCCGAGGAGGAAACCGTCAAGTTTGAATGGTACGTGGGCGTGCGTCTACTCAGCTATGTGCTCGTCAAAACATGGCTGCTTGCTTGGTAGTTTTCTCTCAGTTTCTCGTACGTTTCTACGGGTTTTTCTAGGGAAAAACTGTCTATCAACTTGGAGAGGTGGAAACGGGTGAGGGGTGTGAGCCGCCGATTCGTGGATGAGAATGCTTCAATCCCAAGCTGTTTGCTCACCTGGAGAGGTAATTACTACTAGAAAAATGATGATTTCCGTTTGCTCACCTGGAGAAGCAACTACTACTAGCTGTTTCTGTGATCCAGTCCGGGTGCAGCCTTGTAGTCAACAAAAAAATTGTGCTTAGACTCCAGAAAGAAATTTCGGCTGAAGACAAATGTTTCCTGTTGTTTTTTTTAGTTTGTTCCATTGTTGATTCTTAATGATTAAGTACAAAATAATCAACCATTGGATTGTATTACATGGACGGCGTCGAGGGTGTTGGGAGTGCCACCTCAACCACCGATGCAAACAAGATGTTTTTGCGGTGAACAGCTAGCGGTGGTCCATCATTTAAACAAGAGCCACACAATTCATGATTGTTAGAGCAAGCCCAACCCACCCTCTAAACCTTCCCCTATTCTAAATTATAAGGAGAATTAAAAAAATATAAGCTTCAACCTAACTCTTATAAGGAACCCCTATTTTAGAGAGATCCCTTCTTACCCCTACATCTAGGGGCTTTCTCCTTCCCCCTACTATTTTCTTCAACAATTTTTTTATTAGTTATTTCTATTTTTAGTAAATAATTCATGGGTGCAAAGTAATAATAATGTTTAGATAAATAATAGGGGTGAGTAATAGGGAGTGTGGGTTGGAGACAAATTTAATATAGGGTGTCCCTAATTTTTACACCACCCCTAAATAAGTGATTTAGAGGAAAAATATAGGGGTTTGGGTTGAAATTGCTCTTAGAATACAGGCGGTCTTTGGAGATAGGCTTGGCTAGGATTTGTTAGCGCAGACATAGAACCAAGGGCAGGCAGCAGGGGCGGAGCCAGTCTAGGCTAAAGCCCGGATTGGCTCAACGGTTATTGGATCGAATCATAATTTTTAATTAATTTTTAAGAGTACTAATATGAAGTTTTCTTGTCATGCTGACTCCGCCCTGGCAAGTAGAGCCTACTAGAAATAGATCCAGATGTGAATCCATTCTAATACCACGAAGGAAGATGTGATTGCACGGTACACTGCATGTACTCCTGTATTTTTTTTTTTTGACGGAGAAGCAACAAGTGGAGGCCATCTTTGTGCGCCTTGAACCGATGTTGGCCAGCTGGCCCGGCCGAAGTCTCACCTCGCTCGCCAACCGGGCGTTGCCCGGCTCCATGTACTCCCTGTATTGTTTCGGTATACGTAGGGGGTACAAGCGCACAGGAGATGTACATGATTAACACGTTTATGGACTAAAATTAATATATATCCTGACCTACCGCCAACCAAAACTTGGTTCGCTAACTAGAATTAGTTCTAAATGTCTACCATTATGCCATAACGGTACCCTATTTCGTTATGTGCAATGGTTTCACCTGTACGAGCCCTAACCATCTGTCGTGCACCAAAATTGGTATCTATTGTGACTCGCCGGGATTAAAATTTAGCTTACTGGCAAGGAATAGTTCCAATGTCTCCTATGATAGATGTCATAGAATACGTAGAAACTGCACTCACCTAAGTTTGGTTCTCAGCTACTTTTCGTTCTCCAGTTCCACCCACACAAGCTTATAGTTCCCATGGGAAATCAAAATTTATACCCCATTGTGACCCACCATTGCCTAAATTTGAACTGACTGACTTCGAAAGGTCTCAAATGCCTCCAATAATATCATAGGAGATGCAAGAAGTCCACTCGCAAAGGTTTGGTACCCAGTTTCTTGCTGTGACCCTGCTTTTTTCTCATGGACTGCATCCATTATGCACCAAAATTGGTACCCTTGTTACCCATCGTGGATCAAAATTTGACTTATTGACTAGTATAGTCCCAAATGATGTCATAGAAGATGCAGGAAGTGCACTAACTAAAGTTTGGTAACTGATTCCTCTCTATGTCCTGGTTTTGCCCGCACGAGACCCATCGTCACACACCGTGGACCAAACTTTGGCTTACTAAATAGGAATGGTTCCACATGCCTCTCATCATGTCATAAGGAATTAATGCAGAAAATATACTTGCCAAAGTTTGGTACCATATTCCTTTCCAAGCCCTAGCTTTACTCGCAGGAGATCATGGTATCCATTGCAGACTAAAATAGTACCGATTGTGACCCACTATGGATCAAAATTTGGATCACTGACTAGGAATGATTCTAAATCTCCCATAGTGTCATGGGGCATGTAGAAAGTGCACTCGCCAAAGTTTGACATGTAATTCCTTCCTGTTCCCCGGTTCACTAGCATGAGTTTTTGGTACTCGTCGTGAAACGCCATGAACCAAAATTTGGTTTATTGATTAGGAATGGATTGAAATGCCGTCTATTATTACAGGGCATGCATATATAGTTTCACTCATACAAGCACCAATTACCATTATAGACCAATATTGGTACCCATTATGGTCCATCGTAGTAGACTAAAATTTGGCTAAGAGGAATCGTTGCAAAATGCCTCCCATGATGTCAAATCACATGCAGAAAAGTTCACTTGCCAAAGTTTGCTACCCGGTTGCTTTATGTTCCTCAGTTTGCTACCTGTCGTGACCCACGTTGGTTAAAATTTGGGTCACTGAATAGGAATAGTTCAAAATAACATATAAAATATGATAGGACATATATAAAGTGCACTTGCTAAAAGTTATACCAGATTTTGCTAGTACAAGCTTTCCATACGCGTCAGTTTCTTCCAATAGAAGGAAGAGAAGAATGTGTAGCAGTTGAAACCTCCCAAGGTAATGCCTCCCAGGCTCCCACTCAGTCCGAACCTCACGCAGCACCCCCAGTCCATCGATCTAATAGGCCAGCTGCCTTCTCGGCAGATCCAACGACTGAAAAATTTTGGGTGACGTGGCCCCCGCACCCTGGCTCCCGATTGGTCCCACTTTGGATTTTTTTTTCAGGAAATTTTCTGATTCATATTTAATTACTCAATGCATAAGTACATAACCACATAACTTTTACATTAAAGATTGTAGTCAAATAACGTGCCACCATCAAGACTTTGAATCAATGAATGTGCTAGATTTCTTTATCTTCTTCGCTGTTGACTCTATATTTTGCAATGGTGCCCTGATTGCCGATAAACACGGCAATGGAAAATAGATTGTCGATGATTTCTGTTGATATATAGAATGTTCGCTTTCACCTCAATAGTAGTGTTGTTCATTGGAAGAAAATTAGAGGTGACTTATTTGCAGCCATCTCAACCTGGTGTTGATTTCTAACATAGGCATCACTATTGTTGTCTAAGTGAGTTGGTCCGATAAAACCCATCATGAGTAAATAAAACCCGCTAAAAACTCTAGAAGAACAAAACTAGAATGATACAGGAAGAAAAACAGAAGAAGCTAAAAGAAATCTAAATTTACTTTTGGAAAAATCAAAGAGTCGCTCAGCCAACAAAAATGCCAGGGAGAGGGATCGACAAAGCTTTGGATTTTCTAGCCCTATTGCGTACATTTCTTTTGCAAATCTAGCTCCCACCCGATTGTTTTTGCAAAAATAGCTCCTCGTGACCACAGAATGAGTAGCAGGTGATACGAGAGACAAAAAATGCTATGTTACCACGTACCCTAGCTCAACAGGGGCTTTCGCGGCTAGAGCGCTTCGGCAAGCCCTTGCCAAGCCACACCATCGCGTCAAGTCATTTAATTAAGTGACTAATTAATTACCAATTAATTAAACAACTAATTATCTATATATATACTAATTAGCACTTTGAGGAAACTCCCATGTTAATCAGAAAGATCTGACCATCTATTTGTTAGGCCCGAGTTGTAACGGTTTAGATTAAAAGAAAGAGTCCATGTCAAGTACAATATAAATTAGAAAAAATTCGGAATAAAAAATAAAGAAATTAGCAATCTGACTTAAGAAAGAGTCCATGTCAAGTACAATATAAATTTTAAAAAATTAGAATAAAAAATTAAAGAAATTAGTAATCTGACTTTCATACTATTTTCAAAGTAAATCCATAAATAAATAAAATTCAAAATAATAATTAAATAAAATTAGCAAATTAAAGCGATGTGTCTATCTCAAATACAAGTCAAATTAAGTAAACTAAAATTCAGAATAAAAATAAAAAAATTAGCAATCGACTTCCATGTAGTTTCCAAAGTAAATACATAAATATTAAAATTTGGAATAATAATTAAACAAAATTAGCAAATTAAAACAATGAGTCTATCTCAAGTACAAGCCAAATTAAGTAAAATTCAGAATAAAAATAAAATAAATTAGTCAATTAGATTTTCGTACAAATTCCAAAGTAAACCCTAAAAATAAATTCAAAATAGTAATAAATAAAAATATAAATTTTCATATGAATTCCAATCTAAAACTAAAAAATCCACTCCCCATATGAAAAAATATGCAAACTACGAATAATAATTACTTAATCCGTTCAACTTTATAGGATTCTTTTGGCACTAAGAACAAGATAAATAACTAAAATTTAAAATAATAATTAAAAATTAGCAAATTAAAACAATGAATCTATCTCAAGTATAAGGCCAATTAAGTAAAATTTGGAATAAAAATAAAATAAAATAAATAATTTGATTTTCATACAAACTCTAAAGTAAACCCTAAAAATAAATTCAGAATAGTAATAAATGAAAGTATAAATTTTCATACGAATTCCAGTCTAAAACTTAAAAAATCCACCCCAGGTATAATTAAAAATATGCAAAGTCAAAATAATAATTATTGACCTTGTTTAAATTTATAGAGTGTATTTTCTCTTTGCACATAGATTAAAATGATATTGCAAATGATCATTCAATAATATTGCACTATCCCTAATTATTGTCCATACTCGCTATGCTATATTCAATGCATGTATGTTAGAGATGGCAATGGAGCCCCGATCCCCATTTCCCTGCGGGGAATTCTCCTATTAGGGGATGGGGACGGGGACGGGGAAATCTACTCCCCGCGGGGGACTTATCGGGGGAAATTATTGCCCCGTCAGGGGTGGCGGGGCCGAGGATATTTTGTTGTTCCTTGTCCTCATTCCCTATCCCTGTCCCCGATTAGCTCTGACAAGTGATCCCTTATACAGTAAACCCTAGAGGCCCAGCCGCCCAGATCCAATCATCCAAATCACTCATCGCCTACTCGCCTCCAGGCTCCAAGCCTCCAACCGAGTTACCAAGACCTCTCCTCCCGTCCTCCCAGAGTCCCAGTCCTGGCTCCCGTCCTCCAGCAGATCCTCCTATTCCTCCGGTCCTCCGGCAGCGCCCAGACGCCGGCCACCCACCGTCGAGCAGATCCTCCACGCCCGTCGCCCAGATGCCACCGAGCAGATCCTACAGGCCGAGCCGCCGAACAGATTCCACACCTGCCGCCCAGACGCCACTTGCCGCCTTGCGCCGTCGCCCGGCCGCCTAGATGCGCGGCGAGATCCTCCACCGCCAAGCAGATCTTCCACGCCGCCTGTCGCCTGCCGCCCAGACGCTGGCACCATCGAGCATCTTCCACACCGAGCAGGTTTTGAATGTTTTTCTGTGATCTTACTCTAATTTGTTAACTCTAATTTTCGGATGTCCAAAGTATCTTGCCCCTGTCCATGTTTCTTATACCCACACTCGTAAAGCCCTAACCGCAACTCACCAATGTCCTGTCAGCTGCATGCAAATACGAGCACGGCTCTGTGCAAGGTCACTACTGAGATCCCCCTTTGCCTTGCTGATCGCTGCTGCTGCCAAGAAATGTTGTTCCAGCGTCTCTCCTTGTTGCGCTTACGCCTCATTGATTCCTTTTGTTCCCAATGTGATGCCCCTCTCTGCACGCACGGCGACTTGTTTTGTTTTTGCATGTGACTTTCCTACATTCTTCCACTAACACTGCCAAGGCCGTTGTCTAATCGGTTAGAAGAATGTTCCAATGATTGTCGGGGTATAATCAAGCTGGCATTTCCAATCACCTTACCTAGGAAATTCCTGGCAAATCTTAATGATTGGCGTCCATCTATCCATATCTGGCCCACATCCACCTCCATTTGAGTGTTGCTAAGTGCATGAACCAAACTTTAAATTTTCGTAATGTTTGCCATTAAGTGGGTGATGGATATATTGTGCATGACCAGCAATTGTTATGAAGCGTCCTAAAAGAACTGTTCTTGTACAGAACTAGGGCACCTCCATATCCGTACCTTCTTCCTCATCAGTCAGCTTCAAGTTTCAGGTAAGGCGTCATTACTTATTTCCCTTGGTTTTCAGTTCTCTCATAAAGACTGCATCTTGCTAGTTTCCACAGATAAATCAACTGGAAAAATAACTTAGCTAGGTTCCTTGAAAAATTAAACTCCATGCATTTTCGAATGTTTAGATCTCTAGTTTAAATTGATGTTGCTTGGTTGAATTTTATATGCTTCCGGAAAAGAGTTGATTACGAGTATATATACAGTCTGGCCGTTTGGCAAATATAGCCAACATAACCTTCCATGGAGCTAGTGACATTCACGCAGGAATTATTGTTGCTTACACATGCATATCCGGAGGTGTTCAGCTACGCCTGTTGTATGTTAGATTGGCAACAACCCAATGAACAGAGGCTGATTCCGAAGTATCTACATACAGGTCTGGTTCTTTCGAAGATTTGTAGATGAGTTTCAGAAACATATTGATTTCATTTTCTGCCATAGACTTGTATTTGATGCCCACCAGTCCTTCACTCACAAAATTAATTAAGAGAGTCTGTAACTGTGCATTTGCATTTGAATTTGAGTTGGATCTAGTTCTAGAATGCCAATGGAAGGCACATGCATTTTCGGGATTAGTCCCCATCGGGGCCCGCGAACCCGTCGGGGTCGGGGACGGGGGAAATTAAGCCCCACGTGCGGGGACGGGGGACGTCTCAGCTATCAGGGATCGGGGATGCGAGGGTGCTTCCCGCGTGGATTTTCCCCGTTGCCACCCCTAATGTATGTCGAGGATATAAAGTAAAGTTAGATATTTATTAGTGGTACAGAGGGGAGACCACACTAATTTTGTATTGGAATATAAAATACAATGTATATTTATGAACAAGACCATTAAAAAATACGTCCTATACTTTTTTGACGCAACGAGTCTATATCAAGTACAAGCCAAATTAACTAAAATTCGAAATAAAATATTAGCAATTTTATTTCCATTGTAATTTGAAAGTAAACCTAAAAATAAAATTTTGAGTAATAATAAATAAAAATAGAATATGGATTTTTATACTGAATTCCAACATAAATTAAAAAATACACTAAAAGTACAATTGAGGAGTATAAAATTAGGAATAAATTAAAAGATGCTTAAAATTTTGATTAGTATGTGAATTACAATGCTAAATTATAAAATTATTAAAGTTCATAATATAATTTATTAACTATAGTAATTATGAACTATGAGAAAAATTTTACATTAATAAAGAAAAGAAAAAGATTTAGCGTCTATCTAACATATTAAGATTATAAGAGGTATCAAGTATAATCCAAATTAGCATATCCAAGTGACTTTATCTAAGGGCCTGTTTATTTTAGCTTTTGATTCTGGATTCTGGCTGAAAGGACTGGGATGTCACCTAGAGGGGGGGTGAATAGGCGATTTTAAAATTTTAATTCGCAGCGGAAACAAACCGTTCGGACTGTCCGAGTGGTTTGGATAGTCCAAGTGACTTTTCGGATAGTCCAAACAGCCCTGCGCACAAAAACCCTAAAAAGTAGATCTGAGCTATCTAGTGAGTACAACTAACACCAAAATGCAATCCAAGAGTTCAGGATACCTCTAGTCGTCGAGAACTTACCAAACCCCTTCACTAAAGCAAATTTCCTCTTGAAACCCTAGATCTCAAGAAACCACAAGAAGGGGACAAACAAAGTAATCCAAGAAACAACAACTAAAAGCACAAAGATTTTTCCCCGAAGTTCGGATCCTTGAGGGGATCCTACGTCTCCGTTGAGGCGACACCAAGCCGGGATTTCTTTCAACCCTAATCCTCTAGGTGTTGTACCAAGTACTCACCTACTTCTTTTTGAATCCTTTCATTGCGAAGGTGGATCCGACCTTCACAAACTTCCGGCGGCGTCCCACACGAAGATTAGGAGCTCACCGACGACTCTTAGCCGTCTAGGAGTCCTCAACCTCCAAGAGTAATAGATGTGCCAAGAAATCCGCGAGAGAATGATTTTTGTGCTCAAGATGAATCAATATCACTAGATCTATCAATCTCTCAACTCACTCAACCTCAAAAGATTCACAAATCAAAAGATTGAGAGGGAGTGAGGGCTTGAGCTCTTGAGGTTGGGATGGCAGCAAATGAGTGGAGTTAATGCTCTCAGTGCTAGTAGGTGAGAGTATGGGGCTTTTATAGCCACTCAAAAACTAGCCGTTTTGAGTTGTGCTCGAGTCTGTTCGGATAGTCCGAACCGTTTGAATTCGAACAGCGAAGCAACACAGTTCGGACGGTCGAACATTTCTTGGACAGTCAAACACTTGGATACTCGGAAAAAATCTTCGGACACTCCGAACTCAAATGAACCTGACCTAACCGAGGGGGTTGGCTCGGATACTCCGAACACATGTTCGGACATTCCGAACCCAAATTTTCCAGAACTAACAGAGAGGTCAGCTCGGACATTCCGAACCAAAGTTCGAATACTCCGAACTGTTTTGAACAAAATGCCCCCAAGACTTTACATGTTGACTCATTTTGTAACTAAGATTCATCATTGAGCACATTAAGTCATTCTAAAACTATTTCTCGCCACAACCCTCTTTATAGTACGGCAATAATTAAACTCAAATAAAAATAAAACTTGATACACAATAATTGAGTCTAACCGATGCCATTTTCTCCTTTATTTTGAGGGTACCCTTTTTCTTCGTAGCTTTCTCATGAATGCGATAATCTGTGTCACAAAGCCTTATAAAGCTCATTAGTCACTTAATCTTGTTGTCATTAATCACCAAAATCATTAAGGGGTCTAGATGCACTTTCACTGGCCCCAAAAGCAAAATAAAAAACAAACAGACTAATTCTAGAATCCGATTCTCACAATCCAGCTCATCCATACACACTAAAATCCACAATCTACTTCATATGTGCTTTTGGATTCCAGTTTTTGGAGAATCAGCTTCTCTACAACCACAATCCAAAATTAGCTTTTAGATAATACAAAGCTGAAACAAACAGGCCCTAAGAAGTTAGCCCGTGCAGATGCACGGGTTATCGACTAGCTAGTGATTTATGGTGTGTTTGGTAGGGCTTCAGCTTCACTAGATATGTGGATCTGGTAGAGTTGGATATTTCTAACTCCACTAGATCCGTGGAGTTGGAGCTGTGAGTACATTAAGAGTGTTTAGATGGATCATCTTGTTTACATTTTAGACAAAAATATAAATTTAATTCACTTTATTTTAGCCTACAACTTTCAGATCTGATGTGAAGTTAGGATCTAGAGCTCTACTAAACAGGCTCTTAGTCCATGATTATTTAGTGAATAATTAACTGCTAACTAATTAAATGACGGTGTTGTGGCTCGGCATCAACCACCATGCCGCGAGGCTTGCCGAGCCGGCAGCACGTTTTTTTTTTTTGTCGCCAATATCTTGTACGGTGCACGAATGTGATAAACGACGCATGTTGTCTGGAGCTTCTTCTGCAAATTAGGAGAAGTTTCTTTTTATTCAAAAATATATATATTAGATTTAGATATACACACATAGAGTAGAGCTGAAGAAGCTTTAAGTTTCGGGCCGACGGAGCGCTAACCGGGACCGCCGCTGCTCGGTTCCACTTTCACACTTTGGTTGTTTCTAATAAGAACCCTTAACGACCTTGCGACCCGTGCAGAACAGAGTAGCCCAATACACGTCCTGCTCCGGTAGTTAGTAGTTACCCGATTTCGACAGTACATGCGACTACAAGTCTGCAGCAATTGTGAAGTTCGCGTACACTAGCAACCAACCATAGCATGCACAGCTACACACTAATTAACACATATTTATTCACTCTGTTAAGAAATATAAGGTCTATAGTTTAAATAGTTTATTTACTGTAATCTTATTTATTCTCTCTCAACTATATATATTTATTCATAACCATCACACACAAAATATTATCTTTTATCTTCCAAGACAATTAAATAGGGGTATCTAAATCATTTTTTTATGGTAGGAGCTCTACCATGTATTAAAGAAAGAGGCAAAAACAGTGTAGCCGAAAAGACGCAATGTAGAAATCACACGGAGAAAAACAGGGGGACCGAAAGAAAGAAAAACCACCGGAAAACTCTAGAGCTAAACAGGCCCTCCCCAGCTCCCTTGACATAGGAAAATGAAAACAGAATCCACGACCTTTAGGATTGAAAAGAAAACAGTAGAGAGCCTCTAGGATTGGAAAGAAAACAATGAAGAAAAAAATAGAATCATTTTTCACTCATATCTTTCTCAATGTTATCTCAATCTTATTTCTTATATAAAATCAAAATACGCCTTATAATACTGGACAAAAAACATCGTAAGGCACGTTTATCCAGCACTACCTCTTGTCATGTTCTACAACCACAACTGGCACAGATGATCAATCCACGCACAAACTAATGAATGATCGCAGCGTCTCTGTCCCTCACGATGGCTTGGAGTGGAAATGACAAATATTTCCAGAAGTTTCGCTGTTTCGGTCCCCAATCTAACGCGTCTCTGTCCCTCACGATGGCTTGGGAGTGGAAAGAAGAAATATTTCCATTAGTTTCGCTGTTTCGGTCCCAATCTAACGTATGCAGTACAGTCAGTGCCGCTATACTCGTCAGTGACAACCAACAGGGCCGCAACCACCTAATTAATCTCCTTGCAAATTGTCTACCTGACAGACAACTTGAGCCACAATTGATCGCAAAAAAGAAAAGATTATCCATTTGGGAAACGAATTCAGCAGCAAGCTGCAGTGTACGTGAGACAAAGTTGTTTTCAGGAGTAAGTTTCAGAAGATGACGTTGTTTTGAGCCAAGTTTCAGAGGGTGACCGATGACATTCCCATCAGATGGTTGAAGCCAATTGATTGACTCGCGGGGCTGCAAGAGCGCACGCCTTTGCGTTCCTGTGAGCCATGGTTGGTTGCCGAAAGGGAGAGGTGAGGTGCTTGGGATGGACACCTCAATTACGTTGGCATATCTAATCCTAACGTCTATAGACAGCGATTATCGGTAATCCATCCATATCATACACACACACGTACAGTGGAGCTGTTCTACGCGCTGGTCGAAACCACATAGTCTGCTAGCTTCGTGTGATGATGCTTCGTGTGTTGTTCTCTTGTAACGTACTAACCAAACTAATAAATATGTTGTTCTCTTATATGTACATGAATCTTTTTGTTATTTTAGTCATAATTTTTTATTGGTAGCTCTGATTCATGAAAAGTTTTTATCATTGTCTTACTGACGACGAGAGCTACATATTAATATAAGTCTCATAGTATAAATTAGATTTTACTATCGGTATACATAAATTTTACTGCCATGCCGTAGTAAAATCTTACAGTACATTCGATATATTGGTAGTAAAAATTCATTCATGTAGTGCTTATTAGCAAAATTTATATCATTATGTTCCTCTTGTCATCAATGAACTACTGGTGAAAGCCGTTCGATAATTGGAGCTACGAATAAAAAGTTATGGCTAAAATAAAGTAAGAACAGAATCATATACAAACTAACAAATACACTTACCAGTTGTTTCGGCCACTCTTACTGCTTCACTAGTTACTTCATTTTCTAGTTTGCATACAAATCTGTTCTTTCTTTATTTTAATTATAACTTTTTATTCGATGCTCCGATTCACGAACAAATTTCACCAGTAGATTGCTGATGACCAGAGAAATAACATGATATAAGTTTCGCTAATAAACGTTGTATGAATCAAATTTTACTGCTAAAATGAACATCGATTTACTACTATATGATAGCAAAACATATATATATCAATAGTAAAATCAATAGTAAAATCTATATAAAAGGATAGTAAAATTTATTACCAGCCAAAAAAATAATGTTTATTAATGAGCTTTATAGATTTTACTGTCTTTTACTCAAAGTATTATTATACCTGTATATAATACTCTTATCCAATAAAAAGTAACATATCTAGTGTTTTCTAAAGTTCATAAAAAATACATGTGCATATTTTTAAAAGTTCTCAAAAAATTACTATATGTAGAGGAGGTGAGATTCTACAAATCTATAAAATTTGAAGATCAAAATCATTCACATTTGAAAGTTATGGTTAAATAAAAAAAAAGACAGATTCATGTACAAACACTAAGTAGCATTTATTAGTCATTTATGTATAAACACACTTAATCAACTGGACAGTCACACAGGCTCAGTCGGTAAAGCAAATCTGGCTAGCGCGTAGAATAGCTTTTTTATAATCAGGTTAGGCTTTATAAGTGGTTTTCTAGAGCGGATTAGGGCTATCTACAACACCCTGTTCTGACCATATTGCACTATGTATCATCATTTGATAAACCGAGAAATGCTTCTTCTTTCTGATTCAAGAAGAAATACAAAACTGTTCATTAAGTAGACAACATCTTCACCAAATCAGCGGTCTGTCTTTGCGGTGGGATTGGTGACGTGTCCTTGTTTTGACTGCCCATGGTACTTGGGACGCTCTAAGCGTCGAGACCAGTTGACGAACGTCCGATCAAGAACTACTGTGCCGATCGGACGGTCAGGGACCATCGTGGTGGTTCGATGGCTCGTGTTTTATCGACTGCTCGCTTCCCAAACTTCTACCTACCGCGAAGGAGTAGCAGTAGCACACGAGCACGAAGCAAAGGAGGTTTGAATGGCCCACGACGGCGGCGGTTCACCGTCGGTGGAGCGCCGGGGAGTGGCACTACGTCTCCTCCTCTCCCGTGGAGAGGCCTCCTCGTCCTCTCCGCCGCTGGCGGAGGAGGCGCGGCGGAACAAGGGCCTCGCGTCGGCGGCGCTGCGCGGGCTCGGGTGCGCGTCGGCCGCCGCGTCGCAGGCTCACGCGCCGGTTGCCGCCGTGGAGGCCGTGCGTCCGTCGGTGGACTGGCAAGGGAGGCTGCGGCGAAAGGGGAAGGAGAGGAGGAAGGCGAGGGGCGGAGGAGGCGGCCATTCGACTGGTGGAGGGGTTGCTGGTGACGTGTGGTGCACGTGCACTCTGGGGATACCGTTCGCCGCCGAGGCGTCTTCGGTGGACTGCGTGGTGGCGCGGCACCCGACGGCGGCTACGGGCCGCCGTGGGGAGGCAGAGAGGCGATACAGAGAGGTATTTGGTTGCCTTATTTCTCCTTGCTTCTCCTGGATTTAGTTCTGAAGGTGTCCAGTTTGTATCTGCACATACTAAAATTTATTTCCTCCATTCCTGAATAAAAACCGTTCTAGCTTTCAATTATTTTTTTTCTAAATACATGCTATTCTACAATTTCAAGATGATCTTTTACAATTTTTCCCCTTATATACTCCTTTTCTTTAGATATTTCCAATTACATTTACTACTATGAACTAGAGTAATACACAACATTCAAAAAATAATAAGCGATCTGATGAAGAATGTTAATATAGTCTTTTTATACATTTGTCTTGGTAAAAGTGTAATATATTATAATGTTATCTACTCAAGAAGGTGTCATCATGTGTAAGTGTGGTCAAATCTAGTCATGTTTGATGTTCATCTGTTCCTAAATCTTTGTTGCTTGCTGTGAACCTAGCATTTTGCAGTTGTTTTCCTCTGAAATCCAAGTGAATTCCCATAATGTTGTGCTGAATTGACCCATGATTGCTCCGTGGCAGAGGCCTGGCGCTCCTCGGGCTCGCAGGGTCACCATGAGGGAGCACATATCTTCGTCGTTCATAGACTCGCCGCCACGCCATGACATGCCGTTCTTTGATGCCGACCTGCTGCTACCTTCAGGCCGCCACCGCCATATCAGTAGATTCGGCCACTCTCACGTCGGGATTGAGGAAGAGGTACAAATAAAATGCAACGTTTGTTCTATGAATTTTCTGTTGCCACTTGCCAGTGAAAACTGACCAGTAAATCTTTACAACACGTTATCCTTCTTATTGATACTTGATAGGTTGGTTCTGCATAAGAATCTATCTTCTCATAGGTAGTTAGTGGTCCATGCTGATTTCGCGGGTTTGTTTACGCGTCACATGGTACCATCCTCATGAGTTGTGCTAACTAAAAGGCTCTTTACACGATCAACAATGAATATTCTGAAGCTCTGGAGGTGTGGTACAGCCAAAAGCATAAAGACATATCTAGTGATACAGCAAAAATCTTACAATAATCCTAAAAAAGAAAAATAGTAGAAATTCTTATATTAATCAAAAGAAAAATAGAAGGACCTCCACCACTTATTTTAGTGGGGTCAAATTATAATGTTGCAGATTAATCATTTATAGATATTAAAGTTATATAACAAATACAATTTTATTTCAATTATAGGAAGTAGGATTGTATATCAAAGACAACTGTGTTATAGTTCTGGCTGTGCAGTTATGGGTAAACTTGCTGGTTTGGTAAACACTGCGGCAGATAGGACCTAGGGATAATGGAACAGGGATCATGAATAGATTCGTTAGGTGAGGAAGAGGCCCTTTGAGTGTAGGTGCAGGGTACCCTTTCCTTGCTGTTTACACGAGTCGATGCTGAATCATTGTGCTGAACTGAACAATCATGTTGCTTTTTTTTTTAACTACCATGTTGCTGAAATGGATGATTATTTTGTTGTTTGCTGCGCTGTTCTAGAACGCTGTGGGAGCAATAAAGGATTTGAATGTCCAATAAAAGATTAAAAGAATCCGCTGTTCTGGTTCAACGTTCAAGTGGACTTTATGATATGTAGTATGAACTGTCATACTTGTGAGTGAAAGGTGGCCTTCAGTGTTAACAATGGAGTTTTGCAGTTAAGATAAACCAAAATACCCAGTTTTAAGAGATGTGTTATTTTTTCCTAGTTTGTTGCTAATGGCTCGCAACTGTTTCGAAAATTGCCATAATGCCATGTTACTTTAGTACTAATCAGTGCTGGAGTTATTTTCGTTTGTTCTACACTATAAGTTGACACAGCCAATAGAAGGCTCCAAGTTCATTACTGTCAGCAACACATGAGCGTTGTAGACACCTTAAGTATATGTGTTGATGAATATTTGCAGAATGATCTTTCTCCAAAGAGTATGAACTCATGTTGTCTGTTTACAACCTTCAGATCATGATGTTTCGATCGAGATTATTGTTGGGAAGAATGGGTATGTATGATCAGTACCAGGATTGGCGCCTTGATGTTGATAACATGACATACGAGGTACCCTCCCTCCTACACCATGTGCAACACAAAGTTTGTACATTACCATATTTAATTTTTGAGCTAAATGTACATCACCAGCATTACCTCCCATTGTTTCATTTGGCAGGAGCTACTCGCCTTAGAGGACAGAATTGGATATGTAAGCACAGGGTTGCGTGAGGATGAGGTCATTCGCAGCCTTAGGATGGTCAAATACTCGGCATTCAATCCCAAACATTTTTCGACAGAAGTGGAAAGGAACTGCAGCATTTGTCAAGTATAATGGCATTCCTCCTCTCTTTAGTCCCTTTGTCTCCACATTAGCATCTATGCTTTACATGAACAAATTCCATAATTCCCATTGCATGTTTCAGGAAGAGTTTGAAGAAAATGCGGAGATAGGGAAGCTGAACTGTGGCCACAGCTATCATGTGCATTGCATAAAACAATGGCTTTCTCGGAAGAACGCTTGCCCGGTTTGCAAGATTGCCGTCTCAAAAACATGAAATCCCAACGTTAGACAACTATTGTAGTGCACATTTTTAATACGTGGAAAGTCTTTGTTCTTCTCTGCTGTCGTACAACACTCTGTTCCTCTGTATACACGATTGTCGTAAAAACACAGGCGCACAACAGCCATTCGTCGTCTTTTCCGGTTGGCATATAGAAATGACTTCTTGTTATATCGAGTGTTGTGCAAATGCACGAGTTGATGTATTTCTTGTTGCGGTTGTTCAAAATCTGTAGAGAATTGAGCATTTGCCACTCATGTAATCGATTATTTACCACTCTATATGATGTGTAAAGCATTATTTGGTATTTTGATCAATTTTTTATTTACCATTCCATATGATGTGTAAAGCATTATTTGGCATTTTGGTCAATTTTTGCCCTCTTCTGTTTCGTCGTCGTATCTTCCTTTACATCTTACTGCCTCTGCTCCACCGCGCTCTCAGCATTCACCACCTCCGCAACAGCTTCTGCTTCCCCGATCTCCCTCTCGATCGCCTCAGCCCGCATTATCATCTCCTCGCTGGCCCGCCGCGCCTCCGCCTCCGCCGCCGCCGCCGCCTTCTTGTCGACGACCGCTCGGAGCACCTCGGCACTGCCGGTCAAGTACTCGTAGTCGAGCCTGGGGAATGTGACGTTCCCGGACCTCTGCGACATCACCGCCGCCCTTGCCAGCATTGCACTCTCCAGGAAGGCCTTGAGCTTCTCCACCGCCGCCGCCTCCGACGCCCTCACCGACTCTCTGATCCTCTGCTCGGCCGCGGCGATCTCGGCGTTGATGTTCTCGGCGTCAGCTCTGATGCAACTGTTCTCCAGCTCCGTCAGCGCCTTCTCCTTCTCCACCGCCTCGGTGTCCTCGCCCAGCTGATGCAGTATCGCCTTCAGGTTGGAAAGAATCTCACCGGCCCTCTCGTCGGCTGCCGTGACGGCCTCCAACCGGGCCTTGGCCTTGAGCAGCTTCGCGTTCAGCTGCTGCACCTGCGCGCTGGCCTTCTTCGGTGACCCTCGTTTGCCTCGTCGGCCTCTCGCGTCGCGCCGTCGGGGACATGCGAATCAGGGCTCATCCTGGACGTCGACGTCTCCACGTCTCTCTCGGCCTTGGCCTTGGCCTCCCTCGCGATCTTCACCTCGTGCTGCAGCTTGCGCTGCTCTCTCTTGACACGGTCCAGTTCTTGCATCACCTCCATGCACAGCGTGCTGCCCTGCTGTGGCTGAGTGCCTTTCTTCCTTCTGCGGCTGCTTGCGCGTGTTCCTTGGAGCTCTGACCTGTGAGACATCGCCTTGGCATTGGTCTGCTCGATCTGGCACTCCAGCTCCTTCGCCATGGTTGTCGCCCTCGATAGCTCAGACTTGGCACGGGCTCGCTCCCTCCCTGCAATGGCCTTACATTGATGCGGCCTTTCCATGCTGGATCTCGCCGGTTGTTGGATTTCAGACGTCAAATTCTTCATGTACCGTGGTCGACGTCAAGCTCAATAGAACAGTACTACTAACTGGCAAGAAACAGAGTGAGTGCATCCTTTTCAGAAGCTACCTTTCGTATAACTCGTCTCCTGCTCTTCCCTGGTCTGCTCACGTCGATGCTTTGGCCAAAGATGTTCATGGCGTCCCCCACTGATCCACTCCCTCCTGAATTCTGCTCGCTTGTACTCTCCATTTTTATGAAAATCCTCTTGGAACTGGAAAGTTAAATATGTTTTGTAGGAGTAAAGGTGTAAAGGGTACTGTAGACTAGTGCGTTCGTATATGATGACAAGTGTGGCATGGCAATTCCATGCCTTCCTGCCTGTCACAACCTCCTTCCAGAAAGCATTGTACTCCAAGGCGGTCGTGGCTTGTCACTGACTCACAATTTCTTGTTAAGTCAGTTGACAGTGTACCATCCAGTGTTTTTTACAGCTTTTGTAGTACATTGGACAGTGTATGAATGAAACTTCTTGGTATTTTTGGGCCAATGAAATTAGGAGAAATTTAGATTGAACTTGTGCGATGAGGCAACTGCAGCCGGCAGATCGCTATTCTGGAAGCTTTTGCATCTCATCGCATAAAATTTACCAAATTCATCTCAATCGAGAGAGTTTCGTTAAAAAAAAACAATTCTGTCCCATTTAAATTGCAATGCTGCTTATCATGTTCAGTATTCTGATATGCCACAGTTCCTATATGCAGAAGCTGTCGCTTTTTTAGTCCCAAAATTTATTTTGGACAAATTTAGCGTCTTTTGTTTGACTTTGCGAAACTAATCCCCTTGTGAGCTCAAAAAGCGCCGTTGTCGACACGAGTCACCTACCATATTAGGAGAGTTCGGCAGGAAGTTCCGAGTAAGGGGAGTTTGGCAGGAATGGCAACCAACTACCGAGCCCCTTTGGCTCGAAAGGACATGCTAATCAAGAGATTAAATAAGAAATTTGATTAATTAGTAATTTAATCTGTATACATAAAAACAACGGTGATATTTAAAACATCTCCTTCATTTTAAGGACAAGAAAATCCCACAATAATCCTAAATTCTAAAAATCCTCACATTAATTGAAAGAACAGGAGAAAAATCTGCACCACTTATTTTGATGGGGTCAGATTATAATGGTCTAGATTAATCATATATAACAAAAACAATTGTATTTCAATAATTGGATGTAGAGTTGTATATCAAAGAAAGGATTTCCACCACTTATTTTTTGTAGGGCCGGATTATAACAGTGCAAATTAATCATATATAAATAGAGTTATATAACAAATACAATTGTATTTTAATCATTGGAAGTAGAGTTGTATATCAAAGCCAATTGTATCATAATATCTAGATACGCAGTTGCCTAGGTAAGTCTGCTAGTTACGTGAATAATTAAGTAGTATGATTAAATTATTGATTAATTAGTGGATTTGATTCCTACTGATGAAGGGGAGTTCGGTAGGAATCTTGGCGCAGTAGTTGACCTATCGGGCTCCTCAAGCATGGGGGGTGACTCACAGGGGGCTAAATCTGCAAACGATTTCAGAGGAGCTATGTTTGAGCAAACGATTAAACTATTCATGACGAATTAGTCGCCGTCACCGATTAATTGGCCGAGTCGGCCTTTTTTCACAACAGTGGTCTAAATAGGCGTTGGTCTACTTGGATATTGGGTAAATCAGGCACTCATACCAATCTGCTCATGGTTTTTATTATTGCTTTGTATAAAAGATTAATCAGGGTCGTATGTATTTGAAGCTTTGGATTTATATGTTGGTGCTTGTCACTCTTGCTCGGCAATATGGTGCTAAACCACCTCTTGATCAAACACGCTCCAATAAGGGCTTGCTGTGTACATGTCGGTAGTAATTTTTTAGATGGGTGTTTTCCAGTTATTTTAGGGTTAAAAATGTCGGCACTACCGGGGTTTACATGTCGGTAGTGCCAGAGTACTATAACAACGGCTAGTTTTAGTATATTTAATGCTCAGAACTATCTGTTACTGTTGAGGCCGGTACTACCGAGATTTACATGGCGGTAATGCCAAAAATTGCATGAATTTTCTGATTTTGCCTCCAAACGGCTAGTTTCTTTGAGGGGCTATTTAAGAGGTCGAATATGGAGGTTTTTGCTGCTATTCTTGCACTCAATTGAGACATACACCAGTGAACAAAACCTCTAGAGCTTATAAAGCTATGTTTGAGTGATTTAAGAAGCATTTGAGCTAGAATTTAGTGCTTGATGACTCTTGGTGTTTCATTTGTTTTCTCTTGAGTTAGTGCAAGCCTCTCCTCTTAATTGTACATATGTTGCACCTTGTAAACAAGGAGAGAAGAGCTTTAGGTGCATGTATTACATCTAGAGAAGAATTGAGTATTCTTGTGCATATATTGCACTTGGTGGGGATCAAGTAAGAGGCCTAACCTATTATTATTGGTGTTTGCCGACACCTAGATGACATGGAGGCTCGTGGTCTAGTGATCTTCTCAAAAAGGTTGTGAAAAGAGCCGACGAGTTGTGAAGGTTGAAACCCACCTACTCAGAGGAGGCAAGAGCTACCACTAATGGAATTAAGGTGCTTGATTTAATTCATGGAGCCGGTCTGATTTGTTTGGACTTAGCTCAATATGGATTAGAAGAGACTGGTAAGTCTTCGAACACTACGATAAAAAATATCATGTGTCATATTTTGGTTTACTTTCTATTGCTCATTTACATTATTTAAATTTACATTCATATGATTGAATAGATTGCTTATCAACCTAGAATTGCAAACCTCGATGATAGATTTAAGTTGTTGGTGCACATAGTTAAGACTACTCAAATTTAGCCTTTAATTGAATTAAATTATTTTGATTTACGCTTCCGCATATAAACTCGATTTTGGCCAAAAAGATTTTAAAAGATAATTTTTAAAACTGCCTATTCACCTCTCCTCTAGTCGGCATCCTCGATCTTACACTTGCATGACATCAAGCGACACCTCGCTCAGCGACGTCACGCGCGCTACAAAGAAAAAAAATAAAGAAATATACAGTGAGATTCAGAAGTCTCACCTGGGTGATTTTAACTCGTCTCAACTCCATTCTGTGACTCGATTTCATACTGAGCATTGACCCGCACTATCCCTATCGACTGTTCCAGCACCAAAAGTTCATCAACATCATGGCCCACGCTGTTCGATGCCATGTCTAGACGTCCATCTACACCATCTCCATCAACAATCTTATACTATAATCGATCGTCGTATTATTTCTGTTGGAGGTGGATTTCATTACAATTATAGTCGTTGTGTCTATTATTGATGGTATTCATACGAGACTAATCATTATGATTTCTTCGACGATCTATTGTTTACTTTGGGTTTCTGCAGTAAGATCTGCACATATAAAGTCTAAGGTGGAGTTACAGATATTTCAACAAAATTGGGTTATTTTAGACTACACTCGTTAAAGGAGACTTTGAGAGAGAGAAAATCAATGCCAATTGAGTAGGCAACTGAATTTGATGTTCAATTAACATCTAAATATATTGCAAATTTTGGATCACTTGCATGACTATTATGGAGCCTTTGGCAACATAAATTCTAAAGAATTTGGCGACACCTTGCTGATAGCTAGTATTATACTTTTCAAAGTTTTACTATTGAAAAGTAAAGGTTTTACTCCAATATCAGTTTAAGATGATGGATTAAAGTGTAAGAAAGAGTTTGCTTCTGCATGGAAACTGTTAGATTATATTAGGATTAGGGCTCCCTTCCTATTCTCCCAGATTCTTGTTTCCATAAGCTGGTGGTTGAGATATGGAAGGCTTGAGCCTATATATGTAACCTCTTGATTATCAATCCATAATGAACAAAATTAGCTCCGCTTTCAAGGTATCACGATATGTGTTCGCATCCTGCGACTATGCGCTTCCACTTCATCCCTAGCCACCGCCGTGCCATGGCCGACGATGACATCACTTGCGTCGCCATAGCTCGCGACTATGAGAAGGCCACCGCCTGCAGACGTGAGGTCGCTGTCGCCCGTGAACGTGAGGTCACCACCACCTGTGACCGTGAGGACGCTGATGCCCATGATGATGACGTCGACCGGACGCCGGTCCTCATGAAGCCGCCGCCATCGCCAATCTTCACGCCCAGGCGGTCACTGTCTAGAATGTCCGCGTGTTGGTGCCCGTCGTCCTTGACCTCGGCTCGCCAAACTACAACAAATGGCGTGACCGGTTCCTCATCACGTTGGGCAAGTACTTGTTGACTTCCCACGTCCTCTCCGACATCGTTCGTTGTGACTCCGCTGACTGGTGTCGCATGGATTGCGTCATTCTCGAGTGGCTATATGGCACAATCACCCCCAACCTCTACGAGATTGTCATGGAGAATAGCGTCACCGTGAGTGCTGTTTGGCAAGCGCTCAAGGGACAATTCATCGGCAACCGGAGACAAGCGTGCTACATCTTGACGCTGAGTTTGGTGCCTTCGTCCAGGGTGACCTCACCATCTCGGACTACTGCCACCGCCTGAAGAGCATGGCTGATTCTCTAGACGCCCTCGACGAGCCTGTCCTCAACCACACTCTTGTCCTCACTATTTTACGCGGGTTGAACGAGAAGTTTGCGTACATGTCGACTCTCCTCAAGCAGAAGCGGTCGTTCCCGACGTTCCTCGAGATTAGTTCTGACCTCCTTCTCGAGGAACTTGAGATGGCGTCACGCCCTTCCCAGCAGTCGATGACTGTCCTCCTCACCACCGCCCCATCTAGCGCAAAGGGGGGTGCTTCGCCCGCTAACAGCCAGGCTATCGTCTCGGGCAGCCGCTACACAGAACCTCCTATTGCAATGCATGGTAGCACTGGTTCCTCTAGCCGGTCAAATAACGCCAATTGTCAACAACGCCACAACAACGGGGGCAAAGGCAACGGGGACGGCAAATCTGGCACCACTGGTGTTTCGTTCGGGTGGCCTTCCTTCTACAACCTGTGGACAGGCACCATCCAAATATGGCCCGAACCACAGTAGGGCACCGGTGCCCGCCCCCCAGGAGCCAGCACACCGCAGTCGTGTGGCGGTGCGCCCATGCCCCATGCTATGGTGGCATATACCCTCCCGCTGCAAATGACGGCGCTCGCCCACCACTCGCTGCCTTCGCAAGTTCCTCCACCGACGCCCATTCCTCCCGCCTAGACTCCCATGTCCAGGCTTGGGACCAGACGTCTCTAGCAAATGCGTTCAACACTATGACGCTGACACCATCACCGACCACGAACTGTTACATGGACTCCAAGGCTTCCTCGCACATGACTTCTGACGCCGGTAACTTGTCATCCTCCTTCCCGCCTAAGTCTTTTACTTCTTTATCAATCGTTATCGGTAATGGGTCATTGCTGCCTATTACCTCCACTTGTTTCACTAATCTTCATGGTCATCTTCGTCTTAATAATGTTCTAGTCGCTCCAAACATTATGAAGAATCTAAATTATGTTTGCCAGATAACTACTAACAACAATTTCTCTGCTGAGTTTGACCACTTTGGCCTTTCTGTAAGGATCTCAAGTCCCAAAATATGATCGTTAGGTGCAATAGCTTCGGTCCCCTTTATCCTTTGCGCCTGACGTAGTCCGTCACCCCTCCGTGTGCTTTTGTTGCTGGTGTCTCTACCGCCCTCTAGCATCGCTGCCTTGGCCATCTCCATCATGACGTGCTTGCTAAACTTGCGTCTGTCTTCGCCATATCATGTAATAAAAGTGCTAGTGATGCTATTTGTCATGCATGTCAGCTTGGTCGTCATGTTCGCTTGTCGTTTGTTGCATCTCCATCTAGAGCTTCAAACATTTTTGATTTAGTGCATTGTGATATTTGGACATCCCCTATCATTAGTGTGTTAACCTGACAATGGTTGCAAGTTCGATAATTCATTCGCTTGCACTTTCTTTCTCACACATAGAGTTCACTTTCGCATGTCATGTCTATACACCTCCTAACAGAATGGTAAGGCTGAGCGTATTATTCGTATCATTAACAATATTATACGCTCACTCTTATTTCAGGCATCGCTCCCTCTCTCCTTTTGGGTTGAGGCTCTCCACACCGCCACCTTTCTCCTCAACCAGCTTCCCACCAAGACGCTTGATTCTTCCATCCCGTTCTTCGCCTTGTATGGTGTACATCCCTCCTGTGACCACCTCCGTGTTTTTCGGCTGCAAGTGTTATCCCAACTTGTCTGCGACAGCCCCCCACAAACTCGCACCTCGCTCTACATTATGTGTCTTCCTTAGCTACTCTTCTAATCACAAAGGATACGGGTGTTTTGATCCGTCGACAAACCGGGTCATTATTTCTAGTCATGTTGCATTTGATGAGACATCCTTCCCCTTCATCGAGTTGAATTCACCCTATGCTACTGACTTTGATTTTTTGTCTGAGTTTGAAACCGTGATGGCTCCTATTGGGCCGTCCCACTTAATCTCTTGTGCAGGTGTTCCTTCGGCTTCGGTTCCTACGCCATCCGGTGCCGCGCCTAGCGATGTGCCCCCACTGGCCCCGCTGTGCACCTCCTCTGGTGCCGCAATCACAGTGGCCGTGCACACCTTCCCAGCACTTGCGGACCCTCCACGCGTCGCAGGCCAGGCTGCGCCACGCGCGACTTCTTCAACAGCACCATCACCCCCATGCATGACCTACCCGATCGCGCCTTCGACGTCAACCGAACCCGCGCCACGCATGGTCGACCCTGCTGGTTCACCTGCATGACGCGCACCTACGCCATGTGCGGCCTTGGCTGCACCCGCGCCCGCGCCATGCACTGCCACGATTGCGCCTCCCGTCCTTCCTTCCGGTGCTGTGCTAATCACTCCAGTCATCAACAGCCATGGCATGGTGACTCACAGCAAACAAGGCTTTCAGCGGCCTGTGCACCATCTCAACCTGTAGGCTACTGTCCTCTCACTGATCCTGAAAACATACTGGTCCACGCTTGCCGATCCCAATTGGCGAAGTGCTGTGGAGGAAGAGTTTGCTGCTCTCGAAGACAATGCCACCTGGGACCTCGTCTCTCGCCCCTCCAGGGCAAACGTGATCACTGGCAAATAGATTTTTCAACACAAATTCAAACCTAATGGCACTCTCGATAGATATAAAGCACGTTGGGTTCTTCATGGTTTCACGCAACGTCTGGACTAGGGGCATTGCAGCGCCCCCAGTCCGCTGCTTTACTTGTGCAGCGCCTCCCGGGCACGGTTTGCGGCTTTGCTCGGGCCTAGGGGCCAAATCTGCAAAAAAATTCTTGAGGAGTCTAATTTTAAAAAAAATTAACAGGCTACAACAGTAAAAATTTCGAAAAGAGCTACGTCCTGTGCAGTGGCGCAAGAAGAACAGAAGAAAACAGGGAGAAGAAATTTTTGAGAGATTATTTGAGTGTTGTGCTTTCATGTAAATTGATTATTATGCATCATTTGTATGTTGGAAAAGATGCGATAATAATAGCAATATTTTAATGATTATTCCATATAACAATATGA
Organism: Guadua angustifolia; assembly: GCA_036346375.1. Classification (NCBI taxonomy): domain Eukaryota; kingdom Viridiplantae; phylum Streptophyta; class Magnoliopsida; order Poales; family Poaceae; genus Guadua; species Guadua angustifolia. The sequence goes on from CM070508.1 coordinate 3,123,640, forward strand.
TTAAAAGTACATAATTCAAGGATAGCCAAAATGACATAAATTGCATGATAAGGCATAAAAAGAATTTTATGTCATTTAAACAATGAATCATGTCTACTATCACAAATAAAATGAGGATCGAATTATGTTGCTCTAAGATTAGGGCCTAATTGAAGATCTTAAACCTTCAATTCTTAATCACAAATGGGCTAACAATTTATTTAGTGAATAAGACCTTGAACCCTTACTACCTTAACATGCACATTAATGAATTGTCTAACTTAAATTCACTGTTTATGAAAATCTAAGATCAGATTTCAACCAGATGTTAACTTATCAATCAAACCAACAGATACTATTCTGATCAATAACTAGTTAAAATAGCAACAAAATCAACAGTAAGATTTTCAGATCAACAGATTGATATATCGCAAAGCGCAAAAACAAATGATATTCATATCAGTAACTGGAGCACTTACTAACCGAACCAGGCAAAAATGTTCAGATTAGTAACTAGCAATATTACTAACCGAATCTAGCTGTGATGATTAGAGCATTTGCTATCAACCAAATCAACTAGTAAAATCCAGTTCAGGGCTCGGTTCACAAAATAATTGTTCTGGTCATAATCAAACCCATTATCATCATTGAGCAAGTAAAAGGCACTAAAAAACTGAGATAAAACTCAGTAATACTCACTGAAGAACAGCACTCGAAGCAATTCAGATGACAGGGCAATGCGCAATCGAGGTTACTGTCCCAGAAAACCAAATGCCACTGCAAGTGCCACGGAAGAAAGGCCTGGTTCCGGAGATACAATGCCCTAATCGCAATTGTGACACCCAACTGCGAAGTTGAGCCTTACCAGTAGCTGCACAAGACCAAAAACCTTCAAGCCGACAGTCCCCTCAAAGTTTCGACCGCAGGGACCAAAACTTCCAGCAAACACACAAACAACCGAGCGATTGGAATCACAAGACAACCCAAAGTCCAGCCACCAAACTCCAAATCCAAGATCTGAAGTTCAACCTCATCAACTAGGATCGGGTGCAAGCACTAGATGAGACCAAGATGGGAGGAAGAAGAGTTGATGTTCTTACTTGTGTCTTCCATCAGAAGAACCAGTGGCTCAGATATAGGGGAGAAGGGCACAGCCTACGCCAACAAACCTCGCACCTTTAGATTTTCTTCAGGTCTGGGCTGTCTCTTTGCCAATTCTGGTAAACTGTATCCCAGTTCTTCCTGTAGAGCGAAAGCGTTGGGTAGAAGTTCTCATGTTGCTAACTCTGGTGTTGCCAAAGGTAGTCCAGGGGTTATGGACCGTGGTTATTCGTTTGCTGCAAGGAGAGGTGGACGGTTTAGGGGTGGAGACAGTGCTGGTAGGCTGGGGCGTGAAGGGGGAAGGTTCTATGGTTTTGGCATGGATCAGAGGGGGGGCAGATTGAGCAGAGATGGTGGAGGATATGTTCTCGGTCGGCAGGGAGGAGGGGCTTGGAGGGGTCGGGGCCAGAGGGGTGGTCATCTTCACCAGGGAATGCCTTTTTCTTCTGGGATGCAGGGTGGTCTTCAGGGGATGCAAGGCCAGTCTGGAAGAATCTTCAATAAGTTGGAGCATCATTCCTCGGGTAAGAATGCGGCGGTTGAGGGTTTGGCTTCAGGTAGTAAGGTGCAGGTGGAGGTGGTTTCTGAAGGATGTACGGGTGATGATAATAGGGGTGGCGATCAGAGGAAGTTGAGTAAGGAACTAGCTGAGAACCCTGGTATGGAGATTGTGGGGGCGCAGAAGGTCTGCCGATGTGTGGGGCTGAGCAGAAAAGCGGTGTGAAATGCTTGAGATGTTCTCAGAAGGGACATATCGCGGCAATGTGTAAAGCTGATATCTATTGTGTTATCTGTGACAGTACGGATCATGTGAATCATAAATGCCCTATTCTCAAGCAGCCTAGGCCTGTGGCGCATGCAGTAGGTTATGTTGTTCATGGTCTGGGATTTTATCATATTCCTCATCCTCCTCTTCCTAAGGCTAGGAAGGAAAATAGGGCTGCTCTTATTTCGGTGGAAGGTGGAGTTTTAGCTAAGGATCAGATTGTTTTGCAATTGCAGAGGTTGTTTCCGAGCAAATGGACTTGGGAATTAAAAGAACAGGAGCAGGGTTTTGTGACTCTTTTTCCTTCAAAGGTTGAGTTACAGAGATCAGTTGCTTTTGGGGGAGCTGATGTGAAGATGGAAGGAGTGCAGGCAGGTATTAGACTGAAATTCAAGGAATGGATTGTAAAAGAAGAGGGTTTCCTTTTACCCAAAGTATGGGTTAGAGTATATGGGATTAGGAAGAAGCTTAGGGAATTTCTTAACTTATGGGCTGTGGGGTCAATGTTGGGTTCTACCCAAACAGTGGATATGGAGTCAACAAGGAAAAATGACTTTGGAAGAATTTTTGTTGCGGTTCTGAATCCCAAGCTCATTCCTCCCCATCTAGATGTGGTTATAGGAGATCATTATTTTGAATTGAAATTTGAGGTGGAAAAAGTGGGATGTGATGAGAATGGAGAAGAGGTGGAGTTTGATTTGGATAGCTCTGATGATGAGGATAAGAAGGAGGATGGGGATGACCTTGTCATGGAGGATATGGATCCTGAAGCTGCAAGAGTTCCAAAAAAACTCAAAAACAGTGAGGGTTCAAATGAAGGGTCTAACAAGGATAAGGTCGGCAATGAAAGAGGAGTCAAGAATTCCTTTTTGGCTGCAGTTAGAGGCTTGTCTGATAGCCAGTTTGAGATTTTTTTGAGAAGGCAGGCAAAGGAGATTATTGACTCCTCGGTTGACAAGGCATTAGGTGAAGCAGCAGACATAGTGCTGGCTGAAGGGCAAGATGTAATGAATCAGGGTATGTGTGAGAATGAGGAAGGCGTTTTTGGGAAGGCTGACTTAGGCTTAGCAAATTCTGCTACTGTGGGTGCAGCTGTAGAGAATAATGTTTTGTCAAATCTGGGCTGCACAGTCGATGGTTCTCCCAGGCTTGAAGAGCATAAATTGGGGATGCTTTTGCCAAGTGGTTCTCAAGGGCAGTCTTAGGTAGAAGAAGTTTTGGAGGAGCAATTCGAGATGGGTCATGTCCAGTCGCAGGTGGATGAGGATTTGAAGGAGCAGTATGGTATGGATCAAGATATTAGCAAAAATTATGAGCAGAAGTATGAAGATAGTCCGTTTGGGGGACTGGGAGCTTCGCTGGAAATGGAAATCTCGCCCAGTGTGGGCAAGAATGCAGTAGGTGGTAGTATGACTTTCAGGCAGGAGGCGGCTGGCATTCCTGAGGTGAGTGTATCTCCAGTCCGTGCTTCTCCAAGGTTGGCGGGTGTTTCTGGTGAGCATTCTTTGGTGCGGGCTGAGCGTCGTATTGCTGTGAAGAATCTGGATTTTGCTGAAGGTAATAATCTTCTTGTATGTCTTGATTCTAAACCTGTTGATGATTCGCTAAATAACATTAAGCAATTGGGGGTACTTTGTGGTAGTAATTTTGTTGAGTCTGTCTCGACCGTTCGTAATCTTTACTCTATAGACAGTTCTAGAATGGCAAATGATGTTACTAATGGCTGTGCGAATGTGAGTCCTGAATGTAATAGTAGTGATAATGAGTCTCAGGAGGAATTTCAAGAGAATGGTGTTAGTGCTGTCTCTCTGTCCAGTGCATGTGGTGGTTTCATGGAGAAGTTTGGTGATAGTAGCAGTGGTCGCCTAGTTAGAGATTTCAAATTTGTCTATAGAAGGAATAAGAAGAATAGAGTTTGCACTTTGTTTTCTAAGCAGAACAAGTGTAAAACTAAATTTGGCAGGAATTCTATGTATAGTTTAAAATGAAAGGAATTTTTTGGAATAGCAGAGGTCTGTGTGACTTGGCTAAGACTAGATTCCTTTCAGATACATCCAAAGAAATGCAATTAGATTTTATTGCGATTTTGGAAACAGGTAAGAAAGACTTTGCTGCCTATACTCTCAATAATTTGTGCGGGGGCAGGAATTTTCTTTGGCATTGGTCAGAACCTCATGGGAGGTCGGGTGGTATCGCGCTAGGTGTTAATCTTGATATTTTTGATATTGGCAGCATTGAGGAAGGGGATTTCTATATTAAATTCCATCTTAGATGCAAAGAGGATGGCTTTCAGTGGATTTTGGTTGCAGTTTATGGGGCTGCTCAACCAAAATTTAAAGAGGCCTTTCTCACTGAGCTGGTTCGCTCTTGTAGCAAGGAATCTTTACCCATTCTTATTGGTGGTGATTTTAACATCATAAGGAGTTCTAGCGAGAAGAGCAACAATCACTTTAATGGTAAATGGCCCTTTTTATTTAACGCGGTCATTGATAGCTTGAACTTAAGAGAGTTACAGTTGTCGGGTCGTAGATTTACTTGGCCCAATTCATTAGAGGTTCCTACTTTTGAAAAATTGGATAGAGTCCTGGTGAGTTCGGATTGGGAACAAAAATTCCCGTTGTCATCAGTTGTGGCGCTTAGTCGAGAATTGTCTGATCATACTCCGTTATTGCTCAATACTGGAAATGGTACTCATGGTGCTAAGCATTCCTTCTTTCGTTTCGAGGTAGGGTGGTTGATGCGTGATGGTTTCCATAAGCTTGTTTCGGATGTATGGAAAGAAAAGGCTAGAGGATCCAGTGCGTTGGAGATTTGGCAATATAAGATTAGGAGATTGAGACAATTTCTTAGGGGGTGGGCGAAGAATGTGAGTGGTTCTAATAAAAAAGAAAAGAAAGATCTGATTAGGAGAGCTGGAGAACTGGACAAGAAGGCGGAATCGGCTTTACTTAGTCCTCAGGAGGAGGAGTTAAGGCAATCCCTCAAGCAGAGACTAGTTTCTCTTCTTAGGGAAGAAGAAATTTATTGGTATCAAAGATCGAAGTCTATGAGGCTTCTTCAGGGAGATAGAAATACTAAGTATTTCCATCTAGTTGCTAATGGTAAATATAGGAAGACTAGAATATTCCAATTGGAGCAGGAGGAAGGGGTAATTAAAGGTGAGGAAAACCTTAAGAATTACATTGGTGCCAAAGCTGAATGAGGTGAAGCAAATTCAGCAGTACAGACCTATCTTTTTATTAAATGTGAGCTTTAAGATTTTTACAAAGGTTGTGGCTAATAGAGTGGCTTCAGTTGCTCAGTCGATTGTGAGTACTTCTCAGACTGCCTTTATGTCAGGTAGGAACATTATGGAAGGAGTAGTTATCTTGCACGAAACTTTGCATGAATTGAAAAAGAAAAAACTCAATGGAGTAGTTCTCAAATTAGATTTTGAAAAAGCTTATGACAAGGTTAAATGGGATTTTCTACAGCAAGCTCTTAGGATGAAAGGTTTCTCTGAGTTATGGTGTAAATGGATTGGAAATATTGTTAGTAAAGGAAGTGTGAATGTCAAAGTTAATGATGATGCAGGCGATACTTTCGGACTAAGAAAGGATTGAGGCAAGGGGATCCTCTTTCTCCGTTTTTGTTTAATCTGGTTGCGGATATGCTTGCTATTTTGATAGCTAGGGCTAAGGATAATAACCAATTCAGGGGAATTGTTCCGCATTTAGTGGATGGAGGTCTATCGATCCTTCAATATGCGGATGATACAATTCTCTTTGTGGAACATGATTTGAAGGAAGCTGTGAATTTAAAGCTAGTCTTGTGTGTTTTCGAACAATTGTCAGGACTTAAAATTAACTTCCATAAAAGTGAGATATTTCTGTTTGGTGAGGCTCAGACCTACAAGAAGGAATATGTTCAGCTTTTTGGATGTAGAGAGGGGGTTCTTCCTTTTAGATATTTGGGTATTCCAATGCATCACAAGAGACTTAGTAATAAAGATTGGATTTCTGTGGAGGAGAGATTCCAAAAGAAACTGGCTAGTTGGAAGGGTAAGCTTCTTTCAACTGGTGGTAGACTGGTATTGATTAATTCAGTTCTTTCTAGTCTACCCTTGTATATGTTATCTTTTTTTAAGGCTCCTAAGGGGGTGATTAAAAAACTAGATTATAATAGATTTAGGTTTTTCTGGCAATGTGATGGACACAAGACGAAATACAGATTAGCTAGATGGTCGGTGCTTACTAAACCTAAAGATGTGGGAGGCCTGGGAATTTTAGATTTGGAATTGCAGAACAGGTGTTTGTTAGGGAAATGGTTATTTAAGCTGCTTAATGAGGATGGCCTATGGCAAGACCTACTTCGAAGGAAATACTTGCATAGTAAGTCCATCACTCAAATCACCAAAAGGGTGGGGGATTCTTATTTTTGGTCAGGATTGATGAAGGTTAAAGAACAATTCTTGTCTATGGGTTCCTTTCATATTAAGGATGGAAGGAGCGCTAGATTTTGGGAGGATATTTGGATTGGAACCAAACCTCTTATGGAGGTTTACCCCAATCTATATAGTATTGTTAGGAAAAAAGAGGTCTCAGTAGCTGAAGTTTTACAATCGGTCCCGCTTAACGTCTCTTTCCGTAGATCTTTGGTGGGATCCGTTTTGACAACTTGGCTTGATCTAGTGTCAAGAGTTGTTAACGTTTCTTTAACGCCAGATAGGGACAAGTTTAGATGGGATCTATCCAGTAGGGGTACCTTTTCGGTTAGTTCCATGTATGATGCCTTGGTTCAGGAAAGCTCTATTCCTAGGAAGTGTGTCATTTGGAAGTTAAAAATACCCTTGAAGATCAAGATTTTTCTTTGGTACTTAAGGTCTGGAGTTATTCTAACAAAAGACAATCTTGCCAAAAGACAGTGGCAGGGAAGTATTAAATGTTGTTTTTGTAATTCTGTTGAAACAATTCAGCACTTGTTTTTTGATTGCCTTTTGGCGAGATCTATTTGGAATACCATCTTCATTACATTTGGAATTCATTCTCCTAGCAGTGCTTCTGTTTTGTTTGGTTCTTGGCTAACGGGTGTTAACTCTAAGCTTAAAAACCAAATTTTAGTAGGAGCAGCAGCCATATGTTGGTCAATTTGGTTATATAGGAATGACTGCATTTTCAACAGAAGGTCTTTTAACTCATTTGTACAGGTGATCTTGAGGGAACGTATTGGATCGGTCGGTCTCCATTGTCTAAAGAGGAAGAAAGGGCTTCTTTTAAGAGGTTGCAAGCTGTTAGAGACCGTTGTTTGGGAGTTTTTTTGCCAGATTTGGTTGGAAAAGAAGTCTCACATTTGGGGCCTAGGGCTTGTCATTGTATTTCTGTTATTTTGTTATGTGTCGTTTGTTGTCCGAATGGTTGGTACGTTGTTGGCATTAGTGCCGGTTGTTATTTGGTTGTATGTTTTGGGGTTTGTAACTTTGGCCAAATTCATGCTTATGTGAAGAGGCCGGACAATGTCCTTTATCTAAAAAAACAAACCTCGCACCGGCCGGCGATAAGCCAGCGCCCAACAGGAATCTCGGCGCCGCCCCAACCAAGTCGGGAGGAGATCTGGGATGCTGTTACCGCAAAAAGGAAAGAGAGCCAGCGCCACCAAGGACGCTTTCTCGAAAACGAGAAAACCCCTCGAAGCCTTTTCCCCTTCCTCTCCTGATACGTGAACCCAGAAACGGGCCGACCCAAGAGGTCCAAAGGCCAAAACTGGGCCGACCCAAACCACTGAGCAAAACATCAAGTTTTCCAACATTGTATTCCTAATTTGAGGAATAAATGGGTGAGTATGGATTCCAATCTAGTAGCTTTTGTTCTTCATGTTTAGTACAATTGCTTTTTAGTTTGCTTGTTTAATCTAATTTTCTTCCATAGTCTTAGATCTATTATCCTATATTCATTCTTTCAGTTTGATCTTTATTTTATTAATTTTTAGAATTAATAGAAATAGAAAAATTAGGTTTAGGTCTCAGTTTGCACTAATTCCGATCCTTCTGCATCGGACCAAACGAAGAGCCGGAGCATTCCAAGGAGTGTTACTATGTTGTATTCAACCACATTGAATAGGACCCATATCAATGTGGCCCCTGCAAGGATCCCCGCCGATAAGTTCCTGTCCGCAACTGCAAAGCCAAAAACAGTCCACATATCATGATGAAACTGATTCATACATCCCTGAAATGTTGCTGATAAAGAATGGTTTACATACAGAAATATTGCACATTTCCGTCCATTGAGGACCTTATGAACTGATTGCAAACTTTGTTGTCCTTATAAGCACTTGATACTTGGACAAGGGACCTAGTTAGGAAATGAAAGAATAGATTCAGCTAGAGGTCTTCGACGAACCGAGGAGATTTCTTGCTAGAGCGTTCAAGCCAGATTACAGTAGTAAAAAAAATTATAATCAGTATCTTACATTGGATCTTGTTAATTGCTGCACCTGTGCATCTTTGCCAAAGCATTTCTACTTTACTTAAGGTTCATACGCCTTGCCTAGGCTCGGGGTAAAAATGCAAAGTGAGTCTTTAACCCAACTGAGTGAACTTTATTGGATTCAGATTTCAGACTGAAGCTTTATTTTGAGTTCTGACCATTAGGACTAGATGTATCGAGAACAGGAGGATCTGTCACAAAATTGTTTGACTTAGGTGCCCTGAATGTGATCCATGGGTTAGCTGAGAGCAAGTGCCAATACCACAACAGAAAGTGTTGTTGGCTTAATGGAATGGCGCACTTCATCAGTCGCCCTTAACTTTCTTTTTACAACATGTCGTCAACATGTCTATTTGTTGGTAAGAACACACTGGGCATTAGGTCGTCGAAATGACGATTTTTGTCAGGCCTATGGGTACAATTTCTCTATTCTTCTGTTTGAGCTAGCACGATGTCCTGCATGGAATGTGATGTATACCATTAGTAAAAAATGGTGGTTTTATGGGTTAAGGAAAAAAAAGAACAAAAGTTATGTTTGTTTTCTCTGAACAAATGTTCTGAACGTGTTCACCTAGACAGACAGAGCTAGCTTTGTCATACCCTGAGCCTTCCATCACTAATTACTTTTCCTTTTACACTCAAGCCTCAATTCTTTACCAGACGTTTTATGTTCCTTTTGCTTTACAGGGTAACCAAAGTAACTGAACTTTTTTTGCTATGCTATAGCCAGCTCAACAAATCTGATATGAACAGAACAGTGGGCTGCCCAGTTTAACAAACCTTATCAAGGGCAGTCCACCTAACGTCCAAAGCTGCTTTCAGCTAGCGTTTGACACTTGCAGAGTGCGTTCAGTTTCGATATGCGAGTCGAGTAGCTTTCAGCGCGGCGATCCCACACCAAAACTGCCACTGCCACGCATTTTAGTTTTCCATGGAGTAGTGCGTGGACCATTTCCATTTGGCTCGCTCATCATCATATCCTGTCCTCCGTAGTGGCGCACACAAGCCAGCACATGAATTTACGCAATCTGCGTCGACTCACACTTTGTACTGCACTAGCCATATATAGCCACACTGCCACCCTCATGATCTAAGCCTATAAATACCACGGTTCTCTCTCCGAACACCTGCACCATACAACAAATCCTACCGATCCTTGGTAGTAGCCACGCCCACACGCACACTTGACCTAATCCCATCTAAGTGTTCGCGTACGCAATGAAGCCGTCGACTCTGCTGCTCCTGGCCGCCTGGGCGATGGTGCTGCTGTGCGCGGCCGCGCCGGGGGCGGACGCGGCGTGCGACGCGACGCGGCTGACCCCGTGCGCGGGCGCCTTCATCGGGAACGCGGCGCCGACGGCGGCGTGCTGCAGCAGGGTGAAGGAGCAGCAGCCGTGCCTGTGCCAGTTCGCGCGCGACCCCAACCTGCAGCGCTACGTCAACTCGCCCAAAGCCAAGAAGGTCTTGGCCGCGTGCAAGGTGCCCGTGCCGACTTGCAGCTAAATCGAGCCCGCGATCATGGTGTCGATGGACTCCGCTACTTGTAGCCACGTGACGTCTTTGGACTGATGATATGTGTATGAATAAAGACTGTAATCCATCTATCTGTACCTTTATACCTGTACTAATTAGGCACTCTTAGGAAGCTCTTACGTTAATCACAAAGATTTGACTATCTATTTGTTGGGCCCGAGTTATAACAGTTTATATTAAAAAAAGAGTCCATGTCAAGTACAATATGAACCTCCCACGTTAACCAGAAAAATCTAGCCATTTATTTGTTGGGCTGATTTATAGTAGTTTAGATTAAAAAAAGAGTTCATATCAAGTACAATATAAATTAAGAAAAATTCAGAATAAAAATTTAAAGAAATTAGCAATCTGACTTCCATACTATTTTCAAAGTAAATCCATAAATAAATAAAATTTGAAATACCAATTAAATAAAATTAGCAAATTAAAATGATGAGTCTATCGCAAGTACAAGCCAAATTAAATAAACTAAAATTTAGAATAAAAAATAAAGAAAATTAGCAATCTAACCTCCATGTGATTTCTAAAGTAAATATATAAATATCAAGAATTTGACATAATAATTAAACAAAATTAGCAAATAAAATAATGAGTCTATCTCAAGTACAAGCCAAATTAAGTAAAATTTAGAATGAAAATAAAATAAAATAATCATTTAGATTTTTGTAAAAATTCTAAAGTAAACCCTAAAAATAAATTCAAAATAGCAATAAATAAAAATATAAATTTTCATATGAATTCCAACCTAAAACTAAAAAAATCCATGCCACATATGAAAAAATATGCAAACTCTGAATAATAATTACTCAATTCGTTCAACTTTATAGGGTTCTCGTGACACTAAGAACATGATAAATAACTAAAATTTAAAATAATAATTAAAAATTCACAAATTAAAACAAAGAGTCTATCTCAAGTACAAGGCCAATTAAGTAAATTTTGGAATAAAAATAAAATAAAATAAATAATTTAATTTTCATACAAACTAAAAATAATTACTGACCATGTCCAAGTTTATATGGTGTATTTTCTCTTTGCACATAGACTAAGATGATATTGCAAATGATCATTCATTGATATTTCACAATCCCTAATTATTATCCATACTCGCTATGCTATATTCAATGCATGTATGTTGAGAATATAAAGTTAAGTTAGATATTTATTAGTGGTATAGAGGGGAGACCACACTAATTTTGTATTGAAATATAAAATACAATGTATATTTATACACAAGACCATTAAAAAATATATCCTATACTTTTTGATGCAGCAAGTCAATATCAAATACAAGCCAAATTAACTAAAATTCAAAGTAAAAAATTAGCATTTTTATTTCCATTGTAATTTGAGAACAAACATAAAAATAAAATGTTTAGTAATACTAAATAAAAATAGAATATGGATTTTTATATGAACTCCAAGATAAATTGGAAAAAAATCCACCAAAAGTACAATCGAGAAGTATACAATTAGGGATAAATTAAAGAATGCTTAAAATTTTGATTTGTATGTGAATTAAAATGCTAAATTATAAAATTATTAAAATTCATAATATAATCTATTAACTATACTAATTAGGCACTCTGAACAAGCTCCTAGGTTAACCAGTAAGATTTGACTATCTATTTGGATGATAATGGCTCAGATCAACTCCAAAAAGATAAATCAACCAGAAAGATCTAGCCATCTATCTGGTAGGTCCAAATTATAACAGTTCAGATCAACTCCAAAAACATTCTAACGGCTTCCCACGTTAACCAGAAAGATTTGACCATCCTATTTGGATGACAACGACTCAGATCAACTCCAAAAAGATGAATCAACCAGAAAGATCTGGCCATCTATCTGGTGGATCTAAATTATAACAGTTCAGATCAACTCAAAAAACACTCTAACTGCTTAGATCAACTCCCGATTCAGATCAACTCCAAAACTGCCAACACAATTCTACTTTATAAGTAGAGTAAACTAAAAAAAAGCATGTTATTATGTTGAAAAATTCAATCGCCAAATATTAACACAACATACCAATTTACCATTAAATTAAAATAAATTATTGTATCTTAACCCAATACTAAACCAACGATGAACAGAAAATATAACCTAATTAGTCCTAGGCAAGCTATAATAAGCATCCAACACCTTCTCATACTTCGTGCCTCTTCCTTTGCCAGCAATCTCCAATCTCTCCTGTATACTTCTCTCTCAAATCCCTAGTCTCTTCCTCTCCCAGCACTCGTAGCATCTTCAACACATGAATCCTTTCCTCCACAGCAACCTCCGATTTCATGGCTGATCTCTTCCATAGCTCTCCTCATCTCTCCCAAATCTCTTCCTCTCTCCCACCATCACATCTCTGTTCATCCGGTAGCATCCTCAACACGTGAATCGATTTTGATGGAAGATGGTCTCTCCCATAGTTCGCCTCATCTCTCCCAAAGCTCTTCCTCTCCCACCATCACATATCTCTTTCTCTGGCAGCATCCTCAACACATGAATCATTTTGGATGGAGGCAAAGGGAGTACATGAGGGGCACGCTGTTCATGTTTGGTCGACCACGGAGCGGCATGGATGGGCTTTGTCATTTTTCATATTTATTTAGTATGAAATATTTCCTTAAAGATATACTGAATTATTCTTACCTTGATATCTTGGTTTTTTTATCTGGATTCTCACCTTATTCATGCTACTCATGTATTATGTTTGAATATTTCCATGAAGAGATACCGAATTGGAATGCAGGATGGTTGTTGTTGGCTTTCCAAGGGTTCTAACCGAATTCGTTTTGGTCATCTATTTTGTTTGAATATTCCCTTAAAGATAGATCAAATTGTTCTTTTCGTGATGCTTTGATTTTTTTTAAGGATTAGAGTCTGAATTGGAATGCAACTATATCTGTCAAGTACCTTGTCGGTGTACTTTGCACCGAGTACCCTCTCCGCCGTAAAGCGAGGGCCCAAGTGGCCTAGCCTTTGAGCCCAGCCCCCTTGACCACTTTCATGGGGCGAAGCACGCCCCGGCCAACCTAGCGCCATGGCGAAAGTCCATGGCCCCTAGCGAGCATCTTGGCGATTCGCTCGCGGCGCCGCGCGGCACCTGCGTGGCACCGGTGAGCAACTGCTGAGCACGCGAGAAGCCCACATGGCCCCCTGGCGAGCATCTTGGCGATTACGCTTTGCTTCGCCAGCGAAGCGGCTGCGTGGCATCCCTACGGCGACTGGCGAAGACGCCGCCGGCGGCGAGAAGCCCACGTGGCGGGCGAAACTGGCGATACGCTGCTACGGGCGGCGGCGGCTGCGTGACACCGTGAGGCGGCACTGGCGAAACGCACGCCGCCACCGGGCGAAAGCCCACGGCCCCCTGGCGGCGACTGGCGATACATACCTTTCGCTGGGCGAGTAACTGCGTGGCGGCCTGACGAGCGGTGGGTGTTCGGGTCCCTCTTGTCAAGCCACGAAGGCAACCAAAGGAACGAGGGGATGGCTTCGCCTGGAAGTCTCCCCCCTGGCACCTTGTGTCAGGGTCATTAATTGTGAAGGATTCAGCTTTCGACACGGCGACAGCTTATCCCTCTGACATCTCTCACCAACCCGTCGTAGAAGCGTCTGTCCCTAGCGGACCGGGTGAGGCCTCTCACTAACATTAAATAGGGTTCGAAGGACAAGGCTACGGAAGCGTGCTTAATAAATGAGTCGTGGGTCAACGTGAAAACTGGAATGATGGGTGTAATTAATGTGTTGTAGATAAGTATGGCGCCACCTTCTCTCCTGCCCAGGGTGGCCCGTCTATATAAGGGCATCCTGGCGCATGGAGAGGAAAAAGAGAAAAAAAAAAAGGGAGGGGGTCGGCTAGAGCAAAAAACAGCATAGAGAACCAGACACTGAAGAACACCGTTGTAAACGTTTTCCCATTTTCCTCAATAAAGAATTAGCAGGACGTAAGGTTGTTACCCGCACCGAGGGCCTGAACCTGGGTAAATCATTGTGTCCACCAGTCCATTGACGCCCGAAGACTCCCGCCGAGAGACATTAGGGTTTCCAACCATGAAGATAACCTCTACCGAACCATAATTTCCATTTAGGGGTATACACTCTGTTAGCGGAATTCTGTCGGGCGAAATACGCCGACATACCTTATAAGCTAAATCTGGTGTTGTCGATAGTACATGTGCACCAAATCCATTCCAAGTGAGTAAGAAGTAAATACTAACACTAAAACTAAATACTTCCGTTGCATTAGAATTCAAATAAATCTATTCCTATACTACTTAATTATACCAAAGGAACCAAACCAAACCCAACATGAAGCCACGAGTCGTGGAAAGGCCTCATCAACCCTTGTTGCGCTGCGCCCTCTATTCTACAGAACCGAAAACCCGCAATCAGTTGTTTGCTGCTCGCTACAACTACACCAAGTGCATCTGGAGTCTGGACCATACTCCAAAAATGGTTAAATGTTCCATCTATAAATGAACTTAACTTGAACTCTGGTGGTGTACAACTCCAACGTGTTTCCACAAGAAGTTCCAGCATGTATTTTTTAGAAAAATATTCACATGTATTCCTCATAAAAAACGTTACAATTCACCTAAAAATTTTGGTGCTAAATTTGATCCTAAGAACATAGCAAAAAGGTTAAATTTGTAGCAGTTTCGATTCAAAAAACCGAAATCTCGCAATATTTTCCTAAAATTACTGTACCAATATGAACATTTTCAAATTTTTAATCCCACCTAGATTTGGAATCTTTACCCTGGCCGAGATTACTGAAATCTCGATGAGACTTTCAGCCTTGTTGATAACAGAGGTGACAGAGGGGAAAGTGAATAACTATCTGTACATAATGCTGACCAAAATAAAATAAAAAAATACTAAGAGAAAGAGCATGAATACAATTCACAAAATTTTTAAAAAAATTCTATTACACAGTATATACAATTGGCCATGTTCCAACTTATCAAAGCCAAAGTAGAGAATAATGGTTTTAATGCCCTATTTCTCAACTTTCTTTAGCCTTTAACATAATAAGTTTTTTTAAATTTCATACGATTTTGGTATAAAGAATAAAAAAGTTTTGCAAATTCTAGCCCGTGCAACCGCACGGGTTGGTGTCTAGTCTAATATAATCGGCCCCGACTAAACTAATCAACCATGCTCCCGTTTGCTTGGCTCTAGTCTCCTCTCTCATGTTCCTAATCCTTCTTGGCGCGTGCTAAGTTGGTTGTTTAATTTCTTATCAAAAGGGCTGTATATATATATATATATATATGTATGTATGTACGCACAGTACTTCCTTCACCGTTGCAGCGGATTCGCTTTCTCGAGACATTGAAAATGGCCGATAAATCTCACTAGGAAAAGATAGCAAACAGCTGAGCATGAAGCTGCTAGATCGCAACGTTAGCCGTGTGGTTGGTAAACGTTCAATAATTCATCGCAGCATAGTTTACATCGTTCCAAAGGCCATTGTTTTCGATTCATCGGCTGCTGCCTTATCTAATGGCTCACGTAGCATTCGATCGTACCACTTGACGCTAGAATTAATCGATGATGTTATGGTTTTCTGCCAATGCAATCGATTAGTATGGCTGTTTCTTGTGGAACATGTCGAGATGGAACACTCAGGTGATGCATATATCACATATCTATGCCTGGGTAGAGCCATGTGTCGCGGCTACTCTCATGCAGTTACAAACTTTCGCTGTTCTTGGTGTCGAATAGGCCAGCTTTTTCTGTTCAGGTACGTGTGAGTGTGTGACTCTCGTTTTGGTTCATCTGAAGAAAATTGGGCCCGGATTACGGAAATCTCGTTTGATTGAATCGTTTTTAGATATTTAGGTATTTGGATAGCTTTTTTTTCATGATCAAGTTACGTGTGTTCGACAACGTATGGGTTGAAATATGAGAGGACAACCATTAGATAACATTTGGTAACGGAATTTTATCTAACTTCATTCTAATTTAACAAACAGAGCAAAATCGATGCTAGCTATGATTACTAACCAGAGGTGAAAACGGTGGTAGGGGTACGTGGTCAGGTTTGTGATCCGGGTCAGTCTCAGTTGCTTAATCGACAGTTCAAAACACTCACACGCTAAATGCGGTTAAATTTCAATATATTCAATGTGATTAATTGGCACTATAGTCTCAACAAAATTAGTCTTTGGGCTAGGGTGGATAAAAATCCCTAGCTTATAGATCACTTGGAAGTATCTGCACGAGCTAGCTTCTTAGATAAAGTTACTTGGATCTGCTAATTTGGATTGTACTTGATAGCCGTTATAATCTTGATCTGTTAGATGGACGCTAAATTTTTTTCTTTTTTAATTAATGTGAAAACTTTCTCATAGTTCATAATTAGTATAGTTAATAGATTATATTATGAATTTTAATAATTTTATAATTTAACATTTTAATTCACATACAAATTAAATTTTAAGCATCCTTTAATTTATTCCTAATTGTATACTTCTCAATTGTACTTTTGGTGGATTTTTTTTTCAATTTAGGCTAGAATTCGTATAAAAATCTATATTCTATTGTTATTTATTATTACTTAGAATTTTATTTTTAGGTTTACTCTCAAATTACAATGGAAATAAAATTGCTAATTTTTTTTTTTTGAATTTTAGTTAATTTGGCTTGTACTTGATATAGACTCGTTGCGTCAAAAAAGTATAGGATGTATTTTTTAATGGTCTTATGCATAAATATACATTGTATTTTATATTCCAATACAAAATTAGTGTGGTCTCCCCTCTATACCACTAATAAATATCTAACTTTACTTTATATCCTCTACATACATGCATTGAATATAGCATAGCGAGTATGGATAATAATTAGGGATTGTGTAATATCATTGAATGATCATTTGTAATATCATCTTAGTCTATGTGCCAAGAGAAAATACACTCTATAAACTTGGACAGGGTCAGTAATTATTATTCTGACTTTGCATATTTTTTATTTTATGTAAAGTGGATTTTTTAAGTTTTAGGCTCGAATTCATATGAAAATTTATATTTTTATTTATTACAATTCTGAATTTATTTTTAGGGTTTACTTTAGAGTTTGTATAAAAATCAAATTATTTATTTTATTTTATTTTATTTTAAATTTTACTTAATTGGCCTTGTACTTAAGATAGACTCATTGCTTTAATTTGCTAATTTTTAATTATTATTTTAAATTTTAGTTATTTATTTTGTTCTTAGTGCCGAGAGAACTCTAAAAAGTTGAGCAGATTGAGTAATTATTATTTAGAGTTTGTATATTTTTTCATATATGGGGTGGATTTTTTTGTTTTAGGTTGGAATTCATATGAAATTTTATATTTTTATTTATTACTATTTTTAATTTATTTTTAGGGTTTACTTTAGAATTTGTACGAAAATCTAATTGATTATTTTTTTTTATTCTAAATTTTACTTAGTTTGTCTTGTACTTGAGATAGACTCATTGTTTTAATTTGTTAATTTTGTTTAATTAATATTCCAAATTTTTTATATTTATATATTTACTTTGAAAATTGCATGGCTTCAATTTTTATTCTGAATTTTAGTTTACTTAATTTGGCTTGTATTTGAGGTAGACTCATCATTTTAATTTGCTAATTTTATTTAATTATTATTTAGAATTTATTTATTTATGGATTTACTTTGAAAATAGTATGGAAGTCAGATCTTTAATTTTTAATCTGATTTTTTAATTTATATTGCAGTTGATATGGACTTTTTCTTTTAATCTAAACCATTATAATTAGGGATTTATATTGCAATTTTATTAGATTATCTCTACTACTTCTAATTTTGAGTTGGTGACGGTCCGTTCTACAATTTTTAATCCCCAAACTACCCCACGCACACCACAGCCCACCCCCAACCCCACGCGCGGACGACTCCGCCCGCGTCTCCTTTCCGCTAGCCCTAGCGTCCCCCGCGTCTCCTTTCCGCCCGCACCGCCACCGATCTGCCTCCGCGTCCCCCCTCCGACTGCGCCCTAATCCACTCGCGCCGCCCCCCACTCCTCGGCTCCTCGACGTAGAGGTTGCCGAGCGTGGCGAGATCCGTCTCCTTCCCCTCCCTGCCCTCCGGCGGTGGCCGCCTCCTGCCTCCCAATCCCCCCTTCCTCCACACTCATGCGCTCGTCCCCTCTCCTTCTTCGGCGCCGACGCCCTCAGATTCGCCACCCTTGCTGATGCCCCTTCGCCAGATCTAACGCCAGAATCCACCCCCCCTCTCTTTCCTTTTCCTTTTCTTCTTCTCCCACTCACCCTCTTCTCCCTTTTTCTCTAGGCCGCCACCGCTCGGTCGGCCTCGGTGCCACAGCACCGAGGGTGGCTTTCCTTGGCTCTGGTGTTGTAGCGGCTGTCCCTGACGACAACGACCGGTAGGCACCTACACCAACCCCACCGCCTCCTACCCGGCCGCTGCTACTGCTACGACTACCTCCATCCACGAGCTAAGTGTTTTCCCCTCACTCCTCTCTTAATCCATCTCTCCTTTACTGGTTTTAGTGCTCGCTAATCATGGATTTTTCCTTTACTGGTGTTATATTGATGGGTGTTTACCATTCATTATCTTCTTTGTGAGCTGAGTTCCCGAATGTTGCCCGCTGGTACGACACCGTCGCCGTGGCCGTCGCTTCGAGGTACCAGTTTTAGTGCTGCTGTTCGTCCAGTATGTTTAGTCGCGGGCTTGGCATGATAGTATTATAGGTGAGAAGATTTGTATGGATGGTTGCATAATTTGTCACTGATTGCAGGTTCCTGGGCAAGGCTGCTGGAATGAATCTGCCCGGAGCAGGTGCGGCATCAGCTGCTCCTGCCGCTGAGGCTGCGAAGGTTTGCTCATACCCCTGTCATGTTCGTTCTGTCAATTAGTATGTAGGTAGATTAAGCAATTTCAGCATTGCTGGTTGATTTGGAGTAACCTTCTAGGGGCAGTAGCGTACCTCGTCAGTTGCGATGTTAACCTTTCATTATATTGGAATGAAATCGCTGTTCTTTTACTTTGTGTGCCGTACCAAGCTGGATGTGTTATATTGATGAGTGTTTACCATTCATTATCTTCTTTTAGTGTAAAGCTGTTAAATTTTAACTACTGAAAAAAGTAGTAGTAAAATTTATACTAGCCATCGTGGATCTTCTCTGGACTCAAAATAGATATATGGTGTTACCTCCCTGCTTAGCATTGTTGTATAATTGCTCTTGATCCCCTTGCAGGGTGCTGATGATGATGACGACTTGGATCTTTTTGGGGACGATTCCGAGGAGTACAAGAAAGCAGGATTCTTGTATGGCTAAACGAATGGCATTACAATTTACCAAAATGTTGGCTATTGCTGTGATAATATGACCCCTTTTCTGTACTACAGGGATCTAAAAAATCATGGTCTTTCAGGATCGCTCCCCGACAGCATTGGAAATTTGACTGGGATGAAAACCATGTGAGATTGGCATAAATTAAACCATGTGAACCAAATGAACGAAAGGGCTAGGTATTCTGTCTAATTTTGCCCCTGAATTTTGTCTACAGCTATCTCAGTGGAAACAAACTCTCAGGCTCCATACCTGACTTAAGCAACATGCACATCTTAACTGCATTGTAAGCTCAATGCATGCCTGACTTGTTCTTGAACCATTCTTTCTAGGATTGTTGTCCTTCATGCTAACTTCCTTATATTTGAAAAGGCATCTTGATGGCAATCAGTTCAGTGGAGTGATCAAACCATCACTGGGAAGACTCAACAACGAGCTGTAAGTACTCAATTTCTCTTTTTGCGGTGTTTATCAGACAATAAAATGCCTCACTTTCTTTGCCTCGTGCATTTGCTCTGGACATGGTAGATACCTGAACAACAACAATTTCTCAGGCCAGATACCAGTGAGCCTGAAAACCAAGTCGGGACTTGACATGAGGTATGAAGAGTAACAAAATAAAGAATTGAAATATGTTTGTGCTCATTTACTGTTCCACATATTTTTTGTTGCCCTGTAATATGTTTGTGCTCATTTACTGTTAGTACCTTCTTGCTGCAAAGAGTTGAAATTGATGATGCAAAGCGTCTTTGTGTTACGATTTATAATCTACCATTTGCATCGCATTATTGATTGTGTGTGTGTGTGGATGTTGAAAGTTGTGTTCAAAACCATGCCATCAACAACTCAAATGAGTTCAATATGATTAATTGGTTTGGCTGCGTGGACTGCATACCACTCATTTTAGCTGCCTCTGATTAGTTGTGTTCACAATTTCTGGTGAAATTTGGTATCAGGCTCCACATAAACAATTATTTTAGCTGAAGATATATGCTGAAATGTTGGTTGCACACAATAATGTCTAATTCATATACATTGATCATATCAGGCATCAGCTATAAAGGGTTTGATGACATATTACGTTGAACTGTATCTGAACTGTTGTTGGGCTACTGGTCTATTACTTGTAGTAATTTATGTAATGGCAGTTTGTACTATTACTTCTGTTTCTGGAAGGTCATGTCTGCTTTTTTGTGAGTTTGATATGCTAAGTTATTGTCATTCCTTTGTTTTGTTTAGATTCCCATTTCCTTTGATTTTCTTTTGATTTTCTGTGATGAATGTTTCTTGAATCATCATGATTAAAAACAGAACTATAGTTTTGAACTATCATGATTAATGTCTAGATTTGCATGAGTAGATGGTAATTGACATTGTGGGAATAGGTATCTTTCTTTGCTTTGGTTGGGAGAATTGTTTCTCTTCCTGTGCTATTACTAATCTTGTGAATTTTAGGTCTGCACCGGTACCCATTTCTTCATTCATGTGCATTCTTCGTTGTGGCTAAGTTCTCTCTAGTGGTGAGCTTCCTTCTTCTTTCTGTATTTATTTTGCTACATGCCGAGCAGCAGAAGTTCATAGACAGGTTTACACTAGCCTCTTCCTTGATTTGTTTACAGCTTCATTTTAATCTTATCTGTTGCTTACACCTCTAAAATGTATATTCTGGTTTGCTAGGTGCGGAAATATATGAGGAGCATTTTCAAGCCTGGAATGTTAATGATTGAACTTTGCGAAACCTTGGAAAACATGGTTCGGAAACTTATCAAAGAGAATGGGCTGCAAGCTGGTATTGCCTTTCCAACAGGCTGCTCCTTGAATTGGTATGGTATTCCTATTGAGTGCTTCCAAGTTCTGCATCCCCTTCTTACATTAATGAAAAAAATCAATGATTTGGGTTGCAGCGCACTGGACTCCAAATTCTGGTGATAAAACTGTACTGCAAGAAATTTGTCACCAAGGGCTGCTTTCTGTCAGTAACTGAAGATGGCACTCCAGTCCATTTATTAGTACCCAACCGCATCTTTTGCTGTACAGTGGAAAATTCCACTGGCACTACAACTTTACTGGTCATAAATCCCCTGCCATTGGGCCATTGGACCTTTTTTTTCCTGTACTAACAATGATTTCACACCCTAACTACAAATATTATTTGAGCATCATGTTATTTACCTGTTTTGTATGGTCTATTGTGTTAATTAAGTACAGAGCAACCGTTATCCCCCCGCCCCCCTTTTCCCTCCTGCTAGGCATTTGTCTTGTAGCTGTTGTTAATTCCTTTTCCCCCCTTTTAAGGTTGTACTGCTGGATTTTGTGCTCCTCAGAACCATGTTAAGACTGCTCTACAGTCAACCGGAAAAATAGTGACACCATCACAATTTGTCAAGAACTTGCGTTGTATCCTTTCATGTGCTCTAACTTAATTGAGTACCTATTCTCGTTTTAACTTTTGGAAAATTCTCCCATCTATTTTTATCCAGTCATCAGTAGGGCTGGAAAAAAAGCTCGTTGAGCTGGCTCGGTGGCTCGTTTCAAAATTGCTCTGATTACATTCATTTTTCTTTTAAAATAAAAATTAGTTGATTTGGAACAAGAGTCAACTTCGGCTCGACTCGTTAGGCTCGACTCGTTAGGCTCGGTTCGAAGTTGGGTCTCAAACAATACAGGAGACTATAATAAATAAGAATAAATTAGTGTCGAAGAAAGCTCGAAAAAAAGCTCAACTGGCTCGTTTTCCACCCCTAGTCATCAGAATGTGAATCTTTGACTGCAAATAGGCATTTCTCGCAATTTCCGCAATTCAAGGCAGGAAGATGCACATGAGTTAATGGTTAACTTGCTTGAATCCATGCATAAATGTTGTTTACCTTCTGGAGTACCAAGCGAGTCTCCAAGTGCTTATGAGAAGAGCTTAGTTCATAGAATATTTGGTGGCCACCTACGTAGTCAAGTACACATGCATTGTTCAGTTACATTGGGACTGGCCAATTCTTAGGAAACTCCATTTCTGTTGTCATCACTGCTTTGCGACATATATATACTCCAGGTGAAATGTACACGGTGCTCACATTGTTCCAACAAATTTGATCCTTTCTTGGATCTCAGTCTTGATATTGGCAAGGCCACTACTTTGGTGAGAGCACTTCAAAATTTCACCGAGGAAGAGCTACTAGATGGGGGTGTTGTAAGTTCAACCTTCATTAGTTATGGTTTTGGTGTTAATGACAAATCTATTATTGAGATTATCCAATTAATGTGATTTTATTATTAATGACAAACCTTATATCGAGACTAACTTATTTATTTAGAATATCCTTGATTAGTCTCATCGCATTGAAAAATGGAAAACCCAAGGTATGTATGCGTATTTATCTTAGTATTAGTTGCATACTTTGGAGTCAAGTTAAAGTATGAATGTCCCCATTATATTAAACCACAAAATGTGCATCATGTCTCCCAATCCATATATTACATGGATGCATATATTTAGGGGGAGTTCACACTCTAACTTGAAGAATCAATTTAAATGATAATTTAAATTGAGTTCATTTGTCTTATTAATCATTAAAGAATATTTCATCATGTGTTGATGGTGTTCCGTGATTAATTGAGGATAAATGAATAGTTCTTAAGTATAATGAAGTATGTGTTGCATTATTGTACTTAAGACACAATTAAATCATTCAATTTGATTTAGGTTGTGCTCAATTGATCTAAAGGCATCCATTATGTGTTAATGGAGTGCAAGAGATAATTGAGACAACCGTGCATCTTGGACTAACTATTTGTATGAGTTGTGATTGAGTTAGGTCCAAAGATGGATGAGATGATGAGAACGGGACAAGGACGGCATCATGAGTTGATGGGCGTCAAGAGAAGATCCCGAAGTCAAAGAAGAGGAGTCGAGTGATGATCCCGGGGGAGTATCAAAGTGATGATCATAAAGACCCCAAAGGGGATTGCTTGCGGGCGGCGACGAAGGTATAACTAGATAGGCTAAGGACTTTTGTAGTCTTTGAGTCTAAGGTTTTATCGCCGTTCTATTAAGAGGGGTTGTCTCCTAGTTTGAGCTTCATCATGTGTTGGTGATCTCAATCCGCGTTCACTCAAGCTCAAATCATTTGGATTTGGTTTTTGCATAAAGTTAACCATTTGGCATGTGTTACGAATGGATTAAACTTATGCTTGGTTGTTATTGGTTTATGCTCTGATTTGCATGTGTTGCAAAGAGGAAGAGCATATGTATTTGGTTTTCAGATAATGCTTTGATTTGCATGTGTTGCAAATAGGATAAGCTAATGCGTTGGCTTTTATTGTGAAGTTCACTTTTGCATGTGTTGCAAATGTTGAAGCTTCATGTTTTGGTTTCGTTCAAAACAATCTTTCTAAAACCGTGTGGTTGCTTGGAGCTAAGTTTTGCATGTGTTGCAAAAGGAGAGAGCTCAAGCACGATTTGATGTTTGTGTGGTTGTATGGAGCTAGAGGCTTGCATGTGTTGCGAGTAAAGAGCTCATACGTGTGATTTGATTTTAGTTGAAGTTTGGTTTTGGTGTTGCATTGAACTAGAAAATTGCATGTGTTGCAATTAGAGAGTTCATGCACCTTGATTTAGTGTTGCTTGGAGCTAGACTTTTGCATGTGTTGCAAAGAGTAGTGCTCAAGCATGAAATATGTTTATTGCGTTATTTGCAAGTTCAGTTGTCTTGAATAAACCGAGGTTTATGAGTCCTAATTCGAGAGCATGTGAATAGGGCTTGCAACGGTGTTGGCAAGTTGACTGGTCTCGTGTTGACCTTCACATGGCTAGGGGGATTAATCTCATAAACTCGAGTTTGATTTGCTTAATACATTTTGCAAATAGATCTTGAGTTGGATTTTGGTGAAATGTGTTTTCGCCATTTGGAGTTGGTTAGTTGTGCAAATGTGTTTTGCAAATGAGCCTTGAAGTTATGTCTTTCGATCCTAGAGCATGTGTTGGCATTTGCAGATGTGTTTTGCAAAGTGTCGGGATCATGTGTTGATCCTTACATGGCTAGAGGATTGATTGCGTAAGTTCGGTGTTTATTTGCGAAATGTGTTTTCGCAATTCGGTTGCAATTCTTTGAGCGTGAGCTAAATTGGTGCAAATGTGTTTTGCACGTGTGTATGATCTTGTGTTGATCATCTATGGGGCTCAAGAAATGGTTTTTGATTTGTCGGAAAAGAGATTGCGAAAATCCGGAGTTGCTTCTGCCAGGGGCGGTGTGACCGGCCCCTGGGCGGTTGGACCGGCCGGCCTGGCGGTGTGACCGCCTGGCGGTTGGACCGGCCGCCTGGCGGTGTGGCCGCCCTGGCGGTTGGACCGCTCAGGCGGTCGGGCCGCCCCTCTCGTGTGTTTTTCCAGAGGGTGGTTTTGCTGATTTTGTGTGGCGGCGCGGCCGGTGTGCTGGGCCGATCGGTCTGACGACTGGAGTGTGCGGTGCGGCCGGTCGTAACGGTCCGAAATCCGACCGCTGGCCTGTGAGGGCCGGTCGGACCGGCCGGGCTCCGGTTGGACCGGATTTTCTCTGATTTCGCCCATTTTGCCCCCAAACGGCTAGTTCTCTTGTGGGGGCTATAAATACACCCCTTGGGGGGCTTGGGCAGCAGGTTGGCTGTGTGTGGGAGTTGTGTGCATGTGTTGCTCTTCTCCATTTGCTTCTTGAGCTTAAGAGTGAGACTAATTGCATGTGTTGCAATTAGAAAGTGGTTTGAGAGCCTCTTGTGCATGTGTTGCACTTGAGGGAGTCCTTGTGCATGTGTTGCACTTGGTGATCACCGGGAGCGCATTAGTTGTGCTCGGTGAAGTTCGAGCGAAGGAGTGGCTTGTTACTCTTGGAGGTTGCCGACTCCTAGACGGCGTAGGCGTCGTGCGCGGGAGCTCTCGAGGTGTGAGAAGCCCCGGCAAGTTTGTGAAGGTTCGGGTTGAGCCTACGCGCAAGCGTGAAAAACCATGACTAGTGGAAAGAGGCGGGTGCTCGAGCGGGAGCCGGTCCAAGTGGTTGGGCTTGCCTCAATGTGGACTAGGGGAGACCGGCAAGTCTCCGAACACCACGGAAAAATATCGGTCGTCTCTTGTCTCAGTTATATTCAAGCATTTTAATTATTGTATATTGATCAATTGCTTGAATGTATTAGAATTGCCTAGTATTAATTGATTGTTCAATTTAGCAATTCTAGTTTAGAGACATAATTTAGTTAGTGCACTAGTGAGCCTAGTTGATTTAGGCTTTGATTGTCAAAACCCACTTATCGCTTCCGCACATATTAATTGATTAGGTTTTGACATAGGGGTTGATTAGAACGAATTGTTTAGTGAGCGATCGAATTTTGTAAAATACCTATTCACCCCCCCTCTAGGCGCATCTTCGACCCTACAGGTGTAAAACAATATCAGTGCGAGCGCTGCAAGCAGAAAGTTGTAGCAAAGAAAAAGTTAACAATTGATAAGGCTCCAAGTGTTTTGACAATTCATCTGAAGCGCTTTAGCCCTTTCAACCCTCGTGAAAAGATTGACAAAAAAGTGGATTTTCAACCGATTCTAGACTTGAAACCATTCATTAGTGATTCTAAAGTGAGTAATTACTTCTGAAAGTTATTACTTTACCTTGATTTTTTTTAATTGGCTTTATCATTCTTACTTGTTATGGTTATCTGTGTAGGGCACAGATTATAGATACAGCCTTTATGGTGTTTTGGTTCATGCTGGTTGGAACACTCAATCTGGTCATTATTATTGCTTTGTTCGGACTTCCAGTGGCATGTGGCACAATCTTGACGATAACCAGGTCTGGAACGGCATTGGTCTTTCCTTGAAACTTTACTAATTCATTTTTTTGTTCATATTGCTAACTTTAGCTGTCAGTGTTATGTATCGTGCATGAAAAATCAATGAATAGGGATCACTAGCAGTATCATTGTTATTATGGATGTTTTTACCTGTTACGGCACTCCTATATGTAGTTTGAAAATCATGTATAAAATTTACCGATATTCTTCCTTTCCCTGAATAGGTGAGGAAAGTTGATATGCTTGAGGGTGTGACGATTTTGCGTTCTGAGAAGGTCAAGGATGAGCTAATCCTTGATGGCAATGATATTGAGCTCGTCTCGCTCGGTTGCTCTGATTAACCAGGTTGGTCTCTTTGCATATCTGTTTCTCTTACTACATTTTAGGATGTATCTCATGCGTTAACAGTCTTTTCAAATGCGAACGCCCTGCATTACTCAGATCGAATCGTTAAGACTTAATATTATCGAATGTTTTCGTATAATGGAACGAATGTTCCATGTCTCTATGCTGAAGCATGCTATTGCTCACGTGTACATCAATTGTGGATTCTATACACACTGACATGCTTGAGTTTATGTATTTTTCCAATATAGATATACTGTTCATTTATGGTGTTTTTCCTCCAGTAGACAAGTCTATAATCTAATTTGACACCCAGAAGAAAATGCACTTTGTGAGATCCAGGCATGTTGGTGTTAGTACTGCATAAATATATTTTGCTTACAACAGGAACTGTAAGGATAGCAATCATATGAGTGGAGGGAATATATCATAAAGGAAACCGATAGAGGAATTTTGCTATCCCTTCAATTGATTGTAATATATGTATTATTATTTTGAGATAATAAACTAATATGACTATTTTTCGAGGTCCATTGATCAACCCGACGTGATAGTAACAACGACCGAGAACACTCCGATGACACTCGCCAGAGGAAGCCGAAATTTCAAAGGCTAAGGAAGTCTGGGGTGGGAGCCCAACGTAGTTCTGCGTGAGGGCTTGGTGCTCATGGAAGATGATTTCGGGAGCGCTGGTAGTGCCCTGAAGGCCAAGGCCTAAGCCGCTTCTTCGCATTTGGTGAAGACCACCGCGAACATACGCTAGATCGGGTTCACCATTGTTCGTGGCGGTATTTCCTTACAGAATTTGAGTTCCAATAAAACCAATTACACCTTTGTCATTCACTTAAAAGATTGTATTATTAGAATTTTCATACTGGTGGCTAGTAGAACAATAAATAGTTGGTACCACACAAAACATACAAAATAGTGACTCAGACCTTATAGTCTTTAGAATAACAGCTTTCGAGGTACGATATTACCATAATTCCATAATCCAATCATATAATCTCAATCCCGCCGATACCAAAACGATTTTTGACAACCTTGATCTCTGAAGTGCCGCTAAAAGGAATGGACACGTCAGAATTATCCCTTATCACCATTGTACCTTGAGATTGCTGGCACTTGTTGATTGAAGGGAATTTTTTTAATAATACATTTTTATTGAATTTCAAAAATATTCCACGAAAAAAATTTTTCAGAAATATATCTGCCGCACGTTGGACGTCACAGGGCCTAAATAGAAAAATACACGGCGGCAGTGCAAAGCAGCGCTGTCGCCGCCGTCGCGTCGTCGACAGAACCGGCGCTGCGCAAAAGGCCCTGTCGCCTGACGAACGTCTTCTGAGGAGGCTGTCACGCCGACGAGCGGCGGCAAGCAGGAATCTTGATTTTTTGTATTTAATATTTTTGTTGACAATTTTTGTTGTAAATTGGTTGTACATAATTTGTCTGTAATGAATCGGAAAAATTATTTTATTTAGATTAGTGATCGCATTTCACTTAGGGGTTTTCGTAGCCTCGTAAGGTCCGCGAATATGGTAGAAAATGGCGGGGAAAAAACGCAGGCGGCGTCATAGCGTGGCATACCACTTGATCTTGCGAGATGGTCGGACGTTGGCCCGACATTTTGTTACCAAAATCGGAAAAGGCACTTTCGCGAACGCAAAGCAGCGGTAATAGTGGCCACTTAGGGGTTTTCGTAGCCCATGGTGACAGTGGACATGGTCCAAAAATCTGAGAAAAAATCAAGGGCGGCCTCATAATGCGGGCTACCACTTACGTATGGGCGAGATAATGGGACGTTGCCTCGGCATTTTGTTGCGAAAATCGGAAAAAGCACTTGCGGCCCGAAACCATGGAAACTTTTACGGCGTCGAAAAATTTTGAAACTCTTTATGGAGGTTCACGATATATCGATGATATTACCATAAAAATTTCAAATGATTTTAAGATATGAGGATTTTTAAAATTCAAACAATACATATATAAGGGCACATACAAGAAAGTTAGGATGATAAAATAAGCAAAAGATTAGATGATATTACAAGGGCATTACAACGGTGACGAACTAACTAACGAAAGCCTTTGCTGCGTCATGGTGGAACAAATGATCGTTCGCCTATCTGATGCTGCGAGAATGATGTAAGACATTTTACGCATATTACGACCGTTCTAATTTTGCGGCGTGTCATCGGACCTTTGCTCAATCCCTACTATGAAAGAACTCCATGGGGTTCCGCATGCTCCCGGTATGCGCCCATTGGGTGGCCTATCTTGCGTCGTCTCGGGTGTATAAGACTTAAATTTTGGTTGTTGTTTATGTGGATTTACGCCCTCCCATATGGGCATGTCATCCCGATTCGGCGTCCCCTATGTTAATACCACGGGTTTCCGGATGGTCTGCATAACGAGTCAAGGATTTGTTGCGTGTTGCGGACCTCGGCCATTGCTTCCCCTTGTCCCTTCTTCTTGAGAAGAGAACCTCTCTGCACTTCTGCTTGTGTTGGCGTTGGCGGAGACATGCGGAGAGCGCTGCTCTGTTTGGCTCGCACTCCACTATATGGTGCGAGAGCTTTGTGTTGGCTTATCCTTGAACAACCGGAGCGTGCCTGCGATCATCTGATATGCCCGCCTTGGTGGTTGAATAACACCGTAAGCGTACTCGGGATTTGGCTTTTCTGGGCGGTAGTGGCACCACGGAGAGGGTTGCTCCCCCCAGTTATCCCATACAGGAAGCATGAGATGTGGGTGGTACGTCTCCGGGTCCACCCACTTGAAGTACCAGCACCGTTCTTCCTCGGCCAAGGGGCACCGGTAGAATCTCCGGTCCGCTAGATCACCGTGGCAGGTATCAACCACTGCCTCCAGGCCATGTACGCAAACGTCGGGGCTTTCGGGTGGCCCTGGAGGAGGTTCCTCCTTTGACTTGTTGATGTTCGCAAGTGTCCTTTTGAACTCCTGTGTGCGATGAACTTGTTTAGAACTACTACTTTGTGAGTTCAACATGAGTATGTCGCATGAAACTCACCGTCGGTTGGCCCTTGCACACCGGCCCTAAGCTCTGTCGATCTAGAAAAGGACATATCTGGCGGCCTCTCCCACGGGTGAAGTTCTCGGTAAGCGGGGTAGTTGTCGTGGCGATTGTTGAGAAATTAAGTAGTCACGTCGTTCGGCCCGTCGATCCATTGGAAGAAGCAACACCGCCCTCGTCTTTGAGAAAAGAAAAACGATGCATGAGATGGTAGTGTTACCTGTATTGTGTGGGCCTTGATGGGTTTACCTTGTAGGTGCGAACTGCTGATGAGTGTGGCGGCCGTGTCTCCATGGGTAGATGCATCATCTTGGCCGGTAGGTTGCGATCACATTTGGTCGGGGCAACTCACGGAGAATTGGCGTCGGCGCAACTCTCATCCGGATATTCGGGGTTTGGATGACTTCGCTTCTTGAAGAAGCGTGACAGAGAACGACATTGTGGTTTGGTGTGTTGGATGTCTACCCCTCGGACTGTTTTATAGTGGTAGTGAGGGTTACTCCACACAATTACTCTTCTTTGCGGCGTGTTGCGGCGTGTGCGGCGTGTTGTCGTTTCATGGCGTGTTGCGGCGTGTTGTCATTTCATGGCGTGTTGCGGCGTGTTGTCATTTAATGGCGTGTTGTCGTCTCGACTGGTAAAATTTGCTAGCGTGAAGTAGTCTGTCATATTTGGAAAAATTTGTTGCATGTGTTGTCGTGTCGACTTGGTAAAGCTACTAGCAATGATAGTCACATCATATTTGGAAAAATTTATTAAATCTGTTGTCGTGTCTTCGTGGTAAAGGTGCTACCGGTGAGTAAAGGTGCTAGGTGTGTGACAAAGCGTGTAGGCGATGAAAGGAACAACTAAGTACGTAAGATTAAGTTTACAAAAATACAAATGCAAGTGCAACATATTTCAAATGAAACACTTAGTACATAACATACTAGCAATAATAAAAATCAAAAGAAACTCTTTGTCGGCCTCGCTTGCAGGGAGGCCTCCTCCTCGAACACAGTCCCGAGTCGTCAAGCTGCGTGGTAGCGCGGTGGGGCCTCTGCTGACCTAGTTTGGGCGTCGCGTGCAGTGAGTAACTGCGTCGGTGGTGGCGCTCCGTCTGGTGACTAAGGCTGCGTCGGTGGTGGCGCTCCGACTAGGTTGCTGGTGGTGGCGCTCCGTCGCTCATGATGATGATGCCCCACCCCAAAGGCGTCCGTGGAGAGGTAATCACGGTAGTCCTCCGGTCAGGGCATCGCCACAGTCGTCGTAGTCGTCGGGGCGTGTCGGATCGTCTTGTGAAGAAGTGTGCTGCGGGCTGTACCAAATAAAAATTGTTTTGAGCATTGTAATCTGCGATTGTAACACTTGAGCAGTGCATTCGATACTCACCGAAAGCTTGACCGGCTCTGAGCGTGCCCTCTCGCGGCTGCGGGCGGGACCGTGTGAAGATGTACTGGCGCACCCACAGCCTCGCTAAGCGGCACGCCTGCGGGACGGTAGGGAGAGCCGCACCCGGCTTACTTCGGTAGCGTGTCGGTGTCGAAACCTCCCGCGCAGAGGTGGCGTCCTCTCTCGTCACGGGCTCTCCGGTGGTCGTGCATTGCCCAAGCTGCGAAGGTCCATGTGGTGATGGTGCATCACGTCGATCGCAAAATAAATTACGAATTAGTTAGCAAAATAAATTACGAATTAGTTAGCAAAATTAATTATATCGAAGGTATGGCATAGCGTACCAAAGCGTGCGAACCAGAGTCCATATGGAGAAGTGCGTGTGCGCCTGCAGGAGCGTGTCTAGGGGATCGGGGTCGACCGCGTACCAAGCGCTGCGAGTCCGGGGTGTACCACGCGCGATGCGTCCCTCGTCGTCGGCGCATCCCTCGGCGTGAAGCGTCCTCGAGGCTCCTCCCTCCTCGGCCAAAGGCGACATACGTGCGTGCGGGGGTGGTCGCGGTATCCCTTCCTCATGCTGTGGGTGAAAAATAAGTATAGCGTTATTAGATAGCATTACGGTAACAATTATAAAAACATCAATCTGAGGAACTTACGAGTGGACGCGGGTGGGGCTGCGGTGCGTCTGCAAGGAACACATGTCGTCGACCAAAGCGCCTCATCACCACGATGGGCGGCGTAGCCCTCGGCGTGGACGTCGAACCACGAGGTGCCGAGCGGGTGAACCCGATCTTGTCGTCTCGTGTGCAAAGGGTGGACAGGCCACGCGTCACCGCACGCTGCACCTCTGCGTCGCGTCTGGCGTCAGGCGTGCGTGGTCGTCGATGAGGTGGTCAAGCGCCGCGACAAATTGCGGGTAGGCTACCCGCCGCGATCCGGTCGCCCGGCTAACTGTAGTCACGGTAGAACGTAACCGTTAGTACTCGAAAAAGTTAAACAAAAAGTATCAAACCGTGATTGCAATATCTTACCGTCGCGGGCACGGATGGTGCCATGGTCGGACCGTCGGCGTCATCGCTGCTGCGTGCCCACCACAGTGCGAGTCGATCTGGGGCGGCCGATCTGGAACCTCTCGTATGCCCTGGCTAGCGGCGGTGGACATCCTCCGAAGACCGAGCCCTCGTGAACCATGTACACCGAGCGAGTGCACGGTAGGTGGCGCCTGCAACCGCGGCCGAGCCCCACAATCTTGTGTACGGCGTCAAGGGTGCGTCGCGATCGCCCTCATGGCGCACCAGTCGCGTGGACACGCTATCCCCATGGGGCGTCGTGAACATGGTCGGTGAACGACCACGGGAGAGTGCGCCTCCGGTGGCGGCGAGCCTCTCGTCGTCCGTGGCTCGACGATCTGCTCCTGTTGTAACATAAAGCTCACTTGTTATTTCAAGCGATGCGTACACAATTTAGTTGAAATGCTACTTACGTACTGGCTGTACAAGCCACCTCAAGGTCGGTCGTGCGTGTGGTCGAAGGTCTGTACCGGGCGGTGGTAGTACACCGCGAACTGTCACGACAAGCTGCGGCGACCAGCTAGGGGAGGCGTCTGGGGCACCACAGCCGCCGGCGATCGGGAGGCCGAGGAGGTAGGAGGCGTCTGTAAAGTGATCGCCATCTCCCAAGCGAGGAGATGGAAGGTGTCGTCTCCGGCCTCCACCGATCCACAGGCGGTGATCGGCGACCGATCGTCTGAGAGGCCGGTGTCCCGGACCTCCACCATCCGGGCGAGGCGGCGGCCCGGCTCGAAGCCTAAAACATAAACATGTAATTGATATCGGTCTTTGCGGTAGTCATGGTGCTGAACAAACATGTTTACAAATTTAAATCTTGGTATGTTACAGGGATCAGCGGATCGGCGTCCGGTGTCTTGCAATTGTCTAGGTCGAAGGGCGGCGGTACCTGAGGTCCCCTCCGTCATCTGGGACAGCGGTGGCTATCGCGAACACGGTGACCACGGTCGGCGTCTTGGTCCGATAACTCGTCTGACCACTCGTCATCTCCTGTTTGGTGAGCCATACGCAATTTACAAAAATGAAAGTGAGAGCGAAACACATATGTAAGCGAAGAGTCAGTAAAAATGCATAAGCATGACAACAATATATTGAAACAGAATCGCACATAAAAAGCGGAGAAGTTCATTACAACAATTTATGAAGCCACAACACTACATAGCGACTAGGTACAAAGTGCAGTTCATACAACACCGTTACATCGCTTAAATTTAAATTTGATGTACGACATATGATAATGCAAAGCGCTTGTCATCACAGTGCGATGAGGTCTGCGGCGATCCTCGCGAGGACGATCCTTCCCCACCGTCGGGTGACCGCCGTTTCCTCCTTCGTCTTCTTCGTTTTGTGCTCGCAATTCTTGAGCGTATGTCCTCGTTGGTTGCACAATGAGCATTTCTTCAGCGTTTGCGACTTGACTCATCCATGTCATTTCTTATCGCCTTGTTCTTGACGCCTGCTTTCCCTCTTCTCGCATCAAAATCGGGGACCCGAACCTTTCATCCACACTAGGAGTTGTGGTGAAAGAACCCACAACACCATAACCATAAAGCTCCTCGCCCCAAGTTGCCATCACCCTTTCCTTCATGTAATATTCAGATAGGTATGTACCGGTTGCATTCCAAATAAAGCACATGCGGCTATAACATGAGAACATGGCCTATGCAAAAGGTATGGCTTGTTGCACGAGCATTTGCACTCGGCTGTAAGATGCACTCTGGTGACAACCCTCTGGTTGGTTCCGCCTTCCTTTATCCTGCGAGATCACCTCGAGCGCGGTGTCGTGCACCAACTTTGATAGCTCTATGTTTGGCATATACGAGCCTTCTCATGCATGTATTTAGTGATCATCGAAGAGTACAAGAACTTCTCATCTCTCATTACTATCTCGGCATTTGCATGCTGTCCACAAAGTACTTGGTTGTACCCTCGGCACTCCTCGACAATTCCTACCAATGGAAGACACCTCATCCCTCGCATTACCCGGTTGTAAACTTACGCAAAGTTAGTGGTCATCACACGTATCGGCACCATGTGTGTCATATAACTTGATGACCACTTCTCTTTGATTAAATGCTTGATCGGTCAGAAACATTTGATTGGCCTTTGCCTCCGGCAGCGGTTAATCGCCTCGTCCTCTGTTGGCGGGGAAAAAGAGCTCACTTTGCTCTTGTGTTCCACTTGGCGCTCTTGTTGTTAAATGCTGCTCCTTGTGTTTCCTTGTCGGTCATCAAGATTTTTCCACAGAGTTCGGAACTTCCTCTCCTGGTTGGAGTTACATAGTCTTTTGAACATGTTCATCAGTTGCTTGTTCTTGAATTGCTTATAGAAGTTTGCACCCAAATGCCTCATGCACCATCGACTCTGCAAGTCGAGCCATCGGAATGGCTCATCTTCCCTGTTTGCGGTGGTTGATAGCACTAAGCAACCCAGCATGCCTGTCATGCAGCACGCACAAATCTGGACGAGTTTTGACCACCCCGATCTTTAGGTTTCGTAGGAACCACAGCCAACTCTCGTAGTTCTCGCTTTCTCTGAAGGCAAAACCTTGAGCGAGAATCTGGTTGTTCCCATCGACACCCACAGTTGTCGATGTTGCCCTCTGTATTTCCGGTCAAGAATGTGCCGTCCACGCACAACAACGGACGACGATGTGAGAATGCCTTAATGCAAGCGCCTAATCGAAGAACACTCTCTCGGATGCATTTTAGTTGGCCACTTGTCGATGGACAATCTTGATAATCATAGTAGGTCCTAGGATTTCTTCCACGAATACAAGCGGCGGTCTTGGGGAGGTTGTGGTGCGAGTCTTCAAACTTCCCAAACCTCGTTTCTAGTGCCTTACGCCGCCCTCCGCCTTCCGTAGCTAATTGTGTCTTGATATCTGTTCTCGATCGCTCGGATAATAGCACGGGGCTCAAAACTCGGGTTCTCCACTATCTCTGCGTACATGATGTTCGCGACATACGGATGATAGGTTCTGTGAGCCATCACTTTGTTTCCTCGATCATACATGTATCTTTGCTCAACCTTGAACATATCCAATGGGTGCCCCATTTGGGCTTGTCTGCGTGCACTCTCCACGGACACCCATGGATCTCACACACCACGTCGTAGCGAGGTTGGGGTGGATTTCTTAACCACGAAAGTCCTTCTTAATGATAGAGCCCAATCTTTCACGGCATCTGCCTGACCTCTTTTGTCGGGTACATCTTGTTATGCCTAACCTCATTAACCTTTGTCTTGCCAAGGCATCTCCCTCGTTTCATTGACAACCATATTTTCAAATTCTGCGTGCTCCACTCATTTGGCACAAGCGGCTCCGTACCTCCTCCATCTTCCTCATCCGACTCATCGTCGTCCTCCTCTTCTGCTTTCTGCTTTGTACTCACGGTCTTCCTCTTCCATCCTAGCTGTTATTTCCTCAATTTGCTCACCTTCGTCTACCGGTCCCAGCTTCTTGGCCAACATTTTCATCATCCTCCGGCCGAACTTTCACCACTTTCTTGAACATGTTGCTCATGGCTAGATCCCCAATTTCGGTGTCACCGAAGTGAGCTCATTTTGAGTGACTACACTCACCGGCGTCCAAGCTAACTGTTGGGGGCAACATCCTCTCATATGCTCGCACTAAAAGCACTCGATTCCATCCCGTTGCTCTACCCCCTCACATATGATCTCCACGATCACGGTTCCTTTAGCTCAACTAACTCCCGATAAATAGTGTCGTTTGCACACTACATAGGCAAAATACCTTCAACTCACACTGTCTTCTTCCATCCGAAAAGTATAATACAACCATTTCAACACGGAACCAAATGTAGCTCATGACCCTACTCAAACTTACGTCCACATCTTGCATGTTACTTAGATCTGCACCCTCCAAACCATGCATTACAACCCCATCTCCATAATAAATCCTAAATGGAACTAGATTACGCCATATCTGCGAATCCATTCATTCACCCACAATTAATTATCTTCCGTACAAAATACTATGGCGTAACATAACTATACCTACATGATGCGAAAATATATATCTAACCGTAAAAACATCTACATTCCTAATAATTCATATCGATGTAGTTATATCGTAAAAAAATTACATTTCCATCAATATGTACCGATATACTCCTATCCGTAAAAATTCATTCCTAACAATATATACATTAAATATCGATGTACTTATATATTAAAAAATACTCATTAAGTAACTATATTTCCTTCAATATATACCGATATACTCCTATCATAAAAAATATCTAAATTTTCTAAACTAGAACTAGTTTGTGACCTATCAATTTACCTACATTTATCCGTAACATACATCTAAAACTATTTCTAATCTACCACTATTCCACTATTCTTTGCTACAATGCTCTAGATCTAACTATTTCTAACATATCATAATTTCTTTGCTAAGAAAAGTAAACAACAAAATTTACCTCAAAAGCAGTGGCGCGAGAATCGCCCTTCTTCCTTCTCTCTTCCCTCTCTCCCTCTTCCTCTTCCCTTCCTCTCCTCTCTCTGTTCTCTTCAGGCGCACAAATGAGAAACGATCTGGGGCAGCGGCTCATATAAGCGCTCTGTCGCACCACCATAGTCGCGACAGAACCCGCGCCCGACCATCGCCGCCTCGACCATCGGTCGATTTGCTCAACCTGTCGCCGTTAAATGCGTGCGTCGGACAACCTTCGGTTCTGTCGCCGCGTTAAGTCGGCGACACACGCCGTTCAGTTCTGTCGCCGTTAACGACCAGCGTCGACAGGTATATTCTGAAAAAAAATTCGGCGGAATATTTTTGGGCAAAAATGTATTATTAAAAAATTGCATTACATTGCCCACTGTATTTTCTATTTAGGCCATCGTTCCTGTCGCACGACCAGCGTCCCGTCGGCAATATTTCTGAATTTTTTTTTCGGTGGAATATTTTTGAAATTCGAATAAAAATGTATTATTAAAAAATTAAATGAAATATAAAACAAAATAGGCGGAGGGCAAAATCATCCGAATGGGAAAGAGTACTACGCTCGGTTTGGATCGACGGGACACGTGTCGCGAGCGTGGCATATTTCGAATAAGTACGGTTTCATAATGGCATCGTTCGAAAAAGCAAAGGAACGATGGCAAATCTCGAATAAGCGGTTCCTACAGTGGCATATATCCAATTAACCCTTTTTTACGTTCGAGCAAATTGTGAATTGTAATGATTGAACAATAATGCTTTCTCTTCTAATACAAGGTGCACAAATCTTAAAGTAAAAGAAAGAGTAAGTAATCACTATCTACCATTTATTCATGCTTTAATAGTTGTGCAATTGTTATAAAGAAAAGCATGGAAGCACCTCTCAGATATATATTATATATAGGTGGTTGATCATCCCTCTCTTCCTCCAATAACTTACGCTTTTTGGGTGGGATCAGGATGACTCATGTGTGCAATGCAAATTTGCACTAAATAAAGTATCCGTGCGAAGGGATCTTGAGCTTGAGAGTGGAGACACATGGGATGCTCTGATTATTCTTAATTATTCTGGCTTACATTGATTTGAGGGCGATTTTAACTTATTTTCAATTCCTCAATGCAGGACCAACGTGAATATTGTGGCTGTCTTTATACGAAATCAGCTGGGCTGGAGCCAGTCTGGTCTGTCTTTTTACGAAATCATTTTCGGTGTTTACTTTGTTACAGGGGAGTTCAGGTTGTAATTGCGAGGGGTAAATCGTAGAGGGGTTTCGAGGGGTATATAAACCTTGTAAGAAGGAAAATGAGAACGACTTGAGCAATAGAATCAATTTGAGTTCTCTATTGATCTTCTGTTTGAGCTAGCATAAT
The DNA here is from genome assembly GCA_036346375.1 of Guadua angustifolia. NCBI lineage: Eukaryota > Viridiplantae > Streptophyta > Magnoliopsida > Poales > Poaceae > Guadua > Guadua angustifolia. Next base: position 3,161,268 of record CM070508.1, read on the forward strand.
GTCCTGCATGGAATGTGATGTATACCATTAGTAAAATGGTGGTTTTATGGGTTAAGGAAAAAAAAAGGAACAAAAGTTGTGTTTGTTTTCTCTGAAAAAATGTTCTGAACATGTTCAGCTAGACATGCAGAGCTAGCTTTGTCATACCCTGAGCCTTCCATCACTAATCACTTTTCCTTTTACACTCAAGTCTCAGTTCTTAGCAGATGTTTTATGTTCCTTTTGCTTTACAGGGTAACCAAATTAAGTAACTGAACTTTTTTGCTATGCTATAGCCAGCTCAACAAATCTGATATGATCAGAACAATGGGCAGCCCAGTTTAATAAACCTTATCAAGGGCAGTCCACGTAACGTCCAAAGATGCTTTCAGCTAGCGTGACACTTGCAGAGTGCGTTCAGTTTTGATATGCGAGTCGAGTAGCTTTCAGCGCGGCGATCCCACACCAAAACTGTCACTGCCACGCATTTTAGTTTTTCCATGGAGTAGTGCGTGGACCATGTCCATTTGGCTCGCTCATCATCATATCCTGTCCTCCGTAGTGGCGCATACATGCATTGTGCTCCTGACAAGCCAGCTCATGAATTTACGCAATCTGCTTCGTCTCACACTTTGTACTGCACTAGCCATATCCACACTGCCACCCTCATGAAGCCTATAAATACCACGGTTCTCTCTCCGAACACCTGCACCATAAGTACAAATCCTACCGATCCTTGGTAGCTAGTACGTAGCCACACGCCCACACGTACACTTGAGCTAGCTAATCCCATCTAAGTTTTCGCGTACGCAATGAAGCCGTCGACTCAGCTGCTCCTGGCCGCCTGGGCGATGGTGCTGCTGTGCGCGGCCGCGCCGGGGGCGGACGCGGCGTGCGACGCGACGCGGCTGACCCCGTGCGCGGGCGCCTACATCTGGAACGCGGCCCCTTCGGCGGCGTGCTGCAGCAGGGTGAAGGAGCAGCAGCCGTGCCTGTGCCAGTTCGCGCGCGACCCCAACCTGCAGCGCTACGTCAACTCGCCCAACGCCAAGAAGATCTTGGCCGCGTGCATGGTGCCCGTGCCGACCTGCTAAATCGAGCCCGCGCGCGGGCGTGGCCTGGCCTCTGCGTGCAACGCGCGCGCCTGTGGCATGGGCAACACCAGTGAGTGCGTTGTGTTTGCTTGTTTCCGTGCGCCGATCGTGCCGCGTGTGGTTATCATGGTGTCGGTGTACTCCGCTACTTGTAGCTACGTGACGTCTTTGGACTGATATGTGTATGAATAAAGACGGTAATAATATATAATGACGTATATATGCAATTATATTTGTATATAATGACGTATGCAATTATATTTGTGCGTCCATGCATGCTCCTAGCTAGCTCTTTGATGCATAAGTGATAGCAAAGTGGGCATAAAGCTAGGCACTGACCCTAACAGCAATGTATACTATATAGAAAGTGGTGAGGGTTGCCGGCTTCTCCTCGTGGAGGTTCTTAGAAACATAGCAATTCTTCATCTTGCATAGGATATATAGCTATATACCCATGTTCTTTCTCTATTAGTAACTGTTTTCTAAAATATATGCAACACATGTACCTCTATTTAATCTCAAATATTACGCTGATTATTTTACATGGTATTATAACACATTGCTCACGTATACATTGATACATCATGGGCGACTTTGAACGCATCTTCGTCACACATTGGCTGCCTGCAGAATTATATGTCTTATATCCCTTATTGATTGCCCATAACTTTTCTATTGCAACAGCCAATAGCAAGCCTAACTTTATATCAATCTCTCTCAACTGCTACTTTTTTAATGCAACACTCTATCGTTTAGCTATCTTTTATTTCTCTTCAATTATTATTTAATGCTGGACATTACGACATTAACATGCAATGCATACATGTACAAGTATTGCTTATCCCTGAAAGACACCCATCATGCTTTCACCAGTGACCCCAAGCCTATTTCATAGAGTAGCATCATCTTTGATTCAAACGAATTAATTCGTGCATGCATATACACATACAAGATATTATACATGTTTGATTTACGCTTGTCCCATATCGGTCGCTTCTTTATTCAATGTTTGCCAACACAATAATGTTGCTTCCTCACTAACGCGGTGACCTCCATCTTCTATGATACTAGCATGTTTACTTACGCTATTTAACAATATGAAGAATTTTTCGTTTCTAGCTACCTAATGGATATATATCCTCTGTAGCTTGTCTTCAATGCAAATCTCCTTCTCTCTACCAGGACCTCCCTGTCATCAAGTTTATTTTGCTACTAACTTCTTCAATAATGCAGACATACAACACTCGTCATCGCGGCTTTTGACTCCTACAGCTTTGAACTTTCTCCTTTTATTTTATTTTATTTTTATTTCAAAATTTTGTTACTTTTTGTGTGTTGTTGGATCATATATGATATAGATTTTTAATATAGTTTTAGATTGGAACCATATACAAATCCAATTGGTATTTTTTTATTTCATTTTTATTTCAAACTTAAGCTATTTAGGGATTTTACTTTAGAGTTCGTATGGAAATTAAATTGCTAATTTTATTTTGTTTTGTATTCTAAATTTTAGTTTTAGGTTGATATTCATATACAAATCCAATTACTAATTTTTAATTGATTTTTGTTTCAAATTTTATTTTTATTTTAATGTTCATATGGAAATCAAATTGCCACTTTTATTTTATTTTTACAAGAAATTTTAGTTTTTTATTGTGCTTGCGTGGACTCTTTATTTTGATGTTAGTATGGAAATCAAATTCCTATTTTTATTTTTTATTCAATTTCAGTTTTTTATGTTGGAATTTGTATACAAATTCAACTACTAATTTTATTCTAAATTTAAGCTTATTTTGATATTAGTATGGCAATAAAATTACTAATTATATTTTATTTTTTATTCTAATTTTAAAAAATTATTCTGAATTTCAATTTCATTTTATGTTTGTATGGAAATTAGATTATTAATTATCTTTTTTTGCAAATTTTTTATTGTACTTGGACTCATCCTTTTAATCATATGGAAATCAAATTTCTTGTTTTTTTATTTTTATTTTGAATTTCAGTTATTTTTGTATTGTACGTGATACAAACTCTTGTATTAATTGTACGTGACACAAACTCTCGTATTAATTGCACATGACATAAACTCTCTCTTTTAATCTAGACCTACCATGATCGACGATATAGATTTTTTTTTCTTCGATTAATGTGAGAATTTTTAGCCTTGAGAGCAAAAATGATGGTTTTTACCTCTACTTTAATATTATAATAGATCCTGCCGATACCAAAACGATTTTTGACAACCTTGATCTCTGAAGTACCGCTAAAAGGAATGGACACGTCTTGCCCACCTTTTTTTTTTTTAAAGTTCCAGCAAATTGTGAATTGTAATGATTGAAGTGGATATACATAGGTGGTTGATCATCTCTCTCTTCCTCCGATAACATACGCTTTTTGGGTGGGATCAGGTCCATCAGGATGACTCGCGTGAAATGCAAATTTGCAATAAATAAAGTATCCGTGCGAAGGGATCTTGAGTTTCAGAGTGGAGACACATGGGATGCTCTAATTATTCTTAATTATTCTGGCTTACATTGATTTGAGGGAGATTTTAGCTTAGTTTCAATTCCTCAATGCAGGACCAGCGCGAATATTGTAGCTGTCTTCTAATGTAATCAGCCGGGCTGGAGGCAGTCTGGTCTGGCTTTGTGAACCCCCTTTTAGACCCGTTTAGAATGTAGGAATTCTTCAGCAAAATCCGCATGTTTCAATCGGGGCCACTGAGATTAGTCTCTTTTAATTTGTCAAAAAGAGGCAGAATGGCCCCCCCGGAAGGAATGGCCATTGTCCTAACCCAATCGAATAAGTTCAGTGCCACCACTACGCAAGTGTGTGGTTTTCACCCACTAAGTTTCGAACGAAGCGATTTCGACATCAACAGCAACAGGTAGCTCTAAATGATTCCACGATCCCGAAGACTGGGCTGACTGGCTAAATCCAACTGGCGATGTGCTCGGGACGGGAGTCCACTTAGACTAAGGGGGTGTTTGGGACAGCTTCAGCTCCACCAAAATTTATGGAGTTGGTGGAGCAGGGTATTTCTAGCTCTAGAAATTTGTGGAGTTGGAGCTGTGAATGCATTAAGAGTGTTTAGGTAGATCATCTTGTTTACATTTTAGACTAAAAATATAAACTTAATTCATTTTATTTTAGCTATAAGTTTCAGATCTGAGCTGAAGCTGGGAGCTGGAGCTCTCCCAAACAGAGCCTAAATCCACGATTTTCACCACGAAGAAGACTTGCATAACCAGTGTGCAGTGTCGAAATGATGAGCTATGGTCACGTCACGCACGCAGTTTCGTGACTTCTGATACGCAGCAGTGCACATAATATGGCTAAGACTTTCCTTAAAGGTGATGTCGACGTTTGTTGTCGGCAATAATTAAAAAAGGGTTAGGCGTTGGATCTAAACTCGATGGTAACACAAGACACCGGAATTATACAGATTCGGACTCTTACGGTGGAGATAATACCCTAATCCTGTGCTCTGGAATTATATGTGACTAGCTACTTTGCTGATGAGATTGTCCCTTATGTTCCCCCGTCCCTCTCTTTATATAGCAGAGGAGGGCGATTACAAAAGAGAGTCCTGATCGGATATAAAGCGGGGATTGTATCTCTTTCCTTATCCGCTAAACATGATAGCCGTTAGGATTACAATTGTATCCTCTCTAAGCAGAGTTGGTTTCCATTTTCGAGGTTTCCTTGTTGCGCATGACGGCCTGCCTCTGGGCAATACCCATCTTCATGTAGTCGGCTTGGCTCATCCCCTCTTAGGTGGTCCTCACGGCCCGCCATGCAAATATCCGGGGTCCATATACTCCACAGTAGCCCCCGAGTGCTTTACGATCGAGTTGCCGCCCTCTTGATCACAGTCCAACTGAGTCATGCTTCACGCCGAGTGCTTCCAGTTCTTGATGCGACTTCTGGTGGTTTTCCTTTCGGTAGGTGCCTGTTGTAGGCAAAGAGATCGTGAAGGACTCAATAGAGCTCCACGCGTTGAACTTTCCGAGTGGTACCGAGCCCAATTATTGGAATACTGGCAGTCGGCTCATCTTGGAGCATACCGTATCCCAAACGATATGGAGAAGTTAAAACGCTTTTCCGCTTAAGGCGAAATTCAGCGCCACTCCCTTTAAATTCATTTGTTCTTGATGTAAATGCGTTGAGCGTTAGCCCACACGCGTCGCATCAAATTTAGTAGCCGAAATGAAATCATGTATATGCAGAACTTAGGCCGTGTAAAAACAACTCACTCGGATGTGATGTCCAACTGGTTTATATATAATTTTAAAGTTTTTTACTCATTTTTCTTATTGATTTTGAATTCATCCGAGTGGTTTGACTCTTTTTGTTTAAGCACTCTGCCCGACTAGTCTAGCCCCGGCGTCGAGTCGGCTCATGGCTCTTTTTCCCAGGCAAGCGTTTTGGGTGACTAAAGTTCGCCGTTCATGGGGTCAGAGCTTCGCAACTCGGAATTAACACACTCGGATTCATTTGCAATCGTTAAGTAAAAGAAGAAAAACACAACTCAGAAAAAGATGTGCGCATGCGCACACTATTAGATGTAGCCCCCGACTTACTGCTTAGTTGTGGATCAACTAAGTAGCAAGTCAACAATTTTATTCATAATGACATAATTGAGTAAAAAGCGATTTAGCTGCTCTATGCTCCATGCGTTGCTGACGATCGTGCTGTCCTTACCCTTGGCATAGGCGTGGCTCGTGACCGTGTTGTCCTTGCTCGTGGCACAGAAGTGGCTCATGACCGTGTCGAAGATGGCGCTCGGGGCGCAGGCGTAGGCTCGTGGCCGTGCCGAAAGTGACACTCGGGGCGTCGGCGTGACTCTTGGCCGTCTTGAAGGTGGCGCTTCGAAGCGTAGGCTCGTGGCGTCTTGAAAGTGGCCTTCGGGCCTTGGCCAGCGAGCTTCGTGGCCGTGCCGAAGGTGGCGCTTAAGGTGCGGCGTGGCTCATAGCGTCTTGAAAAGTGGCCTTCGAAGCGCGGCGCGAGCTTCGTGGCGTCGAAAGGTGGCGCTTCGAAGCGCGGCGTAAACTCTTAGCCGTCTGAAGAGGCGCTTCGGGCGTAAGCGTGGCTCGTGGCCATGCGAAAGTGGTGCTTTCGAACCGGCGTATTCGTGGTCGTCTTCGAAGGTGGCGAGAAGCGCGGCGTAACGATCGCATCGCGAACATCTTCTTTACCGTAGTCGGCGGCACGATTCTTGATTCCTTTCGAAAAGCCGCTATGACGACCGCATCCGAGATGTCCGGATCGAATCCTTACGTATCCGAATCGGGAAGTCACCCCTGACTTACAACTCGTGAAGCGGATGGCATGGCTCTCGACCGAGCGAAGTCCGGATGAAATATCAATGAAGTCTCTCCCAGTTGGATCTGGTCGGTCCGAGAGAGCAAGCTTGTCGAGGTTGTTGGCGATGAAGTCGAGGCTCGGCAAAAGCATGGCCGGGAGCGAAGGTGATGACGATTCCATTGATAGAGGCCATCGAGCTTGCAGAGATTGATCTTGACGCATCCCCTACCTGGCGCGCCAACTGTCGACGTTTGTTGTTGGCAATAATCAAAAGAGAGCTAGGCGCTGGATCCAAACTCGATGGTAGCACAAGACACCGGAATTATACAGGTTCGAACTCTCACGGTGGTGTAAGATCGAGGATGAGCCTAGAGGAGGGGGTGAATAGGCTTTTCTAAATTTTCTATCACTAAATTTCAACTTCAATGATTTCTAAGAACTAGTGACAATTTTAGCAAATTTAAATTCACAACAATTTTAGTGATCACAAGATGATATTTCTACACAAGAATATAAATGACTAAGCAAGTAGCACAATAGAATCAAATTTCTAGTATTGCACAAGAGTAAAAGACAAGCAAACCACAAAAGATGGACAAGAGAATTTTTCCCGTGGTCTCCGAGACTTGCCGGTCTCCCCTACTCCACGTTGAGGTAGCTTGAACTCCTTCAAACCGGCTCCAACCGCTTGAGCCTTCCCCGATCACTAGCGATAGCTCTTCCCTTCCGGGTAGGCGAGCCGAGCCTTCACAACCGCCTGGTCTTCACACAACCTCCTTTGTGAAGATCACTGGTGCCTCACGCCTCAAGCCGTCTAGGAGGCGGCAACCTCAAGAGTAACAAACTTGGCGGGCTTGAATCTCAAGAGTGCAATCAATATGGCTCACTAATGCAATGCACTCAAATTTAGCTCTCCAACACTCAAGAATCAAGAATTCAATGCACAAGAGAGTGGAGAATGTTTCTAGGGCTCAAGAGTATTCAATGGAGTCACCAACCCTACATACAAGTGGGGGTATTTATAACCCCACCCCACACAACTAACCGTTATCTGCACTTCACCGATTTTGCTTGGTAGACTACAGCCTCTAGAGCCGGTAGTATCACTTTTCCAATGATATCTTGACTATCTGATTGCAATAAGCGACTTGACACGTGGCCGTTCTGACGTTTTATATATATGTCGTTACTCATCCCATGGGTCTTGATAGTCTGCCTCACCAACCGACAGGAAAAACAACGACCTTTGGAAAAAGGCTACCGCCAACTATTGTCTTGATGATATCGCATTCACAGATATCTACCGCTATAACCAAGCTATAGTCTTACCGAGGAGAGACGAAAACACACCTCTCGGAAAATAGCTACCGCCAACTAAGGTGCGGTAGAGTATGCCCGATCCACGCCAGAGTCTTACCTGAGGATTTTTTCAGATAATTTTTCTCTCGAAAACACAAATGCACAAATGAACTAATGAGCCATATTTTTATGCACTTTCAAGTTTCAAAGACCCATATCAAGTCCCTCTTGATAGTACGGCTACTATCCTAATAATCCGATCTTTTCCCAACTCAGAGATCGGTGAAAAGACTAGAAAATACATCTAAATTTTATACCTTCACTTCTTTAGCTTCTTTTGCACGTACTCCTTCCATTTTAGCACTTGAAGCCATTCAACATCTTTCGAGGAAAACATTTATCCTGTTTCCAACTAACTTGCACAAACATCGTTAGTCTTTTTCGCGTGATTGTCATTAATTATCAAAACCATAACCACATGGGGGCCTAGATGCTTTCAATCTCCCCCTTTTTGGTAATTGATGACAATCCTCATAATCGAATTGAAGTAAATTGATATTTAGTGTGAGTGACCAATAAAAAATTAATTACTCACACAATGGAATTCTTATTTAGCAATATTTTGTCTTTGGAGGACAAAATATATTTGAATGAAAATATTGCTAAATGAGAATAGCTCCCCCTACAAGTGTGCCATGGATAAACAATAAATTTTGCACATTTGTATATGAGTTATGTATGGCAATGAAGATTATATTATTCAATTGAAATAACATGACATAATGCAAAAACTCATAAGGAAGGATGAATTTTGGATAAAACTATGAGCGCAAAAGATCATAGAAATTAGTTCAAAACCAAGTTCACAATAGATATTCAATAAGACGCAAAACGATGACATAAATAAACACAAAGAGTTCAAATCCAACAACCACAAGAGTTAAACAACTTTATTACAAAGGATAGATAGATTTGAGCTTCAATTCTTCATACTTCTCCCCTTGTCATCAAGGACCAAAAGGGGACCGAAACCGCAACGTCTACTCCTCGGCATCTCGAGTAGAGTAGGGTGGCGGATGAGGAGACCAAGGATCGGTGGATGACGGAGGAGGGTGATAGGAAGGGAACCGCCGCCATCCCGGACGGCAACGTATTGGTAGGATGATGGTATGGCGATAGTCATCAAAGGAGGTGCTAAGCGAACTCAGCGCTCTCGGACATCCTCAACCATCTCGCGATTCGATATTGAAGCTCCATAACCATTAAAGCCTGCATATAGGATTCTTGGCCGCAAAAGCCGCCATCATATCCGTCTGAAGTGTCTCAAGGCGGCAAGGTAAGCATCGGACGCGAAGCGGCTTGAGCGGCTTGAGCTTGGACTTGGGCGCTTGCTCGGCGAGCTCTTGCTTGGCGGCTTGCTCGGCGATGTGATGCAAGACTTGAGGAGGAGCGACTCGAGGCTTGTACAGCTTATGAGGAGTAGGGGTGGCACCATTATACTCGGCGACTCTCCGGATTAGCGCCATGATGTACGGAGCAAAATAGATGGTCTTCCCTCTATCCCTAGCCGATTGAGACATCTCCCTTAGTAGGAAGTCCACCACATCAAACTTCTCCCTCGCCATGACTTTTGCAATGACATTCCAAGCATGACCTCTTACGGCATCGAAATTGCCACTCTTCGGATGAATAGTGACACGAATGATCTTGTTCACCATGCTTGGTTGGAGTTGCGAGACCTACCGAGTTCCCAATTCGAAGTTATGAGGCTGGTCATAGAAAATCTTCTTGCTGATCCAAAGACGAGGAGGTTAGGTCATGTATTTTTGGCATCGGCTATGGAAAATTCGATGCATGCTCAAAGTCACCCTTGAGCAAGTGTATTTTGTAGTGTCGATCATCCGGTGATTTGCTCACAATTTTCAGAGACATAGGCGTCGCATAGAATTGCTTGATGACTTTTTCATTAAAATCAATCCTTGTACCGAGGAAGTTGTATAGACTAGCTCCACCAAACAGTTCCGGAATGCTAGCAAACTCAGGCTGCTCACGGATGTGCTTCCAACTGACCCATCGCTGGTTTGCAAAATCCTTTTCATATATTTGCTCAAACACCCTCTGCTTGAAATAAGGAATGGAACCTTGGATTTGGGGCGGAGCGGGTTGGAGATCTGATTCGACCTGCGAACATAATAGTCATCTCCTTTAATTTGAGAAGGATCGTTCAGACCAATCGAGGCACCACTTCTTCCTCTGAGCTCTCCTCATTTTCACTCTCGGTCTAAATCGTCGTGCCCGATAATTTGAGGAGGCGGGAGCGGGGACTTTTCTCTTCTTAGCCTGGGAAGGCTCAGCAGGACCCTTCCCTTTGGCCCTTGTAGTCCTCATGGCGACGGTGAAAGAATTGTCGCTATCTGCGCTCTCCGAGTCAGAGGTGGGCACGCCACGACCTTTAGTCGTCTTCCTCGTGCCTTTGCCTCCTCCAGAAGGACCGGTTCCGGCGACTTTAGTGCGAGGCATGATCTAGATGAAATTTCAAGGAATTTAGGGTATGAGCAAAGGGCGGGTAGGATTTGCACTATAGAGATGAAATATATGAATATTATGGAGAGACTACACTTCAAAAATGCTCAAAATTAGTCTTTCTGTGATCAGACGGCACCTCTATAAGAATCGGAGGCAGTAGAGTACTGTAAGTCGGTACTACCGCTCCCGATGGTTTGAGTAGTGCTTGCCTTGACAAGAGATGGATTTTGGGCATAATCGAAGCAATGTTGAGCCAAAGATGATTTAAATTCGGATTAGGGTTTTAGGGACTATTAAGGACATCAATTTTATACCTAATCCTCAAGTATTTGCCTCAAAACATGATTGCACATTTGAACTTCCATTTAAACCCTAGGTTGTTCAAAGAGGATGAAATGAAAGAGAATGGAAGAGATGATAGATACCTTCGGTGGAGGAGGACTCAAGGATGAAATCAATGGAAGAAATCCCATAAACAAGAAGATTTTGAGGAGATGAAAATTAGGGTTTGAGGAGGAGAGAGAGTGACCGACGGAATGGAAGAGGAGGAGGTTTGGGTGAGAAGAAAGAAGAAGAGAGAGGAGAGAACTCAGCGAAATTTGAGGTGGCCCCACAAATTCTGAGTAGAAGCAGTACTACCGCTCTCGACCCGATGTATCAAGCGTTTAGCAGATTACTGCCATCAAGCGACCCAGAGTAGTCTTAGGAAAGGTGAAATGGCGAAATTTGAGCGAATTTGATTGCGAAGATTTCTCATGAGATGATGTATCAAGAGATTGAATATAAACAGAGCAAATCAATCAAGATAGGCACAAAGTAAAAACTTTAAACACATCCAAATGAGAAATAATGAATTGACTTGTTCGAGTTGAAATACCACAAAAGAAACTAGAAACATGATCACTCTAGCTCCATGGGCAAAACTCAAATGTGCTTTTAGTAGATCAATATAGATCGGAGTTTTGGCTCTTTCAAAATTTTAAAACCAAAAGTTGTGTTTTGATTGATAATCATAAAGAGAATATAGTATCATATAAGATTCAAAAGATAGGCTTTATATAGTAATAGATTATAAATGAATCTTTTGACAAACTTTGCACTTTAAGAAGATAAAATAGATTATTTTCAAATAATTTTGACTTATAAGATCTAGTTTTATCTTTTCAAGATATTTATAGCACCATTTTCAATTTTTCACATTTAGGAATGTAATATACATGAGTTGCATATTACTCCCCCTTGATGTGAGACTCATCTAAGAAACAAAAAACCAAATTAAATACAATGAACAACCAAATAAATGCATTTAAGCCACATTCGAGATATCTATGACATTTAATTCATTTCTCAATTTGCAAAATCTTGCCTCATCTAAGGGTTTAGTGAGTATATCCGCTAATTGATTTTCGGTGCGAATATGACTAATTTCAATATCACCCTTGCCAACATGATCTCTCAAGAAATGATGACGAATATCAATGTGTTTTGTTCTTGAGTGTTGGGCGGGATTATTTGCAATTTTAACCGCTTTCATTATCACATAAGAGGCACCTTCTTAAAATTTATTCTATAATCCATTAGAGTTTGCCTCATCCATAACAATTGGCGCAACAACTACTGGCGGATATATATTCGGCCATGGATAAAGCTACGGAGTTTTGTTTCTTGGAGAACCATGAAACTAGGGATCTACCTAGCAATTGACAACTCCCGGAAGTGCTTTTTCTATTCACTTTGCAACCCGCATAATCCGAATCCGAATATCCAATTAAATCAAATTTTGCACCTTTAGGATACCATAACCCTATGTTTGAGGAATGTTTTAAATATCTTAGAATTCTCTTTACGGCAACTAAATGGCATTCTTTGGGAGAAGCTTGAAAGCGAGCACACATGCAAACACTAAACATAATATCGGGCCTAGATGCGGTGAGATAAAGCAAACTACCAATCATGGAACTATAAAGCTTTAAATCTACCGGTTTATCTCCCTCGTTTAGGTCGAGATGCCCATTTGATGCCATTGGAGTCTTGATCGGCTTGGCGTCCTCCATGCCAAATCTTTTAAGAAGATCCTTCGTGTACTTGATTTGGCTTACGAACGTCCCATTCTTGAGTTGCTTGATTTGAAGTCCAAGGAAGAAGCTCAATTCTCCGATCATCGACATTTCAAACTCCCTAGACATCATATCATCAAATTCTTTGCAAAAATCTTCGTTAGTAGAACCGAAAATGATATCGTCAACATAAATTTGACATACAAAGAATTCATCATCAATTATTTTAGTAAAGAGCGTTGTATCAACCTTCCCAATTTTGAAACCTTTAGAGAGTAGAAAATCTCTAAGTCGCTCATACCATGCTCTAGGAGCTTGTTTGAGTCCATATAGCGCCTTAGAGAGTTTGTAAACATGATCGGGATATTTAGAATTTTCAAAACCGGGAGGTTGTTCGACAAATACTAATTCGGATATTTGTCCATTCAAGAATGCACTCTTTACGTCCATTTGAAATAATTTTATATCAAAAGATGACGCAAATGCAAGCAAGATTCTAATGGCTTCTAATCTAGCTACGGGTGCAAATGTTTCACCGAAATCTAAACCTTCGACTTGGGTGAAACCTTGCGCCACTAATCTAGCTATATTTCTTACTACAATACCATTTTCATCTTGTTTATTACGAAAGACCCATTTTGTGCCAATTACATTATGTTCTCTAGGTCTTTCTACTAAAGTCCAAACATCATTTCGGGCAAAGTTATTTAATTCTTCATGCATTGCATTTACCCAATCCGGATCAACTAATGCTTCATCTACATGAGTTGGTTCAAATGAGGAAACAAACGAATAATGTTCGCAAAAAGATGCAACACGGGATCGAGTTTGAACGCCCTTACTTACGTCACCCAATATTTGGTCTATTGGATGATCTTTGGAGAGGCCATGATGGATTCTTTGAGGTAGTGGTTGAATTTGTTGCTCATTGTTCTTGTCATCTTCATCTATTTCTTGAATTTGACTCGGTGTAGCGGAAGTTGACGGCTCGACTTGAATAGATGATGGTTGATCTTGTTTATCCACTTCCGGCTTCACTTCTCCAATTGTCATATTCTTCATTGCTTCTCTTAGACCTTCCTCACCTACATCATCCAAATTTTCTTGCTCTTCTTGAGAACCGTTAGTTTCATCAAATTCAACATCACATGTTTCTTCAACAAAACCTTTGTTTTTATTAAAAACTCGATAAGCTTTGCTATTAGAAGAATATCATAACAAAAACCCTTCATCACAACGACTTTGAAATTTGGAAAGCCGTACACCTTTTTTCAAGATGTAGCATTTGCAACCAAATACTCGAAAATAAGAAATGTTCGGCCTTCTTCCAACAAGAAGCTCATAAGAGGTCTTTTTCAAGAGTCGATGCAAATAGAGTCTATTTGTAGCATGGCAAGCGGTATTAATGGCTTCCGCCCAAAAACTATCGGACGTACCATATTCATCTAACATCGTTCTTGCCATTTCAATTAATGTACGATTTTTCCGTTCTACAACTCCATTTTGCTCCGAGTGTAGGTTGCGGAAAGTTAGTGCTTTATTCAATTTCATCACAATAATCTTCAATTCTTGTGTTTTTAAATTCGAGCCATTATCACTACGGATTTTCTTTATTATAAAGTCAAATTCATTTTGAGCCCTTTTTGCAAATCTTTTGAATAAATTGGAGGTTTCGGATTTGTCATCTAGAAAGAATACCCACGTATATCTCGAGTAATCGTCAACAATGACTAAACAATAAGAATTACCCCCAATGCTTTTATAAGTTGTTGGACCAAACAAATCCATATGCAAGAGTTCTAGAGGTCTAGATGTAGACATTATGCTTTTTGAGGGATGAGAACTAGCGACTTATTTACCGGCTTGACAAGCACTACAAAGTCGATTTTTCTCAAACTTCACATCTTTCAAGCCCACAACTAAATCATTTTTAAATAACTTTTTAAGTTGAATCATTCCAACATGAGCTAGTCTTCTATGCCATAACCATCCTAAGGAAGTTTTAGCCATCAAGCAAGTTTGAAGACATGAATCATTTGAAGTGAAATCAACTAAATACAAATTTCCAAATCTAAATCCTTTAAACACAAGCGAATTATCATTTTCTTTAGTAATAACTACATCATTTTTAGAAAAGGTACAAACAAGATTAAGATCACATTTGAGCAACAAATAGCAAATTGAAATTTAATGTTTCAACTAATGATACATTAGAAATGGAAAGGTCGTTTGATATAGCAATTTTACCTAAGCCCAATACCTTTCCTTTGCTATTATCACCAAATGTGATCTTGTCATTTTGTCCATTTCCCAAATCGAATGTGGTGAACATTTTCCGGTCACCGGTCATGTGTTGGGTGCAACCACTATCCAACACCCAATGCGTCACGGTTTTTGTAGTTCACCTACAAAAGAAAATCAAGCCTTTTAGGTACCCAAATTTGTTTGAGTCCTTGGAGGTTAGTAACCAAGGTTTTGGGAATCCAAACGGCTTTCTTTCTTTGGCCAATTATCGGGGTCCCAACAAACTTAGCAAAAACATTACCATTTCTATCTCTTTTAAGCACATAACATGAATCATGAACATTATTCTTGGATGCTTTGCTCAAGGCACAATCATTTGCTAGATGTCCTACTTCATGACACTTAAAACAAAATTTACCATTCGATTTCACAAAGCGCGGAGCTTTGTTACTTATTTTCTTATTCTTTTTAGGGATATATCCTAAGCCTTCTTTATTATAGGAACATCTTTGACTACCTAAAATCTTATTTAAGGTGTCCTTACCCTTAAAGCATCTATCTAGACTTTGACTTAATTTGTTCACTTGCTTCTTAAGTTCATCATTCTCAACAATTAAATTCTCATGACATGAACTAGCACTAGAACACGATGGATCAACTAAATCACAACATGAAGTAGATATGCTTGATTTTTCTACATGAGATGAGGTATTTTCTAATCTAGGCAAATCATTCATAATATTGCATTCAATACCAATATCATTTGTGGATTTTGGAATATTTTTGGCAAGGAGAATTTCATGAGCTTCCTTTAACTCCTCATAAGAATCCTTGAGAGAAAGAAATTCTTTTCTCAAGACCCTTGATTTTGATTTTTCTTTGCCAAGGTATTCATTTAAATCCTCAAGCATATCCATTAATTCATCATATGATGGTTCTTCATTTTCATTAGAGTTTACCTTAGTTTCTCCTCTAGCCATAAGGCATAAAGGAGTGACGAAGGATGATGAAACCTCTTTGATAGCAATACTTAGCAAGCCCCTTTTTCTTTGAAGGAGTCTCTTCTTCGGATGAGTCTGAGTCCTAATATTCTTCTTCTAATCCCACTCCCCAATGTGAGCTTCACCCTTCTTTGTCCTTTTGGAATTTCTTGAATAGCTTCTTCTTGCCTTGAAAGAACTTCTTCTTCTTGGGTGATTTGTCCTTGTCATCCTTCTTCTTAGGGCAATGCGAGGCTATATGTCCCTTTTCATCACATTCATAACATCGAATATTAGCATATCGGTTAGTATTAGAATTTTGTCCTTTCTTATACCTTTGCGGACCGCTAAAGCTCGATCGCCTCTTCATAAATTTCTTCATTCTTCTTACTAGAAGCGCCATTTCCTCCTCGGTGTCTTCATCTTGAGTCCTCATCACTTGACTCGCTTTTGCCTTGAAGGCGATGTTCTTCTTTTGGATGAGCTTTGTTCCAACAATTCTTCTTTGTCCTTTTGTAAAGCTCATTTGTAATTAAATTTCCAAGAAGTCCGGTTGGCGTCATCCTTGGTAATTCCGTGAGTTGAGGAATAATGTAACCAATGTCTCATATTTTTCCTAAGGGCCTAATCATCTTCGAACAATATCAAAATCGAGTTAGTGATGCACCAAGGCCTTTAAGCTCGTTTACTATGTTATTTAACCGTGAGTACATTTCATTGGCGTTCTCATGGGGTAACATAATAAAACTCTCATATTTGATCCGAAGCATATGCAATTTGGCTTCTTTGACCGAGGATGTGCCCTCATGAATTTCGAGAGGGTTGTCCAAATCTCATGAGCGGTTTCGAGGTTGCTTTCGCTCGATTGAACTCATCCGCGTTCAAAGTACCAAATAGAGCGTTCATAGCTTGAGCATTTAGATGAATGTTTCGCTCAATTTGTTCCGTTGTGAGTGGGGATTAGCTCCTGGAGCGATACCTTCATTTACAATTCTCCATATGCTTGGGCTCATAGCCTTAAGATAAACGGTCATGCGAATTTTCCAATATGCATAATTAGTGCCATCGAAAAATGACGCCTTGCCTATCGACACCCCATCACTAGCCATCCTTACTCTTAGGCGGTAAAGCCCTAAATAAAAGTCCTCGCTCTGATACCACTTGTAAGATCGAGGATGAGCCTAGAGGGGGTGAATAGGCTTTTCTAAATTTTCTATCACTAAATTTCAACTTCAATGATTTCTAAGAACTAGTGACAATTTTAGCAAATTTAAATTCTCAACAATTCTAGTGATCACAAGATGATATTTCTACACAAGAATATAAATGACTAAGCAAGTAGCACAATAGAAACAAATTTCTAGTATTGCACAAGAGTAAAAGACAAGCAAACCACAAAAGATGGACAAAAGAATTTTTCCCGTGGTCTCGGAGACTTGCCGGTCTCCCCTACTCCACGTTGAGGTAGCATGAAATCCTTCAAGCCGGCTCCAACCGCTTGAGCCTTCCCCGATCACTAGTGATAGCTCTTCCGCGCTCCGGGTAGGCGAGCTTCGAGCCTTCACAACCGCCCGAGTCTTCACACAACCTCCTTTGTGAAGATCACCGGTGCCTCACGCCCCCAAGCCGTCTAGGAAGCGGCAACCTCCAAGAGTAACAAACTTGACGCGGGCTTGAATCTCAAGAGTGCAATCAATATGGCTCACTAATGCAATGCACTCAAATTTAGCTCTCCAACACTCAAGAATCAAGAATTCAATGCACAAGAGAGTGGAGAGTGTTTCTAGGGCTCAAGAGTATTCAATGGAGTCACCAACCAACCCTACATACAATTGGGGGTATTTATAACCCCACCCCACACAAACTAGCCGTTATCTGCACTTCACCCTGATTTTGCGCCAAGGCCGGTACTACCGCCCTCTAGGGGCTAGAGTAATCAAGACGCATGATAACTGCTCTATATCTGATTAATCTTGACCGACACGTGGCCAGATTCTGTTACGTTTATATATATGTCCCAGATTACTCTACCATGGATGCGAGTATCCGCACATAAACAATTAGGAAAAACAACAACCTCGGAAAAGGCTACAGCCAACTATTGTCTTGATGATCACGCGTTCAGCAGACTACCGCTATAACCAAGCCAGTAGTCTTGACCGAGAGACTCAAAACACACCTCTCTGGAAAATAGCTACCGCCAACTAAGGTGCGGTACTACCGCCCAGTCCACGCGGTAGTGTCGGCCTGAGGGATTTTTCAGCAGATAATTTTTCTCTCGAAAACACAAATGCACAAATGAACTAATGAGCCATATTTTTATGCACTTTCAAGTTTCAAAGACCCATATCAAGTCCCTCTTGATAGTACGGCTACTATCCTAATAATCCGATCTTTTTCCTAACTCCGAGATCGGTGAAAAGACTAGAAAATACATCTAAATTTTATACCTTCACTTCTTTAACTTCTTTTGCACGTACTCCTTCCATTTTAGCACTTGAAGCCATTCAACATCTTTCGAGGAAAACATTTATCCTATTTCCAACTAACTTG
The DNA here is from genome assembly GCA_036346375.1 of Guadua angustifolia. NCBI lineage: Eukaryota > Viridiplantae > Streptophyta > Magnoliopsida > Poales > Poaceae > Guadua > Guadua angustifolia. The sequence continues at coordinate 3,179,313 of CM070508.1, forward strand.
CACAAACATCGTTAGTCTTTTTCGCGTGATTGTCATTAATTATCAAAACCATAACCACATGGGGGCCTAGATGCTTTCAGGTGGAAATAATACCCTAATTCTGTGCTCTGGAATTATATGTGGCTAGCTACTTTGCTGATGAGATTGTCCCTTATGTTCCCCCGCCCCTCCCTTTATATAGCAGAGGAGGGCGGCTACAAAAGAAAGTTCTGATCGGATACAAAGCAGGGATTGTATCTCTTTCCTTATCCGCTAAATATGATAGCGGTTAGGATTATAATTGTATCCTCCTTAAGCAATGTTGGTTTCCATCTTCGGAGTTTCCTTGTTACGCATGGCGGCCTGCCTCCTAGGCAATACCCATCTTCATGTAGTCGGCTTGGCCCATCCTCTCTTGGGTGGTTCTCACGGCCCGCCATGCAAATACCCGGGGTCCATATACTCCACAGGTGTCGACGTGCACTCCAGTCAAATCCCGTGTACGACTTCTGGTTGACATTACTTTTCTAGCCCCTTCAAAAATTTGTTTTACAAATTTGACTTATTTTTGAATAAATTTGTAAAAATGGTATTCTCTCTGATAGTGGAAGGCGCGGCAGGTGATGCCGAACACGCTGTTGTGCATCCGAAGGTTCCTACCGAGCTCCTCTTCCTCAGTAGGAAATGTGCCGGTCCATTAAGTATTCTCCTTAATTTTGCTTAATTAAATCGCTTAATTAATATCTACCGAGGTAGCATTGCATGATAGGTTGGTGCCGCCAAGCTATTGTTGTGCAGTACCTGTGCTAGATAACACACACTACAGGAATCTGAGTTATTTTAAATCGGTCAAAAGCCGATTTAAACTATAGGAAAAAGCGAAAATAACTATTTTAAATGGGTTTTCGCCGCCTTTTAAATCGACCTTTAGCCGACGGAACAAACGATTTAAAATCTGAGTTAATTTAAATGGCTACCGACAAAAATAAAATTATTTTCGACTGACTTACGTGGTCATCGAAATTTAAAAAAATATGAAAATGCTATTTTTGTAAGTAGTCGACCTCGTACCACGAAAATAGTATTTTAAATTTTTAAAAAATATGAAAATCCTATTTTAGGCTTACTTAGGTAATTTAAAATAATATTTTAAATTAAAAAAATACGAAAATGCTATTTTCGGTATTTTAAATTAATTGAACTATTTGTAATAAAATAGAACCAAATTATGAGGGTGTAAAAAAAATTGAATTCGCTAAGTTAACTTGCCAACATCATATACGGCCCGAACCAATTTTTTTGTGAATTCTTTGAATCAAAATTGGAAAAAATTAAGGTACCATCCAAGAAAAGTAATTAACTATTTGAAACTTGATTCTACTTTATAAAATCAAAATATGAAGACAAGGCACATTTTAGTGAACTACCGTAAAATATATTAAACTTGTCAAGAGAAGAGGATACAATACAATGATAAGCCCAATCACAAGAGAAACAAATTTAAAATCCTTATCAAGATGCAGAAGAACCATTGGTTTCCTACAAACCCGTAATTATTTTAGTAATGCATATTAACAATGAATCGACAAGTAACATGAGGAAAAACACGAATCTGAAAAGCAATTCCCAAGACATTGTTTGCTATCCAATGCTTCTTCAGCGACAACAACTTGAGATTTGGTAAACTCCACCGAGAGTCTTTGAAATAAGAAATTAAGGAACTTAAAACATCACAAAGACTCAAGCTTGTAAGTAGGCGACTAGCATGATAAAACTCCAATATCATCGAGAGGGGGGATCCTTTTTGTCTTTTTGAATAAGGTAAGACAAATAAGAAGTTAATAACATATCATTACACCCAAGCGGCAAAAGTATTGTAAATCTTCCAAAATGTATCTAGTTCACAAATAAAAATGAGATATCCCATATCCATATGAAATGTTGTCACCAAAATGTACATTTTCATGTCAGTTAAATGTTTAGAAACAATAGGGATACTCTTTAACTTCACTTGTTGACATTTCTTGTGCAAATTTGAACTTTTTTTTTGGTTATGTATCAATATCATGTTCTCCGAATATAGTAAAGACAATTTCCCAGTTCCCCTCCAAAATGAATTGGTCTACAAAAACATCATGCTGCGAAAAAAAATCAAGTCTATTAGTTATGACACACAATAAGTCAGGATATGAAATTATGACATGAGCTACAGAATTGAATCAAACAGAGAGAGCATCGAAATGATGGTGGGGATCATACAGTGGATAAGTGGAGCACGCCAAACGATGACATTATCATTCCATCCGAATATCAGATTTCAAATAATTGATAAAATAATCCTCCTGATATATATCGCCAAACTGGCTAAGATATTGAACATAATACCAAATAATCCATTAATATGGTCCTTTGTCTTTACTTTTTCATGGTGCTTCTTAAGTGAAGTTCGTGCTGATGCTATGATGAGAAGAATGTACAGAAACAGAAGAATGTACAGAAACAGATCGCGGTTGTAGCTCTGTCAAAAACAAGACAAAGATTACCATACAACTACAAGTAAAAGAGAACAGTAAACATGAAGAGCATATAGGGGTTGTTTAGCCTAGCTGAGTTTATTCCTAAATTGTAGCTTATTACAGGGTAGATTCAACTTATAAACCGATGAAAGCCTATAAGCCACCGTCCTTTGGCTACAGCTTATCTATGCATGATGGAAAACATAAGCTTGTCAGATAAGCCTATAAATGTCACCTGTTTGGTCATGGCTAACTAGCTTATTTTGGTGATAAGCCTAAACGGAAGCTAGGCCAGAAAAATCACTATAACTTGCAGGTATTGATTGCTGAAAGAATAATGAGGAAACAAGTCATGGGAGATCATGAAACCAGAAGCAACAGGGATGATTCTCAAAGATGGGGGGCGTGCTATGATTACAGTTTAGCCAAACAATGCATATTGCAGTTTACATCGACTGCATAATACATCGTTGAGAGTGTCAAGGGTAAGAAAAAGGAGCAACATAGTTACCTTCTTGCTTTCTGGAAATATGTTTGTCCAGTCACAAATGTAAAAATAAACCAGATGGCCTAGAATGAATGCAATTAATTCACTTACATGGCTCTCAGTACAGCACGATTTTCAAGCAGAAAATTGTTCATGAATGGGGGAAGTTAGGATACTGGGCTTTCAACTTGTTCATGAAATAACCACTGCCACATCTAAACCTGAAAAGTCTGGTTACAAGCTTGAATTATTTGAAATAGCGGTATCCAGTTGGTGCTGAACATATACTATACAATACCAACTCAGATCTCATCCAAGTTCCTAAAGCTAAGTAAAACTAGAGTTTCTGCAAAAGAAATCTTACACTTTCCCATGGGATAAAGATTTCCTGTATTCCAGGATTTCGGAATAGATCCATGCAATGAGGACAGGGAAAAGACCAAGCAAAAATGACACCTGCAAGAAAGGAAAATATCTAGTTACATAAGTCCATGCCAAGATCACACAATGAGCTTGGGTAGCAGTTAGTTCATCAAAAATCATCAAATTAGGAAAATTAACTCAACATTGGTTTTTTGCATTGAGGCAGTAGTCACACACACATTCAACTCCCCAGTTTTTCGTTTCTCCATATTTTCTTCAGGGAAAGAAAGATCTAGTGCTATATCCCAGCCAAATGGATTGAGCATGATTGTTTGCTGTTTGTTTATAATGGCTTTCAGCAGAAGAAACTTCTTTTCTTTTCATATCTTTCTTTTCATATCACAGCTCAAATCTACAAATCTTGATTCGAAATTTTAATCAATTTTCTTCGAAGATCAAGCTGACATGCCAACCATGGTGACAAACAGATCAGAGACATCAAATTCTAGCAAGCAATGACCTTGACCCCATTCAAAACTTTAACTGTACAACGATATTTTCTGCTTCGATCTCATGTGTTATGTGAAACTAAAGAACTTGAAAGCCAAGACACCTCCGGGGGAACAAAAGCCCACCAAACTCGTTAGGTAAGGACTCATGTGACAGGCACAACGTAGTAGGCAGGCACTGAATTCAATTTCTTCCCCGCATCCTGGAACTACCTTAAACCATGGCATTAAAACCGTAACCACGTTGCTCAACAATCAACATACAGCAGCACTCCGCTGCTGTTGAGAGCTAGCACATCCATTTACATGAACTCTGCTACGTTTTCTCGCCAAATTTGCTCGGTAGGAATCCAAACGGCGATTACACAGCAACTCCCCCCGAGACAAATTAAATCAAGGAACCAACCAGCTAAACCCCCTAGATTTCACTCTGACCACACAGAAACCAACGAAACGAAGAATTGACAAGCGGAGCTGTAAAAACCTGGCCGGGCGTGACGGGGCCGAAGACCTCCATTCCGCCCACCCAAGAACCAAGATCCAGATCCCAGCACGGACGGATCAAACGCAAGACCAGATCTAGGACAGCCTCACCGAGCCGCCGTCTCGACTCAGCAAATCATGGTTCGCGAAGGAAACGAAATGAGAGGGGACGGGCGGCGGCGGCGGCGGCGCGGCGTGGAGCGGAGACCTGTGGGGATTTCTATCGATCGAGGCTGAGGCACGGCGCGGGCCAGCTGGGCTATTTGGGGGCCTGGAATCATTTTCGTCGGCCAGTGTTAGCCGACGAAAATGTAAAGCTACCACGTGCCTTATTTTCATCTATTTTCGTCGGTTTGGGTCGACGAAAATAGCTGATGTTGTATTTTCGACGGTTTGGACCGACGAAATTAGTCGAAGAAAATTTTGAATTCCCCGGACGCACGAGGACTCGTTATTTTCGTCGGCCTTCTCAATAATACCGACGAAAATAAGTGTAATTTCGTCGGTTCTTGCTGACCGACAAAAGTAATCCGTTATTTACGTCGGTCTAATTTTGGCCGACGAAAATAGTTTGGGCCGACGAAAATAGTATTGATTCCTGTAGTGACATGTCGCCTGTCAGCGCTTTTGCAATCGGTGAGAGAGCTATTTTTGTAATTGCGTTTAGAAGAGAATCAGGTTTGCAAAAATAATTTGTCAGAGGACTAAAAAAGCGTTGGCTTCGAAAAATTGCACCTGAACAAGCTGATACGACGCTTGCAGAAACATTTTAAGAGCACAAATGCCATATGGATGTCGTGGTATTTCTATTGTGTAGAATTATTTAAGTGTAACTAAAGAATACCGTAACATAAAAATAACTAACATATACAGATATGGAACTTAAGCCATGTGAATGCATTGTTAGTGTTATGCCCTTGAGGCAGTTATATAGATAATTGTAACATAACTATATTTATGAATAATAATATGATTATTGGTCCAATGAATGTATATTATTATATTGATCAGCAAGTATGTGACTTGCTTATGAAACTCTTTACATATTGATATAATTCTGTAAGTATCTCTGATTGGGTATCATCGTATAGGACAACGATGAATAGATCAGCACATATATTGATCGATGATCATGTTTCATAGATCACGGGATATGGAGATATCATTAATACATTGTAAACTCATGATGAAGAACATGAGTTAGATAGACCCGCAATGGGACACTGTCTCATACATAGTGGATGTATGATTCTTAGACCTGAGATTGTCACGTTCCCTACATGTGTAATAGTTTACCTTAGGACCACCAAACGCTATTTCTTAACCGGATAGTTATAAAGGTAGCTGCGATTGTACTTTACTGCACCGGTACCCTCTCCGTAGTAAAGTAATAGGCCCAAGAAGTGCTTTGGATTTAGCGCCTGGCGCGCGATCGAGCGATCACGCCCTACCGCCGGGCGAGGAGCCCACGTGGCCCCTAGCGGCAATGGGCGATCACGCCACTGCTCGTCGGCGAGCAGCCACGTGGCGCCTGGCAAGGCAGGCCGGCGATCACGCCTGCCGTCGGCGTCGGCTTATGGTGGCCTGGCGAGTGGGCGGGCATCTGGACCCCCTTGTCAGGCCACGGAGGCAACCAAAAGAATGAGAGGGAGACTTCGCCTCGAAGTTTCCCTCCCCTAGCACCTCGTGTTAGGGTCATTAATTGTGAAGGATTCTGCTATCGACACGATGACGGTATGTCCCTCTGATGCCTCTTACCAAACCCATCGCAGGAGCGTCATATCCCGGGCGGACCGGGCGAGACTACGCACCGACATTAAATGAGGCTTGAAGGGCAAGGTCATGGAGGCGTATGTAATAAATGAGTCGTGGGTCGACATGGAAGTTGGAATGATAGGTGTAATTAATGTGTTATAGATAAGTATAACGTCACCTTCTCCCCTGCCCAGACCGGCTCGTCTATATAAGGGCGCCTCGGTGCATGGAGAAGGGGCCCGGCCGGCGTAGAGAAAGAAATAGAGAACACACGGAAGGAGACAGAGAAGAGAGCTCTTGTAAACACCCCCACACTTCCTCAACAAAGATCAAGCAGGACGTAAGGCCACTACCCAAGCTGGGGGCCTGAACCTGGGTAAATCATTGTGTCCACCGGTTTGTTGATTTTCGGATCCGTCGTTGAGAGATATTAGGGTTTCCAACCACGAAGATGCCCTCTACCGAACCATATTTTCTGTCTAGGGAGTAGTCCACTCTGTTCATTGACGAGATCTTGTCAGGTGAAATACGCCGACAGTAACTTTCATGTTTGCTATGAAACATGTAAAGGGAAGTGAGCAGTCAAGATGGAATTTGCCACTCTAGTGTAACGGAGATATATGTCTAGGCCACTCGTGTGATATGATTAAAGAAGTGCGTGGTCATGCCGTGATTGAGAAGTCAATCACAACTTACGGTCGGCGTAGAGAAAGAAATAGAGAACACACAGAAGGAGACAGAGAAGAGAGCTCTTGTAAACACCCTCACACTTCCTCAACAAAGATCAAGCAGGACGTAGGGCTATTACCCAAGCTGGGGGCCTGAACCTGGGTAAATCGTTGTATCCACCGGTTTGTTGATTTCCGGATCCGTTGTTGAGAGATATTAGGGTTTCCAGCCACGAAGATGCCCTCTACCGAACCATATCTTCCGTCTAGGGAGTAGTCCACTCTGTTCATTGACGGGATCTTGTCAGGTGAAATACGCCGACAGTAACTTTCATGTTTGCTATGAAACATGCAGAGGGAAGTGAGCAGTCAAGATGGAATTTGCCACTCTAGTGTAACGGAGATATATGTCTAGGCTACTCGTGTGATATGATTAAAGAAGTGCATGGTCATGCCGTGATTGAGAAGTCAATCACAACTTATTAATATATCACGGATACGAGAGATGGATTGAACTGTCAAAGGATGACATATTTCTCGCCTTGAGTTTGATCTTCATATAGTTTGGTAAAGGGATTATTACATGAGTACTTTTGAAAAGATTCTATCCGATTTGATCATATGCGTTTGGGAGTTGGCATGCTCTGCAAGGAACCGCTACCAACTATTGGATTGGAAAAGAATTTTTCGAATCTATGTCCAAATGTACATGAACCTACAGGGTCACACACTTAACGAGCTGGAACGCATTAATTCGAATTGGATCCGTAATTAATGGACCTCGTGGGCCTAACGCGCTGATGGGCTCTAGCTTAGGGTTTTATCGCGTGGTTATATAAGGAGAGGAGAAGGTGGGCGTGGCGAAGTTATTCACGTCCGAACCCTAGCCTCCACCTCTCATTGCCCTATGAAGCGACACGGTGCTTGCACGGCGCCGCGGCGTTCCATCTGGGGCGTGTGGATGTTGTTGTGGTGACGCTCTTTGCTGCGCGTGGTAAGGACGAACCGCAATGAGGACGATCCGCGTGAGGACGATCCGCAGCGAGGACGATCCGCATGAGGACGATCTACGGCGAGGATGATCCACTATACCAACGCGCGAAGGATTCCACAACTGCGCGTCTAGTGGTAATCCAATCCGTGATCCCTTTCTTGCGAGTAGCTTTCTGGTTATACGGTAGAAATTTTAATTTATACTAACGTAGCATACCGCGTTCCTCAACATGCATGCCAAAATGAGGCATAGTGTTTGGTATGTTTCTAAGACGAGGTACCTCAAATATATTTCAAGCACCGTAAAATATCTCCACAAATATATTAGTAAAGTATGCAGAGGTATCATGAATGTATCTATTAAGGGGTGTTAGGTACAGCTCCAGCTCCACTAAAATCCGTAGAGTTAGTGGAGCAGGATATTCTTAACTCTAGAAAATTATAGAGCTAGAGTTGTGAGTACATTAAAAGTGTTTAGGTGTAATCATCTTATTTACATTTTAGACTAAAATATAAACTTAATTCACTTTATTTTAGCCTACAAACTCTAGATCTGAGATAAAGCTAAAATTTGAAACTCTATCAAACATGGTCTAAGATTCCATTTTTCCTCGGATTCTTCAGTCCTGCAAAATAAGGTGAACAACTGTCACAGACTCACAGGACACAAAATCACTTAATTAATGCCGCAAGATAAATACCCAGGTTTTGTGTCATATTGCGGTCTATGCTAAGTATTTCCCATCCTCAGTTTGGTGCCCTATTGTAATACCAAAAATAAAGAAAATAATTTAAGGTGCGTTTGGCAGAGCTCTAGTTTCAGTTTTTCCATAAGAAGCTGAGGAGCTCTACTAAACAAAAAAAAATCAACCAGCTTCACATAGGAATTCGAGGAAGTGATTCATATTTTTTCACTTGCAGCCTGAAGTAAAAAAAAACTGCTCCCCACCTGATTCACAACCTTCCAGTTATGAAGCTCTCCACCAAGTTCATAACTATTTCTCAAATAGAAATCACTTCTAATAGAGAATCGATTCTATAAAGAATCAGAAACTAAAGCTAAAAAATAGAATTTAAAACTTTGCCAAACAGACTCTTAATTCTTGCTCGCATAACTGATTAGAGAAAGTTCTCGTGTTCCTAACGAGGTCTAAAATGCAAAAGCAACCGAGGAATCCGCCGTTCTGGTTGTAGCTGTACTGCCCCTTGATTTCTCGCAGTCGTAGCACGACCCGGCGCTCCGGTCCCACCTCAGCTGGAATCCCCGATTCAGCACCTGGTCGTATCCATCGTTCCCCAGAAGATATTCCGGGTCAGTGTTTATAAAACCGAATTTAGGTTGAAAATTGAAAATCCGATGGCACTGATTTATCATGAAAATCAAACAAAATTCGTCAAAAATTAAAGAGTTTTAAAATCAAATGGTTTGAAAAATAAATTTAAAAAACTCAAAAATCGATCGGTTTTCTAAAAAATGGTTGGTTTTCACCTATTTTTTGCTGGTTTACATGACATAAATTTTTTTGAATTTTTTTTAAAATTTGATTAGTTTACCGATCTATTTAGGATTTTAAACCGATTCAATATGGTCGATTTTATTAACCCCGTTCCGGGCTCACGAACCATGAAGAGTAGTTTTGTGTGAAATTATTTTCAAAAATAGCTCGGAAGTCATTCAGTTCCAGTTTCATATTTTTATAAAAATGTACAAGTTTGATAATACTCTAAAAAAATTTATAGTAGCATCTTTAGCAGTCTAGGATCATACAAAAAATTTTCTAAAAGAATTGAACTTCATTTGCTATTTTTAAAAAATCAAAAATAGAAGGAACAATTTGCGTTGAGGACAAAATTGTCCGACTGACGATCAACACATAATCGACGGATAGAAATAACAAACGGGGGATGAAGTAAAAACAGCAGTAATAAAAACAAAATGATAAAAAGACTAATAGTAGAGACAAAATTACACGCTTTATCTGTGACACCACTAAAATTTTTCCCATAACTACCTGCAAAAAGCTCCTTTTTCCGGCGTCAAGTCCAACTGGCAATGTGCACGGGTCGTTACAACTTACAAGGCATAGTACCTAAGGTATCCTTAAGGCCCATATGCTCTCAAACGAGAGCATCTGTCCGCTGTGACTGCCACGCATCTAAATTAGGTCCATACATGAAGCCCAACTAAAATAGCTTGTACTTTGCGGCCCCATCTGTTGTACCTTTTACCAGAGCTTTCCACGCTTCGCGATGGAATCCCCGAAATTCAGCGCTCGCGTGGCGCATCCGCTCCCGCTGCAGGTTGCTGCCGCGCGCTGCGCGCTGGGCCCGATCCCGAAGGCTGGGCTGACTGGCTGACTTGGAGTCCAATTTTTTTTCGGCCTTTCACAATTTTCTTTTGTGTATCTACACAACGGCAACAATACGTTAACAATTTTTATATAGTTTCAGCAAGTTTTAAGAGTTTGTGTGAAATGTTCCATGTTTCGGTAAGTTTCATCTATTTTTAGAAATTTTTAAAAGATTTCAAGCTAAAGTTCTAATGAATTTTAGGTTTCGGAACTTAAGTATCTCTTTAGTAGAGCTCCAGATCCCAGCTTCATCTGAGATCTGAAATTTGTAGGCTAAAATAAAGTGAATTAAGTTTATATTTTTGGTCTGAAATATAAACAAGATGATCCATCTAAACACTATTAATGTACTCCCAACTCTAGCTTCATGGATCTGGTGGAGTTAGAAATACCCAGCTCCACCAGATCTATGGATCTAGTGGAGTTGGAGTTCTACCAAACACACCCTAAGTCTCACGATATTTCAACCAATGAGTTTGTAACAAGTTTCAAGAAGTTTCAACACGGTTTCAAAAAATTTCCGCGAGTTTCAACAGGTTTTTCATCAAATTTCAAGTAAAGTTTTCAATAAGTTACATGAGAAAAACAACACAAACGAAGAGCAAAAAATCTCATCATACTCACTAACGGTCATCGTCCGGTGTATCTAATCATCGACATCCTCCTCCCATCAAGCTGCCTCTGCCATGTCGGCAACAGCCTTCCTCTACACGCCGCATCGCTTCCGTATTGTTGGTTGCCACCCGCTAGCCTCCAACAGGCAACTGCTATGTGACCTACATTAGGAGGCAGGTAAGAGTCGTAGGGTCCGGCTGATCTCACCATGGGTGACGAGAAAAGATGACCAGATCCAATGGATCCCGTCCCTGACGATGAAGAAGACAACTGGATCCAATAGATCCGGTCGTCAGCGTCCTCCTCCCACCATGCTACACCATGTCGTTAGTCGTCCTCCTTCTCCCACTGCGCAGCCTCCATAGTGTCAATCATCGCCCACCACCCTCTGTCACTTTGCTCGTCATCGCCTGCTGACCTCTATCGCCTTGCTGGTAGCCGCTGCCATGAAGGTTAATAGTCGCGTGGACAGTGGAGAGATGGAGAGGTGAGTGAGGCTAGAGAGATATGGAGAGGAGTGTTGACTCTGTGACGCCTGAGTGGAAAGGAACAGTATTTGGGGGAAGGTTTAACCCTAAATCCTAATCCCCCCACCTAATTCCCCCTCCCACCTAATCTCTCTCTCTTTTGGGTAGCATTGTTGCCCTTACCCCCAGCTGAAAGGCCCTCCCCACCCCTTTTCTTGTTTTCTCCTCCACTATCCTTTGGGCTCCTCTCCTCCCTAATTAGCTACAACAGCACCTCCTCCTGGTGCCTCCCTAGCCGAGCTCCCCTTCCCCCAACCTAAGCTTCCCCCTTGCGGCTGAGATCCTCCCCTTGTTCCTCCTTGAGGGTAAGTGGAGGTAAGGATTTTTAGGTTATGGTGGGTGCATGCTGTTCTCAGGAGGAGCCTTGCTTAATTTGGGTGTTCTAGAGTTGGTGGATTTGGGAGATTTGAGGGATTTTGGTGGATCTATGGTTTGGGGGAAGTTCTGTGATTTTTGGGTTATGCAAACCCTAAGTTTGGAGCTGCGATTCAAGGACCTTAGAGCCATTTCCAAAGGGGTTTGCTGTTGAAGAAGTTGTAGATCTTTGTCTTAAGTTTAATTGGAGACCAAGAATACGATTTTTGGTTCAAGCGTTTAGAAGTTATGGTTATTTGGGTGTCTACTATCCAGAGCAGGTTGCTGTTGGTAGTAGCTTCGGTTTTGTGTTGTTTAGAGCTATGTAGAGGCTGAATTGAATTACTTCAAACCTAGATAAAGTTAGAAAATTTCCTGTAGATTACAAAAATGTCCTCGTTTCCTAAATTTGAAGTGGTATGCAATTAGTTATGCTAGGTTGAAGTCAGCTGTCCAGAATTGCAGCAGACTGATATTTAGGGCTAGTCTGGGGAAGGCTAGATGGATTCTTTGAGAAGGAAGAGTAATTAGAATTTTGTAGGTAACTTTGATATGTCTCATTTAGTTCATTGCTTTCATTGTTTGGGTTTTTGGGCTAGAATTTGTAATATGTATTTTATCGGGACATCAAGGAAAAGATTTTTGTTCATTGTATGAGAAAGCAGAGTTTGGGTTATGTCATAGGTGCGATGTCGCATTGATGTGGTCAATGTTGTGATTGTTTGGTTTTAAAATATATGCAACTATTATTGTAGGTGGTGTGACTTCGGGAGTGACCTCATCCTTGCAGTACTCCGTTCCTCGCGGTTAGAGGTAAGCGTATCAAATATAATGATGCTAGGATGATTTATTGCTTGCTTTGTGATAATAGTTATGACTAGGTTTATGATATGTCTATTATGATGATTATGATGATGCAAATACTAAGATTATGGATATAAGTATATGTCAAGGTGCATGTTTATGTTTATGGAGATGTGAATGTTGTAATAGAATGCAACTTGCAATTTAGTTATTTCATTTGTATTTGTGCATTCATAATAGAAGAGGTGACCCGAGTGGGCCTCTATGTTTCATATGTAGTGAGATATGAAAGTTCTACTTCAGTAGGCCCCTCCACGGGTTGGATGGGAATGAGAGGGGGCACACCGACGGGTGTGCACTCAGCTATACCGGCATGAGTTATGAAATGCACATTATGAGCATGCATGAGCCATTGCATGATTAAAGAGAAAAGGAATGTTAAGGGAAGGTATTTGTTCCCGTATACAGCTATCATTCCATATTACAACTTGCTATGAATTTTAGTTAGGATGATTGTTCTCATGTATACGTGTCTTACGATGTTGCAAGTACCATGAATAATTGTTATGTGTTATATGACTTATTTTGATACACTTTGCTAAGTTGGTGAACTCACGTTTGTATGTAATGTTTTTTTAAGTATCTCAAGATCGGCATTTAGGAAAGGGCTCTAGCACTTTATCCACTAAATAACACTCACCATAGTCATCCGTGTAGTTAAAAGTCGTTGTATTATATCTCTTCTAGTGGTTGAAATCGTTGTTGATTAAGCCCCTGCTTTTGGTCTAGCTACCTTATGTGAGGGGTATATGGTTACCTCGTGGTTATGTTTGGATGAACTTTTGTTGCATAAATGGTTTATGTAATTACAGTTATGTGTATGGCTAGGACTTGTGGTTGATGTTGTTGTTGTTGTTGAGGTAGTGATGTTAAGTGGTTGTGGCTTTGCTTTACTCTAACTTATTAGGTATGCTCTCATGGTTGTGGAGTGGTTATTTCATAATACTTGTGTGCTAATTTCTGGCTCTAAGTGCTTAGGGATCATGCTGAATTTTTTTTAGTAGAATTGCTATTTAGTTGTTATTCGTGCTTGTGGGTGTGACATCTGGGGTACGCGGGTACCGGGGTGTTACAGACTCGCCACTAACCAGCTCCATCGTCACATCTGCTCTCTGTCACCCCTCTCACCTTCATGTGATAGCCTCGCTTGTGCATGTTAACACCGTCGTCAATCATCAAATCTGATGAGAAAGCTGAAGGGGTAGGAACAATCGTGAGCTTAGGGTATGAATTAGGCCTACAAGTGGCTTGATCCGTTGCCATCACCAACTAATTGGCTCATAGCTATTAAATTTGGGAGAGGAAATGGTGAATGGAGAGAGAGAATGTGTTGTTTAATTGGGGGAGGGGAATAGGGAATGGAGAGAGAGTGTTGTTGAATTGGAGGGAGGGGAACGGGGAATGGAAAGAGAGATATATACAATGATAGGTTGATTTGGTTTGAGTGTCTTATATGATTTTAGTTTGGATAAGATCTTATGGCAACCATTGATCGTACAAACCTGTGCTATACTGTTATTTCGGAGGAGGAAAACTGTTGGAAATCTTGATGTTTCCTGTGTAGAAAAGGCGTTTGGGCTGGTTTGTTTGTTTGGTGGGCCGGTTGGTCAGCCCATTAGGATTCCCAATATGTGCAGGAACAAAGAACCAACACCTTTTTGCTGTTTGGTCGCCAAAATCACGGCGTTCTTCGTCGCTTATTTTTCCCTTTTTTTCGGTGAGGCGGTTGGTCTTCGGATCGAGGAGCTTCCGATGCGGGATGGCTACCTGGTCCTGCGCCGGACGAGGTCAGAGCGGCTGGTACGCGGACGTGGGCGAGAGGAGTGGCGGCCGTTGGGTCGGCAAATGCGCGGAGGCTGAAATCTGGAGGCTTCTTCCTCATATTTAGTGGCTGCCTCGGCTCATCTTAAGACACAGGAAAGAAAACTCTTGATCCTCATTCTCAGTTTTTCATCTTTTGGCTTGGTTCTAGACTGCAAGTAGTGCATCAGATTCTTAATCTGATGTTAGCTGGTGGGTAGCTGTGCACTGGAATCTTGATTTGGTGCTTATCTGAGCACTGATCTGTGAAGCATACGCTTCTGTTGAGCCAAAGGCTATCCAGTGCTAGCTGTACCAGTTTCGGTCCTTTCTGATCAAGCATTTGGGTGGATTTTGCAAGGGAATTGATCTTGCGCAGCATACTGTGAGGCTCGATTTCGCAATTGGAGTGTCACAATTGCGATAAATGGCATTGTATCTCCGGATCCTGGCTTTTCTCCCGTGGCACTTACGGTGGCAATAGGATTTCTAGGACAGTGATATTCCATCACGCCTTGCCTCTGTCCGAACAGCTTAGAGTGTTGTTCCCTCTGTGAGTATTTCAGATTACTTCTCTTGTTACCTGTGGGTCTGAGAAAGGGGTTTCTCTGTGATGATTATGGGTTGGTTAATGAGTATGATGATTGATCTGTGAGTTAGGCCTTAGACTGTTAGTTTGCATGCTAAATTTGCATTACTGTCTTGCAATATCCATCTGGTATCTTCAAACTGTTGTCTGTCGGTAGTTGTCTTATTGCTTGTTCTAAGTTCAGTTGATTGGATTAGTTCATCTACTAGTTATTGTTCTATTTTCCTTGGCTGATTCGTTTAGCATTTGATCTATTACTGATCTGAATATAATATACCAATTTGGTTAGCATCCTGATCTGTTACTGATCTAAATATTGCCTATTGGTTCGATTAATGTATTGATTTGCTGCTAATCTGAATTGTGTCTACTGATTCGGTTGGTATACTGATCTATTGCTGATTTGAATGTCACTTTGCTGGTTCGGTTAGTTTGTCACTTAGTACTGATCTGAACTTAATGCCTGGAACTAAATACTAGCAGACTGTTGGCTGATCTGAATTTAAATCTGAACAATTAAATAGTAACTTTATTAGCAATATATCTCTATGCATGCCTAGGATGGTAAGGGTTTGAAGCCTAGCTTGCTAATTAATTGTCTAGTCGATTTGTGATTGGATTGAAGATCTAATCTTCAATTTCACCCAAAAATCTGAGAGCACAAATCCTAAACCATATTGGTTTTGTAGACATGATTCATAGAGCAATTGACATTAGATTTATGAATTGCTTCATTGCTATGGTTATGTCAATTATACTTCCATTGAATTATGTAATCACTTTCATATTGTTAATTGGAATAATTAGTAAAAACTTGCTCTTAATATCGCATCTTTTCTATCAAAAACGACATAGTGTTACGTAGTTTTTCTCTTTTCTTTTTTGCAAATTGGGCTTCTATTCGAATAAAATCATAAATCTTGCATCTTCTCAACCGCCGTATCATGCACCAATCGCCTCCTTATATTGTAGTAGACACCTACCATGCTCCCGTACCGTGGCAGGTGGATCTAGTGTGGCCCCCATACCGTAGTCGGTGGACCCACCGTGGTTCCATATTACGGTAGATTGTCTGCTGTAATCTCATACCATAATAGGTAATATGTGTCATAATAGGTAATATGTGTCATATTCTGATCTTTTTACGGTCGAGAAGGAAATTTTGTTTGTAATTTTCGTCCGAATACGAACAAACCTGGGGAAAAAAATTAGCCCAAGCAAAAGAAATTAGAGGCAAAAAGCTCGGTGACTCGCTGACGCTGACTCAGGTGCTCGCGAGCGTGGGCGCCGCACCAAGGCCGCATGCGAGCGCGTGAGCGCCTCGTGCCGTGCCCGTCCCCGCGACGTGCCGTTGCCTATCGCGCCCGCGCGGACGGCACCCGTCTCCTTGCGCAGCCGATGTTGCCCATCCGACGCTCGCGCGCGGCATTCGGCCCGCCGGTTACATCACCAGTCGTCGCGTTTTTCTTTGTTCAGATTAATTCCAGGCGTACGTGTCCGGATTGATATATAATCATACATGCCTCCACAGGAGCACATTTTGCGAGATAATCATGCAGATGTGAACTCTCGGGCAAGCGGATCAACAAAATATATATAATGCATTACTGCATATATATATGTGTAGTTTGGGGAGTGTTGTCTTGGAGCGTACGCACGCGGTAGTATATATGCATGCATGATTCAGGCTTCGCCTTGGATCTGGAGACAGGCCATCAGGTTCACAATTCCGGCAAATACCGCGCTGACCGAGCAGCGAGCCAGCGACACGCCTTTTGCTCGTTAGCTGACACTGGTTCGAGTCATGACGACAAACACCTTCCAAATACTTACTACCTATACTAAATGTCGAAGGATTCACGGCACCAGACCGATGCCACGTCGTTTGAGCCAGCCGGCCGGTCGGCTCGGCTCAAAAAAACTTTTTGCGATTTGATCTTTTTGTAAATTACGAATAGGTCTTTCGTGATTTTTTATGAGAGGAAGATTTTTCCTCTAAATTTGGGTTCGGATCCCTCGTGCGTCATTTTACGAAAAGAACCTCCCGATAAATTCAAATCACGAACAAGCTCTTTTCTAATTTTTAAGGATAGCGGACAGGTCCAAAAACGTAACATTCAAGTCCTTGCTCTTTACGTCTAGGTCCTTTCTCCGTTTTTCTCGGAAAAAATTGTTTTTGTCACTAGAAATATATGTGCAGCTCTATGTCTAGACTTTTTTCCCACTTCGATTTCCCATCTCGATCTCTAATATTTTTTAAAGCATGTATTATTACTCCACGGACGCGTCAGTCTCTGATATTTTTAAAACATGTATTATTACTCTATGAATGCGTAGAGTGTTAAGCTCGACAAAAGAAGATTGTCCTTTCTAATAATTTTTCGCCCTTTTCCCTCTAGACTTTTTCCCCACCTCGGTTTTCTAGCTCGGTCTCCAATATTTTCCAAATAATTCATCGAAAGAGATACTTCTCTGACTCTATCCTCTACTTTTTCCCGTTTAGCTCATTATTTCGACGATTTAAAGAATAAAACTCCAAGAAAAAAAATCCTTCTGAAAAAACGACCTTTGTGCGTATTCGCCATGATCTCTAATATTTTTAAAACATGTCCTTTCTCTGTTTTTCCAAAAAAGTTTTTGTCGCTTGAAATATTTGTGCAGACTCTATCTCTAGACTTTTTTCCATTCGATTTCCCATCTCGATCTCGATATTTTTAAAACATGTATTATTACTCATGAACACGTCGATCTCTAATATTTTTTAAAGCATGTATTATTACTCATGACGCGTAGAGTGTTAAGCTCGACAAAAAAGGTTGTCATCTCTAATAATTTTTCACCCTTTTCCTCTAAACTTTTTCCCTACGCGGTTTTCCAACTCGGCCTCAATATTTTCCAAATAATTAAATCGAAAGAGATATTTCTACAACTCTATCTCTCTATTTTTTCTCCATTTCGACGATTTAAAAATAAAATGCGTAGAAAAAAAATCCCTACTGGAAAAAAAGCGACCTTGTGGCGTGTTACGCCATGAAGTTTTAATATTTTTAAAACATGTATTATTACTCGTGACAGCGTAGAGTATTAAACTCGACAAAAGAAGGTTGACATCTCTAATAATTTTTCGCCCTTTTCCCTCTAGACTTTTTCCCCGCGGTTTTCCAGCTCGGTCTCCAATATTTTCCAAATAATTCATCGAAAGAGATATTTCTACAACTCTATCTCTCTATTTTCCCCTCATTTTGCTCATTATTTCAACAATTTAGAAAATTAAACACCGCCGAAAAAAACACTTTTTCTTTAAAAAAATGACACGCGCGGCGTGTTACGCCGCGGAAAATTTCCTAGTACTTTCCTAAACTTTGAAACATTCACGCCTCCTGCTCGCTTTGAGCCGAGCGGCCGGCTCGGCTCAAAATTTCCTTTTTTGCGTTTAAGCCCTTTAAAAAATCTGTAATTACGTATTAGTCCTTTTCGCGTTTTTCCCGGATAGGACCTTAAAAAAACGCGGATCTTTCGTGAGAGAACCCTAAATAAATACAAAAAAAGCGTGGTAGCGTTTTGATCATTTCGGCTATTTTTACGAATTTATTTTTCCGTTTAAGTCTTTAAAAAATCCGTAATTACGTATTTGTCCTTTTCGCATTTTTACGGAGAGGACCTTAAAAAATCGGATCTTCGTGAGAGGACCCTGAATATATACCGGAAAAAAGCGTGGTGATGTTTCGATCGTTCGGCTATTTTTCTGAAAAAACCTTTTCGATTTAAGCGATCGCATTCTTCGTTGGAGAACCCGGATATATCTTGAAAAACGTTATTTCTTTGTGTCCTTTTAGCCATTTCGCTCATTTCTTCGACGATTTTTTTTTACAAAAACGCTACTAAAAAAAGAAAATTTTTCTACGAAAAAAACACGCGCGGCGTGTGACGCCGCGAAAAATATTCAGTCACGTCGATCCGGGGAAACTCTCCACGTACGTACGTGAAATAATACTTGTTCTTTTTGCTGACTGGCCCATGTGCAGAGTTGCAGACTTTCGTACTCTTCTTAGTTGCTGAATCAATCAATTTTGGATTAGCATTCGTATTATATATGAGACCGATTGACCATGGGTTTTCAATGAAAGTTACCAACTGGATCATGCACGCCATCATGTTGAAAGGCAATCGAGTTCAGGTGAAAGTAACTGCTGTCCAGAGCTGCTTAATTAAATAACTACCAGCACAGGCTTAACCGTTTAAAACATCCAGTGCTAAGGGTGGAAAGCAACAGGGTAAGAGTAGAAAATCAATTCGTTAGGTTGAAAATGAAGGGTGTTTTTTGGAATTGTAATGGGTTAGCTGACCTAAAAAAAGTTTAAGTTCTTATCGGACCTAACCTTGGAGAAAAATTTAGACTTCATTGCCTTATCGGAAACTGGTAGGAGGGAGTGTTCACATAATTTCCTTAAAAATCTCTGTGCTGGAAAGGATTTTTTGTGGCATTGTAAATCTCCTGTTGGTAGATCTGGTGGTATGTTAGTGGGGGTCAATTTGGTGACTTTTGATATAGGGGAAATTGAGGAGGGGGATTTTTTTGTGAAATTTAAACTTAGAAACAAAAGTGACGGCTATCAATAGATTTTGGTGTCTGTATATGGGTCGGCGCAACCAAATTCTAAAGAGGCTTTTCTGACTGAGTTAGTCCAGCTATGTACTAAAGACTCTTTACCTATGTTAATAGGTGGGGACTTTAATATCATTAGGGGACCACACGAGAAAAACAACTCAAATTATAATGACAGATGGCTTTTTTTGTTCAATGCCATTATCGATGCTTTTAATCTGAGAGAATTGGATATGTCCGGCAGGCAATTTACTTGGGCGAATAATTTATCAAATCAAACTTTCGAGAACGGGCCAGTGTTAGTTAGCGCGGAATGGGAAATAAAATTTCCTCATTCTACTGTACTTGCTCTAACCAGGGGAATTTCTGACCACACTCCTTTATTTCTTAACACGGGGGACTCCTCTACGTCGAGTCGTTCACCTATGTTCAAATTTGAACTTTGTTGGCTCTTACGTGAAGGTTTTTTTGACATGGTTAAGAATATTTGGGAAACAAGCGTGTTTGGTTGTTCAGCTCTTGAGCGTTGGCAATCTAAGATTAGGCGCTTGCGTCAACATTTGAGGGGTTGGGCTAAGAATGTCAGTGGTACATATAAACAGGAAAAAAAACAGTTACTTCATATGATAGATGTGTTGGATAAGAAGGCGGAGTCCATGTCTCTGTCGACGAGATGAGTTAAATATCAAATATACCCTTAATGAGAGGTCATCTAATTTGTTAAGAGAGGAAGAGATTAAGTGGTACCGGCGTCGAAAGTCAAGTATTTGCTTGAAGGTGATGCCAATACCAAGTTTTTTCACCTGGTTGCTAATGGTAAATACCGCAAGTCTCGGATTTTTCAGTTGGAACATGAGGGGGATCAAATAAGTGGGGATGTTGCGTTAAAAAATCATATAACCAACTATTATAAGCATTTGTTTGGTCCTCCTGATCAGGCTTTCCTCTCTTTGGATGAACTAAGAATAGAGGATATTCCACAAGTCTCCTCTATGGAAAATGAAATTTTAACTTCTAAGTTTGAGGAGGAGGAGGTTAGGCGGGCTATCTTCCAGATGGACTCCAATAAGGCTCTCGGATCGGACGGGTTCCCGTCAGAGTTTTATCAAGTCTTTTGGCATGTTATTAAAAATGACTTGATGGCTCTTTTTGAGAAATTCCATAATGGCACTCTTAATCTCCATAGTTTGAATTTTGGGGTGATAACTTTATTGCCGAAAATTTGTGATGCAAAGCGCATTCAACAGTACAGGCCTATTTGTTTGTTGAATGTCAGTTTTAAGATTTTCACAAAAGTGGCAACAAATAGAATAGCACTTGTTGCTCAAAAAGTTATTAGCCCCTCTCAAACAGCGTTTCTGTCCGGAAGGAATATAATGGAGGGTGCAGTTATCCTCCATGAGACATTGCATGAGCTTCATAAGAAGAAGCGGAATGGGGTCATTTTTAAAATTGATTTTGAGAAAGCCTATGACAAAGTAAGATGGGATTTTTTGCAGCAAGCGCTGCGAATGAAAGGTTTTTCTCCCACTTGGTGTAATTGGATTAAATCTTTTGTTCAAGGTGGTAATGTTGGAATTAAGGTTAATGACCGATGGGATCCTATTTTCGAGACTAGGAAAGGTCTTCGTCAAGGTGATCCTCTGTCCCCAATTCTTTTTAATATTGTCGGTGATATGTTGGCTATCCTTTTAGCAAGGGCGAAAGAGGAAGGTCAAATTAAGGGAGTGATTCCTCATCTGGTAGATGAAAGTTTATCTATTCTTCAATTTGCCGATGATACTGTGATTTTTATGGACCATGATTTGCAGATGGCTAAGAATATGAAGCTATTACTTTGCGCTTTTGAACAACTTTCAGGTCTGAAAATAAATTTCCACAAAAGCGAAATTTTCTGTTTTGGGAATGCAAAGGATCACCAGGCAGCATATTCAAAATTGTTTGGCTGTAAGTTAGGATCCTTTCCTTTCCGATACCTAGGGATTCCGATGCATTATAGGAAGTTGAATAATGATATGATGATTGGCGAGTGGTAGTTGAGAGATTTGAGAAAAGATTAAGTGGTTGGAAAGGTAAGTTGTTGTCAGTCGGGGGGAGGCTGGTGCTGATTAATTATGTCTTGTCTAGTTTGCCAATGTTTATGATGTCCTTTTTTGAGGTACCACGGGGTGTCCTGAAAAAAATTGATTATTATAGATCCCATTTTTTTTGGCAAAATGATCAACACAAGAAGAAGTACAGGCTTGTGAGATGGGACATGCTATGCCAACCAAAAGATCAAGGTGGGTTAGGGATCCTAAATCTCGACCTCCAAAATAAAAGCTTACTAAGTAAGTGGCTGTTTAAGCTATGCAATGAGCACGGAATTTGGCAGCAATTGTTGCGAAACAAATATTTGAAAGGCAAAACTTTAAGCCAGGTTGAAAAGAAAGTCGGTAACTCTCATTTTTGGAGTAGTCTCATGGGGGTAAAATCCCAATTCTTATGCCTTGGTTCCTATATCTTGAAAGATGGGACCCAAGTAAGGTTTTGGGAAGATAATTGGTTGGGCAATTTACCCTTGAAGATTCAATACCCTTCCTTGTTTAATATCGTTAGGAAGAAAAATGCAACTGTGGCTGAGGTCCTAAGTTCATCCCATCTAAACGTATCTTTTAGGAGATCTTTAGTGGGGAATAAACTGAGGGACTGGGAGAGCCTTGTTGACAGAATGGTGGATGTAACCTTACAAGGGGGGACTGATTATTTCAGGTGGCATCTCCATCAGAATGGGAGTTTCTCGGTTAAATCCATGTATAATTTCTTGATTAACAATGGTATCAAGGTCTCTCAGGAGATTTGGCATACTAGGTTACCTTTAAAGATTAAAATTTTTTTATGGTACATAAAGACGGGTGTGCTATTGACTAAAGATAATCTAGTTCGGAGGAATTGGCGAGGGGACAAGTCTTGTTATTCTTGTAGTACAACGAAACTATCCAACACCTTTTCTTGATTGTTCTTATGCTAAATTCTGTGGCGATTAGTATACATGACATTGGGTATTGGTCCGCCTTTAAATGTTCATCATTTATTTACTGGTTGGTTGATACAAGGGGTCAACCTGAGTTTCAGTATTACTAACGGTGTTCTGCGGGTTTTGTTGGGCCCTTTGGCTAACAAGGAATGATATTATTTTGACAAATGCATACCTAAATCCTTTTTGCGGGTCTTGTTCGGAGGAATACTTGGATTCGTACATGGGCCAAATTACAGCGAAGTGAATCGAGTAAAGCGGGTCTTCTCGATGTTTGTCGCAAGTTGGAGACAGTTGCTTTGCAGTTATTTATGTCGTTTGGTTGGCCTTTTGTGCGTAGGATTGGTTATCCTGTGTGAGGTTTTGGGTTCTTTTGTTGCATTGGTGTCTTATCTTTATTTTGTAATAAGTGTGGTCTGATTCTCTCTAAGAGAGATGAAGCCGGAATATTTTATTCCATTATATAAAAAAAACCGTTTAAAGTTTCAGTGTGCTCGGCAAATCGTTGTCGCCATATCGATCATATCGCTTCGTCTTTATCCTCCTTTCTTAAATCCGAAAACGACCAGTTCGGCCGAACTAGTAATGCTTCAACCATGACCATATTTAGTGGATTGGTTGTTTGATCAGCTCGCCACGGCATACGCCATTTGCAATTTTGCATCCAGTCACCTTAGATCGTACGCTCGCGAGTGACTCGAACCATTTCGGCCATGATCTCTGCCTGCCACTAGCCGATCGAAGACTTACGTCAGCACTCCATGTGCCCTGGCCTTCCCTTTCTCGAAGGCGCAGTACACTCGGATCCTACTAGCTTCTGTCGCAAGAGTACGTTGTACAGTACCCTCAGGGAGGTCAACCGAAGAGGAAAGAGCCCCGTGAGTCCATGGAGTCCGTGTACTACATATTCTATGTGATTCAGTGACAGCCAGCTCTAACCCAACTAGTACGTGCTGCTAAAAGTAAAAAGAAAATGTCATCTTGAAATTGTAGAGGTTAGCACATGCATGAATACATGCATATATGTCGACTTCAAGACCTAATGCAGATGGATTAGTAAATCACTGATCGCCCACCAAACCTACACCACCCAATCCCTATTTTTTTTTCATATCCTATCTCTCCCCCCTTGGCTCATCTCTCCGGTGGCTTCTCTCTAATGGTTAGAGTTAGTCGTTGTTGTAGCAATGCTTCCCCGCTCTTTGATGGGTGTGTTTTTGTTTTGTTGATTTTGTATTTGTTGTATAGGAGAAAAAATTTTGTTGCAAACTTAAGAATTATTTGTTACGTTTCTTGGATTTTTGTTGTATTGGATTGAACAGTTGAAATTAATATCTTTGAGTGAGCATCAGCGTAATATTGTAAACGCTCCCATGCTAGTAGCTCCCTCAGTAAATCGCTGATCATATGCTATTGTTGTAGGATCGAGGCGCACCAAGAGGGGGGTGAATTGGTGCAAACTAACACCTAAAACTTTTTTTTTGTTTTTATTAATTCTGGAAATTAATAAAATAATGACCAACCTTAAAGAAACAATCTAAGATCTAAGATCACAAAGGAAATCTAGATTAACATGTAAACCAGTAGATAAATGTAAATTGGACTTAACAAAATTAAATGAATAGTTCTTCTAATCTGGAGTCTGACAGGAAGTACCGTAAGCTTTTGTTCACACAGTATTGAGCAAAACAATCATTAATGCTAGAAACAACATGCCTTCGTTTACTTGCTTCACGGATCTTCCCTCCTGTAGCGCCAACACAGTAGCACCTCCTGTGCGTCGCGTCTCTCGTGCTTATACATTCCTTACGCCCGGCGCTTGCGATTCTCCTCTGTCGCAGACCATGCACGCACCCGCCTGACCGCTTTGCCGCGCCTCGCCCTTATTTTTTGCGCCGTCTCCTCGCGCTCTTCCTCTTCTTTTTCCGTGCGAGGCCGCCGCTCTAAAAAAAAACTTGTTCCTTTTTCTCTGCGGCTTACCTTTTCTCCGCGCAGACTCCTCCTTTTATATTTTGTGCCGACGTCGCCGACTCGGATTCTTCACCGATTCTTCAGCCTATTCCTTTCTCAACTCTAACAGGAGATCTCCTCCCTCTCTCATACAACCTAAATTACATATATGCATACAGATACACTAGACCCAATAACACATGGCCCAATTGCATGCATATAGCCCAAAACTCATATATATGCACACGAACGGCCCACCTGCCGCTCTCACGTGACTAACTCGCCAGCACGACCTGCTGACCATCACACTGCGTCGTCCGTCTGCGTAGACCTCTACGCATCTCGTCTCGCTACACCACCCGCGACTTTCGCGTGCTGCGCCTCCTGCACCTGCGATTTCGCGTGCCACCTGCACCTCTGCGACCTCGCGTGCTGCGCCTGCACCTCTGCGACCTTGGCGTGTGCTTTCCTCGGGCTCTGGCGCCACTGCGCGTATTCTCCTCGACATACGATGAGCGTCGCTGCGTCACTGCTGCAAGCGTGCATCTCGCGTCCTGCGTTGCACTTCTTGTTACTGCTGCTGCATCTCCTGTCACAAATAAAACAAACTCTCGCAGTACATTGTTTCATAACAAATATTGTTGTCACATAAATCATCACACATATATTAAATTGTTGTCAAATTAATCATCACAATATAAATTTCGCAAATGGAACTAACAATATAATACTCCACCACACCGTGTGCCCGGCTGGACTATTAGCTTCTAGCCCTGTTTTCCAATAGACATATGCTACTTAATTCCGGACTTAGGCTAACTAATTGACCCTGTTAGTCCGTTCTTTTAAGATAAAGGAGAATCTGGCGATGGAGCATATAGTAGTGAGAAGAAGAACAACTAATCGATGATATATTGCTAAAAGCCGCCCTTTCGGGATGTGGAGGAGGCAACCAAGGGCGAATCCAGGGAAAGAGATCACCGGAGTTCTGAAGTTAATATAAACTCATAGCACTAACTTAAAAATTATAATAAGAATATCATATACTTATACACTAAAGTACTATACATGCATGCTAGGATGTTGATATCACTTAAATCCAGCCTATTCACCGTAGATCCGCCCCCGGAGGGAACTGTCGTGCTCTCACGCTTGTTCCATTCTGGGTATGGTTTTTTGTTAACCTCTTCGAAAGTGACCCGAGCTATGGAATAATGTTGACTGTAACTGTAAGGTCGTCGTCGGAGACAGTGACCGTGTGAAAATTATATCCTGTGTTTAATAATTTGCAGTGTAGATCCGATCGATCGATATGTACGCACGTGTCACCAACTCACCATCTCATGCGCGCTATCGATGAGCTCACGAGATTATCTATTCCGGACCTCGTCCACGGCATGCAAGCATTAGATTTGCTCACTGCCACGCCTTCTTTTTTATGACGCGGGAGTATGGTGTACATGAATTTGCCGCAAATTAAGGCTGTGGTTGGTATCGTTTTAGCTCTATTAGATTTATGGATCTGGTAGGAGTGGATATTTTTAGTTTCGTCAAATGCATGGAGCTAGAGTTGTGAGTACATTAAGGGGGTGTTTGGGACAGCTCCAGCTCCACCAAAATCTGTGGAGTTGGTGTAGCAGGGTATTTCTAGCTTCAGAAATTTATGGAGCTGGAGTTATGGGTACATTAAGAGTGTTTAAGTAGATCATCTTGTTTACATTTTAGATTAAAAATATAAACTTAATTCACTTTATTTTAGCCTATAAGTTTCACCTCTAAACTGGAGCTGGGATCTGGAGCTCTCCCAAACAGGGCCTAAGAGTGTTTAGATAGGTCATTTTGTTTATATTTTAGACTAAAAATATAAACTTAATTTATTTTATTTTAGTCTACAAACTTTCAGTTCTAAAGTAAAACTGAAATCAAAAGCTCTGACAAACAAAATCTAAGTTATCTCACCAATCGCTAGATCGAGCTCGTAATATATCGGTCAAGCTATCCTTCTTCAGACAATCGAACGAGACTAGCTAATACCATATCTCCCATGTTCTTTCTTATTTGACACATTATGCAGATAACATTAGGCCATGCAAAAATATTTTCGTAACAACTTCCCAAGATGCGCTCTACCTAGTCTGAAGAAAGTCATACACTCTACATGTCTGCCCTAAAAATACATTTCGACCGGAAAGCAGTGAAGATTTGTTTTTTTAGCCTATTGGCGTAATTTTTTTAAATATGTTTAGCCTCCGTTCCGAGAATGAAACCATAAATCTGACCTTATCTTGACCGTCTACCGCTTTTCTATACTACAATAGTCACGTAGCAGGCTCTCGTACCACGGCAAATAACATGTTTCCTGGTCGTTCCATAGTCAACAGGGAAAGGCTAGCTAGATCAACGGACACAGAATAAAAGCCAAAAACTCGAAAGTGAGTGAAGTTAGGGCTGGCTATTGAGCTAGCCCAACTCAACTTGGCTCATTCAATTTCGTTAAAAAAAAGTGGCTCGACTCGTTAAGCTAACGAATTAAAAACTCAGTTTGGCTCGATAAAAAACTCAAGCGGATCGTGAGCAGCTCGCGAGACATGCAAATTAAGATGAACTGAGTTAACTTAAGCCATGTGAGCTAAGGTAATTAGTCAGGAGCTAAGCTAAGGGTATGTTTGGATTCTTGAGCTAATTGTTAGCTGGCTAAAAATTAGTCCTAGTCCATCCAAACAGGAAGGACTAATTTTTAGCCAACCTCTGAGCTAACAATTAGCCCATTAGCTAGTGAGAGTGAGCTAACAATTAGCCCATCCAAACAGGAAGACTAATAGGTGGGCTAATTTTTAGCTGGCTAATGGTAGAGCTAATTTTTTAGCCAACTAACAGTTAGTCCTAGGCGATCCAAACATGGCCTAAGTCACGTCGTGAACATATGACATATATTAATACATATATGCAACATGAGGACTACATAAATGAAACCGTAATTAATTATCCAGCATACAAGTAAATCAAAGATAATTAGTGAGAAATCAATTACAATCCTAACAATTATATTCCAACCTAACATAGTTACATAGATATACATAATTTAAATATTCATCTAATAAAAGTCTTTTACATCAAAAATCATCACGACGAATATTCAATTACCGAGCCTTAACGAGCGGCTTGTGAGTTAGTTTAGACTCGGCTCATTAAGATAACGAGCTCGACATATTTATTTTACAAGCCGAGTTCGAGCTGCTCATGAGTTTCGAGCTTTTTTGCGAGCACTAAGGGTGCGTTTGATTGCCTGGACGAGATTAGATGGGATATAACAAACCAGTGTGGATGGGATTGAGCTATCCAGGTAGCTGTTTGGTTAGGTGGATAGGGATGGGTCACTTTTTTGTTTGGTTGGATGGACGAGAATAGATAGAATGAGACAATTTTTTGTTTGGTTGGATGAATGAGGATGGATGGGCTAGTTGTAATCAAGGTTTCAAATTTTGGTTTAAAATTTTGGGACAAAATTTGAATAAAACTTGAATTTTCGAACAAAATTCGATCGAAATTTGAATTTTCGGATAAATTTTTGTCTAAAATTTGAATTTTCAAACAAAAATTGATTGAAATTTGATTTTTTACACAATATTTGACTAAAATTTGAATTTTCGGAGAAAATTTGAATTTTGGAACAAAATTTGTATTTTCAAACAAAATTTGAATTTTGGACAAAATTTGATTGAAATTTAAATTCTCAGACAAAATTTGTTCATAATTTGACTGAAATTTGAATTTAATCAAGTACACTTCGGCGAAATTTGAATTTGACCGAGTACACCTCTTCATGCAACAAACTGGATGAGTTAGGGGTGAAAACGGGTCGGATACGGGCGGATATTGCTCTTCCCGTATCCTAACCTATATTTTTCCCCGATTCAGAACCGGATACGAGCTAGCCGGATACAGATATAGATTCAGGTTATTCAGGATGCGGATATGGGACGGATATGTGATGGATTCGGGTCGGAAATAGATAAAAATATACGGATAATGCACGCATATATAGGGTAATATATATTGAATTAAAACCATATGAGTACATGACTATAGTAACAAATTATATATCAATTAAACTCAACA
Organism: Guadua angustifolia; assembly: GCA_036346375.1. Taxonomy (NCBI): domain Eukaryota; kingdom Viridiplantae; phylum Streptophyta; class Magnoliopsida; order Poales; family Poaceae; genus Guadua; species Guadua angustifolia. Next base: position 3,207,857 of record CM070508.1, read on the forward strand.
AATGTTGTAGAAAAAATATGCTACTTAAGAATCAATAGAACCAACAATTGTTAATATAAATGGGTTGACATGGAAAAAAATATAGTGAAAATAGGCTGGGTTTTGGTGATATCTAAATATCCGATTCGATATCCGAATAGAAAAAATCCGGATATCCGAATAGAAAAATCCGAATATTCGGATCCCGTCCGGATTTATCGGATATTGGATGCTCGGATCTGATCCTGAATCCGGATTCAAGTATTCGGATCCGATCTCGGATCCGACCGGATAGTAAAATCTGGTCCCGACCTGATCCGATCCCGGATCGGGCAAGAGATATCTGACCTGTTTTCATCCCTAGGATGAGTCCATCGAGCCCCTTTTTGAATGGCTCTATCCAGTATATTGAGAAAATATTTCAAAAAACTAGATAATCATATCTCATCCATCCACTCATTACAAATAATTAAATAATTCTAAATCTATACTCCCTTCGTCCCTCAAAGAAAGTCATTTCGCTTCAATTTTTGTCCAAAAGCAAGTCGTTTTAGTCTCCTTGGTCCCACATGAGTAAATGGAGGCCACTTCTCGACATGAAAAAATCTCTCGCCTCTTAGTTTCTCCCCAAAGGCCATCAGACAGTACATCGTCATTCTCTACCTTTCTAATACTGAGTTTAAATCCTAAAACATCTTCCTTTGAGGGACGGAGGGAGTACATAGTAATATCTCATCCATCCAACCCTATCCACCCAACCAAACGCCACTAAATACAATACAGGTTACACAGACACCGGCGCCCACAAGCACAACCAAAGTGGCCAATCGCGCCGCTCCACCCCTCGCAGGCCACGTACATAAAAGCCCACGAAAAACAACGCAGCGAAGGCGAAAAGACATACACACAGAGAAACCGAGCATTTTAGCCGAGCGAGACGAAGGGAGCCAGACGCGCGCACAACACGGAGGAGCCGAGGATGGCAACGCCGATGGCTGGGGAGGGGCCGATCGCCGCGGTGACGCCGCGCTTCCCTCCTCCGCCTGCCGCGGCGGCGAAAGGAGGCGCGGGGTCGGCGGCTGAGGAGCCGGTGCTGATATTCGTCTACTTCCACAAGGCGATCCGCGCCGAGTTGGAGAAGCTACACGCCGCGGCCTTGCGGCTCGCGACGGAGCGCGCGGGCGACGTGGCGGCGCTTGAGAGGTGCTGCCGCTTCCTCTTCTCCGTCTACAGGCACCATTGCGACGCTGAGGACGCGGTACGGTTAATGGCGCACCCAGAGTCTCTTCACCCTCGTGTTGGATCCGTTTTTTTTTGGCGTTGTTTGGGTAAAATTGCGGCGGGTACCGGTGCGCCGATGCGTGGGCATGAGGAACTATGGTAGTGTAGGGGTTCAGGGTTGGGGAATTGTGGCATAGTTTCTGAGGATTCGGGTTGGATTCGAGTAGAATTGAGTTACGTCAACATGATCTGGAAATTGATAGAGTTTGTGGTATAGTTGGTTGCACAACTTGGTTTTGTTCAAGTCATCAAGTGGATAGTCTGAGACTCATTTACAACTATGTGTGCTGGCCATGTGATTGCGAAATTAGCTGCATTCTATATCCTTTTGGTCTCTGCGCCAGTGAATATTTCCAGGATCTTACTGGCATTCTATATCCTTTTGGTCTCTGATGCAAAGGCCTAGGTATGTCTTAAACTGAACTGGTCAAAACTGGCCCTTGAGCATCTAATTTACAAGGTTCCATCTCAGATTACATCTTTTCCTTGTGTTAATCAGATTAGTGTAGCCAATGTGAATTGCCTACTCAATGGAGTAGGGATCTGGGTACATTTGTTTTAATTTTTTTCCTGTTAAAAACTGGAAGTCTGGAACCAATGAAGGTTGCGATGCAGAAGGTGAAAAGTTTGAATCTTAGTATCTTACTCCCACACAATTTGTGATAGGCAGTTTTACCCATGGGTTTGTGTACCTGCGGGTACCCGATCCGATAAGGATGGGTATGGGTAGTATTTCAGACTCACGGGTTTTCGGGTTTGGGTATCCGATAAGGTCATAGGATGAACGTGGGTGTCAATTTGTACTCATGAGTATCCAATAGGTATCTTATGACATATAGGTCCCACTTTTTAGAGATACATGTAATCCCATTAAGTTACATCAATGAGTACCCATTGGGTTTGGGTACCCATGTTTAGTTGCATCAAACTACCCATGGGTACCCATCGGGTTCGGGTGTGGGCACAATTCTATGCCGAAATGCTTAACGGGTTCGGTGGGCTGCACAGTTTCGGGTTTTAGGTTCGGATGGGTGGCAATCATACCCAGAGGTGACTACCCGATTGCCATCCCTACACACAAAATGAAATGAACTTTGCTAGGAGCTTTAGGGTGTGTTTGGCAGGGATTTAACTTCTCCAGATTCGTGAATCTGGTGAAGCTGAAAATTCTAGCTTCACCAGATTCTTGAAGCTGAAGCTGTGAGTACATTAAGAGTGTTTAGATAAATCATCTTGTTTAGACCAAAAATATAAACTTAATTCACTTTATTTTAGCCTACAAGTTTCAGATTTCAGGTGAAGCTGGAATCTGGAGCTCTACCAAACAGGCCCTTACTAATGAGTATTGGTGCTTTCATTTTCTCTTTGCGTTATCATTAAAAAAAACAAGGTTCCGTGTTTTACGCTACAAATCGTCCTTCATATGGGGAAGGGCTGTGCCTGTGATAACTGATATGTTGATTGTTCAAAACTTGAACATTATGGCCTTGAATCTTTTACTGTAGATTGACTTCAAAGTTCAAACCTCTATATTGATATATTTGTGAAACATTTTAAGCCGACTCTAAGTCTATCGTGATTCACGATGTAGATCTATAGCAAACATTTGGGTATAATATTTACTTTTGATGACTGTAGGTTATCTTTCCAGCACTTGATATTCGAGTCAAGAATGTAGCAGGGACTTATTCCCTTGAGCACAAAGGGGAAAATGATCTTTTTGCCCGCCTATTCGCTCTATTAAAGCTTGATGTACATAATGATGATGGTCTTTGGAGGGAACTTGCATCCTGTACTGGAGCAATTCAAATGTTTATATCCCAACATATGTCCAAGGAAGAAGAGCAGGTTTTTTCATTTCCCTGTTTGTTATATCCTGCCCTTTGTATGTTGTTTGTTGAAATGAAACTTGAAGGTCATTCCATTTCTCTATTGAGCGGCAGTATGAGATGTGTTGGCACGTTGTCATAGTCTACGGGCGTATTGAAGTTCCAGATTTTGAAGTTTTAAGTTGTTGGAACAAGCTTGCAAATTTTTAATCGAAGTATTTTGAATGATTTGTCAGAATCTACATGATTTAATGTCTTTAATCACAGAGATAAGAAGTTACATAAGAGAAGAAGCAATATCATACAAAACTAGATATAATCATACAACCACTGGTTAGCTATATGCACTTATGCATCTGCCACCCTTTAGTAGCTGATATCACATCTGTAGTATATTAGTATTGTCTCCTCTGATCTGTAGTTACGAACAGTATGGTGAACTATAGGCCAAATGTGGAGTAATTTTATTTCGTATGTAACACTAGAAGGTTAGTCACTTGTAGCAAGTAATTTCTAATCAATGTTCCCTGTTCATTGGCAATCTGCTGTGTACCCACTGTTAATCTGTTATGTTCTAAGCCTCTAATATAAGGGTCACAGTCACTGGGGACTCACTATGTTGGTACAACAAATCTAAATGCTGATTTCAATTTTCAGGTATGCATTCAACTTGTTGTTCTTTGTTGACTTAATAATCTGGAAGCCAATTGTGAAGTACTGGAGTGTGTGTAGAATGTTTCTGTTGGCATCCTCACTAATTGTGGCGTAAGGCTGCCGTGGCCCGTGTGGGACTACACTGTTAGACCCGTTACAAGAAAAAATCGATTCTAAAATCGGTAGTTTTGTGACACAAGTTTTCTTAAAATCTGTAGTTTTGTAAAATAGAAGATAAAATTTGTAGTTTTCGGATAGTTTGTACAAGAAACTTGTAGTTTTGTGAAATTTACCCATTTTTTTAGCTACCAAAAAAAATGACAAGTTTCTTTTGGACAGTTGGACTTTGCTGCAGAAATTCTTTTGGGTTGTGCACTTGATGATAATTCCTCATTTGCTGCTATGTACTTTTTTTTAATGATATATTCACTATTTTCCTCTATCATTATCTGTTCCTTTCAGCATAGTGCATACTGTATTAGTGCCTAATCATCTGAGAATGTTTTAGGTCTTCCCATTGCTTATTAAGAAGTTTTCATATGAAGAGCAAGCTGATTTAGTCTGGCAGTTCTTATGCAACATCCCTGTAAATATGATGGCAGAGTTCCTTCCATGGCTTTCATCTTCAGTTTCACCTGATGAGCACCAAGATATTCTTAACTGCTTACATAAAATAGTTCCCGAAGAGAAACTTCTCCAACAGGTCCTCATGATCATGTGTCTTTTTCTATCAATAATGTTCTTCAGTTTTTACTTAATTTTGGTTTTGAAATTTGTGAAGGTTGTATTTGCATGGATTGGAGGGAAAGCATTGAGAACAGTGGCACAAGATTTTGGTAATCCTTGTTCCAAAGGCAGCTGGAGATGTGAGGATATTACTTCTCATCAAACAGACAAGCACGGCAGCTCACATGAGCATTCTAAAGTTGGAAAGAGAAAGTGTGCAGAATCTAGTCATAGTCATCTTGTCATGCATCCAATAGATGAGATTTTGTGTTGGCACAATGCTATCCGGAAAGAATTGAGTGATATAGTAGAGGAGACAAGAAGGATCCAGCAGTCTGGAGATTTCTCTGATATATCAGCCTTTAATGTGAGGCTTCAGTTTATCGCAGATGTGTGCATCTTCCACAGGTATGTGGCTTTGAATCTCAACTCATGTGCACCTTTGTTTCAAAATCTGGATGTGTAATCAATTTTTATCCAATATACATCATTACAATTATGAACTTTTTGTTTCTATTATGTTAACCTTATTGATATTTCTTCAGTTGTACATTACATTTCTTACACAGAATGTGACAACACATTGCTTTTATATGAACAATTAAGTGGTATAGTCATTATTTTAAATGAATATAGATCCACATAGGAATATGTCTGGACATCAAGTTCAATGTTATGGTGCTTTAGGCGCAACTCATGTGAATAACTGTGAAGTTGTGAAAACTCGAGATACTGGCAAGCGCAGTAAATGAGCAGTATTACTAGCGTCGTGAACATGTTCTTGATTGCTTCGCTTTAGAACTTATATTGTTTGTCTCAAAAGAACTGGATGTTTCTAGAGCTAAGTCATAAATTTTGATTTTATCATGTGAAGTGGCCTAATCTCGTATCTTTATTTTGATCAGCCGTTCCTTTTCTTTTGTTGATCTGCAGTATTGCCGAAGATCAAGTTATATTTCCTGCAGCTAATGGTGAAGTGTCCTTTGAGCAGGAGCATGATGAAGAAGAACGTCAGTTCAATAAATTTAGATGTTTAATTGAACAAATCCAAATAGCAGGAGCCAGATCAACTGCATTGGATTTTTATTCAGAGTTATGTTCGCAAGCTGATCAGATAATGGAGAAAATTGAGAGACACTTCAATAGTGAGGAAACAAAGGTTAGTTTTTCTAGAGGAAACAAAAGCTAGTTTAGTAGTTAAGAAGCTGAAACCATTGCCCTATCAGTCAGAATATTGTCTACTTAACCAAGTGACCAACAGAGTCTCATCCGTAGTTCACCTTGTTATCTAGGTACTTCCTCAAGCTAGGATACATTTCTCTCCAGAGAAACAAAGGGAACTTCTATACATGAGTCTTTGTGTCATGCCATTGAAGTTATTGGAGCGTGTCTTACCATGGTTTGTATCGAAGCTGGATGATGAAGATGCGCAATCTTTTCTTCAGAATATGTGCTTGGCAGGTTACCTTTCTTACTTTAAATTTACTGTTTGTTCTATGCCTCTATACCACACTAGCTCTTTAAAACATCTCCAAATATTAATATTTGCTAATAAGTTGCATGGAACAGCACCTTCCTCTGAAACTGCACTAGTTACTCTTCTCTCCGGTTGGGCATGCAAAGGTCGGTTGAAGGATACATCCAACTCTGGAAACTTTATATGCTTGACATCAGGATCACCGAGCTGTCCATTGGATGGAGATGAGTTTAAAAATTGTCAGTCACTCTGTACATGTTCATTAGGTAACAATGAATCTTTTTCACTACCTTTGCGGACAGAAAATGGTTCCAGGCCAGTCAATCGAGGGAATCATGCAGAATGTAGTACCAATATTGACAGAAGTCACTGCTCACAAACTACTGACATAGAAGCATCCCCATGTAGCAACAGACCTTGTCACATTCCCGGGTTAAGATTAGAAAATACGAACTTTCGTGTTTATTCGTTGGCTACTGCAAAGTCATTTCGCTCTCTGTCTTACAATTATTCTGCACCTTCATTACACTCAAGCCTTTTTTCATGGGAGACAGATGCAGCATTTTACGGCTCAGATAACATTTCTAGGCCAATTGACACCATATTCAAATTTCATAAGGCAATTCGCAAGGATTTAGAGTTCTTAGATGCTGAATCTGGAAGGCTCATTGATGGGGATGAATCTTGCCTTCGCCAATTCATCGGAAGGTTTCGTTTGCTGTGGGGTCTTTATAGAGCACACAGCAACGCCGAAGATGAAATTGTATTTCCTGCTCTTGAATCGAAAGAGCCACTACACAATGTCAGCCACTCATACACTCTTGATCACAAGCAGGAAGAAGAATTATTTAGAGATATATCCAACGTTCTATTTGAGCTTTCACAACAATATGATGAGTTGATATATCCCCTTGATGAAACTGATGAAGCTGGAAAAAACCATATTTGTTCATATAATGAGGTTGATTGGTCCAGAAACCATAATGAACTTTTGACAAAGCTTCAAGGAATGTGCAAGTCTATTCGGGTTACCCTATCTAATCATGTTCATAGAGAAGAACTTGAGTTGTGGCCACTTTTCGATAGACATTTTTCTGTAGAGGAGCAGGATAAGATTGTAGGTCATATAATTGGAACTACAGGAGCTGAGGTTCTGCAGTCAATGTTACCCTGGGTTACATCAGCACTTAGTTTAGAGGAACAGAACAAGATGCTGGATACATGGAGGCAAGCTACTAAGAACACAATGTTTGATGAATGGCTAAACGAATGGTGGAAGAGATCACCAACTTCATCTGGCCCTTCAAATGAGGCCTCCTCCCCTCCAGAAGGTCTGGTCAATTAGTTTTCTTCTGGTCTCCCCTCTACTACCTCTTCCACTATATTTTAGTTTGCCATATTATATATGTACTCACTTTCTTCCATTATTGAAGTAAGACCTTTTATCTGCAGGAGAACCTTTGACTGAGCCCCATTTGTATATACTGTGTTTGACAAATCATATATGAGAATTACCACATATTGGATTATTGGAAAATAGGATATAACTTCCCATGAGTAAAATATAAGCTCTATACACTAGTTAGATGATGTGTTATTTAAACAAGAATTATCACTTATTTTGGCACAGATGGCAGTGCAACTGATGACTACTAAATTATAGGCTTATAGGCCGAAATCCGAATGTTAGTTTACATGCCAAAAGGGAAATATTAGAGAAACAATCAATTTACAGCAAAGAAGCTGGAAAAGTGTATCATTGTATTTCTTTGCAACAACTAAAATGACAATATGGACTTCCTATTGCTCTAACTAATTTCAATGGTCCAAACTAGAGATAGTACAATCCTTGGTGATGTAAATTTGTGACAGATCATAGAAGAGAAGTTTAATCAAGGAGAATAAGTTTGACTGGTTAGGAAAACTGCAAGGAAAAGCTAAAGAAACAGGAGTGGGATGTAAATTTATGATAAAGAGCAGATAACTTGTAAACACCTCTTTTTCATGATTCATGGCATGTTACAGTTGTCATAATTGGATTTTCATTTCACTGAGCTTTTTTACTTTGGCCTTGCAGAGAGTCATTTTGAGGAGAAGCTCGACCAGAGTGACCAGATGTTTAAGCCTGGTTGGAAGGACATCTTTCGAATGAACCAGAGTGAGCTCGAGGCTGAGATACGAAAGGTTTCTCGAGATTCTACTCTTGACCCAAGGAGGAAGGCCTATCTAATCCAAAATCTCATGACCAGGTTTGTTTTTAATGTAAAAGTTACATAAAATAAGTTGTAGGGCCTTTCCCTACCCCCCCCCCCCCCCCCTCTAAAAAAAACAAAAAAACAGTAAATTAATTGGAATGAATGACTATTCTATTTCTTATTACGTGAATTTCAGCCGCTGGATAGCTACTCAGCAGAAATCACCACAAGCAAGATCAGATCACACTGGATGTACTGTAATACCTGGATGTTTTCCTTCATATCGAGATCCAGAGAAACAAATATTTGGTTGTGAGCATTACAAAAGAAAATGCAAGCTTGCTGCTACATGCTGCAATAAGCTGTTCACATGCAGGTTCTGCCATGATAAAGTTAGTGATCATACAATGGAAAGGTAAAGTCAGTACAATCATTCGCTTCAATGTCTTATGCTTTTTTACTGCTGAGTGACGCTTCTGTATTTCTTACAGTAGTAGAGTGTTCAACGTTCATTTTTAACATCAAATAGGCACGCTTTAAACATGCTTGGATCCAAAGATTTATAAATAATAGTATAATATTCTTCCGTTCAGAAATGCATTGACTACTTATATATAAAAAAAAAACTATTTAGATTGGTCAAATGAATATGGTATCAGTATCATATGTTAGTTATGAAAAATATTTCCATAATATAATAATTTTATATTTTTTAACATACATATTCGTAAAATAAGTAGTGGTCAAAGTTGCATGTTGGACATGTCCAGATGTTATGCGTTTTTAAACAGATGGAGTAAATGAGAGTTAGATAGCCTTGTGTCGTTGTGGTTAACTTGCTTTTGTGCAGGGCAGCAAGGCAACATGATTCTTTTAGGAACTTACACCTTATGGTCATTGTGTTATGCTGTTATCTTTTCTTCCTTTCTCCTTCATCTGTTGTGTTCTCACAAGTTACATTCACTTGGAAATAATTGGTTGAAAATATATTATAATGGTCTGTAGTAGGCCAACATTTTCCCTGTGAACTTCTTCTCCTTAACTTCTCCACATGTAGCTTTTAATTGCTGTTTAGCAATATACAAGAACACAACATTAAGGATGGAAGGACAGAAGCTGTGTACTATTGCATACCTTTTCTGTTGTATGACATATTGGTTCTTAGATATTTGTTATAAGATGAAAAGCAAAAAAGACATTGCTTACTTTGTAGAGTTCCTTTTTTTTAGGAAAGCAACTGTGGAGATGATGTGCATGCTATGCCTTAAAGTTCAACCAGTTGGTCCAAATTGCCAAACCCCTTCTTGCAATGGGTTATCCATGGCAAAGTATTATTGCAGTATATGCAAGTTTTTTGACGATGAAAGGTAAAATCTGAATGTGATTGCTAGATTTTAGTATCTCTTGCAGTAAGTATTGTTTTGGCTGCTAGATTTTAGTTTCTCTTGCAGCAAGCATTGTTTTTGCAGGTTACTGGAGTGTGTTGGATTTGATGTTTATCTTTGTCCTCACAAATGAGACCAAATATTGTATTCAATAATCAACATAAGATTGCAAAGAAACAAATACATGATTTTAGTTAACAGGATGGGGCATCTACTGTCTTTTTGAGGGCAACGACTGCTGTGGGCTCCCGTGCAATCACCGTGCAATCCAACTAAGAAAAGTTTCAAAAAAATCTGAAAAAAATCATGGATGTACATCTCATCTTACCCCATCTACATATAAAATTTCATGATCAAATTCGTCCTATGCTAGAAGTTACAAAAAAGACAAATTTGAGGTGCATTTGAACTATTCAAGTTTGTCAAAAATTTGTCTTTTTTGTAACTTCTAGCATAAGACGAATTTGATCATGAAATTTTATATGTAGATGGGGTAAGATGAGATGTACATCCATGATTTTTTTCAGAATTTTTTGAAACTTTTCTTAGTTGGATTGCACGGTGATTGCACGGGAGCCCTGATTGCACAGCAGTCATTGCCCTTTTTGAGAACCAGTTAACCCCTGGAAGGTCCACTAATTATAAGAGGACGGGGGTCTTACTACCTCTCTTTTTCTTCTCCCTTATCGCTCCCTAAAACCCCAAGAAGGCAGGAATACAGGATACCCTACTGATGGCTGAACTATAATTGTCAAGCCCCAAATGCATTGTCATCTGCATTCAAGAATCCTTACCAATTATGTTAAGTTACTTCAAGTAATCCTTATCTGTTTAGGTTTGGTACACTTATTTGTATGATGAATCCATTGGTGACCCATTTCTGCCATTTTTCTGTGGAATAGTGCCGCTTTGCTTTCTTGGGACTCTTGAATATATGAATGTCGACTTTATTGTCCTCTTAGCACCATGTTGTATGCATCAACAATTTCAATTGTCCAATGCATAGTGTTTGTTCTAACTTCGACTTTGTGCAGAAGTTCAACCACTACAGTAGTAGGTTGTCATAACCTTTCATTGGTTTTGTCTGTAATGTGTATGTGCTGGATTGGGTTAATTAATTGCATTGCATTGCCTGAAACTGAAATCTTGATTAATGTGATCCACATTTGCAATATTTTGGAGAGGCTCCTAATTCTGAGAACTTTTCAGGAGTGTGTATCATTGCCCTTTTTGTAATTTGTGTCGTGTTGGGAGAGGATTGGGTACCGATTTCTTCCATTGCATGAAGTGCAATTGTTGCCTTGGATTGAAATTGATAGAACACAAATGCCGAGAAAATATGCTAGAGATGAATTGTCCAATCTGTTGTGACTTCCTTTTTACATCAAGTGCAGCAGTTAGAGGTCTTCCTTGTGGCCATTTTATGCATTCAGCTTGCTTTCAGGTATGATAATCTAGTCGCAATCTGATGCATATTCTGATGGACATCTCCGGCTGGGAGTCTGTTCTAACAAGTTTGTCAATATCAGGCATACACTTGTAGTCACTACACCTGTCCAATCTGCTGCAAATCCTTGGGAGATATGACGGTAAGCTACACCAATACGGCAATACCAACACTGTTTTTGTGTTTACTATAGATGATTGTGTCTGGTTTTCTTCTAATGGATAACCCATTAAGTCTTGTGTTTTGAAACCTACAATTTCCAAAACTTCCATGTTTTGAAACCGACAAGTACCTTTATTTAAATGACATTTTTAAATAGGCCCAATAAACAGACTTTGATGGTCTATCTATTATAAGCTGATCTCATTACAAGCTATCCTATCGAAGTTAGCACTCGAGTCCTCATTTTTTACAAATACAGAGCTCTGTTTCTTATGATCTTTTGGATTATAAAGTGGCAGCATATAGGCAGCTCTACATGTAAATTTCGTAATGTTTTTGTTCGATGCTTCTGTCCAATGTTTTCAGGCTTCTCGAATGGCCTACTAATATGTTCTTGGGAAATTTAGCTATATGCCACGGTAAAGTTCTCATTTTTTAGAAATGCCATTCCAAAGTGGAGCCTTTGAAATATGCCACTGCAAACCCATGGTATTCAGAAAAATGCCATTACGATTAGTATTTAGCATATGCTGGACCAAACTACCGCTACCTCGGCGGCGCCCCTCGGTCTGCAGAGGATGGGGTGGGGGAAGAGCTGGAATGGCGCGAAGAAAGCCAGCGCATGCAATTTTGCCGCGGGAGGGGAAGTCTTCGTTGATTGGGAGCGCGGACGTGGCGCGGAAAAATGAGGACGCCGGGGTGCTGTTTAGGGCGTGCGAAAATTTTGGGAGCTAGAATGAGGAACTGTTGAAGTATGTTTTTTTTCAATCAAGCCCAAAATCAGATTTTGGGAATAGATTTGAAGCACTGTTGGAGATCCTCTTAGTCCTCACATTCCATCTCCCGCGTGTCCCTTTTCTAAAACGCAACAGAGGGGGAGAGAAATGGGAGGAAGGGAGAAACAGCTCGGGCATGGCCAGTGTGGTGGGTGAGAGCAGCACATACTCATGCGTATGGGATGAAGGGGCTGCCACGGCTTGGGACCGTGGCGAGGTGCAGCGGCGACATCGCAAAGCTGGACCTCGGCGAACGGTGGCAGCAGCAATAACATGGACTGGCTGTTGTTCCCATTTCTTCCTCTCAGTTCTGTTGGATGCTCCCATGGTGGATTGGTACCAAATCAATCTGATTTTGGGGGATTTCAGGAGAACTTTCTTGTACAGGTTCTTGGACTTGAAGGTCAAGAGCAAGGTATATGATGTGAGGGAGTGCGGAGAAGTGGCTAAGGTGCCGAGGAGATGGCGGATGCGGCGGTGGTGCGAGGGTGAGGCCTACGGCGAGGAGGTGGCTGAGAGCGCGCGGGAGAGAGAGACCTTGTGGTGACCAGCGGCGGTGGACGGAATTGGCGGCCATTGATGGGCTGAGAGGTGGAGGTGGGAAGAAGAGAATGGCAAAAATACTGTCTAATGCATGTGTAATATGCAGAGTAGTATTTCTCTAAATAGTAGGTTTGCAATGTCATATTTCGATTGGAAAAGTACATATAACACCAACTTTGCTGGAAAGTCTGTATGCCATCCCAAACTATGAAACCAAATATTTGACCCTCTGAACTTTGCAATCTAGTTCAAATAACACCTTAACCTAATTTCGTATAGTGCTATTGATTGTGTGGCATGATGTGTTGGCGGTTTTGCTATGCAGGATAAAACGATGTGCAAGTTTAGGTGAATGACATGTGGGGCTTACAGAAGATTCTCTTCCAAATTGAAATAGAGGGAGGAAGCTACATGGGCTGATAGCCATGAAATTATGATTAGGAGCTCGGCGAAGAAAGCCCATATGAGCCTCACCTTTTATTGACCTAACTTGACCAACGTGTCATTCTACATTGTAAAACCACCCACTTGTTGCGTCACATCAGCAATACCACTGTGTGAAACCGGGAGGGTGTTATTTGAACCATATTGCAAAGTTTGGAGAGTTAAATATCTGGTTTCATGGCTTAAGATGCTAGATAGACTTTTGACCAAATTTCAAGGTGTTATATGGACTTTGTCGTATTTTGAAGGCAACATTTTGTAGTGGTATTTATTAGAAATATCAACTTTGCAATGGTGCATATCTAAATAACTATGTTCTTTGGGCATCTGTATTTGTTAACACCGTTGTTACCGAGTTACATTCTGTAGTCCCCTTCTCAATTCATTAGTGCAGCTAATGTAAAATTCTTATCCTCTGGTCTCTGTAGGTGTACTTTGGCATGCTTGATGGTTTACTGGCTACAGAAGAGCTTCCTGAGGAATACCGGGATAGGTGTCAGGTACATTTTTCTCCTATTCCCGAATTAATTTTTCTCGTTGGCTGAAGGATTTACGATTGCGTTGCCTGGTTGGTCCAGGATATTCTTTGTAACGATTGTGAAAGAAAAGGGAGATCCCGGTTCCATTGGCTGTATCACAAATGCGGCTTCTGCGGTTCTTATAATACCAGAGTCATCAAGACTGACACAGCAGAATGTTCGACATCAAATTAACAGGCGAGATATATTTTTTCTTTTATCCTGGATTCGTTCTGAAACTCATTGTTGTAAATATATCTCAACATAGAGAAACCTTGTGCGTGTCTCAGTAAGTCATTGCGTAGCCGGTTCACTCTTGGCTAGCCATGCATTCACAAGCGAAAGCTGGTAACTATGAGCACAAATCATGAAGGTCCCTGCGCTGGTAGTCATTACCGTGCAACTGTGCCGCTTGGTCTAAAAGTGGCCCCCCACACGCCGGACTTGTGCTTTATGGACGTTCGCGCTAAGCGCCCAGGTTATGAATTGATGCTAGCTACCGCCTACTTTGTCGCCTGACACAGTAGTACAGCATCAAGTTCATCTAAAAAACCCGAATGACTAGCAATCGGAAGATTTTTTTTCGAGCCTCTGCAACAATTTTTACTCATGTGTGCAATATTTGTAGTCACCATGTGCAATAAAAACACGATGACAATAGGAATGTTGATCCGGATCGATGTAACATTTTTTACTCATATGTACAACAATTATAGTTATCGTGTGCAATAAAAACGCACGATTACAGTAGAAATGTCTATACAAAAAAATATTACACACGGTGATCAAATTTGTTACATGTGTTATAAAAAAAATGTTGAGCCGACATGTCCAAAGAAAAAAAATGATGTCGGACGTTTGATTGCTAGCAACGCAAAAAAAAATGTAAGTTATTAACCAGGTTGACCCTTAGACATAGGTATGGATTTGGTGGGCCTATGGAGTGTAGAAGTTGCTCTCCCACTCAATTCGTATAAATTGGTCTGGTGCTAATTATAGGTTGTTCCACATATTCTATTTGCTCCTTGAGTGCCACTACAAACAAATTTCTTGAGCGCCACAAACCGCAATCCTGTGCGTTGAATAATGAAATAATTGATGATTTATTTTTATTTATTTATGTCATTGATCATTTATCTCATAATGTTTTACTAACATAAGAACCTTTAAACCATATATCGGTGAGACAAATGAGATAAATAATCAATTACACTAATTAAAACGGAGCAAATAATCGATCCCGGGGTCGACTGCAACTCTGCATCGCTAAGGACTCCGGCCACCGCGCCTGCCCAGCTCCGAGGCCCATCCCATGATGGCACTTGAATCCTTGAACCCCCCACGCTTGCGAGAGAGAGGCTTCCACTGGCGGCACGTCGACGCTGCGCTGTGCTAACGTCTCACGCCGGCTAAATTCGGCCGCGTGCTCGTGCTCCACGGGCGCACCCAGGAGCTATGGTTCCTCTGGGAGCCACGCCGGCGGCGCTGGGGGCCTCCTTGATCGGTTGCTCCACTTCGGCTTGTGCCGCGTCAGGCACCGCCTCCGCCAGGCTGCAACCAATGCATAGGGGTTGCGCGCTCCTGCTATCGCGACGAGAGCGACGAGCCGAGCCGAATCGGCCCGGCCGGCCTTGGATCCCAACCTGGTGATCGACGTGCGGGTCGGGGTGGACGACACGGGCATCGCATCTGGCCGGCCGGCCGCTCGCGCGCGCGCGGCGTGGCCCGCCTCCGCTTTCGCCGCCCGTTGCCCAGCACCGCTGACGAGCTCCCACCGGGGGAGATCTAGACGGGCCCGTTACGGGGCTCAACGTGGCCAGTCCGGTCGTTTCCCACGGATCGCCTTCCGCGTCATGATCTCTAGTGATGCAACGCGGCGCCTCTGCGACACGGCCTCACCCCCCAAACGGCCACCTCCCTTCCCCCGCCTTTGTCACCGGCCGCCGTACACACGACGCGCCCAGGCGCCTGTATACACACGGCAACGCTTGCGCTGTCCGCGCCCTGCAGTCAAAACCGCCTCTGCTGGCTGAAACCTGTAGCGATGGTAGCCCCGTACCAAGGAAAGAAACGGGGACATCGGGACCGTATGGGTTGAAGCTAATCTTGTTTAGACTAATACATATTTTTACGTGGGAGTTTGGTTCGTCGCCACAGCCGTGGCTTGCCACATTTTCTTAGCGCTATGCCTACGTATTATAGACTCAGTTTTTTTTGTTGAACTTTGCTATAGCCTACACTTGTGGCGTTGAATTTTGCTGCCACAAAAAATTTAGCAAGCCACATTTGCCTAAGATTAGTTATGAAAAAGTTAGCTTCAAACTAAATAGGCTCATTTGTATACTTTACGGAACAACAAGATAGGTGTTGGCGCTCGATTTGCATACATTCTGACCCTATTTATTATTATGTTATATGATATTCTGTGTTTAATTGTGCAATTTGGTAACTAACCCTGACGAATCTAGAAAATATTGAATATTATAGTGATGGCAAAGAGCTTCCTTGGAAAATGTACCAAAATGAACATCATCAAATAACAAATCGAAGATCACCATGACGTTTGCCTCATCGAAAAAAATTGAAATGCATATATTATTTGCTCAAATTAGAGGCCAGACTCAAAAGCTATGAAGCCTAGAAACTGTAAGAAGTGAATGAAAATAGAGAACAGAATGGTATGGAATGAACTGCTTTATTGCATTGATCAACATATGTATTTATACATGTCAAAGGGTGCTATGAATGGTTGCCTAATACAAAGAAGCAACTGTTTAATCAACTGCCTAATCTATGTCTTGATTACATGATTAACTGCCTAAACTATGCCTTGGATGAGATCACTGAAGAGGTGTCTTTTGGGAAGACACTGGTTCACAACACTCCCCCTTGATCGAATCTTCCTTGAGATCAATGCGTCGTTGATTCCTCAAATTCAATTGGAATAATCTGATGATTATATTGATATGCCATCAAAAACTCCTTAAAACCCGGTGGGAAAAATAAGGAGAAAAATATGACATATATAAGTGTGATTAATAAATCATTATGTGTTTGGTAGCTCCTCTAAAAACCCCTATGGGGAAAAATTGGAGATACAACATAATATATTAAACTCCTCTCTAAAAACCTTGTAGGAAAAATATGAGGAGAAAATATGTTGATATACTATTGAAAACTCCTATAAACCCAATGGGAAAATTTAGGAGAAAACTGATACAGTATATTTAAGTGATTGTCTCTAGTGAACTCGTATGAGAAAACCTATTACAGGGAAAAACCCATAAACGAGTTTAAGGACAATTCATGTCTTTGATGTTTCCTTAAAAAACCCAAATAGGGAAAACAGAAAACATGACATATACTCGTGTTAATATTACCTCATTAAAAACTTTTCATGAGAAACCTTGTGAGGAAAAACTCATAAAAAGAAAAGAGTGTAATATTTGTTAGGACAGGTTAATAGTTAGGAGATATCTCCCCCTGATTCTTGCAAATTTTGAAGTCGTCTCATACCAATCCCATGAATACATTTCAAGAATGTAGAAGATGGTAATGACTTAGTGAAAAGATCAGCGAGGTTATCGCATGATTTGGTTTGCAAGATGTTTATCTCCCCACTTTGCTGTAACTCATGAGGATAAAACAATTTTGGAGCAATATGTTTTGTGATGTTGCTCTTTATGTAACCTGTTTGCATCTGTGTAACACAAGCAGAATTATCTTCATAGATAATTGTAGGTGATTCAATAGAACCAATACCACATGATTGTTGTATGTGGTTAATCATTCTACGAAGCCATATACATTCACGTGAAGCTTCATATAGTGCAATAATTTGAGTGATTGGTGGAAGTAGCTACAGTCTGTTTAGAAGACTTCCATGAAATAGCTGTTCCACCATGTAAGAATACAAAGCTGTTTGAGATCTGGCATTATGGGGATCTGATAAATAGCTAGCATCCGTGTATCCAATCATAGTGGGATCTTGATTTCTTTGAAATATAATCCAAGATCCTTTGTGCCATTGAGATATCTGAGGATATGCTTTACACCTGTCCAATGACGTTTGGTTGGTGCAGCGCTATGTCTAGCTAGTAAGTTCACTGCAAATGCAATATCGGGCTGGTGCGGTTTACAAGATACATAAGCGCTCCAATAGCACTGAGATAAGGAACCTCGGGTCCCAGTACCTCTTCTCCATCATCACATGGTCTGAATGGATCTTTCTCCATATCTAAAGATCGAACAACCATAGGTGTTTTAGATGGATATGATTTGTCCATATTGAATTTCTCCAATATTTTCTGGATATAGGCTGATTGATGCACTAAGATTCCTGAGGGAAGGTGCTCAAGTTGTAAACCTAAGCAAAATTTGGTCTTACCCAAATCCTTCATCTCAAATTCCGTCTTTAGGTGATTGCGTGCTTCATTTATATCGTTAGAGTTGCCAATGATATTTAAATCATCAACATATACGGATATATCTGAGAATCTGTTGGAGATTTTTTTATGAAGACACATGGGCAATCATCATTGTTTGTGTATCCCTTCTTTAGAAGGAATTCACTTAGTCGGTTGTACCACATTCTACCCGACTGTTTCAAGCCATATAGTGACTTGTTGAGCTTTACACAGTACATATTGCGATTTGCGTTTGGATTCGGAATTGGGATTCCATCGGGAACCTTCATGTATATGTCCGAATCAAGTGACCCATAAAGATATGCTGTCACTACATCCATCAACTGCAAAGATAGATGATTTTGAACTGCCAATGATATTAAGTATCAAAATGTTATTCCACTCATAATCGGAGAATATGTTTCATTGAAATCAATGCCGGGTCTCTGCGTGAACCCCTGTGCTACAAGTCTCGCTTTATATCTCACCACCTCATTGTTTTCATTCCATTTCCGGATGAAAACCCATTTGAATCCCACAGGGAAGACTTTTGGAGGTGTAGGTATTGCAGATGTGAATACTTTTCTTTTATTAAGCGAGGCTATCTCAGCTTGAATTGCTTCCTTCCATTGAGTCCAGTCCGAGCGCTTTTTGCACTCTGCCATGGTCTTGGGATCTGGATCATTTAGGAGGTTATTTGCAATTGTTGCGGAGAAGTAAGTGTCGACAATTGTAGTCTTTCGGTCATATGATTCTCCAGAATCGATATAATTAGTGGAAATTTCTTGCACCCTTGATGATGGCTCATTATTTCCCAAAACTATGGAGCCAGGGCGTTCCGTTGTCCCAGGATCAGCAATAGAGTGCACTATTGATCTAGGTTGTGGATCAACTTGAGGTTGACTTGCATTTACTGATTTGGAGGATTTTGTCCTCGGTTTCTTTTGTTGCTTGCTAGAAGCTACATCTTTAGCCGTGGCCTTACTTCTCCCCCTCTTACTTTGAAGTGGGAGTTGAATGGTTTTATTTGGTACCTCCACTCTTTCAGGCACATTTCGGGCAGGATAATAGGATTTAGTAACACCTTTAGTATCAGTAAATGCATCTGGCAGGTTATTTGCAATGTGTTGCAAATTTATAACTTTCTGAACTTGAAGTTCAGTTTCTTGAGTACGTGGATCTAAGGTGGGGATGTTTACAACATCCCAATTGATTTCCGGGCATTTTTTTGGTACTTGAAATCTCCCCCTAATGCCGGAAAATGATCCTCGTTAAATATACAATCGGCGTCTTGGTAGTGAATAGGTCCCCGATTAGGGGCTCAAGGTATTTAACAATCGACGGAGATTGATACCCCACATAGATCCCTAATTTCCTGTGTGGGCCCATAGAGGTACGCTTGGGCGGTGAGATCGGTACGTATATAGCACAACCGAATTTTCGCAGATGGGAAATATTTGGTATATTTCCACGTACTAATTGCAGTGGGAAGTCAGTATGATATGCGATTGGTCGCAATTGAATTAAGTCAGCAGCGTGTAAGACCGCATGACCCCAACATGAAGTTGGTAAGTTGCAATTTTGTAATAAGGGTCTTGCAATCCACTTGATTCTCTTTATAAGAGATTCTACCAAACCATTTTGAGTATGGACATATGGGACAGAATGTTGTACTTGAATTCCTAAAGCTATGCAATAATCATTGAATGCATGTGAGGAAAATTCAGCAGCATTGTCCAATCGTATGGATTGAATCTGGTGTTCAAGATAATGTGCTTTAAGTTTAATAATTTGAGCAATTATCTTTGCAAAAGCATGGTTACGTGTGGATAAAAGACACACATGAGACCATCGAGTAGATGCATCTATAAGAACCATGAAATATCTGAACGGACCAGACAATGGTTGAATAGGGCCACATATGTCGCCTTGAATACGTTCAAGGAATTTGAGTGGCTCATGTTGGATTTTAAGATGAGAAGGTCTCAAAATCAATTTCCCAGTTGCACATGCAGTACATATAAAATCTGATGATTTTGGGAATTTGGCAGCATGTAGATCATGACCATTAGAATTGCTGATAATTTTTCTCATCATCCCTAAACCAGGATGACCAAGGCGATCATGCCAAGTTTGGAATGCATCAACATTTTGAAAAATTACCTTGTACGCAACATGTGGTACGGGTTTAATGTATGTGTAGTACAATCCAGACGATAAAGAGGAAATCTTTTCAAATGTTTGTCTGCCATATCCGTAATCTTTAGTGATGAGGAGAAATTCCTCATTATTGTCATCATGGGTTTCAACATGGAAACCATTTTTGCGGATATCTCTATAACTTAATAGGGTACGTGTTGAATCGGGATACAATAGTGCATCCTCGATTGTGATTTGAATACCCATAGGAAGCATGATAGTGGCACGATCGAACCAACTATCATTGCATCGCGTCGGCGATTGTCAAAACATTTCCTTGCCTCTTAGTAAGAGTTTGGAAATATTTTGTTTCCTTAGTATAGAGTTAGTAGTACAACTATCTACTAGGCACAATTCCTCCTCCATCGATCGACTCGTAGAAATCTATATATAAATGAAGAATTTTAAGATTCTGGGGAATATATATAGAACATATACAAACTTTATTGAATATCAAACATAATTATTACATTTATTGGGATATCCAATATGTCATTGTGATGACAATATTATTTAATACAACACTTAGGACATAATTGTGCTTTATTATTACAATAAATAAGGTATTAAACTAAGGATCTAAGAGATTGGGAGCCTAGTCGAGTCTCCAAACATGTCATTGGAAGCAAATTCCATGATCATATTCTCTGTGTTGACTTGATCCTTGGCTTCCCATGACGTTGTTGCTTGGTTCCTTGGGAACTTGTTGCGAACAACCACCTCTTCCTGAGTTGTCAGGTTGAAAATTGAAATGGGCTTCATACTTCTGTCCCTGGGCAGCACGTCCACGTCCCACAGACTTTAGATAGAGATCAACAAGGTGACTTGGGGTACGGCATTTCTTTGTGATGTGGTTATAGCAACCACATTTCTGACAAATAGACTTGTCAGTTCTTTGTTTGGAAATGCCTTTACCCTTATTGGGGATACGTGACTTATTCTTCTTGTTGTTTCTGCGTTTGTTTTTACCATGAGAATTTCTTTGATAGTTCTTAGGAGAACCATTAAATTTGGGTTTATTCTGAGCGTTGGCATGAACTTCAGGCAATGGGGCAGACCCAAGAGGGCGCTGCTGATTGTTCCACACCATGAGTTCATGGTGTCTTTCGGCCTGAAGTAATGTTTGAATAAGCTCGGAATAAACTGTGAAATTTTTCTCACGGTATTGTTGTTGAAGGATTCTTTCGGTAGCGAAGCATTGTAGACAAAGTCTTTTCAATTTTATCCGCATCGGAAAGTTCCTTCTCACGAATCGCAACTTAGTGCTAATCCTATGAACAGCATGGTTATAATCACCAACAGTTTTGAAATCCTGAAGGCGAAGTTGAGCCCATTCAAAATTGGCCTCAGGCAGGATGAGTGCCTTTTGCTGTTCATAGTGTTGCTTAAGAGAAAGCCATAGTGCACGTGGATTTTCCTCCAACATGTATTCAGACTTAAGGTCCGGATGTATATGCTGCCTTATAATATATAAAGCCGCATACCGATGTTGATCACTTATTGGTTCTGCACCTTCTGCTTGTTCAAGAAGCACATAATAAAGTCCGCGGGTCGCAAGACTAACTTTTATGTCCATAGCCCATGTGGGATAGTTGTGTCCGTCAAGAGCGAGTACATCAAACTCTTTAGCGGCCATATTTCCTACATGAGGCAACCATAGATTTTGTTTAATTTACTATGGGTAAATTAAAATGTGCTATGGTAATGTTGTAAAATGCAAAAATGAATTCAAAACAAGAGAATTCTTGTATCATGAATGTAAGCCTCGAATATGCGCTAACATTTTTGGAGGTAGTCACCAAAATGGTGTAGACCTCTTATGGGCATAATCTGTTGATACAGTAGATGCCACTTGTGTTATGCATCTTTGTATTAACACATCTAGGTAATCATTATAAAAATGTAGACCTAGTTTAATTCATATTTCGTATTGGATATGCACATTGAGGATTGACATCCCGCAGTAGTGACTTATGGTACTACCTTGTGTATGACCAATAGGGATTATGAATTATGGTAGTCATGTTGACTAGTGTTTCAATTTTAGATATTGGGTACGCACGTTGAGGATAATCACTATGTATTAAACACAGTGTAGATCCCACAGTAGCAACTATGGTGCTACCTTGTGTATGGCCAATACCAAAATTTTGTGAACATTGTGTTATACAAAGTGAGGAAAAACACATAAATTATTTTGCATATAAATATATTTATTGAATTATGATCCAAATACAGAAAAGGTTAACTTCTGTCGGAGCGGAGCTCCGGCCCATCGCTAGGGATGGTTGGGGGGGTGTCCCCCACGGTACGGATCATTGTTATTTCTTGACTGACATATAAAATGAAAACCAAATCACATGAAAACCTAATGGTTTTATTGTGAATTTGCGACTGATATATAAAATGAAATATATACAATTGTCTATGGGCCGATAAAGCCACTGCAGTGGCCCATCCAGCCACAGGCCCATGCGGGCGGGCGGGCGTAAGCAAGCCCAGCCAGTCGATATTGGGCCGTTTCAGCCTGTTGGCGGCCCAGTTGGTGCGCGCGTCCAGCAATAAAAGAAAACGGGCGAGCCAAGCGGTAGGGTTAGGGTTCCTTCGCATAGAGCCACCGCCGCTTGGGGCTGTTTCCGCATTGAGCGCAGCCACTGCCGCAACTCACGCCGGGCACAGCCGCCTCCACACCGGGCATAGCCGCCGCCGCATCGCGCACCTGGCGTTGCTATCGCCACGCCGCCCGCCCCGCTGCTCCCTCAAATCGGGGAATACTCCCCCTCATCGGGGGAGATGAAGCCGTCGCCGCCAGTGAAGATCACGGCGCTCGGGAGGGCAAGAGCCGCCGGATTCCACGAGCCCTGGACGAGGTCGGGTCGCCGGCGTGCCGCCGCGGTAGCCGAGCGGCGAAGGAGGAAGCGACGCGGAGGGGGCGAGGGCGGCGCCGGTTCTGGTGAAGCCGGAGTTGGGGACGGAAGCCCTACATCCGAAGCGTTCACGTAGTATGGCGGCGCACCACGGCGAGCAGCGAGCGTGCCGGTTGGGTTGATGAGGACGCCAATGCCCGGAGCATCAACCACGCGGCCATCCTCTGGCGCTTCCACCGGCGGGGTCACCGGACGAGTTGCGTCACCGGCCACGGTGCCCTGGGGCGCTGCATCGCTTGGACCATCAGGCGCCACAACAGAGGGTGACGGTGACCGGTGCTGCAGAGTCCGTGCTTGGGGCAGCGGAGTCTGGTGGCCACGAGGACCCAGGCGGTCGAAGACATAGCGTCCGCAAGAGCCTCTCCGTGACAACCGAGACCTCGTCCGCGGCCTCCTCCGACGACGAATCGGGCGATGGCGCTCTGCGTGGAAGATCACTTGCAGAATACTCAAAGGTATGATCATCCTCTCCATTTTTACTTACCAAGATCAATGGGAGGACTTGGTGCCTCCGGTGACAATGTCTATTGTTCTTCCT
The DNA here is from genome assembly GCA_036346375.1 of Guadua angustifolia. Taxonomy (NCBI): domain Eukaryota; kingdom Viridiplantae; phylum Streptophyta; class Magnoliopsida; order Poales; family Poaceae; genus Guadua; species Guadua angustifolia. Next base: position 3,231,343 of record CM070508.1, read on the forward strand.
GTGCTTAGTGGAGAACTACGTGCTGATAACGTGTAAGAAGTGAATGAAAACAGAGAACAGAATGGTATGGAATGAACTGCTTTATTGCATTGATCAACATATGTATTTATACATGTCAAAGGGTGCTATGAATGGTTGCCTAATACAAAGAAGCAACTGTTTAATCAACTGCCTAATCTATGTCTTGATTACATGATTAACTGCCTAAACTATGCCTTGGATGAGATCACTGAAGAGGTGTCTTTTGGGAAGACACTGGTTCACAACAGAAACTATCGAAGCCTGACCTATCAGGCCCTAATGTTGCTTGGTGCCAAGCTGTCGAGTCTTAAGACCCCCCTTTTCGACCCAAATTGAAGACTAAGGATAAGGTATGGCCTGGTGCCACCCTGTTGCTGCCCAGTGCCATGTTTTTGAAGGTTCGAGAACAACTTTGAGTCGGTGGAGAGAGCCCTGGCGCCGCTCGGTGTAGGTGTGGAAAAAAACTCGAAACTCGCGAGTTAGACGAGTACTCGAAAACTCGACTTGACTCGGTTCGAACTCGTTTCTTAACATTTATATTGCTCCTAAATTAAAATAAAATTAAATATAGATAAATTTTATCCTTTGAAGATCCCCATGGTATTAAGATGTCTAAAAGTGGATAAAGACCTATTCAAACCGGGGTATAAAATGAGAAAGTCTTAGAACATGAAATTCCATATTTAAGCGTCTGATATTGCATTTGTAGTAAATTTATTAGTTAGATACAATGCAGCTCCAATCAGAAAGCATTAGGCTGGTATTGAGACTTTACTTAGATACCTCCAAAGTACACAAGAACTTGATTTATTTTACCGAAAGGACCAAGACTCAAATCTGTGGGATATTTAGATACTGTCTATCTGTCTGATCCCGACCCACAGTACTAAATCTCGGACTGGATTTGCATTTCTCTGTGGTGGTACAACCATTTTTTTAATGATTTTTTAAGCAGACATTGGTAGTTATTTCTACCAATCACTCAGAGATTAGCCATATCCAAAAGTCATATATCATTAACATCGTCGATACCTCTACAATTATCTATAAAGATAATGTTGCTTGTGTTGCATAAATGTAAATAGGTTATGTAAAGAGTAATATCACAAAACATGCATATTACTCCTAAATTTTTCTATCCTCGTAAACTCTGGAAGAACGGTGTCTTTTTTTACTAGATGGCATGCTTTTCGTCCAAACTATTGGTGATCTTCTCATCACAAATTGCAACGCCCTGAAGCTCGATCTGAACACCCACAAGGCCACAACGCTCGAGCTATATGAGTAGCTATGTACATTTTGTTTTTTTAGATAAAGGATTGAAATCCGGCTTCTGCAACTGCATACAGCCAAGTCCATACAAATATAAAATCCATAAACCAAATTTCAACAGCGACAAAGAAAACGTAAAATTAAAAGCAAATCCTAGAATTGCTTCGCCATCCGTTCTTGTCGAAGAATTCCAACGCCACAACCTCCAATGCATGACATATCTTTCGAATGGTCTCCCTATTCACATCAGACTACAATAGGGCCCAAAACCGCATCCAGTATGTCCCCCGGAACATAGCCTGCATAAAAGAAGAATAGGATTTCCTCGCAAAGATTAAATCATTGCGCGTACACCAAATAGACCATAAAATGGCAGCACTCCCGACAAAAATCAGTCTCCTTGCACCTTTCTCAAGGCCAATTAACCAAGGACCGAACATATGCATCAAAGATTTTGGCAATGGTAAACCAGTAGCAATATGCACTACTCGCCAAATAGCTTTTGAATGGTAACAATCAAAAAATAAATGAGTTATTGTTTCGTTACAATTACAGAAACAACATCTTTGATTCCCATGCCACCCTCGCTTAGCTAGATTGTCCTTTGTTAAAAGAACTCCACGTTGTAAGTACCAAAGAAAAATTTTAATTTTTAAAGGAAGTTTCAACTTCCAAATGAATTTATTTCTGAAAGGAAGAATACCCTGATTCATCAAATAGTAATACATAGAACGAACAGAAAATTGCCCATGTCTATGAAGATCCCAATGAAAAATGTCCTTTCCATCTGTAAGTTGACAATTAGCTATTTTGGCAATAAGATTATACCATGCCATCAATTTATCCCCAGATAAAGCTCGTCGAAAATCAATATTTGGGGGCATTTGTGTCATAACTTTGTCCACAGTATCATGTGGGTAATGAGCAATTTGATATAGACTCGGAAACTGTATCTTAAGTAGCACAGAATCAACCCAAATGTCTTCCCAAAACCTTGTTTGTGAACCATCTCTTATCCGGAATGATCCACAATTCAGAAAATCCTCCTTGACTTTTAAGAGTCCTTTCCAAAAATGTGAGTCCCTGTGTTTAATATGCACTTGGGACAAACATTTGGAACTTAAATATTTATTTGAAGCAAAGTTTGCGGACCCCATCCTCATTCAATAATTTAAATAACCATTTCTTGAGAAGACATTTATTTTGAATCAGAAATCAATAATCTGACCCACCTTGATTTTTAGGTTGACATAGGATATTCCACTTAGCAAGGCGATATTTTCGCTTGTCATTACTGCCTTGCCAAAAAAACCTAGAACGATAAAAATCCAGCTTTTGTAGCACCCTCTTAGGAATTTCAAAGATAGACATCATAAACATAGGAAGACAACTTAACACAGAATTTAGTAGAACAAGTCTACCTCCATATGAGAGATGCTTAGACTTCCACAAACTTAGCTTTCTCTGAAATCTATCTTCAATTACACCCCAGTCCACATTACGGAGTTTATGATAGTGCATTGGAATGCCTAAGTATCTAAACGGATAAGATCCAATGCCACAACCAAACAACTCAGTGTATTGTTGTTCCTGTTGTTTAGCATCTCCAAAACAAAAAATCTCACTTTTATGAAAGTTAATTTTTAAGCCCGATAATTGTTCGAACACACATAGCAATAGCTTCATGTTTTTAGCTTGTTCGATATCATGATCCATAAAAAGAATAGTATCATCTGCATATTGTAAGATCGATAAGCCATCCTCAATAAGATGAGGAATAACACCTCTAATCTGACCATCATCTTTCGCTCGCTTAATTAAAACCGCAAGCATGTCGGCCATAATGTTGAACAAAATAATCTTGGTAATGTCTTGATCGCCGTGCCCACCGTGGCGCCACGCGAACCACTCGCCCGTGGCGAGCGTGTCGCCATTGCTTTCGCCGCCAGGGCTATCTGAGCTCCTCGCCGGCGGTAGGGCGTGATCGCCCGTTGCCCACCAGCACGCCACGCAGCCGCTTCGCCCGCGAAAGCGGCGTGATCGCCCATTGCCGCCAGGCCATCGGGCTTCTCGCCGGCAAGCGGGGCGTGATCGCCCGGCTGCCCACCGAGCGCCACGTGGGCGCTTCGCCATTTACCGCCAGGCCACACGGCTCCTCGCCCGTGACAGGCGTGATCGCTGGTTGCCGCCCAATGGCGACCATCGAAGCGCATTTGCTCAGCGCAAGGAGGGGCCGATGATGTTAGGATTACTTGGAGGTTCTTGGCCCGTCTCGCGCTGTTGGCTCAAGGCTAACTGCACCACTCTTCAGATCTCTTCTTGCATTCTCTCCTGTGTTTAATTCAGGCGTTCTTCAAGCGCACAAAGCTGTTGTATCTGTCGAGCCTTGCTCCTCACCCGACTCCTATAGGTCTCGGTGTCCTGAGCGAAACAACCTTCCACGGGACGACGCCAACGCCTCGTGTACGTCCAGGGTGCTCTGGGTTTTGCAGGGCCCTTGTTAGCTCGTCGTTCTCCCTGTTTGGCACGAAGCTACCCTGGGTAGACTCCTCGATCACTGGGATGCGTTTGTGAACTACAAGACTTCGGACGAATGTCAAAGTTTGAGTGAGAAGAATAAGCTGAATGCACAGAAGAAGAATTATCACCACCGACTCGGCCCTGGTGGTTACCGCCATGCAATACCCAAATGGGAGAAGAGGGAACAGGACCTGCTAGCGAAGGGTGTTTCACCCGCAACAATGGATTGGCCCGACAGAGCAAAGCATTGGTTCTATGGTCACGGCGGCGGCCTTGATGATAATGGCAATTGGACAAGTATCCCGTAGACGACATCAGGCAGCAGACACCTTGTGTGCTGCACGTCTAAGCGCGGAACCTTTCCTTAAAAGCGGCCCACGGCATGGCTAACCCAGTGGAGCCGGGGCAGCTCATCCATGGCCAACAGATACCGCCAGGCTACTCCAAGGTCTCGGTGGAGGAGGTTTGCTCAGGGTACGAGGACCTTGACCTCGAAATTCCTGGAGGTGACGGGACTACGAAGCTAGGAGAGGCAGTACACAATTTCATCCTGTGGCGCAAACGGTACATATTTTTTCGAGATAACATGGACGTGTCCTCTCCGCGAAGAAGCCCGACTCCTACACCACCTCCGGCACACTTAAGCCCTACAAGAAGCCCGACTCCTACACCACCTCCGGTACACGTAAGCCCTACAAGAAGCCTGACTCCTACACCATCTCCCTCAAACATAAGCCCCATAAGAAGCCCGTCTCCTCCCAAGAAGGCGCCGACCAAGACAATCAAGCCAGCTTGTCCAGCAGCTCCCAAGAAGACGGGGTCCTCCACCCAATCCAAGAAGCTGGCCGCACTTCTGAAGCGGCTGTATGATATGACTGAGGAGGAGACCAAGACGGTAGTAAAAGGAGAGGTAACTCAATTTTTTAGACCTAAGTCACCAGAGAAGAAGGTTCAACCTGACACGGAAGAATTTCACAAAAGCTTGAGGACTATTAAAAATTTGAAGGATAAAAAAGAAATGCCTCTCCTATCAAACTACGAGCGCGCATTGACTAAGAAAAGCCACAAGAAGAAGACGTCAGAGGAGAGGACATCAGTTGAGGAGATGGCCAAGGATATGCAAGAATTCTACAAAGAAACTGGACTTACCGTAGATCAAGTATTGGGCACGGCGAATATTGAGTATGCCCAAGTAAGATGGCCATTTAAACAGGGTGCATCATTGGTCAGGCGTGAGGAGCTGCTCCAGCTACCAACAAAGATGCGACATTTCCATGAATGGTACTTGGACGCGACCAAGCATGGTCTAGAAATGTTCGCTGTCAAGTATAAGGAACAAGATTTTTTCCACAGGGGCGGTAAATTTTATGTCGAATGGAACGTCATGTATGATTTATACCAGACAGACGCCCTCGCCGCGGCCATGCTGAGTTGCTGGACTTTGTAAGTGTCTTATTTACAAAAAATCATCGTGCGCGCCCTTGTACTATACTAACTTGCAAGTCTAACTAATTTCTTCTCATGTAGAATGGAGACACAAAGATGCCGAAGGGAGCGTATCTTTGACATAGGCTTCATGGACCCAGTAATTATCAACGAGACAATTGTTAGAGACCACCTAAGCGAAACAGAGAATAACATATTCAATGCGCTAATGGGACAACAATATAAGTCAAAGATATTCTACCCTACGCATTTGAGTACGTGTTTTCGTACCGCCTCATTCTACTCCTTTTTCATAACACGATGTTACAATTAATTAGTTATCTACGTTGACATATATATATGCAGTTTTCACTGGATTCTCCTTATAATCGAGCTAGATCGTAGCCAAATCACAGTTATGGACTCACAAAGGAGACCAGTTAAAAAGTTTCAAAACTTTATCGACATGCTCAACCGGTATTAATTTTTGTTCCTTTCATTATTGTACTAGTTCTATTTCCTTCCATTTGAAACAAATTCTAATCATGTACAATTCGTAATCACATGTATAGTGCATTCATACGGTTCCGTGCTAAAAACAGGTGCGTATTCAAGAAGAAATTTGCTATTACAATTGCTTCTAAAGTATGTATATCATAATGCTAGCTTTTTAGTTAGTTAACTTAGTTACGTTGCATCCATTTCACTCTTTCAACTTTTTTCCACCGCAGATCTTGAGACAGCCGCCGGGCAACAATTTATGCGGCTACTATGTATGTGAGTTTATGCACACCCAAACCGGAGCCGCTGACCGCATGCTAAAAAGCGACAAGGGGGTGAGTAAATATAATTACTAGCTTTAATGATGTCTAGGTACTCCTTATATCTTGTACAAATTCAAGGATTGATTAGTTAATGACTTAACGACAGGTGCCTCAATATTTGGCGGAACAAGGTTCGGAACTCTCGCCGGCACGAGTGAGAGTAATCCAAGAACAACTCGTCGGCTTTATTTACGATGAGGTCGTAAATCCAAAAGGCGAGTTTCACGAACCAAATTTAAACAGGTGGTGCCCTTCGATAAGGACCGGTGAACTGTCGGGGTCGACATCTACGGCTAGTAAGAGCGATGCGCGTAAAAGATCCCGATGAACAGAAGGAAAATAAATACTAAAGTTGTAATTAAAGTTGTGTACATATATATTGTAATACATTAGACGATGAGCAGAAGAACAAATATGTGTACATATTTTAATACATTAGATGTAATTAAAGTTAATGAATGTTCAGTGATTTAATTATCAGGCAAAGTGCATGATTGATTATTTGTGCTTTAATTAGTTGTGATTTAACACACACATATATAATAGCTACTGGACACACACACAAACAGATATATATATATACACACACACAAAAAACATCGATGCGGTTGGTGTCTCCAACCGCTCGATGAAAACCTCATCGATCGGGTTGGAGACACCAACCGCATCTTTATAACTCTCGGGGTTCACGACGCGCTGCCACGTGTGACTTGAACCGGTATTGATACTCTATCGATGCGGGTGAGGGAACGGATCGATGCCCTTGAGCATCAGTCCCGAATAGCCGGTACCGGTTCAAAAACCGGTACTAAAGGCTGTTTTGAATCGGTACTGAAGGCTATTTCCGTAGTAGTGCTCGAAACTCTAGCGGAACCATGACCAATAAATACATTTTGGTGGTCGTTGCCCGACGCCCTGGCAACCAGGGAGTGCAACATATCGGCATCCACGAAAATTGGAAAAATAATTGGGATCAGTTATTTCACAGTACATTTTCTATTTGTGGAATGATAAAGTGTGAAATAATTTATGATGTTATGAATCATTACAAAAACTATAGAATTATAGATATAAAGTGTATACGCTCGTTCTAAAAAAAACTATAGCATTATATACATATAAAGTGCATAACCTTATTGGAATTTCCCGAACTCCACCGCTGCCACCTCGTCCCTACCAGCCGGAGACTGATATCTGGTTCTGGTGCATTATTGGAAGCGGTTGGCTGAGGCCAAAAGTTTGATCAATAAGCTAGTTCCTCTCCACCGGAAGATTCTGAGCGCTTGCACGGCTAATCAGAGAAATAGACATGTATTTGCTGGCGATGACTGACGCGAGATTCTTGTGGTGGTTCGCGTTCGTAGCTAGCGGCGGGCAGGGCTGGGTGCGGTTTTACCGAACTAAAAAATAGTGCAAAAAACGAACCGTACAGTCAACTCGGTGTTCGTGTTTGTTTTTTCCAATATGGATTTTATCATATACCATGTGTGGTTGGTCTTAGGTGTGGTTGCCGAGGATTTTTACAACAACGAAAAATTGATATTGGCGTGCGCGGCGGTGGCGCGACAAACGTCACTACTGGACTGCTGTCGTACATCAAAAACACCTCGTATCTAAGGTTACACCACACTAGTGGCGTATCCAACGGGTGGGCTCGGTTGGACTCGAGTACACCCTCCGTTCGTCAGATCCTATGTATCCTCTTTAGTAGTGATATTTATTTTTTGATATAGCAGTGACAAATGTATATTCACTCAGGCACATCTAGAGGAGTAAAAACTTTACTGGATTGTGAACTACTTTTTAGACCATGTGACTTAATGAGCCACTACTTGTTGAATGCCTAATTTTGCAATTAGTAACTTCACTCGCTGTCTGCAAAACTAGACTTGAACCCTCGATGAACATAGAGACTATCGAGAGAGGGAGGTGACTCAACATCTGTTCTTTGCGAGGATATAGCAGCCCATCAAGTAGGGGGCACTTAATGCACGTCGTCGGGACTTAGGGATTGTGAGGGCACGGCGAGATTGCCGAGGGAATGTTGGGGAGCTTGGGAGGGCACGGGCATGTGGCAATGGACAGCCCACTGCGGCGATGGTGAGTAAATTGTGAAGGTGGTGTAGCGTGTGTTAGTGAATGTCTAATTGGCTGAGTGGACTAATCATGACAACAAATAGATAATATGAGCCCCTCTTCTATTATATGATTTTTAAGAGTTGCTTTGCTTTCTTTTTTGACAGATGTATAAATATTAAAATATGAATGAAAGGTAGATCGTAATTACTTACTCTTTCGCTTACTTCAATATTTATGTGATTTGTATTGGAAAGAAAAGCATTGAAGCACTGCTCATGATTTTTTTTATCAATTGTAAATATGTTAGTGGGTTGAAAGAGACAATAGGGCCAGTTTGTTTGATTGATTGGTGCTAATTTATTTATAGATTTTCAAATGTTTAACAAGCGAATATTGTATAAGTATTTTTCAAATAATGAACTACAAGTAGCAACACTCGAATCGATGAGAATACAACACAAGCTGTTTAACATGCTTGTCTCAATTTAACCTAAATTTTTAAGCCCACCCTCTTTTTTTATCCTGGATTCACCACTGACCACACCTGTTGAACTACCCACCAGCAGTGCCGTTGAACACGACCGGCATCTCGGCCCTAAGCCTCTCGAGGCACCCCAGCACTCTGCGGCGTCAGTCCGGCGTGCCTCGCACCAATTTCATAGATGTCGTGCACCAGGCTATAGTCCGTTGTGGTGAACCCTTCACTGGAGGTCATCACCCCGGCGGCGTACCTTGTTGTCGAGTTGTACGCCGCCTAGTTAGACAGCTCTTGATGAGGTCAGCCGTGAGCACGATGAACCAGCCCGGATCGACGGTGACGTTCACCTGCCAGTTGGGGCTATATTGAACCGGGGTGGCAGCATCTGGGCTGGACATGAAGTCTTTGCTGAAGTACTGAAGGAGGCAACGATCGTAGAAGATGGAGACATTCTTGAGGTGGGTACTCGAGCCGGACTTTTTTAAGCTGATCCATGATATGGTGGTACAGTCCAATCCAAAACCCGGTTCGATATGAAATGAGTCGTACAGGGGCAGCACAACACTGTAGCACAGGTCGCACCGGATTCGATGACCAAAGGTATCAGGAAGAAGCCCAGCATGAAGGTCACCAACCCATAGAGTATGAACGCTATGGACGCACCCAGTAGTATGAACGCCACCCTCGCTGTCGAGACCTGAGAGAGACGGGCAAAAGGGGAGGGAGAGCTGAGAGAGATTAAGAGACGGTGCAAGAAGCTGCTCTCTCGCCCGTTTCTCTCAATCTCCCTTTCTCGCTCGTCTCTCTCAATATCTCTCGCTTGTCTCCCTCACTCTCTTTCTCGCCTATTGCCCCCACGCTTGCTCGTGTTTAATGCATCCTCTCGCTCTATGTAACTGTTCAAGAATAAATAAATTTTAGTTCTTTTTTCCCATAAAATTTGTGTCCGCTACCTCAACTTTATGCATCTTTGCCTCCTTTTCCCTTGTTGCAATAGTGCAAATGGGACGTGTCTAGGCTCGCCGAAGGCTAACCAGGCCAACACGACATGACGGACACAATAGGTCGTCGCGACCCGGTATGGTTAAGAGACAAAGCCCGATGAGTCCGTGCCGAACCGATCTGACACGACACGAGGCCCACCTCTATCATTGACACCCCTACTGTTGCCGAAGGCCATGTCCGGCGCAAGGGACGAGGCAGGACGCGCAGCTGGTGTCGTTGACGTCGCCGTGGCAGAGCGCAAGGCCCCACACCTAGTCCAGGGCGCTGTCGAGGGTGCCGGTCGCGAAGCCGACAGTGGAGTTGGAAGCGCTGGCCGATAGCGACGCGAGGAGGCCGACAACGTTGGAATGGTATGTGGAGTTGAGGGAGTAGGAGCTGCCGTTGTTGCAGAGGAAGTTCATGAGGCTAAAGCCATGGCTGAGGTGGGGAAGGGAGAAGATAGCTAGTAGTAGAAGGACGAGATAGGGGTGGAAAAAAAACTCGAAACTCGCGAGTTAAACGAGTACTCGAAAACTTGACTCGACTCGGCTCGAACTCGTTTTTTAACGAGTCGAGTCGAGCTGGGTTTTGAACTCGTTAAAAAAAACGAGTTAAACGAGCCAAGCTAACGAGTTATCGAGCGAGCTAACGAGTTAATCGAGCTACATGGAAAAAAAAAACTAAATCCCCTAAATGACTAAATCCCTAAATCCCCTAACGAGTTAATCGAGCGAGCTAACGAGTTAATCGAGCTACATGAATCAAATATGTATGCTCTCTTGCTCACATTACTAACGAGCTTAACGAGTCGAGTTCGAGCCAACTCGAGTTTATAACGAGTCGAGTCGAGTTGAACTTCTAGTTCGTTAAGATAACGAGTCGAGTTCGACCTGACTCGTTACCTTACCGAGTCTACCGAGTCGAGTCAGCTCGATATCCACCCCTAGCTCGGTGCCACCCCGGTGCCTCTTGGTTGGAAACACCTCTCTTCGCTGTTTTCAACCGGTACTCTTCTTTTTTAGATGAAGGAAGATTTTATCAATTTCAAGAATATTACATCAAGATGATACAAGTCCTTAAAATTTTTCCTATCTTCTGCTTAACAAGAAGCACACAGCCCTTAAACAAAACAAAAAAGGAAAAAAGAGAAGCCTTGATTGCTACCAGCCTGGATCGCAGATCTCTCCCCCTTTTCATTGGATTGCTTAGCGAAAACATCATCAGAAACCTTCTCCGCGGAAGCAATCCAGCAGCCCCCTGGATTTCCAACATTCTAGGCGCCACCACCAAGAACACCACGGCTATTTAAATCATTGCGCCCCCCAAAATCTTGAACGCGATCACGGACTCCATACCGTCCATGACCACCAACTTAAAATCTGGGGGGACGAAGACCACCACGAGCAAGACGAAGTTGACCACCATAGCTGCGACCATAAAATCGATCGCCACCAGCAGCCGCCGTTCCGCCCGCCATGACTGCTTTGAATTGATTCTTAAAGCATCGTCGCCCAATATCCCTGTGAATTGCACCTCCTTTCATCCGAAATAGATTTCGCAAGGAAGGCCATCCGAAAGGAACGAGCACGACCGCCATAGCGTCGCCTCATCCAGGGATGAATCACCCTTCACTCTTCGCTCAAATTCAATGAAGAAATTGGCAATCTCAGCTAATCAAGATGGAATCCGCAGCGATCCAAGCAAACGCCGCCGATCCAAGCGATCACCGATCCAAGCGAGAAACCAAGCGAGCGATCCAAACGAGCACCGCCAATATAAAGAGAAGACCCTGTCACATCGAAACCATCAAAGAAATTCACCATTTCTTGTCGGAATAGGTTAGCCAATTAGAGAAGTCGCCAAGAGCGCAGAGCCACAACATCCTAGCACCAGCCAGCATTGCTTTGGTGCCACTTGGTGCCATGTTGGCGCTGCCCGACACCACCTCTGTGCCACCCTGCATCGCCGCCTCTATTCTTTCCTATGTCTTCCTCTTCGACTATTATTCATCAATAACTATGTGTAACTCTGATCCTTGTATGGAGTAATCGTCTTTTTTTCTCTTAGGTGCGGGCATCTTGATGTAACCTAAGACATATATATTAATATATTATTTTAGTACTTTTATGCGATGGTTGTATCTTCTTGATATTATACTTGTTCCCAGTCGATAATTAGCTATAGATGATTGTCGATTGTTTAGCACTAGGTTTAGATGTGTTGTTTACATCTAGCGAGCAAAACCATGTCAATTTGTGCAGAATTTGCCCGTGTTTATTAGCTCGATGGACCTGTGACAAGGGAGAACAATGAAGAGGCCGGTAGTGTAGTGTAGGTGAGAGCCAACATAGTATTTGTCTGGTGTTATTTACTATAAGATTGATCTAATACCTTGGAATACTCTTTGATGAAAAGCTACAAACAATCCGTACACTTACGGATCTCAAATTTGTACGTGTGTAACTTGCGTCAACAATATGAGCAACAAGATGTTACACTTTCCTGTGCAATGGCTAGCACTGACAACCTTATGGAATACTGCTCAGTACACAACAACAACAACAAAAAACAACACTATCAGAATTCATGAGCTACGGAGTTACAGACGCGTGGACATATCTAGCCCGATTTCATCTACTAGCTCTTGAAGCAAATCCCGTTCGATCTGGACACCGATTTGAAATGCTTCGTGCAGGGAACTTATGCCGGTCTCAATCGTGTGCTCGACATCGCTCACGGCCAGATCATCCAAGACCTTCCCAGCCATGTCACTGCACCTTGCGATTTCCTTCTTGACCTCAGCAGCCAACCTCTCCTCGGTGCAAATCAGGGTAAGCTTGGAGAATGACCTGTAACCCGAGTCACAGAGCTGAATGCACATCGAGTCCAAGCACTCCATGACGAAGTCGAATGCGAGATTTCCTTGCGGGTTCGCTGCTGTGGCCTTGGTGGCGTTGAAGTTGCTGTTGTTCGCACTTGCGGCCAAGGTGAAATTCTTGTTCTTGGCACTTGTGCTCAAGGTGGTGATAGCAGATTCAAATGTCTGAAGAAGGAAAGTCTTGAAGAAAGGTGCTCTCGATTTTTGTTGATCAGATGGGCGAACGTTTGTCAGTAGCAGTTCAACAGTCGATGTAACCTCTCCAGCGTGTATCAACTTGCTGGCTTGGACTGCCGGTTCAATCGGGTGCACAACATGCTGGCCAAAATTAGGTTCAGCACACCTGCAATTTCTCTCGGCTGTAGTTACTACTTGCATGCTAAATGGTGTGGTAGAAGTCTTCAAGGGACGGCTGTCTTTGAATTCAGCTTCTGTTGGCAATGGTTAAAGACATAAAAGAGTCAGCTGCAACTCAGAGTGTGTAACTCAGCTTTTGGGATTTTGCAGTTTATAACAATATGCCACATGGAAGGTAAGATAGCACTTGTTTAGTGTTTGTTAGTTGGCCCAAATTGTAAAAACGAAGGGCAGAAAGAATCTACTACTTGTAAACAACATAGCTAACATTGGCCAATGCATAAAACAGTAAGTTCAGTTACCTGCAGTGTAGTGTGGACCCCCAGAAATGCAGTCATCATTTGCATATGTAGATTGAAGAAATGATGAAGGGCTTCGCTGATTGATGCCTCGGGATATTGATGGAGATAGATAATTAGTTTTTGCATTAGCCTGCAGATGGTAGTGACCATGGCATTCTTGTAAGAAAAACAAAATGAACCTTGCGTTTTTTTTATGAGAATCATCTCACTATTGAACCATTGTTGAGAACAAGAAATATCAAATTACTGACCTCGTGTTTTTTATGAGTTTCACGCAATTGGACAGGTTTAGAAAGGTCTCTGAACCTATAAATCAGACTGTCCACGAAGTTGCACTGCCATAGCAATTCATTACTTGGAGATTCTTCCATGACAGGGACAGCACTCATCTTTTCAAACAATGAAGTGGCTACTCTGTCACCGCGAATATCTCTATTTTTTAACTCCACTGATTAAAGGAAATTGATTCTGTGGTCTCCATACTTGATGTGCCTTGTGAAACTTCCCTGAAAACCAATTCCCTTTGCGAAGAAACATTTTGCCTGTCCCTATGAGAGTGTCTCTTAGGATTAGTACCAGGTGGAGATTCCAGAACAGCACTACCTGTTCCTGTAGCATTATCACCCGGCAAAGATGTAGGGACAACCTTTGTCGGTGAATTGGAAGCGAAAGAAACAATTGCTAAGTTGTTACACCTGGAAACATTGTGTGACTGTACCTGTCTCCGCAAGTCATTCCTTACACAGTTTGAACTGGCAGACCTTGGCTTCTCACTAACCAGCCCTGCACCTTTTGCAATTATCATGTCTTTCTCCCTAGCCTTTGGTGTTGCACTCTTTAGCTTCAGTTTGTTAGAGTTATCACTATGTAGGCCACTGGTTCGATGACCATTTGTGCTCAAGTTCTTGCTCTCCACACTACCATGAGACGAGGCAAATCTATCAATTACTTTTCCTTTGGATCTCAATGATGTACTGTTGTTCATACTTTTGTGTAAAGAATCAAAGTCCTTGGCGGTGTTTGTCACATTTTGACCCCCTCTATATTTCTGCCTTTGGACCATATGACATTGATCTGCTGCTCTGCAAGCTGGCAGCGCATTCTGCTTCAGGTTATTCTGCTTGAGAGGGCTACAAGCAATATTCTCCCGGGATGTGTTTCTCGGCTGAATTTTCTGGACACCTTGAATTGTATGAGTGATAGCATCGGAGGTCCTCTGAGCACTGTCCTTAAATCTAGCCTTCTCACTCGAGGTAACAAGCAAGCCCTTACTGTTTCCTTCAGTTTGCACTTGGCATGATACATTCTGGTTTTGCCTGCTAATGGAAGCATTCCTCCTAGCATTCTCTTCAGACCACTGATTAGAAGTAGAATTGTGCAGTGATGTAGCTCCGACATTGCGAGCACCTGACCTTGGTATATCAGCATCGCACATATCCCTTGAAAAATGATCAGACACATTTGGCGAGGCAGCAGCAGCACTCGCCGCACCATCGCTGTTGAATGAATACTCCAAACGCGCATGTCGCCGAGCCAGATGGCGATTCCTGGACTGCAAACCAGGTTCCAGAACTTTGGCTGCCGCTTCAATCAGCCGAGCCTTGTTCCTGCTCGAAATTGACCTTGGGCTCTTAAGAGGTGAAGCTACCTTGTGTGGATGCCTCCGTGACCACAATGCCTGTGCATCTCTATTGAACTGGCTGGCATTGTCATGCCGTTCGTCCACGAGCTGCCGTGGCTTTTGTTGCTTCTGATGCGAGGTGCCTATGCTCCCACAGGTACCAGGCAAACCTTGAGAGCAGTCATCCCGGTGACCACGGAGCTCGGAGGAATCCATGGCTTTGGTTGGCCTTTGATGGCTGACAGCAGGCATTGAGCTGAGGCCCATTAGCCGGGCTACCACACCCGGGGTGCAGATTTCACTGCAATTGTTTTCTTGGCAAGACAGTGGCAAGCGACTGGCGCCATGGCCTTCACTTTTGCTCCTCGAATACTCTACAGAATCAAGCTGAAGAAAAGAAGATGGATCCATTGAGCTAGCAACTTAGCATGTAAAGAAACCATTTCAAAAAAAAAAAAATGAAAAGGAGGTTAGAGAAAGCCAGAAAGGTCAAGAAAATGTGGTAGTACTTTTGGCAATTATGCAATTCTGAAGACTAAACCTCCATATCTGAAAAATCATTGGCAAAACTCTCATAGGTCTACAAGAAAAATCTTGGGCACAGCACAGATAAAAAAAGGGGAACTTGATTTAGGACTTAGGAGTACCTAACAAAGAAACCTTGAATGTAAAGTTAATAATTTAATAAGTTAACAATTGTGGACTCCATTCACCAGAAAAGAACAACAAATAATGCCACTTGTAAAGAAAAGCAACTACACACAGAGCTCAAAATCTTGGCTTGGGAGAAAGCAAATGGATAATTTTCCAGGCATATACTTTGGAAATTTCAACTAGAACTCAAAACCAAAACAACCGACGCTTCACAACGAGACGCTATGAGAGGAGGGCGCCGCCGGGGCGCCGGGGGGGAGCTGTTCCATACCAGGAAAGGCCTCATCTTGGCCACAGGCGTCTTCTCGCCGCCGCCGGGTGGCCTCCCAGGCGAGAACTTCTGTGCGCGCACTGAAACAGCAAAGGCACAAAACCTAATCGGCAGCCCTGATTTGCGCGGCGGCGTAAAGAAAAACATGATTCGCAAAAGAGCCAGAGCAATGTAGCTTCTTTGCAATCTCACCTGGGGGAAGCAACTTGCTCTTCTTGGACGATGAGGAGAAGAGCTTCCTCTTGGCGAGCATCTGGAACAGCGACGCCACGCACGACGGCGCCGGCTTCTGCCGCTCGGTTATCGCCAGGCTGTTGCCGCCGGAGTTCGGCGCGGAGGAGTTGCCGTTCTTCATGCCTCCACTTCCACAAGAAAACAAATTCAAACTCGATTCTTTCCGAGTCTAGTACAGTGCATCCACTCTTCTTGAATCTTGAATGTCTCTCTCCTGCGGTTATTTATAAAAGCTCAAAACAAATGCAAAAATCTTGAACCAGCCGCTCCAATTCTTGCTCTCAAGAAGCATTAATTGCTACATCTAATTCTTCGTGACTTGCTGAATCTTGAAGGGATCAGCAGTGCCTTTGCCACAGCTCAAGAACAAGCATGGACAAATGCTAGAGAACAAAATGAGAATCCCACTATTACAACTCTTGTTTAAGATATGACTACTACGTGTAATTCCTCTTCCGACTCTTGAAACCGACATGGATCAAACTAGACCCAAAGACTCTGCCTGACTGTTCCTGTTTCTTGTGAGCCCTTCTAAAACCAAATGATATATCAAACAATAAAATGGTGGAGGGATCTAGAGCAAGATGGCAGATGAGCCAAACGTTGGAATTGGGAGATTGAGGAGGGGGACTAGAGATGAAAAGAGAGAGAGGCTTTGGGGGGCAACGCTTTTCTAAACTTGGCAGAGATGAGACATCTCAAGCTGCTTTTGTTTCCGCTGTGCGACTGTGTGTGTGTGTGATGTGTAGGCGTGTAGCTAGCTAGCTGTGTGCCTGTGTCAGGCTGTCAGCGGAGAAGCTTTGTTTGCCGATCTCTCCTTTTTTTTTTCTTGCTTGGCCAGTCTAGCTGTATCTCTGTGGGGGGTTTTATTGGAGTTTGGACTGGTCTAATCCAAAATGACTAATTATCCACTGCTATACAGTTTTAGAGCTAAAAAT
Source organism: Guadua angustifolia (assembly GCA_036346375.1). Lineage (NCBI taxonomy): Eukaryota > Viridiplantae > Streptophyta > Magnoliopsida > Poales > Poaceae > Guadua > Guadua angustifolia. The sequence goes on from CM070508.1 coordinate 3,248,201, forward strand.
CGATGCTTCAGATGGAGTTGAGCGAAAACTTTTACACAGTCCCAGAGTTATCCTCTACCTCAACTTGTATCTGACTGAAGATGGAAGGGAAGATGTTGCTTGTGTAGCACATACAGCTGCAGTTATTGAAAGTACAGATGATAACATTCTACTTGCTACATCATTAACACCAAGCCTCATATTATGTTGCAATTGGAGTGATAGTGGCATGAACTTGCTTCAGACACATACGTCATACCGAGCGTGTGTATCCATCCACCTTTTGGTTGGATGTTTGGCTCTGGGTTGTGTCCAACCGAAGAGTAGTGTCGAAGTGAAGAGACGGTTGTTGCATACGGACAACTCAAGTAACTGAGCTAGAAAGTGTCAATTTACTGCTCATCATCAATAGAACGGTAGCACCAGGAGAGTAATGTTTCCTCTTTTCGTCAATCACTGTGTCAGGAAGTTTGAAACGGATGGTGCTCCTGTAAAAAAAAAAAGTTAAATACTACTCTACATACTATATAAATGGAAAATGCACTTTCCAAATGACTAGTGTCTCACGATGGCAGATTTTTAATATGATATCTACTACAGACTATATATGGAGCGTCAATGTGCACAAGACAACAAAGAAGAAGCTGACATTTTTTAGTTGAGGCTTGAGAGGTAGCTAACCTCGAGTGATGAGCCCACTTAGCAAATCTGCAAGTGTACAAAGGTTCCAAATCGCAAGGTCAAATGCAACCACAGTATTTTGAGGGCCTTTCAGACGGACATTCTTGGTTATAATGTTGACTAGTAGAAGCGATTTAATAACAAGCATAGCTTTTAAAACGGTCGCCCAAAGTGAACAAGGCATAAACTACAATCCAAAAAGATCGAAGTATTTCCCGCATGAGTCAAGAAACTCCCAATCATTTCATGCTTAACTCACTGAACTGGCCAGGCTGAAATGCATCAAGTAGCAAAACCACCTCAAAGTGTAGCCTTTTTTTTTCTTACCGGTCCTTACAAAGACCATTAGATATAAAAATCTGTTTGGGAAGCTGTAACTTTTCTGAAAAGTTACTTTTTAGCTTTCTGAACTGAAAAATAGCTGTAGCTTTTTATAAGGGAATGTTTAATAAATAGCTAATTTTTCTCAGCAATAAACTGCAAAAGCAGATCCAGCCCAGCTTTTGACTTTTGTTAGTTATATGGTTGTGTTTGTTTAGGCTGGTGTTGGAGGAGAAGCTGCTGGAGCTGGAAGAAGCTATTTGGCCTACTGGAGCTGGATGAGGATGGCAATTTTTCGTAAATAACAGTTAAGTTGTAAAGGTATCAGGGAAGTGGGATTTTCAGAAGCTCCAGCCAACCCGAGAAGCATCGTTTTCCTTACTTCTCTCGCGTAGTGCAAATTGGGTTGGAGCTTCTTCTCTCCGTCTGGCTAGAAAAATAATGTTTGTTTTGGCTTATGGCTTATAGAGATCTAGAAACCAAATAAGCTCAAACTCAAGCCTAAACAAACATACCCATGGTTTTTGGCTTATGTCAAAAGCTGAGCTATTTGGAGGACTTACTGGTCTTTTAGAAGTTAAAGCCGCTTTAAGCCCCCAAAACAAGGCCATAAAGGAGAGTGTTCACCATGGCGGCTCCCAGCCTCCCAACTGCTCTTGGTGACATTACCTGAACATCGACTCGATATCGTTTGGGTCATTGGCAATGGTGATTCTAGGGCGCCCAAAAAATTTAAAAAGTGCTATAAGGTCAGCTATTCAATGGACCAAATTTTAAATTAAAATGGTTCCAATTTTAATGGTTTAGGGTTTTTAAGACCTTTGAACTATTTATATTATACTTTTAGTGGAGTCCATGTATCAACACATATGGACTCCATTAGTAACTTAATAACTGATTATAACTGATTTTTAGGTCGGTAAAACATGTACCAATGATAAAAACCTTAAGTGCAAATTTAACCATTGTGTACCGTACGTCCTTATCTATCGGGAGACTATTCGTTCTTTTCATCCAATAAATCAAATTAGCTAGTATTTATCAATACATTTTTATAGTAGAGTAGTATAAATACCCTTAACAAATTAATTACTATCTAATTTCTATTACCCGACCAATACTGCTAGCAAAATATACTTTAAAATTTCTCGCTGGGAGACGACGTGTATTCCGGTTCCTTTCTAGGATGCTATTCCAGTTGGACTGGTACACAGTTGAGCGATGAGGCAAACAAACAAGAGCCAGGCTGAGCAGAGTACTACTACACGGCCGCCTATCCATCTACTGGCTATTTATGGCCCTAGTACACTAAGACCCTTCACGGGCCCACCTGCAGTAGCACATGGAGAGGGAGCAAACTGTTCTGCTTGCCGCTCTGTAAAAAGATGGCTATCGCTCTGTTCGTGTCCTCTGCTGCTTTGGCGACGGGAATCAAACGCATCATGTTGTGGTTTTTAATGGATTAGAAAGCACGGTCGTTGCGCTTGTACTTGGCATGCTGGAACAACCATGGGATGATAGAAATGTGGAGGCCAGCTTATTATTGGACGGGTACTTGATTTGAAAGGCTGATACGAGTTTGGACTGCAGCCTTGATTGTCCTGGCGGCGTTGAATTGACTCTGGCATGCTTGTTTCGAGTTCCAGACAGTGAAATGACCGAAAACAATGCACTTCCTTCTTTTATCTGAACTTTCTACTGCTCCCTCGTCCGTTTTCAGAACACTTTCACACCAGTCATTTATCCCCATCAAACTTTGTAGACCTTGATGGATAATTATTTCTTATTGGTAGAGTTTCAGATATTAGTTTTATCTAAGATCTGAAACTTGTAGGTTAAAATAAAGTAAATCAAGTTTATATTTTTTGTCTAAAATGTAAACAAGATGATTTATCTAAACGGTCTTAGGTATTGTTTGGTAGAGCTCCAGATCCTAGTTTCACTTCAGATTTAAAACTTGTAGGTTAAACTAAAGTGAATTAAGTTTATATTTTTAGTCTAAAATGTAAATAAGATAACCTACCTAAACACTTTTAATATACCCACAATTACAGCTCCACGGATCTGGTTGAGGCCCTGTTTGTTTCGGCTTTTTCACTGGCTTAAAAGCAAAAAAGCCAAAGCCGAAACAAACGGTTGGCTTTTAAGCCGGGCTTAAAAAAAAGCCTAAAACCTCCATATGACCATAAGCCAAAAGCCAGGTGAGTGGTGCTTTTTTGGGCTTTTTTGGGATGAAATAATCCTTTACCACTAGAAGTCTCCAAAATTACCCACCAATTGCCATTACATATAAACTTAAAAATCCTTCTCCTATCTCCTCATTTTTCCTCGTCTTCTCTCTCTCCTGTGTGACATGCCTTCTTCCTCCGCCGCTCCGGTCTCTGCTGTCCCCGACCTCCTCCCTCCTCCATCGTCCCCAGCCACCTTCCTCCTCCACCGACCCGGATCCGACGCAACGCGGGTTGAGGCAACCAAACCTGAGCTTGGAGCGGTGGGAGGCTACAGGGTCCAAGCGTCGTGCAGGTGGAGCTGAACAGATCAGGTCGTAGCACAGCGGGAGGCGATCGGATTTGGCGTGGCGTGGATGAAGGCGGTTGGATCTGAGGGTGGAATGGCAGGAGGCGGGTCGAGACAGGTGCATCTGGCGTGGCAAAAGGCGATCAGATCCGCCTCATCGAGCCCCTCAATATTTGTTTTTATTTAGTTTGACGCGAGTTCAGAATTGTTATACTATTTTCAGTTTGATCTCAAGATTAATCTATGTTTTTCAATATGACATTCGGTAAAAAAAAGTATGAAACATTTGTATTAGATAAATCAATACATAAGAAAAATCCTTACAATCTTAAAGGGTATTTCAAACTTTTTAGCAATAAGCCATACCATCTAACCCATTTAAAAGCCAGAATGCCAAACAACATGTCTTAGCTTAAAAGCAAACAGCTTAAAAACTCATTAATCCAAAAAGCTAGCTTTAAGCCAAAAGCCAAAAAGACTAAGCCGAAACAAACAGGGCCTGAGTTGGGTATTCCTAACTTCACCAAATTCACGGATCTGATGGAGCTGGAGCTGTACCAAACACAACATTAATGTAATCACAACTCCAACTCCACGGGTCTAATAGAGTTAGGAATACTCAACTCCACCAGATCTACGAATCTGATAGAGTTAGAGTTCTACCAAATACACTCTACCGATGGTACTCCACTGCTGACATGAAAAGAAGCTAGGGCCCTACGTTCAAATTTCTGTCTCAATAAATGATCTGGTCTCAAATCAAAGGTTGGATGGTGCTAGGAATTACACGCCATGCTGTATTTGAATCAAACTCTATAAGATTCGGTTAAGTATTACTATAAAGCTTTCTTTATCGAAAAAAAAATACTATATACAGTCGTGCGGCGGCACATCATGCCGTACGAGAGTAGTGCCATGTGGATCAAAGCATTGACAAAGGAAGCCATCAGCTTTGCTTTATGAATTAGGTAAAGTCATGCAACATACGTCGCGCCAGGCAAATATCGGTTCGAGGGTTGGACGTAGTTTTTCAGAACCTCGAGAACTCTTTTTGGTCCGGATTTGGATAAAATTTTCTAAAACCATGAGTTTTTTTTTCAAAAGAGCTTGAGAAAGAGCTACACTCAAACATGCTGAATCGCAATTTTTTGCGAAAGAGGTGCAGGAGGACTAAATGTATTTTTAGATTTTCAAAGGGTCTTTTGGAAAGAGCCATTGAGGGACTAATACACGATTTTAGAATTTTAGAGGGACTTAAATGTAATTTCAGAATTTTTTAAGGAACTTTTTGCAAAAGAGGCTATAAAAGGACCTAAACGCTAATTAAAAATTTCGGAGGGCGGGTGACGTGGAGGGGCTCAACCTTTAATGTAGATAGCATACGTTTTCCCTCTAGAAAAAAAATCTGCATTACTTTGTTAGTAGCTGTCGGTGTACTTTACACCGAGTACCTCTCCGTCATGATTAGTGGGCTCAAGCGGCTGGCCCAACAGTGGCGGCTGCGGCAGTGGTGGTCATGCCACGCTCGCATGGGCGGGAAGCCGTGGCGCTGGCGGCGCAGTGGGCGATCAAGCCCGCCACTGGCATCGGCCTCCGTGGCGACTGGCGGGCGGGGGGCGGTCATGCCATGCTCACCGGGCGGGAAGCCCACGTGACGGCCTAGCGGGCAGGTGGGCGATCAAACCCTACTCGCCGGGCGTCGACCTCTGAGCGGCGGAGCGGGTGGCGGTCATGCCACTGCCACGGGCGCCGACCGCCAGAGGGCAGCGGGCGATCATGCCACCACGGGCGGAAAGCCCACGTGGCGGCTTTGGCGAGCGGTGGGCGATCAAGCCTGCCACCGGGCGTCGGCTTTGTGGCGGCGGCTCGGCATGCGGCGGGCGTTCGGGCCCCGCCCGCCAGGTCACGAAGGCCACCAAAAGAATGAGGAGAAGGCTTCACCTCGAAGTCTCCTTCCCCTGACACGCTGTGTCAGGGCCATTGATTGCAAGGAATTCTACTATCGACACGACGACGGCCCATCCCTCTGATACCTTTCACCAAACCCGTCGCAGGAGCGTCATATCCCGGACGGACCAGACGAAGCCACTTAGCGGCATTAAATGAAGCCTGAAGGACAACGCTACAGCGACGGATGTAATAAATGAGTCGTGGGTCGGTGTGATAAGACCGCAAGGATAGGTGTAATTAATGAGTTGTAGATCAGTATAGCGTCACATTTTCTCACCTGCCCGGGCCAACCCCGTCTGTATAAGGGCGCTCTGGTGCATGGAGAAGAGGGCCGGATCCAGAGGACCCATCCAAGCTCGAAACCAGAAGAACCATTGTAATCGACTCCATATTTCATCAACAAAGATCTAGCAGGACGTAGGGTTATTACCCGCGCTGGGGTCTGAACCTGAGTACATCACCGCGTTCCTTGATCTGTTGATCCTTGGAATCCTTCGCGCGAGAATCATTAGGGTTTTCAACCACGAAGACGCCCTCTACCGAATCCTATCCTCTATCCTGAGAGTAGTCAATCGTGTCCGTTAATAGAGTTTTGTTCGACGAAATACGCCGATAATAGCAACCTAAAGAAAAAATGTTCTCGCTGAGCTGAAAGCACCTACCTAGTCGAGACCACAGGCAACAGCACGTACACACGCGCGACCTGGCCATTAATCAAAAGGCACAACACAATGTTGCAGCTGCCACGGCCCACTTGCATCCAACGGTGGCAGGGAGCAGTCTGCGGCCACACGACCGGAAAGGGTCGGGCCCCAGCGATTCTCGCCGTTCTCAGGTGTCGGTGGCTCTTTTTGCCCGGTTAGGTCGACGCTGAACCAGAAACTGCATGATTGGCTCTCCTGCCGGCACCGTGCGCAACCATAAAATCATCTACAGACGGCACGTGTCATCCAAGACTAGCTATCGAGTTTCTTTCAAAATTGATATAATTTAATATAAAATAAATTTGTTTATTATTGAAGTAGTTATTTCAAATTCGAGCTAACGAGCCGCTATCAAGCCGAGCTTCATTAACATTTTTCGTTCGAAATGGATTCATTTCAACTTTGAACTCATTAACTGCTACAATCGAAGTAATTTTGATTTGAGTCTTAACGAGCTTTGTTGCTAGCCCTAGTGTTATCTACCACGCTCTCGTATCGTCGCAAGGTAACCATGCTCTCCACCTCAGCAGGTCAGGAGGCAACCAACGCTGCATAACGTGGCCACAGGCCTGCCTAGCTCCCCTTGCTCGGCATCACATCCATCAAATCACTCACTTAATTAACTAATCGCTGGCTTAATTATTCACTTACTTAATTGTACCAGCTTGCCGAGCGTGACATGTAACACATGTCGCTTAACGTTGATTCTATGGTTAAAGGCAACTAGTTTTGCAAATTTTTTCGTACAAAGATAAGATTTAAAATATATACATCGGACAAAAAGGCGAAGAACTCACGAAAAAGGAAACAAATTCCGCAGTGCCGTACCTAACAAAAAATACAGTCCTACAAGATGATCTTCGCGTGGTTGTAAAGAGCGCGTACGTATCTGATATTTCAGAAGTAGGGATAGCAGTGAGATGGCGACCAAACAACCGAGCAAAGCGGTCCAGTGAACGCTGACATGAATGATGATTCGTTCGTGTGGAGACGGTAAAGCCCTGTGGGGGTGGGTAATCGACAGGCCAAACAGGGGGCGTTAGTTTGTGTTTCCCCTCAGTAGCAGTGCTGCAGCTGGAGTTAGTCCATCTGTCGGGCGTGCACGTCATATCTGCATCTCAAGGGTACCACCATGGTCTTTCCGTTCCTTCTTCGCCGAAATCTCAAACTGACATCCACTTCATCGTTGGCTCCTCTTAGTTTGAGTTCGGTCGATGCAGCCGACGTCTTAGAAGAACAGTATTTGTACTGCCATAGTGCTACTGCTACGGTACTTACCCTTGCTAACAGCACTACTACGGCGGTACTAGCTAGAAAAACATCCCATGCTCGAATTTCGTGTTCCAAACTTCCAATTGTACATGTCTGCAATACTTGGGCTAGCCGTACGTGTTCCAATTGTGCATGCCTGAAGAATTGAACAGTAAATACCACTGCTGTGAAAAAGGTCCTACTCAGCCGATTAGTCAGCGAATTGAACAGTACATATCGCTGTTGTGAAAAAAGTCCGACTCGGCCGACTAATAGATAGCAGTGATTAAACCGTCATGAATAGTTTAACCGGGCCCATTAATGCAGTTGAACGATTAATTAACCGTATAATCTGATTAATCAATCAACCTTTTTCGATTAATCATCCATTTTTTCCGTTTAGTTAAAAAATTGCTTATTTTTATCCACTAAGTGTGGTAAGTTAGTTTATAATATTGTGTCATAGAGTTTATAGTATGTATCTTTTACATGAAGTAGAAACAATAAAATGTAAAACATGTTATAATAACTTTAGGCAACTAAAATATTTCTAATTAATTCAAAATATAAATAAATATATTTATATGAACATATAATCATATAGTACATTTTAATTAATCAGTCATATTACGATTAATCATTTAGCGGTACCAAGCTCATCTGTCAAATACGTACTGTTTTTCGCAACATTTGTACGCACCACATCAACAGCCCATAGTTGAGTTTTGCAGCTTTAGGTGCACTCTCCAAAATGCAAATTCTAGCAAGGAAACGGGCCGTAAAGTATTTCTCCTCGACGGTGCAGAGCCGAGCAACTGCGACGTCCAGGTATATATATCCAGACAGGCCAGCCCAGCTCACCCATAGGTAGCTCACGTACAACGAAGCGTCTGGACTAGCCCATCCTATTTTTTTGCTTGGCGCCACGTTTCGGGTTCGTGCACCTCGCCGTCAACTCAACAGTGTTCAAGCCGCACGCTGCTTTGCATGCGAGCTCCAGGGTGGTGCAGCGCCGGCGCAGTGCAGCCGTCCAGGTGGTCACGCTCGCGCGCGCCGGCTGCCGTGCCGATCGCGACCTCCTTTTTTTATTCTGCTTGGCGCCACGTTTCGGTTTCGTACACCTCGCCGTCAACTCAACAGTGGCGAAGCCGCACGCTGCCTTGATGCGAGAGTTGCGAGGCGGTGCAGCGCCGGCGCAGTGCAGTCGTTCAGGTGGTCACGCTCGCGCCGCCGGCTGCCGTGCCGGTCGCGACCTCCGCATTTTCTGACCCGGAAAAGAAAGCGAAAAACCGCAGCGAACGCGAGGAAGAATCGTCAGCCGTGCGCGCGGGCCCCATCTCGCGATTTGTGAGACGGCCTAGCTTAGCTAGCCTTCTTCTGCTGTCGAACGGCGACGTCGCGACGCCGAGGAACTGAGATGAGCTCCAGTTTTTCTTCTTCTTTTCTTCTTTTTGACGACACGTGAAAGGCGTTGCCGGGATACACATAGAAGGAGCCGGAAAATTCTAGGAGTTTATGCAATTCTTAACTACGTCAATAGCTTGCTCAGAAAGACGTACCTTCCGTGATATCTGATCGTGAACGTGCTCTAGTGAAGTTCCACTGCTCGCTGGAGATAGACGAATAGTATTGCTAGCGACAGCATCAGCCAGGCAGCCACTTAATTAATCGCAGGTTAATGAAATCCCTAGTTACCGGGTTTGCATTTATGCACTGATCAATCGAACTCAATATTTGATAGCGCGTCGTGGTGTCTGTCGCAGCGCAAGGTTTGAAATCCCGGCGAAATTTCAGCCGAGACTTTGGATTTTGACCAGGGGCAAAATTCCAAATCTCGGTTGAGTGAAAAAATTCATATCGCTACAATAAGTTCACTGAAATCTGGGTATTTTTTAACTAGATATTAATTTTTTTTGAACCGAATTTGGGTCAATACCTCTTAAGGATGTCAACTTCCATGAAATTTTTTAGAAAAACTAATTTTTGAGATGTTTTATAAAAATAATAGGAGCACTGTCATATTTTTATAAAAATACACAAGCTTGATCATACTCTAAAAAATTTATAGCGCCATCTTTAGCAGTCTAAGATCATACAAAAATAATTACAAAATAATAGAACTTCATGTGCTATGTTTGAAAAATAAAAAAGGAAGGAACATAAATAAGACAGTAACAGTGTCAAAATTTTATAAATTCGCTCGAGTATGATAATGATCCAAAATTTTTAATAGAGCTTAATAATTGCCTTAGCACCATATTCTAAAAGTTTTAAAAATTCTAAACCTTTTTTGTTTGCTCAATCAAATCTATGGATACAATACATATATTCAGCCAGAGTTTTATAAGAACAGTAGCATTTTTAGAATTTTTGAAAATTATTCATGCTTGATCATTATCTAAATATTTTATGAAAATATTGGTGATGCACTAGGACAATTTACAAAATTTGTTAAAAATTTCTATCATAGTTTGAATAATTTTTCATTCGATTGAAATTTTTCGGTAATACTTTTATCAGGACAGTAACACTGTCAGAAGATTTGAAAATTACATAGTCTTGATCATCATCTGAAAATTTTATGAGAATATTATTGATGCATCAAAACCATCTGAATTTTTTTGAAAGTTTCTAACGTGATTTGAACTATTTTTAATTTGGTTGAAATTAGCTGCCAAGGCTTTTAATAGAACAATACCATTGTTAGTATTTTTTAAAATTCCTTAGACCTGACCATCATCTAAAAATTTAATGGGAACATTAGTGATGCGTCAGGACAATCCAAAAAAATTTCTAGCATAATTTGAAATTTTTTTGTTCAGTTGAAATTTACTGTGATTTCAACGTTTCCTGCTGAAATCTTGGAAATTCTGGCTCAAAAAATTTTGGATTTGAAAATTGTTTTTTAGATTTCATTCGAAATTTTAAAATCTCACTGAAATTTTAGATTTTGATCGCCTTCGAGATATATTTCGAAAATGAAATTTAAAAATTCAGTCCCAGGCTAAATTTCATTCCACACACGTACGTATCAGTCGTATCACGATGTAACGGCGCCAAGCCTCGACGCGGCCCCTCCGTACCGGTTGCTGAGCGCGAAACGTGCTTCTGCTTGTGCAAATCATCCAACATATGTGTATAGTATACACGGCACCGAGCCAGCGAGGTACGGGTACGGCTACACCAGGGCGGACCCAACAAGGCGAACCTTAGGTACCTCTAGGCTCACGGTAGCTTTTTTATCTTTCGATAGTGAACGACTTCTAAATTTTAGTCTTAAGTCTGTCACTAGACTACATTAAAATCCTAATGACTTGTGCCCAGACGTCTGAATTTTTCAGATGTATTGCAACATTTTTTTTCTACACGTGCAACATTTCTTACCAACGCATGCAACATTTTCCCTCAACAAACAGTAAAAGTCGCTACAGTAAACGGATGTTGCAAGCGTTCAAAAAAATGTTGCACACGGATGTTGCACGCGGAGGAAAAAAAATGTTGCAAGAGGCGTCCGATGGGATGAACAGTAATCGGACGTCCGATCGCTAGTTTCACCCATTAAAATTCTAGGTTCTCCTCTCTAAGCTAGTGTTAGCACCGGAATTTGATAAAATATAATTAATTCATTAGGCTAAGGATAAAAGGGATATTTTTGGCTGATATAAATTAAGAAAGGAAAAGTTATGTTAAAGATAGAATTATAACCGATATTAATTCAAAGATGGGATTTATCTGTATAAAGGTCGATGCAGATCGTGGTCGACAACGTATCGGAGATGGATACGATCGGTTAATGCACTATAAAAAGGGTCAAGGACGAGCAAAAGAAGAACAACACTAATCAATCAAACAACTCGCATTTACTATTTTCCTATCAATTATCAACTAGGAGTAGCTCGGTAATTTAGAATCTTTTCTGTAATTCAATTTTAATCAATAAAGTTGCGAATCACTAATTATTGGTCATCCCCGATTACGCCAATCAGGTTTGATTTTCTAAGGTTTTATTGTGCATCGCCTTTTTAGAAAAAGTCTACCTTTATATCTACCATCTAATCAGCTCTAATCGGCTGTTTAGATTTACCGTTGCCCTTTGATTTTATTAGCTTTTTAACTGCTTGGATCTTTGCCGATTGTTGCACTAGATCGACTTTGAGCGTGTTTTTATTTATCTTGCCGATTACAGGATCAAATTGGCTTGCATGCCTTGAACCCTTTAAACCCGGTGTTCTCGTCCGTTTGGGCTGATCAATCCATCGTCACATTTTTCGGCGTCAACATCTAGGATATGAGACTTTTTTATCATACTTGAGATGTATCAAAATTTACATTGTATATCTTGGTGAGCTCGAAAAGTACAACATGCGACGTATGTCTTCTGTCGCGTTAGAAAATCAATGTAAATTTTGGTAAGAGGTGGTACTACCTTAATGTAAATTTTAGTATCTCTCAAAGATCTCTCAAAGATGACACAATTTTTAGAATGATATATACAATCATACAATGGTGCGCACGCTTTTTTTCACAAAGTAGGGAAAATGATAGATTGATTTTTTAGGAGAGGCACAGAAAGTATAGGACCCTTTCCAGTAGTGTGTATGTTATGACGTCATCGGTTGCATGGAATTTTAGAAGTAATTCATTTTCTAGCTCCAAAACTATATTTTTGACAAATATGTACCTTTTGTTTGAAATTGCAAAAATGACACCCTTAGTAAGCTCAAAAGACGTGGTAGACAACATGCATCCTTGCCGCAAGTTCGGAAGGTGGGCAACGCCGTGGCAATTCGAGCGAACACGAGAGGAGCACTACTACAAGAAAAACCCTTTTTTGCCGACCTATCACTGCCGGTTCGGTTAGAACCAGCAGGCGGTTTATAAGCTAGACTGGCACAAATGCTCGACCGAAGAAGAACCGGCAATGACAGCAACTATCACTGCCAGTTCGAAATCTGAACAGGCAGTGATAATATTTTTTGAAAATCACAACTTTTTCATACGGAGTCAGATGGAGACAAAATTTATATGAAAATTATAGCTCTTGATGAGATCTACAACTTTATACTTGACAACTTTTTTATTTAAAGTCGTTTAGATGTCCAAATAATCGTTGAAAATTTCGGATACAAAGGGATAAAAGGAAAATATATGTTATAGTAGTTGAGAAGTGTATGTTAGGTGAGATGGTAAGGAGAGTTCATGCAAAGCAGCAAGTTACAAGTTTGAATCCTAGCGACCGCGCGCGCATATTTCGCGCGAAAATCACATGACTTGTCACATGCGACGCACGACCGCATGCGTAGTACTACACGGTGGTTCGGGTGCAAATAATTTTTTTTATTTTACCGAGTGATTTTTGGATTTACAAACCGACAGATTATCACTGCCAGTTCGCATACAAACCGGTAGTGATATCGGTATCACTGCTGGTTCTAGAACCAGCAGTGATAGTTGGACTATCATCGCCAACCAATCACTATCTATTCCAATATCCGACAATGATATTGGTTTGGAACCAACAGTGATCTGGTGTTCTGTAGTAGCGGAGGCAAACTGTCGTGGCATTGCAGCACGACAACACTTCCTGAGCTACGGCGGTGCAACAGGAATATGTAGTGCCAAATACGCCGAGCTTGGTAGCTCTTTCCGAGCTTCGGGAGCTGGCAGCGACGAGGGCCCAGAAGACTGTGTGATTCTAACTTGGTTAGGTTAAATTAGGGCCTGTTTAGAGCTCCATATTCCATCTTCACCTGCGATCTAAAACTTATAGGCTAAAAAAAAGTGAATTAAGTTTATATTTTTGTCTAAAATGTAAACAAAATGATCCGTCTAAACACTCTTAATGTACTCACAGCTCCAGCTTCACGAATTTGATAAAGCTAAAATTTTCAACTTCAATAAGCTGAATCCCTGTTAAACCCACCCTTAGTCAGACTGCAGCATGAGTGTACGTGCTCTAATCAGGCACCCATCGTTTACACATCTTTTAGGGCTGATTTGCTTGGCTACTTGCGTGTCACCGACCTGACCTCACTAAACTAGTTGGTCCCAACTCCCAACCCATCCAGTTCATCGGTGTGACCCTAACTTGGCTAGATTAAATTGATTACGACGCAAAATACGTTCTTTGTGGCTTTTACCTCGATCAGCAGGGGCAGATCTACAGGGTATACCAGGTAGACCATGGCATACCCTGTAGATTTGGTCCAATACAGTCCATAATACCGTTATTATCTTATACAATCAGCTTGTAAAGGTCATAACTTTAGATCCGTAAATCCGATTGAGCTTATTCTTATTGCGTTAGTTTTGAAATTGAATCTAGTTTCTATAGTTAAAATTTCACATCAATCCAACGGTTGGATCTTCAGAAATCACTATTTTAGTTAACATGTGTCAGTCTACTTTTGCTAAAACCGAAGCAGTTTTTTATAATTTGTTTAGGGGTGATTTGAGAATCAATAAAAATTTGTTTTAGTTTCCGCGCTATCATTCACCCCCCTCTGATTACTATATTAGTGTATATCGATTCTACATGTGATTTAAGTGCAAGACTGCTAGTTGATTTATAGAGTATAAATAAATATAATTGCTATTTTGCTAGAGACTAGAGAGTTGCTTGTTGATGCATTGCTTTTTTTGTTTGTAGAGTTATTGAATTATGAAGAGGAACGGAGACATTGCACCTCTTTTCCGAAAACATCATCACTTTTCCAGAAACATTACAAAAAGAGAAGCAAAGAAGGCTGTTGCTGCTTCATCTCTTTTCCGGAAACATTGCATTTCTTTTCCGGAAATGTTTATTGAGCAAGATATTTTCTTCCAAATTGATGAAAATGATATAATCAAGAGTTTCATAGTTATTAGAAGGCAGAGGCCAGACAGGAAGGACAAGAAGTAATATTGTATTCTTTGAACTATTGCAGATGTGTAAGCTTCTTTTATACATATTTCATACTTAAAATGTTCGAACTATTTATATTGTAATTTATACTTGTATTGTCATGTTTCTAGTTATTTTGTACTCGTATACCGAATTTCTTGATAACATTTGTAGTTGTTTACCGAATTGTTCATTGGATTTTACCGAATTGTATATTATAGTATTAACTCGGCATACCCTAACTTAAAATTTTAGATCCGCCACCGTCAATCAGGCACACATCGTCAGTTGCGTATCTTCGTGGGGTGACTGAACGGTTTACTTGCATGTGGCCAGCCAGCAAGCTCCACTGAAAAAGCCAGTTCTAACTAATCAACCCATCGCCGTAACTTTGGTAGACTACGTCAGGATATACTCTTTGTGGCTGCATTTCGCCTAGATAGGAACAAGCAACCAGTACTATTACCATACAAGACAAGCATGCCATAAGAGCATTTACAATGCGTGTGCTTATAGGTGTTTATAGGGGTGTCTAACGATAAAAACCGATTTTTCATGCCACATAGGATAGGTAAGGTGTTTATTTTGTAGCACTGATGCTTGAGGTGCTTATATGCATAACATATCTAATTTATATATAATATAACATCTAAGTACCCATAAAAGACATGCTTTCATTAGCGATAGTACCCATAACCGATTTTTCATGTTTGGTTGTTTGTACCAAATGGTACATATATAAGATAGTTTATAAAAATACTATCCATATGTTTGGTTGTTTGAAAGAATCATCCCATCCTAAATGGTGGGATACAAATTTAAAGAATATTCCCTACAGATACTGAATCATTCCATTCACTCAAAACAATAAAATCAAATGATACAAGACCATCACATCCCGTCAACCAAATACACCCTTAATCATCATATCATACATGTATAAGATGGACACGTAGCTTTTACCGTGCATACATATAAAACACGCTCGTCCAGACAAAAAAAACCGGCAGCCTTCGAAAGTTCGAAGCGAAATGGCGTTCCGGAATTGGCAAGCCTATGGCTGCGAATACAATCGGCTCCACTGCGACCATAATATCAGGACGCCATAACATGGACTCAAAACCCCGTTGGAGTTTACTCATCCTCCTCGGCGTACCGCATGCAATTTGCAGGAAGCACCCTCACATCCTCCACTCTTCTCATCTGGTCTGCATGGGGACCATCGCGCTGTAAAATATTTTTTTGGTTGGCGCTCCAAGACCGACTCTGGACTGCACAGCGCCTTCAGCGGCGAGAGTGGCCAAACCAGTATTTTCTGCCAGATGTGCTATCGAAATCTTGAAACGGTGGTCTACCATCTTTTTATAGACTGCCCTCAAGTCAGAGTTTTATGGGCAGCTATAAGCCGATGGATCCTCACTCCCTCCTTTCTCCCGGAACGATGGGAACCGGCAAACGACCTAGAGCAATGGACCTTGCATCAGCTGAATAGCCAACAAAGGTCCAAAAAGGGCGTAAAAACCGTCATTATCTTAACATGTTGGCAATGGTGGAGAGAGCGAAACAACAGAGTCTTCAGAAACGAATGCAAAACAAGCGACGCGATTCTCCAGTCCATCAAAGACGAGGCGGCGAATTGGATCTACGCGGGAGCAAAGGATCTAAAAAAACTCGTCCAGTGGCGTAGTTGATTACCTACTGTGTTTTTCTTACCTCCTCTCCTTTTCCTTTCCTTTATCTCTCTTTTCTTTTCTTTGTCCCCCCTCCCCACTTCTAATTTTCCTTCGATGGTGCAGCCTGTTGTACTATCGAACTTTTGTTTTATCTCCTTTCTAATATAATTGCAGCTCGCTGCCTTTCAAAAAAAAAAAAGAAATGGCGTTCCGGATGTTAAGCCCGTCATGTTTGTACCTACATCTGAACCGTTCGATCTCCGGTCAGCGGATTGGCCGGCCTCGACTCGAGGCGTCAGACCAACCACCTCAGGGCGCTCTGCGGTTTGAACCGCATGGACGCACTTATTCGGTGGGCCTACAGCCTTAAAGCCCGCGTTGCGGGCTAGTAAGACTTACAGGTGGGCCCTCGGTTTTAACCTGGCTGGCCCAGGGGCAGGCCTTGTCTCACTTGTCTGCACTGCATGTATCTCTCTCCCTGTCATCTGCGTACCGGCTAAACCTGACAGGCGGGCTCGACCATGTCGTGTACAAAGTACACGGCCTGATTGCCTCGAAGTTCTCTCTCTCAAACAGTAAAGATTGCGTCTTAAATCGGACACGAGATGACTAACTCGACCGTTGCCGCGTTGCTTCGACCCGACCAGGTTAAGATTAAAGAAAGAGCACGCACGAGTCGGCGTGAGCAGTGAGTGCTATGCATGCACTGCAGAGTGCAGACATGCGAGCCGTTTCATGGAAACTCGCACGCACAGCCACACAGGACTGACAATTCCTAAAGCGTCAACGAGACAAACAGTGAGTACGCGTGGTACCGTGCCGTCATCTTTTAATCCTGAGTGGAGCTCGCTGCCACTAACGGAGCAGTACTAGCTTGATGATTGGGTCAGAACGACGACGCTGGAAGTCCCCGGTTTACTTTCCCTTGTAGCGAGCTACGCGAGCTAGCTTCCTGCAATGATATCGTTGCTTGCATATGTTGCATAATGGCCGGCGTCCCGTCCCGTTCCCGTGTCGACCCCAGCCGAGGAGGGGTCCAAAGAATCCAAAATGCCCGACCCAACCACTTGATTTACCCTGCTGCTACCCAAAATGTTACTCTCTTTTGTTCACTGATCGATAGTTGTCTCTTCGGATATAATGCAATTAAGTTTTTAAAATTTTGACTGCAGTATTTTTTATATGTTTAAATTGGATATAATGCAATTAAGTTTTTAAAATTTTGACTGTGAGTATTTTTTATATGTTTAAATTGGATATATGAAAATTATATATATAAATTTGCCTCAAAAGGTACGTTTATAGTATTATTATTTTATTCGATTTTATAAATATGTTATAATAGAAATTTATTGTCAAAACTACTAGGTTTCTAATACCTTAGCAAGGTCCAAAACGATAAATATTTACGCCAAACGGAGTATAAAAGAGCGCGGCCACCGTTGCGTGCCCGTACCCCCAAGAAAACACAAAAGACCAAATCGCAACTCGTGCACAGGAGCAAGCACAGAATGTATAGCACAAGCGCAGGCTGCAGCTGAAGATTGAATGATGACGGAAGGCTGGATACAAGTACTAGGATGAACTAGTAGATTACAAGCACACCATTGTACAGGGTAGAGAGAGAGAGAGAGAGAGCACCGTATCGGAGGAAGAAGGTAAGAAGGGAAAACCTTAACTGGGGACACGACAAGCACAAGCACCTACCGGCTCGACGCGACTAAGCCTTGTGGTTATAAATTCGGGCGCGGCTCATGAGGCGCGACGCGACGCGATGGGGTGAGGTTGGTGAGACTTGGGGGTTGGGAGCTGGCGGTGGCGCCCGGCCGGCCGGAGCTAGCTGTCGTCCGGCACTCTGTAGGCGTCGGTGGTGACCTCGGTCAGCCACAGCCCCGGGAACAGCGACTGCACAAAGCACAGCACACGATTGATGCTGGCAATTTTTAGTTTGGATCGCAGGAGTATCATTCTTGCACACAACAATTATGTTAGGATACTACTAAGTAAGCTTAACGTATATCGAGGGGATAAATAAAAAGGTCATCGAGTAAGTAATTAATTGATAAAGTGGTTTGGAAGGGGAGGGTAGTATAGAGAATTCGCCTTACATTGAGCTGCCGCTGTACGACGCGCGGCCGCTTCCTCGGTCGCCGCCGCGGCCGAGCGCCAGTCAGCGCGTAGATGTCCTCCTCGATCTCCTCCGGCGTGAGAGACAACGAGAACGGGGCACGCTTGCGGCGCCTCGACGAGGACGGCGCCGCCGCCCCAGCCCACGACGTCCTGGCAGTCGGGCGCCGCTGCGTGCGCTCCCGCAGGTTCCACGGCTTCGCAGCGACGTCCAACTGCGGCTGCTGCGGGGGCGGCGGCGGAGGCGGAGGCGGCACCCTGAGCACAGGCTCGGGCTCCGACTCCGGCGTTGGGCTCGCGGGCTTCGGCTGCGGCGGCAGGGGACAAGGCTGGGGCACGCGGAGACGGTCGGCGGCGTTGCGCACGTGGCCCATGAGCTTGGCCCGGAGCTCCTCGATCCCGCCGTCGTAGGCCTCACCGCCGACGACTTGGGACACGCCGCCCCGACGGTGGAACGACGAGTGGCGGCGATCGCGAGCGGCGGCTGCTCCACCCACTGGCGAGGCTACGGTGGGGAGGACGGGCATGCGGTGGGCGGGAGGTGGCTGCTGATGCGCCCACGGCTCGAGGTGGAGCGTGGACGGCGCGGTGGGCGGTTTCGCCCGCGGATCTGCCGCTGCCGCCATAGGCAACGGCTCGGGGAGGCAGCGGCGCCGGCGGCGTGGAGGGACGGTCGCTTCCCCGGGCGAGGCGGCGAGGAGACACACGAGAGAGAGAGAGGGGGGTAGGAGAGGAAGTTTTGAGGCCACAAGGTCTTACGAGAGAGAGGGGGGGGGAGAGGAAGGGGGTCTCTTGCGTTTTGTTACGGTCGCAGAAGGGGGGGTGTGTGCGGAAAAAAAAATCTTACGTCTCTTGGAAACCACAGTATATATTGGGCCGGATCGTGGGACCATGGGGGGAGAAATATTCAGTTAGGTTGATATCCGGTTTTTTTTCTGTATCTTGTTTTTACAATAAATGCTATAAGGTATTTGATGCCATATATTATTTTTCCGGTGTATGCGGTGTGGGAGGGGAAAACAATTATATGGTTCCGGTGCCATATTAGCTTCCGTAGCACCACATCTAGATGAGTGACATGTTGCAATACTAATCTCAAAGCAAGGTCATCATCTTCCTCCTAACTTTGACCCTTTCGTTCTCTCTTCTCACTGTTAAGGCATAGACTAAGGGCGTGTTTGGTAGGATTTCAGCTCTACCAGATCCATAGAGTTGGGTATTCTTAACTCCACCAGATCCGTGGAGCTTAAGCTCTACTAAATAGGCCCTAGATCTCCTCTACCATTGCCGTTGCTATTTGAGATGGCATATGACTTCAACTAGTGGATCATGCCACTGTCGTGATCCAAAATCGTGGCACCACAAGTGTTCTCGCGCTGTGCCATGATGATATCAATATGGCAATTTGCATGTCAAAGAGCCACTCTATTGCTGCCGTGGACTCAAGCCTTGTCTTTGCCATTGTGGCCGACCTGTGATTTTACTGTTATCTCGCTTGTCCTCGATGTGGGTCTAAGAGATGGAATAAAAGTGAGCTGCAATTATTATTTTTTAATTGAGCTAACTGGATCTTGAACTCGAGACCTCATGACTCTGGTACCATATTGAGTTATATATACTAGTTCACCTAAAAACTTAAGTTGACGAGGAAATATGAACAATTCATTTATACTTTAACCGCCACACGGGGTGTACCAAGTCATGAACAAACAGTTGGGGAGGTCACTAGATACTAATGGTGGAAGCATACGAGCTTAGTTGGAAGCTATGGATACCACGAAGAAAAGAGGAGGAAAGAAAGGTTTGGAGGAAGAGGATGAGCTTTCTTTGAGATAGATATTAATTACCGCGTGTCATTTGTCTAGAGGTGGTGCTACACAAGCAATGCGGCAAAGGTGGCATATAATTGTTTTTCAGACGGAGGGGCAGTCTGTTAATTCTCAAGCCAAGAATCGGGCTTCACAGGTTTACGCCCTAGAGGCGAACTTCCTCCGCCCATGACAGTACCACCTTTTCGCCATTGACCTTAGGGTCCCCAACATTTGTTGACCCCACCTATTATACAGGAGTAGTGGAGTGAGCGTTGACAGCGGTGAAAGAGAGTCGAGTTGCATGGAGGCCAATCTGTTGCGTCCAGCAAATGGGGGTGGAAGCTAGCATACCGCTGTCCGTGAGGGCGAGAGGGGGAGGTGGGTCCACCGGGCAGGGAGTGTATGCAGTACGGGTCCTCGTACATGGTGGATCGATCATTTCATCCCCTTGGATTTTTGACGTGGGGCCCACTAGTCAGGATGCACGTGCGACGCCGTCCAGTGTTGTTGGACCTGGTCTTTCAGGTGTGACGGCTCGTGTCGCGCTGCCCCCCACCCATCACGCCGGCCAGCAGCCAGCCACATGTTGCCGCACCCATGCTGCACTCGTCTCCAACTTTGATCCTACTACTGCTATTCACTTCGAAAGCGTCCCTTGCCATCATCTACCACGTTGATGAGCGAATGATACTTTCATCCAGTGTTAACTCGAGCTATTAATTTGCACTCACTAGAGCCAATGAAACAATAGCCCAAATAATGCCCATGGGGGTATGTCGAGCCCTAATATCTTCGATCGAGGCATCAGTAAGAGAAAAATTAGATGGTTTTAACCTCAGAACAATCGTTAGGACTCAGCAAGTTCATTCCTTCAACTTTTTACCAACTCGTAGAGCAGTACAATCGACCATCGCTGGCACAAACCTTGGAATGTTAGCAGCGAAGGCCACACAAATTTACAGTGTTTCCTTCCATATATATGTAGCTCGATGGGATCAGAGTAAGCGAGGGGGTAACAGTGAGGAGACGACCGTGTATTTGGCTAGGACCATGGCTTGTTACTTTGGCTGACCAAAATAAAGGATTAAAGAAAAGAAAAGACACTACATGAGCAGGAGCGTGGCAGGTAAGGTGACTCATCATGCTCTCATAGCACCGTAGGTGTAATCGTGTTGGATGAGCACCTTCCAACGCTTTTGTGATTGGAGATAGAGTTATTTTTGTAATTGCGTTCGTAAGGAGATCAAAATTGCTAAAAAAATTACACACACAGGCTAGAAGAGTGATGATTTCTAAGGGGTGTCTCTACATGGTGATAACATGTGCATGGAGAATCGGGGATAAAAAGGTCAATGGGGACAAATGAATGGCAGAAAATAGTACAGAGCTATTGAGTTAGGGACCGTATGTATATGTAGATCGGTATATTTTCTGAACAGTGCACATGGGCGAATCTAGAAAAAGTTCGTCGAGGTCGCCGTGGTCATTACAAACTTGTAACACAAACCTCTAACTTGTAATAAAAGGATCATATCCTTATATACCAAATGAATCATGTGTGCTGGACTAGAGGGCATCATTTAACCTTGGCCTGTATAATGTATATTCGTCCCTGACAGTACATCTCATCTGGTTAAATTGAATTGGTTAATTGGGAATTTTATTTCGTGTGTTCTTCATTATCTTAACCAATTACAACATAAGATTATGGTCATTGAGAATTGAAATGGCGATAAGAAAACAATGCTATATATGCATGTAGATGCAGCCAGGGCTAACAAAATCAACAAAGATTGATAAAAAATCGATCCTATCGAGCCGGTTCAAAACCCTAAACCAATCGATAAACTAGTCAAATTAAAAAGAAGTCAAAAGATTCAAAAAAGTTTATCGAAAATCAATGAAAATCGAGCAATTTTCGATGAAAATCACTAAAAAAAATCGGCTGCAAGAAAATTTCAATTCACCTGTCGATTTTTTATTTTTTTCAAACCGTTTGATTTTAAAACCCTTCGGTTTTTGGCGATTTTTGTTTGATTTTCACAATAAATTGGTGACATCGGATCTTTGATTTTCAATATTGATTTGGTTTTGTAAACCCTACATGCAGCACAACACGAGAAGAATCATTCTGATTGACAACTAACTGCTACATGGGAAAAAATATTAAGAAAGTTATTTGGAAACAAGATCGCAGCATACGATGGATAGTTATTAACGCATGCTACTCGCTCCGGTTATAAACAAATATCATTTTGGGATTTTGGGTGTATGTAATCAATTTTTTAAAACTTTAGTTATCGATATTTTGTTTAGTATTTAGATTAAACATATAAAAACAGTATGTATAGATTTGTCTTAAAAAGAACTTTTATAGAAGTATAATTTTATTGGGGTTTTATAAATACATTACGATAGAAACTAGTGGTAAAATTGTATTTTGAAAATCATGACGCTGTCAAAACGATATTCTTAAGTAACGGGAGGAAGTACGAAGAAGAGAAACACTCTCGCCCATATACACCAAGCTATGAACAGTGGAATAACAGTGTAGTTATTGTCGCAATTGTGTTAGACTACTAGTGGAAACTTAGATCAGTTGTGGTGAGTGAGTAAATAATGGCAAGAAGCATCATAAATAGTATTTCAAAAGGCTATGAGGTGTCAGCTCATTGGACACACAAATCATAAGATCTCAAGTACAATTGTCAAACACCGGCAGTCTGGCACAAAGAGATCATAAATTAGCCAGTAGCAACTACGAGGGCATGCCTGAAGTCCTTGACTGTGTCAACTGAGCTAAACCCAACCAAGCTTAACGTGGCTTGTCATCTTAGGACTAGTTCAATGTCCGTGTATTGCTATGAAAAACAAAATATTTATTTATAAGTGCAACTTGAATATTCGTCTAGAAAAAAACAGATGGTATATTTTTTCCTTAAGAGTTATCCCAAAAAAAAGGAACAAGAAAATGCTCCCTAAAATAGACTGTGGAGTTACTTATATGAAAACAAATTAGATAAATGTTGCTTTCTTTTTAGGAGATCCGATCTATGGCTAGCCAAAGCAAAGATGTGTGGGTGATTAACCTGGCATGACACCCACGGGAAGCAGAAGGGACGAGGTGGAGGTGGGACAGCGAGATGAGGAGGGAATGGCGTGGTGAGGGGTCAGAGGTGGCATGGGGAAAGGAGGTGGCAGCGTCTCATTGCAAGGAGGGGACAAAGAGCAGGAAACGGGTGGAGGAAGGGGTGAAGGAGGGAGGGAGAAGGGAGAGGCAAAGAGAGGGAGTTAGTGGAGCTAGCAAGAACCACCGGCGCGACGTGCAGGTGGGAGGAGATGAGGGAGAGGAGAGGTAGAGTCGGGTAGGAGGGAGCCAGTTTTCTAAGGAAGTGGGAAACGAGTGGGCCAAGCGCACTCGTGAAGGGAGCAGTTGGATGAATCATCTAGGGTCATGATAGGTGGATAAACTCCTTCCACGACGCATACGAGACGGGAGGGGAGGGTGGAGAATGGACGTACCATCACCAACTCCTAATTAGAAGTAATAGAGAAAATGATATATTACCTACTGGAAACTAGGAGGTATTGTTGGTTGAGTAGCCGTTAATCCATCTTGTATGCCACCAATTGACATCATCTTCTACATGACACTCACTGTATTCTTCGTACTCTCCAAATCCTCCTGCAACTTTTTCTTAACTTTCCTCCATGACCATTATCTTCTTCCTTAGTGTGGCGGCCTCATCCACAACCATCCTTTTAGCCTCCACAGCTTCCCTGAAAGGCCCTTGAAGGTTGCCTTTTCCTGTAGGTCATTAGGGCAAGCCCTAGGTTCATAATTGTGTGCAGTGTGCACTACCCCTTCTCTCTACACCTGTGGTAGAGGCATCATCGCTTCCTTAACCTCCTGAAATCTTATGAGCTGGGTCACGAGATCATGACTGTAGAATGAGAAAGAAATGCCAATTCTTGTATGCTTCAAGGAGACAAGGGCAAAAAAATTGCTGTTTGAATTTATAGTTAGATGTGAAATCTAGTAATGGACTTAATGATATGAGCTTTGTCTCATTCATTCATTCATTCATTCATTTCCCTTTTTAGGTATACTCTCATCATGTGGTTTTTCCTCTCTTTCATGCAAATAACATAATGACTGTGTCATCCAGACTAGAAACAAAGGAATAATTTAGATGAAAGTGCATCTAGGCCCCTAATTGTGTTTTGGATGGTTAATGACAAACGATTAAGGGACTAATGGCTTTAATGAGTGAATGAGCAGGTGTTAGTCCCAAAATGAAAGCATCTACGGATAATGGTGACCCTCAAAAGTCAAAAGAAGAACGGCGTCGACCTAGCATAGACTTTTACTTTTATTGAATCAATAGGATCGCCGTACTATCAGGAGGGATGGGTGTAGGTGCTCTAGAAATGATCTCTGTGCTCAGATGAACATCCTTTACAAAACAAGTTTTCAGAGTCACCAAGCACCTACACTCACCTTGTTTTCATTTTGTGCCGATAATATCGGATAGTCCGATGTGTATATCGGATAGTCCGATAGTATCGATTCTTCAGTATGAGTGTGGGTGCTCGTCTCGATCTCTCGGAAAGTCGGATTGTCCGATAGCTTATATCGGATGTTCGATGTTGTTTGAAAAAGTTTCTAAGTCTTTTCTCTCGAACCCTCGAAACATCGAATGTCCGATGGTAAATATCGGAACATCCGATGTGTTCGAAATTTTTCTATGTCCTTGACCGAACTCTCGAAACATCGGACATTCCGATGTTTAAGATCGGAACATCCGATGTGGACTTAGAAAGATTTTGGATTTTATTGTTGCTTTGAAAATCTCTCGAAACATCGGAACATCCGATGTGTGAAATCGGATTGTCCGAGGTGTTTTTTCTCGCCAGCTTTTGAATTTTCGAGTGGAGTTGATCTCGAAATTTGCACCGACGGATAGTTCGATGTATATCATCGGATAGTCCGATGTGGGTCCGACACGTAAGCGTAACGGCTATATTTCGTGTCTTGGCTATAAATACCCTCTCTCTCTCATTTACTTCACCAACCCAAAGGTAATCGAGCATTAACTCTCCTCTTGCTATTTTCTTGGTCAATCTTGCTCTCTCTTGAGTTCATCTTTGAGAAATTTGTTGAGAGATTTGGGCAAGTATTTTCTAGTGCTTTGTTTCAACCGTGAAGGTTCCTTTGAGCACTAGGGTGATTTTCAAGAGGGGATCTACACTCTATTCATTACTCTTGGAGATTGAGGTCTCTTAGATGGCTAGGAGTCACCGGTGAGCTCCCGATCTACGTGTGGGAAGCCACCGAAGTTTGTGAAGGTCGGATTCCACCTCCGCAAGGAAAGGGATCAAGAAGTGAACCGGCGAGTGCTTTGTGCAACACCGGGAGGATCGTGGTCGAAAGGGACCCGGGCTTTGTGCCTCCTCAACGAAGACGTAGGATCTCCTCAAAGATCCGAACTTCGGGAAAAATCGCTGCCTCTCTTTGGTTTGTGAGTTCTCTCTTGTCCCCTTTTGTAGTTTGATCAAATCTTTGGGGGATTCAAGTTTGTTTGTAGCTACTTGCAGTGATACCGGTTGATCTAATACTCTAGTAGTTGCCTTAGCTCAGAAATCTCATTTGGTAGAAATCTAGCCTCTCTAGTTTCTCAGATCTACTTTTTAGGGTTTTTGCGCTTTGATTGGATTGTCCGACTTGCCATATCGGATAGTCCGATATCAAAATCGGATATTCCGATAATTCCGCTGCGAATTAGGTTTTAAATTTTTATTACGCTTATTCACCCCCCTCTAGGCGACTTTATCGATCCTTCATTAGAGCTACTTCCTCCTCAATTATCCATGCAAAGGTCTTTGTTCCTGTAGTATCGATATAGGTTGATTTTGTTCAAGAAGCTCTACATTGAACATTTGGAGAAGAAACCTGCATGCTGCAGCTCAATAGGGTAATATCTACGGGTTCATTTTCTACAACAACTAAACCTTTGACCAAACGTATAATACGCCTAAGGTAGAACCTTGCATTCAAAGAAGCAATCAAGCCCTTTCTATTTTTCTTTTGAGTTCGATTGCTGGTCTGCTTGCCAACCTTGACTTCAATCTGCTCCTTCTGAATCCCATAATTGGGGGACACATGTTTATGTTTTACATGAGTAAACTGATTCGAAGGCACAACCTGTTCCCGCTCCACCAGAGTCTACTTAGGGGCAACTTCAGTTCTAGTTGTGTGTTTGCCATGCCTTCCAATACCCCCTTCTTTGATGGTCCAATTCGACTTGCATTGTATGACTATCAATATCAGAGGTCTGGCTTTCTACCTGCTAGTTCAGTGCCTCTATCTATCTCTTCTTAACAATGGTCTTAGGGTCAACTAAGTGTGAGATTTTCTGATTACTACACCTTGCAGTAGTCTCCTTAGCAGAGAGCACATGGCTTCCCTATGAATTGTATGAATGATAGGCTTGTGAATTGCCTGAGCTGAATGATCTATCTGTGCATGTTCTGCACAAGTCACATCAGATTGTTGTTTTTGTGTTTGATGTGTGACCTTATTCATGGTCAATGTTTTTCTCTTCTCTACACTAACTGTGTTGGGCCAACTGTACATCTAGCTGTCCAATTGATGTCCCATGCAATTGTTTTATTGATCGTCTGTATCACTGTATGCATGCCTCTTTTGCATGATTTTCATGGTTGAAAGGCTCCAGCTGCACCTCCTGTGCATGAATCACCCCATCTAGACACCCTACCTCAGTGTGCACCTCATGAAATGAATGAGAAGGATGTTGAATGATCTGATTAGGAGTCTCGATATGCCTATTCTCTACATAGTCTTGGGGCAAACAGAACATCGAACTCCCCTGTTGCTATGAGTTACACCAGTCACATATATCAGTTTTGTGTGTTTCGCTTCTCTATAAACTTCATGGCTGAGAGGCTCTTCTTGCACCTCCTCTGAATGAATGATCCTATGCAGGCATGCTAGCTGCACTCGCTTTGCCTGAATATTGCAACAAGAATGCTGATCATTTACCTGATGTCTGGCCATACTTAAAGGCAATACTCGTCTCTTCTCCAATCTCACAATACCACGCCCAAGTGGAAATCGAGTTCGTGCTTGTTCTTGCTTGCAACAGTCTCGTTAATCACATGTACCTCCTCTCAATCAATCATATGATCATGGTACTCCTCTTCATCTTCTGTGCATAGATAAGACGATCTGGAAGCTCTACCCGTGCTGGTTTTAGAGGAATTAACCTATCATCAGGTTCTGCTCAGGCTAGTCCTGCATGAATTGCCGAAGTAGGATGTCATAGCCGTTCCTGCATCAAAGGAAAATAAAAGAAACACACTATTAGACACATCAAATTTCGATCGAATTGTAGTTTCTTCGTTTTTGTAGTATCAAAAGCTACAACAACCCTACAAGTGCACGACTAGAACCACATACCTCCTGGGCTTTGAGGATTGGTTGCACAGATGCAAGGCGAGCAGCACGACGACCGTCGCGGCAGAGGATAGGATGAAGTTTGGTACGGTTCCAGATTCTAGTAGAAACGGAAACGGTTCCGGATTCTTGGTAGAAACGTTTCAGGTAGAATCAGAATTCGGAGGAACGGGTTGCTAGCCAATTCGACCACGGCGTGTAAAAATCAGAAACGATTTGCTTTGAAACGTTCCGAGTCCTATTCCGTTTGGTTGGATTTATTTCAGATTCTAGGAGAAACAGTCCGGTTCCAAGTTGCCAAACGGGACCTGAATATCCTCTAAGTAAATCTAGATATTTATTAGGGATATAAAGGGAACACTATAGTAATTTGCATTAGAACATTAAATGTGCTATATATTTATTGATAAGATCAATTAAAGAATATGTACTATAAATTTAGACAAATAAACTACTAGTTCTTGTACGGAAAAATGTTTGCTGACCTAGGATATATATTCTCGTAGTTTAAGGAGTGGCTTCCAGAAAGAACCCGAGCGAGCAAACATTCGAGTACATCAGAATAATGATTGGGAAATCACGACGTTCAGAGTTACACATCTCCTTCCCCCTTTATTCGAAAGTGTTTTCTTTTTCATTTTATGGACAAAATGTAGAAGTACCATCCTCTGAAGTTTCAACATCAATCTGAAGCACTTGAATAGTTAAAACGGTCCTGACTTGGGGTTTGGCTCTAATCTGGACTTGGAATGAATCCCTTGCCAAGTCATTTTGGTCGTCTATTTTCTGAATTTCGATCATCTGTTTCCTCGAGACAGATTGAGCAGTCTAAAGTGAACGACAAAATGACCAAATGTTGCTTAGATAAAAGCAACTAGACTCTCTCTAAAACCTGTTGCAGGGACTGCCGAAGCTAAACTGTGGTACCAAGCTTAACAATTCCTGACATTGGTAAGACAGGGAAGGACAGTATTTTTTTTCTCCGACAGACGATGAAGTACCGGAGATATGCTCTTGGCAAGATTAACCACATAACTGAAACAAAGTAGGGGTACTAGCCAGGAACTCCAGAGTGCAAATCAAGATGCAACACAAAAGTACTGGATTGAAACCAATGCTAATGATTACTACATGCCATCAAGAGTTGATGAAGAGTATATAATCATAGAGATTGTTGTGCAAATTTGACTTCCGCACTAGGCATATAGAAAGAAATAGAGAATCCTGCTTCAGGGCAAGCAAGAAGCAAACCCCAATAGATCAAGAAAAAACCCAAAATTCATAGGATTAGGGTTTGGCATCCACGATCAATCGCATATATATCGACAAACTTAAAAATTAACCCCGAATATCTCTCTCCACAACTCTGGCGAGAAAATGCTCGATCGGGCTCCTCGGAAACCCATCCCCTGCTACGGGGAGCAAATTAGAATCCCCCTTTCTGCACCAATTCAGAATCAAATCAGCGTCCGAAGCATACAAAACAAGAGCTAAAGAGATCAAAGGTCGAATTTTTATGCGTACCTCGTTCACTTTGTACCGATCACGGCTCACCTCCCATAGCGAGCTGCCAGGGTAAAGCGTCTGCAGCACAAGAGAAGAGAAAGCACGAACTGATCAGTAATCAGATGACTGAAAAGGATTTTGTAAACGCAGACAAGAATTTTTAGGATTATTCATTTGTGTCTGCGTACGCACGTCGATTTGGCGCTGAACGATCTTGGTATGCTTCTTCGGCCGGCGCGGCGGCTTCCGGCCAGTGATCGCGACGAAGTCCGCCTCGATCTCCTGCCTTGTCAGCTCCACGGAGAACCAGCGGCTCTTCTTGCCGCCGCCGGCGGAGTCCATGCTCCACGACTTGTTGTGCTGCCACGCGTCCTCCGCGAAATCCCGCCCGCCCTTCCGGTCCCGCAGGTTCCAATGCTTTCGGGTAGCTTCCTGAACCTCCGCGCCCTCTTGTGCCGCCGGAGCCGCAGGCGCAGCTCCTTTCGGCGGCGATGGGGAGCTGTCGGGTTGGGGCTGTGCGGCGGCGGCGGCGGCTGCGTTGGATTCGGAGACGAGGACGTCGAGGTCCTTGCAGAAGGCCATTGACCTGCGGCACCCCCAGCCCGCGGGGAGGTCGAAGCTGCCGAAGAGGCGGGGCTCCCTCGATCCCGACGAGGACGCGGGAGCCGCGGGCATTGCCTCGGCCTGCGGGGCCATCGTCGCCGGCGAGGACTCCATTGGCTTGGCGAGGCAGAGCAGCTAGGTTTGCAATTGCATGTGCTGTCTATATATAGCGCTCTCGCCTCCTTTTTATTGTTTTTTCTTCTTCCCTTCTTCGATCGGGGTGGAGCCGTGGAGGTGAGGTGAAATAGACGAGCGAAATAGACGAGCGAGGCGAGCAGATGCTGCGGTTTGGGTTTCGACTCGACTCCGGCCGGCGTGCCGTGGAGTGCTTCCTTGTGAGAGTTCGGTTCGGTTCGGTTCGGTTGCTCCGCGGATCCCGGCCGCGGGGCTGGTCGGTTGCATTGCGTCGCTGTTCGAGTCATGTACAACGTTGGATTGCCATCCGATGGCTGTGCAAGCCAGGTCTAGCGAGGTTTTAGGTTTACTTGATTCGAAAAAAAAAATCATCGATTAAGGTTTACTTTTTAATTTTTGCTTGCGATTCTTTTTTGGGTTTGTTTTTCCGAAGGGTTCTTTACGAAGAAAATACATAGATATAGGAGAAATATCCTGTGCAATCACTCATATATCTGGAGCGTCCAATCTATATCCAACGCCTACCGTTGTTTTACGCTTAAACTCTCCCACCTCACCTCCATCTCTTTCTCTCCTGCTCTCGAATTTGTCAACACCCTCGCCAAAGCCAGCCAGGTGTTGGATATAAATTGGGTACTCCAGATCATTTGATTGCACGCTTGCACACATATAAGTGATTGCACAGAATATGACCCCGAGAAAATTAGATCTACGGTTCGTATACATGGTCACATATTTAAAATCCAGTGGCTCTATTTATTTATTTATTTATGAGATTATAGATGGCCTTCGGTTGTGGTACATGTTTCAAAGGGGTTGACATGTGTAATCAATGGAATTCTCTATTTAAAAAGAAAAAAAAACAAAAGAGTCCAAAGGACCACTATGCGTATCACGTAGAATTTGCGAAGGCGAGAACTGAAAGGGATTATATCCCTACAAATGTATGACGTGGATTTTACTTATCATCGCTCTATCTTTGGCGTTACTTAAGCTAAGAACCATGAAATTTAAAACCGACGCCTTTTGACTTTTTTTAATATTTATATATGGTTACTTATTAAAGTTAAATTAAACTTACTACCAAAAGCTTCTTTATTAACCCATGTAGCTCGAATTTTTTCAAGCTATTTGTCGACATTATCGAATGATTTTCATGGCCACCACAGTCCACTAAGTATAAACTTCCTCATGGCTTGTTTGAAATATATATATATATATATATATATATTTGGTGAAAACCACTAATTCCATGAAAATTTGGTGAAAATTTTGAAATTCATGAAATTATCATATGTGAAGATGAAACCAATCGCATTTGAAAGATATGAAAAGACAAGCAGCAAAAAGAATAGTACCAAAACAGTAAAAATTACTATTCATGCTGACTTTGTCTTTTTCATATCTTTCAAATGTGATTGAGTTTCAACTTCAAATTTTATAGGATTGTAGAGGTTCACCTCCCCTACATGTAATAATTTTTTGAGAATTTTTCAAAACTTCTACAGGTGGTTTCCATGGAGTTTTCATGAAATTGATGGTTTTCACCGAATATTTTTTTTTATATATATATATATATATATATATATATATTTATAAATGAAATATTTGTTGAAGAATAGCCTACCACTTTTTAATTTTAAAAAGTGAATGGGCCTTGTTCTTTCGAAACACATCCCATGTGCCATTGTTGATACTATTACAAATATTTCATTTTATAAGTATCTCTACTCGTGGAACGGTGCATCGTAATTAACAATGTTTTACTAGGCCTAACTTAACATCACCATTGCAACATCTAGCATTTGGTCCGATGCTTCGGGCGAAACCAATTCCTAGGATGTAGGGGTGGAAAAAAAACTCGAAACTCGCGAGTTAAACGAGTACTCGAAAACTCGGCTCGAACTCGTTTCTTAACGAGTCGAGTCGAGCTGGGTTTTGAACTCGTTAGAAAAACGAGTTAAACGAGTCGAGCTAACGAGTTATCGAGCGAGCTAACGAGTTAAACGAGTTAGATGTAAAAAAAAACCCTAACGAGTTTATCCTCCCCTCAGGCTGGCCCTCAGGCCTCAGACGGCCCCTCAGTCCCTCACCCCCCGCCCCCCCGCCCCACACTCCTAAATCCCCAATCCAACGCGCCGCACCCGCACTGCTTCCCCTCCCCTCCCCCGCCGACGCGCCGCCTCCCCTCCCCTCCGGCGAGCCGCGTCCGCCCCTCCGACGCGCCGCCTCGTCCCCCTCCGACGCGCCGCCTCAGCCGGCGTCCCCACACGACGGTCCGCACGGCGATCTCTTCGCCGGCGTCCGCTTCGCGCTCGTCGGCTTCGACCCCGTCTCCGAGTCCCAGGTGCGCCTCTCCCCGCGAGCTCATTTAGCCGCGACTCAATGTCGGATCGTTTCGATCTGGCGCTTCTTTTGATCGGTCTCACCGGGTGCGATTTGCGTTGCCAGTATCGGTCGGAGATTGTGCGGCGCGCCGGCGCCGACGCCGGAGGGCACGCCGCTGACTGCACCCACGTAGTCGTCTGCGGCCTCGTCTACGTGAGTTGGACCTCTCACTCTCACGTGTTTGCTAGCCTGGTAGTTTCATTTTTTTTTGGGTTGCGTATGTAGGATGATCCGGTGTGCGTGGCGGCGCGCGAGAAGGGGAAGAAGGTCGTAACTGAGCTATGGGTGGACGACAGCTTGGACCTCGGAGTGATGCCTGATGCTGATCGGGTCAGTTTCACTTTTGTATCTCTAACTATTCTGCAATTAGCCCAAATACTTGTGTTTTTAGTGCTGATATACTTTGCATTTTGAACAAGCTCTGCGAATCAATGTTTTAGAGGGACACCCGTAGTTAGTTAGCCCATAGGACTTGGCTGAATCCTGAAGGTGCGGTTGCTGCGAGATTGATAAGTGCAGTTCATTTGATCATGTAATGGAGCTTGTAAGGTTGCTGAGTGACTTAGTGTTGTTGATAAGTGCAGTTCAGTTGATCCCAGTTCATTTGATAAGTGCGGTTGCTGAGTGACTTAGTGCTGTTTGTGGAGTTCACCCACAAGTAATTTGTCACTTGTATGATTGTATCAAGGTTTCAAACTGATGAGAAAAATCCTCACAACATTATATTGCTTGTTATCTCCTTTATTCGTGGATGTAAGTTTATTGCCAGGCTCCTTCTAATTATATCTTGAAGGATAAAACATAGTGTGATTTTGTCTGCCTCCGTTTTGTTAAAAAAAATTGTATGAATTGTTCGTTTTAGACCTCAGTTTAGATCAAAACTACAAGCTAACTTCATGCTTCTTCAGATGAGATTATGAGAACAAGCGATGACCTTGATTTAACTTGAGTGTCCAATACTGGAGTACTGTACTTCAGTATGCTAGCATAGACAAATCTATTGTTCTATTATGAGTAATGTGTTATTAGTATTATTTGTCTAGTCTTCTGAGGTTTGTTCAGTACAATGACTGTACCTGAGGTTGCAGCTGCTCTTGTGAATTGTGATACCTTTGTGTCATTGTGAATTGCAAGTCTGTTGTGAACTTGTGAATTGCAAGTCTGTTGTGAATTTGTGAATTGTGATACCTTTGTGTCATTGTGTGGTAATTTGTAAATTGTAATCATTTGGACTAATGCACACACACTGCAGTCTGCATGCTATATTTGTTATATTTAGGTGTTCAAATCTTTCAAATTTGAGTTAATATGCATGTATGAATCAAATATGTATGCTCCCTTGCTCACATTACTAACGAGCCAAACGAGTCGAGTCGAGCCAACTCGAGTTTATAACGAGTCAAGTCGAGTTGAACTTCGAGCTCGTTACGATACCGAGTCGAGTCGAGTCGAGTCAGCTCGATATCCACCCCTACTAGGATGTGACGGGCGGCATGTATAGCATCCGGGTATATGTTCACATAACGTTTTAAATCATAATGTACCTACTTCTACACACACTCTTGTCCCTTGCTGGGAACTTTGTGAGACCATAGATTTACCCTAAATTTCTATGTTTCTAGGCATGTCCTAAGGGGTCGTACTTGCCCGAATGTGCATATGGCATACATTATGATATGTGTGTTTGTCCATCTATTTGTAATGGCAAAAAAATTGAAGCAATTTTCTTTACAGCCCACGAAATAGTTAATGAGGCAGTCTTATTGTGATGTGTATGGAACCTAACACGCAACAATTATAACGTGTGAGTTAACACGAGATATCAAAGTTGGTTATGCAAGTGAACAACCGCAAAATCCTAGCTATGGGCATCGAAGAATAGGATCCTCTATGACTCAAAACGTGCACAGGTATACAACAACACGACACCTCCCCCCTCGACCCACCCGTAGGGGCCATGCGACCCATGTTGATACCACACGACGTAACCATGATGACGCAACATCGCCACCAAAATCGTGGCCAGAACACCAAAAAGTCAGAAAAAAATTCTATGACACCAGGTATATATATTAAGAGAGAGAAATGTAATTAATTACTTTAATATCTACATTTGCCAGTATATCTAATTCTTACCATGGATGTAAGTCACACAATGCCATATAATTTGTTCACCAGGAAAAAAAAAACTGCTGCGCCAAGCCGCCAATCGCCCAAGCATCCAACGATTCCAACGCATCGGAATTACACGAAACGCCGAGGTGGAGATAGAAAAGAAGGCAACCCTTTTCCTTCTGATTTTTTTTTAAAAAAAACCTCAACCCCCAGCTCTCGCCCACCTCCCTCCCGCACCCACCTCTCATGGTCATCATGGCCGCCGCCTCCGACCAAAGCCCGGCGGCAAAATCGTCGCCCCCAGCCCCTGCGTCTCCGTCGACGGCTCATGCAGCGACGTCCACCCGCACCCGCCTCCACAGCTTCTCCTTCCCGACACTCAGCTGGGGCACCCATCGCCTCCTCCGCTGTTCGAAGAACGGCTACTCCGCGTTCACCTCTGCCTCCCCTCCTCCGCACCCGCACACCCCATCTTCGGAGAAGGAGAAGCCCCAGGACTCAGCCGACGCCGGCGCGTCTCAGCCGCCGCGTCCCTGGAATCTCCGCGCCCGTCGCTCCGCCACGGCTGCGCCGCCTGCGTCGAGATCGGAGGGACCGGGGAAGTCAGCGGCGGGGCCGGCGCTGCAGTCACCTGCCCCGCCGCTGGCGGAGGTGATGAAAAGGGGCTTTTCCGTCGCACTGACGAAGGAGGAGATCACCGAGGACTTCGTCGCCATCCGCGGCACGCGCCCGCCGCGCCGGCCCAAGAAGCGCGCGCGCGCGGTGCAGCGCCAGGTTGATGTAAGAATTGGAGCCTCACCTCTACTTCCTGTTGCGTAATTTTGGGTATCGGTGTTTAATTCTGGTTGGTTGGATTGGAATTACAGGCGCTGTACCCGGGATTGTCGCTTGCAGACGTGAACCTGGACTCGTACAACATCGAGGAGGTGAGACATCGTTCATACTCGTTTGGTCATGTATTCTCTCCCCAAAGTTGGTTCTTTTCTTCATGTGCGTTTTCCTCTTGCAGAGGTGATTGGCGCCATGGTGAAGCTGCAAATGGGAGGAACTTTTCAGATGTTCCCAGCTTTTTCTTTATTCCTGTGATGGCTAACATGTTCAGCCCATTATTATGTTGGTTTTATGGATTAGAGGATGGAAAGTTAGATTTGTGGTGCAAGTTTGTATAGGGATTTCTGTTTATGAAGAATTGTTGGAATGATGGCAATGTTTGTGCTTTGTGGTGTGATATTTAGGTTTGGGGTATGGTTGGTTCCTGTAGGAAAGGATAATATCCTTGGGTGATGGAAGTTGTCATGTTATGTACATGGTTTAATCTTTGAAATAATTTTTTTGCTTCAGATTGCTCCAAGGAATGTTATGTACATTGTGGTTTTAAGTGTTCTTTAGGATGTTATTTTCTTGTCGATGATTACATTCTGGATTTACTGGTGTAAGAAAGATAATTAGTTGCATTGCATGACAGGAATAGCCTGATTCTCTAGGACATATCATATCCAAAATGGGACATGGTCTCTCAAAGTTTCTGCTTAATAAGTGAATCAGGTAGGAAATCAGGCAGGTTATGAACTTGTTAGAAAAAAGGTTTGCCCCTTGTCTTAGTCTCTTGCTTCCATGTGTAATGCGCATATATGTCTTCTTTTAGAATTATTCATCCATTTTCTGTATCTTGTCTTAGTCTCTTCCTTCCATGTGTGATGCGCATGTATGTCATTCTTGCTTTCAGCTAATACTTGTTTCTGCATCTTGTATCTATTGTTTGTCTGATCTGCTATTTTGCTTTGTGGAGGAGGTACCATGTTCAATAGCTATTGTTGAATGAAGTCTTTATGGCTTTATGCATATCTACTAGTCCTGGCACTGCTTAATAAAACAGTGTCTACTTGTTAAGTTCATTGAGAATTGAACTTCTGCTCGTTGTTTTACTTGAACCCATGTTGTGTGCGAGAGCAGAAATGCTGCTTGATTATAATGTTGTCCTTTAAATCCTTACATGGCTCGCAATCCAATATTTTGTTTATCAATTTTTATGAATAGTTGGATGACATTGTTGTGTTGAATCAGGTTTTACTTAACTTTATATACGTGTTGGGAGCCGTTGACTTTGGATTCTTTGGTTTTGAGAATCACCCCTGCTATTCTAAGAGTGTAGCTGAGCTTGATATTTGTCTAGTATTCTAAGAACGTAGATCTATGCAGTGTTTTTGTTGAATCAGGAGTTAAGCTCGATAATGCTTAATGTTCACATAATTTACTTGACAATGCTTCATGTTGCACATAATTCGCTTCATTGGTTTCCATGTTGTGTCTACTGTGCTCTCTATTATTCAGTAAGTAATGTTACTATTCGGCACTTGTACTCTTACATGCAAATCAACACTTCTTTTAAGAATCACCCTGAGCTGTTGTGTGTAGAATTCAGGTATATATAGGTTGCCCTTCTGCGTTTTGTGTGTACATCAAATGCCAGGTACAGGCTATCTTATTTGGTGGACCATCTGCATCTACAGACTTTGTTTCTCACAGGAACAGTTGTTTTGTTTAATCTGTGCGCCCCTCCAGCTTGACATCTGCGTACTTGAGTGATTGTCTTCTGACTCATTGCAACCGGTAACTATTTGCATGCATATCTACTAGACACGTTTAAAATACGTACTGAATTCATTTGATATGATATTGGGGGTTTATTGATGTTGTTAAGTGGTACACCTCTTCTGGTCCTTTTGTCATGCCTGCGGCTAGAACAACAGGTCAGGATGTCGGGTGTTGCAATTGCGCAACAGTGTGGTTTATTCATACGTAACTGCGTTGACTGCAGCGTGGTGTGGGTATTGGCGTATTGTTATTGTATCATGTTATTCTACTAAGTACCCACTCTTTGGATAATTGGATTTCCAATCGATAGCTACAGGTCGAGTATATTTGTTTAAGACTTTTGTCTCCCTCAGTCCTACACGGAGAGATTGTAATCCCCTATGTGCTTGAGACCGAGCCCCCTGCAACTTATGGTGAATTATCATATGTAGATGATTGTGGACTGACAATGATAGATTGTGACATCTCTGTTGCCTTTTATTTACTAATTTTCTTTACTACTTTAAAAAGAATCTAGTGGTGGTTTGTTTGTCTAATGGTCTAGCTCTCTTCTCGCCTCCTCTGTATAAGGATTGTGTGCTGACACATGAAAAAGCTTTAACAAAAAAGACAGAAAAGTAGTATATATCTCTCTTCTCCACTCCTCTTACATAAGAACTATGTGTTGATATGTGGGACTTCTGGAAAAAAATAATCTATCATAAAAAATAGAAAAAACAATCTATCAACAAACAAATGTAACATCCCTAAATTTCTCTATCAACAAATGCGATGGCTGAGCCCAAGTATTTACCCACAATCAATGCACGGTATTGTTATAATGTAGTTTATTTGTGTCCGTTGCAACGTATGGATATTTAGCTAGTTAATATATCAAAAGTTTTGCCAAACTGCTAACCCGGTTTCTGGATTAGATGCCTCACGTTGAAATAGGTAGAGATTTTAACAGAGATAAAATATTTTTTGGGAATACTTTCAAGAAAAAGAAACAAAAAATCTTTAAAAAGTTTTTAATATCTAGAAAATATATAATTTTTTTAATCTTTTGATTTTTTTAAAAGCACTGTAGCAATAACTATTCCTGTTCACTATAGTTTCTATAGTGTACAGGGGACAGGTGCGCAGAGAGGTTGGCTGGCCACCGTACCTCCAAGAATAATGAGTTAAATAGATTTTGTAGAACAGTTGATACTAGTCAGGCTGTTGTAAGATTCTGTTAGGACAGGGAGCTGGATTATCAAGTGGTTTGTTGGGATTGCCATGTACAGTTCGGGTATGTCCCGGTGGTCAGTAGGCCCGGTACTCCTTGCACAGTGCGAGTACGTCAGCGACCATACGAGGAGTGCGCGTACGTGCGGACTGCCTTCCGTTAGCAACTACTGTTAGCCACCGAATGCATGCGAGTAGGGATGAAAACGGGATGGATATTTTCCGCTCGATTTGAAGCCGGATCCGGTTAGAACCGGATTCGGGATGAAAAACGGATATTGGGTCGGATTCGAATCCGGATCCAGATATTTAAAAACGGATATCGGATCGGATACGGAGCATATATTATCCGAAAAATATGGGTCGTGAATCGGATATCGGATATTTAACTATTCGGATATCCGGATTTCAAATTCAGGACTCCACCTAGCCGATAGCCTCAGTCTCTGGCTCTCTCTCTCGGGGTTTCGATTTCCCAAAGGCCAAAGCAGCCAGACGCCAAAACCTAAGTCTCTCCTCTCGAATCTACTTGTCTCTCGGGCGTCTGATGCTCTCGCCAATGCCATTCGGTCCGCCGCCGCACTAGCCGATCTGCTGCCGCCCCCGGTCCCTGGCGTCTCCCTCCAGCCTGAGCTTCGGTCCTCCCCGGCAGCGTCTCCCTCCGGCCCGAGATCCATTCCTCCCTGGCGGCGCCTCCCTTCAGCTCGAGCTCCGATCCTCCCCGGCGTCTCCCTCCGGCCCGAGCTCCGTCTCCCCCAAGCCGCCCAGTGCTCAGATCTAACTACCTCGGCGGCTCAACCAACATGCGGCGCCCGTGCTCCCCCACTTCACCAGAGTCTAGCATCGTGTGATCAGGGAAGGCATTCCACAAAAGGAAGCCAAGGAGGTATTTGTTACTTTTGCTCTTCCAACCTTTGTTTCCTCAAGTCCAAATAGTTTGCATTGCGAAATTTGTTCTTGATGATGATAACCATCTCAAACTGCAGTTACGATAATCAGAATATTGGGGAAGGGCAAGCCCGAACAGTTTGCATTGCGAAATTTGTATCGGCAAGACGGCAATCTCGTTTGTCATTTGTGTGTCCTGATTTGTACTCTTAATGAAATTACTGGTTGAGTGAGTGATGAATCATTAGCGTGCATAGATTTTGGATGATGCCAATAATTAATGCTTAGAAACTCTAGTCAGTAGTCTTTTACTCTTTTAGCAGGTTTTAGAAATGTGGATGTTCTTTAAGTAAACTAAGCTATATCTATTACATGTTATGCCCTGTTTCATGTCGATGCAATGTGAGGAGAATCTGATAACTAGGATCTATTTTTATGACCATTATTGTTGCATTCAATTGGTAACTGAAGTATACTATATCAAATTATCAGATTTTGTACATTGGTTCTACCAAACTGAGGACAATAGCATGTTAGTGTGATTTAGCTAAAATGCTGCGAAATCAAAATTCTATTTCTATGCAACAGTATTATTCATGTTAAATCATTTTTATGTCATGGAAAGATTGTGCAATGCCCAATTTACTTATTCATTTCCTAGCAAGTAAAGTTCAGTTAAGCATCTGTCCATCCAGACCCGGCTGTCTCATCTATGCATCATTCAATTCATCCATTCTCGTATCCATCCAATATCCCATAGTAGGATTCTAATGCTAGTTCATATAATGCTTATGGATGATTGAGATATTTTACTCCATTAAATAATGGCGTATACTGTTTGGGTTCCTCAGGGCATTCCATGAAATGAATCCTCTAAGTCAAAGGGAGATCAAGGAAGACATTTTATTATTAGCCAACTGTGAATCAAAATTTCTCATCCTCTTTGATTTGGACTGGCCAGAATTCTGATGTAATGGTCTTAGTATTCAATAGACTAGCCAAATTCCACAATAGTGCATCCTAATATGTGCATTGAGGGGGAGCCAGGGAGGTGTGGTGGCCTGATACTAATGCTAACTTGTATTCAAGCTTTTTTTTCATCTGTGGGGTCAACATTCGTGATATTACAAGAGATGGACTTGGAACTGGACCATTCTACTGATTTATACTTAAGTAATCAACTTGTGCTTGTTGTTAAGGCAATATCTTGTGTTGTTAGAAAACTTCTTGATGCTAACTAAACTAATGTTCTTTGTTTTTTCATTTACAGAAGGTGATAAAGGCTGGTGGTCTATTTCCTGGGTCCATCTTCCTAATGCACAACTTTGATGAACTAATGACCTTCTAAAGAGGACTTGATAAGATAGCAATGGAGATCCAGTGGAGCTGTATTTTCTTTTTCTTTTTTTGCCTTTTTTGTCCGCACCATCATCAGACAGACACATGTTCTCTATGCGAGGTATTGGTTGGCCAAGATGCATTTCAAGTGCCATGTTCCCAGAGCTTGTAAGGCCATGTGGCCATGTGAGTAACTTTTTAGTTCTGGACATGCTAGTATAAGTAGCTTTTTTTTCTATGTGGTGCGAGTTACTCTGATGCATATCTTAACTTGTTACTAGTTAATTACTGGTTGTGCATAACTTAGCTTGTTGCATTTCAGATGTCGGGTTCTGGATGATATATCAAAGCATTCTGTTTAAAGAGCTTGGCATTTGAGCTAACTGCTGCAAACAATAGATTTGGATTATTGTCATGTATTCATATGGTTTGATTCAATATATATTACTTTATGTATGTATGCATTATCCGTTCTCGATCCGAATCTGTCATATATCCGATCCGTATCCGTATCCTGAATTATCTGGATTCGTATCCGGTTCCGAATCCGGGAAAAAAATATGGGTTAGGATACGGAAAGAGCAATATCCGCCCATATCTGACCCGTTTAGCCCGTATCCAGTTCCGAATCCGGAAAAAAATATGGGTTAGGATACGGGAAGAACAATATCCGCCCGTATCCGACCCATTTTCACCCCTACATGTGAGGGATAAAAATTAATATTAGTTAGCATATTGAGTTATTGTTAAGGATATTTTTTCTTACTTAATTTATTGTTTATAAGATTTTTTTGTTTTTGTTAGAGATTTTTAGGAATAGAAGAGGTATTTGAGAAGATACGGTGGAAGTTAGAAAGACGAAGGACGTACCATTCACCACAACATTATGTTTTTAAAGGAGTAAAGATATAATCACAGGTTTGTACATCTTCATGTGCTGTGTTTATTCCTGTGTGGATCACCATCTGATCAAACTGATCCAATTGGGCACTACAATTAGGGCAGCACGATGGCAATGAGCAACAAGAGGGACAATGATGGAATTAGAAAATTTTTAATGCGGTGTACACTTCCAACACATAACTCTATAATATAGCACATATATTCAAAATTTACTAAAATTACAATACAAATAGTTCTAAGGTATTATAAACCCCAAACTATTAATATCAAAATCAATTTAACTAACAAATTTGATCGACAAGAAGGCGATGTTCTCAGGTTTTTCAAACTTTTGGACTCTCGGCACCTCCACCTATATCCGCCCGAACGAAGATTACCGTAGCATCATGCGGGGCGCCAGTGCTTCCGGGCGAGATGGTGATGGAACTACTCCTGCGCCGGTCAGTCAAATCCATCCTCCACTTCAAGGCCATCTCCCATTCCTGAGCCGTGCTGCTCTCTTCCGATGAGAACTTCTACTGCCTCCACATGGTGATGGCTGTTGGATAATTAGGCATATTAATGATGAATTTATTTTGAAAATAAGCTATGATAATAATTGAAGACAGAACAGAGAAAGCACATAAATTAGACACAAGCAATATGCTTATGCAATGTCTATCTTATCCATATTATTAGATAAATAGAACAAAGAGATGATTCGCGTGCGTTACCGAGATGACACGAAGAAGTGGCAGAATTGGTAGTAGACATCGATGAAGATCAGAAGGCGACATAGGTGAAGATGATCGTCGGTGAAGAAGCTAGCGAGCAGTCGCGTGAAGACACTTCCCAAAAGTGTGATTCACCCTCTTCTGGTGCAAGAACTCAAGGGTGGATGTTTCGGAGATCTGCTCTCTCAACAGTCGGTGCACGCTGATGAAGGGACAGGGAAGATGGAGGCAACACAATACTGAGGAAAGGCAAAAGGTTCGAGAGAGAAATCTGATATCTGTTCTGCATATATATATATATAACAGAGAGAGAATCATGGAGCACGATATAAGTCGGTTACGGATACCACGTAAAATCTGCTCCACGATTCAAGTCAGTTAAGGATAAGTTCGTGCAGTTAATACGATGTTAACATAACCGTGTTGACTACTTAGTCCCACACTACAAAAACTGCAAAAGAAAACTGCGCCTGCGCAAGCTATCAAACTCGATTTCGCCGCACCATTCACACGCATGTCGCATACGCGCACCGCCTGGCATGGTGTGGCGAGGCGAGGCGAGAGAGCGCACGCGCGGTCTCTTCTTCTTCTTTTCATGCTCAAGTGTGGTGTAGGGAATCTCCCTTATAAGGTGGTCTTCATCCACTTCCATTAGCAATATGGGACTATTACATTTTCATCTCCCTTTCACCTAATGGGCCTTTGGGATTTTTCAAGAATTATTCAGGAACTAGTGGGCCTCTAGCCCAACAATTTCCCACCAGATCCGATGGATCCCATAGGTCTTTACTGCTCCTAAGCAATCGTTTTTATACAAGCTTTCAAAGGACAATGGACTATGCCTTGAATTGCACCTAGACTTCAAGCTACATTCATCTGCAACTTGAATAATGGACTATGCCTTAAATTGCAAGTTTTGTGCTAGACGAGTTTCACTTAAAGCCCTGACTGATACTAGGCTGTCGACAGTCTACCCCTCTGGTGGAGCATATAAGTCATACTCCTTGGTCTCTTCATGAGTTTCTTAGAGAGTACCTATGTCTCACTTAATCATGACAAACAGCTTAGATTTATATAGGTGTGTACTTTCAAGAATGCTTTGTGGGACAACATATTTGTTTATGTAAAACCAACATAACACATTAAGACCATAGTCAACCTCGCCTCACAATTCATAAAAGTACAACATCTTTCATGGAGTGGGATGTAGAATGTACTCTTCTTCGGCAAAAGGTTCGAGAGAGAAATCGATATCTGTTCGCATATATATATATATAAGAGAGAATCATGGAGCACGATATAAATGGATTCACGGATACCACGTAAAATCGCTCCACGATTCAAGTCGATTAAGATAAGTTCGTGCGATTAATACGATGTTAACATAACCGTGTTGACTACTTAGTCCCACACTACAAAAGCGCAAAAAGAAAAGCGCTGCGCAAGCTATCAAACTTCGATTTGCGCGCACCATTCACACGCATATCGCATGCATACCGCTGGCATGGTGTGGCGGTAGCGAGCGCGCCGCGGTCTCTTCTTCTTCTTTTCATGCTCAAGTGTGGTGTAGGGAATCTCCTTATAAGGTGGTCTTCATCCACTTCCATTAGCAATATGGGACTATTACATTTTCATCTCCCTTTCACCTAATGGGCCTTTGGGATTTTTCAAGAATTATCTGTGAACTAGTGGGCCTCTAGCCCAACAATTCCCCACCAGATCCGATGGATCCCATAG
This sequence comes from Guadua angustifolia, assembly GCA_036346375.1. NCBI lineage: Eukaryota > Viridiplantae > Streptophyta > Magnoliopsida > Poales > Poaceae > Guadua > Guadua angustifolia. The sequence continues at coordinate 3,291,705 of CM070508.1, forward strand.
GTCTTTACCTGTTCCTAAGTACTGTTTTTATACAAGCTTTCAGTGACAATGGACTATGCCTTGAATTGCACCTAGACTTCAAGCTACATTCATCTGCAACTTGAATAATGGACTATGCCTTAAATTGCAAGTTTTGTGCTAGACGAGTTTCACTTAAAGCCCTGACTGATACTAGGCTGTCGACAGTCTACCCCTCTGGTGGAGCATATAAGTCATACTCCTTGGTCTCTTCATGAGTTTCTTAGAGAGTACCTATGTCTCACGAACTGCGACAAACAGTTAGATTTATATAGGTGTGTACTTTCAAGAATGCTTTGTGGGACAACATATTTGTTTATGTAAAAACCAACATAACACATTAAGACCATAGTCAACCTGCCTCACAATTCATAAAAGTACAACATCTTTCATGGAGTGGGATGTAGAATGTACTCTTCTTCAGTTAATCTAACAGCTTGTTATTACCCAGATACTAATTCACAAGATCTCCGATTACATAGCTTGGGTTGCCGCTGTGGTTAACTATTTGGTAGGTCTCATTCCCATATCCCTAGATGCACTATCTTCCTTGGGAACACCATCCAAGGGTAAGTATGGTCGGCCGAAGATTGGCTACCGGGGTACGATGGTCTTTATGGGAATCACCCAATCCCCGACAGATATGCATATCCTTCAGAGAAAATATATTCTCAAAAAACGTTGCATTTTGAGACTCCATTATCGTACTGACACGCAAGTCAGATACCTCAGATTTAACTACTAGAAACCTGACAATGTTGTAATGAGCATATCCCAGAAAGACACAATCAACAGTTTTAGGTCCAAGTTTGTGCTTCTTTATTATCGACACATTGACTTTTGCCAAGCACCCCCATGTACGCAAATAGCATAGTGATGGTTTTCTTCCTTCCCATCCCTCATATGGAGTTATCTAACTATTCTTAGTGGGAACTCTATTTAAGACATGACTCGAGGTCAACAAGGCCTTCCCCCACCATGCCTTAGATAATACCGCAGTGTCCAACATGGCATTAACCAAGTCAGTCAGGGTGCGGTTCTTCCTTTCAGCAACCCCATTAGATTGGGACGAATAGAGAGGCGTCCTCTCATGGATGATACCATGCTCTGCACAGTATTGGGAGAAATCATTGGAGAAATACTCTCCACCACGATATGACCTAACTCTTTTGATTTTTCTTTCCCGTTGATTTTCAACTTCTGCCTTATAGATTTTAAAGTAGTCTAAAACCTCATCTTTTGTTTATAGAGATACATATAGCAAAATCTAGTCGCATCATCAATAAAGCCATAAAGTATCTTTTCCACCCTTTGTCAACACACCATTCATCTCACAGAGATCTGAATGTATGAGTTCTAATGGTGTCAAGTTCCTTTCCTCAGCTGCCTTGTGAAGCTTGCGAGGTTGCTTAGATTGCACACAATTTTGGCATTTAGAACCTTTGACAATGGAAAATTTCAGAATTAATTTCATACTAGAAAGCCGAGACATAGAACCAAAATTAAGATGACATAGTCATGAGTGCCAAACAATTGCCTCACTACCAATAACATTGTCACAAAAATGATTCACGAATTTATTACAGACGTTCTCAAGAGAAAAGCGGAACAAGCCTTTGCTATCATAGCCTTTACCAATAAATAGTCCATACTTTGATATGACTACGTTATTCGACTCAAATACCAACTTATACCCATCTCTGCAAAGAAAGGAATCACTAACGAGATTCTTGTTGATTGAAGGGACATGATGTACGTTCTTTAGCTGCACGATCTTTTCCAAGTAAGCTTTAGATCTATCGTGCTAACACCAAGAACAGAAACATGTGACCCATTCCCCATCAACAAGGAGGAACATCGAGCAACCTGATAAGAAGAAAACAATGATACATTAGCACAAACATGAATATTGACCCCAGTATCAATCCACCAATCGGTAGATTGACTAGCCGAAAGAACAGTGAGTAAATTACCATACCCAGGTGTCTCCTTCTCGGTATTGCCAATAGTCACATTGACAGATTTGGTGTTCTTTTCCTGTTGATCCTTTCCTCGTTTACGGCTTGGATATTTCTTTGCCCAATGTCCAATATCGCCACACATGAAGCAAGCCTTATCATTCTGCTTCTTCTTAAAGTTGGTAATCTGAACAGCTTTCCCTTTGATTTGTACTTTTCAGAATTAGGACGCTGCACAAGATTGGCGTTGGATTGTCCCTCAATCACCTTTGGGTACACATCTTTTGCCCGAGCTTGCTCCTCAACATCAAGAGATGCAATCAGACTCTTAACAGACATTTCTTGCCTCTTGTGTTTTAAAGATGTGGCAAAATTCCTCCACGAGGGAGGTAATTTGGCAATGATGCCACCAGTCACAAACTTATCGGGTAACGTGCACTTGAGGTGATCAAGTTCCCTCGCAATGAACTGTATCTCATGAGCTTGTTCAACCACAGAATGACCATCAACTATTTTGTAGTTATGATATTGCTCCATAACATACAGTTCATTGCCAGCATTCGAGACACCGAATTTATTTTCGAGTGCCTCCCACAACTCCTTTGCATCTGACATGTGCATATACACGTCACAAAGGCGGTATGAAAGAACGCTAAGAATGCATCCTACAAAGATTGTGGTGGCATCCTTGAACTCTTTTTCCTGCTCAGCAGTAAGGGTTCTTTTAGGTTTGCCAGCCGCAACTCAGTAAACGTTCATAGCTGTGAGCCACAGAATGGCTCGCGCCCGCCATCTCTTAAAGTGAACACCGGTAAATTTATCCGATCTCATTGCTTCATCAAAACTAGACGCTTTTATCATATTCACCATGAAAAGCCTATCATATTTTTGGATTGTTGGATAATTAGGCATATTAATGATGAATTTATTTCAAAAATAAGCTATAACAATAATTGAAGACATAACAGAGGAAACACATAAACTAGACACAAGCAATATGCCTAATGCAATGTCTACCACATCCATATTATTAGATAAACAGAACAAAGAGATGGTTCGCGTGCGTTACCGAGACGACGTGAAGACGTGGCCGAACTGGTAGTAGATGTCAATGAAGATCAGAAGGCGACGTAGGTGAAACTGATCGTCGGTGAAGAAGCTAGCAATCAGTTGCGTGAAGACGCTTCCTAAAAACGTGATTCGCTCTCTCCCTATGCAGGATCTCAAGGGCGGACATTTCGGAGACCTACTCCCCAACGATCGGTGCATGCATGTGAAAGAATGGGGAAGAAAGGAGGCAACGATCTTGAGGAAGGCAAAAGGTTTGAGAGAGAGATCTGATCTCTATTCTGCGTGTGTGTGTGTGTATATATATATATATAACAAAGAGAGAATCGTGGAGTACGGTATAAGTCAGTTATGGATATAGCGTAAAATCTGCTCCACAATTCGAGTCGGTTACGGATAAGTTCACGTAGTTAATACCACGTTAACGTAACCGTGTTGACTATTTAGTCTCACGCTGCAAAAACTGTAAAAGAGAACTGTGTCTGCGTAAGCCATCGAACTTGATTTTGCTTAATTTGCTACACCATTCATGCGCATGTCGCGTACGCGCGCCTTGTGGCGAGGCAAGAGAGCGTGCTCGTGTTCTCTTCTTCTTCTTCTCATGCTCAAGCATGGTGGAGGGAACCTCCCTTATAAGGTGGTTTTTATCCAATTCCACTAGTAATATGGGATTGTTGTATTTTCATCTTCATTCTACCTAATAAGCTTTTAGAATTTTTTAAGGATTATTTGTGAATTAATAGGCCTCTAGCCCGATAATTCCAACAATGGTTGAGGCGGCGCCAGCGCCACTCACGCTGCTCTTCGTCTTGCCCACAGCAAGATTAGACTCCACCGCGGTGTACTCATGCTCGTCGTCATCCACAAGAGATGACCTACTGTTCACCCTTGACTATACCCGTGGCAACTTTGTGCCAGCGACGCCCGCGCCGTGCCGTGGCCTCACCCTCCTATACGACGTCGTCGCTCTGGCTTACTACGTATGCAACGTAGCCACACGGGCAGTCACGCGGCTGCCACCTTGCCGCGACGTGACATATATCCGAGACTCTTGGGCCGGGTCGTGGCCAGACCTGAGGCGGCGGGCGGCTCTCGGACCCCCAAACCATGAGGCCCCACCCCTGTACATGTACTAGTATTAATATATTGTATATATAACAATATAACATGTATAGTTAGTAGTACCTGGGAAGCGAAGCGTCGGAGTGTGAGTATATGACCTCCTGAGTCCTAACGTGTGATATATTATTATTATTATTATTATTATTATTATTATTAATTAGAAAGGCTCCATTTTAAATCTCGTTCCAGGTCCCTAAAATATCAGGACCGCCACTGGCTGGGGTTGATGCCCGCACAGAGTACAAGGCGGTGGGGCTGCTCAAAGGGAGACGCTACGGGCCTGTTTGGTTGCCTACATGTGTAGAGATTTGCATCCATAGATGCAGTCTCTAGCTTTTTTTGTGTGTTTGGTTGCCTGCATGTTGTTCAGAGCCTGCATGAGCTGATGCAAAATTCCTCCTCTAGCCTGCATCACCGAAACATGGAAATCGGCCGTATGGCGGGCGAGGCTCGGTGAGTTGCATACTGCACGACATCGGCATGATGTCGGTGTTTTCAATCGATTTTCATTTAAATTTTTGCTATATCTTTTGATTAGTATCTTCGATCACTGAACCGATTTCACCTATATGTTCTTGACATTTTTTCGAACAAAACTAAATCATACTTGCCATATAAATTTCAAAAGATTAAAATTTTCAATTTTTGGATTTTTGATTTCCTATTGTTTGTTTTTAAAATTTTTATTTTCGTTTTAAAATTTATTGATTTTCTAGTATTTGTTTTTAATTTGTTTCATCCCTCTCTTAAAATTGTCTCTGCACTTCTCTTCTAGTGCAACCAACCAAACAATATCTCTACGTAGCCTGCTTACTCTCATACAACAAACCAAACAATATCCCCTTGCATTCACTCAGCCTGACTCCTACCAGTCTGGCTGAGCTCATACAACCTGGCTGAGCTGAGAAGACAACCAAACAGGCCCTACAAGGAGTGTAGACGATCAGGTGCGGGGTGTAAGCTCTCGGGGGCGGCGGCCATGGGGATCGCTGGAGGCCGGTTGCCGGAGGAGTGCCCTTCAGGTTGTGCGATTTCGCGAGTTCTGCCGTTAGCAATGCGGGCGCTGAACTAACCGCCACCTGTGTTTGCAGACGGATTCCTGCACTGGTTGATCGATCCTTCCTAAACCATCAGAAGGCCGAGAGCTGCTGTCATATTGTTTTCTGTCGCGGCGGAGACCTTCAGATGGGTCCGGTCGCCGCCCGTCTCGTCATCTGGAGTGCACCTGGTGGAGATCGATGACCAGGTGTGCATGGTCCGAGACCTTCGCCATAGATCCCCTGATGATAGCAGTTTGGAGACTTGGAAACCGCAGGATCATAGCTCTGGTCATTGGTCAGCGAATCATCGCATCGATTTGTCAGGACATCTGACAAGGGTTTTACTTGAGCCACAGATTGTGAGAATTGCTGGTTCCATTCACTGTTGTGCTCAGTTTGCAATGCTAACGTCGCTAATTTCTTCGCACGATATGGGGCGTTCTGCATCGATAACTAGTAAATGACTCGGTGTTGCAAATAGGGGGCTTAGTTGGGCCATTCACTCTTGGCCCATAATGATGCATGGTAACCTTAATATTTCCCATTATACACAAGCATTGTGCTGTACATCGATTTTTATTTTCTCAAGCATGTGTGCAGACAAGTAGCCAACTACACGACCATCATCTAGCTGTATAAATCAGTTGATTGAGTCTCCAATTCTCCGTATCATGTAAGCAGTACTTGTTGAGACCTGCTTAGACTGAATATTAGCGTATAGCAAAGAAGGAAGTTTTAGTGCTTCAGAAGGGTACAATACAGGTATAGCGCGCTGCAGGCTGCAGCCATCATTTTTCTAGTGTTGGGGCTCTGGCTCTGCATTGCTCCATGCACACTCGCATTTTGCATTACGTACTTGTTCGGTTGCTCCATCTTCTTCTCTGTTTCGGTCAAGGGCGCATGCGTTGCCCGTACCGCGGTGCCTTGCTCAAACGTGCGTGCTACTATAATGGCTGCTTATTCCTGCGCTAATCACGAGGGTTGAGAGCGTCGGTTTCTCAGACACACACAAAACCCAAGGCCTTGCTTTCATAAGCCTGTTCTTTGTAGGTTCCTTTGATTATTCCTTAGCTGCAGTGAGAGGCTGAGAGGTGAGGTGCACCTGCCTGCCTGCCATTGTTGATTCAGGTAACTTGGCGTACCTCGCTGCAAGACGAAGCGAGATAGTATAGTCACTACAGTACAAGTACTACAGCGCGACACCGAGTACAGACGTGTAAAGCGAACTGTACAGCACCGTACCAAGTACTAATCATCGCACCTTGTTCCATTCGAGTGCAGTTTGCGTCTAGTGTTGCATAGGCGAACTGGAGTACGGCACAGTAAACTGATCCTCGACAGTGTTGTACAAAAACTTGGGCTGTGTCGGACGTGTCGCGCGCCTACACTGGACATGCGCATAAACAGCATACTAATACGCTGCCACGTCGGCGTGACGACAACAGCCAACCATCTCACCACAGTAGATGACAGAGGCTCCGAAATGTATGGATTTTGGAAAGGAAAAAATATAGAACTTCGGCATTGGTTGAAACCGTTTGGATTGAGATATCTAAGTTATAAAGCTATTCATTTTAAATCTGGTTTCTAATTTAGTATGATTTTATTGATATGAATATCACGTTTTATTGAGGTAAATGTCACTTATATACCACGTCAGTCCTCTTTTTCCTCTCCATATTATTCTTCCTCTCTCTCTCCCTCCTTCTCCCTTTATCAGCACCAAGGACATTGCGCCATCCGCCCTCCTTCCGCACATCGCTGAGCGCCCGAACCAGATTTGACATCACCGAACTTGGTGTTGTCATTGTTGGGCCAGATTCAACCCCGCTGGACCAGTTTCACGTAGTAAGTTGACTCTCCCACCTGACCTCTAGCGTGGTAGGACTGCGGAGGGTAGTAAGTTGACTCCCCTACCAGAGGTCCAACGTGGTAGGACTGAGGAGGGGAGGGCATCCGGGAGATGGGGATCACGAGGAGGAGATGGAGAGAGGAGGGAGGTGGTGGAGGGTCTTCTCGTAGATCATCACTCCATCTTCTTGCCCGCCACACTCTCCAGTTTTGCATGCCTACCATGGTCGCTTTCGGAGGACTACATACTTGACCCTACCTCTCACTGCTTCCTCCTCATCACATTGTGTTTCTCATTCTTACACTCGTCCCCTCCATCAAAAAGAAAATTTTCAGTTCTTAGCCACCAAAGCCGCTGAATCGGAGCTTCTTCTCTTTTGGTCTATCACGCCATCGCTGAGCGTTGCCACGACAAAGATTCTTCCTCGGTGAGTTTCCACCCAGTCCCATTCGTATCATATCATGCTCCTAGACATGATAAACCTGTTAGGCTATCTATATTACCCTAGAATGAATCACAGTTGTGTCGCCGCACGGCCTTTCTCGTGTCGCTTTTTGTCACCATAGCTAGTGTCGCTCGATGCACTTCCCTTGACACTGCTCGCTTGTTGGGAACCGCCTCGCCGTGAAGATGCTCAAGCCCTCTCCAATTTTTGGTTTCCCATCACCAATTCACCATGCTATTGCCGCCATGCCCAAGCACAGGGCCGCTGTTGTGCTCACCAACCATATGCTGTGGCGCACCTCTGACTGAGCTGCAACTATCGACAGCTTTGTCATGATCTCCTCCATACGTTTTTGCTATCTCTCAGCATCCTTTGACCTTCTTTGCCCTCACTAAAGCTCCACCATAGCTTTCCATAGCTACCTGTGCATCCCTCATAGTTATTGGATTCGTGACAACCACCATTGAACCCCGATCCTGAACACTCGAACCAGTTCGGGGTTCAAACGCAATCAGATTCACGAAGATTAATAATCTAATCTGCCTCGAGTTGACGAACCCAAAGTAGATAATCATATAGAAGGGAGACGAATATAGTAGGGGGAAGGATTTTCACACCTCCATCACTGTCATCGCTCCCATGCTACTGCCATCACTACTAGAGCAGTCGTCGTCACCATCACTGCTGTCATTGAGGAAGGTGGTGGTGCAGTGGGAGAGGAAGAGCAGGGAGGCGGAGTTGCAGTGGGAGAGGAGTAGGAGGTGGTGACACGGTGGAAGAGGAGACACAGGGAAGTGGTGACACAATGGGAGGAGGAGCATGGAGGCAATGGCGTAGCACAAGAGAAATCGGGATGAGACGCATGCGCAATAGGAGAAGGCAATAGGGTAGGAGGGTTAGGTTAGAGGGTGAATCTTGGGTTGGTTTTCATGTTTCTCTTTTTCTTTAATTTCTTTTGAATTATTGAGCTAGGATCTTCTGTGGTTATATACCTGAGTTTGTGTATCAGAATCATCAGGTTTGCGAACCAAAAAAGTAACTATGGCGAACCCTATTTTTCTTTAATTGTCCTCGATGACCCCTACTTTTGTCAAGTAGCATACCGTGAACCCCAAACCCGAATCGCAAACCCATTGAACCACATATCTGATAACTATGACTTCTCTCTCCTTGTTGAAATGAAGGGGAGGGTCCTTGCCTCAATGACCCCCTGTCCCCACTACTCTAAACAGAAACAAGTCCATGTGTGTGCCATATCGTCCTTTTATATTTAGAGGATGACACATTATTCCACCCGGGGTCCAACACGTCGGCACAAAATCACTTCGGTTTAAGTCAAGGGAGTAAAGTAGACGGTTTCGTTAGTTTGAGATTCTGATTTGAATGATTTCAGAGCTTAATGGTGAAAATCAAAACGAGACTAGTGTTTAGAGCCGTAAATTGAAGAACTTTTTCCTTCTGGAAATGAATCTGCAGACGAAAACAGTGCTAAAAAAATCCTGGTAAGCCTTTGGTCTCAATCACTCAGACTTAGATAAAGACCCCGTGAAAACCATAGGCCAGTGTAGACGATCTAGTATCCAAAACAAGACAAAAAATATCTAATAGCCATCCAAAAGCAACCAAGCCGCATTAGATTCTACGCAAGTGGTGGTGCAGTGGGAGAGGAAGAGCAGGGAGGCAGAGTTGTAGTGGGAAAGGAGTAGGAGGTGGTGACACGGTGGAAGAGGAGACACAGGGAAGTGGTAACACAATGGGAGGAGGATTAGGGAGGCAATGGTGTAGCACAAGAGAAATCGGGATGAGACGCATGCGCAATAGAAGAAGGCAATAGGGTAGGAGGGTTAGGTTAGAGGGTGAATCTTGGGTTGGTTTTGCTAGCATTAACCACCCCATGGTTTCATGTTTCTCTTTTTCTTTAATTTCTTTTGAATTATTGAGCTAGGATCTTCTGTGGTTATATACCAGAGTTAGTGTATCAGAATCATCAGGTTTGCGAACCAAAAAGGTAACTATGGCGAACTCTATTTTTCTTTAATTGTCCTTGATGAACCCTACTTTTGTCAAGTAGCATACCATGAACCCATTGAACCACGTATCTGATAACTATGACTTCTCTCTCCTTGGTTGAAACAAAGGGGAGGGTCCTTGCCTCACCGACCCTCTGTCCCCACTACTCTAAACAGAAACAAGTCCATGTGTGTGCCATATCGTCCTTTTATATTTAGAGGATGACACATTATTCAACTCGGGGTCCAACACGTCGGCACAAAATCACTTCGGTTTAAGTCAAGGGAGTAAAGTAGACGGTTTCGTTAGTTTGAGATTCTGATTTGAATGATTTCAGAGCTTAAGGGTGAAAATCAAAATGAGACTAGTGTTTAGAGTTGTAAATTGAAGAACCTTTTCCTTCTGGAAATGAATCTGCAGGCGAAAACAGTGCTAAAAAAAATCCTGGTAAGCCTTTGGTCTCAGTCTCTCAGACTTAGATAAAGACTCCGTGAAAACCATAGACCAGTGTAGATGAACTAGTATCCAAACAAGACAAAAAAAAAATCTAATAGCCATCCAAAAGCAACCAAGCCGCATTAGATTCTACGCAAGTGGGAGGCCATACAAAGAATAGGGAATTCAAGAACGACAACGGTAGGACTACGTGAAACCCACGTAACGCCATTGAGCTCTCTCTGCTTTTGACCGTGGAGTAAAAGAAGAGCAGCGTCGCACACAAGGTTACAAGGACAAGGCACTCCTGCTCCAGAGTCCAAGCAGAGTCCACAGACTAGTCATGCGTAAACACACCGAGGAAACGGGGGCAGCAAAAGAAGTAGGAAGCAGACCTGAATTTGTTTGTTTTCCTAGCTGGCAACAGCAAGAAAACCAGGCACCAACCCACACGCCCAACACGATCCTTCTCCCCCCGATGGGTAATCACACGCTAAGCATGGCATTAGTTACCATCCAATAATCCCAACAACCAGCTGGCACAGGAGGACATGTCACCATGGCATAGCCATTTGATATGCCGGTATCGGGAGGAAACAAACAGATTCAGAAAGTTCAGAAGTGGAGCAGGAGGCCCGATGCAAAGTAAAGAGCCAAACCGAAAATGCACAAGGGATTCCAAAGGGTTCTAGACCGTATTGATATACTATAGTATTTCAAAATTCGAACAGAGTGGAGTGGATTAGTGCTACGTACAGTGGTGCAGTTGGGAAACAGACGAACCAAAGAATTCACAAACACTGCAATAATAACTTCACACCCGCGCGGCTCTCTCTCTCTCTCTCTCTACAGTCTACAGTCTACACTACTCTCTGTGTGCCTCGCGTTGTCTGACCCCACCGGCCAGTGTTGGAGGGCGCCGCCGGGCCCTCCAAAATCGGCGGCCTAAACCCTCCAATCCAAAAGCCCCCCACCCTTTGCGCCGTAACTTCAATAACTCCGCCCAGAAAAGTAACAGTAGCAGCAGCTCACCCCACCGTGTCGCAGCATTGCATCCGCGGCAATCGCAGCAGCAGCGGCTGCTCCCCTCGACCACTTCATCGCCATTGCCGTTGGCGTCGCCGCAGCGTGGTGTGTCGTCGGCGAGGAAGCTCCGGATGGCGGCGAGGCCTGGGCCGCGGACGTCGCGCTCCCAGGTGGTGGACTCGGTCGCGGAGCCCGCGCAGGCGAGGCGGGCGCGGACGGTGCCGGAGGCGTCGAGGCGGGCGCGGACGGTGCCGGAGGCGTCGAGGCGGTGGACGGGCCAGCCCCAGGCATCGGCCATGCGGCGGATCTTGGACACCTGCGCGGCGGCCAGGAGCCGGGTGTTGGCCTTGATGTCGTTGATTGCGGCGCGGAAGCTCTTGCGCCCGGCGAAGTAGTCGCCGAGCTCGGGGACGCCGATGGCCTTGCCCAGCCCGGCGTGCGCGGCGCGCTCGGAGGCGGTGGTTGTGGCGAAGTACTCGCGGAGCTCCGCGACCATGCCGGCGTCCACCATGTCGTCCACGCGGCGGTCGAGGTACTCCGCGAGGAACGTCTCCTCGACGTCGACCCAGAGGAGGCAACACGGGAACCGGAGCGAAGGGCGGTAGCGATCCGCGAAGGCGGCGGGCGAGAAGGGGTCCCCGGCGGAGGCGTCGAAGCGGTCGGCGAGGAGGGCGTGGATGAGGGAGTTTGACCCACCGGCGACGACCGGCACGCGCCGCCTCGCCGCGATCGAGGCGGCCGTGGCGGCGGCGATGGACCGGAAGGACGACGCCGGGAGCTCACCGGCCTCGGGGCGGGTGGCGCCGAGGAGGTGGTGCGGGACGCCGCGGCGGTCGGCGAGGGGCACCTTGTTGGTGGTGACATCGAGGCCAGCGTAGAGCTGGATCTTGTCGGCGTTCACCACCTCGCCGCCGAGCGCCTGGGCGGCGTCGATGGACAGCTTCGTCTTCCCCGTGCCCGTCGCGCCGACGATCACCACCAGCCTGGTGGGCTCCTCCCGGACCACCCGCCCGCCGCTAGAAGAGCACGAACCTCCGCTCCTCGTACCCATTCCCACACGGCTCACCCGCTGCTCCTGGATCCGCAATGGCCGCTGCGGCAGAGGGACACTCTTCGCGGAGCCCGCGACGGCCATGGGAGAGCGCACGAGCGTACTAATCCTAATGGTCATGTAGCTAGAGCCCCAACCCCAATCCTGATTAGCGGCCTATGATGTCCGTTGCTAATACGCCTCCTCAGACTTTATACGCCTCCTCCACGGCAAACCAATTCAGAAAACGCTCATGCGCTTGTTGCTATGCCAGGAAGAACTCTCGTCTCCGGCTCCGCTCCTGCGTTTTGCGCGCACCTGGCCTGGCGTTTGATTTCCTTTTTTTTTCGTTTCTGCCGCCTATATTTGCCTGCGGCGTTTTTGGGGATGTTTTGCTTGGGTTTTCTAGTGCGTGGCTGCTGCTAGCTATCTAATCTTATCGCAGCTGGGCCGTGCTGGGTCGTGTATATATACAGGGTTTTTTATAAATAATATTATTTTATTTCGAAATTACGGTAGTGGAAAATTGTATCGCCAAATCATCACGATAGAATACGGGTTGATAGTGGATACGGATATGGATCTGGATATTCTGAATAGGTAGAAAACGGATACCGAATATTATACGGACAGGTACAATACGGATAACGGGTACTGGTACTTAGTCGAATAGTACACAAACTACCTAAGATCAAAGTATGTGATAAAAATAATTTAACTAACACATGTGGTCCAATTATCACATATAAATCAACATATAAAGCCAAATTAAGATATAAGATAACACATATAATAGAATAAACACACGTACTCCAACATAGAGTCTAATTAATATATAATCTAACACATAAAATCCAATAAACATACATAGTCCAACATAGAGTCTAATTAATACATAATTCAACACATAAAGGCCAATAAATATGCATAGTTCAACATTATCGGTGTTTCGTATTACCGGCAAGTAAATTCGTAAGTATAGAGGGTCACGCGCTCCCTCTCCTCGAATGGTTGGGCCAAAGAAGTCTCGGATATATATCTTCGGTTAATTTGAACGTCCTACTTCCAATCTGCGGTGGCGATTTGAATTGCCCCGAGCTCGGAGGCGAGATAGAATTAAACGGAGGCTAAGGACAAGCCCTTAGCACTCGCTCGAAAGAAGATATCGGAGGGCTTTCCTAAACTTGGCGCCTAATTCCTGGTCCGGGAGAACCCCGGCGATCTAAAGGGGCGGTGCGAGTGAGCGAACTCGCGTGAGTGCGTGTAAAGGAAAGAAGATCTATCCTCTTCCTCCAAGGCCCTGCCTCCCTTTATATAAATTTGAGGGTAGGTTACACGAGGATTTGAAAAAGACAAAGGAATGCCCCGTCCGGACGTCCTAGTCTTGGTCATGATGACGGCGTGTTTTTCGTCTGGCGACCAGTCTTTCGCTATGATGACGACAGTTTAGCGCGTCCCATGCGGGGTGGGTAGACACAGCAGGCGGCGCTTTTTCGGGGCGACATCTCGTCCTCTGAGCGCTGTCGATGTTGACGTCTTGATAAGATGGGTGCTTTAGCCGAGGCCGCCCTCTGGTTGCCTTTGGGAAGGAACCGTCGCCCCAATATTACTGCACGTCCGGCGACAGCGGCCGCCCGGCGTGAGATCGGCCGAGGTGGCAGAGATCGGGGCCAAGGCTTGCGGGACCCCGGCTGGGTCCCGGTCGAGCCTGTGGGAGTACCCGATCGCGAGGTCGGGTCGAGATGGTGCTACGAGGCGTCTACTGGTCGGTCGGGGGCCGTGAAGTCGTCGACCCGAGATTCGGCAACAACCCCTTCCAATGAAGGGATGAGGGCCATGTCGGTTTCACCTTTAGCCGGACTCGAGGCTAGACAACTCGAGAAATGCGATCTTGAAGCAGATGTATACTTTGCTGTGGGGTATCCCTGGTATGGGTATTCGTCAAACATAAAGCCCACTTAACACATATAGTCTAACACAGGGAGTGCAATTCACACATAGACTTCGGCACACATAGTTCAACATATAGAATATAATTACCAAACGAAATAAAGTTCATTATGTGTGCATGAAGGTCTTAATTGTATAGTGTCGGGATCATGTGTTGATTCTTAGGGTGTGTTTGGTAGGGATTCAGCTTCCTCAGATTCGTGAATCTAGTGAAGCTGAAAATTCTAGCTTCACTAGATGCATGAAGCTGAAACTGTGAGTACATTAAGAGTGTTTAGATAGATCATCTTGTTTACATTTTAGACTAAAAATATAAACTTAATTCACTTTATTTTAGCTTATAAATTTCAGATTTCAGGTGAAGCTGGAATCTGGAGCTCTACCAAACAGGCCCTTACATAGATAGAGGATTGATCTCATAGCTCCTCGGTTTATATGCAAATGTGTTTTGTAAAATTGTGTTGATCATGAGTTGATCATTACATGGCTCAATATTGGATCTTATTGACTCTTATTAGCTTATAGTCACGTTTTTGATCGAGTCTTTGTCAAGGATTTTGAAAATCAGATTTTAGGCTTGAGTGACTATATTAGAGTCTATATTTTTATGATATTTAAAACAATTTATGGTTGCTTAAATCTTGAAAATAGGTGGAGATTATAGCCCTCTTAATAAGCTTCGCATAAAGTCCAAGATCATCTGAATCGGAGTTCGGAGTAAAAAGTTATGATCGTTTGAGCTGAGAGCCGGGAGTGACAATTTTACCGGGTACCCGGTTGTAATTACCCACTGAGTACCCGTATCCGACCCGTTTTCATCAAGTATCTTCTATCCCGTATCCGAACAAAAATTATCCGGGTAGTACCCGAATCCATACCTGAACCAAAATTACCCGAACCCATACCCGAAATTTCGGATAAATTTATCCGGATACGGATACGGATAGGGTATTACCCGACCCGTTTTCACCGTTGGTTACTGGAGACAGGGAGTACTTCCACTGCTCGCTCCACTCTCAAACAGTAGTTTTCATCTTAGACATAAATGCAGTTAAACTTAATATATTTTAACTGTTATAAGAATATTTAAATTAGATACATAAAAATTATATGGGTAGGTTTGTTTCCAAAAATACTAACAAAATATCATAGGGTTTTATAAATAAATTATAATATAAATTTGTAGTCAAATTTGTGTTTTGGAGATTATGTCGGTGTTCAAAATGATACCTATATATGGCTGTAGGGAGTATAAGCTAAACTTGCTTGTGCAGCAATCTACGGAGGATCCAACGGTAGGTAAGATAGGGATGTCGTCTAGGTCTAGGGCTGGAAAAAAAATCTCAGTGGTAGGGCTCGTTGGCTCGGTTTAAAAGTGCTCTAATTACACTTGTTCATTGGTTAAATATTGAAATGAGTCAATTTCGAATGAAATTAGATTTTGCTCTAGCTCGGCTCGGCTCGGTTCGTTGGCTCGATTCTAAAAATACATCCAAATTATAGATAAAATGATATTAAATCAAACTATGTCAATTTCAGAAAAAACTCAAAAAATAAGGATTTTGCTCGATTTCCACCCCTAATACCGTACATGTTACCACAGGTGGCGCCCTAGATACCCTCCTAGCACCTCTAGTTCTTTGCAGGACGCCATGGATCGTCGGTAGAAGAAAAATACAAACGCCTCCAAAACTCCAGTACAAGGTCCGCTAGTGGCAGCGATCGACATGTCCCGTACGGGCGATGTTAAACACAAACCTGTTGCTAGCTAGTAGTATGTTTGGCCATGATTTCGTCGCGGCCATGCGGGTCCGTGATTTCGAGGCGAGCACAACCTTTGCTGCGAGTGTGAGCCATTTGAGAGGAAAAAAAGAGTGCCACTACATGTCACAACGAGATAACCTCTTCTCGAATTAGCAATTCTGATTTGGCTTTGTTCCGTGGCCATGTTGGTCCACTCGTGTCGGGCAAAGTGTGCCTTTGCTTCTCAATTTGAAAAAACATAGAATTCTTCCGTCGCGATCGGTTCCCTAACTTCACAATTCTGATTTGGCTTTGTTCCGTGGCCAGGGTCCACTCGAAAGCGCTATCTCGGTTGTTAAAGAGCGCAATCGAGCATCTTGCCCGCCCATATTTGACTCCGGTCGAACATGCCCACTCACTAACAATAAAATAGATATACACGTGTGCATGTTCAGTAGGAATTAATTCCTTAGCATATATAGAAGATACACTCATGTATGTGAACATGTATGGATTGTGCACGTCCGACTTATATCTACAAAAACTTAACTTCGCCTTTCCGTCCGGCCGGGTCGTCGAGTTTTGGTCAGAGGGCTATATCACACAGCAGAATTCGCCGAAGTGGCTTCAGTTTTTCCCGCCTTTCGGCAAGCGTTTGCGTTTGGAGTCATACGGTGAGCGTCCGCCCCCATCCCGTCGAGTGATGGTTAGTTAGTCGCAAAGGAGCGTGGTGGCGACCTCGAGTTGTCGGTGATACTACCCTTTGACTTGACCATCCACACAAGTGAAACGGGCTTATAACTTCTGTTCCACCGATGCAACGCCGTTGTTAAATGGTGCACTGTTTGGTCACTTTCTGGACTACTAGTGTTTGCCTGTTCGCGCTGTAAAGTCAGCTGTTCAGGATTGAGCACCGGTTTGTTTTTGTTTTAGATTTTTTAAAAGTTAATTCTAGATTATGATCTTAGAAAAGCTGATTTTTTAAAAGCTGAAATCCAAAAGTATATATGAAGTGGATTGTGGATTTAGTATATATGGGTGGGTTAGATTACATGAATCGATTCTTAGAATCAGACTGTTTATTTTTTTTAGCGAGAATTCAGAATAAAAAAAGTAAAAACAAGCTGACAGTGTTTGCCTCTGTCTCGACATGAGCATTTGTTGCATCTTGATGGGTGGCAGACGATCACGAGCGAGTGAGACGTGTTTATGGCCGTATGGGCTGCGGAGTCATGCATGGCGCCTAGGATCCCACCATGTTTTTCTCATGACGGAGTATTGACCGGCTCAGATTATTGCGTTCAAGTTCGGGTCCGCGTAGAGAGAGCGAGAGGGAGTGAGAGCCAGGAGAGGGCCGTGGGGCCCATCGGGCTGACGCTTCTGCGTGCACCTGGCACACGATGGTGGCGCAAGGACAGGAGCGGAACAAGGCAAGCGAATCGCGCATGGGAGAATTCGGTTTCCCCGATAAAAGCCCCCAAACTGACGATACCAACGTCCGGAGTTCCGGACCCTCACATCACAGGGGCGGCGTTTCAGCCTTTCAGGCACGATTTTAAAAACCAGTGAAAACCTTCAAAAACTATGATTTTCGATTTTATTGGTATGGTTCAAGATTTAAAATTATTTGATAAATCGGTCTATTTAAAAATAAAAATTTGAAAAAAAAAAATTATGCATTCAAAACCGCTCGAAAAATTATCGAAAACCATTTAAGGAACATTTAATTGGTCAGTTGGTTTTTTGGTGAAAATCAAGTGGTTTCTCGCAAAAAAAACGAATGGTTTTCGATTTTAAAAAAATTACAAATTTTTGATTTCTTAACCCTTCGGTCCTAACGTTTTTTGCGGTTTTTGAATTTCGAATTTCGCATAATTTTTTTAAAAACTGTTTTTAAAACCCTGGTTTCGGGTGCTCTCAACGTTTTTTTTAAAGGAGGCATATAACCCAATCGCACACACCATACACAACACTCATGCATACATGTACGTGCAAGTCTGCACGTGCTAATAAAGTGATTGGAGGCTCCAAGATTTCCGTAGCGCAACACATTGACCCATTGACAGGTACGCGCGTATATGCCTGTTCTTAAATTTATTCGGGTGAGCCCAGAGATCTAACTCTTGATCGGCCGGGAGTTCAACGTCTCCTGAGCCAACCGTGAAATTTATTCGGCTTGTGAGCCTCAAATAGAGATCTAACTCTTGATCGGCTTTATCCTTTTACGGGAGTTAAACGACCATGGTACTCTGAGCCAACCGTGAAAGCCTCAATCCTTGTGCTCTCAACGTATTTGACGCTGCTTGTGTTTCTAATGTTTAAAAAAGCTGCTCAAATAGTTATACAAAGTTTGAAAATAAATTACATACGTAGGGTATAATACTTAAAATTTTAAATATAAATACGCTCTATATATTGAGAAATAAAAATGGCAAGTTTCAGTAAATATTATCTTTATCCTTTTCCTTTTATATTTCAGATTTTATTTTCAGCAGATTTTATCTTTTTGTTTCTCCATATATAGAGCGAATTTAGATCTAAAATACTGTAGGATGGTAAATCATATAATACCCTACATAAATAATTTTTTAGAATTTTTATAACGACTTGAATCGTTTTTGGAGCGACGAAATCATGGAAAGCACCATACTATCGGTAGTACAGGAAACGTTGGATTGGCTCATCGTGCGCTAGCCAGCTTTTCTAGTAGCCTCCCGATCTGGGGTACGTGAATGTGGCCAGCCTTTGCACTTTCACGCGGCTCTGAAAAGACGATGATGCCTTGAACAAGAGTTTGAAGGGGATGCATGGTGCTCGTCCTTGGGATGGTTCATCCAAAAGCATGCAGGTTCTTGATGTGGGTTAGTTTCTGAGGCTCCATGTGTCCAACTCTGCAGCATGGCGAGAGCTGGCCATACCTTCTGGGATCAGCCGGTTGGGTCCTCGAGTACTAGTAGTCGTCATGATGAAACACATAGTTGTAACTGGTCGTATATGCTCTCCTAGTCTAGTTTACTTCGATTGAAAGTGGTCATAGTATTCCGTTTAGTAAGCACTAGCGGTTATTCGCTTTGCAGAAAGAAAAAAAAAAGCCTAAACAACTCTTGCATGTACCGACGAAATACTCCGAATATTAAACCCATAGGGTTTCGGTGTGCTCGGCGTGGCCACGTGGATTTCAGTGTGACGTGGCCACGCACCGCTGCGTTGTGTTGTGTGTGCACTCGCCTGCGCGCTCTGCCGTGTGTATGGCTCACTCCGTGTTGAGTCACGTCGCCCATTTAACTAAGCCACTGATACAGCTAAGATATTTTATCGTCGATGATTTTCACAGCCAAACGCGCGGTGCAGTGGTAGGATCGCTCGCGATCCGTTTCGATTCCCGCTCGCGCACGCCCGAGCACGATTTTTACCTCATCGATGCGTGGCCTGAGACACGTGTCGCTCGTGCGTGCCTGATGCTGTTTTTTCCACAAAGGCCCCATGGAAATTCAAAATTTTCACACTTTTCCGTGATGGCCCCCTCAAACATTTGAAAAATATATCGAAGCTCCCAAAAATTCTAGAGATTGATTTTTTGCACCTTTTTGCAACAAATCGCCCTCATGTTCCGAGATTACACCTAAGTTCATTTTTTTTGCAAAAAGCCTCTTGAAACTTCTGAGATTAATTTTTCTCCTGCAAAGAACCCCAAAAATCCAGCTTTTTTTTTGTAAAAAACCCCCAAAATTTTAAAAAAACAGAAAATTATTCTATTGAAAACCCACGGAATTTACCTTATTCTATTGATTTTTAGTTAGCGATAGAAATATAGAATAGATTTTTAGTTTCCAATCAACCTCGTTGGTTGACCTTGTATTGCATATAAGCATCGTACTGTGGTGATTTCTGTCACCCCTCTTTCTCTCTTGTATTGTTTCACGGTATCGGCATCTATTATACCTAAAGTTACTACATGGACGCCACATGACCCTTTAAAATTCGACCAGCTTTTTTAGTTAGCTATAGATAGTAATATAGAATAGATTTTTTAGTTTCCAATTGTATTCCAACCTTCCATTTATTGGCCATCTACCTCAACAACGAGTTCCACTCCTTGATCCAGGGATCGCATATAAGCACACACTCTTGAGATGTCCACCTATTGTACTGTGGTGATATCTCTCACCCCAATTTTTGGCTATATTTGGATTTAATTTGTATTTTATGAATTTTCTGAATTTAATAGATTTTATTTGAATTTATTAAATATTAAGTATTATGGCCTATTGTGAAAACTATTTAAATAATGGGAAAGTTTAAATAAAGTATTTAAATAATTTATTTGAGTTCCAAATATTTCAAAGTAATTTTGAGAATTTTTCTAGATTTTTTTGATATTTTTAATGCCTTAACCAAATTAATTTAATTATCAGTATTATTTTAAATAATAAAACCCTAGAAAATCCTTGCTACAGTGTTGGGCTAAAAGCCCATAACTGTGCGACCAACCCTTTTTCCTACGTCGGGCCTGTTTTCTAGAAGGCGAAGTGTCAACCATTGGATGGCGATCATGCGGCCATTTTCAACGAGGGAAACCATAATACTTATCTGCCTTTGGATCAAGATTGAATGTGAGAAATGTCGTATCGATTTAGGTCATCAGCAAATCCCAGTCATTATTCTGTGTGAGTGTCTCAGATCAATCCATGTCTCTGAGTATCTCGATCGCTCATCTGGACACCTGCATGGCTGTCCTTCATCATCTTTGTGAGTTCGACTCGAACTCGGTTCCATGGCCACGGCGGACTCTGTTTCCGTCTTGGCTATTACGTAGTCACCTAGGCCTTTAAAAAGTAGGCATCAGTTGTGCAAGGAGCTATCAAAGCAAAGCCCTAAGTTGATTTGGCAAGAAAAGACACTGTTCATCGAGATTTCGCAGAGATTTCGTCGAGATTTGACATCAAATTTTTCCAGGATTCACCGTGTCCAGTGCCTTCCAGGGATCATTGTTGATGCTATCAGCTTCGTCATCTACTGCATCTGGTGTGCACATTTGAGTCGTCGGGGTTTTTCCCCGTAGCAGCAGATCACCGCGAGGTCGTCGTCGTCGGAGAAGACGAGTTTGCTGTAGCCATTCTAGAGTGTTAGAGGATTAGGTATTCATGTCATTAGAACTGTAAGGTCATGTTCTCACCGTTGATGCTGTCACCAATCTCCGACGATGACCCTAGGGCCACGTGCACCATCGGTGATGCGGCTAAATGTTCCGCTGACACGTGGTGCCATGGTGGATGACAAGTTGGCACCGCATGGGATTGGGTTGTAGAGGTGTCACTTGCGTCGTGTGCTTACTTGGTTGGCTGTGGGTCCCACACGTCAGTGAGACCGGGTTTGTGTGCATCGGGTTCACGGCAGACTAGAGGAGGTCCGTGGACCTGGTCTATGCGCCTGTGACTCCCGTAAAGCTCTGAATGGTCCAGGGCAACGCTGTCATCATGCTTGCATAATAAATCGATTTTCTAGTATAAAAATAATTCGGTTAAATAATTATTTTCTAATTTTTAGTATTTTCTTTATTTTCAAATCTTTCGGGAGCCCGTTCTTCCTCATGCGAGCTCCGATTGAGGCGATTCAAATTTTAAAAATTTGAAAAATTGAGATATATTTAATAGTGAATTTTATTTTATTTTATAGTTTGTTTACTCTCTATTTTTTATTTATTTGGTATTCTCTCTCGTTACGCGTAGACGTCGAAGTGCTCGAGCATCTGAGGAGGATCTGTTGACTCAAGATCAAAATCTAGAGAAAGAATAAAAACCTTTTCAAGATAAGTTGTGCTTTGATCATATTAAACCTAATTTTTATAAAATTGCTATATTGTTTTACTTTATGCATGATATTTTATTTGTATAACTGTTTAAAAATAGTTTGGGATCTAATTAATCTACTTAATTGAATCATACCCTACCTTATCGTTTGTATACCATGATTAATTGTCACTCTAGGTTGATTCATTACTAGTTGGTTAATAATGATAATCAACCATGGCCCCTACCATGTCACTCGCGCCTATCCAGACAGGGCTAGTGCAGTGACCTGCTCATGGGCATCGTCATATGCTAACACGCGCCGCCGCAGGTATTGTTAAGCTCATCCATCGGATGAACCTCTTGGCGAGTACACTCCGGTGCCTCGCCAATCCACTCTAATTATCGGAGCGCTCTCACGCGATTCCATTTGGCGTGAAGCAATGTCCATTGAGTATCAGGTGCTCATGGACAACACCATGTGGTCCCCCATCCCATGGCCTCCTGGTGCCAATGTGGTCTTCAGTAAATGGATTTTCAAGCACAAGTTCCATTCAAATGGCACCCTCACTCACCACAAAGCTTGATGGGTTGTTCGTGGGTACTTCCAAGACTTGGCATGGATTTCAATGAGACTTTCAGTCCTGTTGTGAAACCATCCACAATCCAGGTTGTCCTAAGCTTGGCTACCTCACGTTCATGGCCGATACATCAGTTAGACATCAAGAACGCCTTCCTCCACGGCACTCTCAACGAAATTATCTATTGCCAACAACCTTCAAGCTTCATGGATCCATCTCACCCTGAGCATGTATGTCATCTTCACAAGTCCCTGTATGGCCTCAAGCAGGCTCCTCGTGCGTGGTACCAACGATTTGCTTCGCACATATGTACTATGGGATTCGTCGCCTTGGCATGTGATACGTCCCTATTTGTTCACAAGAACGGCGAGCAACTCGCCTTCCTACTCCTCTATGTCGACGACATCATCCTCATAGCCTTGACTCTGGAGCTTCTCCATCGGCTTACCCGCTACCTTCACTTTGACTTCACCATGACAGATCTCGGTGAGCTCCACTACTTTCTTAGCATCTCCATTACTCTATGTCCAACAATGATCTTCCTTTCCCAGCGACAATACACCATCAATCTTCTCCAGCACGTGGGCATGGCTTAGTGTCACTCTACATCAACCCCTATTGACACTCATGCCAAGCTATCCGCCACCGAAGGTGCTCCAGTCGCTAATCCAACCGAGTATAGAAGCCTCATCGATGCTCTTTAGTACTTGATGTTGACACACCCGGACTTGGCGTATGCTGTTCAACAAGTATGCCTCTTCATGCATGATCCTCGGGAGCAATATGTTAATGGTACTCTGGATCTTAATCTCTCCATTGGCTAGCTTGTCCCGGCTTCAACGCTGATGGTCTACTCCAACGCCGATTGGGCAAGCTACCCCAACTCACGTCGTTCCATGTCAGGCGACTACAATACCTCGGCGACAACTTAGTCTCGTGGTCCTCGAAGCGCCAGACTACCTTGTCTAGGTCTAGCATTGAAGCCAAATGTCGAGCCATCACCCACATCGTCGATGAGTGCTGCTGGCTCTGTCAACTACTCCAGGAGCTTCATCACACTCTTGCCAATGCTACGGTTGTTTACTGTGATAGCGTTAGCGCCATCTACATGTCGTCCAATCCTGTTCAACATCGACGCACGAAGCACATCGAGATCGACATTCATTTCGTCCGAGAGAAGGTTTCTCTCGATGAAGTTTGTGTTCTACATGCGTGTGTCGTCAGCTCATCAGTTTGCCGACATCATGACTAAGGGGCTCCCTATGCAATTATTTAGTGACTTTCGTTCCAGTCTTTGCATTCGACCCCATCCAGATACCAGGCAACAACTGCGGGCGGATATTGGAAATAACTTTCCTTGTATAGTTAGCTATAGATAGAAAGAAAGAATAGATTTCCTAGTTTTCAATTGTATTATAACCTTCCATTCGCTGGTTGACCTTTTATTGCATATAAGCAGACAACCTAGCCACCTATTGTGGTGTGGTGAGATCTCTCTCTCTCTCTCTCGTTCTGTTTCTATTGATATGCATATATTTGTATACTACTCCTGTTGTCCAAGCTTATAAGACTTATTTTCTCTTTGTATATAGATTAAGAAGATGTTAAAAATGAACATATTATCCCTAATTGTTATCTCTAAACATTATAGTAAATGCATGTATCTAGTGAATATGGAGTAAATTTAGATATTTATTAGGGGTGTAAAGTGTACATCACAATAATTTGTATTAGAATATATAATATATTCTGTATTTATGGACAATATAGTTTTAAACATAGTTTTATAATCTTGGACGGAAGGAGCAGCAAGGAGCGAGAACTGAACAAGTCAGCTCGTTGCGGCCACTACATGTCATTTGGAATGCATCGATCGAGTTGTTTCCCTTTTAAGAATAACTTGTAGTAACTAGTATTATCATGTATGTGATAAATTACATCATCACAGGGATTTCATCCTCACAGGTTCTTTCTGAAATTGCTCGTCTGCCACACGTAACAGAGGAAAAAGGGCACGCTTTCATACCGTATCAAGGAGTTCGGAACTGGTGCAGTGATACTGACATACTGTAAATAGTATTTGTTGGGTCAACAGGGGTCCGACATCTGTCCTATGCAAGCTAATTAGAAACAACATCACCCCTTCTTGATCATCTTCTTCCACTGCTTTCATCTTGATGAGATCTCCGTGCTAAGTGCCAACTAAAACTTATTTGCCAGAGAAAACACATGGCAGTTCATTGGAAGATGTCTTGTCCTATCTCAGTGTCCCCAGTCCTTATCAGGTTTGTTTTGATTGCTAGTTAATGAACATTGGATTAGATCTCTAAATCCTTTTGCGATGAACCAATGCTGCTGAGCTTCTACGACTAATTGACCTCGATGTTGCATTCTCCTGGTCATTGGTGCTATGGCAAGAGCTCTACTGCTGAGATCTATGGTCATGGGTGATAGATGGAGCTAGCAGATACCGCAGAGAGGGAACTACAGAGTACAACTGTTGGCAATGCTTGGATCTGCACGACAATTTTGTTCTCTCGATATGCATATGCAGAACAAGTAGATAGACCAAGAAAGGAAATACAACTGTACTTACTCGATCCATGGTAACTAATTAATCAAACGGAATCAATTAACATTTGACTGCCACATGTTATAAATTAATTGGGCCTGCGTATATTAGATGCAGGGCACCCACGCAGGGCACCCTGCACGGGAGCCGAACTCATCAAGAAATTGCTACTCAAGTCAATAATTTGTTTTCTAGTAAAATTCTATTCATGCACTTTATGTTTAGTGTTTTATTGGTACCTACGCAAAAAAAAAAAAAAGCTACTCTCCTTGTAATAAACCGTTTTGCTATTTATAAGTTGCCTGATTTTTTTTTACTCTAAGTTGGCTTTCTTGACCTCTTGATTAGCTTTGAGAGGTGTGTTCGTTTGATTTTGATCAATAGTTAAAAAATATGACATATACATATAAAAGCATGATTTTCGTCTTATAAATTAGTGCCCTCGTAATAAATCCCATTGGACATAGTTTCATCTTTTGCGGATCTTACGCATCATCCTTTATTTGTACGAGGATTTGTACTGTGAAACAGACGGAGTAGCATTTACATTTTAGCTCGGTACTAGTAGATTTCAAGAAGTTAGTAATAATTTGTTATCCTGCGCAAGATATACTCCCACCGTTCAAGTTTATATAGCGTATTTTCTCTGGATCTATTAGCACTAACAGTTAGCTGCTAAAATTAGCTGAAATAGATCCAAACAGCCCAGCTAATAGTCCAGCTAATAATTAGCCAACATTTCAGCTAATAGTTATCTTATTAACTGATTCTTCCCTGCTAATTACAGCTAATAGATGGTGAAAAGTCCAATTTACCCTCAACCATCCATCACAGTCCCCTTTTACAAAAGTCCGCAAGCGAATGCTTTCTTGTCCTCAACTGTGCGATCGTCTGTATTCCTTTTAGTCCTGCCTTTTGCTAAAACAAAAGAAGAAAGCATAAATATTGAAGAAAAAAGGTGTGATCTTTGGCACCATGCAACTATCTCCACATTTTTCTCACTAAAAAAGAAAAAAAAAGTTAAAAGTACAAATGCATACAAGAAAGGTACAAGTAAGTAATATACATGGATCAAGCTTGTTGCAACGACTCAGACATGTGGTTTTTGGTGGCTTTTCAGGCGCAGCACCTACAAACCTGTGTTCTGAAACCAAGAAGCAATGCATGCACAACTAAATTTTCAACCACCTATTAGCTACTAGATCCAAATAGCCCCAGCTAATAATTAGTCAACTAATAGTTAGGTAGCTATTAGCCATTAGCTAGCTAACTATTAGTGCTAATGGATCCAAACATAGCCTAAGCTAAAAAGATATTAAAAATAGCTAGACTACCTCTAATTATTACTCCCTCCGGTTCACACAAACTTGTTGGTTTGAGATGCGTCTGGTTAAACTTTTAAAACATTTACTATCGACATCTTTTTAAATATTTAGATTAGATGCATAAAAATCATATCTTTAGATTCGTCTCGAAATGTACTTTCATAATATTATAATTTTATTGGATTTATTAAATATAATACAATAGAAATTAGTGATCAAAGTTGAGTTTTGGTGACCATGTTGATGTCCAAAACGACAACTATTTGTGACCGGATGGAGCATCTCTAAGCACACTATATTCAATGGATGCATTTAAAGTATGTAAATCTAGATATTTATTAAGGTTATAAAAAGAACATCATACTAATTTGCATTGAAACATGAAATACGCTCTATATTTACAGACAAAGTCATTAAAAATAAATAAATTTCGTCAGAAGGCGAACTACGCAAGCAAGAGATCGAGATGCGCGAGCACTGGACCTGTTGGACTGGGACGCTAGGGAATCACGTACCAACATGCACGCAGGGCTCATCCGTTATGCGGAGAACATCTGCAAAGTTCGGCTGGCTTTTGTCAACATCCAAGTGCAACAAGAATCGACCATTTGATACCTCGTCGTGCACGCGCTTACCCTTTACCGCCCCATCATTTTGCACTCCATTTTCCCCATCCGATTGGCATATCTGCAACTGGGCGACATGAAGCACACAAGGATGCCTGCTGGAATCAGATAGGGAAAATCTAACACTAACACGGTATCAAGATCTAGAGCGGAGGATAGAACGAAAACGAGACGAGTATCGACCGCAATTGCGCAGGCGAATAACCCAAAAGCCATGGTCAAAAAGCCGCGCAACTTGCACACGATCGATCGATTAGATCGAAATGTTCACTCTTTTTGTACTAGTAAATCGTAAAGATAGATCGAAGCCCACGAAGAAGCCCTACTCCGCCACCACCATCTCAAACAAAACGAACCCCCGAGGAAAACCACACCTCCACCATCTCCTCCAAGGAAGAAGCTCGAGCAGCGTAAAGGGTCCTCCAGAGGGCATATGATATGACGCCGAGGAGACCGACAAGCAGAATTAAATCGAATCATGCACACTTTGCAAAAAAGAAGCCAGAGCCAAATAAGGAACCAATTGATCCAAAAGCGCGAACACTTCGCGACATGCCGCGGTAAAGCCATCGCCGTGCTCTTCCAACTATGAACGGACAATACTAAAGGCTACATGTAAGAATAAACGTGGTCTAGTCCGCTAAAGGAAGAGCGATGTTCCTCCGCTTCAAACAAGATGATTTTTATCATGAACAACAAAGATATGGCTGAATTCGATAAGGAGTAGAATGGAGATACAAAGATGTAGAAAAGAGAACATCTTCAACGTGGGCTTCATCGACCCGTAGATTGTTAACGAGCACGCCTTTGGATTGAGAAATGGCCAAAGGATGTTGAAGATTACATTCTCGATGCATTCTTGGGACAAAGACTACAAACCGTATATACCATCGCCTTCAACTTCTGCGACGATATATACAACTTCGTCTTATATTTTCCAAGGCATTGATAATACTACTAGCTAGTTACATATATGTTGCAATACATATATGAATAGGTATCATCGATCCTTCTTGTCATCAAGCTTGATAGCGCCGATCGTTGTTCAAGACTCAAAAGGACTCCTGGACCAATACCAATATATCATTGACACCCTAAACATGTATATAGCAATATACTATAGTTTTAAATCCTTATTATATATGTTGAAATACCTTGCTAATTCAACTCGATAATTACTACTCATAATAACGATCACACAGGGCATTCGCAAGGTTCCGAAGAAGCAACAAGGAGATTTCGAGAACGAATTTGATGTACAAATAAGCACTCGAGCACGATAAAGAATATTATTATGTCGTCGATTGTATCAGACCTTGTCCTCAAATAACGATCAACGCCGCACTCAAGAGCACAAAGAGCGACGCATGCAAGAAATGAGCTCTGGTTAATTAGTTGAGCTCAAGATTCACCTTTTATTCTTTGAAACTTGTAAAAGTGGGTAGCTTATTATTTCATGTGTTCATCAACTTGACGTCTATTAAGTTCAGTTTTTCTCAGAAATGAACTAATTATCTCAATGAGTACACATGAATAATATTTATTTAATTGTGTCGAAGAGTTTGGTGTTACCAACCGCTGGGAGGTTTTCCACAAGCGGTTGAATTATCGCATCGCCAGAAGTGCGTCCCACAAGCGGAAATTGAACTGCCAGATACGACGGGTAAAGTTGCCATAAGAAACCGCGCTCGAAGCGGTTTCAACCGCCAGTGCATGCCCGATCCGCAGTAGTGGATAGGAAAATCTGATAAGGCGAATAACCCAAAAGCCATGCGCTACGTTGCGCTAGATTGATGATCCATGGTACGAAAAGAGAGAGATATTATGCGATCACGGCTTTAGTTTTGAGGCCATGAATCGTGATATGTGGTGGCTGCAGTTCATCCAGAAGACAGTATAACATGTGGTGAATTGGTATGTATGCGTGTGCTCCTTTTTTGCTACGGAAAGTGGCAAAGCACGCGTCGATCTGGGTATATTTGGACCTCATTTTGCCAAATGGAAGTACACCGATTCTTATTTCTGAGAGAAAATTCCTTCAATACTATTGGCAAAAAATTTCAATCTACGATTTGCCATCGACAAACTCGTTATTCCCTATACACCGTCGACAAGCAAAAGTGATCCCTTCTATATCACCGCCGTCCGTCAAACATCAGTTTGATGTGTCCAGAGGCGGATGCTTGCAAATTGGCCAGTGCGTGATCCCTTCTATGCCACCGCCGTCCATCAAACAACAGTTTGATGTGCCCAGGGGCGGATGCTTGCAAATTGGCCGGTGCGCAAGGAGGCTAACGCACCGGCTTTGGTCATTGTGCCTCTAGAAACCCCTCTAGCACCGTCGCCTTCCTTTTCGTATTGACCTAGTGGGGCACTGGTTGCTGGTGGTAGCGTGGCGTAAGAAGCAGGGAGATGATTGCCTAGGTCGGAGACTTAGAGGTTGAAGAAGATTAGAAGAGGGACTCCTTGTGTGTCCACCCGCCACTCGTTGCATCACACTAGCAAGATAGGATAAACTTGAGTTTAACTTGAACCAACCTCAATCTTTAATTCCCATTCCTCAATCCCCATTCCTCAAATCCCTAATTCATTAGGATCGACTCGGGCGAGAGAGCGATTCACCAACTCCTACTCGGGGACGAAGGGGTGACTGGACGGACGGCGGCGAGCCAGCGACTAGGAGGAAGCAAGGGACAGGCCAGTAATGGAGGGGGCCCGCAGGCCTTGAGCGGTGATCGCTAACCGAGCGAGGTGCATGCGAGGGTGGTGATGGAGGGGGCAAGCCAGCGAGTATGTAATCCTAGGAGTACATACTCCCACCTTCAATATACCACTTAAACGAACGCGTTATACTCCTTTATCACTTTCGGTATACTTCAATAATAATTCTAAAATATTCCAACATGACATGGTTGAAAAAATTCCATCGAAGCCTTTTATTTTTTGATATATACCCTTTTCCATATGTAAAATGAGTATATACACAAATTATACTATAAAGAGTGGACCATGACAAAATTTTTCATAGAGCTCACTTTGGAGTATCTTATAATTAGTATTAGAGTATACCCAAAAGGATCAAGAGGTATAACAACATTATTTAGGCGGTATCCTTCGAGTGGGGGTACGTTTTATATATATGTGTGTACATATGTAATTAAGCTACAAATATGTACATATCTACAATGAATGTATTCTACTTAGCAACTGCCCTGCCACTTGGTGAAAGCTCTAGTTAGTATACATCAGTGTTGTGAAAAACGATATACGCTTAATAGAAGAACGTGGTACCACTAAGTGATTAATCGCAATATGGCCAATTAATCGAAATTTAACGAACAATTATGCATTTTTATTAATATATTTATTTATATTTAGAATTAATTAGAAATATTTTATTTACCTAAAGTTATTGTAAATTATCGCTCTACAAAACATGTTTTATATATAATTGTTTATACTTCACCCAAAAGGTACATACTATGAACACACTGACACAATATTATAAACTAATTTATTATAGTTAGTGAATAAAAATAAGCTATTTTTATGATTAAACGGGACAAATGGATGGCCGATTAATCGGATTATACGATTAATTAATCATTCGACTTTTAGTCACCATCACCAATCGGCTGATTGGTGTTTGACATAGCTTCAGCTCCACCAAAATCCGTGAAGTTAGTGAAACAGGGTATTCCTAACTCCAGTAATTTATAGAGTTGGAACTATGGGTACATTAAAAGTGTTTAGGTAGATATCTTGTTTAAATTTTAGACTAAAAATATAAACTTAATTTACTTTATTTTAGTCTACAAAACTCTATATCTAAGGTGGAGCTGAGATCTAGAGTTCTACCAAATAGAACCTAATTGGTCAACACTGGTATACATCGAAAAATCCGAAGCCGTCCAATAGAAACACACACGGGATTGCTGGAAAAAATATTGTGCATCTCTCTAGTTTTCTGTCTGTATCAAGCATGCGTCATTCGGTTAATCAACAAGGTTAAGATAGAAAAAAAGTTGGCAAGATACATTTTAAGTTGTTGTGGTCAGTACTTAGCCAATCACTGGCTGTCATGCATGCGTGCTGCAAGCCAGTTCGCATGTTTTGTCTGTTTAGTCAGTACAGTAATACCCTCGCTTCACTATTTAGCTTCCAAGTGTCTATTGTTATGTACATCGATGCATGCATGTAGGAGCAGACTAAGGTGATGACGACCATTCGTAGCATAGTTTAACTCAATTGACAGGTCTCAAGGATGACGATCAAGGTGTCGATCCATCTATTAAAAAAGAAACTTTAAACTACGTCAGGCCGTGAACGTTGAAGTTGATTGTTACCTATCTATCAGCAGGGCAAAATGTTATTCCAACCTATCATAAAAATATGTCGTTTTATATGTTTACAATTCCCTAAAACATAACTTCAATTTGCCGTGAACATTGAAGTTGATTGGCAGCTAGCTATCAGCAGGGCAAAATGCTACTCCCACTGATCACAAAAATACGTCGTTTTGGATGTTAATATTATCTCCAAAACATAACTTCAATTTGACAATTAATTTTATTGTGATATATTTATACAATTCAATAAAATTGTAATATTATAAAAATATTTTTAAGACAAACGCATATGATTTTCGTATGCTCAAACTAAATATTTAAAAATATATCAATATCTAAGGTTTTAAAAAAATTGATTACACGCCTCTAAAATGACGTGTTTTATTACAGGAGGGAGCACGTACAGAGGCACCGACTAATTGCCATGATGTTAACTAAGGACATGTACAATAGTAATTAATAAGTGGTGCAAGTTGCTACGATCTTTATCATCCTATGTGGCATAGAATTAATGAGGAGAGAGGCGCTTGCCGTCTCTTATCGAGAGGACAACCAAGAGTCCGTGGTTCGATGCAAAACGACACCTCCGTCCGTAAAAGGAAAAAAAGCCGTCTATATACTTATATTTGATCCCGGTAATTTATGGGCCCATGCATAAATTAATTAGTTTATAGACTGCCTGACAGACAAGTCATTGTAAAAGTTGTCTGCTTTGTTGTCTTTATGTAACATGATATACATTTATAGATAGCAGCTGTCTAAACTGTTGTATATGCTTAATCCGCTTCGCGATGGGCAATGTGATGGTGGTGATCAACAGCATCGATCCGCTAGCCTTTTTGAGAAGACCCAATGGACAAAAAGGTGAAGGCCTATCTTGACACATGGAAGCTAGAATGACCGGCCACTCAACTATAATCAATCGACTATTGACGATCACTTAAATGTCCATTTAAGAACATCATTGGCCAGTGATTTAAATAACTAGACGTAGCATATTGCTTTTTTTACTCAAACACAAAGTTACGGGCTGATATTTCGCTATATCAGCCACAAGTGTTATAGCTAGTAATAACTCCGTTATATGCCATAGCTTGTAACTAGCAATAGCATTGCCATCCTAGTAGATATCCATGGGCCAAAACATTATATCTATTTTGAAATCCAACATTATTAGAAGGCTGAAATGCATCTCTTATATGCTTGAACTATGAGAAAATCTAGAAAAATACTTCATCTCAACCTTTTTAATGTTCTAGTGTTCGTACTTCTTAGTGATTAAGTACTTATTGTTAAAAACATTATAATATAGGTTTTTTTACATATATTGGCATGTTTGTTGATTCCGGACTTAACTTGTATTCTTATTATAAAAATATTAACGCATTTTAAAGTACCATGGTTTTATGATTTATTCATAGGTGACTTATATTATATACATATTTAATCTTTTAATTCTTTAACACCGAAAACGTGACGAAGGATAGTTTCCATGATAGCAGCCGTAGCTTTTTTAGACCTTGCCGTAAAGCCGCAAAAAAACGTGATTTAAAACCTTGCTATCGTCGTAAGAGAGAGAAAAAAAGGGCATACAAGAGAGAAGCAAACATTGGGGAAAAAAAAGAGATAGATGGAACAGGTCAACTATTATCCAGAGGAGTGAGGTCCCAGTATATATATTAGTCGCAGTTCAGAGTGGAGGCAGTCGTCATCTCGATGCGTTAGCATGTTCCTGCTTGGCGAGGCGACGCCAATGGAAGAGAACAACCCCGGAGGACCTTGCAAGAACATAATGCGTACAAGGTTGGCCGGAGTGATACATGTAAATCGTACTTTAAGTCACCACTGCAACCAAAGCATGTCTTTTAGTAGCTGTTGCTAACTTCTACTGAGACCCTTGTTTTCCATGTCGTCTTGTGATCCATAGTTCCATACAGTCCCTGCTAGCTTATCAACTCACATGTCCTTTTCTTCTCTCCAAAAAAAACATATCATGCACTGGTGGTCGGTTGTGCATGTATGTTTGTACCGCTGTGTACATGTGAGTTTTTCCTCTGGTCTATAATTGTTTTGATTACAATAGTTAATAAGTTTAAAATTAAAATAAGTCTATTTCAAGCGATTTTTTAGTGAGACTTGGCATGTTAGCAGCTCATTAGCTCAAATTTAAAATAATTACTTGAATAATAAATAAAATAATGTTATATCAAATTATATCAATTTAAAAAAAACTTATAATAACTTGTTTAGCTCGATAGCCAGCCTACTCCGTGGTCCATACCGGTCCAGCACTGTGTGTATCTGTTGGGATGAGAAATGAACCACACATACGTAGACGTATCACGATGGCTCTAAAATAGGAATCGGCGACAAGGTCCAGAGCATTATCTTGATGATTTTGGCCTCATGATAGGCCTATGTGGTATCCTAACTCCTAATCTAGTTGCTTAATTATTTAAAGCGGACTAATACGTCAGGTATCGCCTGCTCGAGTGGCAAGTACGCAATACGAGCTGTACGCCCAAAAACAATGGTGCTGATTTGACATGAACACCTCCATCAGAACCTAGCAAGTTGCATATAAAAGCACCAAAAATGTCCATGATAACGCGAGCAGTAGTCTGGTTGCCACTTGCAATCGCGAATTGTAGTTTCTCGGTTTAAAAGGGCGTGTACGTTTAACTCTATATATGGAACTAATGGAATTTAGTACATAGAAGATGAAGCTAAAGCCATGGAGTAGCGATAGCTAGTTTTAGTACCCATTTATGCTTGCATGCAACGAAATACAATGATGCATGCCGGTAGCAATTAGCGTTGCATTTCTATACGTGGGTAGATCGGATGCGATGCAGCTTGTATAGGTGGTGCGAGTCTTGCCTTACCTGCGTATTCAGGTGGGCGCCTGGATGGCGTTCGGAACCTGTAGAAAATAGCCCAGAAAAAAGAAATGCTTGATCTTGCTGGGCCATAAGATGGTACATCGGTTAGAGCAGTGTTTCTATTCATCACTCTTGTAATTAAAGTTATTATATAAACCTTGAAACAAGGAAGGAGAGAAACAATCACCGTTCACCTTCTGTTCCTGTTTTAACATTTTTATAACTTCTAAATAATGATGGATAGAAGCATGTCCGTGCAGTAGTCGATCCTCTATCCACCGCGGGAGACACCTTCCACGCTTCCATAGAGTGGAACGACCTCTAGTCCACGGCATCATCCCACATGCGCCTCCCCCCTCCTCGGTAGCAACTACGCCTCCGCTCCCGCTGTCCGCGCTGTGGCTCCACAGCACCTCGGCCTCCTGTGGTCTCCTGTGGTCACCGGGCACAGAAGAAGCTAGGTGTCACCTTCTGCTCTTTTCGCGGTGGGAAGAGTCATTTAAAAAAATCTCAAGAGAATTATTTTTGTAAAAAAAAAAACAGACAGGGGAAGTTGGAGCCGGATAAGCGAACAGTTCGCTCATATGTGTTGCTGGCTGGCTGCTACGTACGGGGGACGCGTCTCCTGCGGCGCTGAGCCCGGCCGTGGCTCGTCTGCTCCTCGTCTGAACAACGAACGCTACAGGCAGCAGCACGTGTGGTATTCTGAGTTTCTGACCTGCCACTCGATCCTATCGCTAGAACGATGCCGCATGGTTAAGCAGACCTGTATAGTGACGTTGATGACCTGATTCCACATGAAAAGGCATTGGTCGGACTGTAAACCTTGCACTAATTAAAGCCCCATGAAATACAGGAGAAATGGTAAGAAAATCATATATGGAGCGCAGGATAGAGAATCAGGTTCTAGGCCCTAGCAATTTTAAGCAGCTGCGAAAGCAAACGTTTCTTTATCATTTGAACCTGAATTGACAATTTAACCCCTTTAACTGGCTGGTAAGCTTTGCTTTGTGCGAAATGTAGGGAACGTTATTTGAATTTTGGTCATTGGTGAAATTTTAATTTGTCCTGGTCTACATAGGTCGCGTACTATAACATAGAAGACACCTCGATGTTTTATGTGTTCAGGATACGCGACGATGTGCTCAACTACAAAACAACAAAATTCACCTTATTTACTTGGGACGGTGGTGGGCTTACTCTGTATTGCACAAGGGCATCACCGAGGGACCGTGGGATGCTGAGGCAGGCCAGGCCGTAAAGCTCGGTCCTTGGACAAATTAGAGCCCGTGAATTTAGAACGCGCCTTCCCAATCGCCTAACCGGATCAGACTCGGGTTTAGCCCCGCGCTCGGCCT
Source organism: Guadua angustifolia (assembly GCA_036346375.1). NCBI lineage: Eukaryota > Viridiplantae > Streptophyta > Magnoliopsida > Poales > Poaceae > Guadua > Guadua angustifolia. The sequence continues at coordinate 3,326,884 of CM070508.1, forward strand.
CCAAGCGTTGGGCGGACGGGCGAGGTCCACAAGCGGGCGGTGCGAGAGGAGTAGGCCTGGGCATTCGGTTAATTCGGTTTATTCGGTTCGGTTATTTTGGTTTTTAAAAATTTTGGTTTTTGAACTCTCATAACCGAACCGAAACCGATCTGTGTTGAAAACCGAACCGAATTAACCGAACCAAATCGATTCGGTTAATTCGGTTTTCGGTTAACCAAAACCTGAAACCCCAAGCTTCCAAGCTTCCAGTTCAGGCTTCTGGTCTGCCAAGTACTCGGCGAGAACAATCATACACAGAGGAAACAAAACTAATGATCGAATCTCAACAGAGGAAGCTGAAACTAATGATTAGAATCTCAACAAAATCACATCAGAAACTGAAACTAACAGAGGAAGCAAAACTAATGATCAGAATCTCAACTTCACTCTCATTCATCAACACAAAATCACATCATACACCATACACAGACCCATACATGTATTGCTCCAGTATAGTCTCTCAAGTCTAAATGAATCATGATCATAGGTTCATAGCAACTCAGATCTGAAAGTTATGAGGAGCAACTTGGAGTTTTACTTTTACCTCACCGGTGGAACTCCGGAGGAAGCGCAGCTGCGTAGAGGTCAGGAGGAGGGAGGCCACGCGTGGGGCTGGCGTCGGCGTGGTGGTACCGCTGGTGCTTGGGGATGGCGTCGGCGATAGCACCGAGGGAGGCGGCACCGAGGAGGCGAACGGCGGAGTAGCGGAATGGCGGAGTCCGGAGCAGCGGAGGCGAGGCGGAGTCACGGAGACGGTTGCGAGGTTGACGACGGAGACGAAGCGGTGCTTGGGGAAGCCGCCGAAATCGGGGGAGGGAGAGACTGGAAGTCTCCCGAAACGAGGAATGGGGATGAATCGGGGAATGAATTGGGGAATGACGGAATGAGGAATCGTAACCATGGGCTGTGGGCCGGTGGGGTATTTTTTGCGCCTCGCCTCAGACCCAGTCGCCAACTCGCCATGCGTGAACATTATTCGGGTTGTTCGGTTAATCGGCTTCTAGATTACGAAAACCGAACCGAAAACCGAACACCGAATAGCAGCGAAAAAAATCGAACACCGAACGAACGAAAAACCGAATTTTTCGGTTAATTCGGTTCGGTTTTTCGGTTTCGGTTAAATTGTGCCCACCCCTAGAGAGGAGCGTGCTTGGCAGTTGGTACTACACCTGCACAGTAGGTCGTGCCTTCCCCGGCACGGCGGACTGAGCACGGTATGGTACGAACGTAGTCGGGTTAGACTGATATGGTACGGATAATACGCTATGTTGGGTCTAGTAACTCAGTATGATGGATAGTTCGGTCTGATCTGACGTTGCTGGTCACTGTATAAATATATCTATTTTATATAAAAAAAACATTCTACCTACAGCCCAGTCTATCATCAACCACCTTACGCGGTCTAGCCCATCATCAAATACTATATCTCCCCTTCAACTTCTCACACGACGCATCCGACGCATTTGCCGTCTCCCACGAATACGGCCATTTTGTTAAAAAAAACGTCTGATCTACAACCTGCCCCATCATCAACTACCTTGTGCGTCTCAGGATATCATCAAATGCTATCTCTCCCCTTTGGCTCCTCCCATAACCCATTCGGTGTAGTCGTCGTCTCCCGTGCCTCAGTCTCCTCCTCCCCCCCCCCCCTCTCTCCTCTCGTCATCTTTTACCCCTGCTTCCTCCTGCATTGCCACCTTCCCACACTACCTAGGTGCTAGATCTAGCAGTCTTTGGCCAAGCCGATACCAGATACGGTCTTGAGGCATCGCACCACCAGCTTTGTCGACCATCCCGAGGAAGAAGAAGACGATGACCTGAGAAGAAGAAGATGACGAAGGCCCCGGATCTCGACGATCATGTGTGTTTCTACCCCAACGCTGGTGTCTTTCTCGCCTCTAGCTGAGCTGCACTCCATCATCATGACCACATCGATAGGTGTCCTGCTTATCCTCGGCTCCTTTCCTCTCTTGTGGATCGGGTCTAAGCCAACATAGCATAGAGGTGTCACAGTGTACCAATGGACCATGCATGGACTTACTGAAGGCTAGTCAAGCTGGTCCGGTACGACACGGTCTAGATCCATGGCCCATCGGGCCATGCCGCGTCAACCTAGCCCGGCCTAATGCCCAGATATAATTGGTACTTGGTTAGGGTTGCAACATGAGCAGAGGATGTACTTATTATGTATCTTATTTTATATTTTACATGGAATTGGAGTTGGACACTGATGTTATCGGATACAATTATGAATATGGATAATCTTGGTTATGAAACAAAATGAATACATGTCAAACCGAATATGGATATTCTTGATCATAATATTTAGTCAGATATTGTACGGAAATAGAAATCATATATATAGGGATGGCAACGGGTCAAGTCGGGTGCGAGTTTTACAAAATCCGAAACCCGAATCCGAATGCCCTATCGGGTAAAAAACTATACCCGAACCCGGCGGGTACCCGAAATCCGACAGGTACCCGACGGGTTTGTGTAGTATGGGTAGTAATAGGTTGGGTCGGGTGTGGGTTTTGCAAAGCCCGACCCGACAAGAAACCCGAACACAAAAACCCGAGCCGAACCCGACGGGTACCCGATGGGTATGTGCGGTATTTCGGATACCCGCGGGTGAAAATTAAAACCCGAATCCGATCTGAATCATTTCGGGTACCCGACTCGAAAAACCCACGGGTAAAAAATAAAACCCGAACCCGATCCGATCGGGTACACAATATATATATAGGCAATATATCCTGTGCACACAAACTTTCCGTGTATACACCGTGCACACCAACTAACGAAAGTCATGAAAATTTTTGAAGAATTTTTGAAGAATTGTAAATCTATAGGTACATTTACAATTTTTTTTTTATATATTGAAATTTTCATGACTTTTGTTAGTTGGTGTCTGACTTTAAAACCCGCATGTACAATGGATCGTTGTATATATATATATATATATATATATATATATATATATATATATATATATATATATATATATTGCAGGTATAAAGACCAATCATCCGCAGTAGAAGCGCTAGTGTAAGACGAAGCAAGCCATACGGTTCACACGTGCTAGTTGCCTAGTTAGGAATGATGGACGGGAAAGAGGAGTAAGGCGGGAAGGATGTTATGACTGTTATCACCGATCATCATTAACTAGCTCATTTTTTTAAACGAGTATATAAATATAGAACGGGTAAATAACAAGGTAACGTATTCTGTACACACAGGTCTTCTCGTGTACACACCGTGTACACCAACTAACAAAAGTCATAAATTTTTTGAAAAAATTGTAGATGTGCTTCATAGATTGCCCTATCTATATATGAAATTTCAAGATCAAATTCATTATATATCGAGAGTTACAAAAAAGAGAAAATTCTGACAAGTTTAAAACTCTTGATATATAATAAATTTGAACCTACAATTTTATATATAGGTAGAGCAATCTATAAAGTACATTTACAATTTTTTTCAGAATTTTTCGTGACTTTTGTTAGTTGGTGTGCAATGTCGAAAAGGCATGACTGCATGCGATATGTTGCCAAATAACAATCTAAAAAATTTAGTGCAGCCAAGAACTGGGCTAGGACAGCCTACAGCCCAGCTAACTGCTTGACCTAGCCCACCCACCGAAGTAGAAGCCTCAGCTTTTCTAAGGCTTTAGTTGGTACAGTTCAAAATTTCAGTTTTATCTTAGATCTGAAATTTGTAGGTTAAAATAAAATAAATTAAGTTTATATTTTTACTCTAAAATGTAAACAATATGACACATCTAAACACTTTTAATGTACCCATAGCTCCATATAGAGCTGGAGCCGTGCCAAATATAGCCTAACTCCATAGTATTTTTTTTTTCAAATCTAGCATCCATGCAAATACAATTATAAAAATAGCATCCTTCCTGATCATAGAAGTACCAACAGGTGACACGTATTACTTCTCATACTCATGTATCGCGTTTGGGGGGGGGGGGAGGGGGCAGGATCTGCGGCAGTCCAGCTGGTCGTGGCATGCATGTCACCACGCTCCCGCGGCTTGACAACAAGGTGTCGAGTTCCTTAGGTGCGACAGCATATCCTATCAATGACAGTACTGACTCGATAGTCAGCTCCTATTGCACTCACCCTTCTCCTGTTGGCTGCCCTAGGCAACTGCCACCTTCAAAACTAGGTTGGTCCTTGTTGAGTTGCACAGTCGATGGGTACAGCATGGTCGCTATCTCGCTAGCAGTAGGGGCCCGGCTACCCGGGAGCCAACACCGATGACACATGCCATCCAGCGAGGAGCAACGTCTAGATCTAGTCGACCCCGTCAAGGCGGCCACTGGGGAGGCGGCAAAGGGGCTTGCGCCAGCATCGATCAGGTTGGACAGGGCGGCTGGCCGGTGAGGTCGAAGGGGGAGGGGGGTAACGGCACGACCGACCGGTAGAAGGCACCAGCAAGAACGAGTGAGGACTAGGAGGCAAGCAGAGGAGAGAGGAGGAGAGGCACTGCTAGTGAGGCAGTCCGTGGGTGAGGAGGCAGCATTTTTTTTTTTTTTTTGAAATAAGATGAGGAGGCAAAATGGAAGAGAAGAATGTAGGGAAGGAGAGGGAAAATAAATATAAAACTGCAGTATTTGTTAGGTGGATCAGATCGTAGACACGATACATTCGAGACATTGTATTGGAGAGGTTATTTCGAAGCTGATGTGTATATAAAGTGACAGTCCATAGATATTTTTATATAGTGTCACCGCCGGAAATACCCTAACAGTCGCTGGCTCGTTGCGCTGCTCTATCCCGGCACGGAATACCACTGATCGACTACGGGAGAGGTACAAGAGCGGGCAGTGGCCACACGGGATTAGGGTGAAAACGGGTTGAATATGAATGGATACTGTTCTTTTCGTATTATAAGGCCTCGTTTGGTACGGTTCCAGATTCTAGTAGAAACGGAAACGGTTCCGGATTCTTGGTAGAAACGTTTGAGTAGAATCGAAATCCGGAGGAACGGGTTGCTAGCCGATTCGACCACGGCGTGTAAAATTAAAACGATTAAGCTTTGAAACATTCCGAGTCCTATTCCGTTTGGTTGGATTTATTTGATTCTAGGAAAAACAATCGGTTCCAAGTTACCAAGCGGGCCTAACTCATATTTTTTCTCGGATTCAAATCGATACGGGCTAACGGATATCTGGATACGGATTCGGATTATTCAGATACGGATATGGGATGAATATGTGATAAAATATAAAATATACGGATAATGCATGCATATATAGAGTAATATATATTGAATTAAAACCATACGAGTACATGACTATAGAAACAAATTATATATCAATCAAACTAAGCAAATGTCATAGAAAGAATATGCTACTTGAGAATCAATAGAACCAACTAATTGTTAATATAAATAGGTTGATATGGAAAAAAATATGATGAAAATGGGCTAGACTTTACTGATATCCGAATAGGAAAAATCCGAATATCCTAAAGAAAAAATCCGGATATCCGAATAGAAAAAATCCGAATATCCATATCATGTCCGTATTTACCGGATATTGGATGCTCCAGATCCGATTCTGAATCCGGATTCAAGTATCCAAATCTGGTCTCGAATTGAATAGAAGATATTCGACCTATTTTCATCCTACATGGGAACGCATACCGACCGAATTCAGCCTCAGATTGGACGGCGGATATTCGATCAGTTTTCATCCCTACGTAGGACTGCACACCGTTGCAGCGGGCGCGGGCGTCCGTGCTCTGGGTCATTGTCTGTAGGGATGGCGATTTACCATGGGTTTGGGTACTAGTGGGTACCCGACCGATAAGAGTGGGTATGGGTAGCACTTTAGACCCATGGGTTTATGGGTTTGGGTACCCGATAAGCCTATAGGATGGGTGTGGGTGTCAATTTGTACCCATGGATACCCAATGGGTATCCTATGACATGTGGGTCCACTTTTTTAGAGGTATATTAGAAAAACAAACTCACGGACTACTTGGCTGAGTCGGCTCCTCCTGATTCCCCTCGCCCCCATCACCTCCCTCCCCTTGCCCCATCGCCTGATTGCTTCGGCCTCCCTCCCCTCGTCTTTGCCTCCTCGGCGGTGGACGCCTGCTCCTCCCCTCGCCGTCGACTCCTCCCATCGGCTCCTTACGGTTCGACGCGCATAGTGCCCAAAAAGAAAGAAAGGAGATGTGAAGAGATAGAAGGTGAGGGGAGGAGCATCATGCCGTGGCGCCCCACCTCTGCGCCTTCGCCGGTGCTTGCGCACAGAATCTGCTAAATGGGTACCCATTGGGTATTGGGTATCCATTGGGTTTGGGTATGGAGTACAGATCATGCCCGTAAACTTTAATGGGTTTGGGTAGACGGACTTTGTTCGGGTTTGGGTTTGGGTTTAAGGCGGTGGTACCCGGAGGTACCCACCGATTGCCATCCCTAGCTGTCTGCCGAGGTCGGCCGCTGCTCACCGCACCATACTTTGCCGCATCAGCCGGTACGCACGTACGTGCCGTCCAGTCTCGTACGGCGGGAGCTTCAGCCAGTCACATTCGAGTGCGGCCGAATATTACCTCTACGTTTTCTGAAGAGTGAATGATCCGGAGAGTGGAGACGCCCGTCTGTTTGGTTGCAGAACAGCAGCACATACATGACATTCTTGCAAAAGGCACTGAATTTTGACTCGGTTGCTTGTTCCTTGGGGCCATGTTCTTACCCAAGCTTCTCAATTCCAAATCGACGTTCATACGCCTCATGCGTGAATAATAATTGCATTGGGTATTTGGGTTCAAGAGTAGCCCACGTCTCCTGGAGGAGGTAGCGGGGGCTAGTTGATCGGCTGATCGCCGCTGACGCGTCTCAAGAATTTACTACGGTTAGAAACAGGGGCGGATCCAGGTGGAATGCTGAATATGCACTGATGCCTCTAAAAGTTTGAAAAACGTTAGAACGTTATTTCTTCAGTAGATCAAAATTGTTAATTAAATTGATTCCGTTTTTAGTGGTCTGAAATTTGTAAAACCTTTGAACTATTTATATTATATTTTTCGAATATATTATATATATATATATATATATATATATATATAGGAAAATGAAAAGGTACTACCAAGAGTATGTACTCTCTCATCCCTGTGCATTACTTGGTTGTTAAGCAAGTGGAAATTACGTTGTTGACTGGTTCCTTCGATTAGGAAGTTGTTACTAAGCCTATAATGGATGATCAACTGAATAGAGGTAGGGAGTACCTACACCAGGAGCATAAACAGGTTTCCTATATATATATATATATATATATATATGGATTTATGATGTTACAAAATAATTATACAAAACTACATACCTATACGTGTGAAGTGCAGGAGAGCACAGAAACAAAGTGTATTTAACAACCATCCTTCATTAATTTGTTTGACCAGATTGCTTTGTTCTAGTACATCTGGTTACAGCGGGAAATTGTTATACAGCGTATGTGTCCTGGTACATTTTGCGGACAAGTGCCTCCTACCTCGGCCCCCTTAGATAATAGTTACAAAATAACTGCAAAATTAGAAACGGAAAGGGGAAGATATTGAGACAAGATTATCATTTATGCCCAACCAAGCACTAGCACTTGTCAGGCAGATCAACCATTTTGCCAAGAACCCAAAAAAGAAATGAAAAGAAAAAAAGGAGAGAGTACAGATCGACATCACAACCAAGAGAAGCTGCAATACAGTCATCAAGGTCCATAGGTGATCCTCTTGGTTCCTGCAACAGGTCAATCTTTCAAATTTGCATTTAGAATGCGAAATGTTTATGCAAAGGGAGGAGAGATCATAATAAGGATTTAAAAGGTGTGCAACTGTGTAAGGCTTTAAGAAAAACCAAATTATCTTTAGTAGACTGCATACAATTAGTGATAGAAATCCATTTATATAGGCATAACAGAAGATCGGGAAACCTCATAATTTAAGCCTATTCCTAACTAGGAATTTAAAGTGTTCTAGCAAAGAAATAGCTAAAAAATCAACCCAGTTATAATGTCGCAGTTGGCTGACCATAGATAAATTGATGGCAGTTGATATAAAGCAAGGGTAATGAGCAGTGTTCAAGAAATCGGCATTAGACGGTGCCTAGGCGGTCTGCGGTCACCGGCCGCCTTGATTTTGGCCTCGGCGGACTGTTAGGCGGCCCAGCGGTTACCTAGGCGGTCATGACAGGCACGGGCGATTAGGGCGCGAGAATCGACGATCGCGGCGATTAGGAGTTACTAGGCGGCCGACCGTGATGGACTCGAAGAACAATAAAACAATGAGAGCAGAGACAGGCGGGCGCTTGGCATCGACCCGGTGGACTCGGGTCTCGAAGCGAGGTTGGCGCAAAAGTACCGACGAACCCTAGCCTTGCCGCCGGTTAAATCGTCATGCGTCGCTGGCCGTCACCGGGCCGGCCGCCACGCAGTTACTCCTAGTCCCTCCTGCTCCGCCGCCTCTACACTCGCCCCTCCGCCCGCCTCTCCTCTCCCGCTCGCCGCCTCTACCTCTTCCCCCTCCGCCTCTCCTCCTGCTCACTTGCCTCTCTGCTCTCGCCCCTCCCACCTCTCCCTCCCCTACTCCGCCGCGCTCTCCTCGCTCCGCCCTCTCATGCCGCTCCTCCTGCGCCGCCTCTCGCTCGGTCAAGCCCTCTCCGTCGCTCCTCTGCGCCCGCCTCTCGCTCAGTCAAGCCCTCTCTCGTCATGTCTCCCCTCTCTGTCCCTCTCTCGATCTCTCGGTCTCTCGTCATCTCCCCCCTCTCTGTCCCTCTCTCGATCGGTTTTGCAAGTGTATATTAGAATCATATCATGCTCTATTTTTTTGTTTGGTAATCCATATTTCCTAATCCATCTATTATGCCATCTATTGTTTTATAATTTGTATATTAGAATCAAATACATTACACAGAAGCTTGTTTCAAGTGTATATTCCAAACTTGTTGCTTGTGGGTTATGATGTAAGAACTTATATCTGTGGGTGGTACTATGTCTATGTTATTTATTTAATTATGTGCTTAACTGCTTAGTTATTTGGTTCTTTACATCCTACATATCTACTATAATCTATTTTATCTGACGACCTAAGGCCCGATCAGCTTAGATCCGATTAATCCCCGATTAATCCGTCTAGGCGCTTGACCCTACCTCACCATTTCCGACTAGCGCCTAGCGCCTTCTTGAACATTGGTAATGAGCTAATTGTCCTGGATAAAGAATGCAGCCAGATACAAATAGAAACAACATGAACGAACTATTTCCACCTATGTGGTTTTGCGGGGACAACTTACCAAGAATGTCCAATTGACTGCAACATCATCTGCAGAGATAAATAGGGGTGAAACCGGATCGGATCTGGCGGATATTGCTCATCCGTATCCTAACCCATATTTTTTTTTGGATTCGAGTCGGATCACGGATGTCGGATCTGGATACAAATTCGGATTATTCGATGATTCGGATCGGAACGGATAATGTGGATTCGGATTAGGGATCGAATATCATAATCGGATAGTAGTATAGTACATAATTGTGTGCGTAAAAGAGCGAATGAAGCATTAACCTTACAACATTAGTTTCAAATCATAATTATTTCAGCGTGGGATAGTAGTATAGTTAGAGGTGCAATTTAGTGACTCAACTAATTCGATAATTTGAATAGAAAAGAAGTTTATCAAATAAGTTGAACAAATCAATTTAGGTAAAAGCATTATGTCATCACTCTATTTGTTTGTTGATAGATTTGTTGAAGTTCATGCTTAATAACAAGTAGTGTTTTTTAGTGCGAAGATCAAACAACTATTCTATCTATCCAATAATAAACCAAATTAATGGAAGAATAATGATTTTATCCGGATATCGGGTCGGATATTTACCGGATATCGGTCGGATATTGCTCTTCCCATATCCTAACCCATATTACATGAGATTTTTTGGATCGGATCGGATATTGCTCTTCCCATATCCTAACCCATATTACATCGGATTTTCCAGATACGGATACGGTAACATCGGTATGGATTTTAAACGGATTCGGGATCGAATCGGACGGATATTCCCTGTCCTGTTTTCACCCCTAGAGATAAACATCACTCCAGAATTTCACAACACAAATCACAATTCCATATTACTAGCTGTCAATCTCTTCATCGTAATCATCGTATTCATCTTCATCGCTTGATTCATCAAAATCGTCCTGGTCGTGAACCCATTAAAGAGGTGAATGAATTTAAGATGGTTTAAAATAGGCAGGATGCCAGGATCAATTTCGAAAAGAATGGATACCTCATCATGGCTTGCATAGGTAACTGCTATGGTGTCATCATTTTCTGAATCTGAGCTATCCTTCTCTTGTTCCTCATAGTCCTCAATACCCTATTTTGTTTCACATCACATCAAAAATTCATTAACCAACGAATAAAATTTAACTAAGAGAACAAATATTATTGCTAGTCTAACTACAGTTCTGCCTCACTGTCATTAGAACATTTCAGGTGAAGCAAAGCGTGGAACAGTGGAAGTCGTATGAGGGACTGCTACTCTGCTATTGCCTAGCTAACAAAGCGTGAATAAATAATAATGTATTTTGTTTAACACTTTCACAAATAATTAATAAATTCTGAGGAAATGAAAGGAACAGGTAAGGGTTAGATGGAGCAACCGAAATGCATCTTATTACTTTGCCTGACAACAAATGGCACAAAATGCAAAAGAAGAAGGCACCAATCGTGTTATAATTCTGCAGTACATATTTTTATGCCTCCAAGAATCAACTTGAATGCTGTCCAGATAATAGAATTGACCCCCCAAAAAAGGGAAAACAGTCCTAACATAAAAAAAAAGAGGTTGTCTTAATGGACACAATTACTTCTGCATAATGAGAAATTCCATACCAAATCCAACTTCATCTGCCTTATATTGCTTTCCAGTTGAGCTATATGCTGGCTGAGGGCCTGCATGACAATGTCATGAATTTGAAGGAAATGAAAACAATGCTAAGGTCGTATACAAGAGTTTTCAAATTATTACAAAAAAAAAAAAAGAGGAACACATATTTCATGGCAAACTAACCTCATGGCGTTGCATTGCAACTGCACGTTTCAATGCCTTAGCCTTTGTTAAAAGATTTCTAGGCCTTATGTTAATAGGCCTCCTATAGTTCTTTCCACGGTAAAAAATAAGTGCATAGCCCTTGGGAACTCTTTCAATTGCAACTAGTATACCACCACTTTCATACTCTAGAAGTCGTGCTGTTTCCTCAACAAAGGACAAGGTCTTTTGCTTTGAAATCAATTTGACAACTTCCCTGTGCTTCCAATGCAAGTGCATATTTTCAATGACACCATCAAAGACACCACGAATTCCTAAAATTGATAGGGAGAATAATCAGACATTTCAAACGGTACAGCATGTTCCAAGGTGATCATTCAAGAAACTTACCAAGAGGCAAATATGACTTAAGTCGCAAACCAATTCTACGGAAAATGGATCTTTCCTCATCTGTAATCATTTCTTGATCATCAGATGGATTGGCAAGGATCATAGAAGCTTCAATCTTCGATAGTAACCGCTCTGCTCTATGTATTTTTGCCTGAGCCTATGTATTTGCAGAGGAAATCAAGGAACAAGCAATAACAACTAAAGGAAACAAAGTGATGTCAAACAAGCAAAGTTGCATACCTAGAAAAAGGTGAGTAAAGTCAACCTCATAATTATAAAATAAAAAACATGCTAACTACATCGATATGTACACTGAAAATGAAATATTTAATTTTAATTGCAAGCTCATTTTGCCTTATGAAGCTACAGTTATCTAAGAACAACATACAGAAATTGCTTACAATGGAAAGCTTGTGTTCAAGTCTCCTGAAAAGCTTTTCTTTCTCTGATCTAGAAGATGCTTCTTTCATTTCTTCTTGCTCCTTAGATGTTACTTCTCTTCCCCAACGAGCTTGAGCCTCCTGAAATTCAGCAAGAGTACCTGCGAGAGCATGCCCATCTAAACCAACCTCCGGAGTGTGTGCAATGGCAATGCATCTTCTCTGTTCCTCTACATCCTGGATATCTTTTGTCAACTCCTCTCTCTCAGCCAAAGCAGCCGCAACAGATGTTGGGAGGAAGTCTTTTCCACGATATATTACGATGTAATACTTATTTCGAAGAAGCAGGGTACCTCCAGTTAGATTCTGAATGAACGTGAAAAAAAATGGTAATACATTAGCTAATTCATGAAGGCCTTTACAAGTTAAAGCAAATATAGTGCATCAACAAAATTGATTAATGGGAACATGCTTTTGGAACTCTATGCAAAGATCAACATAGGAATCACATAATAAAGTATATTAAGCACTCCAAACTACGATTTTATTCTAAACAAGTACTCAGTTGTGGTCAGCTTAGCTACTAAGTTAAAAACATATAACAACCAGCGTTTTCAAGGTTCCTTGACATAAAATTTTGTAAAGCAATCAAGCCTGCCAATGAGAGGGAACAATAAGAGCATGGTATTCAAACCTTTATTTCTTCAGCCATTAGCTTATTATTTGTATTCTGGATTCCACGTTTGACAGCGATTTTCACCACCAAACTCTTCTCCCAGAGCTTAACAATAGCCGCTGCCAAGCCTTGATGGTTCCGGTTCCTCCCTTCAATGAAGTTTAGCAAGCTATAAACAGGTGCTTGCTGCCAACAAATGAAAGCTATGATGCGGAAAAATGATATACACACTGTCAAAAGCAATACCTAGAGCAAAATGGCATGGAAGGATCCTTCCTAACTTTCGCAAATTTGTCAGTTCTGCATTGGTAAGGGTCGAACGCATTCCAGTTGGAAGAAGTCTAAATGGTGTTTTATAACCAGGAATTGTTTGAGGCAGCAAGTCAGCATCCACAGGTAAAATACCTGTTCCCCACCAATCCACAAAACGAGGACCCAACTCATCAAGCATTTGATTGAACTCCAGATCTTCTTCTGTCATGTCCTCAGTACTCTGTGTGTTCAATCTGGATACATTCTCATGTTGAGCAGTTAAATCCTTTCCCCGATTATCATTCTCAGCAGGGCTTGAGGCATCTGGGATGAATAATGTACCATCCTCCCCTTTCATTGGTGATGAGGTACCATCCAAAGTTTGAGATTTCAGAGGCCTTTTGTAATTGCTCCCACGGTAAACCACCATTACACTTCCAGACCTCCATATGATCAATCCTCCTGTCCGCCGCTGATCAATACACACAAGCATCATGTAAGGAATCTATTTTCCTTGAGATAGCCAATAATTTCACATAAACGTCGAATTTACCATGACAAACAGGATAATCAAACAAGTTCAATTGCCACTATCAATCACTAAACTGAACGCTGCCAATGCTGCATATTTGATGGGAGGCGTTATGTAGCACAAACCTCGACAAGCTCGTGAGCAGTCTTCATGTCGTGCGCGAGGTCCTCATGGAACTTGAGCCGGACCAGCTCCGACTTCCTCCAGGCGTCGTGGATCTTCTCGGTGACGGCCTGCGTGACCCCCGCCTTGGGCACGGTGATGCGGTCGCGAAGAGTCATACCCAGCCTCCGCAAGCGCCGCAGCTCCTCGTCCTCGATCGTGAGCTCGGCCAGCGTGGGCGCCCTAACCCTCCTCCTCTTGACCCCATCCTCCTCCTCCCCTCTTCCCCTCGCGCTCTCCTCATCCCTCTCCCACGGGAGGACGGCCTCGTCGAAGCTGGAGGCGGCGAACTGGCGGTCAGGGCGCGCCCAGCTGCGGTCCAGTAGGTCGCCGAGGCGCTCGTTGCCGTCGATGGGAGAGGTAGCTGTGACGGTGGAGGGCTCGTCGTCGTCGGTGGCGAGGCCGAGGTTGCGGAGGCGGTGGACGATGCGGTCGATGGAAGTGGTCGGGGCGGGGGCGGGCGGGGGCGCGGAGGGGTCGGCGGGGGTCCACTTCTGCAGCCACGGCGCGCCGCGGCTGGGAGTGGCAGGAGCGTGGTTGCCGCTGGAGGAGGAGGAGGAGGCGGAGGCGGAGGCGGCGGTGGACGAGGAGGAGGAGAATGAGGCGGAGCGGGAGGAGGAGAGGAGGCGGAGGGGGAGGAGGTGGAGGTGGGGGCGGGAGGAGAGGCGGAAGGAGTGGTGGAGCGGGAGCTCGGAGAGCGCCATGGATGTGGTGGCTAAGGCGTGCGGGGGTTTAGTGCGGTGGCGCCATGGATGGGGTGAGCGTGAGACCGTCAGAACGGGTGGGTTTTTGGGTTTGGTGGCGGCGGGGCGGATAAGGGAGGCTGGCGAGCAAAGGAGAAAATGGACGTTTTACCATTATTATTTTGTGGACTCGCGTTTTTACCATTGATTCTATGACGCTCGCGTTTTTGACAATGGGGTGGGGATGTTTTCTTTTCGGACGTGCTGCTATACGATACGACGGTATAAAGTTGAGTTTTATCCAAATTCTATATAGTTTATAGGTTTTAACCAAGTGCCGTCTATGTTTTATAAATTTTGTCTATATTTTAGAAAAGTTTCAAACAAAATTAATTCATGCATCGATAAGGTTCAAAGAAGTTTCATCAAGTTTTATGTTTTATACATGTTTCAATAAATTACAAGTTTCAAAGATGTTTCATCGTATTTCAGTAAAGTTCCAAAAATTTTCAACAGGATTCAACCAAAATTCAACAAAGTTTCAAAGAAGTTTTCAGCACATTTCATGCAAACTTCAGAGAGTTTCGCGTATGTTTCGTAAAAGTTTCATTGAATTCCACACATCCTTCATATATAGAAGTTTTATCAAGTTTTGCACATGCTTTTTAGATGTTTCGAGTAAGTTTCATCAAGGTTTTGCAACTTTCAAAAACATCTAAAATGTTTTCATTGTGTTTCAGCGAAGTTCCAAAAAGATGTAAACAGGATTGAGGTAAAATTCAACGAAGTTTCAAAGAAGTTTAGACACGCAAGTTTAAGTAACTTCTATACAAGTTTAAGAGAGTTTCACAGAATGTTCATCGAGCTCCACACATGCTCCACAAAAGTTTAATTGAGTTATACACTTGTTTTGTAGAAAAATTGCTACTTCTAAGTTTTGAAAGAGTTTCAAACAAGTTTTAAAAAGATAAACACAACAACAAATCAAGTTGTAGAAAGTTTCGGGAGAGCTCATGTATAAGAAATTAGTACAAAACTAAAAATGAACGGGTTCCACAACAAATCAAAATGCAAAAGTAAGAAATGGAATTTTTTAAATAATATTATTTTAATTCAAATTGCGACATTAATACACGTTTTAAAAATTGCAGAAATAATATCCTATTCGCCAAACCGCTTGGCGATAATAGGGTCGTCGCATGAACGGTTTGGCGACTCACTCGAAGTAGTCGCCAAATAGTTTGGCGATAATAGCCTAATCTCGTAGATCAAATCGCCGATGTACCAGCTTGTCGCCAGTCAGAGTGGTCGCCAAACCGCTGGCGACTACTCAAGAAGTCGTTAAACGGCTCGGCGACTACTAGTAGTCGCCGAAGTGTGGCGACTACTAGTAGTCGCTCAACCTGTTTAGCGATATCTTGTACATTTATTAATTTGTAAGTAAATTTTTTGTGAACTGTTTATGCAATAATTGTTATATTAAACAGGAAAAAACTAAAAAACTCTTGTCATGTAATAGACGGAAGAATTATTTTAGTTCGTTAGTAATCGCATCTCACTTCAGATTTTCATAGCCCATGCGGATTGGCAAGACACGGTCAAAAAGATGAATAAATGAAGGCCGGCCTCACGATCTTGGCGGGCTACCACTTACATATGGGCGAGATAGGAAGACGTTCCTCCGGCATTTTGTTGCGAAAGTCGGAAAAGGCACTAACGACTCTGAAACCACGGAAATCGTGGGCACTAAGGGTTTTCGTTGCCATGAGTGCCGTGACACGGTCCAAAAATTACGAAAAATTCTAGGGCGGCCTCACGCAATGCGGGCTACCACTTACGTATGGGCGAGATAGCCGACGTTGGCTGACCATTTGTTGCGAAAATCGGAAAAGGCACTCATGGGTAGAATCGGCGAAAGCACGATAAAAATTAAATTGGACAACCACGGCGTCGGAAAATTTTGAAATATTTTATGGAGGTTCCTGATAAATCAGTGATATTACCATAAAATTTCAAATAATTTGAAGATCTGAACAATGTTTTTAAATTCAAACAATAAAATTTGATTGTTATGAACTTTTGAAAATTTAATTTTTATTGTTATGAACATCATAGATGAGGAATTTTCAAGATTTTATGGTCGACAACAACTCATGTTATGAACACTTAAATTATTTATTGAACATATATAAGGGTACATACTTTGAAAGTTCGATGAGAAAATAAGCAATAGATTAGATTATATTATATTACTAGGCATTACAACGATGGACGAGGTTAATAAGGAAAGCACTTGTTGTCGTGGTGGAACAAATGATCGTTCCGCCTATCTGGGTACAACCAGAATGATGTCATACATTTTCTGCATATTACCTGACCCGTTCTAGTATTGCGACCAGTCATCGGACACCGCTCAATCCCTACTATGAAAGAACTCCATGGGGTTCCGCATTCTCCCAGCCTTGCCGCCGATTGGGTGGCCTATGCCGACGTCTCTCGGTGTATAAGACTTAAATTTTGGTTGTTCTTTATGTGGATTTCTGCCCTCCCATATGGGCATGTCATCCCGATTCCCGGCGTCCCCTATGTTAATACCATCCGGGTTCCCGGATGGTCCGCGCAACGCGTCGAGGATTTGTTGCGTGGTGCGGGCCTCGGCCGGCTTCTTCCCCTTGTCCCTTCTTCTTCGAGAGGAGGAACCCTCTTGCGCCTCTGTTGTGTTGGCCGTTGTCGGAGACATGCGGAGCGCCCGCCTGCTTTTTCTGCTCGCCTCCACTATATGGTGCGGGAGGTGTGTGTTGGGCTTATGGTTGGACAACCGAAGCGTGCCAGATTCAATGCAGTATGCCCGCTTTGGTGGTTGCATAACACCATAGGCGTACTCGGGGTCTGGCTTTTCTGGGCGGTAGTGGCACCACGGAGAGGGTTGCTCCGCCCAGTTATCCCATGCAGGTTGCCTGAGATGTGGGTGGTACGTCTCCGGGTCCACCCAGTTGAAGTACCAGCATCGTTCCTCCTCGGCCAAGGGGCACCGGTAGAATCTCCGGTCCGCTAGATCACCCTGGCAGGTATCAACCACTGCCTCCAGGCCATGTACGCAGACGTCGGGGCTTTCGGGTGGCCCTGGAGGAGGTTCCTCCTCTGACTTGTTGATGTTCGAAAATGCCCTTTTGAAGTCCTGTGTGCGATGAACTGGTTTAGAACTACTACTTTGTGAGTTTAATATGAGTATGTCGCATGAAACTCACCGATCGGTTGGCCCCTTGCACACCGGCCCTAAGCTCTGGTCGATCTAGAAAAGGGACATATCCTGGCGGCCTCTCCCACCGGGTGAAGTTCTCGGGCGAAGCGGGGTAGGCGTCGTGGCAGTTGTTGAGAAATTCGTAGTCGCGTCGTTCCGGCCCGTCGATCCATTGGAAGAAGCAACACCGGTCCTTGTGCTGAGAAAAGAAAGAACGATGCATGAGATGGTAGTGTTACCCTGTATTGTGTGGACACGGTGAGGTTTACCTCGTGAGGTGCGCACAAAGAAGAGTGAGCACGGGCGTCGTGTGCTCGATGGGTAGATTGCATCATCTTTGCGGTAGAGTTGCAATCGCATTTGGTAAGGCGACTCGGCAGAGGCAGGCGTCGACGCTCTCATCATCCGGATATTCGGCGGGATGACTTCGCTTCTGAAGAGGCGACGATAGAACGACATTATGCCCTAATTTCGTAGATTCACCGAGGTTTATTGGCCGGTTTGGTGTGTTGGATGTCTACCCTTCGCCATGTTTTATAGTGGTGGTGAGGGTTACTCGCATTTACGACGTGTCACCCATCATCAAAGCCGCGTGTTGTCGCTTTGATCAAAGTGCGGGGTGGCGTGTTTGTCGCCTCACCAAAAGCGGTGCAGCAGGTTGTCGCTCTCTGCCCGGCAATGTGGTGCAGCGTGTTGTCGCTTGAGTCCGAAAAGCGGGGTCTGCGTGTTGTCGTCTCGATCTGGCGGGGTGCAGCGTGTTGTCGTCTCTGCCGAGCGGCGTGGTGCGGCAGGTTGTCGTTTCAAAGTCGAGAAACACTTAATGTTTCTTGACGATCGCCTCCTCGATTTGGAGGATCGAGCGCTCGAGGGATGATAGCCTTTTCGGTGGGCAATCGTTCGGCGTTCTTTGGTTGCTTCTTCACTCTTCAATCTGTGCAGTAGTGTGCTTGTCCAACTCGCCAATATCGCGTTGAACTTACGTGCTTGGTTACGCTTGCATAACCTCTTAAATAGGTTCATCGCCTTCTTACTCTTGAACCGCTCGAAAAAATTTGCTCCCAAATGTCTCATGCACCACTGCTCGCATGTCACGCCACGGAAAAAGGCTCATCAAGGTCCTCTGTAGAGTCTTAATTGCGAAATGATACCTTTATGGCGGTCATGGATGATGCACACGTTAATGATCACGAACTACCCCGAACTTCAAATGTCCGAAAAACCACGGCCACTATCCTGTTCTCACCCTCAACAAATGCAAAGGCCAATGGAAGTATGTGGTTGTTCCCATCAATTGCAATTGCCGTTAGAATCGCCTTGTATTTCCCATCAAGAATGTACCATCGGCGCTTTACAATGGACTGGCAAGACTGAATGACGCAATGCAAGGACCCAGTGAAAAGAAAGCTCGACGAAATATCGAGACCCCGTTACCATCCGCTTCACTTTCTTCAAAAGCGGTGTACGTGCCCGGGTTTGTTTCCTTCAAGACATCAAGCACACGAGGTAGGTTACAATACGAAGCCTCATATGTGCCAAACCTCTTCTCTAATGCCTTTTGCTTCGCACGCCAGGCCATCGAGTAACTTATCTGATACTTAAATGTTCTCAAGATTGCTTTCTGAATATAAGAACACTCAATGTCCCTCTTCTCGATGATCTCATTGAACATCACGCTAGCGATTAGAGCCGCATTCAAGTTGCGGTGTTTCACCAGAACATTTTCTAGTCTGCATGTGTGCCCATCTACTCGTGATGCAATCCAAAATGTCTCGCACTTCGACATAGCATGTACTCGAATTCACATCCTTCGG
Organism: Guadua angustifolia; assembly: GCA_036346375.1. Classification (NCBI taxonomy): domain Eukaryota; kingdom Viridiplantae; phylum Streptophyta; class Magnoliopsida; order Poales; family Poaceae; genus Guadua; species Guadua angustifolia. Next base: position 3,346,115 of record CM070508.1, read on the forward strand.
TTCTGCACTTCACTGTATCTATCCGATGGACAAAACAACTCGGAACTCTCTTTCTCGCGATAGTGCCCACAAATTTCACCGCCAACTTCAACTCGTAATTGTTTGCGAAAACTTGATTCAAATTTAACGGCATTGCTACCATACTCCCAACGCGACTCATGCCCCCACAAAACTTCCATACTAGCTTTGTTTTTCTGCTCCACTCGTCGTGGATGGGTACATCCGTTGCCCCAAAGACTACTATGCATTTCATCATCTCCTCCTCTTCCTCATCTTCGCCGATGTCATCATCACACTCCAACATTTCAGCTTCATCTTGCCTCGCCATATGGTCCACCAACTCCAATTGATCAACAATTTGCTCGATTTCCTCCTTCATCCGCCTCGACCTTCCGCGCTTGTTTGCATCCTGTTATCATCCTCATTGCTACCTCAACCCAGCACCACTACCCGAACTTGTTCAATTTGTAGTCGACGTCTTGCTTTATACGTCGCTAATATTCACCTCTTCTCTAGGGCACGCTTTGCAAAGATTACACATTCAAGGCTAGATCCCTTGCACCACCTTAACCATTTACGCCACAAGTCGTCCGATCTATTTTCTTCAATTCCCACATAGCGGGTCACCCTTACTACGCGTGAATACGACTTGAATGGTAACAGAGTAAACACTTGCATCCAGGAAAATATTTGGTCAACTAAAGCTTTATATCACGGATGCTAACTCTATCGAGACATAAGTGTTCCGCCATTGTGGACTGCAAAACCGCTCAAATCAACACCATTCGCCTAATTTTTTATTTCACCATCGCCGTAATATACCCTAAATTTCATCAAGATCCAGAGCATTATCTGCGACCACATAAACAAAATTGATTTCTAGATCACCACTAACGCTTTAATATCACTACACTAACTAAACAAAATTAATTTTTATATTGCATCAATATCTAAATTAACAATTCCCTCCTAAATAAGAAAATTATCATCTTAAGCATTTTGTACGAACAATCTAAAATCGCTATATTGCATCAAAATCTAAATTATCTAATGTTGCATCAATATCTAAACTCTCTAGTATCGACATTGCATTAATATCTAAAATTTCTAATATTGCATAAACATCGATATTGTATCATTTCTAAAATTTCTAATATCTAAAATCTCTAATATCTAACATTTCTAAATTCTTAATTTTCTAATATCTCAAATTTCTAAAATTTCTAATATCTACAATTTCCAAAATTTCTAAGATTTTCTATTTCCTAAAATTTCTAAAATTTTCTAATTTCTAAAATTTCTATATTTTCTAATATGACAAAATATGTAAATTATTTTACACTACAAAATTTAATAAAAAATATCAAAAAATACCTTTTTTCTTTTTTTCTTCCTCCTTTCTTCTTCCTCCTCCTCTCCTCCCCTCTCTCTCTCAGCGATCTCTCTCCCTCCTCCTCTCGGCGCCCTCTCCTCTCCCTCTCTCCGTGACGCCTCTCTCCCTCTCCTCCTCTCTCTCCTCCTCTTCCTCTCTCTCTTCCTCTCTCTCATTGTTGTGCAAATCGCCACCGCCCGCCTTGTAGCTTTTCTTCTTTTCTTAGCGAGCGGCTTTACTGCCAGCCTCGCAACAGTATTCGTAGTAGTCGCCACCGCTCGGCGACATCTTGAGTCGCCGCCACACGCTCGGCGACTACTAGTAGTCGCCAACGGCTTGGCGACTACTCGATAATCGCCGAGCGGTGTGGCGACCACACCTGACTTTGGCGACAACCGGTCATCACCGGCCGACACGCTGGATTACGCAGTATAGTCGCCAAACCGTCTGGCGACTACCTATTATCGCCAAACCGTTTGGCGGCGACCTGATATCGCCAAACGGTTTGGCGGCGGATATTATTTCTGCAATTTTTAAATTAGTGTATTAATGTCGCAATTTTGAATTAAAATAATATTATTTAAAAAATTCTAAGAAATGAAAAGAATAACTAACTCATCCATTAGGCTCTCTTGGTTCTTTCACCACAGGCATAGAGAATATCATCCATCTTCTATTTCGTAGCCGCGACACACCTGTGCTAGGCCAAGCCTGTTGCCAAACGCTCCTCCCGCTCGTTGCCAAATGCCCTCGCTTGGCCGAGCTCGTCACCGAACTGCCTGGACAGTCACCTGCTGCGTTGTCACCGCCTCTCCCACACCGAATCGGTTGCTGAGTTGGATTGGATGGGAGAGAGGGAGGGAGATATGAAGAGGTTGGAGAAAGGAGGTGTTTGTGTTGGATTTGATGGAGGGAGAAGATGACAATGGTTGGGAAAGGGAGGTGTTTGTGGTTAGGGACGAAAACGAAAGTCGGTGAATGATTGTCCTGTTTTTATTTCCACATCTTTTCTCGATAACTTGAAACGAAGTCGAAACCTCAAAAGCGGATCTGAAAAACGAAGAGTGGCGTAAATGCAGTCTGGAACGGAAGCGGATCTGAAACAAAAGTGGAAGATTACACAACAACGTAGTATATGATCACAATATACATGACCATAAAAACAATGTAACTCATTCCACTTCAAAGGCGGATACAAGAACAATATTATGTTCACCGGTATCAATAGAAAGTTTTTTCTCAAGTTTGTCGGTTGAAGGCTCGCTATTTGCCCCTCAGATCAGAGTCATGACCATCATGTCCTCCTTCATATCATTATCATCGACACCCTCTTGTGGTTCTGCACTGTTGCTTGCTTTTCTTCAATGTGCCATCTACATGGAACGCTTCTCGCGAGACGACTCTCCAGGATCTCTTTTGCTCTAAGGAACTTGGAAGTCTTCTTTCTGATTGTATCTATTCCTGGCACAGTCTGACATGATTGAGGTACAAGGTATAGAATCAAGTTTGCCCTTTTTTCACAATCTTACAATTGGATATTATACGTGACATATTTAAACTGAGAAGATAAGAAAGGGTCCTTAACTATCAAAACTCCAAGTCATCATTGGGTTGTGAAAAATTAGGAGTCCGCGGTATACTAGACCACAACACACAATTTTGCAGGCCAAGCAATCTAACTTATGTAAAACTAACACCAGTTAAGAAGAGCGACCCAACCAGAACCTCACATGATAATCTCAAAAGGGTGATCTAAGTGGCAGAGGCATTATTAGTTTACCCAGTACCACTCGTCGTTCCTATATCCAATTACTCCTAGCAAAATAAGGAAGGAGTAGTGGTGAGAAGCTACACTTCCAAACACCCTGCAAAAGATACAACGACAAAAAAATTTAATTCTAATTGTTTGGGTCAGTTGGCCTCCAGAGCACCGCCCAACAAGAATCCATCCTAAGAATGCTCCTTTTTACGTGGAGAGGAAAGTTTTCCCTGGTACTAAGAGCATATACAATAGTAAAGATAATTGTTATCTATATACTTTTCTATGTCATTTAAAAACAAAACTAAAGATAACTTATACAATAAACGACATCCCAAGGTTGTTTTTATGAAATTCTACAATCTTTTAATTATGGTATGAAAAGATATTATTGTAAATGATAATTCATATAATGGTGTTTTATGTTGTCATATGGTCATCTCTTCATAAAGAGACAGCTATGATCTCTCTCCTCCTTATCAGCAAAAAATCTTATGTGATATTTAATATTAAAACCATTTACAAGACCGCTTACCTTACCATATAAACACTAAGACCCTGTTTGGAAGCAATGCATTTCAAAACTATGGTTTACAATTGTTTTGTCATGAATACCATGGTTTTACCAAACTCCTTTAAAACCATGGTATTTCTTGGAACTACCAACTGTTTGGATGCAACATCACAAACCATGGTATTTGAGTGGAAATAGACAAGAAGCTAGCTAAAACCATGAAAACTTTGAGTTGGAGTGGAGTTTCAAATACTCCAAAAATACCATGGTATCTACCAAACCATGGTTTTTAATACAGACCTTTTGACATGGTAACTAAACACCTCATGGTATAAAATACCATAGTATTCTTAGAAACCATGGTATTGTCTAGAAACTATGAAAATACATTGCTTCCTTTGGTAACAAGGTTTTTTCATAGTTTCGAGGCAAAACCATAGTTTTAGAGAAAAACTCTGTTTTAGAAACCAAGAGGTGTTTGGTAGCCCTTCAAAAAACTCTGTTTTAAAAACCATGGTTTTCACAAAACCATGATTTTTTCTCTGTTTTGGAAACTTTGGTCTTGGGCAAAATTTTCTAAGTGTTGGTGTGTGAGAGCTCCCAAAAAATTTGCAGCCAAACAGTTGAGAGTTCCAAGAAAAACCATGATTTTAATGGGGTTTGGTAAAACCATGCTTTTTATGCCAAGACAATTCCCAAACTATGGTTTTGCAAGACCATGATTTTACAAAACCTTGTTGCCAAACAGGCCCTAAAAAATGAGATAACCATTTGTTCACCGTTTACTGTTATTTATAACAATGGTCAATGACAACGGGTGAAGCAGTGGCAGGTGAGATGCTCAAGTCAAGAAATAACAAAATGGAGAAACAACAATAACTCAGCAATCAGGCACCAATAGAGTTGCATGACTAAAGTGACATATTAAAGCAGTAGTCAAAACAAAACCATGGTGCAAACAGATCCTCTTCCGTAGTAATGATAAGCTCATTAACAAAACTAAGCATAAATAGGAGTAAATCAATCAGAAAGCGACAGGCAGACAATATTTTCTGATAGGAAGACAATATGCCTCAGAACAGTAAAAAAACTTGACCGGCATTACAATGTTTTCACGATGAGAATCCTAAGCCTTTCGACAGATTCATCAGTAGCCGAACCCTGAGATCTTGTAGACCCTGATAGTTCCATCAGTGTATCCAGTATAAAGCGTGCTTCCATCCGCGCTCCAGCTCAAGCTTGTGCAGTAAAGCATCTATACAAATAGCAGCAGTAGTCAATACCCATTTGAAAAAGGACAACGTCATAAAGGAATTAAGATTTAACAATACTATGTAAAGTTAACTAGGAGTACCAAGTGTACAGCTAATGAAAATACTAAAATATAGGATATAATGGTTTGAAGTGTTCCTGACTAACAAGAGTTTTTATCGATTGCAGAGGGCAAGTCACATTATAACAAGCAATCACTCAAGTGCTCTAAGTAGAGTCCCAAGGATCTCTAACATGATGAACCAAGGCATCTTCATGATAGCAGCAGTAAGACAGGCTAAACGTTATACAACAACATTAAACAGGATAAACATTAGCAACATTCAAAAGTAGGAAATGTAAACATAATCTTATCACAAATTTCACAAATCGATAAATAATCCAACAAATTTTGACACAACATCATCTTGTTTGTGTGAAAATGAAGATGTGATTCAGTTATGGTCCTTACGAATTGTATTGAATGACCATAGTTATCTGCAATGCATGCTAGTACTAGAAAAAGGGTCCACCCATATGGGTAGAACAATTAGTGTAGAAATCACTACAGGTGAGCATGATGAAGCAACTGAAGTGGTTGATGAAATAAAATGAATCAAGTAATATCTATATATAAGGATTTCTATCCGTAAACAATTCACTGCAGACCAACCCAGAATAAAGTTCAATACTAACATTACTGAATAGTGCGTATAGATCATAGCTTACAGATCTAATGCGGTTTAACACTAAAGAACTAGATACATGTCAACAGAATAAGCCATGTGAACCAAAATGATTGTTAAAACCAGTGGAACTGCAAAACCTACAGACATTGATATTTGATAGTAGACAGTAGGCCCCCAACAAGATTACCTTGCACTATAATGCGCATCCTAGTTTCTTACAAACACACGATGATATGGTATTCGACGTATTAACACAAGAATTCTGTATTCAACATGGTGCAATTAGTAACTAACATAGTGCAATTAGTAACTAAGATAACATGGTGCAATTAGTAAATTAAAGGGCCTATTCATCACAAACTTACAAAGTAACTAAGATAACACTACTACATACTCAATATCATAGCCTATTACAGTTGAAGCAAATAGCACTAACACAACACAAATCCACAATACATCCAACAATGCAACCTAATCAGACACCACAACAGATCCAACAAGCAGGCTAACCAGACAGGCAAAGTGTAGCAATATACCTGGTTCTTAGAGGCCTGGACTTCTGGCTTGAGGTCCTGCACGATTTGCTTGGACTCTAGGTCCCAGATCTTGACAGATTCCTCTGTCGCAGCGCAGAGCCAGTAGCGGTTGGGCGAGAAGCAGAGCGAGTGGATGATGGCGCCCGCGTCCAGCGAGTACAGCCTCTTCCCCTCGGCCAAATCCCACAACAGCGTGACGCCGTCCTTCCCGCCGGAGGCGCACAACGAGCCGTCCGGGCTCACGGCGACGGCACTGACATAGCCAGCGTGGCCGGCGAGCGTGCACCGCAGCTTGCAGTTTGTTAGGTTCCAGACCTTGACGGTGCGGTCCCAGGAGCCAGAGACAATGGTGGGCTGGAAGGTGTTGGGGGAGAATCTGACGCGGGAGACCCACCCATTGTGGCCCTCGCCGCCACCAAGGTCGCCACCGATGGTGTATTTGCACTCCCCGAGGGTGTTCCAGAGCTTGATGGTGCGGTCGCGGGACGCGGAGACGATCTGGCGGTTGTCGACGGAGAAGGCGACGGAGAGGACGTCCTTGTCGTGGCCGACGAAGCGGCGGGTGGTGATGCCGGTGGAGAGATCCCAGAGGCGGAGCTCGCCGTCCCAGGAGCCGGAGAGCGCGAACTGGCCGTCGGAGCTGAGGACAACGTCCTGGACGAAGTGGGAGTGGCCGGTGAGGCGGCGGAAGGGGACACCGTACTCGGTGGTGGCGGCGGAGTCGGCCGGGGCCGGGACAGGGTTGGTGAGGTCCCACACCAGCACCGACTTGTCGCGGGAAGACGAGACGATGAAAGGCGAGTTGTCGATCGGGGTCGCGATCGCGGTCACCACGTCGTTGTGGCCGCGCATTGTGCCGACATGGGTGAGCGTCTCCTGCACGACGGCCATAGTTGCCGTGGGAGTTTGGGGCTGGGGAACTGGGGCTCTCGGCGGGAGGTGGCGGCGGCGCAGGGGAGGGCTAGGAGAGAAGGCGGCGGAAGCGGCAGTTGGAGGATTTTATAGTTGGGAGAAGTGGCGGCTAGGGTTTTGTGGGGTTAGAGTCGTAGAGATGTGGCGCTTGGATGGTGTATGGAAGATCGAGACCGTTGGATGCGATTGGACCGTCCAAGTAAATACCTTTTTTTTTCTTGGCTAATTTTGAATGATAAAAATTGGGTTTCTGAACTTTCTTCCTCAATTCGGTTTAAATGTTGCAGTAGTTCAATCATAAATTTTATCATATTTACCTGAAGATAGTACGGTGAACAAGAGTTAAAATGAAATATTATGCAAAAATTGGAGATAACTACGGTGATTTGGTGCAACAAATATCCATGGTCGGATTTATGCCTAGTTGTTTTTTTTTTCTCTGTGATTTATGCCTAGTTTTTTTTCTCTGTTTGAATTTGTCGGGGATTGGCTATACTGTACCAAGACGACCATCGAAGCCCGGCGCCAACCGACCATACCCTTGCCCGGACAACGCATGCAATCTGAGCAACCGTGCACCGGCCCGAGCAAGCCACCTCGGGGTCCTCGACAAAGCGACGTGGCATTAAATGCATGGTGGCTCGGGGATCGCGCCCGGGATCCGCCCGCCACGGTCATGTGACTTAGTCCGCCCATACTGTGCCACGTCGCGTGGTACCCGTGAGTGGCCAACCTTTGCTTTCTGCGTACATCCTTTCTGATGGCGCGCTCCTGTAATAAATGATTTGTCTCTTGTAATTCTCTATAAATACCCCCCACGATGGATTGAGGTTGGAACCTCTGTAATATACACACACACTCACGCTCTGAGCATTGGCGAGTTCCTTAGGACCTCTAGGGACCCGAAACAAGCGCATTGTAACACCCTCTTGCATACTAGTGAAATCTCTTTGGGCGTAGGGTTGTTATCTCCACCGTGAGAGGCCCGAACCAGCGAAAATTGACCCCCTGTGCCTTCCGATTGTCCCGCATACCTCGTTTCCTTGCTCGGCATACTCTCAGGCGTACAACCCTTGCGGAAAAAAGGGCCTCACGTTGATCCCTCATTCAACAAGTAAGCTTCGGCGGGGACCACATCTGAATCGTCGACAATGGCGCCCGTCCGTGAGGACGGCGAAGTCATGCGCAAGAAATCACGAGGATCTGCGAACTTCGCGAGACAATCGGGACCTCTGCGTCTTCGACGGCGTGGAGGATGGAGATGAGTACTCGCCCGATATGGCGTGGCGATCTGGCCGACCCGAAGGCCACATCGAGGCAGGAGTCTTTCCCGTAGGCTGCGCACGCAGGCGTTTCCTCCGCCGCAATCGAATACCCTCGCTCACGAGGAAGAACACGGCGACCTCGGTGGCGGCAAAACCCTCCCGTCGCCTCGAGCTCGGCCGGAGAACACGGCGTCGACACCACTCCGGTGTCGTCCGCGCGATCTTAGTATTCCCGGCGTCAGCGTGGCGGGCGGGGAGAAGCGACCGAGGCGAGCATCGATCCCATAAACTTCCCCCACCACCCGACCACGATCTGGCGGGACCCCGGAGTTGTCCGGCGGGAACCCGTGTCGCCCGCCAACCTAAGCGAAGCGGGCGCCGGGCGAATCGGCCTAGCAAGGACCCGCGGGTACCATTCCCGAACGCGTCTGTGGCGTTGCCCAAGATCGCCCGTCGCTCCTAAGCGGCGGCGCCAGCGCCATTCGGCGATCGTCTGTGACCTCCAAAACTTCTCGGTCGGCGGACTGGCAGCCATGGGGCACTTGTGGTGAAAACACAGAAAATCTTCTTGCATGACATAGGGCTTCGGGTCATTTGGCGCCTAAGGGCCGGAATGTTTCCGGGACCACCGACTCCCTTCCTGTTAAGCTCCCAACACGGTGCCCCGAAGTCTGCTCGGGAGGGCGTGGGAAGCTAAACGGCTCGCGATGATGCTCGGAGGCGGTTCAGGCGAACTTCGCGGGCTCGGGCGTGCCGGCCGCTCTGAGCCTTCCGAATGCTCGTCCTCGAGGTGCCGCGCCGGCGTGTTCTCCGCGTCAAGCCTTGTGCGAAGGACCGGGGACCCGACCATCGCGATCTCTACCCCTGAGAACCGCCATAACGACGGCTTTCGATTCTTAGCGTTCTCGGCGTCTCCTCGCGAGTAGTGTGGCGAGCAAGTTCAAGCCCGCCACATCGGCGATTCAGCGGGACCCGAACCGGATGAGTTCCTCTCGATCTACTCCACCGCCATCGTGGCGGCGGGAAACGAGAGAGTCATAACCAACTACCTCCCCACGGTTCTCGATGGCTCTGCTAGAACATGGCTCTTCAACGAAGGAGGTTCGATCCGCTCGTGGGGAAGCGGCTTCTGCGATGCCCTCGCGAATTTCAAAACTGCTACACTCGCGCCGAACGCCTTGGCGTCTGAAGCGGCTGATCGAGACGGACAAGGAGACCTGCGTCACTTTGTCGAGAGGTTCATCAAAGTAAGAACTCCATTCCGAGCATCTCGGACGAAGCGGTCGTCCGGACCTTCAAATTGGGGTCCGCGACGTCGCTTCACACAAGATTTAGAGATCCACCCGACCTGACGGCCAGCGAGCTTTTCCGTATGGCCGGCCAGGTATCTTGACGCCGACGAGGCCGTGCAATGGAAAAGGATGATCGGCGAAGGCAAAATTGCCACCTCAACCGGAACTGGAGGCCGCCAGACAAGCAGCGAGCTCGGTTGAGAAAAAGCCAAAAAAAAGAAAAGGGTCTGGCAAAACACGATTCTGCCGTCGGCGCCGCCGCCTCGTGCTTTCAGCGGGGCCGGAAGCTTGACGCCGAAACAAGCACGCGCGACCGCGAGCAGCGGACAAGACCCGACGACCAAAGCCAAAGCGTGCGCGAACGCAGCGAAGCGCCCCTCCGGTGTCCGGTTACGCCGTACCATCAGCGGCGGGTCACGACCTCATAAGCTGCCGAACTCGGGCGCATCACACGAAAGGTTCTCTGACGGTGAGGTCCCATGCCCACGCTCCGTGGCAGGCGGATAACGGCAAGGGCAAGGGCCAGCGGAGGGCGGTGGCGATGACATAGGATTCAGGGGCCGAAACCACATCGCCGTCATATTAGGGGCTCCTCGGCATACAAGTCGAAGGACCTCAAGGAGGCGGCTTGCGGAGGTCTGCCACATCACTCACGACAAACCGCTCGTCCAGCTGACTCGGTGGTCCGTGCCCTCACTTCTCCAGGAGGATCCCCCTGGAATGACCGAGCCCAGAGGCTCCCGTGGTCATAAGCCCGACCATCGACGCGCTAAGGTCGGTAGGAGTCCTGAGCGGCGGAAGCTCCACGGACCTCATATCTCGCCGGTCTGGGCGAGATCACGAGTTCCTCGATCGAAATCGGGAGCATTCTTTGTCCCGTTCTCTGAGATCGTCGAACACCGGTCAAGCCTGGGCGAGATCACGTTGCATGCAGCTCGAGGTCGGCCAATTTCGGACCGAGTGATCAATTTCAAGTCGTCGACTTCAAGTCGGCTCTAACGCCATCCTCGGCGGTAAGCCTGTCGAGTTCATAGCGCCACACACCACGCTACCGATGCTGAAGGCTCCGGGCCAAATCGCGTCATTACCATCAAGGCGACCACAGGCGGCCTTGAACTCGCTGCGATAAGGCGCTCGACATGGTCGAGCATTTGCCCAGCCCCGACCCCGTCGCGCCGGCTCGTTCCCGACCAAAAGTTACCCTCCAACCCGGAGGAGAGACCAAGGCGGTCGCTCTCGACGAAGCCGACCCGTCCAAGGTCTTCCATCTGGGGTCTTCCTTAGACCCCAAATAGGAACTCGAGCTCATTACTTTCCTCCGGGAGGCGCGGACGTGTTCGCTTTGGAACCGTCCGACATGCGGGGTCCCAAGGAAGTAATTGAGCCTGAGCTAAATTGTTGACTGGCAAAAAAACGTCGCGCCAGAGGTCGGCGCTTTTCCCGAAAGCGGCGATTATCGGGGCGAACTTCGACAAACTCCTCAAGGCCGGCCGTTAGGGAAGTCGGGCACTTTCGAGTGGTAGCAAACCAGTCATCGTGAAGAAGAAGGGGGCAAGTGGCGCATGTGTGTTGACCACTAAACGCCGCCGCTGCCGAAGGACAACTTCATTGCTGGCGCATTGATCAAGCCCAGTCGGCCTGCGGCGGAATCGAGTAATGAGTTTTTGGATGCCTATTGAGGTTACCACGGATCGGCTTGTTCCGGAGCGAGAAAAGACCTCCTTCATCACCCGTTAAACGTTACGCTACGACCATGTCGCCGGGTTGCGAGCAGGCAGGCGACTTCGGCGCTTGATGCGAACACTTTCGGGACGGATAAGTGAAACACGGAGGTATCGTGGATGATATCGTAGTTAGAGTAAAGCTCCCCTCGGGTCATATATCGACCTTGAGAAACCTTTTGTAATCTTCGCGGACATAAAATAAAGCTCAATCCGAGAAGTGTGTTTTTGGGGTGAAAGGCAGCAAAATACTCGGGTATGTCATCGGGCCCTAGGGCATCGGTGCTAACTTAGAAAAAATTGAGGCCATCGAAAGGATCGCCCTCGGACTCCGTAAAGGAGGTGCAAACCTTGGCCGGACGCATGGCGACCCTTAGCGCTTCATTTCTGGTCGGTGACGCGCTTGCCTTTCTTTAAGGCACTCCGCGAGCATGAGGGCTTTGTATGGGCGGAAAAAGCTAACCGCTCGCCGACGAGCTAAGCGATACTGTCGGCCCCAATCCACAGCCGCGCCAAGGTGGAGAGCGCTCTACTTTACCTCATGGCGACACGAGCGGTAAGTGCGATCTTGGCGGTAAGCGAATGGGGCGCGGCGTCGATATACTCGTCGGTATTGCACGGCAAAGGAAGGCGTTACCGAGGTCGAAAACTCACAGTACTCGGCTGCTCATGGCTTCGAGGAAGCTCGCCACTACTTCCAAGCCCACAAGGTCGTCGTCGTGACCGCTTTCGCTTAGGAGATCTAAAAAACCCGAGCGCTAGTGGCGGACGGCGAAGTGGGCCATGGAACTCCGCGAGTTCGACATACACTTCTCGCCGCCGCGGCAATCAAGTCCCGATCTTGGCGATTTCGTGGCGGAATGGATGAACCCGCTTGACCCGCCCGAATCTCGAGAATCTGGGGCGGCCATTGGACCATGTGCCAGCGGATCGAGCTTTTCGAGCGGCTTCGGGCTGGCGTCATCTTGAATGTCCCCTCGAGGACCGCGCAATATGTCATCAATTACGCCGCGCAACCAACAACGGCGGCTGAGTCTGAAACCTCTGGCGGGACTTGGCGTGCAAAGGCGCTCGAGTCCGGCCCGGCCGTGAAGGCGATTCACGGCTAGTCGTCAACCAAGTAAACAAGGTATTAGTGTTCGATGGCTCAATGGTGCTTTACGGTTGAAGTGAGGAAGATGGAGCGATACTTTAGAAATTTGAAGTACTCTACATCCCGGGAAGGACAATTCACTGTCGACCAACTTTCCAAGGTCGGTTCCTCGCGATTGCCCGCCCACTGGGGCACTCGTTGAGCACTGCACAAGCCCTCCATTCCCTCTGAGGAGGCACCACCCAGCCTTGCTTGGGCAGAGGCGCCGTGGAACATCTGCAAGCCCCATTCCTTTGAGGAGGCACAAGAGGCGTCTTGTTAACATCTCCTTCCTCGAGCAAGGTGCGTTGATTGGATGGCGCCATTCATCTAGTATCTTGCCCACGGACATTGCAGGAAAAGCGGCGTTCCCGTGCAAAAGCGGTCATCGTCTAAAGCTCGTGAGCGGCGCCTTCATAAAGCCGAGCGGGGTACTCTCCAAGTCGTATCGGCGGAGCGAATTCCTTCTCGAGGACATCCATGAGGAATGTGCGAGCCCACTCGTCCTTCGGACACTTCGTAAGCAAGGCATTCGCCTCGGTACTCTTGTACCTTGGCGCTAAGCGGCCTTTCGGGCAATCGTTGTGACTTGTCGGGCGTGCTAGTTCCGCCGTAAGTCCCACCGGCCAGTGTCTGTGGCTAAAACCATCCAGCTCTCATGGCCATTCTCGACCTAGGGAGCAGACATTCTCGGGCCTTTCCCCGTGGTCGAAGGGGTTGCAAATTCCTGCTCGTAGCTATCGACACTTTCTCTAAGTGGATTGAGGCGGAGCCAGTTTCAACCATTTCGGCTCAGGCAGCCAAGAGATTTTTTCGCGACAACGTGGTGGCGTTTGAGTACCAATCGCCTCATCACGGATAACGGCACTCGGTTCTGGCGAAATGTTTCAAGCCTCTTGCGAGGAAATAGGAACAAAGATCTGTTTCGCCTCTGTAGCCCACCCGCAGAGCAATGGAAGCGTAGAAAGAAACAAGCGACCAAATACTCCAAGGCATCAAGAAAAGGGTCTTCAAAGACCTCTCCCGAAACAAAAGGCGGGTCATGGGTGGGCGAGCTTCCTTCCATCCTCAGTGCTGCCAGCGCACCTGACAAAGCGAGCTACTGGCGAAATGCCATTCGGCTCGTCTATGGTGCGGAGCCGTCTTGCCTTGAAATCGTTCTCGAATCCCCAAGAATCCATTTGGCCGAACCTTTGTTCACGGGGTCGTGGCGTCGCCTAGACCTCGATCTCGTAGAGAATCTCGCCTCAAGGCCTGACTCCGTCGGTAGTCTACTGCAGGCACTCTGCAACCTTGATCAAGACGGTCAGGCCAGAGCCTTGCGGGTTGGCGACCTTGTCCTCGCCAGGTCGGAGAACTTGTCAAAGGCCAACAAGCTCTCCCCAAATGGGAAGGACCATTCACGATCGTTTAGCGGCCGCCGGGGCTGTCGCCTTGCCATGGAGGGCGGCGCGAGCTCCCAATTCATGGAACATCGACCCGGTGCGCCAAGTTCTATGTCTAAACTCATGTTCTCTTCGTTATATTGTGAATCCGCGTCCCTACTTTTAAGACAATACAACTTTCATCCGGCCAGGTACCTTTTTCATCTTCTTTGCCCGCAGGATTGCGCGTGTAATGACACAAGCGTCTGCGGGCAACATCCGCCCACTAAGCGCTCACCACCAAAGGCTTTAGTCTTGATAAGCCGGCCTTGGTCATGATAGCTATTCGCTACGATACAAGTCATAAGCAGACACCCTTCGGTTGGCTCGAGTTTTAGCTCGGCTTGCGCGTTAGTCGCTACACACCGTCAATTGCCCACGCGCCCTCCTTCAAACGACCACACCGCAAATTAGGGATCGCGTCCTAAGCGCTAACAAATTTCAGCACTGCGCTCGTTTTCTTTCCGCAGACCTATCACCGCTTGTTGCTCGCGCGCAGGTAGGTGCTTTAATCGGAGGGCAGCGTTTTCCTTCACCTCTCCTGCGAACAAACTCGTGCTCGCAATTTGGTGCCTGAGCATTATTCGCGGCGAAACTGGATGGAAGCGAGTTCGGCGCGTATCTTTTGTCGCTAAGGCACTACTCGTAGTAAAGTGTTGCTCCCCGTCGAGCATCACCTTCGATGCAAAGTCATTCCTTTTACAACCTACTTGGGAGGTGCAAAGTCATTCCTTTTACAACCTACTTGCCCATGCATTGACGACCTCGTCTATCTCACGGTCATCTTCGTAGGAAAAAGAAAGAAAGAAAAAACCGCTACAAAATACTACAATTGACCAAGGAAGAATTTTCATTCCAAGGCGTCGGCACCAAAAAGTTTTCGAAACAAAAGTATACAACTCTATGGGCGGTATTTTACTGAAATGGCTATGGAAAGCTTACGCCTATAATCGGCGATTTTGGCTTGAGATCGATCACCTTCGCAAGACTTCACGACCTTCGTTGGCTTCCTCACGGAGTTGCTTGATCTCTTCTTTATCTTGGTCGGCAAAGCGGCGGTCGCCCGTCTGCCGCCTCTCGATTCGGCCACCTTGGCTTCAAGGCTTTGGGCACGCCGCCTTTCTTGCCGAGCTCTGCTCGGGCCAAAAACTTTTCGGCTAACGGCTAGGTCCTTCTCCAGATGGTCGGCAGTCTGCTTCCACCGCGAAAGTTCTTCCTTGGCCTTGCCGGACCCCTCGAGCTCGGCCACCTTGGCCTCCATGGTCCGGGCATACTCCTTATGTTGTTGAAGCTCTTGCTCGAGGCCACGGACCTTGTCCTGGCTAAGGGCAAGGTCCTTCTCAAGCCAGCGGCTTGCCTCGGTGTCCCAACTCTTGCTCGGCGCAAGCACCCTCTTCTCGGCGGCGGCGTTCTCCTTACCTGGCGAGACCGACCTTTCTGCTCAAGCTCTCGCTCGAGCACGAGAAGCGTTCCTTGGACTTCGAGAGGCAGCTGCGCTCGTCTTGGCGTCTTTGCTCGGCGAGGCGACCTCTGCTTGAGTTCGCCCACTTTCCCCTCGGCCCATCGGCACGAGCCGCTTTCTTCATAAAGCGGCTCACGGAGTTAAGGGCGATCGGCACCTCCTCAAAATCGCTCGGGGTTTTTCAAGAAGCTGCGGGCGAAAAATACCCCAAGTAAAGCTCCCCATAAAATCCAAATAAGAAAAGTCGTGGTGGTGCGAGCATCCTTACCTCGGCAACGTTAGCGCTGAGTTCACCGTATTGCTCAAAATCGCCGCCGCTGGATATCTCCGGACCTCGGCGGAGGGCGCTCAAGCGAGTCCCCGAAAGGCGGATCGCTCGGGGCAGCAAGCTTCCCCGGCGGGAATCGCCATGGGCGCCTCGCTCCCTCCACTGGCGAGCTCCTTGCTCGAGGTCTTCTCGCCCATCCTCCGCATGCACGTTGTTACGCCGGGGCGCGGAAGGTCGCCGAACATATTGTTCGCTCGGGGCTTCAAGCCTTCTTGGGCGATTCTTCGTCCGAATCTTGAAGCTCGACCACCTCTTGCGTCTCTGGTGCTCGGGAGGGTCGGGGGTTTCGCCCGCCTTGAGTCGTCGGCGTAAACTTCTCCACCACCTCCACTCCTCGGCCATCACAATGTCGGCGACATCGAACATATCGCCGCTAAGACATTGTCAACGATCTCGTAAGCCACTTTCCGTGATCCGGAATGAACCTCTGAGCTATGTCACCCACGTCGATTAGGTGGGGCTAGCTGGTCGCGACTACACAAGAACAAAGCTAAAGGCAAAGCAAGTGTCGAGACTTACCCTTGGCGAGCCTTCCTCGCCGCCCGGTAGTTGGATTCTCGCGCCGCGAAACACCGGTTTAACCTTCTCGCCGGCGGCTTGGGTGATTCTCGCCGGTTTAGGGTCGACCTCCTCCATATCGAAACCCCACCGCGTCTTTCCGATTGCTCGGACTCCGTTGCGGTGGCTGCGCGTAAGCGATCCGAACTCCGAGCTTTGGCAGCTCGGTCGCGTTGCTCCCTCACGTCCTCGATCTCCCTTGCCAGGGCGTCCTGCCGCGCCTGCACCATCCCCTCGATCAATCTCCCCTCCGCCTCGATTTGCTCGATCTGAACTGCCAGGCTATAATTCTTCAACCAGAGCCTCAGGCGGCTTACCTCCATCCGATCGGCATACTCCAAGTGTCGCTTCGGGGGGTCTCCGTGTGGTGCTGTGCGCCTCTTTGACGCCCGGGTGCTTGCGGGCGGCGGCGCCGGCTTTGCCCTTCCTTTTTGGCCTTGGCGCGCGTGAAAAAGCACGCGCTACTACGCCTTGGATTTGAGCTCGGCCACGCCCAGCTCCAGGGCGGTCTTTTCCTACCAAAGGACAATGGGCGGCGTCGGAGTAGCTTCGGATGTTGTTCCGTCGCAAAGTACTCACTGGCTTCGGATGCCCTTCCGAGCATAAATGACCAAGGGGCTTACCCGTCACACCGAAAGCAAGCACGTTCTTGGCGCTTGGCGGTCGCGCGAAAGCTCCTTGCCCTTGGGTTCGAACATCTCGGCAACCCTCTTCTCGACCAGTCGGCTTGGTTGTCACCACATCGCCGCGAAGTCGGCCGCGGAGCTCAAGCGATATATCGCGGGACAAAATTGCCGCGAGTCATGGGACCTTACCCAATTCTCCTTCGGGTGAGGTCGTCCCACCCGCCGATTTTGAAGAAAGGTGCTCTCTCGCCTCAGCGGGGATATCCGGTTCGAGAAAGTCGAGACGATGTCGCCGGCGAGCCCCATGTTTGTGAGCTCGTGGATCGTCATCGAGATCCGCTCCTCCTCGAGGTCGGTGGCGGGCGTGGCGTCTCGGTGTTTAGCGCCGCCTGCCGGTATAAGCCTTGAGCTCCGGCGGCTTCATGAGTGGAACCAATCTCGGCCCGGCCATTAGCGGAGTCCTTGAGGGTGAAGCGGGGAACTCGTGCAGGCGATTGGGCCTCGGCGGAAGTATAGGGCACCGTGGCGAAGAGCCCTCGATGCGGAAAGATTGTAAAAATGGAAGAAAAAGATCCGGCGTGGGAAGGGCGCCCACGGCCTTCCAGAGGTGGTAAAATGTTCAAAACAAGGATGGAGTTGGGGTTGGTGGGTGACCTCACACTGGCATTTCGCTAGCACACCTTCCAGAACTTCGCTCTCGGGCATTGGAGCCCATTGGCGGTGTAGAGCTCGCTTGCGAGACTATCTCGTCGTCATGGCGCCGGGGCTCCTCGCCATCCGGGACCCTCCAAGAATAAGGGTCGGTATCCATAATCTGCGGCGCCTGAGCCTCTCCACCGTGATCTTGCTGCGCACCAAACGCGCCATGGGAGGACTCGAGGCGAGCAGGCGCCGCAGGCAGGAGAGGAAGTTTGGAAGTTAGGAATGCAGGCGGAGTGTTTACGCGAAGATGAAGATAAAAGAAAAGCGCGAGCCTTTTCAAGGCGTGCGATGCAATTTGTAGGCGGAGAAATCGGACGGACGGGTAAAGGCGATCGATTCGGCGTGTGGCGGTTCGGTCTCGGCGAACTGGCGGCGCGATTCAAAAAAAACTGTCGAGGCCATGCGCGGCGCTTCATGAGAAGGAGCCGCTAAAATTTAGCGCTCCACCCACAGTGTGTATTCGGCCCGAGTTTCGACCAAGTATGCTCGGCGTACGTAGCGCGCATATCCCGGGCGAGTTGCTCGGATGCATAGCGTGTCTTCCCTCGTTGCGAGCCCCTTTCTTCCGAGCATGACAGCCGAGATCTTTGCGGCGATTCTTCGCCACAGATTCCTCCGAAACATGGTTCTCGGTAGAGTAGCGATTTCATGGCAAGATCCCCCCCCACGAGCAAGGAAGCTCGGGTTCATGATAACTTATTCACCGCATGATTCCAATCCTCTTTAGGAAGTCTAGAGGCTCAGGCGGAGGCCTCGGCAAGGCCTTCTTCCCCTTTAGCCTCGGGGCTAGGCTGTCGGGGATTGGCTATCTTTGTACCAAGACGACCATCGGCTTGGCGCCAGCCAAGCCATGCCCTTGCGGACAACGCATGCAAGATCTGACAACCGTGCACCGGCCCCGAAACAAGCGGCTCGGGGTCTCGA
Source organism: Guadua angustifolia (assembly GCA_036346375.1). Classification (NCBI taxonomy): domain Eukaryota; kingdom Viridiplantae; phylum Streptophyta; class Magnoliopsida; order Poales; family Poaceae; genus Guadua; species Guadua angustifolia. The sequence continues at coordinate 3,364,582 of CM070508.1, forward strand.
CAAGGCGACGTGGCATTAAATGCATGGCGGCTCGGGGATAGCGCGCCGGGATCCGCGCCACGGTCATGGCCCGACTTGGTCCACGCCACCGTGCCCGTCGCGTGGTACCCGTGGTGTGGCGCTGCTTCGCTCTGCGTACATCCTCTCAAGATGGCAGCTCCTGTAATAAATGATTTGTCTCTGTAATTCTCTATAAATACCCCTCCCACGATGGATTGAGGGTTGGAACCTCTGTAATATACACACACACTCACGCTCTGAGCATTGGCAGGTTCCTTAGGACCTCTAGGGACCCGAAACAGCGCATTGTAACACCCTCTTGCATACTAGTGAAATCTACTGGACGTAGGGTTGTTATCTCCACCGTGGGAGGCCCGAACCAGCGAAAATTGACCCCCTGTGCCTTCCGATTGTCCCGCATACCTTGTTTCCTTGCTCGGCATACTCTCAGACGTACAACCCTTGCGGAAAAGGGGCCTCACGTTGATCCCTCATTCAACAAGTAAGCTCGGCGGGGGACCCTGTCCCGAATCGTCGACAGAATTGTTTTCAATATTACTAATCCTATAATACTATATACTAATATACACAAGTAATTCTCACTAGCAGCAATTAAAGCTATTTCTCTCACCTCACAGTGTGCCACATCATCTTAATTTGTGCTAACCGTCCGATTAAAACTATACGTTCCTGATTTGCATTGTTCCAACCTAGGCTGTGACCTGCCTGACAACCTCAGCCCTTAGTGAGCTCCATATGATTAGCACATGAATAAAAGTCTCCCGATGATATTACAAATTGTCATTACTACTTCGTGCCCTTAGTGACCTCGATGCGCATAGATGACCCCAATAACTTCCAAGCCAAAGCTTTTCTTGCCTTCGCACTTCTTTTTTTTCTTTTTACGAAACTAGCTACCGTATGAACATAATTACAAAAATAATCTCCTACCTCATTGAGGATACATGTCATCTACCGCACTCATGTACTGTGACAGGGGTGTGGAGCCACGGGCAACCAGATGTTAAGCACCACGAGTGCGACAACAAGGATGTCGCAGAAGGTAGGGTGGTAGTTTATGCGCGATAGTAGAATATGTTGTGGTGCCCGAGCACAATAGTATTTCTTTTTTTCTCTACTTTTTCAAAGATTGATTGTGAGAAACTAGCGCATTTCCTTAGGGAATTGATCACCAGGGCAGAATACCTACTGATGTTAAGCTAACAGGTAGAAGCGACACCCGAAGGGTGAGCTTCTGGTGTAGGAGGCCAAGCATTCTGCCTAGAGGTGGGCGTCGTGTCATGCCAGTCCGGCTCGGCACGGGCCCATCATGCTTCGTATATGAACCGTCTGCGTCTTTATAACGACCCATCGTGCCCACTGCGGTCGTCGTCGAGCCGGTTAAGCCTTGGCGAGCTCGAACAGTACGACCCATTTGCGCTTCGTGTTTACTTCGTGGCCGGCCCAAACCCAGCCCATTTACATTATTGCAATGAGCGGAAAGGACCCGAAGCGCATGGGGGCTAAGGCAGTGGTCTTCTAGGTAAGTCGCGTACTTCATAATACTTAGTGTTTTCGATTGTAATTCAACATGAGTACTCTTTAGCATCCTTCTACGTTGTGTAGTTTTTTCTAGTAGTCTTCGAGGTGTCACACCAATCACTCATTATGAATGCAAAGAAACATAATAGTAGTAGCATCCTCTCTATTTTTCTGTTGCCTACACCACTGGGCATACCCAATGCTCTCTTCTCATGCTAGTTTGTCTTTCAACTTGTTGGTTGCGAAAGAGAGAGAGAGAGAGCCACCTCAGCCGTACAGAAGCTAGCGTTCTTGGCTTGGCCTCGATTTTTCTTCTTCTTCTTGCCGTTTCTCATCTCCTACTAGGTTTTGAATTGTGAAATGATTGAACCAATGAGCGATGAATGTCTTGTTCAAATATTTCAGGCACTACAAATCTGCAATCATATGAATACTTAGGGGATGATGTGATGCTTGTATGCATAGTACTAACTAAACGTTAGTCGAGGAGAGAACGAGATAGAGATAGACGAGCGAGTGAGGAGTGAGAGGAGCTAGGTGCGGTGCCGATCGAGGAGAGGGAGAGAGAGTGTGAGCTAGAGAGGGATAAGCAACGGTCAGGACGGATTTCCATATGAGTAAGGCAATTTTTTTAGAAATCAGAATATTTAAGTGTCTATAATTTTATTTAATTATTTAAATTTTACAATTTTATTTTATTTTTTCTCTACTTTTCTTTCTCCTTTCCCCTTTCCTCTTTTTTTCACCTATTTTCCCCCTCCCCTCTTTTCCCTCTTTTTCCCCTTCCCTCCTTTTTTTCTCATTCCCCCTTTTTCCCCCCACCGACGCCAATTTTTTCTCCCGAGCCCCCCCTTTTCCACCGAGCCGACCGATACCACGGTGCACCTCCTTCGGTCCCTCCGCCCACCTCCTCCCCTCCCCATCCCCTCATCTTCCTCGCGCCTTCCTCTACGGTGGGCCTCCCTCCTCTCTGCTCCTCCACGGTGCAGGCGCCTCCTTCCTATCCAGGATCCTCCATGGCGTGAGCGCCTCCCTCCTCTCTGGGCACCTCCATGGCGGAGGATCCAAGGCGACAGGAGGTGGGAAGGGAGGCGAGGTGACGGGATGGCAGAGCAGCTGAGGAGGCGGGATGGCGGAGGAGCCGAGGCGGCGACCACGATGACACTGTGGGAGGTGGGAGGAGCCAAGGTGGCATGCTCGGTGGCGGGAGGCAAGGCGGCGGCCATGTGTAAGTTCAAGGTAGCCCTTGTATGATTTTGGTGATTCATGACAAACATAGTTATTGAAAATGTGCTTAATGACAAACCTCTAATATGCTTATTGATATGAGACTAATATGTTCATCGTGAAGATTGTTTTAGTCTCATCTTATTTAAAGGAAAATCATATATGAAAAGAATGAGTATGCAACTTTGAGGTATGTGCTCGGTATTCCACTCCTATTTATTAGTGCATTTGTAATATGCAAGCACATGCTAATAGTTTTTGCATTTATGCCATTCATATCATGTCATATTCATTTGGGCATAAACATTACCGTACTGTTCATATTTTGCTCTTGGGATTATGTTCTTATTTAGTTCTTTAGTGATTCCCAAGTTGACTCTTATCTTAGTTCGACGCCAAATCTCTCATTCAAATTTTTTGGTCCGGCATACATGTACTTTCAGCTGATCAAAACTTCTTATTTGCCCATCTATGACGGACTAAATTTTTTAGTCCGGCATAAACGTGGTTTGCTTGTCTTTGGATTTTTGATCTTATATGACTATTCTTTAAGTGATCCTTTGGTTGCTTCTTTATAGACTTCACCATGCTTGATAATATTTGTGCATATAAGCTCACCATGAATGTTTCTATCATGCACAACCTTCGTGGAGTCTAATTTGGTTTAAATATTTGTTTCGATATTGATCCATGTATCTTTGTGTGTTTAATTCACTGGATCAATATATCTTCATGCCTTGATTTTTAGAGAGCTTATGATGGGTATTTGATAACTTGTGTTTTGGTGATTGAATTTGATTGTAATCGATTTGGATTTGGATGTTTGACACATTTTCGGAAGTCCTTTCATGGGGAACGGATCGGATTTAGTGCTTAGAATATGCACTGGATCACCCACTCAATCTAACAGAGAGTTTCTCTTTTATGCCGGACCAAAATTCGCTTCAACTCCCATGTATGACGGACTAAATTTTTTGTCCGTCATACACAGGCATTTGACAGTGTTTCGTATTTTGCATTTTTGAAGGTCTTCTCGTGCTTGAAAAAACAAAGTGTCTACATGAAAGTTGTAGAGAGTTTCGAGACGAATCTTTTTCATGTTGACAACTTTTTCATTTGAGTAACCGAAAAAATTATAAAAAATTCGGAAAGTGGACTGAATTTCTATGTGTGGGACGGACTAAATTTTTTGTCCGTCATACACAGGCATTTGACAGTGTTTCGTATTTTGCATTTTTGAAGGTCTTCTCGTGCTCGAAAAAATAAAGTGTCTACATGAAAGTTGTAGATAATTTTGAGACGAATCTTTTTCATGTTGACAACTTTTTCATTTGAGCAACCAAAAAAATTATAAAAAAATTCGGAAAGTGGACTGAATTTCTATGTGTGGGACGGACTAAATTTTTGGTCTGTCATACACAAGCTTTTGACATGGTCTTAATATTTTGCATTTTTTAGGGTCTTCCCGTGCTCAGAAAAATAAAGTTTATATATGAAAGTTGTAGAGAATCTCGAGAAGAATCTTTTTCGTGTTGACAAATTTCTCATTTGAGTAACTGAAAAATTCATAAAAATTCTTGAATTTGGCTGCTGTGTTGTGAAGGAAATCTTTATGTTTTTTGTTGCTGGAATTGTAAATATTTCAATGCACATGTCCTCCTCATTCATATTCATTCATGTGCACACTATTAAGAAGATAGAGATTAATTGAGTAATTTAAATTGATTTGCCTTGCAATTAATTTAAATAACTTTTTGTATTATTCTCACTAAGTGTATGAATCAAATGCATATACATCTCGGTGCACTTAGTAGGAGCATTCTTATGTCAAGTGTTTCATATATATTGGGTTTCATTATCAAACACTTGTTGAGCTTAAAAGTTAATGACTATCAAATATATCCATGCAAATCTATTGAGCTTTTGGGACTAATGTCTTTCTTGAGATGCTTTGAAGAGAATTAGGTCCCAAGAGTATGTGTGATGACCAAGGTGTGATAAAGGATTGATTGTTAAGTCAAGATCAACTAGATGAGAATTCACCAAGAGCTGAGGACGAGTCAAGATCGATTTGATGAGAGGATCATCGGGAGGATGATCGAATCAAAGTCGATAGGACAGAAGAACCTCATGAGGTGATCAAGTCAATGTTGACAAGACGAAGACTTCAACAATTATGATGGTCATCATGCACAACACATCAAGTAAAAAGCATGAAGCTTAGAAGTAAATCTCAAAATGTTCAAGGCCAAGGTATGGCTAGTATTGGACTAAGGATGTTTCCTAGTCTTTCACCGGTATTGGTGTTGGTGGCAAGACCGGATTGATAGGATAGTTGCCGTACTATCAAGAGGAGTCCGGATTGATATTGATTGGACCATTTCCAAGCTCTCGAGTGATGCACATTGAGTCTTCTTGCCCCTAAGTGAGCCTAGTGAAGTGTCTTGGGGTGTTAGAAGTGTTTAGTAAAAGAGAGAAGTTAGTGCTGTCCAAAAATATGAGGTTTTGGGTGTCTTTTGATTCCTTGTGAATTCTGTACTCATCCTTTGGGATCTGGGTGCTGAGACCTTGCTAGATGGATAGCCCTTGTTCTTAGCTTTTTATAGAGTCCAAGATCACCCAACATACATAGGATTTCGCACAGGACCAGTCCGTGGCAAATGTAAATTCTCTAGTACTGTTCCCAACGGCTAGTTTTGAGGGTGTTGGGTATTGATACCCCCTCCAGACTGTTGAGAACCAATTTTTGGCAACCCATTCATTATCTTTGAGCTGAAGATGTGTGAGAGGAACTCCTATGTGTTAGGAGTGTCCAAAACACTAATCTTTTGAGTGTGATTAAGAGAATCCTAAGTGAGATTAGTGTGTGATCAAGAGTGTCCTGTGTGCATCTCTCTTGAGCTTGATCCGGTGTGATCAAACAAGTTCTGAGCTTGTTACTCTTGGTGCTTAACAGCACCTAGACGGCGTGGAAGGCGTTGAGTACCGGTGATCTTCTCAAGCGAAGTTTGTGAGAAGGCCCGGGGTGTGCAGTGTGCTAGCAAGACAAGAGACAGGTCCTAAGGAAGGTCTATCTACTCTTGGAGCTAGCAGCTTGTAAGAGGTTGGGGCTCACCTCACCGTTGTGGTGGAAGAGTCACCCAAGTGGAGACGAGGCAAAGTGCTCGAGAGGGAGCCAGTCTTTGTGAGGAGCAAGGACTTGCCTCAACGTGGAGTAGGAGCGTGGCTCCGAACCACGGGATAAAAATCCTTGTGTCACTTGTGGTATCACTTGTCTCCTTATGCATTGCTTTACTTTGTGTTTATCCTTTATGCATAGTATGCCCTGACTTTTGATGTGACTTCACTGCTAGTTGTGCCTTTGTCATGTGTTGACTTGTGAGAGCCAACTAGTCTATCTTGAGCTATTCATTCGTTGGCATTTACCTTCCTAGAATTAATTTGCTTACTGGTCACTCTAGAACTACATATCTTAATTTAGTTAATTCTAGTTCTAGTGTACTTGTCCTGCTTGCCATCATCTAAGATAATAACTAGTGTTCGAATATCATTTTCTAGCTTCCGCATTTCATTAAGATTTGGACACAAGTATAAAATTGATTAGAAAGTAAAATTTGAAGAAGCCCAATTCACCCCCCTCTTGGGCATCTGATTCCTTACACCATGGCGACACAACGGGAGGTGGGAGGCGAGGCGGAGGCACGGCGGAAGAGCCGAAGCTATAGGAGGCGGGAGGTGGGACCACGATGGCCACGACGCGAGCGCGACCACGTCAACACGGGCGACCAAGGTCACCACAATGAAACACGGACGCAACCACGGTGGCCACAACACGGGCGTGACCATGACAACACGGCCAGGTACGCGGGGAGGCGAGGGACGGGAGGGGCGGGGAGGAGAGGGATGGACGGGGCAGGAAGGGACGGGCAGGGAGGCAAGGTGTCGGGACGAGTAGGGCAGGCGTGAGTACGGCGAGGCGGCGGCTAGATGTGAGGCGAGGCGCCTGGGGTGTGGGAGTCAAGGCCGTGCCGACGTGCCTCCGCCATGCCTTCGTGTTGGCGTGCCTCTATCGTGCCGGACCAGCACGGGCACGGCTCAAATGATCGTGCCAGGCTGTGCCGTCCACCGTGCCTAGTTCTCGAGCTCGGCACGGCCCGAGGAACAGTAACGAGCCAACTCGATAGGGCCCACTTCGTGCCGGGTCATACTTTGGACCGGGTCATACTTTGGACCGGGCCATGCCGCTGTGCTTCGGGCCAGCCCAGAAAAGCACGGCCCAAATGCCCACCTCTAATCCTGCCCAACGTCTTAGGAGCCACGTTTGCCTTTACTAGAGTCTTGAGTTTTTCTTTCTTTTTTCATTATAGTTAAGTTTCAAGAGACTTTTGTTTCTCTATAATCAGTTGGTCGATCAATGGATAAATACCCCACCGGGGAACCAGATGGAGATTCGAGATTGAAAATCTCTTCATGGGGCAGTCAGATAAAAACGTCAGGCTGGCTGCTCTTGACGACGGGGTGGGAATGAGTCCCCCGGTGAACTGAACTACCCCAAATTGACACAAATGAACAGGTAGAGTATACTAAGGTGAGTTGAGAGAACCATGTCGAAGCACAAGCTCTGCCTCCCTGTCCTAGCTCGGTAGCACCTATTGCGACACACCAACATAGCTAGTGATATATGTCATATGTCGGTGCTTCCGCAACGAAGAAGGTTGTTTTTGTAATTTGCATTCACGTAGTAACTAGATTTTTTTATAAAAAAAGCGTTGGATCCAGTAACTTCTCCACGCAGTCAACCTCCACCACAATTAGGCCCGTGTGTCAACTCACCAAAGCTGAGCATGTTCAGATACCCGGTTTGCTCAATCCATTGGAAATACCGGAGATGGTGTGGTCTCATATCTCGATGGATTTCATTGAGGAATTACCTAATTCAAAAGGGAAGGAGGTTATCCTGGTGGTGGTGGATCGATTGACAAAAATATGCACACTTTTTGGCTCTTTCTCACCCATATTCTGTACCGCAAGTAGTGCAAGCCTTTATGGACAATATATTCAAACTACACGGCAGGCCCATTGCTATAGTCACTGATAGAGACCGCATCTTCACTAGTCGCTTGTTCCAGGAGGTGTTCAAATTGCTCAAAGTGTCACTCCATTTCAGCACAGCCCATCACCCACAAACGGACGGACGAACGGAGTGAGTGAATCAATGCTTAGAGGCATATCTTCGTAGCATGGTGTTTCAAGAACCGAGAAGATGGCTGAGTTGGTTAACGATGGCAGAATGGTGGTATAGCACTTCTTATCATACTGCATTGAAAATTACTCCCTTTCAAGCATTATATGGATACCATCCACCTCAGATAGCAGAGCTCACCATTCCTTGTAATGTATCAAAGGAGGCTAAAGTCACTATTGAAGAGAAAGAACCAATGCTTAAAAAGCTCAAAGTCAATTTAAGCCAGGCCCAGAATCAAATGAAAAGATTTGCTGACAAGCTTAGAACCGAAAGAAGCTTTAAAGTGGGTGACATGGTGTATTTAAAGCTTCAACCTTACAGGCAAAATGCATTTGGCTTAAGAGGTTCTCTGAAACTTCGATCCAAATTTTATGGACCTTTTAAGGTAATGAGTAAGATTGGGGGCAGTCGCATACAAATTGCAATTACCTGAGGATGCAGGCATTCATCCGGTGTTCCACATTAGCCAGCTCAAGAAACACACTAGAGATCGTGCCATTCCATTGCCTGGACTTCCATTGGTAGATTCTAAAGGCCGGATTAAAACGGAGCCAATTGTTGTTTTGGACAGGCGAATGATACCTAGGAAAGGAGTCGTGGTCACACAGTGGCTCGTCCAATGGTTAAACCTGCCAGCAGAAGACGCTACATGGGAAGATGCAAGCTTCATTCGCAGCACATTTCCAGAATTCAAGACTTAAGGACATGCTCTTGCTCAAGAATGGGGCATTGTCAGGAAACGAGAAGTAGCTCAGTTCAATTTCAGATTCGCTTACTGGAAGATGGAGTTTACAGCTAGTCGTCAAGCAGGAGAACAATCTAACGACTACGCTTAAGTTTTCATCAATGTTGGTGAAGCAATCAGATCAGTAGGTTTTATTATCCAACGACCAAATGATAGGAATAGTGATTACTGAAAAATGTGAAGGACTCAGGATTTGTCGTTTTCTTCTTTTACTGCATGTGTAACAGTTTACTGAACTCCGATGCTTGCTTTTGATGCTGTAAAATTTGACTGGGTATAAAACCCAGGGTTGAATGGAATGAGGACAACCTTCCACATATTCTGGTAGCCTAATAGAATATAGAACCCTAATTTATTTTCCGTTCTTTAGTTCTTCTGTGTGGCGGCCGGTTCTTGCTTTACCTAAGTTTATCCGTTCTGTTGTCGGATCCAGTTGCGGTCCTGACAGTAAGCATATGCGGAAAGAAAATTCTTCGTGTCTTCGGTGAGCGAAAGAGAGAGCTCAAGCAGATAGAACTTCCCCGTGAAGCTTCCTATGGATCTATTGTGGTCGGAGGCCTCCGTCCGATCAGACATGGATGGCCGGATCGCCGGTTCTTGCTTTACCTAAGTTTATCCGTTCTGTTGTCGGATCCAGTTGCGGTCCTGACAGTAAGCATATGCGGAAAGAAAATTCTTCGTGTCTTCGGTGAGCGAAAGAGAGAGCTCAAGCAGATAGAACTTCCCCGTGAAGCTTCCTATGGATCTATTGTGGTCGGAGGCCTCCGTCCGATCAGACATGGACGGCCGGATCGGCATGGGAAGGTACAGCTTATTTCACCGACCGCTCAATAACGCGGCCGCATACCTCGTCCACAACACACCCGCGCCACAAAATGCTCACCGACTCCGCGGGCCCACAAAATGTGGACCACATGGAAGTGGTTCGAGCTAATGCGGAGAGTGACTCAAGGCAAAGTGGGCCCAAAATCCTCCAGAAAGTTTTTTTTTTTTTTTTACAGAGATGTATACGTATTTGTATCACAAACAAACATTCGAAGCAGCTTCCAATTTTTTTTTAAAAAAAATCGAAGCAAATTGCAAGAGACTTCAGGATAAACGATACACCAACTTGAACTGATTCAAAAATTCACTCATCAAATGGGCAGCAGCCAGTAGCATCTCATCCATACCCACCAATCATCCGACATCTATATGGTGAAAACAGAGATTACATGTTCATATAAAAAAATAGAGATTACATGTTGAAGCTATGACCTGGTGCAACAAAATTCACATCGTTGCACAAAACAATCACGTGGGTTAGATCATCGTATGTCTGTAAGTTTTTCACCTGTAACTGACATCTCCAACATTTGATTTTGGACACCCACTTTGGAGTAATTACCCGTCCAGAATATATACATTCCAGTTCTGATGAAGTGCAGGGTGAGCAGTGAGCTATTTTCAGTTCCAATTCTTTCTTTGCCTGTAAAATCCACAAATAGAACCCAGTTACTTCTCTATGATATGAATTCCATGCTCGCACAAAGTAACAATGGTATCCTACCAACCTAAAATGTTTCTAATCATATTTTCTTTAAAGAGCGTAAATGGTATGAGTACTTTCTGTTCTTCTGTTGGGTCCTCCAGAAGCAAGCCAGTGCCCCAAATGTACAGCTGACAATGGCAACACCCAGGGCAGCTCCAATTGAGACTGTCACAGCATTGGAAGAGGAAGAATCGTCGGAAATTGACCCTATTCGCTTCTTCTCTTGAAGAGACTCCATGTAGGTCTCCTTGTAGGATGATGCGAGCACCTTCCCATAGTAGTTAACCAAGAAATGAAATAATTCATCCTCATTCCAGTCAACCTGCACGGCTCCATCAACAATCCTGCTGGAAGAACCATAGCAAGATGGGCACAGCTGCTCTTGAGGCCAGATAACCTTAGGGAATGATGGATCACCAGTTCCTAAATCCTTTTCTTCTTTCATCAACCTCTCATTAACTTTGTTATGTGTGCTCCATAGCCACAGGCTGAGGTCACGGGCAGACTTGAAGGGAACTGATACGCTAAAGGTAAAGGTTACAGTTAGGAATGCAGTACATTTTTTTTTTTAAAAAAAAATGACAATGTGATCGATGCAAAGTGGGCTTTCCAAACCTTGAACACATCTCATAGAAGTGCTTGCGGCATTCCTCACAGACGAAGAAATTTTGTATGAAATCACATATGGATGTAAATGTTGATTGGCTCTCTCCGTCCCCGATTCGGACAGTCAGTGAATGCAGCAAAACCCATAGACCACAGCTGGCACAGTAAACAATGTTAATTCCATGTGATAGTAAATCTGTCATCAATTTAAATTTTCATCTGGCTGCCCTATAGGCTATAGCCTACTTCAGTTACAACAAAGTATTAACAAGAGTCCCAAGAACAGTAAACAAATTTTGCAGTTTTGTACCCACTGAAAACGTTCAAAACATATGTGGAGAGTAGACATACCTAAATCCTCTTGTTTCACTTTTACTTCCACGGCAGAACATCTGCGGCATTTTTACACAGAAATAAGAAGAGCAAAGGAAAACTAAAAAAGAAAGACAGATACATTCCTTGTAAATTAATCAACTATGGGCTATGAAAAAAGGTTCTAAAAGATGGGGATCACATGTTCGGATTATGCTATGCTATAATGCTCACAAATTCTGTCAGCAATGAGTAAATCAGGCCAAAAATCTATATAAAGTAACTGCTCCAAGTAAATTATGTAAAAAGGTACAAGATGTCGCTTGCTCTAGTATCTTTCAGATGCACAATTTACATGAACATTTAATGCAAATACCTCAAACCCAAAATTAGAAAGTTCAAACAAACTATATGGATCGGGGACAATTCCATGCTATTTCAGAAAAAAAATGCCTATATCATTATACTGCAAGCCACCATTTCTAGATTATTTGTGCATGGGATACTTACAATGTCAAAGATAAAATAACACCTGAAAAAGAAATCACCATCAAGCTTAACATAAGATGATAAGAAGGCATACCCAGTATCCACGGGGCACCTCTTTTCCACAGATCCAGTGGTTCTCTGCTGCAACACTTCCCAACAATCTAGAACTCTCTTGCGAACTTAATGAGAGGTTTGACGGCCAGTGATCATCAAAGTTAATAAGTAGCTCAGCGGATCCTCTTCGACACCTATGGAATGAACAAAATGCATAACACAGAATAGCTATGCATTTGCTCCACTATTAATTCAAAAGACCACCTCCATACCTCTTAGATGGATGATGAGCAACCAAAATTTGTAAAAACCTTATAAGTGAGTCACGAGTCTCTAGTTTAATCATCTACATTTTGCAAATAACATTACCGATAGTCAGAAAAGAGGAGCAAACATCACACTAATTGTGAACTTTGATCATTTAACTAGAACCTTGTGTTCCAAAATTATCTGTAATGCATGAGCTGTTGCTTCCTCAACATCGTAAATTGCTCGAACAATCTAACAGAATAAATTAAATGTCAAAAAAGGTTCTTAAGGACTGAAGTATAGCTGCATAGTTCGTAAAATAATATCTCATACAAATTGATTCAACAAATAAAGTATGTATCTGTACCTGTTTAGGATCTGAAGCATTCTTTGGGAGCATACTTTCATTCTCGTATTCTTTGTCATCCAAACTGAAAGAGCTGCACATATCATAAAAAGGGTGAATTAATAAAATCTAACATGCCTACAATAGTTAAGCCGAACCAAAACTTAAAAGCATTTGAGCAACAGAATAGTATTAAGCCCAAAACCCAGACACCAACACACTTCAGCAAGACAGGTAATAAAGACTCTAGCAAAAATAGGTGTACAAGAAGCTTTTGGTTCCATACATCCACTGAGCTTTTGGCTATAGCAGAAATTGCGAGGACAAGAACTTGCCTTTCCATCTGCTTATTTATCCACTTAAGTAAATGATCTGCTGTTCTTCCATCATCAATTAATTTTATTTCACCTTTTTCTTGCTTTGGATCCCAATTGGCGGAAGCAAATTTTGTTGGTGGACCCCAAAGTAGGAAAGGATAATGGTAAACAGAGAATCTATTGCAAAGATCTATGTTCACCTGTGCTGTCAAAACATTCAAAAGAAATAAGGCATTACTGCATGAGGAATTAAATAGGTAAGCAGCATAATTCAGCATATTATTGGTTTTCGAGAAAACAGGTACTAAACTATCAAATTGAGATACTAATGCTTCACAAGAGAGTACTATCTATATTTCTAGCTTTTGGCTTGGCAATAACAAAGAGGAAAACTACAAATTGACGATATACTGCAATGCTTCTCTAGGTAATCTCATCGTCCAGTTAAAGGTTAAACTGGAATCACAGAAAATCGCCTTTTTAAGTGTTTAGTTGTTTAGATTCAGGAGACTGACAAAAAGTATCACCTTTCACTGGAAACACTGTACCTTTGATGCACAATCAACCCTTGCCATTAGTATCATCCCAGGATGTGCAGCATCTGGACCGTTGAAAAGTTTCGCAACCTTCTCATAATGAAGCTGCATGCAAGGAAGAAATCAAGATTAGCAAGAGTCGCTTCTCGGATCATAATATACTCTACAATAATAAGCAGCATACCTTGTAGTTTCTGCAAGCTGGACACCTGACCAGGCATAGTAGGCATTTTAGTTATCAGCAATTAAATGAAACAAAAACAAATGACATTAAGCAGGAAAAAAATGGAGTACAAAAAAGGTGTTAAAAGTTTGTTGCCACAACAGTAAGCAAATCACCACATCAAATTTTCCAGTCAATAGGAAAACTTTGTGGATGATGTTGGTCCACTCTTCAATAGGAAGAACGCATACAAATATGGCAACCAGCAATTTATTTGAATTTTAAAAAAAATCACCAAGAGAAAATTCTCAAGCTTGGGGCAGATTAGATATCACTCCATAGTCCATATCTGTGACTAATGTCCTCTGAACAGTTATGCATAACCATTAAATACATCATTACTCACCATAAGTACCAGTAGTCTAATACAAAAACAGCTTGCCAGGGAATCATACCCTACATAAAGTTGGAAGAAATACCGGATGGAGAGCGCGCCACGTCATCCTCCTTGCCATTTTGCGAAATACCCCCCGCGTTTCTTCAAATTACGGATAGGTCCCTATCAATTACGAATAGGTTCTTTGCGATTTTTTGTGAGGGGAAGATTTTTTCCCGTTTCTCGCGTTTGGGTCCCTCGCTCGCCATTTTACGGGAAAACCCTTCTGTTAAATTCAAATCGCGGAGAAGCCCTTTTCTAATTTTTCAGGATAGCGAACAGGTCCAAAAACGTAACAATTAGGTCCTTACTCCTTACGTTTAGGTCCTTTCTCCGTTTTTCGCGGGAAAAATTGTTTTCGTCAACAGAAATATGTGTGTAGACTTTTTTCCCATCTCGATTTTCCATCTCCATCTCTGATATTTTTTAAAAATCGTGTATTATTACTCGGTGAACGCGTAGAGTGTTAGACTCGACAAAAGAATGTTGTCGTTTTTAATGCTTTTTCAACCTTTTCCCTCTAGACTTTTTCCCACCGCGGTTTCCCACCTCGCCTCTAATATTTTCCAAATAATTAAATCGAAAGAGATATTTCTACAACTCTATCTCTCTATTTTTCCCGTTTCGCCATTATTTGACGATTTAAAAAATAAAGCGCTTAGGAAAAAAATGATTTTTCTCTACTAGAAAGCGGTGCTGCTGCGTGGCGTGTACGCCTTGAAAAAATTTGTATCCTTTCACCATTTCGCTCATTATTTCGACGATTTAAAAATAGAGCGTAGCCAGAAAAAAGCGGAATTTTTCTCTTAAAAACGACACGCGCATATGCCGCAAGTCTCGAGATTTTTTAAACATGTATTATTACTCGGCTAACGCGTGAGAGTGTTAGACTCGGCGAAAAGAATGTTGTCATCTCTAATAGTTTTTCGCGCTTTCCTCTAAACTTTTTTCCCCACGCGTTTTTCCATTTCGGTCTTCAATATTTCCCAGATAATTAAATCGAAAGAGGTCTTTCTACGACTCTATCTCTATTTTACCCCGTTTAGCTTCGTTATTTTGACGATTTAAAAATAGATCAACGAAAAGAAAAAGAAATTTTTCTCTGAAAAAAAGCGCACGCACGTCGTGTTATGCCACGAAAAAATTTTGTGTTCTTTCGGTAGTTTAAGCTCATTATATCGACGATTAAAAACTAAAACGGCATCGGAAAAAAACTACTTAAAAGGACCATGCGTATTACGCCATAAAAAAATTCTAGTATCTATTATCTAGAGCATGCATTTTAGAATGAAACATAAGTACATAACATAAGGTTCCAGATTGTACAAATGTTACCTTCTGCGGCTTCCTATGAATTAATCAAATCATCATGTTCCATTTAATAACGGTTTGACACACAACATAATGAAAGTACAAATGTGGCTGGTGCTGATTAATTCTGTTTTGTCTAGTTTGCCAATGTTTATGATGTCCTTTTTTGAGGTCCCAAGGGTGTTCTGAAAAAAATAGATTATTATAGATCCCATTTTTTCTAGCAAAATGACCAACACAAGAAGAAATACCAGCTCGCGAGATGGGAAATCTTATGCTAAACAAAAGATCAAGGTGGGTTAGGAATCCTAAACCTCGACTTCCAAAATAAAAGCCTACTGAGCAAGTGGTTGTTTAAGTTATGCAATGAGCAAGGGATTTGGCAGCAGTTGCTGAGAAACAAATATTTAAAAGGCAATACTTTAAGCCAGGTAGAAAGGAAAACAGGTGACTCCCATTTTTGGAGCAGTCTCATGGGGGTAAAATCTCAATTCCTAGGCCTAGGTTCCTATATCTTAAAAGATGGGACCCAAGTAAGGTTTTGGGAAGATACTTGGTTGGGCAATTTACCCTTGAAATCTCAATACCCTTCTCTGTTTAATATCGTAAGGAAGAAGCACGCAACTGTGGTTGAGGTCCTTGGTCCATCCTCTCTAAACGTATCTTTTAGGAGATCCTTAGTGGGGAATAAACTGAGAGACTGGGGGAGTCTAGTCGCGAGAACGATGAATGTTAGCTTACAAGGGGGGACAGATTATTTCAAGTGGCATCTCCACAAAAATGGGATGTTCTCGGTAAAATCCATGTACAAATACCTGGTTAACAATGGAATTAAAGTCTCATAGGAGATTTGGCATACTAGGTTACCATTGAAGATTAATTTTTTTTATGGTACATAAAGAAGGGTGTGTTATTGACTAAAGATAATCTAGTTATGCGCAATTGGCGCGGGGATAAGTCTTGTTGTTACTGCAGTACAATTGAAACTATTCAACACCTTTTCATAGATTGTTGTTATGCTAAATTCCTGTGGCGATTAGTATACATGACTTTGGGTATTGGCCCACCTGAAAATATTTATCATTTATTTAATGGGTGGGTGAAACAAGGGGTCGATCAGTTTCGTATACTATCAGCGAGTCGGATTTGTTGGGCCTTATGGCTCACAAGGAATGATACTGTTTTTGACAAGCGTATACCTAAATCTTTCTTGCAGGTATTGTTCCAAGGAACGCACTGGCTTCGTACATGGGCCAAATTACAGCGAAGTGAATCGAACAAAGAGGGTCTTCTATATGTTTGTCGTCAGCTGGAGACAGTAGCTTTGCAGTTATTTGCTTCGTTTGGTTGGCCTTTTGTGGCTAGGATTGGTTATCCTGTTTGAGGTTTTGGTTCTCTTGTCGAAACGGTGTTTGATCTAAAGTTTGTAATAAGTGTGGACTGATTCTCTCCAAGAGAGATGAAGCCGGAAATT
This sequence comes from Guadua angustifolia, assembly GCA_036346375.1. Taxonomy (NCBI): domain Eukaryota; kingdom Viridiplantae; phylum Streptophyta; class Magnoliopsida; order Poales; family Poaceae; genus Guadua; species Guadua angustifolia. Next base: position 3,381,165 of record CM070508.1, read on the forward strand.
TGTTTTTTCCATTATCTAAAAAAAAAAATGAAAGTACAAATGTACAATACATAATTCTGGCACAAATGGAAATCATATAAATGTCATCTTGCCATGTTAACATTTAAAAAAAAGGTAAATACATCTGGTGAAGCTACAGTTTTGGAAAGAAACGGTAACAACATGCGTAATGGAAACAATCCTGTCACACTTGAAAACCACAAAATGCGTGGTGCTACTGCTACCTCGTATACGCACAGACGACGAGGCCAACTAATCATCTACGCCATTCATTAAAGTAGAAGAGAGAAAAACAAGGAATAATTCTCCCGAAAAACAAAGGCCCAAAAGGCCGGGTATGATACAACCGCAACAACAGAAAAGCGAAAACAAAAGACAATTAAATCAGCATGCTAACCAAAAAAAAAGTGCTAGGAAGAACTAAACAAACCTAAGAAAAATAAGCATCAGCTTTTTTCCTGCTATCAACACCTTCTTTAATCGAGAAGAAGACGTGCTCAACCGGGTGGTACTGGCGTACTGCTGATCAAAGATTCGACTCATAGATCGATAAACAACACGAAACCCCCAGTCGCATCTCCCACCATTTAGAGCTAACGTTTTCCGGCGATTCCCATCCATTTCGCGATTAGAACTAACGTTCCGAACGAATCGAATCAAGCCGTGCCGGAGCAAGATGAATCGAGCCAGCAAAGGAGACTCACTGACCAGTGGGCGAAGAACTCGACGACCGCGAACGACTCCGGCGAGGCCCTCAGGAAGGCGTCGAAGTTGGTGGCGTTGAGGTCCACGGCCGCGTCGCCGTCGGCGGCGCCGGCCCCAGCGCCGAGCGACCGGAGGGCAGCCGCCCCGCGGCGAGGGAAGCGGCGGCGGCGAGGAGGGCGAGGAGGCGCACCACGGTCATCTCCACGGCAGCCATGGGTCGGGCTCGGATCTCTCCCACACGGGGTTTGGTGAATCCGTCTCGGACACCGCCCTCGTAGAGTCCTACTTACTACAGTAGTACAGTGGTAGGACTAGGAGCTCCTGTCCTGGGTTTAGAATTAGCGCATGTTTGTTGAGTTCTAGATTTCAGTTTTGTTTTAGATCTAAAATTTGTAAAGTAAAATAAAGTGAATTAAGATTATATTTTTGTCTAAAATATAAATAAAATGATCTATCTAAACACTCTTAGAGTGTGTTTGGTAAAACTCAAATTCATTAGATCCATAGATCCGAATTATCTGTTGCTAATTCACATACTCATCGATCCATAGAGTTAGAGATGTAAGAACATTAAGAATGTTTAGATGGATCATCTTGTTTACATTTTAGACCAAAAATATAAACTTAATTCACTTTATTTAAGCCACAAGTTTCATATACTCATGTTGATATCATATGATTTAGAATCGAATCTCTACCAAACACTATAAAATACACCCATATGTATATGTGCATAAGTATAATTGACTTGATGCACATATTCATTTAGTAGAGTTAAGAATACTCAGTTCTATCAAATCTACAGATGTAATAAAGCTAAAACTCTATCAAACACACCCTTAATTTCCCCTCCTATGAAATGCTTTTTGCGCAAATACGCTTTGTTTTTTCGGTAGTGAGATTTATGCGATTTCTTGAGGTACGCTCTCGTGTGTGTATGTCTACCTTATAGCTGTAGAAATCGGGGTGTTTGTGCTCTCGCACGTGCCACGTCGGTCCAGCTGCCGTCTCAACCAATCACGGGGCTCCTCCTCACGTTGTTATCCATCTCACGCTAGGGCCGATGTACCACTCCATGTGTCCCTTCGATGGCTCTTGTGGTGCCGTAGAATTAAGATCAAATCACAAAGACTTGATACTACTTGAAGGAATTATCGATAAAATCGATGGGTATTAGAGCAATATATACTTACGGGTATCAAAGTGAAGAATAACTTAAGATAGATCAATAAAATCATAAAGAAGGAGTATCAGAGCAAATTAAAGACATGATATCACTTGGAAGCAATTAAGTGCCCAAAACTTGCAATAAATAAACTCCCCAAGATATTCAACAAATGAATCATGGAGTTATTTGCATTTGAATTGCGCAAGTTTTGCCTTTTCAGAAGATCAAGTGAATACCACCCTTTAAATCAATTGAATGCTCATTAACTGATACCACTTGAAAAAGATCATTTTGCATGAGGATACCAATTTTGAGAAAAACAATATTGATATTTATTTAAAAATAAGCTCATTTTCTCAAAAACCAACACTGTATGTCAATTTAAGATCAACTTGATATTATAACATAACCGAAAAGAGTATCTCTTTCAAACACACAAAACTCGATTAAACAAGCTCCAAAAGGATCATAAGGTAAATCATGGAGCTAATACATTTAAACATCCTCAAGTTTTATTTTGAGAGGTTCTACCAACTTGAAACCAAATTCAAGACATGAAAACCACAAAGATTTCAAAGAACTAGAATTTCAGATTTTCAGTTTTTGACATTTCATTTAGGCTTCAAAAGAGGGCTGAAAAAATATTCAAATGAGGTCTAAAAAATCTGATAAAATTTTTTATAGTAGACCAAATATTGAGGATCAAGGTTTACAAATATGGTCCTCTCAAATTATGCTCTGATTTGGAGATACAAAAATCACAAATCAGCTAAAATCCATGCAAAAGTCTGAATTTTCAGCATTTGATCAAAGAGAGAAAAAGCCATAACTTTTGCAAATTAAGTTGAAATAATTTTAAATTGTGCATAAACATACTTTAGACTCCTAAGAAACTTTTCCAAAAAGAATTTTTCAAAAAGGAGTCTCCAATCAAAATATGTGCCAAATTTTGCTTTGTAGGCATGATTTTTACTCAAAGAGGAGAAAAGTCAAAACTTTTTCAAATAAAGTCAAAACATTTTGAAAATTTCCAGAAATGAACTTTAAGCTATTTAGAAGGTTTCTCAAAAAGAATTTCCTTAAAAGCACATTTCGTTCAAAAGATATGGCAGATTACGCTTTGTAGGTATAAAGACAAGTTGAATTTGTATCGAAAGCTCAAAATGCAATATAACTTGGATTTCATGGAGATTTGAACTTTCATAGCTTTGAATGAGTTAGAAATACTATTTCAAGCCAAGAAATGTAAAGAAATCCAACTCAAAAAGCAAAACCCACAATATGCAAGAATGGGTCATTTTGGGTCAAATAAAGAATTTTGGCCAAATTCAAATAGCTATAACTTTTGAACGGTTTGTCGTTTTGAAAAACTTTGAACTAATGAAATACTTGAAATGACCAACTCTACGAGTTTTGTATTGATCACTTTTTCGAAAACTCAATAGATTTTAACTTATGAAAATATTTCATTTAATTCAAAAACAAGATCATATAAGATCCATTTGAGGCCAAATTTGCTATTTTGTTTTTAACATAGGAATTTTTACTCCGAAAGCATTGCAAAACATTTGAAATACATATTTAAGAACTTTTATAAAGATTTTCACAAATATGAGCCTTTTAAACAACAATTTTGACTTTTGATCAAAGAGGCTCGTGTGAAGAATATGAATGCATATGATTTTCAAATCATTCCAAAAAGTATCAAATGAAGCAAATGAGAAGATATTTGATTGGTATTGGTATGTATGAGTTTGAAATACCATTTTGAACCAAGATATGGCTAAGAATCCGGTCCAAGAGGTGAAACTCACAATGTGCTAGAATGTGACTAATATAGGTCAAGCATAGTTTTTGGGTGAGTTTCAAAATCAAATAACTTTTGATAGATTAGTCTTTTGAAAATCTTTTGAATACGAGAATTGTTAAGAATGACCAACTCTATGTTTTTCGTTTTGGAGCTATTTTCAATATCCTTTTACAATTACTTCTAATAAAAATACAAGTTTAAAGCCAAAACAAGATACTAGTAACTAGTTTTTGGGCTAAAAACTTATTTTCTTTTGAAATTAGTTTTTGTAAAGCCAAAACCATTGGAAAACCTTTTGAAAGCATTTGTATACATTTTTCAACTAGTTTTTCATAAGATTGTTAATAGATACTAAGATTTTTCATTTTTGGCCAAATGGCTTGATTTTGAAAATATATTAGCACTTATGTAAATATGGGCACACATAGGGATGTGATATACATGGTTGTGATTTAGTACTCCCCCTTAATATGCCACTTCCTAACTTGCTCAAGATTTGCAATAAGAGAATAGGTAAGAGGCGAGAGCAAGTTCTTACAACAAGTAATCTAAATTGATTTTCATTAATATTTCAATATAACCTACACAAGGCTATAAGACATAAGAATCAATTTAAATATTTGTTACCTGAGATGGCATTGGCTCATGATGGACTTGATTATCTTCATGCTTGACACCACTTGTAGACAAATATAATTCTTCTCCTCTTGAGTGAGCAAGCGTTCAATCCATCTCAATATTGCCTAAAAATCTTTTAGGCGATTTTTGGTACCCAATCCTTGTTGGGTCCACCAATGTTAGTCACAATAGATTTAGGAACCCAAATGGTCTTAACTTTAGTATTTTTAAATTGACTAACATGACTAGAAATAGAATTGCAATAATTATTCCTCCTAGGCAAATAATTTGCATTTTTATGAAATGGCTTAAGAGGGCAATTATACTTTGCAAAACCATTTCTAGTTTGATCTCTTCTAAGCATATGATAATTGAAATTATGCATTGGCTTAGAGGATCTAGTATATCTAGCAAATGTTTTGCTATTGTTATTTCTCCTAAGCAATATATTAGAATTGAATTGAGTGGGCTTAGGAGTCCTAACAATTTTAGCAAACCCATTTCTAGATTTACTCTTCCTATGCAAATGAATATCATTTTGAGCTGGCATAGGGGATTTGACAAGCTTGGCAAACACATTGCCATTCTTGTCCTTCCTAAGCAAATAATTTTCATTAATAAGAATAGGCTTAGGGGTAGTACCTTTAGGACAATCCTTACCGAAGTGTCCCTTTTCCCGGCAATTGAAGCACGTCACGCTATTTGGCCCTCTCTTGACCGATTTGACTTGCTCCTTGCCAGTTTGCCTCATTGTTGGTAGTGTGGCCTTGTTATCCACTTTGTTAGGGCACACGGAGGCGAGGTGGCCCTTCTTGTTGCAAGCGAAGCACTTGATGGTTTTCGAGTGTCTTGCGTTGTGCCTCGTCTTGCTATTCTCCCTCTTGGAGTTGTAGCCGAATCCTCGCTTATCTTGAGGCGCCCTTGGCTTGCTCAAGATCTCGTCGAGAAGGGCTTTTACTTTAACGCACCTCTTCAAGTCATTTTCCAACTTAATGACTTGAGCCTTGAGCTCATTGTTTTCCTCTACAATATTAGCATCTAAAGACATAGAGGAACTAGAAGCTATTGAATTAGAGCTACAAGGCAAATCATCGCTAGAGGTGGATATGCATTTATTCGATGAATTGTTTGTAATTGGAATTGAGTGAGGCAATTCATCAACTAAATTGCATTGAGTGGCAATATCCACACTAGCTTTACTAAATTCCTTGAAAAGGAGTTTCTCATGATTTTCTTTTAGAACATCATAATCATTTTGAAGTGATTCATGTTCTAACTTCAAAATTTTATATTTCTTTTTCTCCTTTCCAAGAAATTCATTGAGCTCCTCTAGCATATTCATTAATTCGTCATAAGAGGGCTCACCTTCATCATCACTTACCTCATTTTTACCTTTCACCATAAAGCAACGAATTTTTGATGGAATTGAAAAATCGTCGTCGCTTGAGACGGAGGTTGAGGTTGATGGAGTTGTCGGTTCATCATTTGATGTAGAAGATGAAGGATCATCAACCGACACTTCTTCCTCAATGCAATCCTCATTTGATGTGGACACTTCATATAATTTTGAATCTTGGTCCACATTGCATGAGCGCCGAGAGGTTGCATATGAGATTGAAAATTTCTCGCCACAACGCTAAATAAAATGTTAATAGCTTGAGCGTCGAGATGTAGACATTTCTCCTCTCCTTTAGTTGGAGCAATATTATTTAGTGGAGAAGAAATGCCGACATCTACGATCCACCATATTTGTGGGCTCATGGATTTAAAATGACTAATCATAAATATTTTCCATGAAGCATAATTAGAGCCATCAAATATATATGAATCGGTGGAGTGCACTAAACCGCTAGACGCCATCCTTTTTACTCTCTAGACGGTTAAGCCTAAAATGAGAGTGACCGTGGCTCTGATACCAGACGACATCATGAGGTGATGGGCGTCAAGAGAAGATCCCGAAGATAAAGAGAAGAATCGAGTGATGATCCCAAGGGAGTATCAAAGTGATGATTATAAAGAACCCAAAGGGGATTGCTTGCGTACGGCGGCGAAGGTATAATTCGATAGGCTAAGGACTTTGTAGTCTTTGAGTCTAAGGTTTTTATCGCCGTACTATTAAGAGGGGTTGTCTCCTAACTTGAGCTTCATCATGTGTTGATGATCTCAATCCCGTGTTCACTCAAGCTCAAATCATTTGGATTTGGTTTTTGCATAAGAGCTAACCATTTGGCATGTGTTGCGAATGAGTTAAGCTTATGCTTGGTTGTTGTTGCATTATACTCAGATTTGCATGTGTTGCAAAGAAGAAGAGTATATGCATTTGGTTTTACTTACGCTTTGATTTGCATGTGTTGCAAGTGGGATAAGCGTATGCGTTGGTTTTTGCATGAAGCTCACTTTTGCATGTGTTGCAACTGTTGAAGCTTCATGTTTTGTTTTCTCTTTACAAAACAAATCTTTCAAAATCAAAGTGGTTGCTTGGAGCTAGGTTTTGTATGAGTTGCAAAACGAGGATGCTTAAGCAAGTTGGATTTGGAGTTTATATGCGGTTCTTTGAAGCATGTGAATAGTATTTGCAAATGTGTTTTGCAAATTATTTTGATCATGAGTTGATCATCACATGATTCAAGTTTTAATCTTGTTGACCCCTTGTTAGCTTGTAGTCATGTTTTTTATCAAGTCTATGTGAAGTATTTCGAGAAAATCAGATTTTAGACTTGAATGACTACATTAGAGTCTTTGTTTTTGTGATTTTGGAAAATATCTATGGTTGCTTAAATCTTGAAAATGGGTGGAGATTGTAGCCCTCGTAATAAGCTTCGCATAGAGTCCAAAATCACCTAAATCGGAGTTCGGAGTCAAAAGTTATGACCGTTTTTCCGAGTGTCGCTCTGTGTTGAAACAGCGAGTGCGGTAGTACTGCTCTCGAACTGCAGGTAGTACCGCAAAAACGGTAGTACCGGCCCTTAGAGGGCGGTAGTACCGCGAGTACTGTAGCAACGGCTAGTTTCAGCACTTTTAATGCCCATTTTGCCCCCCCAACGGCTAGTTTTCTTTGTGGGGCTATAAAAGGAGGTCATGGGGGGCATTTGCTGGTTGATTGAGTATTTTGCATGAGGTGGTGCATGTGTTGCATACTCATATTTGATTCTTGAGCTAAGAGTGAGATTAATTGCATGTGTGCAATTAGGAGTGGTTGAGTGACCTCTTGTGCATGTGTTGCACTTGAGGAGGTCCTTGTGCATGTGTTGCACTTGGTGATCACCGGGCGCGATTCGTTGTGCTCGGTGAAGTTCAAGTGAAGGAGCGGCTTGTTACTCTTGGAGGTTGCCGACTCCTAGGCAGCGTAGGCGTGGCGCTGGAGCTCTCAAGATTGTGAGAAACCCCGAAGTTTGTGAAGGTTCGGGTTGAGCCTACGCGAAAGCGTGAAAACCACGACTAGTGGAAAGAGGCGGGTGCTCGGCGGGAGCCGGTCCAAGTGGTTGGGCTTGCCTCAACGTGGACTAGGGAGACCAAGCAAGTCTCCTAACACTACGGAAAAACATCGTTTGCCTCTTGTCTCTTTTACTTTCAAATATTTACATTTCTAGTATATTGTTCAATTGCTTGATTGTAATAGAATTGCTTAGTATTAATTGATTGATCAATTTAGCAATTCTAGTTTAGAGACATAATTTAGTTAGTGCACTAGTGAGCCTAGTTGATTTAGGCTTTAATTGTCAAAACCTATTTATCGCTTCCGCATATATATTTGATTAGGTTTTGACATAGGGGTTGATTAGAGCGAATTATTTAGTGAGCGATCAAATTTTGTAAAACGCCTATTCACCCCCCCTCTAGGCGCATCCTCGACCCTACATCGCTGCAATCCCAACCTTTCTGCCACAACCGTCCACAAATTAGCCCCTCGATCCACCGAATGTGTTTTCCTCGGATACCCTGACCACCACAAGGGATATCGGTGCCTCGACCTCACCACACACCGCATCCTCACGTCTCGACATGTCATCTTCGATGAAAACACGTTCCCCTTTGCCACCCACACCCATAGCACCCCTTCCGATTACATGCTTTTGGATGCAGCTGCAGACGACACGCCATGGACGCCCCTTTCGGCTGCGGTGGCCCCTAGAGCTGAGGCGGCGCCTCAGCCGTTCCCTTTGGCCGGTGGGATCCGCTTGCCCCCCTTAGATGCGCCCTCTGATCAAGACGGTGGGTGCTCCATGCCCCCTACAGACGCCGCAACTTCCTCTGCTCATGAGGATGCTGGTTCCTCCGCACTGGGCGCCCACAAAGATCGAATCCCGGACTTCCCGCCTCCTCTGTGACACAGTGTATGGCCGCGCCCATGATCCGGTGCTCCTCCAACACCACCGCCTTCATCACATCCCATGACCACGCGCAGCAAGGACGGCACGCTGCCTCCTTGCCTGTATCAGCTGCATGTGGCTTCTCTAGGGCCACTCTCCCCCGAGCCGAAGATGTACCGCAGTGCTCTCAACTATCCCAACTGGCGGGCGGCCATGATCGATGAGTACACCGCGCTACAGAGCAACAACACCTGGGAGCTTGTGCCGCCGCCCCCACGCGCCAACATTGTCACCGGCAAGTGGATTTTTAAACACAAGTTCCACTCCGACGGCTCCCTCGCCCGATACAAGGCTCGCTTGGTTCTTCGCGGCTTCTCCCAGCAGCCCGGTATCGACTACGACGAGACCTTCAGTAGTGGTGAAACCGGCCACCATCCGGACTGTTCTCTCCATTGCCGTCGTCAACACATGGCCCATCCATCAACTCGACGTCAAGAACGCCTTCCTCAATGGCGTTCTCTCTGAGACGGTCTACGCTCAGCAACCCTCTAGTTTTGTCGACCCGGATCGTCCTCAGCATGTCTGTCGGCTTAACAAGTCCCTCTACGGCCTCAAGCAGGCTCCACGGGCTTGGTATAGCCGCTTTCACACCTTCATCACCACCACCGCGTTCCTCAACTCCAAGTCTGACTCGTCCTTGTTCATCTACCACCGCGGCTCGGACATCGCCTACTTGCTGTTGTATGTCGACGATATCATCCTCACCGCCTCCTCTCCAGACCTGCTTCGCCGTTTCATCGACCTACTCAAGCAAGAGTTCGCCATGAGCGACCTCGGCGACTTGCACCACTTCCTCAGGATTGCCGTCTCCCGATCCGAGCACGGCCTTCTTCTGTCCCAAGGCAAGTACGCTGCAGAGATTTTGCAACGTGCTGGCATGTCGGAATGTCACCCCTGCGCCACCCCCCTCGAGGTGCGCACGGTTGTCGGCCATCGAGGATCGCTGCCAATCCTACCTCTCTGAAGTCTCACGGCAGCACTTCAAGACCTCACCTTTACCAGGCCGGACATCACTCACGCAGTTCAGCAGGCGTGCCTTCACATGCATGATCCCCGCGAACAGCATCTTCAGTTGGTCAAGCGGATTCTTCGCTATGTCAAGGGCACTCTCCACTACGGTCTTCAGATCTCCCGCGGCGTGTCCCATGATCTCACCGTCTACACGGATGCTGATTGGGCTGGCTGCCCCGACACCCGGCGCTCCACCTCCAGTTACTGCGTCTTCCTCGGCCCCAACCTCCTCGCCTGGTCCTCCAAGTGGCAACACATCGTGTCCCGCTCGAGCGCCGAGGCTGAGTATCGTGGGGTCGCCAACGGCGTGGCCGAGGCTTGCTGGCTTCGTCAACTCCTTCTCAAGCTTCGCTAACCCCTTCGTCACGCCACCGTCGTCTACTGCGACAACGTCAGTGCCGTGTACCTCTCCACCAACCCCGTGCAGCATCAGCGCACGAAGCACGTGGAGATCGATCTTCATTTCGTCCGCGCGCGTTGCTCTCGGCAATGTTCGTGTTCTTCATGTCCCCACATCCCACCAATATGCTGATATCTTTAACAAGGAGCTCCTGACTGCAGTGTTCCAAGAATTTCGTGCCAATCTCAACGTCCGAGCTCCTCCCGGCTGAGATTGCGGGGGGGTGTTAGAATATATTTCTCTTCTATAAATGGCGCCTCTAGGCTGCCATATCTGGCATCTCAATCAGCCATAACTGTGTATATCCTCAGTATCATATATTGGAGATTATCTCCATGTATAGCAGGACTCTTCCTAACATTAGTTACTTACCTTGTATAGGTTTAGCCTTTCCATTACTTGTACGGCTACTGCTGTTATATACTGTACAATTTCTATCAATGAGAATCATCTAATTCTCCCAAAACTATCTCTCTTTCACTTCGAAATGTTAGACTTGAGAATATAGAGAAAGCACTTGATTGTGGAGAATTTAAAACTGGGAGTGGATTGAATCAAGAGAGGGGGTTGCCTAGGCCCGGTGAGACGAGGTGGGGCTCTCATTACAAAACTGTTGTCAACATTATTGCTATGTATCTCTCAATCCGTGATGTACTCATCACTCTTGGTAATGATGCTTCACAAAGAAGAGATTGGCCAAAAATACATACTATGGTTGGAATATTTGAGTCATTTGACTTTGTTTTCAGTGCACACTTAATGCTTGTTATTCTTGGATACACAAATGATTTATCTGAGTGTCTACAAAGAAGAGAGCAAGATATTCTTAATGCTATCTCACTTGTTACCGTGGCAAAGAGTAGAATGCAACAATTGAGGTCTAATGGCTGGAATCAATTCATTCAGAGGGTCGCTTTGTTTTGCAATAAACATGGTGTCCAAGTTCCTGATATGGAGGGTAATTATGTGCCTTATGAAAGATCAGCACGGTTTGCCCAAAACCAAACAAATGATGATCACTTCAGAAGAGAAGTATATCTTGGGGTCATTGATCAAATTAGCCAACAGCTTGATAATCGGTTTGATGAGGTTAATATGGAGTTGCTTTCTTGTATGTCGACCTTCAACCCTACCAACTCATTTGCTTCTTTTGATGCATAGAAGATACGCAGGCTTGCTGAGTTCTACCCTAGTGACATCTCAAATACTGATTTGCTAAAGCTTGAGTTATAACTTGATAACTATATTGATGACATAAGGCAAGATGATAGCTTCAAAGGCCTAGAGAATCTTGTTGACCTCTCAGTTAAGCTCATTGAAATAAAGAGGCATATAGTTTATGATTTGGTTTACTTGCTTCTAAAATTGGTGTTTCTTCTACCAGTGGCGACAACAAGTGTTGAGAGGGTATTTTCTGCAATGAGTTTAGTCAAAAGTAAGTTAAGAAATAAGATGGGTAATAGTCTTTTGGATGATTGTCTAGTCACATTCATTGAGCGAGATATTTTCTTCGAAATTGATGAAGATAATATAATCAAGAATTTCATGGCCATTAGAAGGCGTCGGCCGAACAAGAAGGACAAGAAGTAATTATTCTTTGACCTATTGTAGGTATGAAAGCTTCTTTTATACATATTTTAGATTTAATATGTTCGAACTATTTATATTGTAATTTGTGCTGGATTTGACCTTACTTGAGTAATTTTAAAATATTATAAGATCTTTTACATGTTTTGCTATGTTTCCTGTTATTTTATACTTGTAAACCGAATTGCTTGGCAAAATTTAGCTCGGCATACCCTAACTTAAAATCCTAGATCCGCCACTGATAGCAACTAAGGTCATGTTTGGATCCATTAGCGCTAACAGTTAGCTACTAAAATTAGTGATATATCCAAACAACCCAGCTAATAGTTAGCCAACAATCTAACTAATAATTATCTCATTAACTGGATTCTTCTCTGCTAATTTCAGCTAATGGATGGTCAAAAGACCAATTTGACGTCATTCCCTAATTAATGCAAACAGCTAATTGATGCAAACAGTAGAAAAAAAAGATGCAAACAGCTAATTAATGTAATGGTACAATGGACATTTGCACCCACAACTAAATTTCCAACCACCTATTAGTTAGTAGATCCAATAGCCATAGCTAATAGTTAACCAGCTATTAGCTATTAGTCAGTTAACTATTAAAGCTAATGGATCTAAACAAGCCTTAAGATATAGCTCAGGGTGCTATGTTTCGGTTTTTGCGGGTCAAACGTGCAAATTTAGGGCCGGCAACGCCTTGTATTGTTTGGGTTGCAAGATCAGTTCCTTCGTTATTTTGTGGTCATGATTTGATGTGGGTAAGTTTTTTCTCGAGTGAACGGTTTAAGACAGGACCGAGAGGAGTTGGTTTATTGTAAGGTCATCTTAGAAATTTCACCATCCATCTTCTTGTATGTTTACGAGAGATGAGGTGGTGATATATACGAACCCATTTTACTTTTTAAATCGAATTATTGATTAAGTTCGATGTTAAGAACATATGGTCCGTACACTGTCCGGTCTCTCGAACCATACACCCTATGTATTGACCAATCGAGAGGAAGATCATAACGGACAAATGAAAATACGCAGCTAGGCATCTAGATCTGATCGATAATTATAGTTACAAACTTCAAAACATAGAGCAATCTCACATCGTTTGTACAGTTTTACCTACACTAACGTAGCCAGCATCAATGAAACTACTCGTGCTCTATCATTCAGAGTATCAGAGATGTGCCACTAGTCAAAAAAAAAAAAAAGGATATGGCACTAAAGTCTAACGATGATACCCCCGATATATTTGCCTTGCGACATCGTGCCACACGCAATGCAACTATGCAAAGTTATTTAGGGAAAAGTTGCCATGTTTGAATTGGAGCAGGAGAGCATCGATGTCTGGCCGTGGCGGTGGCGGCAGTGCGGCGGAGCAGGCGACCAGGCGTTGGTTCGACGCGCGTCGTTGCGAGGTATTTTCACGGGTGGGCTGCACCGGGTCGCGGCGGATGAGCCGAACGGACGGGCTGGGCTGGTGGGCGGCGCACGAGAAAATCCGACCTTTTGCCGTGGGTTGCCTTGCCTGGCGACTTTGCGTTCTCACTGCCACAGCCTAAGCCGCGTCCTGCTGCAGCGAGGTCACTTCTTAGGGACACGGTCCACACGGAGCACGACGGTAGTCACGCACGCCCTCCCGCTCTTTGCGTTAATTTTGTTGAGATGTGATCTTAGCTTTGGTTGTCGAATTTCGGAACTATCTTTAAAAGAGTTTTAGCTATAAATGCGATAGCCTGTATCAGAGAATCAATCTACAGTTTACATCCTTTATATCATGTGTTAATATATTGCGATTATTCTTGTATATATTTTATTCGCATTAGGATTAACGTACGGCGATCACCAGCACGAAGTTCTTTAAGGCTGAATGGTGTGCCGTCAATCCCATGCTATTAAATTAATCCTTAGATTAACTCTTGTTTCCTAGGCTCTGGATCATTTACTTTTTAATTAAGGATCTACATTTGTACTATTCATACGGGTAAAAGAGAAGACGCCGACTACACCGCGAGAGTTGCCGACAACATGCGGCCGCAATGCGACGCACCATGTCGCGCCCGCCCACACTATGCCGGGCAACACTCTACCCGTCGAGCGCGTTTGGCTCCTGTCGCCATCACCACTGGCACTCCTAGTGACTAGGGTTAAAATCCTAACTCCCTTTGCTAGTTGTGCCGATTAGCTCAACACCTTTGGTGGTGAGTAGCCCACATGGCCTAGGAGCCGTACAGTCTATTGATTTCTACCCATAAACATAAATGGGTCGACAATTTTACCAAAAATACTATAAAGTTCTGCATGATTACAAAAATTTATCAGGATAAAATCTTGTAATCATTATGGAAACAGAAGTTTCTTGAAAATAGTTAATAAATTTTAAAAATTCAAATTTAATCCTAGAAATTAAATTTTTAGGTATATGTGGTTCCATAAAATATTGAACCTCAGACAAAGTGCACATTGGAAGTTTTATATCTCTAGGTTTATTTTCATAGCATAATTCTATGTTTATACTACATTGTTGAATTTATTTATTTTTTGTTACTTTGTTAATTCTAAAAATTGTTCGATAATTAGCGAAAAATTATGAAAAATTCTAGAAAAATTATGAGAATTTTATATAGTTATCTCTGAATAGATATATACAAATCTTTATGGATTTAAGAGTGAGCATACAATATATTAATTTTAACAGTAGTAAAATTTGCATTGATATAACATATGATATGTCAAACATTACAAAGATAAAATTTGCCGAGTTAGCCCTAAATGGCAGCAATGACCTGACTTGGTCAATGAATACCGAGATTAACCTAACAACTTGATCTCTTGGAGCTGCTATTACCTAGCTTGAAATTGGCGTCCCTACTATTCTTGAAATTGGCAAATGTGCGGCTCTACACTTCCTAAAGCATCATCTCTATGCGAACTTGAAAGCCGGTATTTAATAAAGAATGGTCCATTGGCACTATGCATTCCTTTATAATCAGCAAAGATCAGCCCTGCTGCCAAAAGCGCATTGCAATGGACCTTCTTACGCTTTCATGATTTCAAAACCATGGCAGCATACAACTCCACCATGCATAATCTTGTCTCCAATCTATGTTTTGTAACCAAAAAGTTATATATGTTGAGATGATAGATTAGATGTTGTGCTCATCGCACCTCAACACGAGGATACTGTAGCAACAATATAGTCATGCCAAATACTAGTAGTACTATGATCTTATCTACACTTTGCTAAAAACAGATAGGCATGATGATCTCCTGATGAAGAATCATCATATTTTTTCTAATGGGACACAGGAGCGATGTCAACGATGTATGGTGGCGGGAGCAGTTCATGAGGTGGCACTCAGCGGTGGTGCTTCAAGTGGAGAAGCAGCAACAGGAGTCTGGTGCGCGGCATGGTGCCGTCGATGGCGATGCGTGCGATGCTCCTGGGCAAGTGCACGTCTCCGGTGTCACATAGGTATTAACCGCAAAACCTTTATCTAGAACCCTAATTAGAGATTAAATTGTTCTAATATATAGAAGTAGCAGATAATGATTAATCTTTGAGATTAATATAGTAGCATGGGGACTGAAAAAGGAATCCTTATGCCATATCAGTCGACCTTGGAGAGTTTCGCATTGATAATGTGTTGATAGAGGTGCTTCAATGTTTTTTTTCTAGAGTTGTACAAATATTAAAGTATGAATGAAAGGTAAATGGTGATTACTTACCCATTTGCTTGCTTCAATATTTGTGCAACTTGTATTGAGATAAAAACATTCAAGCACTGCTAGTTGAATAATAGATAGTAGCCATAGATTAATCCTAGTGCTAATCAAGAATACTCAAAGAATAATCATAATAGATGAACACACGATATAATGAGCTAAACTTTTTTCTTATTATTAATTCTGATCGGTAGTTCTCTTGTACGATGTATGGCTATATTCCTGCTCACGACCTGGCCTTGCAGGGTCGGCATGGTGGATTCTTCGCACATGGAGGATGGAAATTATGCACGCCACTTCGGCACTTGTGTTCTTTGTTCATTTTAGATATCAATGCAGTTTTCAGTCGTAACTTTAACCGCTAATTTAAAATATAATAAAATTAGAATACATGAAAGTACTTTTGAAATAAATCTGTACATATGATTTTCATAAATCCAATCTAAATATTTAAAAGATATTAATAATTAATTATTTAAAAGTTTGATGGCACACAACATAAAATTATATGTATCTGTGACTGGACAAATTATACGCTATGCACACACGTACACGAGACCGAATCTGGCCCTGAGGCCGTGACCCGTGCACGCGAGCTGCTGACTCGCCAATTAGAACACGTTTCGATCGGCGCAGCATGCGGCAATGTCACGTTTTGGCTCTCAGCCGTAAAGGACCAGGTTCCAGGTCCACGACACTAACACCGTTATGTGCGGTACAGTACGTAGCTACGACGGCCACGTCCAGAAAAGGACATCCGACGCGTTGTATCAAATCTCATTTTCCGTTGAAATCTCAGAAGTGGTTGGAATCTAAAATTTTGCTGAGATATTAAAATTTTAAATAAATTTTAGATAAAATATAAAAATAAAAATTTAAATCCTATTTTTTTACTAAAATTTCCGAGATTTCACCTAAATTACCGAAACCTCGGTGAGATTTGCCGTGGTTTTGGTGAAATTTAATCGAACGAAAAATAGTTCAAACGACGTCAATTTTTTTAAAAAAATTTTGTGGAGGGTCCTGACACATCAGTAATGTTCCATAAAAAAATTCAGATGATTTCAAGATTGAGGAAGTTTTAAAAATTTAGAGAGTGCTATTGTCCTAATAAAATGCTGACTAGCAAATTTGAACCAAATAAAAAATAAAACAAACTATGTTAGAATTTTTTTTTTGGTACATGTTTATGATACATCATTAATATTCTCATAAAATTTTTAAATGATGATAAAGCTTCAGGATTTTTTAAAAATTTGGACAGTGCTATTATCCTGATAAAAACCTTACCGGCAAATTTCAGCCAAATGAAAAATAGCTCAAACCAAGTTAGAAAATTTTCAAACTTTTTATGGATGGTCTTGATGTATCATCAATGTTTGTATAAAATTTCTAAAAGATTATAAAGCTTCAAGAATTTTCAAAAATTCTAACAATGCTACATTCTAATAAAAACCTGATAATCATTACATAGATTCGCTTGAGCAACAAAAAAAAAGTTAGAATTTTTAAAACTTTTAGAGAAGAGTTATGAGGCAATTCTTAAGCTTTTAAATTTTGGATCATGATCATAAAACAAGAAATTTATAAAATTCTTACAATAATAAATGTTTTTATTTTTGAAAGATAACAAATGAAGTTAAATGTATCTATAGATTTGATTGAGCAAACAAATAAAATTTAATTTTTTAAAAAAATAGAGAAGGATTATTAGAATGTTTTTATTTTGAAAGATAACAAATGAAGTTAAATGTATCTATAGATTTGATTGAGCAAACAAATAAAATTTAATTTTTTTAAAAAAATAGAGAAGGATTATTAGAAATTTTTAAGCTTTACTAAAAATTTTGGATCATGATCACACTTGAACAAATTTATAAAATTATGACAAAGTTACTATCTCAGTTATGTTCATTCTATTTTTATTTTTTAAAGATAACAAATGAATTTCAATTATTTTAAAAATTTTATGTATGATCCTACACTAATATAATAAATTTTTATAGCATAATCAAGGTTGTAAATTTTTATAAAATATGATAGGGTTTCTACCAAAATTTTAAAACATCTCAAAAATTCGGTTTTCAATAAATTTTCATGGAAAAATGACTTTCTTGAGGGTTATTGGGCCAAATACGTTCAAATTTGGTAAAAAAAAGGTCAAATTCTGGTTAAATTACCTGAGATATCGGTGAGATCCGGTGAAATCTTGTCAAGATTTTTTGAGATTACTGTATCAATTTATTTTATTTTTAAATTTTTTATCCAGTCGGAATTTTGGATCTCGTCCCTATCCGGGATCTAAGATCTCAACCAAAATTTCCAAAATCTGACGGTTTTTGGAACAGTACTGATCCGACGACGTTTGACCTGGCATTAATGGCCAATTTGGGGAAGAGAAACGAATTGATTAGTGATTGCTTTACTAATTTCTTGCGGACAAGAATGCTTTTCTTCGCCTTATTAAGCACGCATTCGTCTGCCTAGAGAATTTTGTGTTTGCTTTGCTTCAGATACTACCTGTTAGACCATCCTCCTTTGCTTTCATCAATCAATCTACTCACTTCTTTACCCTGTTTTGAGGGGCACGATTCTATCTATCCACAAAACAGTACTCCCATTCAAATTAACTGTTACCGACGGAATTTGACAGCGATTGGTTTCTCTTTTACTCCGTCTTGCTTGCTGCACGGTTTGAATCTGTAGATCACCTGCTTCAACAGCGGTGCAATAGGTTCAGTTGTTATGTGCCTTTCTTCCTAGGATGACAAAACGGCGTAGTTTCCTGTACCTACTATTTGGACTTTTCACATAGTATTTTGAATGTCCTTTTCAGACTATGCTTGTAAGCAACCTTCGGTACCGTTAATACACGACTTTTGTTTATGTCCTAGCCAATATAAGATCCATCTCTAGGATTTGTCGCTTTTATTGACATGTTTGGTTCATGCCTGCTACCTATCTTTGAGGCAGTATCAAGTTTAAGCTTCCAGTACCTGATAAAGAAGTATTTGCATGTCAGTGAAGTCTCTCTATCCCACGAGAATGTTCACCGTTTCAAATCTTACCCAATAAGTTAAACAGCCGAACAAGACATGAAACACGTGGTTTCTTGAGAGACCAAAGATCAACAAATGACAAGACTGGCTAGGGGTGGGCATTTTTTAACCGAAACCGAAAAACTCTTCACAAATAACTGAAAAATTCTGTTTTTCCCTTCCTTTCAGTTTTTCGTAATTAGGTTTATGGTTTTGTTGAAATTGATCTAAACCGAAATAACCTAAAACCGAAATTCAAAGTCGTCTCAACGCAATCTTCTTATCGCCCATCTCCTTATAACCTCGTCTGAAGCACTTTCCAATCCTGTCTCCCCAAATTTCTAGGTGACTCGTAAGCTCCTTAGTCCCAAGACTCCCAACCATGGGTCCAAAGCCGATCTAGCGTCGCACCGTCGCAGTCAGGGCGCTCTTTCCTCTCCCCTGCCCCAATCATTCCCCGGCCCTCGGTTTTTAATTTCGCCACTCCACCTCTACCAAGTCAGCGGTCCTCCCCAATCTCCCTACTCATCAATTTCCACCATCCGCTTACCATGCGCGGCGTGGATCCTCCACCGCCATTTAGGCCAGTATCAACATCGCAGATCCGACGGATCTTGTCGCGAAAACAAAAAAAGAACAAGGCCGCCCGGATCGACGAAGAGAAGCACAATCGACAAAAAACACGCAAGCATCCACGGTTCCGCCTCGACGCCTCCTCCGAGTGGGATGCCGACTCCCAACTCTACTACCATGCTAGGTTCCCCTCGTGCCCCTTTTACCACTTAGCCTCTCACTCCAATCTCTGATGCTTTGCAGTTTGGGCGTCACGAGTAGTTGCTTCCGTGCTTGTATGAAGTTCCGTGGGATTGGGAGTTGTGGGTGTTGTTGCTAGTAGTAGACTAGTAGTAACTCGTGATGAACTTGTGGGCGTTGTTGCTGGTAGTGCTTGTATGAAGAACTAGTAGTAGTAACTCGTGATGAATTTGTGTTGGAAGTTACTATAAAATTTGGGAAGAGCAATTGCTCCTTGAACACACACTACTTGTGATTTTGTGATTTCTACTTGATCCTAGTATGTCTCTGTTGTCATGCAATTTCGGGTTAACTGAAAAGCCGAATTAACCGAACCAATTTGGTTCAGTTAATTTGGTTTGGTTTTTAACTTATTTCGGTTTTGGTTAACACAATCCAAAAACCAAAATTTTAAAAAACCGAAAAATGATAAAAATACCTGGCGTAAGATCACAAATGCATATATTTCTTCACAAAAACAGACTGTACTTTTCCCTTCCTTTCAATCTTTCATTATCCAGCTTTTGTTGAACTTGATCTCTAAAAGATGAATTCCTCTCAATGCAAGTTGCATAAATCTTGAAGCAATCGAATGAGTAAGTAATCACCATCTACCATTCATTTATAATTTAATATTTGTGTAACTGTGAAAAGCAAAAGTATGAAAACACCTCTCAAAGATGAAACAGAGATGATTAGATCACAAACTGTATAAAAGAAAGAAAAAGAAAACACTGCTACAACACATTAGGATCTTGATAGGTAATTCTCCTCTTGTATGGTCTCCAGCGTCGGTTTTCTTGATCGGGAACTGCTCAGCCGGTGGTTGAACACGCCGATCTCCGCGGCCGCCGCGCCGTCCACCATCTCAACCAGCCGCAACCTCGGCGCGTCCTCCGCCACGTCAGACGCAGCCTCAGTTCCTTCCGGCGGCGCCACGACCATCGCGGCCACCTTCGCTGAGCGTCGCACCTCCCTGGTTGCTGCAGCCGCCAGTCTCGCCATGTCCGCCGCGGCCAGGGGCGTGCCGAGGCGCTTCATCGGGAACATGGCGTACACGGCGCCGAGCTCGAGGTCCTCGTCGGCCGAGAGCGCGGCCAGGCGCGCCCCCACCCTTGCAGCGCGCGCGTCCGCCAGGAAGTGCCCCGGCGCGTCCATCATCAACTCGGCTGCCGTCGCGGGGAGCACCACCTGCCGCACGCCGCCGTCCGGCAGTATCACCTTGGCGCCCCTCCCGCCGGGCACCTTGGCCAGCGTGCACGACAGGTAGTTGCCCATGGCCTGCCAAGGCCGCACAGCAAGTACAAGAAACCAAACCAAGGCCGAGCGGCGCAAGCAAGCTAGGACGTCGTACTCGTAAATCAGGATGTAGAAACCAGAAGGTTGAAGTGCTGCTGCGACTTGGTAGTTTGGTTTGTGCCTTGCCGGTGAGGGCGCGGCTTATATAGCATGGACGTAACGGGAGGGGGCTGCGCGGGTGATCAGGAGGTGCTTCGAAACGCGTCAGCGTGTAGGCGAAGGTGATCGACGGTACGGTGATGGCAAGCGAGAGGAAAAGTACAAGAGCAGTTTTCGGTTGGTGTCAGAGCGGTGGGCTAGGTGCGGTGCGGTCGTGTCAACGGGGTCTGATGTGGCAGTGATATGTCCTAAAGAATAGCGATCAAGAAGATGACCGTATTTTACTTAATTCCGTGCTCATGGTATTAGATGATATGTTATTTTGTTTTTAAATAAATATCATTGGTACTGATTAACAACCACGTGATTTAGCCATGGAACTCTTTGTTCATGTTTTGATGTTATTCTATTATCTCTAATCTTATACCATCACGTGCGACAATTATAATTTATAAATCGGCATATATATATATTGATTGATGATCATGTTTCACGGATTATGTAAATGGGGATATCAAATCAATAATATAGACACATGTTAAAGAACAAGGTGTTGATCGACCCACCATGAGGCACTACTAGATTTCCAACTTTTACCGAGTGTAAAAAATATGTCGGCCATTGCAAAATACCATAGACCATTTATATGGCCTAGCGTAAACCGTCGGTAACTTCCCCTCGGCCACTCATGGTCGGCCATTCGTGGGATTCCCGACGGTACCCTCGGTTATTAGTTTAACGAGGGTTTTCATAGCACTCGGTAAATACATGGGTGAGAGGTTTTTTCTTCCTGACGGGGTATAGAAACCCCTAGTAATTTTTCACAACTATATGTGGGATTTTTTGTGTAAAAAATGTAAAAATAATTTCAAATCTAGGGACTAACCTCACAACTTGTTTGCACCACAATCCCTTAAGTCAAACATTTTTTATCTTCAAATTAGAAATATGTGATGCCTAGGATTCGAACTCACAACCTCCTGAACACAACCTCTCCCTCCTAACCAACTCACCTCAACTGTCTTCTTGCTAGAAGTAAGATATGTACTTCTTTTAACTCTTGTTTTCATGATGCTTTATCAATTATTTAGTTAAATATATAACTTTAAATGGAAAAGTTGTCAACTACAAAGTTGTAGATTTCAATGAGAGCTACATTTTTCATATATACATCACCTTCATCCAGCCTCGTATGAATTTTGCAATAGCCCAGTGTTTGATTTGTACCCTCGCTAAAAGTTGTACCCCGTCGGCAAATCATTGTAATAACCGAGTGTTATCTTTACACACACACTAAATGTATTTCCACTCGGTGATTGTTTGTAATGGCCGACGGTTAGTATTGCACTCATAGTAATTGTTGTACCCTCTCGGTGATTTCATACTATGACTGAGAGTTTTCTACCAACCATCGGTTTGTGGTAAACCCCATCGGTAAATCTTCTAATAGCTGTCCGTTTTTGTTCTACCGTCGGAAAAAAGATGCACCGTCGGCCACCTTATTTTTTCCCAACGGCCCGTAGGCCATTACATTTCACACTCGGTAAAAGTTAGATTTCTAGTAGTGAGGTACTGCGATAATTGTTATATTCTTAAGTATTATCAGATAGTCTTATACATAGTGTATGTGAGACCCTCGAGCTGAGATTGTCAGAATTTCCTACATATGTAATAGTTTAGTTAGGGGTTTCTACAAAATACTCTAGAATTAGGTGATTATAAAGGTAGTTTTCGAGTTTACTATGAAATAAACCGACAAATATGAGCGATCAAGATAAAATTTACCCCTCCTACGTAATGTATGAGATATCTCTAGTCCTCTCGATGTGGTTGGATTAATGAAGTGCATGGCCGTGTCAAATATGGTTGAGTCAACTGCAACTAAGTAATCCACTACATGATCAAGTATATCGAATGTGTTTAGGAATCAACTACGACTGAGTAATTAATCTAGTACAGGATTGAGTGAAGGATCGAACTATCATACGATGGCACACTTCTTGTATTAAATTTGATCCGGTATCATGAGACGAATGGATCGATGCATGAGCACTATATAGGTTCGTTCCAATATAATCTTTGTATGTATGTAAGTATGGGAGTAACTATGTTCTACTATAGACCGCTACTGACTTGTGGACCGAGAAAGTGTTTCTAAGCCACGACCGAATATACATAAACCTATAGGTTATACTCTTAACATGTTAGAAAACACTAGTTTATATTAGATCAATTACTAATAGGCTAAGTGGGCTTCACACCTTGTTGGCTCCTAATGTAAGGTTTCACCGAGGGGCAATATTTAGAGAGGTGTGGGACTGAGATAGAGATTTTGTTCACACCCATCAAAACCTAGCCACCATCCCCCACAGGCCTTACCGTGCTCATTGATGTTAGCACATCGGCACACGGGTTCCTCTCTAGACGTGTCAACTTTGGTAAAGACACTATTGCGACTGCGGTGTTGATTGAGATGATTGCGAAGAGACAACTGGCTCATGGAGATGACTGCCGCTAGAGGACAATTGGCTTCCGACCACTTCCACTACACCGACGCGCGCTACGTTGAACCAAATTGTTTCAACTCTTCTTCTGTTGTATAACACATCTAGTGGTAACGATCTAGATCTCTTACTTGTATGGTATTCTTGTTTACATGGTAGAAATTTTAATTCGTGCTAATGTAGCCTCTCCAGTATCCTAACATGATGATAATGGGGTTAGGTCGGGTTGAGTTGGCGCGGTAATTTTGCGTGCGCGACGTGGTGGGGTCTAGTTGTGTCGATAGAACAATCGCTTGCCGCGGCTTGGAGCGGCATGCTTCTGTTCAACTCAAATACGCCTAGGGGTGAAAACGGGTTGGATACGAGCGGATATTGCTCTTCATGTATTCTAATCCATATGTTTTTTCCGGATTTGGAACCGGATACGGATCCAAATTATTCGGGATACGGATACAAGTTGGATATGTGACATATTTGGGTTGGAAACGGATAAAGATAATGCCCGCATGTATTGAGTAATATATGTTGAATTAAAATTATACGAGTACATGACTATAGTAACAAATTATATATCAATTAAACTCAATAGACGACGTAGAAAATATATGCTACTTGAGGATCAATAAATATGGGATGCCATGGAAAAAAAAGATGAAAATGGATTGGGCCTTGCTGATATCCGAATATCCGATACTAATATCCGAATAGGAAAAATCCAAATATCCGGATCTCGTCTCATATTTACTGGATATTAGATGCTCCGGATCCAGTTCCAGATAGTCAAATCTGGTCCCGAATCGGACGGGAGATATTTAACCTATTTTCACCCTGCATACGCCCCATCTGTAGTGTGCAATTTTTTCGGGTTAACGTCATAACGTGATAATTGAACTATTTCACATCGGTTCATGCGTTCTAAATATGCCCTTCTCATTAACAAGATCTACCATCCATATAGGGGCTGCACATGTGGCATCTAGTCAGGTATTACATCGAGTGCGAGTAGCATAGGCTGTACGCATGATTGTATGATATGCATGCGTATGATGTGTTTTTGCCCTAACTTAATGCATTTAGCAGAGCTCCTGCCTTCTCTTCAAAAAAAAAATTGTATGATATGCATGCGTATGAGTGTATGACGGTATGAGAGCTCGGGGTGCTGTTATACAGTTTCTCATTCCTTATCGGTTTAACATTTTGTGTGTTAAAAGTATATTGTTTCTTATTTCTTATTAGTTTAATATTTTGGATAAATTGATTGATACATACAACTTAATATATTATTGTTCATATGTCTTCATCAGCTTAAATTTTTTTGGTGCCTAACATCTTTTGTTCGTAGCTATATCACGGTCTATATGATCATATCGTGTTATCTTAATTTTGACAATGTTGATGCTCTAAATGTAATCGATTTTACATACAAATCTACTTGATAACTTTTGTTGCTTCATATAAAACAATGAAGTAATGGAATTATTACTGAGTTTTGTTGCTTGATTGGATTTTCTAGGCCCAAATTTCCAGCATTCTTTCTTCTCAACACAGCTCGTTGTTGATGTAACGTAGCTCGTCTAAGGCTGTCATGGCAGTATAGCTATTTCTGTTTATCCGTACAACAGGTTAACAGCACGAGATACATAGGGTGGTTTTGTGTCGAACGTAGTTTAAAGCCACTACTAGTTTGGTTTGCCCGGGACGAGTCATCGACTCATTGTGTCTGGGCCATTTTTTTTTTCCCCGGACTGGCTGGGTGAGAAACTCAGTCTATCTTTGTTTTCTATGGGAGGCCGTTTTCTGTGTGCTAGCTCTATCATCCTGAGTTTGGTTGGTGTGTGTGTCGAGTGTAGACCATTCAACCCTGGCAATATTCACACAACTTAAACGTGTTCCGGTGAGGTTTAGGCCCCCCCCCCCCGCGGCGGCGTGGCGGGAGGAGGGGGATACAGCGATGGGCAAAGATGCTATCATAATCAATGAGACGGGATTACGTAACCAAGATGAACTGAAACTCGGTGTAAGTTTCTCTATTTTTTAGAACGAAACATTCAGCAGTGAAGCAGTCCAAGTTCAGTGTCCAAGCCCACCAAACTATCCGTTTGATAATTTCTAACCTGGGTAAATTATCGATCGACCGAAAAAAACTGATCACTCGATCAAACTTAAGCTTGATAAATTATCCCAAGAGACCGGTTCCATAAAACAAGTCGTACCATGTTTACATTATCATCTCATGTTAAAGAAAAGGTATATGCATCATACACATCCAATTGCCTAGGCTATGAAGTCTGAACTAACGGACAGAAAAATCCTTGTGTGAAAATCAATAGTATTGACTAGGACTTTGGGAAATGGATAAGTTGGGAAACAGTACGAGTTTTCCGATCTCAGGCTGAGCAGCTGACACGTACGATCTCTAGCCTAATTAAGAATACCGCCGGCGAAGCTGCCTGGAACCTGCGTGGGTTGCAGGAGTGACCGTGATGCCATGAACGGAATAATACCAGGCTGAGAACACGCTGTATGGCCGTGTGGACTAGAGCGAAATCAACCGCGTTGGAGACTTTGGCGACACGCGTGGCGTGCGAGTGAGCGAGTGTGAGTTGTTCCCGAAGCGATGGACCCAACCACTCGCTTACCGCTTTGTGTGGTGCAAGTGTAACCAGGTGGCCTCTCTGATATGAGAGGAGACTCTTACTTCATTCGATCCGTAGATACATATCATTTTTTTTAACGATCTTTTTACAAATATAAGAGGTATGTCTAGCTTTACTCTATATGTATATATTGAAAATAATGTTTAGAAATAATAATTAAAGATAATTTATTTACGTTTAGCATCTTTTTGATCTCTATGTTCAGTGAAAATATAACTTATAAATTTGGACAGACGAAATACTTTTCAACGCTTGTAGCTTGATGGGGTAATGGAAAGCTTAAACTGTGCTGAAATGGCGCGATCGGCACCGACGTTTGGAGCAGAGATGCGAGCGGTTGGCTGGGAGATGGTTGACCTATGGCTAGCATGTACTGCTATAAATTATTGGTCAACCTGCGTGGTTCCTGCATCCACTTGGCAATCGGGCAACATGCTGTGTAATCTTTTGTTTTCGGTCGCGAAGTAGCTGTGTGCTACAGGTATCTCTCGAAACTTCCTGCAAATTAACTAAAGAATTAAAATATATGTGTGAAGTACGTTTGTTTTTTAAATTTGTAAAGTTTTAGGTCCTGTTTTTTTGAACTGAAAAAACCTCACAAAAAACTCTCTCTCTACCTCTCGAGGGCCCCACGACAACTAGACATATTTTATTTTACCTCCGTTGGTCAATCTAAGAAAGGAAGTTTCAGACTTGATGATGCAAAACTAGTTGATAACTGCATTTTCAATCGAAAAATGTTGATTTCTCTTTAATATCCATCAAAAGTATACTCCATATCTCGTCGTCTGTCTTTACAAGTACGTAAATTTGTGTCACACACACTTTAGTCCGTTGGTTAATCTGTAGGAAGTTTCGAGAGATACTAGTCTGCATTTTCCGGTGTCGTATACTCTGACATGAACTGGAAACCGATGTCCTTATCTCCCATTCTCTTGCCTGTCGTAGGGAAAATCTAGGTGAATTACGGTAGCAACAATTTGAACACTTGTACAGCATTTTACGTTGTTTTTATACATAAAACACATCAACAAAATGCCAATAGTAGAATATAATGATTTAATCGAGAAAAAACAATCCTCTACTCTTATGCATTTTCAAACTTCATGCACCATTGCAAGTGAGAACAACACGTCCATTCACATTAGACGAAATCGATTATTATAGAATTGGCTTTTGATTTTAAGTTCTTGATGTCTTGTTCTCAATACTACTGATTTATAGTGGTAAACAATTATTGTTATTGCACTTTAATCCTTTATCTAAAAAAAATTCATGCACCACCAGATGTCCATTCACTTGACGAAACGACTATTGACTTGTTTAAAATGGAAGTTACTCTCTTTAGTCACAGGTACATCAATATGGTCCTTAAAACTCAACTTCAACCTCTAATTTATATTGTAATATATTTAAAAAATCTAATAAAGTTATAATATTACGAAAGTACGTTTCGAGACGAATCTACACATATGATTTTCATACATCCAATCTAAATATTTTAAAAAAATTAATAGCTAAAGTTTTAAATTTTTGACTGCAACTATCCCAAACCAACGAGCTTTTATCAACAGAAAGTATCTACCTGCTTTGTGAGGCTCTAGCCTCTAGCCAGCTAAAAAGTTCAATCCTGTTTCCTACATTCACTGGAAAGCTGGCTGACTTAATTTTCACTACCGTTTTGAAGAATGACTGTCAGTTCAACTCAAGTTATTTTTTTACTATATGATAGGATGCGCATACACAATTAAGTGTTTTTTTCACTATATAATAGGACGCGCGCACACTTACACCCACATACACGTGGATGCGTTCTTAATACACGTATAATCTAAGAGTGAAGGTTAGAGTCTCAGGAAGCACGGGTACGTGTTTTGACCACTGAGCACACCCACGTGTACATGTAATTTCCATCCAAAACTTTAGCCTGGAGGAAACACAAGACATCAGCATCGAACGCATAAGAGCGTGCTACGTACGCTCGCTCCTCGGTTCAAATCAAGTTAGCCACAGGGCACACGACAGCGTTCAATGATACAACCACGAAATTACGACGGACTGCACCAGGATACTGGTACTAAACAGAAACAAATCAACGGATGCTGATAACAGTATTAACATAGGCAGTAAGCTAACCATTCACATCAGAGGGTAACAAGGGTCGGTAGAGCGACAGTGTAATTCCTTCATCAATTGTTGGGAACATAAAATATGGTTTCGATGATACTGCGAAAGGACGACTGCTGTCGACCAAGAGTCCTAGACCAGCGTCCCTGACAAGAGAACTCTCAGGGCTCAGACTTTCAGCCACACGATGGATTTTCCGGAATTCACAGTCAAGCGACTTGTGCGGCAAGATGAACAGCAGCAAGACGCCTCTCTTCAAATGAGTAGTCATTGTCCTCCAGCAAAGATAGCTCCGGTTTGTCGTAAGCTAGGCATGCAGGAACAGCGTTTGTGGTGGCCAGTGCTGGCGTCATTGCCATTTGCATAGGAGCACTGACTGTCATCGGCGTTTTAGGAGTTGGTGCTGCGAAAGTCTTGGGGGTCCTGTTCTCGACTTCAGTATCACTGGAGATAGGCCGCACAGGCGTTGATGGAATGCTATTTCCCGGTGTGATCTGAGCGAAGGGTTTGCGAGGTGTTTCTATCTCACGAAGAGTACTTGCATTGAAAGATAACTTCTTGATCGGAAGACCGGCAATATCTAAACCTTTACTACCTGAAAGTGTGTGTGTTTTTGCATCAGAGATAGTCGGATAGTTAAAAAGGTAAAATTAGAACCATTGCATCAGATAACGTTAAGTGGAACTTGCCAGGGGACAGAGTGCTAATATCTTCATTTCTCTTGGCTGCACGAACGGACTTTGAGTGAAGTATCTCTGATTTTGGAGGTTGCATTGAAGCTCCACCTAGAGAGAGCCTCCGGTTTGCGCCACCCGTGGAGTTTTTGGGTACCTTCTTTGTGCTGTGTGGCTTTGAAGGGCTTGGCTTTGATCCATACAGTGCCTCCTGTTCAGCTTTGAATTGATCCTGAAGCTTCTTGTGATCCTGCAGTTACTTTGTTATCAGATCTCATCCACAGAAGATGGTATACGCAATAGAAGCACATAAATGTTTTAGCAAACCATTATTACCCTTTGCCTTCTCTTTTCCTGTTCCTTCTCTTGACGAACTATCATATATTCTTCAAGCATCGACAAAAGTCCAACCTGAAAAGGTTGCATGACATGAAGTTTTGACATCATAGAAACAGGTATTATATTGACCCACATAAATAAATAGTGTGAACACAGAAACATACGCCATCGTAAGTGAACTCAGTGCCCCTTTCTTTTTCCCAAGCTGTGATTTTTGATTTTAGAACATCTACCATTCCTGCTCAACATAACAAAGCAAATCATCAGCAGAAATTATAGAACAACAAGCAGGTCAAAATTAATTAGTAATGTCATTTCACCTGGTATTTTGTTAACCAGAACACGTGCTTTCTCAGCCCTCTTAAGCATAATATGTGCACCCCTCCCAGCATTATATCGGTTGTCATCCTAATATGACATGCAGACAGAGCAATCAGCAGCAGTTGCTACACAAACCTAAGAAGGGCCGTCATATAACTTCGATAAAACGCAACCTACTTTGTTGTAATCCTCCAACCAAGCTTCCTCCTCACATGCATTTAGCCACTTTTCAACTCGCTCAAGAATATCCTTCCTACTAAAAGCTTCCTCTTTCACCGTTGCAATGTAAGCCTCAATTTGTTCTAGCAATAAAGAGGGATCAATAGCTCCTGCAACGGAAAAACAGAGACAGTTACTTCATGTAGTGCAACATTTTACTAAACAAACAATATCAACAAAAACACTCGTTTGCAACAAAATGCAGCAGCAAAGCAAGTTACAGAAAAAAGGATCATTATACGACTCTACGCGCCATAACATATTAGAAAGCTAAGAAGAGAATCATTGGTAAAATCTTACCTGCTTCAATGGCCTCAATGCTGAATTCAGTCTCATAACCTTCCTCTCCAACTAAATGTGCCCTTCGCCGATGCTCTTCTAGTTCTGTTTTCTTCTTCAGAACCAAATCCTTCATTTTGCTCGCTTTCAGTTGCTCAAGCCTTAATACCTCAGCTTCCACCTGCATCAAAGAATATCATCCCCTAGTTTCGTATCTCGATATAGAACAGGGGAAAAAACATATTTAGATTAATTTTCTCAAACCATTGACTCACATAGTTGAGGAAGTCAATGGAAAGGGTGTTGGCCTCTGTTATTTCGGGTTCTGAGGCAGCAATATTGCATGTTATATTCTGGAATGCCTGCTGCTCTTCCATTGGAGTATCCATGAGATTCCATAGTTCCAGCATGGTAGACGAGAGATCTTGAAGCTACCAGAGCTAACAGAGTTAAGGGCAAAGCAGCCACATAATGAAATTTCTAAATTGGAACGAAAGGACACTGACCTTCTGCATCCTTTGAATTTTTGTTTCACGTAGTCTCTGTATGGCCAATGCCAACCTCTCAATTGTGGTGTTGCTTATGTTCCTTGGTCCTTCAGCTTCATCCAGACAAGGGTGTACCTCGGATACTGTTTGCTTGAAGTCCATACCAAGTACTTCACATAAGGAATGCAAAGTATTCAGATATTCCATTACTTGCTTCAGCCGCTCACTCTATCAGAAATTCAAAAAATAATAGAATCAGCAGATATGAAAAGAAGAAAGGAATCCAATGGGGTACATTAGGCAAAATGCATGAATGGACCTTCTCCTTTTCAAGGGACTGTAGCTCCATTCTTAACTCTTCAAGCTTTCGTAAGGATAGATCAGATTGATCCACAGGTACTTTAAAAGGGACGAAATCTGCAGGCCTTATCTCGGATGATATCTTTTTAATCTGCCCTACAACATCAAGAAAATGGCTCCATCGTTCGACCTTTCTCTTCTTCATCTCTTCCAAATATGGAACGATTGCACTCAGCTCCTCCCGTAAGCCAGATGCCTTCTGGTTAGACAGAAGAAAAGAGATAAGGAAAGGACCCGTTACTTGCGGAGTCCCTACAGCAATCTTCAAGCCTTTGAAGGATAGCGAAATTAACAATAAGCATAAAGTGAACTCATTAGTGACCAATTGGCCATATTGCTCAAGTTGTAGTTTACAGATAAATTGATCTGAGTTAATAATGCTTATTTTTCATGGACTACAAATGGTATGATTCCAATCAGTTTACATGGACCTTAATTTTCCTCCACAAGGATTGGGTTGGAATTCCAGCCATTCCAAACCCATCCAAATTCCAAACAATCCGTAAGGGCTTGTTTGGAAAGGAGGGTTTTGGATCCAAATCTAAAAATTCCTAGAGCAATCCCCCTCTCCAAACAGGTCCTAAGGGTTTTTTATTGACAGAGCCTACTTAAATCCAATGAGAGAACTGAATTTTAGTAATCTGCTTTCTGATTGTGTCCCTAGTATTTACTGGAAGGAACAAATACAAATGACTGCTTGTGTCCCTAGTATTTACTGGAATTTTCAACAGAGCTAATCTGCCCTAGGTTGGAACCAAATGCTGGCTATGTTGTTCAACCCAGAACACAGCTACATTGTCAATAGAACAACAGAGTTTACTTGTGCATCATAACACAACCAGAAGTGGATAACAGAATGGTAAGAAACCTATATTCTCTTACAGTCTTATACAGTGTGTACTGCACAGAATTAGCACAGTAGTTGTATGAACACAGCCTTTTCTCATAGAATGCTTGTACTTAAAAAACTACTGGAACAGTGACCAACCTGCCTGATGTGGACCGGCGGCTCGCCCATTGCGGAGCAGATGGCGGCGAGCTCGGCTTCAGAGTCGGCGATGGCTTGCCGCAGCTGGGCTCGGCAGCGGTTAGCCCGGTCCACCTTTCTCCTGTAAACCTCCAGGCACTCCTGCTCGAGCTCGAGCAGCATTCTGTCCCTCGCGGCGTCCGGCTCCCCGACCTCATCCCAGATGACCTGAGCACAAGCAAAACACGAGCAATCAGACCCGCGGGCCGCAACAAACCACTCCATCGCAGCAGTCGCAGAGGCAGCGATGCGCACCTGAAGCTCGTGCATGAGGGACCCGCAGATCGTTTCCATCTGAAGGAGCTGGTCCTTCGGGTGGACGCTCATCGTGGCGAGGGTTCCGCAGCCTGCAAGGAGATCACACTGAGAGACTTACAGAAGAGGTCGCGGACGGAATTAGTCGTAGATGCAGCGAGGCCTGCGGCTTCCCCCCCGCTGCGAGTTCACTCACCAGCCTGCGGTGGCTTGGTCGGCGGCCGGGGGAGGTGGGGAGGCCGACTGGGGCGCGCAGCGGAGGGGATTTGGCCGGAGACGGTGGCGCGATTGGGGGAAATGGATGCGGGGGACGAGAGGTTTGAAATGGTTTGAAATCGACAAATTCGGAACGCCGAATTCGGTCGGGGGACGGGGATCGGTGGGGCCGCCGGGCCGGAGGAGGAGGAAGAAACTGTGGGGAGGAGCAGTGTTTTCTGACTGTATTTGCATCGCGATGGAGTGATCCGTCCTGGGCCTTTCATTTTGAATTGGACGGTGGAGATGGGAGGCTGGGTCAATTTTTTGTGCAGGAAGCGATGGACATTTGCTGACCTGGGACAAGGCCATCGGCCCATCACAGTATTGGGCTATAACTGAGCACAAGATAACTAATGCAAAACTATGGCCAAGTTTGTTTCGGCTTTTTCATTAATTTAAAAATAAAAAAAGTTAAAATCGAAACAAACGACTGACTTTTAAACTAGACTTAAAAAAGCCTAAAGTCTCCATATAACTATAAGCCAAAAGCCAGATGAGAGGTGCATTTTTGGGCTTTTTGGGATGAAATAATCCTTTACCACTGAAAGTCTTCAAAATTACCCACCAAATGCCATTACATATCTCTACTATTATAAAGCAGCAATTGGTGGCGGTCCGTTCTTCCGTGGGCCCCACCCCACACACACAGCAGCAAACATCAAATTGCCATTCGACTTTGATTAAATTACTCGCCTATGCCATTCCCACAGTGAAAAACCCTTTCTTCAACCCTAAAGCCCTCCACACCGGCTCAGCCCCTGCCGCCCCTTCCTCTCCAATCCACTGCGCCGCCGCTCTTCTCGTCCTCTTTTCTTCAGCAAAAGCCATAGCCATGGTGCAGCCCCTCCTCTCTCCTCCCTGCTTACCCGG
This sequence comes from Guadua angustifolia, assembly GCA_036346375.1. Classification (NCBI taxonomy): domain Eukaryota; kingdom Viridiplantae; phylum Streptophyta; class Magnoliopsida; order Poales; family Poaceae; genus Guadua; species Guadua angustifolia. The sequence continues at coordinate 3,414,163 of CM070508.1, forward strand.
ATGGATGTCGCGCCGTTGGTCCGTCGTCGCCGCCTCTTCCGGATGCCTGGCGCACTTCCGACCGCGCCCCCCAACCCGATCTGCCCCCACACGCGCAAGGCGCAAATCCGCGCAGCCCCAATCGCAATCGGAGCGGGCTTTCCTCCGTGACGAGCCAATGTCCCGGCCGGGGGAGTACCAGGAGATGGCGGCGTCGGTGCCGCCGTCGCTCAAGGCCATCACGCTCACCCACGTCCGCTACCGCCGCGGCGACAAGCTCGGCCTCCTCCTCGCGTGGGTCTCCCTCGTCCCCGTCTTCATCTCGCTCGGGAATGCCTTCAAGGAAGAAGTGCGACATCCCTGTTGGCTACTGGAATCCATTGTTACAGAGGCCGCTCTATCGGTTTTTGCTAAGAACGTTCTTTTTCTGTCCCACGGGTGTAGATATCAAAAACACTGCCCAGGTTTTTGCTGCATGGATGGTCTATATTGAGCCATGGAAGCAGTGGCGGAACTAGAATTTTTTTATTGGGTATGCACATTTCACACATACAACTCTGTAATCTTTTACAATTATTTCGTAACATCGTAAATCCAACATATATATTTGAAATTTGCTAAAAGTATAATATAAATAGTTCTAAGGTCTTAAAAATCCCAAACTACCAAAATCAAAACAAATTCAATAAACAAATTTAACATGTTAAAAAGATGATTTTATACTGATTTTCAAAATTTTGGGGGTGCCGGGGCATACCCGGCACCCCCCCTGGTACCGCCCCTGCATGGAAGGTTCAGCAAGAGGATTTGGTTGAGTATGATCTACCACCTCCAAGTGGGCGAAATGCGCATCGAATTAGTGAGGGAAAGAGGCAGGGGTGTGAGGCAGTGTACACTCCAGCATGGCAGAGCTTTGTGCTGTCTAACTATTTGTTCTACAGTTCATTGGTAGTGCACTTCCTGGGATTCGCTCATAAGTTTATCCATTCTGATGTTGCCTCAGTGCTGCAAATGGTATCAAAGGTTAGTGCATGGTTATTTCTCTTGTTGTGTCATATTTCCAAAAAAAATTCTAGCTATATGTGTTCGATGTTTTAATCCCTGCCTGCTTGCTATACATGTGATCCTTGGTACGTGTGGAATATCGTTAATTCTTAAATGTTAGCTAGGCTGAACATGCTTGGAATTCTGGTGTTGTTTACTTGTCCTTATATGTTTCAAAGCTGCCTGTTGTTGTAACCTCCTGGAATATGTTGCTAGCTGTAATACTGGTACATATTACCGTAAAAGTTACAATTTCATTATAATATTAATCTTGCTCTTCTCTTGCTGAATTCCTGTTCCTATTGCTTGGTGTATGATCTCTTTCTGAAAACTATTTTGTACTTTTGTCTTTAGATCATACATATCTCATTTTTCTGCAAAGTTCGGTAATATGCATGAATTGTTTATTCCATCAAGGATCAGCTTGTGCTGAATGTGACCATATGACTTAACACCTTAATCTTTTATTCCATTTCATGTGTTACTGTTTTCTAATATTTGTGGGGCAGCTTTTCTTCTGAACTTTCTGAAAATATGCTAACCAGATTTGTTGCTCAAATCAACCCACAAAGAAAGCAAAATATTTATTTATTTTTGCTTACTGGAGAACTAACAGTTATAATCTGCCTAGGATCCATTTGACCCATACATAATTTTTTGGTGATGATGCCACCAAAGTATCACCTTGTGCACATTGGAACTATATGCCTGAATCCTGATTTGAGCATATTTTAATATTTTTGTGGATAGTCCTGAATTTTGCAAAATGTGCTAATCATATGTGTTGCTTAAATCATATCAGGAATGGTTTTATGGTACAGAAAAGTAGACCTTTCAGCGCTTACTATTTAGTGAACTAATGGCCATTTGCTCTTTTGCTGATTATACTGTTGTTTGGATTATTCAGGTATTAGAAGTTTTAGGTTCATCGAAATTATTGGGGCTCATCTACAATGTCGATGCTGCATATCATTCCAGATCGTTTGATTCATTGTCATGTTATTTGGAATCTTGGATCATGTGCTCAAGTATGTTCCATCAATTCGTGAGCAGCTACGGGTAGGAAGTGCCAAAGTGGAACACTTGGAATATCGTTAGCTGTTTCCTGTGAAATGAGAACACTTACTGCTTTGAACGTCTAATTCACTGCTGCATTGGAATTTCATGTAAAGTTCTGCAGAAGTACAATGGTACTATGATGTGAGGGAGTATTTCTTACCTAACTTTTGATATTCCTCACGTGGTTTCAGGACTGGGAGGATGGTTTGTCAGAAAGTGATCTGACGGGTCTTTCTTGCATGAGCATAGGAACTCTAATCTAAGGCTTTTCAGCATTGAGGAGGATGGGCTTACAAATTGCTTCAGGTGTATATATTATTGTGCAATCAGCATTAGTAGTATATCTCTCAAGCTACCATATTTTGGATGGTATAATTATACTTAGTGCCACTGTAGTTAGTTAATAGATCCATAAGCAATTTCTTGATCTTTAGAGCTGAACATTTTACATGTACTGAACAAAGGATTGCTGGTGATCACCTGTACTTGGCTGATATGTTCACTGTTCAGGTTCACATTGTTAGTTCTATTCCTTTGTTGAGATGTTCTGTTATTTTATCTAACATTACTTGTTCTGTTACTGCATGGCAGCATTTTTGACTATCAACCATGCTCCTGTTATTTATTACATATTTCCCCTAATTATGACTTTCTGTTGTTTCCATTTTTCTCAAGTTTCTGTTGCTACGGGCAGAGCCAGAGATTGAATGTTTGCCAGGTGATGCTGTGCAAACTTATCAGACTTTGGATTTAATCAAATTGCCATTCGAGGAAAAATATCTACAAGCAAGTTGAAAGCTCCCAGCCTAAAAGCTTGCCAGAGGGAGAACACAGTCAGCATCATGCGTGTGGTGAGGTATTCACACCCAAACATCCAAGTTCGGGGAAAAGGTCATTGGCTGATGCGAAACATAAAGGTGACTGGATGATGTGGCCCATCTCAGACACTGAAGTGGCCTGGCTTGCAAGGATTCTGATCCACTTTTCATCTTGGCTGAATAAGACCCTTCGACTTGACCATGTTGATGCAGATGCTACCCCCACAAGCCCAACAAATTTTAGAAATGTGTTGTCGTGAGTCTGTTGAGCTCTTCTTGTTCATGGTGACTAGGGGTGGGCATTCGGTTTTTTCGGTTCGGTTTTTTCGGTTTAAAAATATTTCGGTTTTTGAGAATTGTTAACCAAACGAACCGAATAATTTAGAAAACGAACGAATTAACGAATTTATTCGTTCGGTTTTTCGGTGTTTCGTTCATCAAAAATGCAAGCACAAGTCCTGACTCCTTGCTTGCCGCCTGCTTCGTTGCTTCGTGCTCACCGCCTGCTCGCCTCTCGTGACCGCTCCGCCAAGCACTCACCGCCGGCAGAACGTGAAGGAGGCCATGGTGGCGAACATGGCAACCCAAACAGAACCCTCCAAGAAATGAACCCACAACAAGAAACACACTAAAAGAGATCAAATCTGTGCATAAAGCAATAAATCAAGAACCACGCTCACAAATCCCCGGAGATCTGGCGGAGGCTTCAAGAGATATTCCAAGGCTTGGGAGTCGGAAGTTCAAGGCAACTACTACCGTACGAGCTCAAGGTGAAGGTTTAGGTCACAAGACGTCCTCCATTGGGCACCCAAAGATGAGCCCCATCGCCATCCCATGCCATAAAACCAAGACCCAAGGCCATTAGTGCCGACTAGGGCTTTTGTTCTTGCGCAGATGAGATGGGAGCTAGGGCTACTGCCGGTGGTGCACGCGGGCGGTGGTAGCGACACTTCGGAGGAAGCCGTGGAGGAGGTGGCGCTTGGCCACTGGCGTCGTGGCTACAACCCGCCGAATCGCAGGCAATGAGGAGAACTATGTTGATGGAGTGAATGACCGATGGGGAACGAAGGAATCGATCCACACGAGTGAACGAGGATTGAGGAAGTGGGAGCTAAGGGCAAGTGTTGACGCCTTTGACGGGCCGATGGGCCGTGTGTCCGTCTTGGTGGGCGAAGCGAGTCAAGACTGCGATGCAAGTCCACGACGATCGCAGAATCGGTTTTTCGGTTTCGAGATTGCAAAACCGAACAGTAAACCGAAAACCGAATAGAATTAAAATAAAATGAATCAGAAATCGAAACCAAAAACCAAATAATCGGTTTGTTCGGTTGGTTCGATTGATTTTGCTTTCGCTTAAAAGTGCCCACCCCTAATGGTGACGATCTTTGCTTCTTTGCTTTGCCAACAATCTCGGAGGTGGTGCGAGAGGAATGTTAAGGCCAACAGTTTTGCGGGAGGGCTTTAGTACATCTGCATAAATAGTAGGTTTTAATTCATACCAGAGATACCATAAAAACTTTTTGTAATCAGGATAAATAAATGTTTGGTCTTGTAGCACAATTTTCTTTTATTGCTTAATCTTTATGTTTCGTTACCAATTTTATTTTTCGTAGCAACGCACGGGCATTGAACTAGTAAACTCAAAAATCCTTATCCCATCTCCTCATTTCCCCCCGTCTTCTCTCTCTCCTGTGCGACATGTCTTCTCCCTCCGCCGCTCCGGTCTCTACTGTCTCCTCCCTCCTCCCTCCTCCACCTTCCTCCTCCATCGAACCAGATCCGCACGCGACGTGGGTTGAGGCGACCAAAGTTAAGCTTGGAGCGGTGGGAGGCTACAGGGCCCGGGCGTGCGCGTAAGTGGAGCTGAACGGATCTGGTCGTAGCACGGCGAGAGCCAATCGGATCCAGCGTGGCGTGGGTGGAGGCGGCTGGACCTGAGGGTGGAACGGCAGGAGGCAACTGGATCTGGCGGGGCAAAAAGCGACCAGATCTGCCTCATCGAGCCCCTCAATATATATTTTTATTTAGTTTGACAAGAGTTCAAAATTGTTATGCTATTTTCAGTCTGATAAGAGTTCAAAATTGCCATATAGTAAGAGTGTCAAGTTGATAAATAATTATGCTCAGAATGAAGTTTGATCTCAAGATTAATCTATGTTTTTCAGTACGACATTTGGTGAAAAAAAGTATGAAATATTTGTATTAGATAAATCAGTACATAAGAAAAATCTTTACAACCTTAAAGGGTATTTCAAATTTTCCAGCAATAAGCTACACCATCCAACTCATCAAAAAGTCAGGATGCCAAACAACATGTCTTACCTTAAAAGCAGACAACTTAAAAGGTCGTTAAGCCAAAAAGTTAGTTTTAAGCCAAAAGCTAAAAAGTCTAAGCCGAAACAAACAGGCCAATATATGTTTTGATTCTTTTCTTTTTCCCCTTTTTGAGAGTACTATTTAATTGCTTGTGCTTTGCTACGCACTAAAAAAATATATTATGCAAGGCCACCCTCATTGCACCTTAGTCATCGTGCTTGGCTTGTGCTGTTGCCTCAGCTTTGCCACCACACTTAAGCCCTGTTTAGGAGGCTTCCATTAGTCAAGGAAGTCATTTTGCCAAAACCAACGAAGATTTCCGAGGAGACGCAATCAACGGCAAGTTGTTTACTCCATCACGCATTTATTGGCCTACACTTTTGAACCGGTTTTGCGGCCAAAAGGCACACGTAATCGCATAGGGGTGCCGCCATCGCCACCCACCAAGGACGGGATCTGAGCCATCGATTCCATCGCTTTTTCAACCTTTTAGCAATTTGATCCATGTTATCACCATTATCTTTATTCGACATATCAGTACCATCCTCTCCACCGATGAGGGATCAGTCTAGTGATGACGGGGTAGCAGAATGAAGCCTTCTTTTTCTAATGAAAAAACTAAGTCGTATCCAAGTTTGCCAAATACAATATCCGTGGAGAAAGGAAGAAGCTCACGACTCATCATCCCAACCAGCAGTCTTATGACACCTTTTTTCCTGTAGGTGATCATGTCTACTTCAAGAGTAGCACCTATGAGGGATCCCAGAGCCCAAAACCCTAAATAGTGTCTCCAAGAATGAGGGCCGATGACGTGAACCCGACCTCATCCAAGTGATAAGCGCAGCCTCCCTGCATCTTCCCATTCAAGAATAGTGAGTGTAACCCCATGGTTCTTAAGCCGAAAATCAATATCAGCCATTCTCTTCAACTCATCTACCGAGGGAAAGAGACCAGAAAAGAATCATCACTATGAGGCAAAGCCTCCCATACCCAATCCTTAGTGATTAAGCGGGCTAACTCAGTTGAACAATATCAAGCTGATCCGCCACCGAGACTTTAATGAGAGCAATAGGAGACGGTTCCGGTGTCTCAAGTTTGAAATCAAACTCTGGTATGCGAAAGAATCCTAGTTCACTCTTGCCAAAACCGAATAGAGAAGCATCAGGTTTCGGCATCTTAAGGATTGGACATTTAGCCATGACATGGGAGTTCTTCTTATTGCAAATGGCACAATCTAAATCAGCCGTACAATCATCATTAACATGCCCATTACATTTACATCTAAAGCAGAAGGGAGATCTCGGCTTCTTAGCCTTAACTGTGTTACCTTCAGTTCGCTCAGGAGACTGAATAGTGCTATCAGGTGCTGCACCACCCAACGCTGGGTTGCTTCTAGAAGCTGGCGCTGCAGGCACATACTGTGATCCTCTTCCTCCATCGCGCTGATATCTTTGTTGAGGAGGAAAACGTCCACCCCTACCAGCACTGCCTCGGCCAAAAGATCCATTTGGACCTCTCCCCTGGAAGCCACCTCGGCCATGGCCAAACCTGCTCTGGTTTCCTCTCCAATTATCACCCGCCCGAGAGGAGTTCATCAATACGGGCCTGTTGTTTGTGGAATCACCAGGCCGCATCCCAGGGGTACCAAGGTTTTGCTTGGACGGTGGAGGTTTGGCCGCCATGGCAGCGTAAGAAGGAGGAGACACAGCAGAGGGAGCACAGGTTAGAGTCGGCCCCTTAGAATAGAGCCTGGGAGCATGCCGGGGCAAAATAGGGCGGAACAAGCACGATCTTGGTCGTCCATATCCTCTAGCCCGCTTGATTAACATCCCTAGGTCAGCATCTGAGAAGATCTTTTGAAAACTCCGCTCCTTATAACTCTGATTCAGACTTTTCGGTTCCTGTTCCCTTTTTTCCTTCATGCACACTAGCTCAGCGCTTTTAGAACACGTGGCTGTCTTTGTATCAAGCGCCGGCCTAAATTCCGGGACCAACGGACCGCTGGACGGCAAGAACACCGCCAGCGTCACCACCGTTGCCGGGCGAGGCCTGGCAGCGGCCCACGCCATGGCCGAATCAGACACGAACGGCGTGGGTAAGACTTGCCCAACCGCTTATGAGAGACATCTATATTCCTAGTGATACAAGTTCTTCCATGTTTCAATTTATCGTCCATTTCGGTGTCTTTGACCGAGCCAGGATTCTGAACCACAGGCGATGCAATCGTCTGATTGACAGGAACCCGCTTGCAGGTTCTCTTGTCCAGGACAGATGTACACGCTGTAGGTAGTCCGGCAATGTGATCGAAAGCATTTTGGGGTAGCCATACCTTGCGCCCGCGGACGGGCGGCTAGATTTAGGCCGCATAGTCCGCATCCGAGCGATAGCACTAGGGGACGGCAGCGCTAGAGCGTGAGGAGGAGAGAGAGGGAGCAGGTAAGGGAGGAGAGGTGGCGCCAGAGGCGAGGTCCACCAGCCGGCAAGGCGACGGCGGTGGCACATGCAGAGGGAGGCGGCGGCATCGCAAGCGCATGAGAGAGAGGGAGGCAATGTCTTGTGGGGGGAGGTGGCAATGGAGGACGAGAGAGTGAGCAGGGAAGGGAGGAGAGGTGGCGCCAGCGACGAGGTCAACAAACCGGCAAGGACGACGATGATGGCACATTAGAGGGCGGCGGCGGCATCGCTAGCGCACGAGGGCTTGTGATACACCTCCACGTTATTTATACCGAAGATAATCCATACAGTAGTCTCTCTATATATACATAACTGTCTATAATAATCTCTCATATAATAATCTCTCATATAATTAATAGATTATCTATACAATAATATACACAGTATAAAACTGTTTGTTAAATAGTACCGAAATTTTTCGACGTTCGATTAGCTAATTTCACCGATAATCGAGCAGTTTACGCCATAAAATTTTCTAATTTTTTCTAAATTTGACTAATATAGTTTATCGAACCAGCTTGATACAGTTGAAAATCGTAATTTTTGAGCTATTTTCGTCGATATTTAAAACCTCCGCTGACACCTAAGAACTACTATTCTAATTAGGAATAAAATCTATATAACACCGTCAAACTTTGCTTGAAAGTCCATCTAGCAATGAAACAAGACATTTGACCTCCGAACTTTACAATCTGACTCAAATAACACTATAACCTAGTTTCGTATAGTGACATTACTTGTGTGGCGTGATGAATAAATAGTTTTGCCACGTAAAATGACACATTATGCAAGTTTAGATTAATGTCAGGTAAGACTCATAGGGGCTTCTCTTTCAAATCAAAATAGAAAAGCAGAGAGCTACGGTCAGCTATAGAAGTATGATTGAGAGCTCAATAGAGGAGAAGCACACTTGGACCCCACCTGTCATTAAGGGTGTGATTGGCTGATAGGATGAGTTTAAATAGGATGGTCATATACCATTTTAGTTCCATTATTTTAGATGAATAAAATAGTTCATCATCTATAAGAAATATTTCTCAAATTTGCATTCCACCATTCAGGGATATGTTAATTCATTCAAATAACCAAACATATAGATAACTTTTTTTCTTCAACCATCTCATATATATCACTTGTTACAAGCAACCAGACACACCCTAACCCAACTAGCTAGTGTATTACCCTATATAACAAAACCACCCACTCATTACACTATAAGGACAATACCACTATAGAAAAATAGGTTAGAGTGTTATTTGAACCGGATTGCAAAAGAATAAAGAGTAAAATATCTAGTTTCATAGTTAAGAGTGCTGAATGAACTTTCAACGGAAGTTCAAGCTGCTATATGGACTTCTTCCTTATAATTAAGGCAGCAAATTTCATGCATCTTAGAGCTTGCCTCTACTGCGTATTCTACAACAGAAGCAGAAACATGCAAGAAACTAGCATATACAGCCATGGAGATGACAACCAACTTTGCCAACCAGAAACCATAACTTATGGTCTTGATGGCTGCATTACAAAGGGCAGTGTGTTTAGGAAGTTCAACTTTGGTGCATCCAAATCAATGTCACTGCAATTGCTTATTTGGGTATAGTGGAGGACAAAAACAGGACAAAAAAAACAACCATCGAGGAGCAGGACCTGGCTAACACTGAACGAGCATCAAAGCTGAAATCCAAAAATTTAACTTGTACAGGGTTTAACAATGAAGAAATCTCATTACGAAGCAGACTCCTTGGCAATTTTCTCGGCCTTAGCAATTACTTCCTCAATGCCTCCAACCATGTAGAACGATTGCTCAGGGAGGTCATCATACTTCCCATCCAAAACACCCTGCACGTTACCAGATCCTTTAGCAAAACGCGGTACACAGAAGAGCTCTACATTATTAAACAGTTTAGGAGCAACAAAGGAATAGAAGCATCATTAAGAAACAAGCAGACAGCTAACTACAAAAAAAGAGTCTTCAGGTTATACAGCAAAATGAGCATAACACTTGGCAATGAACATACAATATGTAGAAGAGTTATACTGGATTTAACTTATGTGCAATGTTCATAGTGCATGCACTGTTCCAATTTACCAAACATAAAACCAAACAAGGAACGTCTGAGAGGAAAGCACTGTTGCCATGTGATACTGTTGTTCTAGAAGAACTATGATTAAACTCTTACCTGGAAACTTTTAACACTCTCCTTCAGCTCCACATACTTCCCTGGAGCACCCGTGAAAACTTCAGCAACATGGAAAGGCTGGCTCAGGAACCGCTGAATCTTCCTTGCACGAGCAACCGTCAACTTATCATCCTCACTGAGCTCATCCATACCCAAAATTGCAATAATATCTTGAAGATTTTTGTAGTTCTGAAGAACCTTCTGAACACCACGAGCAGTGTTGTAATGCTCCTCACCCAGCACGTGGGGAGAAAGCATTCTGGATGTGGAGTCAGAGGATCAACAGCAGGATAAATACCAAGCTCAGAAATCTGCGAGTTAGCTCATTTAAGTCATAATGTGAACATTATGTACATAATGTACTAGGCCAGGTGTACAAACCTGTCGTGACAACACAGTAGTAGCATCAAGATGGGCAAAGGTAGTAGCAGGGGCAGGATCCGTCAAGTCATCAGCAGGCACATAAATAGCTTGGACAGATGTAATAGAACCCTTCTTTGTTGTTGTAATTCGCTCTTGCAGCCCTCCAAGATCAGTAGCAAGGGTTGGTTGGTATCCCACAGCAGATGGAATACGTCCAAGAAGAGCAGACACCTCAGAGTTTGCCTGAAATCAATGGTGTCCAAAAGCACAACACAACAGTGAGACTTAATAGCAATGGCAAATTCAAACATGTAAATTGTTCAAAAATGTTTTTGCACTAAGTGGAGCATGAGCAGTATCATGGCAGCAAAGATCATGTTAACTAATGCCTTTCATGCCCAAGATTCTGTTGGTCCTCCCTAGACCAAAGAAATGTCCTGCAGAAATTACCTGAGTGAAACGGAAAATGTTGTCAATAAATAGGAGCACATCTTGTCCCTCTGCGTCACGGAAATGTTCAGCAACAGTCAAACCGGTCAATCCAACACGAGCACGAGCACCCGGGGGCTCATTCATTTGCCCATAGACAAGAGCACACTTGCTTTCACTCTGCCACCAAAACCAACATATAAGAAGGACATCTTGCATATGTGAACTTCACAAAGATTGAAAATTTTGTGTCAATTACCTGCTTGTCGCCAAGCTTAATGACACCACTTTCAATCATTTCCCTGTACAGGTCATTACCTTCACGTGTGCGTTCTCCGACACCAGCAAACACAGAGAAACCACCTGACATAAACAAATTAACCAATTATAGTCAGCGAAATAGAGCAAGCAATTGAGCTATATAGACCATGAAGCTCTGTACAGTACTAACCATGGGCCTTAGCAACATTGTTGATCAACTCCATGATAAGTACAGTTTTACCCACTCCTGCACCACGAAAAGACCAATTTTACCACCCCTTTGGTAGGGTGCAAGCAGGTCCACGACCTGGAAGAAACAAAACCATTGCACCGCAATCAACACTCAGGACACTATGGCAAATATACTACCATACTGAACTCAAAAGACTTTTCTAGTATTCATAGGCTCAAGGAGGGGCATGGAAAAATTGTACCTTAATTCCAGTAACAAGAATTTGCTGCTCCGTGGCTTGCTCAACAAAAGCAGGGGCCTCACGATGGATAGGAAGGAAGTGGTTTGTACCTACAATATAGAAAATCATCAATAAAAACGAAACATAAAAAAAACATGATTACACAGACTCTTCTGTAAATATGTACAATAAAACATATCAAACATCCAGAGTCACATACTTATGTCACCCTTCTCGTCGATCGGCTCACCAATAACATTCATGATGCGTCCAAGTGTGGCCCTGCCAACAGGAACCTAAAAGAAAAATAACTTCCAAGTCAAAAAACATAGTGAAACATACTGTAGGCGAAACTTCCAAGACAGTGCTACTGATTTAAGAGACTGATATTGTAAATATCTTCAAGATACACATGATTGCATCTAGAAGCTTCTGCAGCAGACTGTCAACTGATCCTACAAAGTCCGATTGTCAGTTTACCTTAAACAATTTTCTAATATTCACTAAGCAAACACCTGATATATAGATTTCTACAAAGCATCCTCGTATGTTATAACAAGGAAGGATAATGAACTCGGGCAGTTAATTTATGCATCTACTAGACCACCAAAAACCAACATAACAGCATTTGACACTTGGTGGACAAAATCAATTTTAGCATTTCACATACACAACGGATAGAGCACCGCAAGCCAGCAAACAACCTATCGTTAAGTGAACCACAGCAGAAGGTGTAAAATCTCAACACGGGCCATTCAGATATGTACATCCAGATCAAATCTAACACTAGACACCAGTAGATCCACATGTTCATTAGATCGAGATGAACCATCGCAAAAGGAAATGTACGACCGGAAATGATGAGGAATAAGGCGGATGTGTCATTACAGTGATGGGGGAGCCGGTGTTGAGGACGCGCTGGCCGCGGACAAGCCCCTCAGTACCGTCCATAGCGATGGTCCGCACCATGTTCTCGCCAAGGTGCTGCGCCACCTCGAGCACGAGGCGGATGTTGTTGTCGAGCACCTCAAGTGCCGTCAGGATGGGCGGAAGCCCCTCATCGAACCGCACGTCCACGACGGCACCGATGACCTGGCACACCTGCCCGACAGCGCCGGCTCCCGTGAACTCGTCGGTGATCTTGCCACCCCCGGTCTTCCCGGTCGTGGGCGGCGGGGTAGATGGCGCAGCCTGGGCCGCGGCGGACGTGGCGTAGGCCGCAGCCCGGTTGAAGAGGTAGCCGGCCGGGGACGGGCGGTGAGGGGGGGCGCGAGGCCGCGGCGCGGGGGAGGCCCCACGGAGGCGGGAGGCGGAGCGGAGAAGGGAGGAGAGGGCCCGGCGAGTGGCCATGGCCGGGGATCACCGGAGACGCGACCTGGATCTAGGTTAGACTTTTGCGAGGTGAGTGAGCCAGTGAGGTGTTCGGTTGCGGCGGCTCCGCAGGGGCAGAGACCGAGAGAGGAGGGAAGGGAGGCAGGGGCCAGGGGGTGTGTAATATGGGGAGTGGAGATATCGAAGGCAGGGATTGTGGGGTTCAAATTTTTGACGAATTTTGGCGAAATTTCGCATTTCGGACGAGGACGAAATTTATAGTACCGGCCGAATTCAATTTTTTTAAAAAAAATTGAAATTGCTACAGTGATTTCAGAAATTTCAGCTTCGCCGAAATTTCGGGTTTGAAATCCGGATTTTAAATTTTGCTACCCGGATTGGACCGGATTTCAAATTTTGTTACAGAATAATATGATATTTGATGATAATTTGTGAAAAAATGAATTTTTTGAGATATTTAAAAAAAACAGTACAAACACTAACAGAATTTTATAAAAATTAATAAGCTAAATCATTGTATGAAAATTTTATGGTATTATCTTTAGAAGTTTAGGGTCATACAGGAAAATTTTCAAAATATTTTAACTTCATTTGCTACCTTTTAAAAATAAAAAATAGAATTAGTATAAATGCGGTAGTAACGATGTCAGAATTTTATAAAATTTTCCAACTTTGATCATGACCTAGAAATTTTATTACAGGTTATTAATTCCCTTATAAACATTTTGTGAAAGTATCAAAATATTTTAATCTTCTTTGATTGCTCAATCAAAAATTGTGTACGGTGCAAGCACGCGCTCTTAAATCCGAAAACTGCGAAGTACAGCGTTCGCATTTTTTGGGAAATTTTTATGGTTGTTCATGATCTACAAAATTTATGAGAACATCACTGATTCCTTTTGAAAATGTTCAATTTTTTCCGTAATTTTTTCATGCTTCGAGGCCTCGAGCAATGCAAAAAATAAGGTATTGTTTCTAAAAATATCCAATTTTTTCAGAATTTATTATGGTTGATCAGTATCTTAAAATTTTATTACAGTATCATCAATTCTTTGTGACTATCCACAAAAAATTTTGTAATTTTTTGATACATGCAACTATGCAAAAAAGTAGTTACAAAATAGTTACAATAGTTACAAAATTTCGTAATTTTATGTACCATTTTATGTATCATTTTACGTATCATTTCAGTGGTTACATCAAATTCGAGCTAACGAGTCATTATCGAGTCGAGTCTTATTAACTTTTTTTCACTCGAAATTGTCTTATTCTATGTGCATGCTTGTCCAGCAGGGAGCCTGACTCTTTCTTTCCTCTCAATTATTGGCCATATGCATGCTTGTCCTGGCTCTTTCTTTCCTCACTTCATCCCAGGCTCCCAGCTGCATTCGGCGCTTTTCCTTTCTTTCTCCACAACTCCGGCCAAAGCTCTCTCCATTACGGCGCAACTTCGGCCAGAATTTGTTATGGTTGATGAGGACCTAAAAATTTTATGAAAATATCACCAATACTTTCCAACTATCCACAAAAATTTTCATAATTTCTTCATGCCTGGTACTATGCAAAAAATAGTTATAAATTCACTGGAGCGTGATCATGATTCAAAATTTTTATGAGATATTAAGCATTTTCTTTTCACCCTTATGTAAAATTTTTAAAAAATTTAAACCTTTTTTTATTGCTAAAGTAAATCTATTATTGATCATTGGCCTTTTAACAGGATAGTAGCACTGTTCAAATTTTTAAAAATTCATGACACTTGATCATCATATGAAAATTTTATGAGAATATTATGGATGTGTCAGGACCATCCAAAAATTTTTTCAAAATTTTATAACCTCATTTGTTCTAATTTTCATTCGGATGAAACTTGCCGCTCAGCGTTTTACCAAGACAGTACCAATGTTTGAATTTTTAAAAATTCTTCACATTTGATTATCATCTGAAATTTTTATAGAAATATCGTAAATATGTCAGGAATCTCCACAAAAAATTTCAAAATTTTATAACGTCGTTTGTATTATTTTTCATCTAGTTCAAACTTACGGATCAACGTTTCATCGGGACAGTACCAATGTTTGATTTTTAAAAAAAATCCACAGAACTGATAATTACCTGAAAATTTTATGAGAACATCTCTAATGTGTCAGGAACCTATAAAAAAAATTTAAAATTTTCGACATCGTTTGAACCAATTGTCGATCGATTGCATTTTGTCCGAAATTTGAGGTAATTTAATGAAATTCGATCCCAAACAAACCGGATTTGAATTAAAACCAAACAAGGAACGTCTGAGAGCAAAGCACTGTTGCCATGTGATACTGTTGTTCTAGAAGAACTATGATTAAACTCTTACCTGGAAACTTTTAACACTCTCCTTCAGCTCCACATACTTCCCTGGAGCACCCGTGAAAACTTCAGCAACATGGAAAGGCTGGCTCAGGAACCGCTGAATCTTCCTTGCACGAGCAACCGTCAACTTATCATCCTCACTGAGCTCATCCATACCCAAAATTGCAATAATATCTTGAAGATTTTTGTAGTTCTGAAGAACCTTCTGAACACCACGAGCAGTGTTGTAATGCTCCTCACCCAGCACGTGGGGAGAAAGCATTCTGGATGTGGAGTCCAGAGGATCAACAGCAGGATAAATACCAAGCTCAGAAATCTGCGCAGTTAGCTCATTTAAGTCATAATGTGAACATTATGTACATAATGTACTAGGCCAGGTGTACAAACCTGCCGTGACAACACAGTAGTAGCATCAAGATGGGCAAAGGTAGTAGCAGGGGCAGGATCCGTCAAGTCATCAGCAGGCACATAAATAGCTTGGACAGATGTAATAGAACCCTTCTTTGTTGTCGTAATTCGCTCTTGCAGCCCTCCAAGATCAGTAGCAAGGGTTGGTTGGTATCCCACAGCAGATGGAATACGTCCAAGAAGAGCAGACACCTCAGAGTTTGCCTAAAATCAATGGTGTCCAAAAGCACAACACAACAGTGAGACTTAATAGCAATGGCAAATTCAAACATGTAAATTGTTCAAAAATGTTTTTGCACTAAGTGGAGCATGAGCAGTATCATGGCAGCAAAGATCATGTTAACTAATGCCTTTCATGCACAAGATTCTGTTGGTCCTCCCTAGACCAAAGAAATGTCCTGCAGAAATTACCTGAGTGAAACGGAAAATGTTGTCAATAAATAGGAGCACATCTTGTCCCTCTGCGTCACGGAAATGTTCAGCAACAGTCAAACCGGTCAATCCAACACGAGCACGAGCACCCGGGGGCTCATTCATTTGCCCATAGACAAGAGCACACTTGCTTTCACTCTGCCACCAAAACCAACATATAAGAAGGACATCTTGCATATGTGAACTTCACAAAGATTTGTGTCAATTACCTGCTTGTCACCAAGCTTAATGACACCACTTTCAATCATTTCCCTGTACAGGTCATTACCTTCACGTGTGCGTTCTCCGACACCAGCAAACACAGAGAAACCACCTGACATAAACAAATTAACCAATTATAGTCAGCGAAATAGAGCAAGCAATTGAGCTATATAGACCATGAAGCTCTGTACAGTACTAACCATGGGCCTTAGCAACATTGTTGATCAACTCCATGATAAGTACAGTTTTACCCACTCCTGCACCACCGAAAAGACCAATTTTACCACCCCTTTGGTAGGGTGCAAGCAGGTCCACGACCTGGAAGAAACAAAACCATTGCACCGCAATCAACACTCAGGACACTATGGCAAATATACTACCATACTGAACTCAAAAGACTTTTCTAGTATTCATAGGCTCAAGGAGGGCATGGAAAAATTGTACCTTAATTCCAGTAACAAGAATTTGCTGCTCCGTGGCTTGCTCAACAAAAGCAGGGCCTCACGATGGATAGGAAGGAAGTGGTTTGTACCTACAATATAGAAAATCATCAATAAAAACGAAACATAAAAAAAACATGATTACACAGACTCTTCTGTAAATATGTACAATAAAACATATCAAACATCCAGAGTCACATACTTATGTCACCCTTCTCGTCGATCGGCTCACCAATAACATTCATGATGCGTCCAAGTGTGGCCCTGCCAACAGGAACCTACAAAGAAAAATAACTTCCAAGTCAAAAAACATAGTGAAACATACTGTAGGCGAAACTTCCAAGACAGTGCTACTGATTTAAGAGACTGATATTGTAAATATCTTCAAGATACACATGATTGCATCTAGAAGCTTCTGCAGCAGACTGTCAACTGATCCTACAAAGTCCGATTGTCAGTTTACCTTAAACAATTTTCTAATATTCACTAAGCAAACACCTGATATATAGATTTCTACAAAGCATCCTCGTATGTTATAACAAGGAAGGATAATGAACTCGGGCAGTTAATTTATGCATCTACTAGACCACCAAAAACCAACATAACAGCATTTGACACTTCGTGGACAAAATCAATTTTAGCATTTCACATACACAACGGATAGAGCACCGCAAGCCAGCAAACAACCTATCGTTAAGTGAACCACAGCAGAAGGTGTAAAATCTCAACACGGGCCATTCAGATATGTACATCCAGATCAAATCTAACACTACACACCAGTAGATCCACATTTTCATTAGATCGAGATGAACCATCGCAAAAGGAAATGTACGACCGGAAATGATGAGGAATAAGGCGGATGTGTCATTACAGTGATGGGGGAGCCGGTGTTGAGGACGCGCTGGCCGCGGACAAGCCCCTCAGTCCCGTCCATAGCGATGGTCCGCACCATGTTCTCGCCAAGGTGCTGCGCCACCTCGAGCACGAGGCGGATGTTGTTGTCGAGCACCTCAAGTGCCGTCAGGATGGGCGGAAGCCCCTCATCGAACCGCACGTCCACGACGGCACCGATGACCTGGCACACCTGCCCGACAGCGCCGGCTCCCGTGAACTCGTCGGTGATCTTGCCACCCCCGGTCTTCCCGGTCGCGGGCGGCGGGGTAGATGGCGCAGCCTGGGCCGCGGCGGACGTGGCGTAGGCCGCAGCCCGGTTGAAGAGGTAGCCGGCCGGGGACGGGCGGTGAGGGGGCGCGCGAGGCCGCGGCGCGGGGGAGGCCCCACGGAGGCGGGAGGCGGAGCGGAGAAGGGAGGAGAGGGCCCGGCGAGTCGCCATGGCCGGGGATCGCCGGAGACGCGACCTGGATCTAGGTTAGACTTTTGCGCGGTGAGTGAGCCAGTGAGGTGTTCGGTTGCGGCGGCTCCGCAGGGGAGAGACCGATAGAGGAGGGAAGGGAGGCAGGGGCCAGGGGGTGTGTAATATGAGGAGTGGAGATGTCGAAGGCAGGGATTGTGGGGTGGACTTGGTCTACGGGGACCGGGAAGTTAGGATGAGCAGCCGGTTCAGCGAACAATGTATTCTGCATTTTGGGAATGAATTGGTGTACCTTGGTTTTGCAGCTGGAGAACGGAATATGTTCGTCCTTTTCTCTGTGCTGCCATTTGGCAATTTGTTAATTGCATTTGATTTTTGCAACGCTCTTCTTGCTGAATCTTGATCGATTTTAATAATAGAGGATTTGGGGTTGCAACTTGCTTTGTTATTATACCAGCTAAACCCCAGTAATCCTGATCAAATGAACACCTGTGGCTGTTTTTGAAGTCCAATACTCTTCGGTACGGACGTTTCCCTTGAATTCACATGACATGACGGCCGTGAATACCTCTAAATAAAATTCATGCGTCCAAGCGGCCCAACAACCTTGTGGCCGTAAGGCCGTCGGAGAGGTGGCCCGTAGAAGTTTTCGCCATCCCGTCAGCCCGCGTACGAGGCCGTGCTGCTGGCCTCTTAGGCGTTAGCCCATGCACATCTGCCTCCGCTCGGGCATTTAGGCCGGTTTGTTTTAGTTTGATTCGGATTTACAGATCGGCTAGAATCGACCTCTATACTGGCTAAAATTCACAATCCACTTTATATGTATTTTGGATTCCTTTTGAAGAATCGACTTTTCCACTCGGTTTTACCACAGACGCTCTGCCTCTGGCGTTACCCATTTTCCACTCCAGCTCTGCGCCAAAAACCGTTCGCCCTCGCTCACCTCTCGCCTGTGCGCATCCCAGCGGACGGCGACCAGCCACCGGCCGCGTGCGACGTGCCGGCCGTGGTGCGCGCAAGCCGCGCATCGGCTGGCCGCTTGCTCATGGAATTGATCTGAACGTAGGCTTCCTTCCCGGTCGGCACGTCGCAGGCTTGGCCTTTGGGCTTCAGAAATGAACCCGCTGATGGAAATACTTTGGGCTTCAGGCTTGGCCTTTGGGCTTCAGGATTAGACAGACGGTTTGCCGGAAATACACGATGGCGAATACCGTCATTCTATTGTGAATGTCGTCATTCCAAGGGACTACTTTTTGCACGTACGAAGCACCCGGGAATCAAGCAGTCTGAAGTTTTGTCGATATTTTGTCGTAAGTAATGGTCTCTGAACTGCATATTCTTTTGGACGTAAGTTGCTGTCCAACAATAATCGGTACAATCGTCTTCAGGCTTTGAAGAGAAGCAGAACTCATGTTTTTCTCTTTAGAATTACAGCCTAGTACAAGTTTGCTCGTATCAATCAAGAATAAAGTAGTTCCATCCAGAAAAATGGAAATACTAGAATATCATGTAGTTCCATCCAGAAAAATGGAAAAGAATATCATGAGTCATCCATAGAGTCATTACTTCTTTACAAGTTGCAGAAATATGATTAGAAAAGCCGAATCTTCACTATATTAAAGTTGGCAATATTTTTAGCGCATTTTCCAAAGATTATTTTTAGCGCATCGTTTTGTACAAGGAGGTACTCCAGTTTTTGCATGGACCTTTCGGAGCTTCCGGGATTTATTTTTAGCACGTCGTTACAGAGAGACACTCCAATTTTTGCATAGACCCTTCGGAGCTTTTAGAATTTATTTTTTAGCACGTTGTTTTTTCAAACATTTGCTCGAAACTTTTTGAAATTATATATTTATCTATTTTTCCCCTATTAGTCCCCCAAAACTCATGCGATTTTTTTTTTTTTTTTGCTTAGCTTGCATGATTGTGCGGTGTCTCTGGGCGTCTTGCCAGCCAACATGTCTAGTATTGTATTACAGATCCCATGTAATGCTCTCACGTCCTGTTTTCCATGCGTGTGAAGTCAATGTATCGTGCCAGGATTCCAAGACTCCTTTGCCGTCTGCAAGACGATAACCTAAAAGAAGGGACGAATTAGCCTCGGCAACAAGGGGATGATAGTGTCTGTATACAACCCTAACCATGCAAGATTCTTATTCCTTTGCATAAGGTGCATGATAATGATTGATGAAACCACATGACACAATGCCCACATTTTGAAGTCCGCAGTGGCAGTGTGCACGCATAGTTCTATACCAAGTCCAGTGAAGAGCCGTCCTAGCCTCTAGGCAATAATATAATTGGGGCGCTTGTTAGTACTTCCAATCAAATGCACCTTTTTTTTCAAACCCATATGAGACTTGACAGCCTCCATTATCTAATCATAACTCTGTCAACACTCAGCATACACATTCAAGCTGATTATTGAGAAAAGAAGGCCATCAAGTTGTCCGCCTTGTCAAAAAAGCGGCATCAATTATCAATCAAGAAGTTCTCGCCACTTGGAGATGTATGGCTTAGCATATCGATCCCTCGAGTCCTCTTTGCCAGCCTCCATTTTCTAAAACTTATCATGTAGAACAAGCCACTTCCTTGGTTACTACAAGACACCATCAGCTCACATCTCCATGTTTCAAACCTAGATTGCCACTAACTCTAAAGGGGTCGCTTATTTTTCGCTCACGCTTCATCCTTTAATAAGCTCAGAATGATGACCGCAGTGTGAATCGTCACCTTCTTAGAAGTTTTACTGGCGCTAATGATTGTCGCTGATCTTGTATACTGCGTGTTATCGCGACAAAATGTTCCATTGACTTGGAGCTGAAAGATCAATGTGTGACAAAACTGATTGGTTCGGCCGTTTCTTCAGAGAAATGGACTGAATGTTACTCTATTGGCCGTAGAAACTTGTAGAAATGAAACGTAGACCTGGCCTCGCTGCAAAACTTCAAGGATTGAGACAACGGTGAATTGGATGAGTAATTGCATTGGTGGACTTTTGTATTTTGGCTGACGTAGAAAGCACTTCAGTTCCCTATCAGGCCATCACCGACTTTACTTTGTGCGCTTGATATGATAAAGAGGAGTTATATTCTATCCAATAGGTTTTTAAGTAGCTCCCAGCTTGCTAGAGCATAAGAAAGTCACAATATCCAACAAGAATAACCAGTACTTGCATGCTGGAGAAAGCATGACGAGAGACATTACAATTTTTTGGTTTTTATACGTGTCACCTCTCGATACTTCTACGGTCAAGAAGATATCAGATTTGTAATTTCGTTCGGATAGAAGCCAACCTTACAAGAAAAATGATTTAAAGGTCAAAAAGACCCCAAAAAAAAAGAACTCGTACAATTCTAGAACTAGAACCTATTGGTTGGTGGCAGTGCAAAGAAGACCTAATAGAATCCTTACAAACTCCCATCTTACATGCACAGTCACACCCGAAGAGAAGCCATTTAATTCGCCTAGGAGGCAGTACATGAAAGATTTAATTTTGTTTCTTCCATTTGTTCCCGGTCTCCCTGAATTCCATCCGTCAGCAGGTGCCTTCTTACAGCGAGTTTTCGCCCAGATTTCTCTAGGCTTCCGCAAGAGAACACATAGATATGGCTGCACTGATCCTCACCCCAGAAAATGTTCAAACGTTCTTTTTTACTGAAGACTAAATGCGCAAAAGATAATACCACCTCTACTGACGAACATCATTTCTGGCCTCCGAGCAGTTTCCCCATCAGAAACGTTCCTTTCATTGATGTACTACGAGGCCTTCTTTACTCGAGAGCAGATGTTGACGCCGCGGCTGCCAGGGACCAGTTTGTCAATCTCCGCTTTCGGGGACGCGAAAACAAAGAGCACATCACACATATGGCGCCAAGCCGGCAAGCAGTGTGGCACTGTGCGCCAGTACATGGCTCGTCAACCTGCAGACGCGCACGCGCACTAGCCGGTGTCGTGCCGCACGCTCCGTACCCCGGTCCTTTCGTGGGGCCGGGCCGGGCCGCGCGCTCGTACCGGTCCCTGGCCGGAGACGAGAGGCCCTCCGCCCTCTCGCCTTGCCGGTAAACCCCGTCGCTGTCTCGCAGTTCTCGATCAAGATCGCGCTTCGGTACGGATAGCTAATAGGTTTAAAATAAAAATAATTCTATTTTGAAAGAAAAAAAAGTTATCAAGACTTGGCTCAACAAGTCACCCGTTAAATTGAATTCAAAGTAACCATTTAAATAATAAATAAAATAATATTATGTTAAATTATATTAATTTTAAAAGAAGCTTGATGATAAGCTGTGAAGCTCGATCGATAGTCACCCTCAAACACCGGAACGCGCCCCGTGTGAACGGCGCTAACTGTGGTAGATCCCTCTTCTCGAGTTCGACCCGACGCTGAGCTAAAGCAGTCAAAAATCAATGTAAGCTCGTAGTATCTGCATTTCCAAGCGAGTGAACCCAAGACTGCTAGTTTACTGGTGGTAAAAATGTTAGCTAGTGGCCAGAACTTTTGACTTGCTGCGTCTGCGTGTGTACGGAGAGGTTGCTTTTGAGATTTGTTCGCTGGTAGCTGGAACATTCTTTGTGACCTGGTTGGGTTATTTGAAAGTGATCTTCTCGAAGTAGAGTATCAGCTAACACCAAATGGAAATAGAAAAATGCCGCATCGGACAGAAACGGACTACATGAATATGCCTGCGTAAGAGAAGCAAACAAGGAGAAACAGAGGCCATGCGACACAACACAAGCTCATTGATCTCACCTTGTGAAAGTTAACAGTGCTAGCTTCGTCTATCCGGCATGCCGGCAACAAATGGAAAATACACGCGGAGTATGGAGATGCAGATGAAGGATTAGGAGCCCCGGCTTGGGCCGTAATCAAGCCGAACTCGAGCAAGCTGATTCTCCAGACTTGAGCTCGGTAAGACTCGAACCGAGATTGAGTTGGGGTTTGAATCTCGATCTAGACTCGAGCTCGGCTCGACTAAGTTCGGTAAGCTTTATAACCTCGAGTAAGCTCGGTAAGTTCAAATAAGCTTGGTTATTCTGGTAAACTCAGTAGGCTCGGTAACAAGCTCAAGTAAATTCGGCTCGAGGAACCTCGGTAACAAGTTTGAGAAAGCTCACTTCGAGGAAGCTCGATCCAGGCTCGAGTAGGCTCGCGAACTATTCGAGTTCGGCTTGGTTAAGCTCGAGAGCTTGAGCTCGAGTTCGGCTCGTTCGGTAAGGATGGCAACGGGTCGGGTGCGGGTTTTACAAAACCCGACCCAAAACCCGAATTAAAAAACCCAACCTGAACCCGAATGTCCTATCGGGTAAAAAACTATACCCGAACTCGAACCCGGCGGATACCCGACGGGTTTATGTAGTATGGGTGGAAATAGGTTGGGCCGGGTGTGGGTTTTGCAAAACCCAACCGACAAGAAACCCGAACCCAAAAACCTTAGCCGAACCCGACGGGTATCCAAAACCCAACCCCAAACCCAGTGGTGCACGGAACCAACGGTGCAGATGGGTATGTCTTGATATTCAGTACTGATGGGTACCATGGTGAAAATTAAAACTCAAACCCATTTCGGGTACCCAACCTGAAGAACCCGCAGGTAAAAATTAAAACCTGAACCCGACCCGATCGGGTGCAAAATCTGCGGGTACCCGAACCCGCGGGTCTAATTGCCATCCCTATCGTTCGGAGCTTGAGCCGAGCTCGAACTGAGCCTCGCGAATCTCGAGTTTTTTTTACAGCCCTAGCCACAACAACAAATAGAGGCCTAGTTTAGGACAGCTTTTGATCGTGCAGATTCTGGTTTCTCTAAGAATCATGTGGGTGATAGCTTCTAATTCTTCAAGAATCCAAAAAGTTTTTTGAGAAGTTTCTCACACAATCAGAAACAGATTTGTACATAAAATCAAAAACTATCATCCACCTAATTTTTAAAAAATCTAAATCTAATTCTTCAAGAATCCAAAAAGCTTCTTGAGAAGTTTCTCACACAATCAAAAACAAATTTGTACATAAAATCAAAAACTATCATCTATCTAATTTTTAAAAAAATCTAAAATCTATATAATTAGATGCTATCCTAAACTGGGCCATATGAGTCCCGGCAATTATTACGCAAGAACGCATACATGACGCCGACGTTGCTCAACTTTAGTCGGACTAGACATGGTAGTTATCCCCATCCTAAGCGCCTTCCTCCCTTTAACATTTCTCATCAGATGCACGGATTAAAAAGGCGGTTTTGCGGAATATTCATGGTCCGGTACCGACAAGCGCAAGCGGTCGCTCAAGTAGGAATTTTCAAGCACATACTATGCTAGTTGCATTGTTAAAGGGGAATTTTTTGTTTTTTCCATTTAATTTTTTAAAATCTAATCTCCTACCAAATATATTTGTAAAAATAGCTCCCTCCTCAACATGGAAGATCCGATAGACGACACGTGAACTATCGTGCTCTCATACCGTGACAGCTTTACCTCGAGATTGGCATCAGGGACTTGTCGAGCTAACCGAGCTCGGTTGACAGGTACCAAGTAGTGGAAGCTCGGTAGCGGCTTAATCGGCCACTAAATTACGTAAAATCACTTAATTAGTGATTTAATTATATGTTAAATTATTAAAGTTATTAATTCAGTGACTAATCAAGATGCTTAGTTGATGAACTTGCTAAGTACGGGTGCATGGCAGGAAAACTTGTCACGTTTCTATAACACAGCAGGTATTTCCGTGCATGAGGGGGCATTTTGTAGAAGAGAGCTAGATTTTTAAAAAATATTTTAGGAGCCAGAAAAAAAAGGCTTCGTTGAAGGGCGACTTGATTGGGAAAGATCACCGGCCGTTGCCATTGTTAAGTAGGGTGTCTATCTGCCTAACTTTAATTTGTTTGCAATGCTTATCACTAGTAGCGAAGGCTCGAAATTCTCCTGCGGATTTGGTCGGATAACGCAGCTGCTACTTGCTAGTCGGTAGGTCTATTATGGTCTTGTTCCGGAGCAAATGGCACCTTTATTAGGTTCTATCGACTGTTTTGCAATATTTACCCACAGATTTTGAGGGAGGCACTGTAGAACTGAGAAGGCAACTAGAAGGGGTTTAAATAGACGTCTTATGAATAAACGTTTTCCAAAAGAAAAATCCCTTTTAAGAGGATCATGGTTCTTCCATGGTAAGTTATAAAGAGCTATAAAGAACTGAATTTAACCACTCATAACGACAAGCTCCAAGAAAAACAATACAAAATGAGTCTTCTCCCCTTTGGGCGGTCTGATTTACGATTAGAGATTGGTCGGACTGATGGTAGTTTGAACTCTCTAAGGGCGGTCCGACCCCTCCTTAATTTAGGATAGAACTGAAATTCAGCATGTTTCCAAAGACTCAAAAGTGGACAATTTTTTAGGACCTTAGAAACCTATTACAATCAATAATCTCATGGATCATTGTCAAAATTACAACTTTATCTGTTACATGAAAATTGAGCTAAAAACGGAATGGAGCTTAAAGCTTGCTCATGGGCTAAGGATGGTCAAGATGACCTTTGATCATCTCCCATGTACTAGCAAACTAAACCATATGAACATTCCAAAGAAAAACACCTAGAACAAAAGCTCTTAATGATTCACTTCTTCCAAACCAAAACTAGGCAAACATAAGGCAACCTTCAAGAAGTTGCTATTGAGATGTTTAGATGGATGAGAGCTGACCTTTGAGAGGTTTTCCATCTCTTACACGTTCTTGGCACCAAACAAGATAAAGGGGAGAAGAAGAAACACCCAAAATCAAACCAAATCAAGATTTCAATAATTGAGCAAAGAGGAGAAAAAATTAGACAAATTTTGGATATCTATCGATACTTGAGATGAATATTTACAACCATTCTGTAGTCACATGCAAGCCTAAAAAATGACAAAAATATCACACACAAGAGCCATATTCCCTCCTTCAAAAGTTCTCTCTAAGAACCCTAACTTTGCTCTCCTTGGTTTCACAAAGGTTAATCTATGAGCCACCTCTACATCTCAGTTTATAATGGTGGCCAAGCCAATCACTTCACATCAAAACCCCAGTTCTAGATACAAAGTGAATTTCATCCACAAACATGTAGGTAAACATGATAACCCAACATATAATAGAGGTTTCACTTACACACGCACACTTGTCAAAGCGCATCTTCCACTTAGCTCCAATAGCTCAATTAACCTTGTCTTGTCCTCAACGCATCCCAAAGCCAATTAAAACATCTCCACATACTTTGGCATGTGGTCCACGGTGCCCAATAACTTGCTATCAAGTCTTCACACCTCCCTGAATCATCTCTACTTGTACTAGCCCAGTCACTTAACATGCCACATGTACAAACCTATCTCTTCACAATGCTTGTCTTTTCTGTGCTTCTTGCTTTAACCACATAGCCTCACCCAGACTTATCTAACTGTATGGACCTCGGCTCTCCCATCTAGTTCTAGTCAATTGACATTGACCGCTAATACACTCCAAGTCTTCTGCACATCTAAAGATGAAGCAACCATCTTGAGCAGAAGTTCAATGCACATGATTCATGTTAGTCAAAACATGCACCATGCAACACAAACACAACAAAACCTAAGCTTGAATCACGTGATCTCAGCTGGACTTACTTGATCGCACATGCCTTAACTCTCCTGGCTCGTTCTAGTCAATTGTCATTGATCACTTATGTTTTCCAAGCCTAGTCACACACCATGGGATGACCTTCACATGGTCTTACAATAACTAAAGGGAAAGTATCCAAATTTATACGAATCTTTTTTTTTATGAAAATTTGTGGCATAGTCTATGCTTTTTGACATCCAAGATTTTGTTAGAAACTAGAATACGCGAACAGATGTGACAAATATTAAGGAGTTTTTATTCACAACTCATATGATTGTTTTGCAAATTTGTCATATTTTCTTGTCATTGGATTGAGATCAGGCTATCTAGATCAGTGCTTACTCTCTCTATACCATCCTCATCCCACCCTTTCTAGTCACCCATGAGTGCTAGCGTCGCCACCCCAAACGTTGTGGTCCACTGCCTCACCGGCAACCCACTCCCCCCTCTGTTGTCGCTTGTCTCCTCTCCTCCTACTAGGGTCACTAACATCCTCCATCTCCACCTCGCGCCCTACCCTCTTCACCATCTACGGTGGCTACTGCCACGGAATCTACCATTGTTGTTATTGAGTTGCATACACCAGCTAGTTCACCCAAAAGTTTAACTTTGATGAGAAAGGTATCTATCTAACACAGATTAGGACAAGCCCCTTGAAGCCCGCCCATCGCTCCTTCATGTATATATAATATATTAATACATACATACATATATATATATACATATATATGTATATGTATATGTATGTATATGTATATGTATTAACTTTGAAGGTCTCAGTTTTAGCTCCCCTCGTTTTAATTTTCTGGATACGCCTCTGTGGGCAATTCACTTATACTTTAATACTCTCCCTCACGTATAGGCTATGTCAAATCTAAGACGTGGAATAGAAGTGGGTTACAATTATTTTTTTAATTGCGTCAACCGGATCGTAAACTCGGGACTTTTTGGTTTTGATATCATACTGAGTTGTACGCACCAACTGGCTATTGCATGCAACTCAATAGTTGTCCATCGCCACCTCCACCCTCCTTTGACCAATGGCTCCACGGCTGCGCACGGTTGGTCCTCCTGTCGCCCAGGTGAACCCCCAAACCCTAATCTAGTAAACTCAAGTCCTAATCTGCGAACCCCGCCCTAACTCGTCGTCACCGCCTCCAGAGAAGATAAATTTGCTGGGCGAAGCACGAATCTCCGAGTAAACCACATGGTAAGAAATTCGACAATTGACCGTCGGTGCCAGGCTGACACTGCATCCCGGTTCGTTTTCATTGCTGAGTAGGCGGACGGTACGAAAAGATCAGATTCTCATCTTCGGGAGTCCTCCCAATTATACATCCATGAATATTATCTGAAAATGGGTACCCTTTTCCGACAGCTTACGAACAGCGGCCAATGCTGCGAGATGCGACCTTTTGTTCTTGCGATCCTTTGGTTAACTGAGAAAGAGACAGCAACAGCGAGCACGCTGGTCATTGTTTCGAGGGGCCTGCCACTATCTGCTCATCACTTTACTTGCAGTTGCAGGCATTGCGCGTAGCGGCGGCGTCGTGGAATTGTCGTCGTCCTCTGTCGACGGCCATGCATATGCATGCTGCCCCACGGTGATCGAGATTCGAGTGCCGGAGCGAGGAGGCCGGCTGGCTCGTACGTGAGCGCCACCCGTGCGTTGGCGAGAAAGGACACGCGGCGGCGCCTGAGGCAGTTCGTGAGCACCTCTTTACTCTTGCAATTTGCATATATATAGTATTATTCCAACTAATAAATAAATAAATATATGCACTTTAGTGCCTTTCGTGAGTCGTTAGTAGTGGTTAGAGCAAAATCAAAGCCTGAAAAATGAAAACTTTGGTACTCTGTCTTAACAATGATCTGAGCTAACAAGTGGACAGCTTTCATTCTGAAAGGAGCAAGTTATCCAGTCGGGAGCGCAATCCAGGCATGTCGTCTTACACTACCATTTTCTTCAACGAAGACACTCGGTTTATTTCAATGCTATACTAGATGATAAACGTAGTTTGGTAAACCTGCTGAGTTGTATAATCTAAATTGATGGATGTAAATAGATTCAATATAGCGGGAACTACATATAAACTTAGTACTATAAATTGAGATACATCTTCATTAAGGAGAACCGGTCCTATTGATTAAAAAAAATAACACTTTCTTCTGTCAAATCAAAGGGAAACCTCAACAGACTAGTAACAAAGAAGTCCGGGAAATACTAGCGCTCAGACGTCTGATTACTGTTCATTCCATCGGATGGCTCTTACAATATTTTTTGCTGACGTATGTACCATTTTTTTCAACGCTTGCAACATATGTTTAATGTGCCGTATTTCTACTATTGTTGAAAGAAAATATTGTATACATTAGAAAAAAAATATTATATCTGTAAAGAAAAAAATATTATAACGCGTTCAAAAATTTCAGACGGCCAAGTAATTCCGAAGAAGTCCACGCCTCAGAATGTATAGCTCGAACATACATGAGTATTCGGCTGATTGCATGTTGCCACCTAATTCTGACATCGAAATGTGCTAGCAGGTAGCTAGCAACTTTGAGTCCATGTCGAGACATCAAATAAATTAGCTAAGCCTATACATCGAATCCGACAGACGTAAATGAGCTCGAAAAGCCAGTATCGTAAGTGCTTTTGTCAAATGCCGACTAGAAATAGACGGTATGGGTGGACTCTAGACGTCAGTATAGCATGTCATCGGTAAAAATGCCTCAGACGGTGAACATTTTTAATTATCTCTTCCTGATTTCCACGTGTCCCAGAAGGCCACCGATCTCTAACTTTCTTTGATCCACCGTAAGACAGTGGTAGGCAACGAACAGACTAATTTAAGAATTTGCTTGACAACGCCGGCCAAAAAATACACTTTACTGGTATGTTTCTGAATAAAGACGGGGCTATACATCTACTTTCCAAACTCCAAAGGTAAACATCGTTATCTTGATGATTTTTTCAGCTGCTCACATAGATAAGGATTGCTTAGCTTTTGTCTTCCATCGCCATGTTTTATTTGGCTTTTGCCCGATGTTTCCCATGCTGTCCGCAAAGACCTGGACATGTGTGGTGACAGTAAATAGTAAATTAACAACAACGGAGGAGATAACACTGATGGTCTTGTCTAGACTCGACATTTTGACACAACTTACAGCAAAGTGAAAGCAATGTCCGACGCGATGAACATGAATATACAGTACTAGAAGTTACCGCGTCAAATTGGTGGGAAATAGAAAGATGCACATCATCGATTTATAATGGTACGGTATAGATTAAATTTTGTTTATATATAAGCATTAGAGTTGTATAACAAGTATAATTATTTTAACATATATATGCATTGTAATATTGTATTTTTTAACAAAAAACAGAAAACAGCAGAGCAAGTCCCAGCATTAGCCAAACAAAACCGAATAAAGCGGAGAAAACAAGAAACAGAGCTGGTGAGAAACCAGCCCAGCAGAAAAAGCAAACAGATTAAGCTAGTCTAGCACCCAAGCAACCAAATCAGGTCTATGATTAACCTTGAACCTAAAAGACTGCAAGTGGATTTCAGTAAGAAACCACTCCTTCCAAGCATTAAGACCTACAGGTATTAGATCTAAAAATCCTATCATTTCATTGCTTCCAAATGCCTCAAGAAGCGATCATGAAAAGCATTCAAGAAGGAGTCTCCATCAGACAAGCAAGCATCACTGATCTTCTAAAAAATTCGGCCTCTAGATCCCAGAAGATTTTTCAGAGCATTCCAACAACTTTTGCTGAAGGGACAGGCAAAGAAGAGATGATCTCTTGTCTCTTCAGAGCTTAGGTCACAAAGCACACAATTATAATTATTCCCTTGGATGGGGCAATTCTTCTTCTTAAGCAAATTCCTTGTGTTAAGCCGATCCCAACACATCAGCCAAGAGAAAATTTTCAGTTTAAGAGAGCATTTAGCCTTCCAGATCCAAAGGATTGGTCTTGAAACTGATATAGCATAATCCTTTGAATTCCATTTATAGAGCCATTCATCCCTGGATTCATTCGTCATTATTAAAGCATAGATATTTTTGTGCAGATCTTGGAGCTCTTCAAAAGCTTGCTCCGATAGGGGCAAATGAAAATGCGTAGATATTCCTGGGTGCTAAAGGAAGGAGGCAACACTGGTCTTTTCATCCTTGACAAAAGAAACTAGATGTTGGTATTTTGATCTCATATGCATATCACTCCACACATCATCCCAAAAAAGAGAAGTATCACCACGCCCAATGTGACAGTGAGCAATCCCCCTGAAGTAATCAAGAAAAACTAACACATCTTTCCACCAAAAAGATCCCTTCTTCACCGAGACCTGAGGGAGATGAGTTTGATAATATAAGGACCAAATCAATTGGACCTAAGGAATATCTTTTTTATTGTAAAATTTGTGCAGAAACTTAAGCAAAAGGGAGATATTATGGAGTCTCAAATTAATCACTCCCAAACCACCTCTGTTTTTAGGCATACACACCTTCTGCCATTTAACTAAGGATTTGCTTCTGCCATCGATCTCATTCTTACCCTATAGGCAAATTTTCCTTGCCTTGTCAATTCTGTTGATTACTGCAGCAGGAAGTCTCAAAGTACACATTGCAAATATAGCCATTGAAGATAAAACTGAATTCACCAACTGCAGCCTACCACCATAAGAAAGTAAGGAAGAGAACAAATAAATTCTTCTGTTGATCCTATTAACTAGGTTTTCAAAATCTTTTATTTGAGGTCTTATGGAACCCATAGGAAGTCCCAAATAAGTAAAGGGAATTTTTCTATTTTACAGCCAAAGAGACCAGCAAGAGGTTCAATTTCTTTCTCCAACATGTTGATGGGCAGCATACCTGATTTGTTGTAGTTAACTTTGAGGCCAGTGGTAGCAACAAACGATTACAATATACATTTAAGCTTAAAGAGTTCTCTCTGGCAGCCCTTGATGAAGATTATCGTGTCATCTGCGTACTGAATCATAGAGAATTCAGCATGATGGCCCAAATCCAAGGGTAAAGAAAGGATACCAATTTGCCTAGCTCTGTTAAGGATATGTTGAAGCAAATCAGCAGCCACTGCAAATAGAAGGGAGAAATGGGATTTCCCTGTCTAATGCCTCTCCTGCACTTAAAGAGAGGACCAGGAACCCCATTCAATAATATAGAGGTGGATGCAGATCCTAAAATATCAGCCATCCAGATGAGCCATTTGTTTGAAAAACCCAAAGCTTTAGGCATGCTGATGATTACATTGTGCTCTATTGTGTCAAAAGTTTTAGCAAAGTCAAGTTTGATTAGCACAATTTTCTCTTTGGAGCATTGACAATGATGAATGCATTTATAGGTCCATGCCAAACAATTTTGAATGGATCTCCCTTCTATAAATCCATGTTGATTCCTATGAACTACTGCAACGATGACAGAGTTAAGCCTGGAGGCAAAAAGCTTCGTGATCAGCTTCACACTTAGATTAAGCAGAGATATTGGTTTGTAATCGCTCGGAGATTCAGGGTTGTTCTTTGGAATTAAAACTATGAAAGATTGATTAATGGAAGAAAGGGATATGGACCCTTCTTGGAAATCCGAGCAAAGCTTGTAGAAGTCTTCTTTGATAATATGTCAGCATTTCTTGTAAAAATGCCCATTAAAACTATCGGACACGAAGCCTTTGCGAGTGAAATTGGTTCACCACTTCATCAATCTCTTGTTTAGAGAAGGAGAATCAAGCCATTCCAAACCATCACTTTGAGGAATTAGATTTTTAGGTCAAAAGACATGACAAGATTCTTTGATAGCCCCATTCTAGCAAAAAAGAGTTGAAGAGCGAGGCTAGCTTTAGCATTATGCTCAAAGAGAATATCACCATTTTCGTAATAAGAGAATTGATTAAATTTTGTCTATATTTTTATGTGGCTTTGCCATGAAAAAATTTGGTATTTTCATCCCATTGTTGGATCCAGCAAATAGTGCAGTGTTTCTTCCGATAAGCATTTTGAATATCCAAAAGATGAACCAAGTGACCTTTAAGGATTTTCCTAAAGTTCCTTTCTTGGGTGTATAAAGGCCTGAATTCTTCAATCCTGTCCAGAACTTCAATTAAGGAATTGCAGTGAGAGATCTAACCTTTAATAAGAGACGTGTTTGTCTTCCATTTTGAAGTTCCACTAAAGACTATGTAATTTTGATTTGATATTATTGACTGCACAATTACCATCATTACGTGGTGATGCTGGGTTTTTCCACTATCTCTAAGAAATCGAGCGCTCTAACTAGAAATTTTCAATTCAAAAAAGTGCCTTTGGAATATGAGTTTGGATTTGAGCCATACAAGGGATGTGGTCGACATTGCTCTAGAGAGAGCTAAAAGATTCGAGGGAAAGATTGAGTCCAATGAATCGAAATAAAGCACCAATCCAGCTGCTCTAATAACGGATTATTTTGCATGTTACTCCAAGTGAATTTCTTTCCTCTAAGGGGGATCTCAATAAGCCCAAGAGAAATAATAATATCATCAAAAAGCTGGGCATCATATATCTTCCGCCATGTTTATTCATGTCATGAATAGACCTATAAAGGTTAAAGTCCCCCATTAAAATCAAATCTTCCTATTTTGAATGCTTAGGTTGGACAGCCAATCTAGAAATTCAGTTTTGCTCGGCCCAGCACAAGGGCCATAAACCGAGGTTAAAGTCCAAACTTTGCTATTATATCTTGAAGTAAACTTTTAAGGTATATATATGATGAACTGAAAATGACTTGACTCGAATGGATAGAACCCATCCAAGCTATCAGAATTCCACCTGAGGCTCTAGTAGGAGAGAAAGCAAAGTGATTGAATTTCTTGGGGGCAAAGCTTTTTAGGATGGTGCGATTAATCATGGATCATTTAGTTTCTTGAATGCAGATAATTGAGCAGCCTGACTCCTCAATCTTAGTTCGGAGCAAGTTGCATTTATTTGAATCGTTTTTTAACTGAAATTGCTACTCAATTCGATTTTGATAGATAGATAGATTGGGCAGTGCCATCCATGGCTGTCCCTCCCTCCAACACACAAAAATAAACAACTTAGGAAAGAAGACCACTCAAGCTCGCATTACATGGAAACAACTTTTCTTTGAAGGGACAGCAAAGAAGAGATGATCTCTTGTCTCTTCAGAGCTTAGGTCGCAAAGCACACAATTATAATTATTCCCTTGGATGGGGCAATTCTTCTTCTTAAGCAAATTCCTTGTGTTAAGTTGATCCCAACACATCAGCCAAGAGAAAATTTTCAGTTTAAGAGAGCATTTAGCCTTCCAGATCCAAAGAATTGGTCTTGAAACTGATATATGATTGAAGACCAAATTATAAAACTTGCTCGAAGCATATTGCTTTGAATTCCATTTATGGAGCCATTCATCCCTGGATTCGTTCGTCATTATTAAAGCATAGATATTTCTGTGCAGATCTTGGAGCCCTTCAAAAGCTTGCTCCGATAGGGGCAAATGAAAATGCATAGATATTCCTGGGTGTTGAAGGGAGGCAACACTGGTCTTTTCATCCTTGACAAAAGAAACTAGATGTTAGTATTTTGATCTCATATGCATATCATTCCACACATCATCCCAAAAAATAGCAGTATCACCACACCCAATACGACAATGAGCAATCCCCCTGAAGTAATCAAGAACAACTAACACATCTTTCCACCAAAAAGATCCCTTCTTCACCGAGACCTGAGGGAGATGAGTTTGATAATATAAGGACCAAATCAATTGGACCTAAGGAATATCTTTTTTATTGTAAAATTTGTGCAGAAACTTAAGCAAAAGGGAGATATTATGGAGTCTCAAATTAATCACTCCCAAACCACCTCTGTTTTTAGGCATACACACCTTCTGCCATTTAACTAAGGATTTGCTTCTGCCATCGATCTCATTCTTACCCTATAGGCAAATTTTCCTTGCCTTGTCAATTCATTGATTCTCGCAGGAAGTCTCAAAGTACACATTGCAAATATAGCCATTGAAGATAAAACTGAATTCACCAACTGCAGCCTACCACCATAAGAAAGTAAGGAAGAGAACAAATAAATTCTTCTGTTGATCCTATTAACTAGGTTTTCGAAATCTTTTATTTGAGGTCTTGTGGAACCCATAGGAAGTCCCAAATAAGTAAAGGAATTTTTCTATTTTACAACCAAAGAGACCAAAGAGGTTCAATTTCTTTCTCCAACATGTTGATGGGCAGCATACGATTTGTTGTAGTTAACTTTGAGGCCGATGAAGACAACGATTACAATATACATTTAAGCTTAAAGAGTTCTCTCTGGCAGTCCTTGATGAAGATTATCGTGTCATCTGCGTACTGAATCATAGAGAATTCAGCATGATGGCCCAAATCCAAGGGTAAAGAAAGGATACCAATTTGCCTAGCTCTGTTAAGGATATGTTGAAGCAAATCAGCAGCCACTGCAAATAGAAGGGGAGAAATGGGATCTCCCTGTCTAACGCCTCTCCTGCACTTAAAGAGAGGACCAGGAACCCCATTCAATAATATAGAGGTGGATGCAGATCCTAAAATATAAGCCATCCAGATGAGCCATTTGTCTGAAAAACCCAAAGCTTTAAGCATGCTGATGATTACATTATACTCTATTGTGTCAAAAGCTTTAGCAAAGTCAAGTTTGATTAGCACAATTTTCTCTTTGGAGCATTGACAATGATGAATGTATTTATAGGTCCATGCCAAACATTTTTGAATAGATCTCCCTTCTATAAATCCATGTTGATTCCTATGAACTACTGCAACGATGACAGAGTTAAGCCTGGAGGCAAGAAGCTTCGTGATCAGCTTCACACTTAGGTTAAGCAGAGATATTAGTCTGTAATCGCTCGGAGATTCAGGGTTGTTCTTTGGAATTAAAACTATGAAAGATTGATTAATGGAAGAAAGGGATATGGACCCTTCCTGAAAATCTGAGCAAAGCTTGTAGAAGTCTTCTTTGATAATATGTCAGCATTTCTTGTAAAAATGCCCATTAAAACTATCAGGACCTGAAGCACTGTCTGAGTGAAATTGGTTCACCACTTCATCAATCTCTTGTTTAGAGAAGGGAGAATCAAGCCATTCCAAACCATCACTTTGAGGAATTAGATTTTTTAGGTCAAAAGACATGACAAGATTCTTTGATAGCCCCATTCTAGCAAAAAAAGAGTTGAAGAGCAGGCTAGCTTTAGCATTATGCTCAAAGAGAATATCACCATTTTCTGTAATAAGAGAATTGATTAAATTTTGTCTATATCTTTATGTGGCTTTGCCATGAAAAAATTTGGTATTTTCATCCCCTAGTTGGATCCAGCGAATAGTGCAGTGTTTCTTCCGATAAGCATTTTGAATATCAAAAAGATGAACCAAATGACCTTTAAGGATTTTCCTAAAGTTCCTTTCTTGGTGTATAAAGGCCTAAATTCTTCAATCCTGTCCAGAACTTCAATTAAGGAATTGCAGTGAGAGATCTAACCTTTAATAAGAGACGTGTTTGTCTTCCATTTTTGAAGTTCCAGCTAAAGACTATGTAATTTTGATTTGATATTATTGACTGCACAATTACCATCATTCTGTGGCTGATGCTAGGTTTTTTCCACTATCTCTAAGAAATCAGAACGCTCTAACTAGAAATTTTCAATTCTGAAAACAGGTGCCTTTGGAATATGAGTTTGGATTTGAGCCATACAAGGGGTGTGGTCTGACATTGCTCTAGAGAGAGGAAGCTAAAAGATTCCAGGGAAAGATTGAGTCCAATGAATCGAAATAAAGCACCAATCCAGCTGCTCTAATAACGGATTATTTTGCATGTTACTCCAAGTGAATTTCTTTCCTCTAAGGGGGATCTCAATAAGCCCAAGAGAAATAATAATATCATCAAAAAGCTGGGCATCATATATCTTCCGCCATGTTTATTCATGTCATGAATAGACCTATAAAGGTTAAAGTCCCCATTAAAATCAAATCTTCCTATTTTGAATGCTTAGGTTGAAGACCAATCTAGAAATTCAGTTTTGCTCGCCCAAGCACAAGGGCCATAAACTGAGGTTAACATCCAAACTTTGCTATTATATCTTGAAGTAAACTTAATAGTTAAGGTATATGATGAACTGAAAATGACTTGACCCGAATGGATAGAACCCATCCAAGCTATCAGAATTCCACCTGAGGCTCCAGTAGAAGGAGAGAAAGCAAAGTGATTGAATTTCTTGGGGGCAAAGCTTTTTAGGATAGTGTGATTAATCATGGATCTTTTAGTTTCTTGAATGCAGATAATCGAGCAACCTGACTTCTCAATCTTAGTTGAACAAGTTGCATTTATTTGAATCGTTTAAACCCCGACATTCCGATTCTGCAGTGTCCAATTTCGCCAATTATTATTTGATCTCATGATAGCAAGGGATAGTAGGAGAGTTGCGCGCAATAGCAAAATAGATAAGGGTCAACCCATAACCATGACATTGTATTCCAAGGAATAATTGGAATTTCACAGATCAGGATCCAACCCGAGGTGCGAACAACCCACAGCAGGAAACAACAACCTGGAATTGCCACAGTCAACTAGTCTCTTCTGTCGTGAGCTCAAAGTCTCCGATCTCTTTTACAAGACACTGTAGCGCGAGATTAATTATTTACTCCGAAGAGCTGTTTCATTATCCTAGGAAGGTGTCAATACCTTCTCACTAAATTATTTTAAACTTTTAATTCCTCTGGATATTTTCACCTAGATCGATGGATAATTTGATATCTCCAAAAAATATTAAAAATAATCTCTATATAGAATGCCATAGCCCAATGACCATGTGCCCAAGACTGATATATAGACCATGATCAAATCGTACTTACTACTTAAGAGGGGAATTAATTAGTTCAAATTTGCAACGCGACAGGGAGAAGAGGATCTTGCAAAGGTGCCTTGCGTCCACACGCCCCTCTCCCCATTGGCCTTCGGAACGGGTCAAGTCCGGAGGCACGTACTGTGCATCCGCACGGAACGCATGCCTCACGAACTGGTCCATGTCGCACGCGACGCACGTATGTCACGCATCACCTTGCCTGGTCTAATCACTTTCAGTATAGAAGAGGCGTATTCTTATCGAGAAGAGAGTATGAAGAATTCGTAGGAAGGCGTAAATACGTGCGTGCATGCAAACCGTATTGCCTCGGTCAAAGCAACGTCAGTCATCGTCTCATTATCCGACGTGGCGGTCAGTCTCCGCTGGCGTTGTACTCGCGAGGCATACGCGCGCAGAAACTACTGGGCAGTGACGTACTTCCTCTCCGACGGGACAGGGTCGTATCATTTTACACGACGCGCCTACCTGCCCAGTGTATCGGAGCTAACTCCACGGCGTACGTACGTACGTACGAACGGAGAAACGTATGAATTTGCTATACATTTCAGATCTCACAGTGAACTCGAGCTTGGGTAAATTCACACCTAAATTATACATCTATGTAGCATAACTGCATAAGAGAGTTTTTACATGTAATGCATCTCTCGTACACAACAAACATCAGCTATAGCCTCTCAGGACTCAGGAGGGACAAAGAGGGAGAAATAAACGAAGGAGGATCGAAGAGCAAGAACTATACTAGCAATGGATCGATCGACCTTCGAAATCTTGCATGAATCCCATGGATTTTACTCTCCTCCTATGTCAAGGTGTTGCAGAGACCCTGTGGCTTGGCGTGGTCGGAGGCGGCCCACATCTCCGCCATGTTGGGGAAGTAGCACGCCGAGAGCTCCAAGGTGGCCTTGTCCTGTAGCCCGCCAAACCCACCAAACAGGTCGCCGTAAGGGAACAACAGCTGCTCGCCGCCGCCTCCGAGCTCGGGCAGGAACACGTCGTCCAGCGTCACGCCGTCGCTCGCTGCAGGCGCGGTCGCCCAGCCGCCGGAGACATCCGGGGCAACGGTGGCCGTGGCACGTCCGCGAGCTTGGTCTGCGCCTTGCACGGCGGCGGCGCGTCGAAGTGTATGAGCCCTTGGGGCTGCGGCTGTGGTGGGTACATGGCGCCGAAGCATATGTCGCCGCTCGAGCTGGTGACGGACGAGGAGGCGGACGCGGCGGGCGAGAGCGCCGGCTGCAGGGATGTGCGCTGGCTCCGGGTGCCGGACTGCGTTGCGGGTGCGGAGGATAGTGTGATTAATCATGGATCTTTTAGTTTCTTGAATGCAGATAATCGAGCAACCTGACTTCTCAATCTTAGTTGAGCAAGTTGCATTTATTTGAATCGTTTAAACCCCTGACATTCCAGTTACGCAGTGTCCAATTTCGCCAATTATTATTTGATCTCATGATAGCAAGGGATAGTAGGAGAGTTAAACATCATAGCACGCAACAGCAAAATAGATAAGCGGTCAACCCATAACCATGACATTGTATTCCAAGGAATAATTGGAATTTCACAGATCAGGATCCAACCCGAGGTGCGAACAACCCACAGCAGGAAACAACAACCTGGAAATAAGATGACAAAACCATCAAGAGCATCAAAAACCATATCCATATATAACTTAGTCAAATAATAATTGGACAGTAGTTGTGCGAGGCATTCGGCTAGTTTTATAAAGATAAATGCAGTAATCCTTGCTTGGAGTAGCTTGAAAGTTATATCTGAGACTCCCTTAAGTTGTAGTTTACACCAAATTTACTATAGTTACTACTACAAGTCGCCATATATAGGACCGTAAAAAATATATATATTCTACAAAACCATAATATTCAAGTCTTAACGAGATAACTAGGTGTCAATGGAAATCTTTTGTAGGGTACATTGTTGAAAGGTCTGCCGATCAGACTGTGCCTCAAGAACATGACAAGGAAGCTTCCCGGAAACTGATGCATGCTCTTGCGGTCTTGCCACAGTCAACTAGTCTCTTCTGTCGTGAGCTCAAAGTCTCCGATCTCTTTTACAAGACACTGTAGCGCGAGATTAATTATTTACTCCGAAGAGCTGTTTCATTATCCTAGGAAGGTGTCAATACCTTCTCACTAAATTATTTTAAACTTTTAATCCCTCTGGATATTTTCACGTAGATCGATGGATAATTTGATATCTCCTAAAAATATTAAAAATAATCTCTGTATAGAATGCCATAGCCCAATGACCATGTGCCCAAGACTGATATATATAGACCATGATCAAATCGTACTTACTACTTAACAAGGAAATTAATTAGTTCAAATTTGCAACGCGACAGGGAGAAGAGGATCTTGCAAAGGTGCCTTGCGTCCACACGCCCCTCTCCCCATTGGCCTTCGGAACGGGTCAAGTCCGGAGGCACGTACTGTGCATCCGCACGGAACGCATGCCTCACGAACTGGTCCATGTCGCACGCGACGCACGTATGTCACGCATCACCTTGCCTGGTCTAATCACTTTCAGTATAGAAGAGGCGTATTATTGTCGAGAAGAGAGTATGAAGAATTCGTAGGAAGGCGTAAATACGTGCGTGCATGCAAACCGTATTGCCTCGGTCAAAGCAACGTCAGTCATCGTCTCATTATCCGACGTGGCGGTCAGTCTCCGCTGGCGTTGTACTCGCGAGGCATACGCGCGCAGAAACTACTGGGAGTACGTACTTCCTCTCGACGGGACGGGGTCGTATCATTTTCACACGACGCGCCTACCTGCCCAGTGTATCGGAGCTAACTCCACGGCGTACGTACGTACGTACGAACGGAGAAACGTATGAATTTGCTATACATTTCAGATCTCACAGTGAACTCGAGCTTGGGTAAATTCACACCTAAATTATACATCTATGTAGCATAACTGCATAAGAGAGTTTTTACATGTAATGCATCTCTCGTACACAACAAACATCAGCTATAGCCTCTCAGGACTCAGGAGGGGACAAAAGAGGGGAGAAATAAACGAAGGAGGATCGAAGAGCAAGAACTATACTAGCAATGGATCGATCGACCTTCGAAATCTTGCATGAATCCCATGGATTTTACTCTCCTCCTATGTCAAGGTGTTGCAGAGACCCTGTGGCTTGGCGTGGTCGGAGGCGGCCCACATCTCCGCCATGTTGGGGAAGTAGCACGCCGAGAGCTCCAAGGTGGCCTTGTCCTGTAGCCCGCCAAACCCACCAAACAGGTCGCCGTAAGGGAACAACAGCTGCTCGCCGCCGCCTCCGAGCTCGGGCAGGAACACGTCGTCCAGCGTCACGCCGTCGCTCGCTGCAGGCGCGGTCGCCCAGCCGCCGGAGACATCCGGGGCAACGGTGGCCGGTGGCACGTCCGCGAGCTTGGTCTGCGCCTTGCACGGCGGCGGCGCGTCGAAGTGTATGAGCCCTTGGGGCTGCGGCTGTGGTGGGTACATGGCGCCGAAGCATATGTCGCCGCTCGAGCTGGTGACGGACGAGGAGGCGGACGCGGCGGGCGAGAGCGCCGGCTGCAGGGATGTGCGCTGGCTCCGGGTGCCGGACTGCGTTGCGGGTGCGGAGAATGCTCCGCTGGCTCTGCCCGGCTCCACGGCCATGGCCTTCTTCTTGAGCTTGGTGTTCCAGTAATTCTTGACGTCGTTGTCGGTCCGGCCGGGGAGCTTGGACGCGATGATGGACCACCTGGCATGCAGTAGAGTAACGGTGTCACGCACAGACGTTGAGACATGCAAAATTCGCAATTCACAAGGAAAGACTGCAGAGGTCCGAGCTGAACACTCAAACTCGCCTGCTTCCAATTGAGTTGTAGAGCGAGGAGATGATGCGATCCTCCTGCTCGGTGTAGCCACCGTGCTTGATGTCCGGCCTCAGGTAGTTCAGCCACCGGAGTCGGCAGCTCTTGCCGCAGCGGTTGAGCCCTGAATCAAGAGGAGCAAGCTTTACAAACAAATCCTGGAAATCAACTGTGTGCAAGAACAACAAAATTTCAATTTGAGCAGATATATCATCAGAACCAACTGAAGGCCTAAGTGGCCAAGAGCTCAAGAAAGCAACCAATCCATGATCAGCCTGCACTACTGCAGATAGTCCGGCCTCGACAAGCATACTGTACCTGCTTTCTGAGGCAGGGCAATCCAGTTGCCGCCGATGCCGTGCCTCTGGACGTAGCTCCTCAGCTGCTCGTCCTCCTCCGGCGACCACGGCCCCCGCTTCACGCTCGCCTTGTCGCAGCACGGCGCGCGCCCCATAGACAACTTCACTTCGATCTCCTCGAGCAAACCGCACGGGCAGAGTCGTCCTCCGAGTTAGTCTCACACCCGCGCAACCACTGGAAGCAAGCAATCGAGCAAGAGAGGATATGGCACAGCACACAGGACCTATATATACACAGAAACTGCAACCAGTACGTGCGCGCGCGCAAGTACAAGACGGCAGCGAGCGATCGAGCGCTACTCCTACGGCAGCGAGTTTATTTATAGTACTGGCCTTCCGAGACGGCGAGAGTGAGTGGCCCCTCCTCGCCGAGGCCGAGCTGTACCAACTCCCCATGTATAATGTATTGTTCCATGGTCGTATCGTATGATAGATCGATACTCATTTTGTTTTCGGCGGGGCCTCTGACCAAGTGAGTTCAACGTGCTTTCACACGGAGACTTGAGCTGGGGCACATGCACGGTCAACTCCTCTGTTTATCAACGAGGAAAGACAAATAGTTCATTTATATTTTAACACTCTCGTAGCCTTTCTCAAGTCTAAGAAGTGGAGTAGAAGTAGACTGTAATTATATATATAGGAAAAGCGTTTTGTACTCCCAGGAGTATGTACTTCCATACCTCTACTCCGTTGATCTGCTTTCATGATGGATTCGACTCTCAACCAACCGTCGCCTACCAATTCACCAGCACCGTCAGAAGGTAGTTGCTTGTTCCAATTGGCCTCTCTCCAATCGCCTACCAATTTTGGATCGATTTTGATAGACATGGAGGCAGCAGAAGTTTAGGGATCGGTTTAACAAAATGATTGAGCTTGCTATCGGTAGGGCTGAGAAAACTCGATAGGAGATGCACATGAGGCTTCCAGATTGACGGTGGATTGAACGGGGAGTACGTACTCCCGATAGTACTAAAGCATTTTCCTATATATATATATATATATATATATATAGAAAATGATTCCATATATATATAATTGTGCTAACGGGATCTAAAACTCAAAATCTTTTGACTCTAATAACATATTGATTTGCATGCACCACCAAAAAGATTAAACGTAACTGTAATCACTTATATTTCAACGCTTATTGCTGCCTCCCTTTGCAGCAATATATGTGGAAAGTGTTCTTCTGTAATCGAAGTTCTGATTCTTTGGAATGTGAGTCCAAACAATAGCCGAAGGAAAAGTTGAACCGGGACTGGAGAAGTTATCCTTCTCAGACGGAAGTTCAGGTAAAGCTTTTGACAATATGGAGCCTATCAGCCAACCAGCTTCAGGTTCAACACACACTCGCAATTAGCAGCGCAACGTGGGTGTCCCAAGTCCTAAGCGTGCGATGCCTTTCCAGGGTCGTATTATTCCAACATGCTAAAGAGGAGCGCATGAGCTGATGAGCATGGCCCTGAGAATAGTTTGCTTGATGCTTTCGGTTTCGTCATCTGTTGTGTGTGTGGGGTGGGGTGGGGTGTGTGGCGACCTATATAATTAACCTCCGATAACAGCTGTCACCTAAAGTTAATTATACGGATCTCAGTACAGTAACTAGCAAAATATTAGACATTCCGATGCTTTATTAGTTATTACACTGTAATCAGAGTATTGAAATAGAACAATAATTAGAGACTCATAAATAGAAGCTTTATTCCATTCCATTAGCCACGCAGGGTATCTTACATACCTTATCTTTGCATAAAGACAACTAAATCTCCTATTTCCCACCAGACGGCTAGCGGTTGACTGACTAGCATGGGAATAAGGTCGACTATTACTACTCCTCCTCCTGATAGTAGTAGTAGTAACCGTTCTTCGATAAGTCCTGCCCTTGCGAACAATCCTCCACTCAGGTCTCAGAGGATGATCCATGAATCTCACTGTCTAAGCAAGGAGAGAGTTAACAAGGGTAAGTACTAGGTACTCAACAAGCATAATAATATGAATGCAATAGGTGCTGATTAAAATATCCCCATTTTCATCCAACTCCAACTATTAGCTCTCCCATCCAAAATACCCTTTTATAAGAAATAGATTTTAGTTGAAATGTTGCAAATTTTAGATTTATCATACTCTACTAATATTGCGTATGACTTCTATAGTCTCTAATCCAAGAGATTGGCTTGAATTCAAGATTTTACCTTGCGCAGGTTTGTACAACTTTACTCACAGTGACACTCACAAGAAATGTCCCAGAACGTTTATCCTATTCCGGTATTAGTACTCCATCCTGCATTGAGTATGGAGCTCACCTCCCTAGGTTACCCCACCTCCAAATATAGTTGTACTTTGGCATTCAGCCAGCAGTACCCACCGGGCTTCAAATATACCGCCCCCAAATCAATTTCTCTCATAGTCCCCCTGGGTCATATCGACATTTTTCAGCATGACTATACATTTTTACCCATTATGGAGAAACTAATACCATTTTAGGACAACCTTTTTTGACTGATTTCACACACTCGTGGTTAGCACCAAATTACATCTCATTGCCCAATATTAAATTGTTATTAACCTTATATGCTAACCTATTTTAGAGGACACCACCGGCGAACACTTTCTCATTGGCTTCCTCCACCCACCCATACTAAACATACACCCACGATTCCATTCATTGGATGAGCCAAAATTATACAGACATCACATTATCAATCCATTCATTATCCGTACCTATTCCCATCAAACCATCCACCAATTCATTTCTAACCTTTACCGAATTACTCATTCACATAACCCATACCTTCCAATTTACATTTTTCATTCTCAAATATAATTTTCAATGCAGTGATAGAGAGTAATTCAGAAAACATTAAAACAACTAATAAAATATGATCAAAAGAAAATGCGCTTGCCTGGAATAGAATTTGAATGTTTGACCTCGCTCGAAAATGGGTTAGGGTCGATCTGCAGGTTCTGTTCGAGACCTGAAAATCAAACTATATCAATCTAGGCAATTTTATTAAATATGAGTACCACTTCCAATTTTTCCAATTAGCCAGTTTTATTATTTTAATAAATTTGAAATTCGTTTATTTATATGCAAGTACTACATTTTTATTTGTATATCTTTTATATGCCTAATACAAATACTAATGCTTATGATGTATGTATGTAGGTACATAATCTAATCCACTTCTCTGCCTTTTATTTCCATTCGACTGGAGGCTTCATTGGTGGCTGGCCGAAGCTTG
This sequence comes from Guadua angustifolia, assembly GCA_036346375.1. NCBI lineage: Eukaryota > Viridiplantae > Streptophyta > Magnoliopsida > Poales > Poaceae > Guadua > Guadua angustifolia. The sequence goes on from CM070508.1 coordinate 3,458,915, forward strand.
ACTGGCTTCTAGCCTTCTGGTTTTCTATTTACTTCGGTTGCTTCACTTACTACTGCCGACTACTACTACTCTTCTCCCTCACTTCTCCTCTCTCTGGTTAATTTACTCGGCTGGCTGTATTCGGTTGCTTACTATCGGTTGCATCGCCGGCTGAGCCCTCTATTGCTTCACTCGGACTGCTCTATTTCTGACGCCGATCTACTTCTCCCTCCCTCTCTTCTCTATTGTCGATCGACTGCTACTCCTCCCTCTCTTCTCTTCTCTGCCTGCTATTCTCCTCTCATCTTCCCCCGGGCGACAGGCGACCGGAGCGGAGCTCCTCCTCCTCTCTTGCAGCGGCTCTCCCCCTAAGCTCTTCCCTCACCCTCGGCTACCCATAGCTCGGCCGACTGAGATGAGCTTTTCCCTCTACTTCTCTTCTCTACCTTCCTCCCTGCCACGGCTACTCCATGCCAACACCTGCTAAGGCTTATGAGCTAATCTAGCTCCTGTAGAAAAGAGAGTTTTACTTCTTTGATTTGGTGCTTTTTCTAATTTGGATCTACTAATTTTCTTGATGTTTGAGGTAAGATCAAAGGTAAGGGTCTGTGATGACTTAGGGTTAAGCTCTAGATTGGGTAAGCAAGGATGATGACATTGGTTTACTAGGACACATCCTTGCGGACTATCTAGGGTTTTCCTACTGAGACCATGGTCGGTGATGAGCAACAATTGAGACCATTCCTTCCCCCTCTACTTGCTGTTTTTCTTCTACTACTAGCCTTGTGCTACTACTACTTCTAGTGTCAGAAGCTTACTTAGGGTCCTAAGGTTCGATTGCTTTGGAGCTGAAGAAGTGGAGCCGGGTTGAGGTAGAGGAAGTAGAGGAAGCCGATCTTCTGGATCAGGCCTTCTCCTCCTAACTCCCTGGTTCTCTTCTCCTTGCTCCGACCGGCTAGCTGCTTGCTCTTGCTCCTTGATCGGCTGGTTGCCTTCGGTTCTGGCTTCTTGAGATGGCTAAATCGGTTTTTGCTTTGGGTTGCAACTGAGAATGAGGCGTTCTTGCACTGCTCTTGGTTCTTGGCTATGAGCACTGGGTGCTTTGGTTTGGCTATGGGAAAGGCTATGCTTGCTACTCCCCTTCTCCTGGCTTTTTGACCGAAGGTAAGCTGGCAAGAACTGCCTTAAAGAAAGGGCTTCGGTAAGGAGAGATGAATCTTCCAGGTGTTGGCTATCTGGTTCTTTTACCCTTTTACTGATGCAGTTTTTCTCTTTTTACTGGTTTACCACACTACTACCATTCAAGCTTCCTAGGTATGAAAACCAGATGTGCATGCATGATTTACTAATGCTCCCTAATACTCATGCTTAATGAATGTTTATGCTTGATTACTTCCAAATACATACTTAGTATTAATGATAACGCTAATGCAATGCTTTGTTTGATTGATTACTTCCAAATACATAATTAGTATTAATGATAACGCTAAAATACATGCAAACATCATATTTAAGTTGGTTTGTGGTATACCAACTGATTTGATTATGCAATCAGCAAGATGAATATGTGCAAACCGATATAATCTACATAAACTAAGACAAAATAAAAAATAAGTGCCTCAACCGATTAGATGGTACATATGCTAGATGGATCTAAACGACTATTATAACTGATTAGACGATAGGTAAAGGTATGTTTTTTCTTGAAAAAGATGATACACAACAATATCAGTATGGAAACAAACTTGGGATAATCGTGTAATTAAAGATGACTAACAATCAGCGATGCACAACTTTATTGATCAAATATAATTACAAAGAGATTCTAAGTTATAAAAGCTACTCCTAGTTAATAGAAAGTAAATAAAATGTAGAAGCGAGTTGATTGATTGGCTATGTGTATTTTTTCTTCTCACCTCTGGATCTCTTATATAGCACTTAGGTGATCGTATCCTCCTTCGATTCTTGCATACACATGATTCGTATCGGCCTCAACTTCTAAATGATAAACTTTTATCCAAGCCAATATCGGCTAAGACTATCTATGTTTAACCTTATCTTCCTAAATCGGCTACACCTGTCAAATCTTGGTGTCCCCAATATCACTTAGACCGATCGTATTTTTCTTCAACTTAAGATGCACAATGCGTATCGGCCTCAACTTTAGGGAGATAAATTACTCTTTTGAGTCGATATCGGTTAAGACTCTCCATATTGAGCTCCATATCGCCTATAATTCCAATTGTAACTTATTTTTTCCCTTTTTAATTGATATCGGTTAGAAATATCTAATTTCATCTTTGACCTAACAAATCGGCTATGCCTTACCATATTTAGGTGCTAACCGTTCCTAACTCGAATGTTTGTAGGCGACTGGGCTAGTCGTTGTTTTGTAGTTATGCGAGTCCCATGTAACTTAGTGATAAATAGTTATCGTTTGGGACATTGATACAATCTTTAAAACACATATTTGACCACTAATTTTATTATAATATATTTATACAACAGAATAAAGTTATAATATTATAAAAATACTTTTTGAAACAAATCTACGTATATCATTTTCATCTATCAAATATTTAAAAAGATATGGATAGCCAAAGTTTTAAAGGTTGACTGTACCTATGCCTAAAATATTACCTATTAGTGAAAGAAGGGAGTAATATTTGACACGTCACGGTCACAGGTCAGTATGGTACACGCTGCCATTTTCTATTCTCGAATTCAGAACATGACATCTTTAAAAAAAGTTCAGAACATTGCACATTGCATCTCATCTTCAGGATTTCTGAACAAGGCATAAGTTATAAGTGATGGGCTTATGTCCGATGAAGCCACAAAAATAAAGATTTTTTTTATTTAATATTTATTTTAAATCTTTTTTTCAAAACTAATCGGTGGGATGAAAAATTTGCGAAAATACCCCTGTGCGGTCAAAGAGGTGATCGCTTCGATCGGGCGACAGCGGCATTTAACTACGAAAGTCCAAAATTTTAACGCAAATCAAAAAATTGAAAAGCTGATTTCGCCAATGTAGGCGAGGTGTTATCAGAAGACAAAACACCAGAGCAAAAAAAATCCCATTTTTTGTGGTTTTTTGTACAATATTTGTTATATTCAACCGAAAAATTACCAAAAAAAACCTTCTTGTGATGTAATGAACTGGAAAAATTATTTTACTTTGTTAGTGATACGTATCTCACTTAGGAATTTTCGTAGCCTCGTGGGGCCCGCCGGATAGGGCCCAAAAAATACCGAAAAAAAATAACGGGCGACCTACGCAACGCGGGATACCACTTATGTATGCGAGATGGCTTGATGTCGCTCCGACACGAGGTTGCTAAAATTGAAAAAGGCACTCGTGGCCATTTAAACCGCTGAAATCGTAGTCACTTAGGGTTTTCGAGTTCAGCGAGGCAGCCTGATCTGCCCAAGAAATACGAAAAAAATTAAGGGCGACCTACGCAACGCGGGCTACCACTTATGTAATGCAAGATGGCGTGAAAATAGGCTTTTCGCGTTCGAAAATCGGAAAGGCACTCGCGACCACACGAACCGCAGAATGTGGCCATTTAGGGTTTCGTAGCGGTCGGCGGATACGCAAAAAAATACAAAAAAGAAATCAAGGCGACCCTACGCAACACGGGCTACCACTTATGTATGGGCGAAATTTGGCAAGTGCGCCTCGACACGGTTACGAAAATCGAAAATGGCACTTGCCACAAAACCGCGGAACCAAGAATTCCACGATTTCCAGACGTAGCAAGCAGTTACAAAACACGGCTACTACAAAACACAGAGCCACAAACACGGGCTACAAAACACGGAAATCGTGGAATTCCCGATTCATGGTTTTGTGGTCATGAGTGCCTTTTCCGATTTTCGAATTTCAGTTTGCCAACGCCACCGCCTAAGCCCATACATAAGTGGTAGCCTGTGTTATGAGGTCATCCTTGATTTTTTTCAGATTTTTGGGTCAGATCCGCACACTGCTGGGCTACGAAACCCTAAGTGGCCACAATTTCTGGGTTTGTGGTCGAGTGCCTTTTTCCGATTTCAGAACTTCTCGGCTTGCCAACGCCGCCCAAATACCAGACATAAGTGGTAGCATGAGGTCGCCTTAATTTTTTCCAGATTTTGGGTCAGATCCTCAATGGCCATGAAACCCCTAAGTGACCACGATTTCACTGCTTGGGCCACGAGTGCCTTTTTTCCGATTTTCGCAACCTCGTGTTTCAAAGATCCTACCATCTCGCCTGACATAAGTGGTATCTCGCTATGAGGTCGCCTGCTATTTTTTTCGATTTTTGGGCCCTATCCCATGGCCTCACGAGGCTACTAAAATTCCTAAGTGAGATACGATCACTAACAAAGTAAAATAATTTTTCCACCATTACATCACAAGAAGGTTTTTTTGGTAATTTTTTCCTATGAATATAACAAATATTGTACAAAAAACTAAAAATAAAATGGGAAATTTTTTACACAGTGTTTTGTGCGCTATAAGAATCACGCCCTGCATCGGGCATAAACTCTATTTTTCGAATTTTTTGGTTTGCCGTTAAAATGTTGGACTTTCGCCAGGGTAGGCAAGTTCCTGCCGCCTCAAAGAGGGCGATCGGGGTATTTTCGCAAATTTTTCATTCCGCCGATTAGTTTTGAAAAAAAGATTTAAAATAAATATTAAATAAAAAAATTCAAAAATAAAATCACGGCCAACATATGTAAGCCCAAAATCTACATGTCTGGGCCAAACCGATCGAGCCCAACCCAAGCCCGGCCGGATGGCGGGGCCTAGTCGCCACCGGCCGGCTAGGCTGACCACCTTGTTCTCCTCTCTTCCCCTTCCTCGTCCAGTTCGGCTTCGGTTCTCCCAGCGGCAAGCAGCTCTTGTTCGTTCCTTGCTTCCTTCCCAATTTTTGTCTCGATTTCGTTTGCGACGGGAGGAATCGGGGCGCTAGGATGAGCGTGATCGACATCCTGACGCGGGTGGACGCCATCTGCCAGAAGTACGACAAGTACGACATCGACAGGCTCAACGGCGCCAACGTCGCCGGCGACGACCCCTTCGCCCGCCTCTACGCCTCCGTCGACGCCGACATCGCCCAATGCGTCGAGGTAGATCTCCTCCTCCTCCTCCTCTCTCTGCGCAGTTTGCGGCCAACGGTGGCGGCACCGGGCTCCTTCCCTTCGATCTGAATCTGATCGGTTGTCGGGGTCCGTTTCAGAAAGCGGAGTCGGCGAATCAGGAGAAGAACCGGGCCGCGGTGGTGGCGCTCAACGCCGAGATCCGCCGCACCAAGGCCAAGCTCCTCGAGGAGGACCTGCCCAAGCTGCAGCGCCTCGCGCTGAAGAAGGTCACTGATCTCTACACTCATTGCCCTATCTGAGTTTTGGGTGAACTGCTAGATCTGCAAGTTTCGTGGCGAGAGGACTAGCTAGCTACCAGCTTACCTTCACGTTGACTGCCTATACTTAGGATGCGCAGCTGTTTCTACATTAGGGAGGTGATTTGCTGGGGCATTCTGTGGAGTTTAGGACTGGTGGGATTAGTACGTTTGGCATGGTTTTTGCGGAGAGTTTCTTTGGTGTTTGGACTAGTAGTCTGTGACATTGTTGGATTGGGAGTGACCGAGTGAGCCATATGGTGTTTGCATTCTGATTTGACAACTGGAATCTATGCATACATGGGAGAAATTGAAGGTCTTGTTGTCATGTACCTTCATGGGACTGCAGTATAGGCTGCCTACATTTTTCTTTCATGGGTGGTATAGGTGCTGTCTAGGCTCTAGTTTGCAGATTATTGGAACTAGATAAAGGTAGTGTTGTTGATATTGATCCATTTAATCTTTTGCTGATGTTGTCACGGAGCTTCATGTACTCCTGACTTTGTCCCATTCCTTTTTCTTTCAACTTAACATGCCAGTACTGTTAACTCTGGATTGCTGTTCATATCACCTGCATATTTGAGTTTGACAACATGATGTCCTTGTTCAATTATGTCACTGCGTTAAGATAGAGGTTATGTGTGAGCACTGAGCCAAGAACTACTTCGTTGGTTTTACCTGTAAACTTGTATGTTCTACTTTCAGTCTCTGTTAGCATATATGCCTCTAAATGGTTCAGTTTCATGGTATGCATAACAGCATAGATTTGGGTAACCTAGTTTGTGGCAGTTATAGTTTTTTATTTTGTAAAAAAGTCATTTAGAAAATGGTGCCAAATAGTTGGTGCCCTATGTGATAGAAAAGTCTCTCAAAAGTTAAAGAGTAAATTCTATAGGACGGCAATTAGACCTACGATGTTATATGAAGCGGAATGTTGGGCGACTAAAACACAACATGTACAGAAGATAAGTGTAACAGAGAAGCGGATGTTGCGATGGATCTGTGGTCTTATAAGACGGGATCGAATCCGCAATGATTATATATGTGATAGGGTTGGGGTAGTACCAATTGAAGAACAACTTGTCCAACATCACTTGAGGTGGTTTGGACATCCCCAACAGAGGCCTCCTGGGGCACTGATGCGTAGTGGGATTTTAAATCGTCTCGAAAACATACGAAGAGGCAGATGTCGGTCAAGATTGGCGTGGGAAGAAGTAGTTAAAAGAGACTTAAGTGATTAGAATGTATCCAAAGAGTTGGAGTTGTATAGTAGTGCATGGAAGTTAGTGATCCACATACCAGAACTATGACCTGAGATCGAAAGTTTAGGGGTTTTATTAACTTTGATTAGGTTTCATTCTTAGCCTACCCCAACTTGATTGGGACAAAAGGCTTGGTTGTTGAAAAGTCATTTAGAATTTTAAATCACTATTTCTGAAGACTTTCTTCATTTCTTGTAACAGGTCAAAGGGCTCACAAAAGAGGAACTTGCGACCCGTAGTGATCTGGTTGCTGCCTTACCTGATAGAATACAATCAATACCAGATGGTAGTACTACCGCGACGAAGAAAAATGGAACTTGGGGAGCCTCAGGATCCCGTACTGGAGGAGCCATTAAGTTCGACTCTACTTCTGGTCAGTGAGCATCATTATCGTATCATCTATGTCTTCTGTATATTGATATGCAAAATACGGATTGGCTTCTTAGTTGGAAAGATGTGGCTAAGTTCCCCCTTTCCCTGTATGCATTGCCTGTTTCAGATTGACACTAAGCAGCCCCATTTTGTTCTTATTGGCCCAATTTTTAACTATCATGCCGGTATGAAAGGCAGCTCTCCAATTTTTAAGGAATCCCTAATGTTAAGCTTGTGATTCCGTATACGTGTTGTTTATTTACAAATTCACTTTCAGCTGATCGTCATCTTAAGGTCAGCATTGTTATGTGCCAAATTCGGCCAGTTTCAATTTTCACGTGCTGTGTTATTACATGTTCATCCACTGTTCCAGTCTCCTTTCTATATTAGCATTGCATTGACAAACTTTGGATTAAGCATGCATTTAATTATGCCTAAACTAAAGTTGTTTGAGGAATGGATGTTGTGTTTGTTTTCTCATCACCTCTGGCATGATCCTATTAGATACTCTTCTTCTTTAATTGTTATTGTTTTTGGTCCTGTTGAGGATCACGAGCTGAACCTTTTTTTCCCCTCTGACCACATAATACATACAGATGGCAACTTTGACGATGAGTACTTTAAGGGGACAGAAGAATCAAATCAGTTTCGTCGGGAATATGAGATGCGTAAAATGAAACAGGTAAAGTTTAATTCACTGAACTAATGTTTTTCTTCTGTTTCATTTTTTGCTGCCGTTGGATGTGGGACTTCTCGTGTGATGCGACCTGGATTTGGCAATGAATTCTGCAGGATGAAGGTTTGGATATTATTGGTGAAGGGCTGGCAACTCTGAAAAACATGGCATCTGATATGAATGAGGTTTCTTGCTGTGCTTCATTTCTAGTTATATGATGATTATTCTAAGTTATGGGTACTGTATTTAATTGTTGTGATAATCAGGAAATGGATAGGCAAGTCCCCTTGATGGATGAAATGGAAGACAAGGTTGGTTCCCTAGCAGCCATTAGTTTTTGTTCTCTCATCTGGCAATTGTCCAGCGACGCTTAGTTTGTGATATAATGATGAATGCAGGTGGATAGAGCCAATGCAGATTTGAAGAATACCAACGTGAGACTAAAAGAGACTGTTCTTCAGGTAAAACCTAACCACATTTCTCGGTGCTTTCCGTAAGTCCTAACTAATGCTTGGGTTGTTGGGTGAGCTTATACATACCTGTTTTCCCCCCTTGGCTTGTTATCAGCTGAGATCCAGTCGCAACTTCTGCATTGACATTGTCCTGCTCTGTGTCATACTTGGTATTGCTGCCTACCTTTACAAGTAAGTAATTTTCTTTTCCAAGAAACTTCATTTTTTTGAAGTAAAGTAGTAATCCACTCCACTGGACATTCTCGTGCACCTTTGTACTACTTTTGTTTTGAACCAACTGCTGAATGAAGATAGAAAATTGTTATCGTGAGCTCATGACCATGCCCACATCTTCGTTAAGTGTTTGTTAGAGGATTTCTTCATCATGTTAGTCGGTTAGACTTCTTGCTCATGATATTGCTCCATGCCTTTTTTTTCTGTTGCAGTGTGCTAAAAAAGTGAGGTGCAGCGGTGTATTGGAATCACCCGTGTTGTAGTGGTCGTCTTGCAGTGGCTGTGTCTTCCGGCGATGAGTTTCGATGTGCGCGCGACCTATTTGTTTTCTCTCATCCGTGTAATGTTACGGTGTTCCAACGGGAACCTTGGTTAGGCTTGTTGAAGCAGTGAGCATTGTATGTGTGAATACCTTATATCTACTGTATATTTGGGAGTAAAATGCTTAGCGAGATCAAAACAATCATTCTCTGCGAACCATGTGTACCCACCCACCTTCTCATGTATATTCCATCAGGTCTGGCTTTGTGTTGAAGCTATCTTGGTAGCAGCAGCAACTTCTATCAGAATACCACTTGACTCACTGTTTCACCTGCGGGCTGGCCTGTGGCTGTCGTCCAATTCTTCATAGCGTCGATGCCCGATCGAAGGTGTTCCATAGTTTAGCTCGCAAGTACTGTACATGAAGTCGTCGGTGATTTGTGTCGTCGTCAGTCAGATCGCCGAGAGACGCTTGCAACTTGGCGTCAAGGTCGGTTCGGTACTTCAGTACTTGCCTTCAGTAGGATCGCCTTGTTGGCTTGTGTATCTTCCTCTGCAGTTTGATATAGACGGCAACTGTCTGTAATATATCTCTATGTTATTTATAGATGATACTAAAATTAACTTATATAATTGATTATTTATATATTTATTTATAATGGCCTCTTATCTAATTAACACGTCTATGCAATGACATATAAAATAAAAATCTGTATATAAAATCATCTGATAAATGGTAGATAATAGTTTTCTAGATCTTTTATATTATCTAAAATTTTAGGTGTTATCATTTTTATAGACAGTTAGCATCGTCTCCCGCCAACCCAATTTCCCCTTCCCGCCCCCGAATCCCCGGTCGCTCCCGCTCCCACTCCCACAGCGCAAAACCACCCCAAAAGGCTGCGCTCTTTCTCGTTCGCTTCGCTAATCTGCAACAAAGCTGCCGTCCACCCCCCCTCCCTTTTGGGGGTAGACATTTCCTTCGGTCGACACAGCTCCGGTGGCGGCGGCGATGAGCGCGGTGAACATAACGAACGTGGCGGTGCTGGAAAACCCCACCGCCTTCCTCAACCCCTTCCAGTTCGAGATCTCCTACGAGTGCCTCATCCCCCTCGACGACGGTACGGCCTTTCCCCCCCGCTCTTCCCTTTCGTGCTTGCTTTTCTTGATGCGTGGCGTCGTGCTAGGGTTTCGTGAGGTTGTGGTCGTTCCAGTGCCGTTTCCGAATCGGTGAAACCGGCGTGGGGCGTTGGATTCTGCTGCCTCTAGAGCCTAGGTGTTGGAATTTGGAGCGGCGTGGGAATTGGGCATGGGTTGCATTTTTCGACGGCAACCGCGTAATTTTGCTGTGTGAACGATAATATGTCGTGAGAACTTCCGTTCATGAACAAGTAACGCGTCTATGTAATGGATGAATGCTACACTCTCTAGTATGTTTTGCATGTAGAGGCCAATTAACTCGTTTACATGTACGTACCTCACTATTGATTCGTGACAAAAAGAACCAAGATAGGGAGCATTAGGTGGAATATAACCTAAAGTGTCTGGGCTTGTTTGTAACACATAAATTTTACAGGAAATTCACAAAAACAGTTAATCCCTGCAAAATCGGGAAAATTCGCGCATTCCAAGCGGGGCCTTTCTTCTCGTATAAGGTACCTTGGTTGTCTGCAGCTTGTAAAAGTGCACCGAAATGAAAATGGATGCTTTTTTTGGTTAACTTCTCTTGTTGCCGTGCAGGATCAGGCAATCAGCTCAAGAAGCAAAATTGGTTCAATTACATTGTTCTCTGGGTTTATATTGGATATGTTGCCCTTCATTCCTGATATCAGTATGACAATATGTCATGGGACTGAACCTATTAACCTAGCAGCATATATAGTATTCCTGATAGCTAGCCCTTTACTATGTGTAGTAGTACAGAAGCACTAAACTGGACCTGGAGATGCTAAGCAACTTGCCTCACTTGATGCTATCCCATAATCAAATTTATGTCCACCCATGTGTACAAGTAGCTTGCCTACATCCTAGCATCATTGGCTGGCCATAAATGTTAGAAATTATAACTATGATTTTTCCTCAGCAGCCTCTGTTTCTAGCTGATTATAATTGAATTTTTGTGAATAAATCTTGTGTTACTTCTCTGTGATACCTATAACGAATTAGTACTTGTGGTACTGTTCATGTTGCGGGGCTTAGCTAAAGGCAGTAGTAAAAAATTTATGCCATCCGACTGGGGTTTTTCTCTGGATATCTCAGTTTCCCTCTTCTATTTCTAGCTGTCTGGTAAAATATTATTCTTTGTTTTTTTGTTCATTATCCTACTGCACTCTTCATGAACTAATTTGCTGACATCTTGGAGAATCTATAAGATTCCTTGGGATCCTGCTGTTGTGAAAATCCATTTATAACAGTGTGGAACTTTGGATCATTATGAAGGAAACAGAAGCTTGGTTCAGAGATGTTTACGTTGTGTGCTACAGTAGGCTTGTAGTAGATGTGGTGTTGTGCTTCCCTGTCCCCCTCTTTTGGTTCCAGTTTGGTGACAATTGCACAACGAAGCATAACTTGTTGGTCCATAGCTCGACACGCTATATCATTGAACTTATATATTGGTACCTCCTAGAAGTTATACAATTATGCTCCAACTTTAGTAAGGTCCTAATGATATGGTTTATACCATGGAACCAAGGCAATTTTTCATCTAAGTTGAGCTAGTTTTAATTGTCAGGCAATATTTATATTTCTGATAGTACTGAAGTGAACATACAGATATGCCTGATGTTGTGGAAAATGCTAACATGCCTAATATGGCTATTTTCTTTACTAAATTAGCTTTTCTCATGTGCTTTGAATTTATCTATGTTCATTTCTTGAGGGTATGAGCTCACTAAAATATTGCTGACGAGTTTGTCGGTTAACCTTTTAGATCTGGAGTGGAAGCTAATATATGTTGGATCAGCTGAAGACGAAAATTATGATCAGCAACTTGAGAGCGTGCTTGTTGGCCCTGTCAATGTTGGGACCTACCGTTTTGTACTCGAGGTGAAGTAGATTGTGTTATATTAATCAACCAAGTCTAAGATCTTCATGGTGCACAGTAAATCCAGAAATCCTTGCACAGTTTCAAGTCTTTAATTCCTTGCACAATTTTTTTTCCTTGTTACTTAATCCTCATAGTTCATAATACTAAATTTGTACCTGGAAATTGATGTTCCATTTTCATTTCAGGCTGACCCACCAGACCCCTCAAAGATCCGTGAAGAAGACATCATTGGTGTTACTGTGCTGCTACTGACATGCTCCTACATGGGTCAGGAGTTCATGAGAGTGGGTTACTACGTGAACAATGATTACGATGATGAGCAGCTGAGAGAAGAACCTCCAGCAAAGCTGTTAATTGACAGGGTGCAGAGAAACATTTTGGCTGACAAGCCCCGTGTCACCAAGTTCCCTATCAACTTCCATCCTGAACCCAGTACAAGCACAGAACCACTGCAGCAGGAAGCACAGACGGCATCACCAGAAAACCACACAGGCGATGGAAGTAAGCCCAACGCCGACCTATGATGGTTGTTGGGATGCTAACATTTTGATGTGCATGTCTTCTAGGACGTCTTGTAATGTTACAAAAGAGAGTGTTGGTTCTTCATTGTACTGGGTTCCTGGTCTCTAGAAGTTTAAAACTGTCTGTTCTGTTGCAAATGTTGGATGCCTACTTAGACTAGAGTGCTTCAGACTGAGAGCAAACCCAACCCACCCTCTAAACCTTCTCCTATCTAAAAAATTAGAAAAATGTGAGCTCTAACCCAACCCTTGAAGTAAGTCCAACCTATCTCCTAAACCTCTCTCTATTCTAAATTATAAGGAGAATTGGAAAAATATAAGCTCTAACCTAACCCTTATAAGGAACTTCTATTCTAGAGAGGTCCCTTCTCACCTTTACATCTAGGGGCTTTCTCCTTCCCCTATTATTTTCTTCAATATTTTTTTATTTATTATTTCTATTTTTAGTAAATAATTCATAGGTGTAAAGTAATAATAATGTTTAGATAAATAATAGGGGTGAGTAATAGAGAGTGTGGGTTGTAGATAAATTTGATATAAGGTGCTTTTAATTTTTACACCACCCCTAAATAAGTGATTTAGGGGAAAATATAAGGGTTTGGGTTGGAGTTGCTCTTATAAGGAACTCTTATTCTAAGGAGATCTCTTCTCACCCCTACATCTAAGGGTTTTCTCCTTCTCTCCCACTATTTTCTTCAACATTCCTTTATTTGTTATTTCTATTTTTAGTAAATAATTCATGGGTGCAAAGTAATAATAATGTTTAGATAAATAATAGGGGTGAGTAATAGTGAGCGTGGGTTGAAGACAAATTTAATATAGGATGCTTCTAATTTTTACACCACCTCTAAATGAGTGATTTAAAGAGAAAATATAAAAGTTTGGGTTGAAGTTGCTCTGAAGCACCCCCCATTGGTTAGTCATGGGCTGTGTTTTTGGTATATATTCTTACCGGGATCCTTTTGCTCACTTGTGCAAATTAGATAGTGTGTTCTGTATGCTTGTTCAGCCTCACTTCTCATGAATCTATTATGGTTATGGTCAAATGGGATAGTTCCGAACTAGTATATATTTATTGGCGATGAATGGTAGCTGCACTAAACCACTCGTTATAATCCGATGGTAATTTGATTTTTGGGTGGATTTGTGCAGCTGCATGTTGCTAGAATGCTAGCGTTGACGGAAATGGGCAGCATGTAATTTCGGGATACAAGCCATTTGATGGCATGAACCGTCACTTGGATTCGTTACTCTTCGAAGACGCCCGTCCAATTACGTTGCATTTCCACTGGAAAATTGCCCGGATGTTGCTACTTCAGCGTGGCCGCGGGCCGGCGGCACCGGCGAGTTAGCGCCAAGGGTCGCGCATACTCAGCCGCCTACGGTGCGCCGCGCCGGTGCCACGGTGCTAGTCGCCACCCACCCGAATAAACTCCGGCATCCTGGCCACCTCCGCCATCCATCCGGCCTCTAACCGCGGCCTCGGCGTCCTTCGCGCAGCGCGCCGTCAGCCCGGCCGATGCTTCCTCGCCAGCCTCCTCGACCTTGTCCCCCCGCATGCGCGTCTTGCCCCTCAGTGCCCGCACGCACGGCGGGTTGCGCCTGCTGCTGCTGGCACGCGCGCGACTCGTTTGCTCGTTTGATAAGATCGTAACGGCGGGTTCACTGCCTAGGTACAGCGTTGCTTGCATGGTTGGCCAAGGACACGTCCTACCAATGCGGGGCGCGAGGATTGATCGCGGCGGGCGGGCGGCGAAGCTCTGGCAGGCGCGGGTCGGCTCGCCGGCGATTGGGGAGAGTGGTGCACGGTAATGGGGGACAGACGGCGGCGAGGACGGCCGGCTCTGACGACGATGCGAGCGGGCAGCGTGTCACGGCGTTGCGGACGGCTCATAGGCGGCGGGGCAGCGCGGACGAACGGAGCTCGGCGAGGCAGCTCGTCCTACTCCGGGCTGCGTGGTATCCAGCGGTCTGGCAGCGGCGGGCTCCGGGGCGAACTCCAGCGGACGGAGGCGAGCTGCGCCCCGGTGAGGGCTGCCGGACCCCAGGGAGAGGGATGCAGAGAGAGAGAATGGTGGGCCTACAGTGAAATAATGTTTTTAGCGAAGAAAGGAAATGATGAAATACATTCGGGGTTGTGTTTGTTTGCTGGTACCAAATACCAAATGAGTGGTGCTAGCCCACGCTATACCGTTAGCATGCATTCCAACGGTACAACAGTTTCACCAGGTTCATTAGTATCAGAGGTGTGAGTATCACACGTTTCATCAGTTTCACGAGGTTCGTGATTAAGTTTCGAAATTTTTTTTCATAAATTGCACGAGGTTCATGCTTAAATTTTATAGGTTCTACGAGGTTCGTAGTTTAGTTTCATAAGGTCCACGAGATTCGTAGTATAGTTTCATATGGTCCACGAGGTTTATGGTTAAGTTTCATATGTTTCATCTGTTTGATTATTACTAGGTTTCACGGGTAAGTTTCATGATGTTTCATTACTAGATTTCACGGGTAAATTTTATGATGTTTCACGGATAAGTTTCATGAAGTTTCGTGATGTTTCACAGATAAGTTTCATAAAGTTTCGTGATGTTTCATAGATAAGTGCCGCGTGCCGCCTTAATCGCATGCCCAAGAACCGCGACGGCTGTCCGCTTTGCCGCTTCGTGGGACGGCGCTTTGCTCAGCAGACCGCAAGCACGAGGACGCCGTCGAGCATGCGGACTCGAGGCGGCGCCGTCAAGAAGGTGTCGGCGGCGCTACGCTTGCCGGGCGAAGATGGAGTTGAGGAAGCTCGCGAGAGCGCCACGGGAGGCCGGCTTATGAGGTCCTCACCTGGCGGATGGAGGTGCCCGACTTCTGGCCTTCTTCTCCGGCGTATGCCGGCGCCTACGGGTACAACAGGCGGATGGGGCGCAGCGTCGGTGATGCGACGACTTCGGCCTCGACGAGGAGAATCCGCCAGAGCTAGAGCACCTTGATGAGTCGGACGTTGTGGCGTCAGGCCCCAAAGTACGACGCCGCAGACGTGTCTTGTAGCTCCCTCGGCAATGACGGCTTTGTAGTAGTAGTCAGAGTGCAGGTGTCCTCGTCGCAGCCTTTCTGGTCGTTGTCGCCAAGAGTGGCCACCAGACTCCTCGCTCCGGCGTGACCGGCTGGTCCATGGACTTGTATCACACGGTGAGTATCACACGATTATCATCAGTTAGATTAACTATCTACCAGATGTCAGAGATTAGTTTTTCTGATACCAAATAGTACATATATAAAATAATTTAATAAAAAAGTCATCTATATGTTTATTTGTTTGAATGAAACTATTTTATCTTTGATGGTGGGAAATAAATTTAAGAAATATTATCTATAGATGTTGAACCATAAATAATGGAACCAAACAGTATAGAACCATCCTATCCTATTCAACACCATCCCACTAACCAAACACATCATTAGAGGCGGAGCTAGCATAGGTCTATGCCTCAGGCCGGACCACACATTCTTAGGTTAAACTATAATTTTACTGATTTTTTAATACATTTTTACATGAACTTATCACAATAGGCCTCGAGTCCAGGCCCTGGTGGCTCGAGATCTGCCTTCGCCCCTAAATACATTGAAGGGGTATTTGCACACGAGCGGTGCTTTTTCTCTCAATATAAATTACATAAATTTTGAAGGAAACGAAGAGATAAGTTATCAATATATACCTTTCGTTCATGTTTTAATTACACCTTAGACCAAAAAAAATGCTTTTCCCTGTAACCACCTTCCGATAGAATCCTGTAGAATTTTTTTGATTAATGCATTTTTTAAAGGAATTACGACATTAATATGCGAAACAAAAAAATTACAAAAATAATACCCCATTGACAAACGGTATGGCGAAATAGGAGTAGTCGTCAGCGGGCTGAACGAAGACCCTATTATCGCCATACCGTATGTAGGGATGGCAATGGGTACCCGAAACCCGATACCCGATGGGTATTTACTCCATTAGAGTACAAATCTGGTCCAATAATCATACCCATGGGTACCTTAATGGGGAAAATCTTCACCCGCTTGGGTATGATTTGCACGGCACGGGTACCTGCTCACCGTGGGTATGATCCACCCGCTTCTCGCAAGTTGGTGAGATATCTAGAAGTCCAGATGATAAAAGAAATACTATCCACGCGGAGTGGTGGACACGGTAGAAATACTATCCACGCCCGCCCCCTTGTTTCAAATTACGTGCTATGTTTTCCTTTGACGTTCTACCAAGAGGAAACCGCTTAGTTAGTTCTTTTCTCCGACCCAAGCAAGCAAGGCAGATGTAGCATGCATGAATGATGGCGTTCGGTGCAGCCAGACGCCTGGGCTTTCGGTGCAACTGCCCGTAAATGGTCGCGCAGGAGGAGCGGCGAGAGCGCGTATTGCCGATTAGTACCACATCGCTTCTCTCTGTGGGAGGTGCAATGACGGAGAAGCATATAAGGAGGCCAAGGGCGACTTCGAGTGGTCACAGAATACATGCGTGAACATAAACTAACTATTCTTTTCGTCTTTTACTAAAGATGACATGTTAAAAAATTATAAAACTTGAATTAGCTATATATTAATGCGGTACGGTTACCCGTCAGAATTCAAGCATTCGCACGGCACGGTATGGGTAATTTTATACCCGTATACGGGTATGGGTATTATAATGGGTGAATTTTATTAACACGGGTACGGGTATGGGGTGGTGATACCCGTCGGGTATATACCCGTTGCCATCCCTAACCGTATGGCGAAAACTCCTTAATCCCATATTAAGGAGTTATCGCTATACCGTATAGCAACAACTCCTTAATCAGCATGATTTAAGAGCTATTGCCATACGGTATGGCGACAATAGGGTAATTAAGGAGTTGTTGCTAAACGGTATGGCGACAATAGGGTAATTAAGGAGTTGTTGCTAAACGGTATGGCGACAATAGAATAATTAAGGAGTTGTTGCTAAACGGTATGGCGACAATAGAATAATTAAGGAGTTGTTGTCAAATGGTATAGTGAAAACAATTAATACCGTGTTTGTCGCCATACCATATGGAATTAAGGAGTTATCGCTATACGGTATGGCAACAATAGAATTTTTATCCAACCCGTTGGCAACCACTCCTATTTCGTTGTACCGTTTGGCGACGGAGTATTATTTTTATAATTTTTTTGTTTTATATATTAATGTCGCAATTCCTTTTAAAAAATGCATTATTTTTTAAAAAAATTCGAATCCTGTATTCACCCGTCGGTGATAGCGCGAGTCCTTTCCCATTAAAAGCCCCAGCCGAGCAGCGCCGAAACACGCACAAATTGCAAACACCAACGCGACTCCACAAAGAGAAGAAGAGGTGGGAGAAGCGCTTCGACGCCATGTTTATGTTTATTTTCCTTATGGATTTTCTTGTAACCTTCTAGTGTTGAGTGGTGGTCATTTGAGATCCTTATTCTTCTGTCAGGAGTTCTACCCAAGCCAGAGCTACAAACTTCAGTTCTTTCAATATGGTAAGAATCTTCGCATGCAACGTAATATGTACTTACAATTATATTTGCATTAATTTTACGAACATCGTTTTGTGCAGCCTGACGACTATCACGTTGATGTATAGTATACTGCACCATATGGGCTTGGAGCCGCTGCAAGGTATGAATAAGCTTAATTACTCCTGGATGGTACTGCCCCAGTCATTTGATAATAGTCTTCGTGTTTTGTTTGATGAACAGCACTCGAGTAGCAAATGAATTAGGTGCTGGGAATCCTGAAGGATCTCAATCGGCTGTTAGTGTTGTGATGTCTATTGCTGTGAGTCTGTGACGGGCAGTTTTCGTCACTGGGGCACAACGCATCTTGGGCTATGCATACAGAGGTTGCCGCGTGTCTCAGTGCTGTGTGTCTCAGCTGCTGCTGATAGCCCACAAGGAATTCTCTCAGGTTACATTTTCTAACATTTGATCGATCTGCTAATCCTACCTTCCCTTCAAAAGAGTGGAAAAAAAAAGGAGCTTCTAGCTTTGCCTGTGAAGTTTTTTATCATTCGATTTATACTTGTTGCCGGCCATTACACCGTAGTACAATATCTTTTACCCCTTCATTTGTTTTGCATAATTCAATCTGAGCTTTTATCCAATCTGGTAGCCAGTGGCGGAGCCATGGGGGGAGGGGCGGGTGGTGGTGGGGTCTAGCCCTGTAAAGAGTGTGTGTATATATGTATGTATTAAACTTTAAAATTTCTGGTAAGTTATAATTATTACATATTGTAATTACCATATATTAAACTTTGAATATCAATTATTAGTAGAGGTTCACTTCACATTTAGGCTCCCTCCTTTAGAAATTTCTGACTCCACTACTGTTGGTAGCTAGCCCTATCAGGTAGCAGGCGATCTTACTGTTATGTCAGTCATGCCAACGTCGTAAAGGCACCAGGTAACATGTCGCTTATTAAATTTCCTTTGTTCCACGATACTAATTTTATGTTGTGTTGTGGAAGCCAATAGTGTTACTACTTACTCTGGGTGTTACTTGTTTGTTCCTTCAAACATGTGCTCTTACGTGAACATGGATGACGGTGTTTACATCAGCACGCATCTAGCAGAGATGTCACCTTAAGTGAGCTCCACTTCACTAAGTATGCAATTACACCTTTCTTCTAGCTGGTGGTACTGCTGTTTGCCTCACATCTATTTCGCTGTCTGCGCTGGTGGACAGTTGTGGACATGCCAAAGGCCCAAAGTTAACTGAACTTGACACCCAAAACACGTCCTTCTGGTTGGCATACCAATATGAACTTAATTTAGGCATTGGGATCCTCATGTATAACGACATCATATCACTCAACTGCATTAAGAGATGAATTCTTCTCTTTCTGTTCTCTCTGCAGGTTTAGGGCAAGATGCATCGATGTTTAATACTGATGCAGGTTGTATCATGCTCATTCAGGTATCGCTCGAGGATGCGGGTGACAGCACCTCGGTGCCTACGTTAACCTCGGTTCTTTCTATCTGGTTGGGCTTCTCCTCGGCTTTGTTGCGAAGATGGGAGGGAAAGGACTTTGGTTGGGCACTTCCTGCAGTTGCTGCGGTTCTATAGTGCAATTCTTACTTCTCGCCATCATAGTGTTCTTCAGTAACCTGCAAAAGATGGTGTTCATAGCTGTACTGTTGAACCTGGGAGAATGGTACCAAAGACTCGATAAATGATCGCAATAAAAGGTTGTCGTACTGCATCTGCATTAGAGGTGCAGAATCGCATGGTTCCATCTTATTTCTTAGCATGGTTGATGAGTAGAGTTCAGTGGTTCGTAACATTTTTCTTTCGTGAAGGCGTTCCTGAATTCCACACTTGAAAAGATAGACCAATAATACAGCATCCCGGCGTTTCAAATAGGAATTCGGTTCGATAAAGTAAATAACCTTCGCACCTGTTTCCAAACAATACCACTGATGAATTATCAAGAGCCCGCAAAAGCTGACGTGTTATGGAATCACATAGCTGCAGTATTTCGGAAAGAAAGGCTTTCTGCTTGAAGATTCTCAATAGAACTTGAAGTTACCAAGGCTCCACAAACTGGCCCCAAATGTACATACAAAATTTTTTGTCACCATTCACTAGCCTACTAATCTGTTTGTCCACATGATCATATCTTACCATGTCCTGTAAAGTCATTGCATAAATGCAGAGGTAGCTCAGCTACAGTTGTCACATAAAGAATAGACATACGGGCCAACGAAATAAGATAGTACTTGAAATAACACTTCAACTGTGTCTGTGTTGTTGATCCTATTTTATAAAATAATTTATTCCACATTCTCTATTAGTGACAGAAAAATTCACCAACAGAATAGGGGCAAACATATGATGAGATGAACGGAGCAACCAGCATGATGAAGACTGTTGAGGCTTAAAAATTTCGACCAACATTGGCAGTCCCAAACTGCATTGTGCATGCGATAAAAAATTAGCACTGGCAATCCCAAACTGCATGAGCCATCAACCATGACAAGCACAGTTAAGATTGTCAACAGGGCCTGCACGTAGCAAACAGCAGCTTGAAATTGCATACATGCGTCACAATTACTAGAATGCAGCACAAGGATAACTTCCACCTAAGACAGCAGCATTTGTAATTTATTCGAGCAAAAAGTTAAAAACTTTGGCATCTTTGTCTAAAGTTGATGCAATTCCCTAATGAATAAACTCAAGGTCATTTCAGCTTAGACGACAGGCTAGTTGTGCCGCTTTATTTGAAAGTGATAAGTATTGGTTACAGTCTGCACAGCCAGCTTCCCAGACGAGCATCACAGTAACTACTAGTACCCCGACGGAAGGTACCAAACCCATTGACAGATGCAATTGTGCAAATGAGAAAAGCTATCAAACAAGAGACCAAACATAAATTACGAGGACATCCCCCAAGAAGCAAAGGAACGCCCAAACTAAAATTAAGGTCCTTTTAACTCAATTTCCTACACCTCTCCCAATCACAAGTTCACAAAACCATCATCCTCACATCCTACATCATAATTAAATGTGACACGCATACTAAAAACATCCCAGGGATCACACTTAGTGGGATTAAATGCTCGTTATGTCTATTACCATGCAGCATCTTTTCTCCACATTTTCACCCCAAATCATCCATGGAATTAAAGTTGATCCAAGTTACTCTCTCCTGTCACAAATAGTCATCGTTTTGGACATCGACACAATCTCTAAAACATAGCTTTAGCGACTAATTTCTATTTAATATATTTATAAAACCAAATTAAATTATGATTTATGAAAGTATTTTTCGAGACAAATCTACCCATATCATTTTCCTGTATCCAATTTAAATATATAAAAATATATTGAAAATCAAAATTTTGATAGTTTGACTGCACCTATGTCCAAAACAACAACTATTTGTGACTAGAGGGAGTACAAATTTCCGGGATCTCACCTTCGAACGATGCGCTGATCAGTCCATGACGACCTTGGCGCCAACGGCCTTCATCCGCTCGACTATCGCCTCTGCTTCCTCCTTCGACACGCCACCCTTGATCACTGCGGGCGCCTTCTCCACAAGCTCCTTGGCCTCCTTCAGCCCCAGGTCCGTGAACGTCCGGATTTCCTTGATCACCTTGATCTTGCTCGCCGCGTCGAACGCCTCCAGCCGCAGCTCGAACACCGTCTTCTCGGCCGCCGCCGCCGCCGCCTTCTCGCCGGCCGGACCAGCGGATGCCGCGCCGGCGCCACCGAGGCCCGCGGCGGAGTTGAGGATGGCGATGGGGGGAGCGGAGGGGATGTCGAGACGGCGGAGGAGGAGGGAGGAGAGAGTGGCGGCCTCGGCGAGGGTGAGGGAGGAGACGTCCTCGACGAGGCGCCAGACGCGGTCGGAGGGAGCGGGGCGGGACGGGGCGGAGGGGTCGAAGGTGGAGGGGTCGTAGTCGGTGGGGAGCTTGCGGACGTCGATGAGCTCCTCGGCGGCCGCGGTGGAGAAGGCCGCGGAGAGGCGGCACTGCTGTCGGCGGAGGAGGCGGTGGCCGGAGCGGAGGAGGGGGGAGGCCATGGTGACGAGGTTAGGGTTCCGGAGTCAGTGTCGTGATGTGCTGCGGGAGTGGGATTTTGCAAGACAAGCGCTATGGTTTTGCAACTTTGGATCAGAACTTGGGCCCATGAAAGCAACCAAGCCCAATAAGTTTCATGCAAAGGTTGATGGAATGATCATCTGGCCTGGTCTAAGCAGGGCCAGCATATCAATGGATAATCTGAGACATTACTGCAAAACAGACAATAACTAGGTGCGCATTTGCGCGCCAGTGGTATAAGACAATGCTGACTCGCTGTTCTTAATGCTATGTACATGAGATCACCTCAACTTATTTCTAGCATGTATATATCAGTTTTGTTATATATAAAAGAGCTGAAAAAGATGAGAGAGAAGAGAGCTGGCTTTTATTTAGTAGCAAGCATCGCACGGAAACATAGGTGCTATCATCGGCTAAAAGCCAATGATATTGTTGTACAAGCTGGCTTTTATTGCATATTGGTTTTATTGCTTATTCTAGATAACATGAATGAGAGATGGAACAAGTAGTAGACTTTGTTATTGTACTTGCTCTTATAATTGAACTGATTGACAAATAATTATGAATGCTATGGGAATGAAATATACCCATTCAAGACATTCAAGACATAGGAATAAGGGAAATATACCTAAAATAGTATGTCCCCGTGAAACAGTCATGCATATAGTCGGAGGAGTCCACGGTGACGGTGAGGGATGAAATACTCTAACAGAGAAAAAGAAGAAGAAATTGAGGAACATGAAAGAAGGAAGAATGAACAAAACTTAGCACCAAAATCATTCTCCAACTCTAGTGTTGAGACCATCTTGTTCTCACTTGATTTTCATGCTAGAAAAAAAGTTGTTTTCGCAATATATAGCAAATGTACAGAGCACAGAAAAGTTGAACGCATGAGAGCAGATTTATCTAAAGAAGCAATTTCTTTAACAATCCAAGAGAAAGTAATTATAAAAATGATAAATGTACTCCTTTACTATCCCAAATCAACCAATGATATCCATAATATTTTGTTAATATCCTAACTTGTAGCACCTTTTTATTGTACGAGAACATAATATTAATTCAAAATCCCCACTCTCAACATGGTAATAGGAAGAACTAAGCATGTCTTTTCAATTCAACTGACTCAACAAAAATGGGCGCATCGGCATATTCCATGGAACAAATTAAGCCCGATTTACCGGCTCGGGGCCCGAGAATTACAGCCTGGTTTGCCCTTGGCACGTCTAACGATGGCTGCAAATGAGAACCACTTTGTATTTAGGGATGGCAACGGGTCCAGGTACCTCCGGGTCTAACCTCCGTGGACCGGATCCGAGACCAAATTTGGACCGGACCGGACCAAATCGATCCACGGTCCAAACTCGGACCCGGACCCGGACCCGGACCCGATAGATACCCGGATCCGAACGGGTACCCAGACCCGAACCGCTACCAATGCTACTGGACTGCACTGCAGGAGACGACTCGCGGATGGATCCATCGATCACAATTCACAAAGCATCTGCAGGCGCTGGGCACGTGCGGAGTATTTCCCCAATTTGCAACCAGCTGGACACTCAACGCGTTTGGTCCTGGCCCGGAGTCCGAAACACCACTCGGCCCAGCACCTTGCCCCGTCCGCGCGGCGAATGTCACCCCACGACAAGCCCAACAACGCCCACGTCACGGGCAAAGCGCTTCTCATCGTCTTCATGGTGGGCTGGTCCGACCACCTTAGACCATCTCCAATCATTTCCCAGCATTCTATTCCCTTCCCCACCCCGAAGGAATCCTTCCCGCTTCTATTCCTTCCCGAAAAACATTCCAACAAAGATTCCGCCTCATTCTCTTCCCACATTAAAAATACTTATTTTATCATCCTCTTCTAACTACCAATTTCTATACCAATTTCGCTGATCCGCATGTACATAAAACCTGTGCGTGTATGAAATTCAATTAAATTAATAGAAGTCAACAGAAACTCATGTACAATTGTAAGGATAACCTCAAGTTAGCGATACCCAGTAATTTTTGCTGAAATTTTACATAAGCATTTAAATTCCAACAACATTCTATGAAGACTTCAACATTTCAAACGAGCAATGTCTGATTTTTTTCTCTTTTCAAAAGGGAGACGGATGATTAAGCCTGCTCTTCGGCTTTGCTGAAGAAGCCAGGTTAGATCCATATACCCCAGCAAACGACAGACAGCGGATATATTTCCAGTACCTAGTTTACTTCGGTTGACATCGGAAGGGAAAACAATTGTAAATTTGTAATGATGAAGCTGATGTAGTAGACAATTGGATCGGCAACACTATTATCCAAAATGAATCAGACCAACACATCTACTTCAGTATCACTTGAAATTCTATAGTACATCAGGAAAGCAGACACTGCCAACCGCAGTGTCAACCCAGTATCAAACAAGTTCAACTACATCAAGCCAATTACTTAACAGTTGCTCTAAGAGATACAAAAGACCATTCTGGTGCTGCCAAGTAACTATTCTGTGCTCGCTTGCCTCTAGAAGGCTTACAGAACCGTTGTTTACAACATCAACAATTCTACAAATCAGACCACCAGGGATTTAGCACCTCTCCACTCCACTGACTCGCAACTTCTTGAATGCTGCATCGCACCATAAACTGCCACAACAGCTCGGGACTGGATGGGAAGGGGATTCAGTTTTTACAGCTATGAGAACCTGACTGTTGCATTGCACTATCTAGTTCATTCCTGCTACGTGACCACCTTAGATGATTTTGTTCCTGATGTCTTCTAGCTTCTTCAGGATTTCACCTGGAGTTCTGTCGAGCTCATCAGCAATCTTCCTCTGCATATCAGCTGGGAGGGATGGAAACTGCTCACATAGGTCACCATCAATTACATCCTGTAACAAACAACAAAATAATTCAGCGTCAAACAGAAAATAGCACACTTCAAACTGCATTAACGCTTTGGCTCAAATGGCAGCCTAAATAATTTGATGGACTAAGGGAAAGATAGCTGCCAGGGAATCACAGATAGATGTTTTATCTGATGAAGTGGCAACAGGTTGTTAAATATTATATTGGTGATTATTTAGCTGCTCCAAGATATGAATTGGCAGTTTTGGATATTCAATTTGTAGTTCTTGCTAACACAAGGCCATGATATGATCAATGATTTATACTATCAAACTTCAACATGACAGGAAGACGCCAAGTGAACAGTCGCGCTTGAGGTAATAAGTATCAGAAAAAATTATGGGACACCGAAACAGAGCTTCTAGCAAATCTATCTGTCAGACATCTAGTTACTTCTATATTCGTCATCTTATCTAACCCTAATAAATCAACAATCCTTGACTTTTTTTTTCTATGCAAGGTTTATAAATAGCTAAGTTTTTAACACTAGTCTATCATCAAATCAATGGACATTTCTTGATAGGACATTCACAATTGAATGTTTATCTGAATAGATATATGCCAGTCAAATTAGTAGCTGGGGTGTAATTGCCGCATCCGCATTATTCATCTGGACCTTATACTTGAAAGCATATTGATGAGATCGCACAAGTACAAGCCCACACAATGACTGCACCAAAGAATTAGGATAATTGGTTGCGCAGGGCACAACACCACAACTAAAACCAGCAAAACTGATCCATTGTTGATGTACTTAATCAGCATGACAGAAAATCCTTCCTTCGAAGCATGGAATGTAGTGATATTCAACGGTAAGGTGGGAGTTTTTCGTAAAACTGAAACTTCACAGACAGGTTCACAACTCACAACAGCAACAAGGATATGTGCTCATAAATCAGCTGTTCAGACTGAACCAATATCATCATCTGTTAAAAAAAATTCGAACAAAAGAACAACTAAAGGTCTAATTTACACTTGTAGGTTTCAGCCACAGCAAAGGATCAGACGCTCCATAGCAGTTCTCAATTCTAATAAAGACTAAATGTTAACAGTGAAATCAAGTTCAGCTAGAAATCACTATGATCCGCATCAAATTTTCAATAGCAGTATTTTCTCATCTACAAAACCACTATGATCCGCATCAAATTTTCACCCAAATTTGACCAGCCATCTTCAAGTGTGGATTTCCCATCTTCAAGTCGAAACCCTAATCGAACGCAAATCCTCCATACCCTAATCCAAATCGAACGCAAATCCTCCATACCCTTCCCCTGACCCAATCCAACTCGGTTTGATCCAGCGCAATACCACAAATATGGGGGTGGAAGGGGAGTACCTGCCACCGTTGATGCCGCTCGCCTTGTCGGCGTCTCCGATGGGTGGTGATGAGCGGCTACGCTCTGGTCGCCGAGCACCACCGCTTCGCCTGAACACTTCCCCAGCCGCACCAACGCTCTCCGGTTCCGAGCCGACGCGCGAAGTCGAGGCCGTTGCTCATCCCACCTGCGCGAGAGGGCCAAGGGGACGGAGAGAGAACCCGGCGGGCGTGGGAATCTCTCTCCTTTCCCTAGCGTCGCCCGGCCGGGAAGGGGCACCGTTGGAGCGCTGGTGGGCTTCGCCTCGCGTTTGCTTTCCCATGGAGACGGGAAAGGGAGTCGGGACGGGAAAGCGTTGCGGATGGTCTTACCAAACGACACGGCACCGAAACGGACCGAAATGACGCCGTTCTCGCGTAAAATCTCGTAGGATTTCGCTCGTTTGGTCCGAGTTGGGTGGGCCCAATAGCCGCCACAATTCCGAAGGTGTCAAAAGATGCCGTTCGGGTCTGGGTCCGGGTACCCACGGGTCCAAAATGAGACCCGGATCCGAACCCGGACCCGAAATAATATACCCATGGGTCTAAATTTGGACCCGGACCCGAACCCATCGGGTCGGGTACCCGCGGGTACCCGGACCCATGGGTATTTTTGCCATCCCTATTGTCTTTGCTAAGGGCATCCGCAATGGTGCCTAGTAAGCTATCTATAAGAAGTCCATATCAAGATCATCATATGTGGCAAGTAATTAAATGAAGAGAAATGCTATTTATCTATAGGCTATAGATTGTCTATTAATTAAATGAAGAAAGAGAGAGAGCACTCTATTAATTAAAAATAGCTATAGACATCTATATAAATTCACCATTGCAAAGGTTTACTATAGCATGGTATATAGATGACATGGATCTTACTATAGAGAGCAATTATCTTTAACCATTGCGGATGCCCTAAGGGCAATCCCAATGAGATGACTAGGATAGTTTCCATAGCATTAATTAGGTTGCCATGTAAGCAAAATGGTAATGTAGAGGTAGAGTTAATGATAAAAGAGAAGGAAACCATTTCTCATGTAGGAAACCATTTTTACACAAGTACTAAGAAAGGGAAAAGGGGGATTGGGTGAGAAAATAAGAGAAAAGAGGAGATTGGATGAGAGTTTATTTTGAAGAAACTATTCATTAAGAGCATAGTTTCTACATGTAGTGTCTAGATGATATGGAAGTTATAGAAACTATATGCATTGGGACTGCCCTAATTCGTTTTCTTTAGCTCAGGGACACTGGATTGTGTCCCTACACTACAGAAGAGAAGAATCTTAGGTGATGGAAGAATCTGATGCCAAAGCAGCGAAGGATATCGTAGTGGCTATCATCAGAAGGAACCAACAGGTGTCCCAGAAGGATTGGGACTGGAGCCTTTTGTTATATACTAGGTATTTTTACGCGGCGTTATACGCCGCGCGTTGTTTTTTTCATTTGCGAATCGAAGATATTTGTTTGAATGTAGATTAAAGAAAATATAGGGATGGTTGTGTTATGTGAGTTAAACGGTTTGGAGGCAATACATAGATGGGTGCAAAATTGGTATTCTATAATATGCGAATCGTATGTAATATGGTATTGATAAGGTAGGACGTATTGTATAATGTGGTTATTGGAACATATATGCGTATGGATAGGTGCGTTATTGATAGTTTACGACGATTGCCATAGAGTAGTGAGCAGTTGTGTAACAGCAAGTACATAGAGACAGTGTTAACAAAATGGATTAACCAGTGCTGTTGCAGTAGAGGGTATAATAAGAAGAGTTTGCTGTACATAGTCCGCGTACATATTTGTGAGGATAGCGAGTTTGGTATAGCTTAGCAAAATACAGTGTAGGTAACAAAAACTAATGACGCCAGCGTTGTCGAGCTGCATGAGGGACGATAGCATTCTGGATATCAGGAGGATTGCATATTAGTGTAGCTATTACAATGAAAATTGAGTATCTTCTTTGTTAAAGAGAGTTGGGAAGGAATTAGAATATGTACGTCGTAGGCGTATCATATCTGAGGAAAAACGCTAGGAGTAACTTGTATATACCTGGGTGTTTTTAGTGGTGTATTAACTTTTGTCATCAAGGAGGAGCTGTTTTGCAGCTTTCATTTTTTTGGTAGCATGCATGGAGCTGCAAATAAATAGTAAAAGTAGTTAGATTTGTAATTGGAGACACACGAAGGTAGTGCGGTTAAGCATATTTAAATGGCAAATGGAATGTGATGAAGTGTAGAGAATAAACTTACTGGGTGTCTAATTCTTCAAGCTGAAGTAAGGGATTGAGGCTGAACAGATATGGCTTCGGTTTTGGTTGTTGTTTTCTAACAATACGGTAATTATTTCAGCATATTGTAGAAGTAAAAGCAGGTGGCAGAGTAGATTATTTTTTGTGTACCTCTAGAGAAGGAAGAAGTGTTGGTGTCGGCGGAGTGGAAGGTAACATAGGCGAAATAAGAATCGCGTTGGATGGTGCTGGTGTTTCAGGAGAGAGCTGTTTGCTGGTAGACTGCTGTTCATGTGAAGGATTCTCCAGTAACAATAGATCTTGTGTGGGTTTTGGTAATAGGTTTTCAGTAGAGGCAGTCTGCGATATTATCGATCGAATACGGTATGTTGGGACATCATTTTGTAGTGATGCTTCTGACATAGTAACAATGACTTCATGCTTTGATCCAATGAGATTTGTGATCTCTGGGGGAATATATTGTTGCTGTCCCTGAGCTGCTGCAACTAATAGCATTGGTGGTTTTCCAATTAAGCTTTGTGCGACATTTCCAAAAAACATGAATTCAGTAGAAGCAGCACTGCTGCTGCTATCGCTGGGAGGGTCAGCACCAATCATGTTGACTCTGTATATGTTATGTGATTAGCAACAATTATGCTAATCTGTATGAATTTAGCAATGACATAGAATTACATAAAATGTTGTGTACCTTGGCTCAGCCGCTGTACCTCCGCATCTTTGGCACTTGTATCCATCTCCGTGTGGAATAGTTTTTTTCCAGCATAAAGAGCATGATATATACCACCATGGCTGGTTTTGCACTATGTCTACGATAATGATGGTGACTCTGAAAAGCTGGCCCTAGTTATAGCAGAATGGAAACCGGCAATGTAGTGAGCAGAATTGGATGGTAGCTATGCACAGAAGCGGAGAAATATTTACTTGTGACATACCATGTGTTCGTTTGGTATTAATTCTATGAGGTTAGAGACTGATGTGTTGATTGGATTTATTTCTGATTGGCTTGTCGATTGGTGTTCAATCTGATACGAGTGATCTGCAATGCTGTACGAAGCATGCGATCAATTAGTATTGCTAAATGTAATAGAATATTGATATCAGGCTGCATATCGAATGAATCTGCAAATCAGTTGGATAGGGAGTAGGCGTAGAAATATACGTGCTGCGTAGAGCTTGGATTTCAGCAATGGGAATATTAATGTACCATTTGCAGGCAGACGTACTCTGTAATGTAAGCTGTCCTGTATATACGTATGAATATGTTTGGAAATAGTTAGAAATCAGTGTATATAACAAAGAAAACACATTATTTATGCAGTTACGTAGATACATTTGATACGTGGAAAATAGAAGAAACGATTGTTATGAACCTGAATATGTGTTAACTAACATGCCGACAAAAAGAGCAATCACTGGTGTATTATGAGAAATATTTTGCACTATGTCAGCTTTGAATAGATGAGCATGATCACCCCATAGAGTTATGATTGCTGTCTCGCTGTAAGAGAAATAAATATAAGCATAGCCGTGTGGGTCACTGGATATACAAATGTGATAGATAAAAAAAGCTTGAGTGTTGCGATGAGCGTACCTTCCGTCTGTTACGTTGATTGTACGTTTAACAGTAGGGCCACGTTTTGTGGTGATGTCAGTTATTATGGACACGGCAGTAATGAGGACAACGGTGTCTGGTTGATAGCAAAAACAAAACAGAATAGTTTTGAGGGAATAGCTAGGAGGCATGATAATCGGAACGAGTGACAACTACTGCGATAAAAGATGGTTTACCTGATAGCAAATCAATTTTACCAATGCGATTCCTTAATGCAGTGAACGAAGCAGCGTTGTAAGCATAGACAGGAAAGTTAGCAGGCTGTGGGAGTATTTCTTTAATCCTTGTGAAGTTGGAAAGCCTAGCCAGGCTATTTTTATCAACTGCTTTGTAGGATTCTGTTGATTCGATAACCTCAAAGTATTCGATATCATATATACTTCCTTCTTTTAAGAGCGGCGTAAACTTGTGAAGCCATCTCTGAGGAACTAAACCTTGCATAACATTACCCTAGATAATAGTAAAAGGCCAAATAAAATGGTAGAACATGTATAATATTTCCTAGTGCGCTGTACGTAGTACATTTGAAGACCTCTTAAAAATGTATAGGGCTGAGATAGCATGTAGAGGGAAAACAGGACATAAGGTAAACCTGTTCGTCAAGCATAACAAAATAGAGGCGGTATACTTCTGAAGAATTCTGTGGGTTAGAAAATTGGCATAGTCGTGGTAGGCGGACTAAAATCTTCCATTTGTGCGAACCTTGGTTTACGTTCTTCAGGAGTGAGTAGGACATTGTAAATCTGCGCAATAAGAAAAGTAGTGGTGAAGTAAAGGCGGTCTACATGATGCCGATGGAGAAAGGAAACAGCTTTGGAGAAAATGATGTCTTTTATGTGTATGTGCAAGATTAGGTTTCTAGAGGGAAAAGATGCAAGCGGAAGATAAGAGCAGGAGGTAAAGTAAAAGGCAAATGCAATGCAGGTTTTGAAGAAATCAGAGTTAGATCACAAATGAAGGTTGGTCGATGCTGAATGCTGAGATAGTAGCTGTATCGATGGGGGAGATGATGGAGCTAATTTTAGAGGTAGAATCAGACTAAGCAAAAAAGGGTAAAGGAAATTACTTCGGCAAGTCTTTGAATTAGAAGAAGAAAAAGCAAATACCTTTATGTAGATGGAAGTGCCGTGGGGATTGTTTGGCGGCAGCGGCGAATCAAGAGAGAAGATTTACGGAAAGGAGAAAGCAGAAGGAAAGTTTATGCGGGTAAGAGCTTCTCCAACAGATGCCCTATCCCCTTCCCCATCGCCAAAAATAGGAAACCCGAGCTACTGTAGCAGCGAAAATGGCCGTCCAACAGATTCCTCATCCAAGATCGTATATTTGGGGATAGGAGAGAATCCCAAAATCTCGGGATTCTCTCTCCTTCCTCATCCATTCCCCATCGCTGCACCCAGCGGCTTGATCCCTCCCGCCGGTTGGATCTTGGAGAAAGCGAAAGCGCTGATCTGCATCGCCGTCCCCGTCGTCATCGTCCGTGCCGCTCATCCCAAAGCGCGCGAGGCCCAGCGACGTCGCCCTCGACCCGATGCAGCATCGCCATCATCCCGTGGTTGTTGTTCGGTTGCCGCCGTCCCCGCATAAAAAAGACGCCACGCGACTTCGCCCTCAAGCGATCTGCATCGACGTGTTCTCGTCATCCTCGACCCGATCTGCGTCACCGTCTTTGTCTTCGTCGGATCCGCAAGGTATGAACCCTAGTGGTCTCCGGTTTGTCGTTGAGGTATGAAGTCGATGCAATGGATCCGAGGTATGAATTCGATGCAATGGATCTCTCTTGAATCCGTGGTGATCCGAAGTTCGTCATTGAAGTCGACATTATCATCCCATGCTTAGGAGCGGCAAATCCATGATCGAGCTTGCAAGTTCAGCGGATTAAGTTCACTTCATTAGTTGTGTCATGTTTAATACTGAATGTGTATGATGTTCATGGTTGATTTCTCCCCATGTTGCTTTATTACATACAAAGGCACATCAAAATAGTTTAAGTGGCTCGTGATTTAGGAAATCGGTTTCTCTGAGTTTTCGTGGTACTCGATGGATGGATGACAATAGTGGAATTATTTCGGTGGATAGTTCACTTCATTAGTTGAATGTCGGTCTGGCGATTCACTTCATTAGTTGTGTGATAATTCAATGTGTCGATCTTTGGATAATCCTGCGGTTTACGAAGTTGTCTTGGTCAATTCATTCTTGAAATATCTACATTGGTAGCCATTTTGACCAATTGAATGGATATGTTAGTTGTGTGGCTTCGTTACTCGATAGATTATGAGGTCTTAGGCGTGTCTTGGTGATTAATACTGAATGTGGTGCATGGACAATGAAATCATATTATTATGTTTAGAATGCCGAGGTAGATGAAGATACAAGTTACATTCTTTGAATGTTGTCTTGGATGTTCTCAATTCATTGTGGTCTTGTTTGGGGTGGGGTTCCTTTTTTGTGTGTAGAACTATGCTTCCAATGAAAGATGAATCTGGAGTTCTGATAAAGGTTATCATGAATCTGTGCACTATGCTTTTATTCAGATTAGTGATATTTGCATGTCTGAATCTTTTCTTCACAAAATATTGTTAAGACACGGCAATAACCGTTGCAATATAGCCGTTGCAATATAGCCGTTACGTTGACCGTTAGAACAAATTTTAAATTTTAAATTCCCGCAATTTAAAATAGCCGTTTAAATTTTTCCCGCGAAAAAATAAACGTGGCTCATCTGGCGGTTATCAAATATCATTATAATATAGGAGTGAGAATATAGGGAATGAGATTTGGGGAATGCTGTTGGAGAGGAAAGAGATATAGGGAAGGAATCTTTTTAGGGAATTCTGTATATGAGGATATAGGGAATGAGATTTAGGGAATGCTGTTGGAGATGGTCTAAAGAAGCGTAAAGCTAGTCGGTGGACAGTAGCAGGCGTGGGAATTCGCGACAGCAGAAGCTTGTAGAAGAGTGAAAGAGCAACGGTGTAAATATGTTAGCAAGCGTTGTTTTTTTTTTACTATCCCAGTAAAATATCTAAGGGCTAGGAATAGTCTGTTGATAGTAGCGCATAATAGTTGGAGCAGGCGGTTTGAGTCTCATTTTAGTGAATCTGTAGTATAATCGTCTTGCGCTTAGAATTTATGACGGGCAGAACGGAATTAATAAGGTAAAGTTTAGTACATAACTGTGCACAAGGGCACAGCGCGTCGTTAATAAGGTAGGGCTAATCATGTTTTTTTTAAGTAACATTCTATAGAAAACTGAAATAACGTTGACGCCGTAGCTGAAAAATACTCTATTTCCTAAATCTTGCAAACATCCCGAGTTGTCGCTGTTTTGAGCAAGTCGGTGGCTCGGTTCATGTCGGCCGGCTGACTCGTTTTAAAAAAAGTTGTGCGTTTTGCTCTTTTTTTATAAACTATGAATAGATCCTTTGTGTTTTTTTGTGAGGGAAATATATTTTTGTTTAAAATCGCGTTTGGGTTTATCGTGTGCTATTTTACGGGGAAAAATTCCTGCTAAATTCAAATCGTGAACAAGCTATTTTTTAATTTTTAAGGATAGCGGACAGGTTAAAGAACATAATAAACAAGTCTTTGATTTTTACGTCTAGGTCATTTCTCTGTTTTTTTTCTCGGAAAAATGTTTTCATTACCAGAAATATTTATGCAGTTTTATCTCTATAGTTTTTTCCCATCTCGATTTCCTGTTTTGATCTATGATATTTTTTAAAACGTGTATTATTATTCGGTGAACGCGTAGAGTATTAGGTTCGACAAAAAAATGTTGCAATCGCTAATAATTTTTCATCCTTTTCTCTCTAGATTTTTTCCTCATTTCAGTTTTCCAGTTCGATTTCCAATATTTTCTAAATAATTTGTTGAGGTAGATGTTTTTACAGTTTTATCTCTCTATTTTTTGCACCATAATTCAATTCCTGTTATTTTCTGGAGCAAAAGATATGTGTGTGGTTGTATCTTTATAGTTTTCTTTAAAATTCAATACATAGTATTTTTGAGGCGTATATTATTCATAGGTGAACGTATAGGGTGGCAAGTTTGGTAAAAAGGAAATTCTTTCTTTGTGTTTCCTGAGAAAATATATACTATTTATTATATTTGAGAGGTTGTAGGATGTTGAAGAGCGGTCGAGTCACCGTAAAGGAAAACTCTTAAAGATTTAAAAGCTATGCTTTCGTTTCTTTTGTCGTTCTGGTTTATTTTCCGTTAAAAAATGAAAAGATTCTACGAAGATTTTTAAAAATGTATTGTTTCATTTTTCCAAGAAAAAACGATAACCCCTCAAATAAAATAGGAAATACATTTCGGTTTGTTTTTTTCTTAAAATGTTGGGGCGTTCGAATTAGGCTTATTATTTTTTACAGAAAGGACGCTCTGTTGCAATGACGCTGATGTTTTTCAGGTTACTGATTGGATTGATGATTTCTATAGCCAAGGAGAGGACCAACAAAACATATACGCGAATAGAAACAAGAGGGCGGTTGGGGAGAACATCTGAAAAAGATGTCCATTCTGCACGAGGAACAGAAAGCGGAATAGTATTGTATATATACTATAAGAAGTAATTCGTTTACAACATTGTTCTGAACCATTATTTTGAGTTTTCTCTTAAATCTGCTCACAAAGACAACAAGGTAAAGCAGCACACATAAGAAACGGATTAGCCTGGGATATAGCTTTCTGGGATTAGCCTGAGCGCTCTATGGTAAGGCAATATGCAGATACAATTTTGTTAGATGATACCAGGTGATCAGGCAAAGAGAATTATCTGGCTAAGGGAATGATTTGCCGTTAATTAGCTGTATGTTGAGCAGGCTTTCTGACTGGCGTAAACATCTTCACATGTATATTTTGGAGTAAAAGAATTTTGTTGCATCTGCTAGCAAGGAAAGTATGTCTTCAAATTTTGTTGGTTCTCCAGGGAAGCAGACTACGGCATCATAGAGCACAGCCGAACAGAAGCACAACACAAGGAAGAATAAGGCAGGTGAGTAGTATAGGGGGAAAATTGAGCTAAATTGGAAAAAGACTAATAACAGTGATATTAGAGCACCTGGCGCAACAAACATTTCGGTGTATGTGTAGATTTTGCTTGTAGATCTTTTTGACAAAAGCGTTAGGGTAGTTCCAACAGAAGGGAAAATGTCTGAAGCTTCTACGTGTAGCAGTATCTGTGCAAAATGCAAAATAGATAATGTAAGTGCTATTGTATTCAAATTGTGTGTTTATCAAGAGAAATAAAAGACATAGAACATATGCTTGATAAGAAGATTAGTCCTATTTGATATTTGTCTGAAAACAATAAAATGAATGTTTTGATAATACGGTAAAGACATCATGGTACTATCTTAGATTTCATAATAGATTTTATTTGCTATTGTATATTGCTGAAATCAGAAGACAAATAATAATGGTGGTGTTTAACCTAGAGGTCTGTAGAGAACTCAATCGTTGGAGCACGCGTTTATCCTGAATACCAAGAAACGATTTGTTATCAGAAGCTATATAATCACTAAATATCTATAAAGCAAAATACTGTATAACAATCGTTATATTTAAACGAGCATTAAAGATAATATAATGGAGTAGAGAACCAACCTTACATATAGGATGAAATGTAGAACTGAAGTCTATATGCGTTAGCTGTAACTTAAGTTTTTTTATAGCAGCCAGAGATAGAATTGATGTTTACAAAAGATACTGTAAACGAATATATGCTGCATTGAAGATAGAAATATTTTGTGAATGCATATGTAAAAATAGAGTTGGAAGTTATTGGAGAATTTTGCATATAGCGTGAGGTAAGATATTGGGCAGTATATAAAAAAGTGTGTGAACATTGGAAATTAATGTGTCATCAGAAGCTTGATAGTTATCAATAATGTATAAAGGGAAAAAGCTCTGTTTGTTGTAACAATTGCTGGAGCGCTGTATGCATGCTGGTTTCTCTGGGGGTATTTGTAAGCGGGATTGTAGTAATAATCGAAAGCCCATTTCTTGATGCGAGGTCCTCTTTGTCAACACAATGCTTGGTCAGTTGCGATTGAGCTCTTTGTAATTTGCAAATGTTATCTGATCACGATCACAACTAAGAAGAGCTTATATAGATGTATGCATTGAATATCGAAATAACATCTAATTCTTTGTTCTACGTATATTGTAGATTCTCATATATTAGAAGGAAACGCAGAATCTTGGTTGGCCCACAGAAGCGCAACAAATTTGACAAGAGAGCTAATTAAAGATAATCAACACTAAGTAGTTCACCGAAGTTCACAAGCTGTAGCGTAGTTAACTAAGAACCAAGTAAACGTAAAACTGACTAATTGAGTTCTGTAAGATGTCTCTATGGGAAAAGCACTACCGAAATCTTTAAGAAAAATCAAAACTGACACCTATGCTTTATCTATAATTAATAAGCTAATGATAATTGGTTTGATAGCCTGTATATGGAAGCCAGTCTAGTAAATGGTTTGTAAATTTGTGCATAAAAACACAGCTATAAGTCGTAAGAGAATTTTGTATAGAGCTTAAGTCAGGATATGAAGCAGTGTATTAAAAAGCATACGTACAGGATATATTCATCAGGTAATGAGTAGGCATTTAAAAAACAGAAGATATCAGCAAGAACTTAAGAGAGCTGACAAAACCTGAATCATTTGGGTAAAGAATGTCACGGACCACCCTTTTAGGGGTGCGATAATACCTTCCACAACTACCGGAGTTTAGTCAGAGGTAACCAAGCGTACATTGCCGCATACATAAAAGCATATGCGAATATTTTATAGATCAATTAAGGGCCTAGCGGCCGAAGTTTTACAAAAGGTGCGGCTGGCACCGAATACATTACAGAACACCCACAGGAAACGCTTGAGCAGATAGATCAAGGCCTCCAAAACCAAATAGCATCGTCATCTACGGTCTTTTGGAACTCGCCATCTTCAAATGAAATCTAAGGAGGGGGATTGGGAGCAAGGGTGAGTACACAACCATACTCAACAAACCACACGGAAAATCTGAATATTACATGCAGGGATAAACAAAGGTAGGCATAGGTTTTAAGTATTGTGGATGCAAGTTGAATCATCCATTTTCATTTTACATTTGAAACACAAACCATAAATAGTAATATATAAATCGTGGGGTTCATCTTGCAAAGTTCACCTTCACGATAGGTTTTAATTATAAAACTACGTATGCAAGACAGAATCACCCTAACTTAACTCGGCTTCATTAACCTAAGCAGGCGTATTCAATACCATTGATATCACTCTGCAGAGGTGCTCGGCTTTACCCACAAGACATCTACGGCCATTAATGCCACCGAATCAACATGCAACTTTTATGCATGCGGCCGACCGAGATAATCATAGCATTTCGTTGAGCTTCCCCCTTTTAGCTCCTACCCAGCAGGCGTGCATATCCTCAGTCACCCAGGAACCCCACTGGCCGAGCGGGCTCTATGGTCTGGCCGCACTGTGGCTACCTCATTGCTAGAGAACCGAATGGCGCACCATTCTCGTTCCACCGACATCGCGTGATCCATTCTCTTCCGAATGGCGCCACTACCTATAGGTATTAAAAGGGAAGTACAATGTACTGAGCTATGTTTGGCCAAGTCAACAGGGTTGGCCGGCCCAACTCGTGGTTGAGCGGGATCTGAAGTTATTTACATTGCCCAAGACATTGGTCCTTGAATGCCAAAGACTCGGCCAGATGACATACCACAAACCATTGGTACCAACTGTACCACCACCACCACATACCCTGGCTTCGTCATCGGTTAGGGGTTGGGCCAGCATCCACCTTCTGTGGTCCGCCCAAGCTGTCCCCACACCGTAGCAATTTTATATAAACCAAAAATCATTCAAGCCAATCCTTCTGAGATTAAGCATTTGTCTAAAAGTAATAAAGGTATAAATTGCTACATCTACGATTGGTTCAATACATTTTGTATCTTAGGGTTAAAAGGAATTAAGACATAACAACAGGTCTAATATTGGGTCGTATCTAATCATGTCATTCGAAACTACCACATTTTCTAGTTTCGTAAATTAACAAAAATAATGCAATACAAGAAATATATATATACTATAATGGATCTGGGTTCAACATGTTCAAGTAGTGTGGCTTGCCTTGCGTGATCGAGGGTTCGCTTAAAAAGAAGGGTCGAGGTCGGGTATGCGGCTTTGAATGACGCTTGCTCTCGCGATACTCCTCGATCGCTTCTCCGCTCGAGATTCGTGCTAACCTGCTATGTCGACGTCGGATCTAGCGCGAGAAAACGCAAGCAATAAATAAACGAATAATTCAAAACAAAGAAAAAGCAATGGAAAGGAAAATCGAGAGAGAAATGGCCGAATTAGGGTTCGGGGGTATTTTGCGAATTTTTTGGATTTGGTATGGCAAAACGGAGATCATTTTTGGATTCAGTGGCTCGAAACAGTCAAGAAAATGTATTTTTGGCATTTTTGGATTTTTGGGGATTTTTGGGAATTTTTCTGATATGTAAATTGAATTTTCGGATTTTTAAATGAATTTAAAAACCCGAAAAGAAATTGGGAAAGGATTTTCAGCGGCCGCCGATGAACCGAAGCGGCCCATCATCTTGGCGGCCGGCTGCGAATGGTCGGCTAAGCGCGCCCACGAGCGAGGTAGGCGGCATGGTGACGATCACGAACTGGTATGGTCATGATTGGCCCAACGAAGGATCGGAGAGAGGAATCAAGGCGGGCGGGGGGCAATGAAGCGGCGGAAGCGCTGACAGGTGGGCGGATTAGCGGGCGAAGCGATGGTGCGCCGAGAGTTCTCACGGAGCCGAGGAAGACGAACTCCGACAGGCGATTTAAGCGACCGAGCTTGGAAGAATTAGAGAAATGGGTAGAGGAGGTTGCGGCGGACTCGGGGGTGGGAGGAATGGACACGGGAGGTCGGCGAGGCGTGGTGGCGGAGAATCGATCGGAGCCGTAGGGGACGCACATGGCGAAGGCGGAGGAGTGCTCCGGAGGTGAAATGGGTCGGCGGAGGAGCAAGAGGTGCTCTCGGCGAACTCGGTGGTGGGCTAAATTGGCCGGAAGAGAAAAGGTGGCGGCGGGACGACGGAGAGATACTGGAGCGAAGAAGATGATCGTGGCGCCAAGTGAGCAAAGCCGAGGCCGAATGGGTTCGAGAAAAAGGAAGAAGAGGGTGTGGGGATGCAGATGGAAGGCTTACCGGCTCGGGTGCGAGAGGAAGATGGCGTGGCGCGGAGCTTTTTATAGCCGAACAGAGAGGAAGAGAGAGTGGCGGTGGGGAGTACTCGAGTAGCGGTGACTCAACGGAGGAGGAGGGACGCGCAAACGTCGACTTTCCATGGCGATCAAAGGAGGGCGTGCTTTCTGCGGGTTAGGCGAATCGGTGGCGAGGAGAGAAAAGCTCGGTCGGGGAAGAGATGAGCATCGTGGGGGCCGAAGTGCCGATTTGACGAACGGAGCGGGGAACTAAATGCGGAGGGTCGGCTTTGGCTGGCCAAGCGAGGGCGTCTGGTCTAGGCGCGAGGTCGGGCTGGTTGGATTAAGCGAGGCGGCGAATGGACGGACGCAATGAAGAAGACAGCTCGGTCGGACGATCTGCGGAGAGTGGGTTGAGCTTTCGTGTGCAGCGTGAACTGGCAGCAAGGCGTTAATGAGGCGAAGGAAGCGGGAAACGGATTGGCGTGAGCCAGAGCGGGAAAACGGGAGGCCAAAAGGGAAGGCGTGAATTCGGGGTTGACCTTCCCGAAAAGGAAAGTTTTCAATTTAACCGGGTAAATTCGAAATAAAGCCGGGAAAAATTCAAATAAATTCCAAATAAATATCGAAGGCCAAATTAAATTTATTTTTGAAATTTTTGGGTTATTTCAAAGAACAGCTACAGCTCTATTATATCTGAATGGAACATAGGGAAATGGAGCTCTTATGTAAAATGGTAAAGGCAAGAATGGAAGTCCTATGATGTTAATAAGCAGTAAACAATATGTTTTTTTTCCAGGAAAGTAATAGGCCCTGTATTGATCTGCGTAGAGTATAGAAACTGTTGGGAATAGAGTGTAGCATCGGAAGCACAAGTACTATGCAGATGGAAAAACAATAAGACAAATGCATTTATAATATGCTAGT
Source organism: Guadua angustifolia (assembly GCA_036346375.1). Taxonomy (NCBI): domain Eukaryota; kingdom Viridiplantae; phylum Streptophyta; class Magnoliopsida; order Poales; family Poaceae; genus Guadua; species Guadua angustifolia. Next base: position 3,498,940 of record CM070508.1, read on the forward strand.
GGCATCAGGTTAGTATCTTGGGTTTTATAACAGATTTTATTTGTTATTGCATATTGGTGAAATCAAAAGGTGAATGTAGGATCGAAATATACTAATGTAGCAATCAGAGGGGGGGTGAATGATTGCGCGGAAGCTAAAAACAAATTTTCAAACTTTTCAAACACCCCAATTGAACTCAAATTGCTTGAAGACCGGGTTCTGCGAGTTGAGAGACCAAGATGAACCAGTCTGGCGACCAATGAGAGCACTTGGGCGACGAAGAGGACACTTGGGCGACTAGTTTGAGCACTTGGGCGACCAAGAGAGCACTTGGGCAGCAAGATGGGACACTTGGGCAACCAGTTTGGGCACTGGCGACCACGAGAAGCACTTGGGCGAGCGAAGAGGACACTTTGGCGAGCGAGGTTGGGCACTTGGGCGAGCACTCTGGCACTTGGGCGAGCAGGTTGGGCGAGCACGCGCGGTCTGGGCGAGCAGACCGATACCCATCTACTAAAATAGAAATTCCTGAAGATGCAGCCGTTAGATTGACCTGAAATTTTAACTGAAGAAACTAGACTTAATTCCGCAGCTAACACAAAAAGAATCAGATCAATCGGATTTACGGATCTAAAGTTATGTCCTTCGCAAGATGACTGAATCCGGGCGACCACGCGAGCAGTCGGGCGAGCAGGACATCAATCTGGGCGATCACAAATTACAGAAGATCTAACCGTTGGATTGATGTGAAATTTTAACTGTATAAACTAGACTAAATTCCAAAGTGAACAAAAGAAGAATCAGGTCGATCGGATCTACAGATCAAAAGTTATGACTTTTGCAAGATGACTGAACCAATTCGCGATCTAACAGCTGGGCGACCAGGCTAGCAATATGGGCGACCACGAATTGCCAAAGATCTAACAGTTGGATTGAAATGAAATTTTAACTGTAGAAACTAGATTCAAATACGAATCAAACCCAACAAGAATCAACTCAATCGGATTTACGGATCAAAAGATATTACCTTCGCAAGATAATACCTTTGCAAAGAACCGAACTCCGTGATGAACTTCGTGATCTGCGTGATGAACAAAACACCGAGAGGACTTCATTGCCACGGATCAATCTTATGCATGCATGCACGAAAGAACAACTAGCTTTACGAAGATTGATCTTTATTTCTTTTGTCTAAAGTACTCCAACACAAGAGTACAACCCTAAAACCTGAATGCTCACAAATAAACAGGGACATCTCCCTATTTATACAGAAAGCAAACACACGTAGATTGAATACAACTCCACTTCCAACATGGAAAGAATTCAGATCTATCTCAACTTGGCCCAACATGACCAAAAACAACTCTTGCACGCATGCAAGAACAGAGAGATTGAATACAACTCCACTTCCAACATGGAAAGAGTTCAGATCTATCTCAACTTGGCCCAACATGGCCAAAACCAAAACTTTGCACGCATGATCACCCCACCGCCGCACATACGTGACTAACCAAACCTTCATATGCATGTTCTCTAGCCCGAACGTCCCGCATGACATCCTTGACCACCAAGACCTCGATTCCTCCCTGAACCTAGTCTCGAACCTCAGTTCCTCCATGAACCTAGTTCCAGTCCCGTCATCGACCACATTCGCCCTCGAGCAACACCGCACATGAAGTAACAAACAACGCGTCCGAGCACAAGTCCACGACTTGACTCAAGATTAATCCATGCAACCACTCACACGAGTGCATTGCATTAAGCAAAACTCCATCATACTATCACCAGCATGATAATCATCTCAACATAGCACATGCACAAGCACCACACATGCCATAACCAAAATCACTTTACAATGCCAATTTCACCATTCAACCAATTTTTCATCACATGATCTCACAGTGAACAATAATGATAACGGCTAACCTTGGAGTGTGTAGAAAACTTAATCGCAGGAGCATCCGTATATCCTGAACATTAAAAATCTGTTTGCCATGCAAAGCTCTATAGCCACCAATTATCTATAAAGGATGAAACTGTACTGTAATCCATATGTTAAAATTAGTATTAGATATAATACGATGGAGTAGAGAAGTGAGTTTATATGCAGGATCAAACGCAGAATTAGATTTTATATACATAGGTTGTAACCGAAGATCTTTCATAGCAGGTAGAAACAATAACAAGTTTTGCAAAAGATAGTAAGAATGAATATATTCTGCATTAAAGATAGAAATATTTGCCAAATGCGTATGCAGAAACAGTGCTACAAATTATAGCAGAAGTTTGCATAGATGTCGAGTTAGGATATAAAGAAGTATATGAAAAACTATGTGAATAGTATATGTTTATGATGCTATGGATACCCTTTAGCTAAAATGGTAAAAAGCAAGAAGTGAAATCTTATCACGTTAATAATTGCTAAACAATATGATTTTTTTCAAGCAAATGAACGGGTCCTATATTGATCTTTGTAGAGTATAGAAACTGTTGCGAACAGAGTGCAGTATCTATAGAATGAGTGTTATGCAGAGTGAAAATAGAACAGAACGGTATATAAGCGGAAGAAAAAAGGGTATAAAATCAGGAGATATAACGAGACCAAATTTGGAATGTGATGGTAATAGGCTGGGTGTTATATGAGGCAAAAACAGAATGAAAGTGTATAAAGACAAAAGCAGGACAGAAACATGGTAAGAAATAATATAGGCTACAAAATAACTAAAAGCATAACAGGCATCGATGCAGCATTAACAGGATTAGTATTATATAGAGCGAAAACATAATGAAAAGCTATAAAGAAATGAGTAAGATGAAAACATGTGAAAAATTTGTATACGTGTAGAAATAGCGAAGAATAAATCAGCATATAGGAAAATTAGTAATAGTTTGTACTAAGGAGAATGGGACTGTAGATTAAGTAAGCACAGCAATAATTTTAAAGCAAAGTAACGCATCCTATGCAGGAACAATCTGAATATTTCTTTAAACAATAGATTAGTCCGATTTGAAGGTAGAACTAAAGTGTTTACTTAAAGGAGCAATAGTGGCTTCATAAAAAGCAAATGCCTACATCGAAGGCACCAGCAATGCTACTAATTTTTGTAAAAATGTATGGGCTCTCGAAGATAGACAGGCAAATAGAGTAAGCATATATAATTGGAAAAAGATATAACAAAAGGGAAAAAGAGGTTAGTATTGATAGCATGGGCAGTATACAGAGCAAAAGCGCAATAGAAAGTCATAGAGGAATAGATTTTGCAGTAACAAGGAGCATGCCTGGATAAAAGCACGGTGAGGCAGGTACCAAAGGAGAACAGAAAATAGTAATAGGCAGCTATTTTATATTGAGCTCTAACAGCAACAACAAATCCTGGCAGCAATATAGTGTGTCAGATTGAAGAAAGCACTTGTTGGTATACTATATTCTTTGTTTGTGTGCAGGCTACTTCATCTTCGTCCTCAATTAGTATTTTCAGGCCTGCACATGATGTGACACGCGAAACTGCAACATATAGCTGGCCATGTGAGAAAACTGGAACCCGCAGGTAAATCCCTACTGTTGATAGAGTTTGGCCTTGACTTTTATTGATCGTCATGGCATACGATAAGCTTATGGGAAACTGCCTACGCTGCAAAGTAAATGGCCAACGAAGACTTGTTGCGTGAAGAACAATTCTGGGGATGCAAACGAGTTGGCCTGTATTAGCTCTAGTGATAATCCGCCCTTCAAGCACTCGATCCCCGAGCCGTGTGACAACAAGTCGTGTGCCGTTGCAGAGCCCCGCAGATTGATTTATATTCCTTAATAACATAACTGGAACACCTGTTTTCAAACTGATGCTATGATGAGGGAAATTATTAATAACAATTGAATTTAGGAATTCGGGCGGATATAAGAGATTAGCATCAGCAATGTGCATATCTGATTCTGATATAGAGTCTGAACTTAGATACTCTCTTGAATCGCCAGGGACTTTTTCAAAAACAGTCTTATTAAGGATGTCAGCAATAGCATTTGTTGAATGACAATTCTTGCTACTGTGCTAAATATTCCTTGGCAGTAGTTCATTTCGAATGAAGTGTATACAGCATTAATAATTGCATTTACGTTATCGGAAGCTGGCATTAATAAAAGGTCATTGGGAATACTTATCCAAGTCACATTTGGCTCTGATGTTTGTCTAACAGGAGCAATACTGCCATCTCCAATATCTAGCACCCATTGGGCAAACGTAGATAATTCTTGTCGCTGAGCAACAGGGAGAGTATCATCATGTAGTCTCATATTAATAGACAATTTTAGTACTTCAATATGGTGCCAGAGAGACGATGTAATAAGGGAAGCATCTATGACTTCAGCTGCAGTGCCACCTTCAAGAAGAGGTAGTATTTGGCGGAAATCTCCACTGAGTACCACTGTTTTGCCACCAAAAGGAACATTCATGAGTGCAGGATCTTCAGCAGACATAATATCACATAAAGATCTGCTAACAGCTTCAAAACAATGCCTGTGTGTCATGGGTGCCTCATCCCAAAGAATCAAAGATGTTTTTTCTAATAGGTGGGCAAGATGTGTTCCACGAGAAATGGTGCATAAACTTCTTTCATTGACACGAAGAGGTATTCTGAAACGGGAATGGGCTGTTCTACCGTCTGGTAATAAAAGGGAAGCAACTCCAGAAGAGGCAACAAAGAATAACTATTTTTGGTCGAGCTCTTAATGTAGTCAGAATAACATTCCAAAGAAACGTTTTCGAAGACCACCGTGGCTGACTACGAAGAAGAAACCATGAGTCTGATCAATAACAGAAGATATAATCTTATCAAATATAATCTTCTGATCTCTGTTCAATCGAGCACAATAGGAAGTAGCCTGAGATAGCAAAGCCGTATTATCATATGCTAGTTCTTCTGCAATAAGCCTGTTCATTGGGACAGCATCAGTGCACATAGATTGAATGACTATATTGTAGGAGGCAAACGATAAGCCATTTTTGGAGAACGTAGCAGTGAATTCTGCGCTTGTAGATATTCATTCGGGATGGGATATGCATGATTTTGCAAGCTGGAGCGTATTTTATATGCAATATCATCAGCAAAGAAGAGCCAATATTTGTCAAATAAATCCTGAGGACTGGCAATGCTACAGAAAGAAAGTAAAACCATAAAGAGATTTCTTAGCTGCTGCGCAGTGGCCCAAACAACTGCCTCATCGAACATAGCAAGAACCATTCTGTATCATCACCAACTAATCCGCGAGCTCTGCATGCATCCTTGAAAGTAGGGTAACATACACCTTAGAAGGTTCGGACATCTTCATAACTTTGTGCACCAGAAACTACCATTAACAACATTCTAAGATAGAATAGCTCACCGGTACCTGGATGGACATTATATATGCGGCCAATTTTGGTACTTTGACGCTTTCTTTTTCTCCAGTTCTTTCTACTGGCGTCCCAACTCCACCCAGCGGCAAATTGGCAATAAGTGCTAGATCTAGCCTCAATAAAATCATGATTAGCAGTAAACCATTCAGTAAGCGTTGTCCTGCTTGCTGTCGGGTCTGCAAGAACATTTTGCAAATGCGAGTTTTCGCTATATATGACTCTGTTCATACCAGGCATGTGTACTGTAAGGCGTTCAACAGAAGGAAAGCGGCCATGTATCTCAAAGCTAAATAAGCGCCAAATAGCTTCGCAAGAAGATAAATATCTATAAATAAGCAGATAAATACATTAGATAAAACTAATAGATAAATGATGAGCATAGACTAAATCTAAAGCAGAAACTAAATGCAATGTGGAAAAAGGTATACCTGCACCTAACGTATTCAACAATCTCATCAATGCCAGTATTGTCAGTGCTATCTGCTATTTCTGGTTGCTGATTGCGTGCATGAAAAGCTGCTCTTGCTTTATCTTGTCCTTTAGTAAGATACTTAAATAAGTACTTAACAAGATTAGTCTTATTACACCATTCAACATTTATGTGCGCTTGATATTTTTTAAGAAGAACCATATTGTATGGAACAACCGATCGGTTATCTAATTTGATTCCATTCTTTATTACAAATCTACCATCATCACGCCGACGGTACACTGGGAAACCGGATTCATCAATGGTAGTATGGGCGGTAAAAGATTTTGGATAGCGCTTTGAACATAGGCCATCTTTCATACATGGGCATCGCGGATTGAGATCCCCACATGGACCATGCATCATAAACTCTTCAACAAGAGCATAGCCAAGCGGATCGGCAATCGGATCAGGTATCTCAGCCGATATCAAGCTATCTATGAATTCGGAAGATGGCTGACCTGTGCGGCCATGAAGCCATGTAAGTGTGTGAACATGTGGGAGCCCTCTTTTTTGAAATTCAACTGTGTACAGCACTGTATAACAAGATTGAGTTAGCACCTAATGAAGGAGCAATAATAGGCTAAGAAAACGGAGCATGGCACGTAAGGGCTGTAAGGAAAGGACTAACCTGCACAGATAGGACCGAAACTGTAACCTGTTTTGACATCAGATATATACTCACTGAGCTTCATGTGGAAAACTCGAGTGACAATATCGGGACGCTCAGAATAGCTCTGTGCAGGTTCGCATCTCAGTGCGTCAGCAATTTCCGGCCACCTAGAATTGCATGTGAAGGTATGGAAAATATCCGGAGGACCATATTCACGACAGATAGCCATAGCATCTTGGTAATTTAATACATAGTAGCGCCGACTACCAGTAAAGCTAGCAGGTAATAGAACTCGCACACCGATATTCCTTCCATCAGCTGCACTCGACCAACAGCATCGAAAATACCCTGATATGTTTCAGAACGGAGCTGATCTTGATTGAAGAAATGATATGAAAGACGATTTGCCTCAACACATGAGTAACAATTAACCTGTAGCTGATTAGAAAGGCGACCACAACATAAATAAGGGTTTGGCTCATTTTTCCGATAGTGGCATTCGTAACAGTGGTATTGCAGCATAGATACTCTGTCTCTGGCAAACTGAGCAACCTCATCAGTATCTTTATATCTAATACCTAGATGATAGCCCTTTTGACCATACGGAAATAACAACGGATATTGGAGAGACATTAAAGTAGGATTTAGTGGGGAAATCTGCTGCATAGCACCAGCATGGCTCTGAACAACTATATCAAATCTGTTGTTTTCTTCAGATAATTCACCAACTAATAAAGCAGCTAATTCCGGTACAGTTGGCAAAGAATAACGATCATCATGAGTATCTGATGAGCCAACAAGACGAATACACACCTCTGAATTTTGTGGAGAAAATAAGCGATCACGCGCCATCCTAAACTTCTTTACTAACACATTGTGACGATCGAGCATATTAATGAGGTCAGTAACAACAGCAGGGTCTAATTCATTCGAAACAGTTCCTTCTGTATTCAAAGAAGCCAATCTATTGGAAACTTCATTATCAGTGTCATAAATATATAACTGAGCATATCTAGGTCTTTCGCCTGACTGAGGTAACAACGATCCAATGCGATAAATGAACAACACCGTTAATGCGGAAAACATAAGGGCCTGTACCGATGTTTATGGTGCTGTCAACATCAACACCTAAAGATGTAAACGCAAACAATGAATTGTATTGTCTAATCAGTCGCATGAAGTTGTTTGATCTATTTGCATCACCAAAACCAACCAGCTGCCTAAGCGGAGCCGGGAAATCTCTATGACGCGGAAGCGAGACTCTACCACCTCGGCAGCACGTATTATAAACAATCCGTTGCTGTCTAGAAGAGCTCCTACAGGTAGATCTTTCTTGGAACCAAAAGAAAGCACAACATTTGGCACATTCATAATCTGGCCCACCATAATAAGATCGATCACTATAAGTAGCTGCAAATATAAAATAGACGTAAAATAAAACAAAAACGAAGTGAAGGGAAAACAACAGAAGCACAAACAATTTCGAAATGAGATATAAAGCAACAGTAAGGGAAATATTGTGGAAGTTTGCCTTTTAGGTAAGCAATGTATTCTTTTCGAAGAGGAGCAGGGCCTGCGCAGCCTGAAATTAAATATGGTGCATCAGTGATACCTGTAAGAAAAAAACGAAACACTGGGTAAACGTAGAAGGCAACCAATAGCTTTACCAGAATAAACAAATAGGGTTGGGAATAACCGTAAGCACAATAAGCAAGCATATAACAGTATGACGGTAAAAGAAAAATTTTCAAGAGAGATAATAGCAGGATGAAGAACCTAATAATGAAAACAAAGAAGAATGCAAAGACCGCTAAAGTCAGCAGGAAAAACACAGGAAACGAACAAACCTCGCTAAGAAAGCGAACGAACTCGCTCTCATCATGGCGACGCTGGGAATTAGATAATTTTCTTCTTTTTCTATTTTCGGCTGCACTGATAGAATTAACCGATAAACACAAGCTGTCTCCTGCAGGGAAAAGAAACAAGCTAAGTCTAAAAAGAGAAAAAACAACGAATCAAAATACGCTTAGGGGAAAAAGCAGGAAGCAAAAGGAACAACCATAGGGGCGCCTACGCGGAAGCAACGGCGGGCACCCTGAAGGAGATGGCTCATCAAACGACAAAAGCGCTAGCCCACATGCAGAAAGCACAGGAAAGGCTAATCCGTCAGGGAAAGAACGCAGGGAACAAGAAACAGGAAGGGACAACGAGTATAAAATCAAAGAACACTATACCAGATGACGACAATCGTGGGCCGACAAACGTGGACCTAACAGGTAAAAGAGAAGAAGACGACGAAGGGCAAGACGATGATTGTGCATCAGACGACGAAAACCAGGACCTAGTAAACGTAGGTCCATCAGGAAAGGTGCTGGCTAACAAAGGCGGCGAAACAGACGGTAAACTAACGGGCTGTTTTCCAGCAAGAATTGCCTCACGACGAGATCGGAAAGAGGAAGCAGCATCCATAGAACAATGCGAGATCGCAAGGAGGAAGCAGGATCCATAGAATAACGCTGTCGAATAAGCAAACACTCACAGAAGTGGTAACAAGGCTGAAGCAAACAGGAAGAATTGGGGGAAAACCAGACGGTAAGGGAAAAAGGCTAAACAGGAGAGAAACAGGGCATTTGACCAAATAGAAATCGAGAAGCGACGAATAAGAGGATGGAACAATGAAACATCGACAACGCACGGCAATAGACGTGGCACCAACAGCGAATGCCACGGGGGACCACCAGATAACGCAGACGAAGCAGCAGACATGGTTGCGCCAAAGGGGCTGCGGAGACGACACGCAGGGCTCAGGACGGGAAGCCATGGAGCGCGACCGCAAAGCAGGAGCAGCGATAGGATCCCATTGGCGGCGGCGGCGGCGATTGAAGAGCGGCGCGAAGCGGCAATCGGCAGCCGCTGGATTGAAGAGCGAAGTCGCCAGCGATCGAAGAGCGGGTTAAACTCTCGACGAGTCCTGTTGGCGAAGCGGCGGCGCGGAAGGAACGAGGCGATGCTAACGAGACGAGAAGCGAAAACGGAGGGGAGTGAGCCGAGGCTGAGCCACAGAACGCAAAACGGGAGGCTCGCTTCGTACGGCGCAGACGTGGCAGCGACGGCAGGCCGGTAACTCTTCAATCTTTAGGAAAGGTATTATGTGTTCAACTTGGATACTCCTATATGATAACTTGCCCGATCTAATCACGTACGCTTAGCTGTTTAGATAAACTTAAATTGACAATCACGAGCTATAGGTAAACCACCATATGTATACAAACTACAAAGTGACATGTTGTTTAACATCCCATGCTTGTATGAAGTATCATGTCTCACCATCCTATGATCGTATGGAACTATTTTAAAACTGAATATGATGTAAATTTGTTAAAAAATGTGTAAAACTATTGTTCAGGTCTTTGTAATATTTAGAATAACAATTTCTGAGGTACAAACCTACGTTGCCTAACAGCATGAAAAGGATCATGTAAGATCAGGATTCTCAATCATGACAACCAAATTCGTGTAAAAGTTCTGACAAGATCATCTGTTCGAAACGGGACATTGTAACGTATGGCTAAACGGTGTTTTGGAAGCAAACAGCAAAGACCGGAGTAGATAGGGGTGAAAACGGGTCGGATATGAATGGATATTGCTCTTCCCTTATCCTAACCCATATTTTTTTCCAGATTCGGAACCGGATACGGGTTAGCTAGATCCGGATACGAATCCGGATAATTTAGGATACCGATACGGATCAGATATCTGACGGATTCGGATCGAGAACAGATAATTCGGGCATACATAAAGTAATATATGTTGAATCAAACAACATGAATACATAACAATAATAGTAAGATATATATATCAAACAAAGCAAGTACATTAGTCAAAACATAGGCCATTATTGCGTTGTGCCATGGACATTCAGATAATGAAAATTCATAAGGAACAATCAGGACATGCAAGTATGCTGGTTACAGCAGTTGTAGCATGCCAGTGTAATACAGATTTCATACTGGGATTGAGAAAATAAGCAACATGGGCGATTCAACACAAAACTGTCATCAGTAAAAAGATCATTAGCCACCACCGCATGCAGCACCCATATATCAAACTGATTTTTCTGCCATTGGTTGAAACACTGCATCAACCACAAGTCGTAAGTACATGTTACAATAGCTTAACAGAACTGCACAGAAAGGAAGAAAGCTTTGGCTTTTTCAACTATTTGTTTAAAGAACAGCACAAACTTCACCTCTCTTACACCCTGAGCAGCATTAAACAATGTCTAGTAATCTGCACGTACAGAAGGCTCATTACAAGCTCCTGGTGAAGACATTGCAGCCTCTAATATAGCAAAGAAGTGACCTATTGTCCCTGGCTTGACACTTCTAGCCTCAATAAGTTGTAGAGCCAGTTTTGATACCTTGCTGAATTTTGAAGGGTTCCCTATGTGTGAAGTTATCTTCTGCATAGCTTCAATGATTTGCATTTTGATGCATCAATAGTAGTTCTGAACCGAAGACGCTTCTCGGGAGCTGCAAGAAAATATTGATCTTAGAACATGACCATGAGGCAGGTAAAAGAACTCTGTAATTGCTAGTAGCATTTGGTGAGAAGAGAATATAATAGAAAGGTTACTTGTAAACTATCAGGAAAACATGTTGAAAAATAGCTGGATCAACCAGAACCTTGAGACAAATGGAGGTATAGTCTCATTGTTTTTTTCCACCCATATATCTTGCCATTGCCACAGAACTAGACATTCAACCGACAGAACTCTAATATAAGACAAGATGACTTATAGTTACACCTTTGAGGGTTAAGAGTAATCTAATACAAGGCTGCCAGCCATAGTGGTCACTAGTCAACATTCAGATTTTGCAAATACATCTAGCACTAATAACTAATGAAACATGGATCATTACTAGATACCTTCTTGCAAACAACACACAAAAATTTCAGTGAACAAAGTTGCTACTTGGTACTTGGCAATAAATTTACAAGGATCCACTATAGTCCCAACTGAGTTACTTCAAGGTGGAGAGGTAGACCCTAGCAGTAAGCGGAAAAAAGGATTAATCAAGCTAAAAAATCAGACAGGGACCTCTAACGCTCATCTAAACTAGGTTCGGAACTCCAGATTCCTATCTTCATTACAACTGAACTAATTTAGCATTTTTTACAGCTTTTGTCGCATTTCAAGTTTGCCTCTACTGTTAAACCTATTCATATAGAAGAGGATGTTACTATCCTGATGAAAACAACGAGGAGGTTATTAGTATTTGAGTTTTCCGTAAGCCCTAGTGTTAAGAGTTGCATTTGTTTTCTTGCCTAGTTCTACAACAGGTTCAAGTAGTTTGCTCAACTAGGCTATTCTAGATTTGGGATATGGGAAACGGGAAACCCTAATCCCCTACTACTAACAAAGCTCACACCCGATTTCCACACCAAATTTTGCAATCAAGCCACGACACTCTAGCGCCGCTCGGCTAGATTGCTCCTAGGTAGTAAAAAAGTAACAACGAAACGGCGCTAAAATCTACAACAACACCATCTAATTACTAGAAGGGTTCATTTGAGTAGGGGTTCCAAGCAGAGCAGCAACCAATTGGAAAGGCCTCGAGAGTGCTGGATCAGATATCTTACCAGGGCCTTCAGCTGCAACCTCTGCGGGGGTTGTGACAGCTGCAGCGACGAGTGGTGAGGAGGAGGTGACGTCGGAGGAGGAGGGCTTGTCCCGCTTGAGGGCGCTCTTCAGCGCATGCCGCCTCGGTATTTGCTGTGCCGGTGGAGGCGACGACGGCCGGGGGTAATCGCCGCTGGGGGTAGAGCCGGCCGGGGAGTTAGTGGCCGCCGAGGGGAGATCGTGGCCACCGCGGGGAGCACCGGCCGAGTAGTTAGGGAGATGGCCACCGAGGGGAATCGTGGGGAGCGGCGACGCCGGTCGAGCTACCGAGGGAGTCAGATCTGGGAGGCCAATGCCCGAAGGGAGTCGAGGTCGAGGGAGACTGGGGCATGGGTGACTTGGGGTCCTTGCCTCTTGGGGATTTTTTTTTTTTTTTTGATCAGGGCCTCTTGGGGATTTGGCACAGGGAAATCGGGAATCCGAGACGCAGACGAGACGAGATCACGAGTCATGCCAAATCCGAATACCCAGATGACCCGATTACCCGATATCTGGTTCTCGATTCATATTTTTTTGGATAAAGTACGCTCCAAATTCGATTCGATACGGATTCAAATCTGAATTCGATCCGATATCCGATTTTCTTCCCGGATCCGATTTTAACCAGATCCGGCTCCGATAGAGGTCTAGACAAACAACGCATCGACTTGTTACCTGAGTCGAGAAATTTTACATAACATTATATTGATATCATATATTAAATAGTATAAATTAATTCTAGCAATTATTTTATTTAATTTATTTCTACTACTTTGTTATTATAAAAAAGTATAAATAAAGTCTGATGTACTGTATCGAGAAGAATAAATAATTTATCGGAATGACTTGTACTTGGAAGTCCGAAATTTTCGAACGCATTGTAACATTTTGTTATAACGCGTGCAACATTTTCCTTCGATAAACAGTAAAAATCGCTACAGTAGATAAATGTTACAAGCGTTAAAAAAATATTTCACACATTAACAAAAAATATTGTAAACATAGAAAAAAAATATTACAAAAAAGATCCGATAGAACGAATAGAAATCGAACTTCCGAGACCTAGTTTCGCTCGTAATTTATATGCTCGGCCCTCGCTCCGGTCAAATGGCACGGCCGGCACGCAACCCCAGGCCCGTGTGGCCCTGTCCGTTTGCCTGCACCGCTAAGGCGACACGTGTGGCAGACGACACGACAACCATCAGCGCCGCGTCGCAGTGGGAAACGTCGCTCCCCGTGCCGACCTGCCGTGCGTGCGCCGAGAGGAAACGCTTCGATCGCGCGGGTTTGACCTGGACGGGCTGCACGGCTAGGATTTCGCGGGACGCGAATCGTACGCAAGCGGCGCGCTTGTCGCCTTTACAAGCGGAAGCCCCCACCTCCTTCCGTCTGTATTCCATCCCACAGCCACAGGTAATTATTGCCGCAGTTTCTACACTATTCAGGTGTGCCCAGGAGCCGAACAAAATGCACCATCACTCCGTCAGCAACTATACCTTCTTGCACTTTATGTTTGAGAAAGTACCTGTCGCTTGCTTTTTGCTTGTATGCAGAAATTTTTGAGTATATTATATTATGTATATATTGAGTAGCAGTAAAAATTAGATATAGTTATTGATTTATTAAAAATATTTCTACTACTTTACTATTGAAGAAAATATAAATAAATACAAACTAATATAAAACATCGAATGGAAAAGAAGGAAAGTGAACGTAAAAGAGATGTCTGACTACAAAGGTACGTACACTCGACACAAGTAAATATCTACGAGCTAGGCCAAACATGTATCACAAGCCACGTAACACGGAGGTCGATTGGATTTCGAGTAGGAAACGAAACGAACAGATCCAACAAGATTTAATTAGTTGGAACTTGCAAGTTGGCGACGAATGATCGTACCCGAGTGCCAGGGCAGGAAGCCGGGACCTGCCAGAGCGTACAGGGTACAGATGGGGGCAAACGGAACGGTGGTTTCATGATTTTTGGTGGCGCCGGCGTACGTCCAGGCGCAAAACCACGAGAGAACCAAGCCAAACCGAAGAAAGAGCTCGTCTCGCATCTCCCCTCTCTCTTTGCTCCTCTAAAGACGAAGCAGCCACCTCCTCTCCCCTGCTCCTCCTCCTCGCGTCGTCGTCGTCGTCTTCTCCCCTCCCCTTCCCTCCCATCTCATCTCACTCTCCTCCTGTTCGCGATTCCGATCGCTGTCCCACGGAAATAATTTTCCCTACCTAATTTGCATGCCCCCCCGTCTCTCGCGTCAATTCTGCTGCGTTAATTATCCTCTCTCGGTCGGGCTATTGGTGAGGGCGAGCGGCTGAATCCATCCCAATTCTTGCCGGTATCTTGCTATCTTGCATGTCAATTTCCCAACTTATGTCAGGAAAATTTACCGCGAGTGCGATAATCCGTGCGGGTGCTGCGCCCTGTTCGGCGTGTTGCCTCTTGAGTCTGAAAGGTGTTGGTCGTGCGCGGCAGGTTCTGTTGTCATAGATAGGCAGCGTCGGTTCCTCCTCTTGTTTCGGGCTTGGAACGTAACATGGGGGCGAAGCAGAGGGCGAGGCAAGGCGAGGAGGAGAGGCTGCCGGCGCGCGATGGCGGCGCCGAGGAGTACGACCCCTGGACGGCGTGGCTCTACAAGCCGCACACCATATCGGTGCTCCTCGTCGGTGCTTGCCTTCTAATGTGAGTACTCTCGATTAATTTCTCTCATGTCCAGGTAAAGTTTCGTGCTGTTTTGTGCCTTTGATTTATCGCTGTAAGTTTCTTGGTGCGAAAACTGAAAGGCGTGTGTTGGGGCAAGTACAAGAGTGGCCAGAGCAATCAGGTGCTGCAACAGTGCCAGAGTTGAAAGGCAATCATGTACTCGTGCGGTTCTTTTTTCCCTGCAAAGAAAGAACGGTTCTTTTTTCCCTGCAAAGAAAGAATTTTCGGGTTGAAATTTAACGATTTTGTGTCAAAGAATTGAACTTCTGAATGATTAAAGAATGCTAGCTGGATTGGCAAGCCAAATAGTGGAGCGTACGAGTGGCTGAGGAGAACCGGAATCTTGTTCAAATATCTCATGCCAAAATTTGTCTGAAATATTCCTTTTGCCAAGGCTCCATTTCACCTCATTTTACCATGTGTAAATTACATGAGAAGCGCATTTTCTGACCCTTTTTAAATGGAAGAAATAGGCTCGCCGAGAACTCTATTACTATTGCTTCGTGAAAGGACGAAACCCCCATCAAGCTTAGAGCTATATCTCATGAGCAATCCTTAGGGTATGTTTGGTAGGGATTCAGCTTCATCACCGTGAATTTGGTGAAGCTGAAAATTCTAGTTTCACCAGATTCGTGAAATTGGAGCTGTGAGTACATTAAGAGTGTTTAGATGGATATCTTCTTTACATTTTAGATCAAAAATATAAATTTAATTCACTTTATTTTAGCCTATAAATTTCAGATCTCAGGTGAAACTGGAATCTGGAGCTCTACCAAACTGGCCCTTAGTTGTGTAGCCTGTGTGCCCAAGTGTGAGGTCCGTGACACCAAGTTATCCCAAAGATGTGTCACACGGGACAAGCAATTCAGTAACTTGATAGGCTGTAGAAGTTGATACGAACCGTACCGAAGAAATGTGGGGCATTCTCCTTTTCACTTTCTCGTGGTGCCATCTAACTTCAGCTTCATTTTCCCCCCTTTCAGCTGGGCAAGTGGAGCTCTTGATCCAGAAGGTGCTGCTTCACACAGCAGTGTGACATCTATTAAGAGGTATGGTTGAAGTCATCTCAAATTTTTACTGTCCTGTTTAGGCTGTATTGAAGTCAATACACCTGTAATGAATACACTTATCCAAGAAAAATCAGGTTAACTTTGCATTCTGATGCTGGCTTTTGGGCTTGAACCGCACTCGTAGCATTGCATGATGATTAGAGAGTGTGATGACACTGACTTATTTTCTCACTGACACTTTCCAGGGGTGTCTGGGCTATGATTGCCGTCTTCCTTGCCTACTGCACGCTCCAAGCACCTTCAACGTGAGTTACTATTCATCCTTTCTTTATGTAAACCAAACATTAGTGCTTTATTAGTGCAGCGCTTATGGTTTGTCAGGTTGCTTAAGCGGCAATGGCAGTCCCTTCTCCATCTTTAGTAGTGTATTTCTTGTTGTTCGTCAGGATGTTTCAAGTGGCAACAGCCAAATTACCTAGAGGTCCCCATCTATGTTTTATACATGCAAACTTTGTCTTCCTTGATTTCATAATAATTTTGGATCCTGTAGTAAATCCGTTGTACATATGTATAGATCAATATGCCGATATTTTTGGATGAGAATAATACAGCCTTCTGGCAATATTGTCTCAGGATACTTATTAGGCCCCATCCTGCTGTCTGGCGTCTGGTGCACGGGTTGGCTGTTGTTTACCTTGTTGCTCTTACCTTCCTTCTTTTCCAGGTTAGCTACATGCACTATTGGCTATTCTTCTCTTGGCATTCTTAATGCCCAAACTACTTAATTTTGACGCTTCAGGATAAAGGTCATACACCTTGGATATAGGCAACATATCACATGCACAAGATTTCCGTGTACAGACATATTAACAAAAGTCACGAAAAATTCTGAAAAAATTGTAGATATACTTCATAGATTGCTCTACCTATGTATGAAGTTTCAAGATCAAATTCATTATATATTGAGAGTTACAAAAAAGAGAAAATTTTAACAAGTTTAAACTCTTTAAACTTGTCAGAATTTTCTCTTTTTTATAATTCTTGATATATAATGAATTTGAACCTACAATTTTATACATAGGTAGAGTAATCTATGAAGTACATCTATAATTTTTTTCAGAATTTTTCGTGACTTTTGTTAGTTGGTGTGTACGGTGTGTGCACAGAATATGTTGCCTTGGATATATAGTGCAGTCTGCTATGATTCTAATTTTTTGCTTATTTTCCAGAATCGTGATGATGCTCGCCAGTTCATGAAACACCTTTACCCTGATCTTGGAGTTGGTAATATTTTTGTTTGAAATAGTTTCACAATTGTACAAAAAATGGTGTTACAAACCTTTCTTTCACCTAATGCAGAATTACCAGAGAGATCCTATGGAGCTGATTGTCGTCTGTATGTTCCAGAAAACCCTAAAAACAAGTTCATAAATATTTATGTATGATTTTCCATGCGAATCTTCCTATGTTATGATGATTCCCTGCTTGTTATTGTTGTTGTTATTCCATTAAACTTGACGGTTTGATCTATGTATAGGAGACATTGTTTGATGAATTTGTTATCGCCCATATCTTGGGTTGGTGGGGTAAGGCTGTAATGATACGAAATCAACCTCTTCTTTGGGTTTTGTCAATTGGCTTTGAGCTAATGGAGGTTAGATCTTGTTGCCTTGTTGGAAGAACTTTGTTAGTTTTTCTTCTTACAGTCTCGTTGACAAGGAAGTATGCTTATTATGACCTTTTGCTGCTTATTACGACCTTTTGCAGCTTACGTTTCGACATATGTTGCCTAATTTTAACGAGTGTTGGTGGGACAGTATTATCTTGGACATCTTGATCTGCAATTGGTTTGGTAAGACATTTGAAGACAGTAAACAACTTAGCATTCATGTTTCAAACCTGCAGTCCTTCAGTGACAAACCTGAAATGTATGTGATTTAAAATTCTTCAGTAATAGGGTTGGGCATATTAAAATAATCGAGTGCTTCTCAGTTTGCATGATTTGATACATTTTCTTTGGATCTGACCCTATCAACTGTAACATGATAATATAAACAATATTGATGTGATGTATCTAAAAGTTGAAAGGGAAAAAATGTAGAAAATGTAGTGCCTGATCAACATATTGCTGACATACTACACTTACTATTGGACAAGAAATATTTAATATCTCTTTCTTTTGCTTAATGGTAGAAACTGAATTTTCCATTGCTACAACACTTGCAAAGCAAGTCTTTCATGATTGCGTTTATTTTAATAAAAAAATCTTGTACTATCTTATTCTATAATCTATGCCAAAGATTGACTGACCTTGCGTTGCTGAAATATCATCTTTAATTGGTCCAGTTCAAATAAATTACGTACTAAAATATCTCTACAAGAGTCCAGGGATATTTAACTGATTGAGTATTGATGACATCGGATATCCTTTGAAGTTTAGTAAACCATCTGTATCTAATACAAGAGTTGCTGGCTGCTGCAACACTTGATATCATTTGAACTGTGAACATGCAATGCTTATCCTGTCGCAGGTAAATCCATATACTGAAAATGCTGGTATTCTGATTCAGGTATTTGGGCGGGAATGCACACAGTCCGTTACTTTGATGGTAAAACATATGAATGGGTTGGGCTGAGCCGCCAGCCAAGCATCATGGATAAGGTATGTTCACTGAACATACATAAACAGATCAACGGTATCTTCATTTCATAAGTCAATTACAGTCTCCTCATAATTTGATTACTGTGTAGATATCTATTACAGCTCCTAATTAGATCAGTGGCACGGTTTTTGTCCTCTGCTCTTTTGTCATCATGATCCATAGTCCCAGATCAGTGGCACGGTTTTTGTCCTCTGCTCTTTAGTTCCTTGTGCCAGAACCCATACCGCATTCTTCTACTAAGTTATTGATGTTGTCTAATAAAAATTGTTATCAATGGAATAAAGGCATTGTTATGACCAAGAAATCATATAATTTTATCATATTTTTACTCCTGGAAAGTATTAACTGGCTGGACAATAGTTCACTAAACAATTGAAAATACTTCCACATTTTTTTTTCGAAGGAGCAGCAAGAGGATTGCCGCAAAGTTTATTAAGAAGGAAAAGATAGAATGGCCTGTTTTTTACGGAAAAAACCGGACCCGAAAAAACCTCACAATATAACCACTACTCACTCTACTACCCCTAGGACTACACATCACCCACCACTAGGAAAGACAGTGAAATAAAAAGGAAAAAATACAACCCAAAAACTCCGGAGTGAAACTAATCCGCAATGCTCGTCGACCAAGCAAAAGCATGGTTTAAAGCCGCGTCCTTGATCGATGTGGCCACTTGTTCAGCCGTTCTAGTCTCCCTTTGAAAAATGCGTCGATTTCGCTCTTGCCAAATATTCCACCAGAAGTAGATGATGAGGCCATCTAAATCCCGTCGTCTTTGTGTGTCATATTGTGCTCGTAGTCTGCGCCACCATTTATAGACCGAGCCGCTGTGACTCAGGTTTTGCCATCGATCGAGATTCCCCCAGCGAAGTAGGATACTCCAGACTTCTTTAGTGAACGGGCAATCTTTGCAAAGGTGAGTCGTATTTTCCGGAGAAGCATCACACAGACTGCAGCTTGCATTACATGGCCATCCCCTTTTGAGCATATTATCTGCAGTTAAAATTTTGCTATGAAGAAGTGTCCATGCGAAAAAACGGCATCTAGGTTCTGTTTTCGCCTTCCATATGGGGCAGAGTTTCATCGTAGTACAGTAAACCGTGTTGAATTGCGCTAGGTAGGCAGACCTTGTTGAGTATTGGCCATCGGTAGTCCAGCGCCATGTTATTTGATCATCCATCTCCACATTTCTACTGATTCGTCGTATAGCTGCATGAAGTGTTACAAATTCTTGGATTGCGTTTGTTGAATTCAAAGGAGTGCAGCATCGAACCCAGTAGTTGTTTGTTAATGCCTGGTGGACAGAGATTTTTTTTCTTCTTGCTATTTGGAAAAGGTTCGGTGCCATATCTTTTGGTGCTTTGCCTTCCACCCAGCTTGATCTCCAAAAGTCTGCAAGCTTCCCGTTTCCAACTGTGACAACCGTGGAAGCGTTAAAGAGGGATACATCCATTGCATCGCACGGTAGATCGAATCCCGTCCAGGCCCTTTCATTGTTCTTCCATCTGAACCAGAGCCACCGAAGTCTCAAGGCTTTAGCAAAGCGTTCCAGATCCAGAATACCCAGTCCTCCTTTGGCTTTTGGAAGACAGGTAACTGACCACTTGATCAAGCAGTGACCTCCACTACAATTTTCAGGTTCTTTCCCATTCCAAAGGAAACTTCTTCTATACTTATCAATGCATCGAATCAGCCATTTTTGTGCTGTGAAAACAGTTAAGTGATATATTGGTTGCGATGTAAGCACCGACTTCACGAGGGTCTCCCTTCCTGTTTTGGATAGCAATTTACCTTTCCACCCTGCCAGCCTTCTGCCGATTTTATCAATCAACGGTTGAATTTCTATTCTTCTTAATTGCCTGAAGTGTAAGGGGAGTCCGAGGTATCTTCCGGGGAAGTGTGCTAGTTTGCCGGGGAAAATATTCAACAAATCTTGCAGGAGATCGTCTTGGCACCTAATCGGGAAAATTTCAGTTTTGGAGATGTTAATTTTCAGCCCTGAGCATCTTCCGAAGACATCCAGTATTCGGCTAAGTGCCACTAGCTCTGTCGCATCGGCATTTAAAAATATTCCAGCGTCGTCTGCATAAAGCGAGCAGCGAAGCCTTGCTGTTGCTGGTAGCAATGGTTTGAGGATACCCCGATTCTCCGCTGCCCCGAGCAAACTTTGTAAGGGGTCAATTGCTAGGATGAACAGAAGTGGGGATAAGGGGTCACCCTGTCTTACCCCACGCGCATGTCTTATCGTCGCCGTTGGTTGACCGTTGATTAGAATCTTTGAAGAAGATGTCTTGAGTATCGCAGCCACCCATTCCCTCCATTTACTGTCGAAACCTAGGGCCTGGAGCACCTCGAGAAGATACGTCCAGTTCAGCGAATCGAAGGCTTTTGAAATATCTAATTTAATGAAAAGTGCAGGGGTCTTGTCTCTGTGTAGCTGGCGGATTGCTCTTTGAACATATAGGAAGTTGTCGTGGATGCATCTCTTCTTTATGAAAGCGTTCTATGATGCCGAAACCAGTTCGTCTAGTTTGGGGGCTAGCCTGTTTGCTATGATCTTGGTGATGATCTTCATGAAACTATTTATAAGGCTAATTGGTCTGAATCGCTCCAATCTATCTGCATTGTCAATTTTTGGAAGAAGGACGATGTTTGCTTCATTAAACTTGTGTAAATTTCCATGACGAAGATCGAAGAAGGCCCTTATTGCTTCCATAAGGTCACTTTTGATGATGTGAAGGCATGTTTTGTAGAATAGTCCAATATATCCGTCAGGTCCTGGTGCTTTTTGATTTGGAAGTTCTTGCACCATGCTGATCACTTCATTCTCAGTTATAGGTGTCTCAAGCTCGGTGAGATCCCTTGCCGTATAGCCTAAGGAACTCCAAAGGAGCGCTTTGTCCCTTACTCCATGAAAATACTTCCACATAAGCTGATTGTTTGTACTCGATGTGGATTTGGTGTTGAAACTTGAAGCTCGTTTGTGCAGACTAGTTTGGTTCAGTCTGTTTACACCATCTACTATCTCCTTTTGACTTGCAGGTGAAAAGATCATTGAGCCAGTTCACCCCTGCACAATGGGACAAGGATCAATGGCACCCTTTCATGGGACCATTGCGGTTCATCCAAGTGTTGTTCCTCTGCGTCGTTTTCATGACAGTGGAACTTGACACATTTTTTCTTAAATTTTGCCTCTGGATTCCTCCAAGGAATCCCTTGGTTGTGTACAGATTGATCCTTTGGTGGCTGATTGCTATTCCAACCATTCGGGAGTACAACTCCTACCTGCAAGACAGGTCCTCTGAATTATCCTGTTCACGATCTCTAGCATTGCACTTCTATTTCCAATTTTAGGCTTGAACAGATGCTATCTTTTTCTTGACGGATTGTTGATATTCGGCTGTAATTTTGATCACGTCAGCAAACCCGTGAAGAAGGTTGGGGCCTTTTGTTGGCTCTCTCTAGCTATATGCATAGTGGAGCTTCTTATCTGCATAAAGTTTGGACATGGTGAGCTCTTCTGTTTTTCACCTTTCTTGTGTCACATATAATAGTGGTCACCTTTCTTGGGATTTCTTGAGCTGCATATTTGGCAAATTGAGTGAATAACATTCAGCAATGTGTACAGGGTTGTTTCATGATCCAATGCCTACTTGGTTGATCATCTTTTGGAGCTCGGTGGGGATAGCACTCGTGATTTTCTTGGTTGCATGGTCTTGGAGGAACCACCAAAAGTTCCGGAGAAAGCAGCTTTAATGGATTTCACCACAAGAACATGTACTCGAATCACTTCAAACTTTCTCCTCCTTTTTTGGATACATAGGCTGTACATATGTGATGTAACTTAAAATCTTAGTGAAGCCATTTTTCTGCTGCTCCTAACGGGAACTTGGTTTGTCACAAAAGCTCTTTTTTTTAAGCGACAACGGAGGGTTACGAACCTCACTGAATCTCTTCATTGCAAAGAACCTTCCTGAATCTCTTCATTGCAAAGTCAAAACGGTTACATGTATGCGGTACAATGGAAGGGGAAGAAGCCTGAAAATTCAGGTCCCCTTCTGGATGAAAAGGCAAAAACGGGCACATCATTAGAGGTTAATACCGTCATGTTGATTGAAGTGCCGGGTTTGCTGGTTGTCCACGCGGGGCTCTTGACGTCCATAGCTTGAGGTGGTTTGCGAAGAGGCGAAGCATAGCTGGCAGGTCAAGGTGCTCGTGGCGTAAGGTCATCTGGTTGCGCCGTTCCCAGGTGGTCGAGAGCGAGGAACAAGATGGTGTTCTTCCATTGGGTGGTGAATGCAGGCAGGTTGCAGACGACTGCTTCACACCTGTGTTCAGTTGTGCGTCGGTCCGAAGGCGAGGACATGATTCGCTGCCAGCCTGCCAGAAGTCCAGTGATGGCGGGCATGAGGCAGAATGGACAGTGGTGGTTTGCCACCCAGCCTTACTTGAGCAAGAAGTGTTTAGGGCTAGTCTTCTGGCGTCGCACGATTTAGAAGAACACTTGCATTTCTTTGGAGCAAAGTTGTCCCGGTTAAACTGCTGCAAAGGGATGCCACAGCCTGAACAACAGCTCGTCGCTGCCAGCACCATAAGATTGAATAATATCTTGCTGCTCTTTCAAAAAATAATATTTCTCTTGCTGCTCTTTCAAAAAAAGATTGAATAATATCAAGACCACTGCTGTATGCAAGGCCTGATGTAGCGAGCTAATAAATCAAGATTAATACATGATGGAGTTCATAGGAAATAATTCGGACAAAATTCCACGTTCCAACTGGGAAAAGGAAGCATTTGCTAGCACGAATCGTGATGTCAATCGTATGGCTTATGTAGACTCGACATCAGGACCAAGCCGTAACCAAATAAACTCCGCGTCTGCGAGCGCTGCCGCCTCTTCGTGTCTCCTCGCCGCCTGCGCCGTTCTCTCCGTCTTCCCAATACCGTTTCCCGAGGCAACGCGACGCCACGGCCGCTGCCATGTCGAAGAAAGGAGGAGGTGCGAAGAAAGCAGCAGCGGGCGGCGGCGAGCTGTCCCGCCTGCTGCAGTCGCATATACAGAGCATCAACGACACCTTCCAGGTAGTGTACTCAATCAGTCCCGATCACAGGACGGCTCTAATCCCACGCCAAACACCTCGCTGCACCTCCTACATGCTTGTTTTCTCTGGGTTTCTCAGATGTTGGCGCAGGCGGCGGCTCCTGGGGGCTTGGAGCGGACGGAATGGTCGGAGGTCGTTAAGCTCGGCGACCAGGTCTCCAGGGAGGCCACTGTTGGTAAGTCTAGAGTTGGACGATTTCTTGCGCTAAGTTTCTTGCTCTTAAGCGCCCGGACCATGCATATGTAGTTTAATTGTTGGAGAATTTCTGTGGGTGAACAATAGGTTCTTTTCTAGAAAGAATTACCCCGTAGGATTACAAGTTAGGAAAATTAGTTTTTTTGTCTGAATTTACTACTTGCTTAAGAAGTCCATTTGGTTATTTGGGTGTTACGTAGCAGCAGTTTCAATGCTTTAGCTGCTGTGTGAAGCAGAGCTGTGTTATTTGCAGTTTGTTTCTAGCTAGTGTTCAGGGTAATGCATGCAGTATGTGAAAG
This sequence comes from Guadua angustifolia, assembly GCA_036346375.1. Taxonomy (NCBI): domain Eukaryota; kingdom Viridiplantae; phylum Streptophyta; class Magnoliopsida; order Poales; family Poaceae; genus Guadua; species Guadua angustifolia. The sequence continues at coordinate 3,523,027 of CM070508.1, forward strand.
GGAACGTAGGATACTTTAGCATAAATTCAAAATTTTCTTTTGCGTAACCAAGTAACCACTGCAAGTTATAGATCACGGAATTACTACTAGATACGTAGACCCGTAGCGGAAGTAGATTTGATGTAGCGCGTTGGTGCAGTTGTAGTCGTACTAGCCTCGTGCCTCCTCCAACAGCCTCGCGGGCGTGATGCATCGCATCAAAGTTGTGGATTGTCTTCGCCATCACACAGTTGCGAATCATACTAGCGTTGAAGCTTCGCAACAACACCTCCAAGATATCCACACGTACGTGGCAGGGATGCCACGCATTGGATTGTTAGTGCCGGCCGCGAGGTTTTGGGAAAAGGTGGTGATTCCTATGGTGTCTCTTAACCCTAAAGCCACCACCACCTCCCTTTATATAGACACCCCACAATGAGTCTATGTTAGAGGCCTATTAGGAACTCAAAACCCATCAGAATTCATATCACTATTTGAATTAAGTCTCAACCATTTAAGTGTGTGACCCTATAGGTTTACGTATGTTTGGACATGGTCCGAGTATACTCAACCATTAATCTATAGCGGTCCCTAATCGGACATATCGACTCCCGAATATTGTAACCTAAACAATGCTTAGTTATATGCATTTCCCTTTGTCTCATGATATCGGCCAAATTCAAGGTGAGTATGTGCCATCCTTGTTTAGTTAGCTCGACCACTCTTTTCGATTACGGTTAACTCTTTAATCGCGAGCAATATGGCCATTCATTTTCAGAATTCGACCACTCGAGAGAGCCTAGAGATATCTCTCCCATTGTATGGAGAGGCAAATTTCATCTTGATCAACCATGCCTTGCAGCATGCTTCAAGACAAACCCAAAAGTCACCTTTGTAACTACCTAGTTACGGTATAACGTTTGGCAACCCCTAAGTAAGTCATTACACATCTCGAGTATATGCGTCAACCTCAAGTCTAAGAATAACACATCTCGAGTATATATGTCAACCTCAAATCTAAGGATATAGCATACATATTATATATGAAACCAACTGATAACAAGTAAAATTGTAACGTTCTCGCAGTGTCTCAGGGTGAGTCAGTTCAACTCTATGTTCTCTAACATGCATCCACATTATTGGTTTGATATCTCTATATCCATGACACATGAAACATGGTCATCAACCAATACATATGCTAGTCTATTTATATGTATCCTCATATGTTTATCAACTAAGGATCACTTTAGAATAATCATCACAAAGTCATATATAGAATTTCATAAACAAATCACATATTTGCTAATAAATAATAATGATATTATTCAAGGAATAAGATAATAAATCATGAATATAAGGAAATATAATCATCTCTATGATTACCTCTAAGGCATATCTCCAATAGTCTGTAATGTTTGTAAATTGTGATACTGTTTTGGCGATGGTTCATCATTGGCTTTGATGACTCTTATTATTACGCCTGTTTTGGCTGTAGCTGGAATGATCTGGAGCGGAGACTTACCTGATATAGAAACGCTGAAGGAGAACATTGCTGCATATTTCAACATCCTACAGGGTTTCCTTTTGGTTTGCCATGGAAGCACGATTGGTGCCGGGCCTACTCTTCACAAGTCTATCTGTAGTTCTGCAAAGAGTGTGGTAGATTCCAGCTTTTTGTTGTTCAAGCAAGCTGTTTCTGCTTATGGTATGTAACATCCTGGTAAAGCTTATCTCAATATGCTGCCATTAGTCTAGAGCACTGCCTCCTGATACCCATGATTATTAGATGACAAGTAGTAATTCAGAATTTCAGTTGAAGCGATTTCAGTGATGAACAACTCACATGACTTGTATATTTTGCGTTGTTGGTTGACATTGTTATTGTGATTTTAGTGCATGAGTGGATAAGTAGTACTGAAGTAAAGGACCTGTAAAATAGCAATGCAGCAAGGAACTGATGAAAGAGAATGTTACTAGCAGGCTAGCACATTCATACAGTTTTGAGCCTTACGGTATAATTGGATTTCTGTTTAATCCCACGGAAGATCTGGATAATGTTTAAAAACTTCCAGATTTAAAATGTTTAAGTATCAGGGCTAATACTTTTATTTTTTATGAAATGCAGAATCTTGCAACCCTGACCGGAAAATAACTATACCTCCGGCAACAAGAACTGTATGAGAAGCGTGTCTTGCTCTCAAGAAGGTTGCCTACTACCAACTTTACCGCCATAGGGCCAGCTATGACCCAGATAGGCATCTATCTGAAGGATGTTGTTCGGGAGATGAAACAACTCCCATAGTATAAATTCAAAATTTTCTACCGCTTAACCAAGTAACCACTGCAAGTTATAGATCACGGAAATACTACTAGATACGCAGACCCTAGCGGAAGTAGATTTGATGTAGCGCGTTAGTGCGGTTGTAGTCATACTAGCTTCGTACCTCCTCCAACAGTTCCTCGCCACCGTCACAGATTGTAGATTGTCTTCGTCACCGTCACAGGTTGCGGATCATATTAGTGTTGAAGCTTCACAACACCTCCAAGATATTCACATGTACGTGGCAGGGATGCCACGCATCTGATTGTTAGCGTCGACCGCGAGGTTTTGGGAGAAGGTGGTGATTTCTATGGTGTCTCTTAACCCTAAAGCCACCACCACCTCCCTTTATATAGACACTCCACAATGAGTCTATGTTAGAGGCCTATTGGGAACTCGAAACCCATCAGAATTCATATCACTATTTGAATTAAGTCTCAACCATTTAAGTGTGTGATGTTGGTAATGATCTTGGCTAAACTGCCAGATCCGAATATTAAATGCTAGGCCCACCTCTAACGCACACACGCGCATTGATCGGGAGCGCCTCAACAGTTTGGTTCGGTCCCGTTGGCTTGCGCGAGAGAATAAAAGGGAAAGGCCGGCATTCGTTGGAATGAATCTCTTCCCTCGAGTAGCCTCCTCCCGAAATCATCCGATCATCAGATCACGCACAGGCTGACGAAGACTCGCGACCACCACCGAAGAAGGTCTCGGTGTCACTCTTCTTCCTCACGCGTTCCGGTGCTGTGCATCTTCACCGGCCTATTGTTTTCTTCACCGACGCTAAGAACACCTACTGCGAACCCTAATGGCTGCTTCTTCCTCTTCACCGGGTTAGTACTTCATCTAATGCCTTTTTCCGCATTACGTTTGTGATCAAGACTTAGGCTAGTTCATGTATTAGCTAAACCTAATTCTAACATGTGACCCTATAGGTTTACGTATGCTTAGACATGGTCCGAGTATACTTAACCATTAATCTGTAGTGGTCCCTAATCGGACATATCGACTCCCGAATATATGTAAAGATCACATCGGACGAACCTAAACAATGCTTAGTTATATGCAATTCCCTTTGCCTCATGATATCGGCCAAATTCAAGACGAGTATGTGCCATCCTTATTTAGTTAGCTCGACCACTCTTTCTCGATTACATGACTTGGAAACCCCGACTACGGTTAACTCTTTAATCGCGAGCAGCATGGCCATGTATTTTCAGAATTCGACCACTCGAGAGAGCCTAGAGATATCTCTCCCATTGTATGGAGAGGCAAATTTCATTTTGATCGACCATGTCTCGCAGCATGTTTCACGACAAACCCGAAAGTCACCTTTGGAACTACCCAGTTACGATATAACGTTTGGCAACCCCTAAGTCATTACATATCTCGAGTATATGCGTCAACCTCAAGTCTAAGAATAATACATCTTGAGTATATACGTCAATCTTAAATCTAAGGATATAGTAGCATACTGTTATTTATCTGCTGTACAAGCTAGTGAGGCATGCTGTCTTTTCCAGTGTTAAAAAAATGTAATTTTTAGTGCTTTGTCTGGTTTGTTGCAAAACTTGAGGCAGTATCACGAGTTGTCAAATACGATGATGATGTCATGTAAATCCTTTATTTTCGTACTAGATGACGATGTCATGTAAATCCTCTATTTTCGTACTAGACGTTAATTGGCTGTATCGCCTGTTCGCATTGCGGTCACTTCTGCAAAATATCACTCAGTTGGGACCAGCTTTCGAAACTCTAGTACTTCATACTTCAAAGAGAATACCCCCTTCACCCCTATTCGTACCGAAAACTCGAAAAAAGTCCTCTAAACATCTAGATTTAAATTTTAATTTGAACTGTAGGGTTCCTTCCTAACAAAGGAGGACACCCTCAAAAATTATGGTATGCTGCTAATTGTAGCGTGCACACGGTATTCTTTAGTAAAAGGCGAAAGAATAGTTCGCTTTGTGCTCACCACGCAGCTCCGTGACTTCCATCGCTACGCTACCCCTCCATCTTATAGCAGTTCGCAGCATCCCGTCCATCAGAACTCCGCGATATGGTAGTAGTCATAGCCCCACTGCCAGCTGCTTACCTCTTACGCCGCTCCTATTGCCGTGGAATCTTAACTTGACCGGCCTTGGCCCAGCTAGAGTTCGGCCTATGAAGGGTTCGAGGGCATGCGCTGGCGTTGGGTCACTAGGGGCGTACCGCGCGACGCTCGTGTGGTGTCTCGGCGTCGAGAGGTGGGCTCCGTCGTCTTTTGCGCGCGTGCCGACGTTGGTTTCCTGGCGAACCGCGGTCGCGCCGAGGTTCGATCGGCTGCACGTGCCGTTGCGATTTGCGCGCGTTCCGCGCGGGCGCGGAGGCGTGCGTGCGCCGTGCGGGGGGAGCATCGGGCAAAGCCGAGAAAACGATGGGGTCACGTACCGCCCACCAAAGCCGGGCCGGCGGCCGCCACCACTATGCCAGTGCCACTACACCACGGCCACCGCGCGCGTGCGCTGTGCGGGGACGCCAGGCAAAGCCTGGAAAACGACGGGGCCATGCACCGCGCACCAAAGCCGGCCCCGGCGCCCGCCAATGCCAAGCTCGGCACACCGTGGGCACCGCGCGCGTGCGCCCTCGTGCGCGGGGCCGCGCGACGCCGCACGCGCCGCTCGCATGTCGCACGCCGGCCCGGCAGCGTGTCGGAGACCCGTTGTGCCGGGGGACGTGGATGGAGTTGAGTACCCAATGATTGGGCATATTATACGATCCACTCACCCTTGCACACCGGAGTAGCTTAATTACTTACCACCTTTTCTTCTCTGGTGCGTCGTCGATTCCAACTAAGTTATTGATATTCCATTCCTCCTACCACTAGCACGCTCAGCCCGGTTATTTCCCCCTTTTTTTTCCCCTTTGCTTGGAAGAGAATGGAGCAAAGATTTCTTTTTCAGGGAAAGGATCGGTGCTGCAGGTTACGTGCCCATGACGTATGTCGAGCGTGGAGGACAGGAGTGTGAGCATGAGCATGCATGCTATGCTGACAGGTAGAATTTGTTTCATCGACCAATGACTGATCGTTGCAGTGATCTTAACAGAGCAGATTGTGCTTTACTAGACGAGATAAGCTGACAGCAACGCAACCGCGATAAAGGCGATGGCTGTAGTGTTGAGCGTGGCAGACATGTATGACGAATTCCTTTTGATATATGGATTTTGCCGATCCTGAACTCACTCAGTAAGGCACAATCTGCTCTGTTATCATCTCACTGTGTTTTGCATCATGCCTGCTCCAATGTTTTTTCATGATTTACTCATTTCTTTACCTGCGGAGTCACAGTTCTTTACACCTCAGCAACAACATCGGTCTTATGTTTGCGAATATATATGTGCATATAGATATATCAGTATCATTACGGAATACGCTGACAGAAAAGGGAACAAAAAGAAAACACCGGACTACGAGAAGAGAACGGGGAACTGCAACACAGCAACGCCAAACTGCATTGCACATTCCACACACTGAACAAAGAAAAAAGACGTTGGACAAGACGAACTTTTTTCTTCTGAACTGGCCAAGCTGAAAAAGCATGGGGCTTTTTTCCCCTTCTCCTGTCATGCATCCTAAAGTGATCATCTACCAGCAGATTGACGAGAGAACACGTTCACACGCCAGAGCGAGTACTGACAGTGGCGAGCACTAGCACCAGCACGCAGCACCAGCACCAGCCAGCCAGCCAACCAAGCCGGCGTCCTTAAAAGGTATTGTAAGAGAATCTATCTATCTTGACCACTAGCTGAAGCTTTTTGTCCGTTGATGGGGACATCTCCTTCTCCGTATGCAATAGTGCATGCTTGAAGTTTACCGGGAGTAGATCTCCCCAAAAGCAGGATTACTGCAACTACATGTTTGTGCATATTACTGAACATATGAGTTCATGGCAACTTTTTTTTTTTGAAAGAACAGCAAGAGGGCTGCTGTATATATTAAATAGAGGGAAGAAAAAAGGAAAAAGGTGGGTCCTGTTTTTTAAGGAAAAAACCGGACCCGTGAAAAAACCTCACAAACAATCACCACTTACAGGAATTATAGGAAACACCACTCCTAATTTAGAAAAGCAAAAACCAAGACACTAAGAGAGAAAGGAAAGAACCCAAGCCCCCCACTCAATCACTAATCCGTCGACTGATTTGACAGGGCGAAGCTACGGGTTAGCACCGCATCCTTGATTGCCGAAGCCACCTGGTCTGGCGTTCTAGATATCTCTTGAAAAATTCTTCGATTTCTCTCTAGCCATACGTTCCACCAGAAGTAGATAATGAGACCATCCAGATCTCTCCGCCTTTCTTTGTTAAAAAGGGATCTGATCCTTCTCCACCAACTGTACACCGAGCCGCTGCTTGTGATGTTTTGACATTGCCCCAGATTTCCCCATCGAACTAGAATATTCCACACTTGAGTAGTGAACGGGCAGTCTTTACAGAGATGGGTCGGTGTCTCTTGAGCTATGTTGCAAAGCGCACAAAGGGTAAAGCTATAAGCTATATTTGATCTGGCAACTTCAAGGCAACATTTGATCTGGTGGTAGAAAGGGTAAAGCTATAAGCTGATACTACCACTAATAGTGATTACTTGCAGCATATACTACCTTGTGGCTTAGTGCTATCCTTCATGTAATGGTGAGATATCAAGGCACGCTTAAGAGATACAGAGGATCTTCTTTGGCCATAGGCGTGATGGACAGATGAAGCGGCATGCATGTCGGGAGTGGTGACGTGGTGCGTGCGAGCTAACCTTTCCGGTTTTTTTCTCAAGGGGAAGGGAAGAAATTCAACGCGTGTGCGCCTGTGCTTGATTCCCTGCTGCTAACACATGCCCATGCTGAACCGTCCATGGATGTAGCTCGTGCCTTGTTTTATAGAAATATTTGCCGAAGACAATTTCAGTGGCATTCGGTGCATATATATCGCCTGCAGGAATATGCTTCCTGGAAAGTCCCATTTCCCCCCAACCAAAATCACTTGAAGTGTAAACTACTACAAACTGTTGAATTGATAATTGGATAGCTTTGCATTAGAAATAGGAGTATTGCTTTATTGTTTTGCAAGGTTATTCTTGGTCAATCTGTCTTGGGCTGTAAATCTAGCACCTATAGTGTGCTTTTTTTAAAAAAAAAAAAAAGTGGATTATGGGTTCCTCTACTGTTTTATACTGCATGCCTATGTTTCCTTGGCCTTCCTTGAGACATGCACATAAGCACTACTACAACAGGTGTGCTAGCTAGCTAGATTTTACTAGTATACGGTACCATACGAGGCGTTTCCCTCCGATGCATTACATGAAAGTCATCAACTATCTATAAACAATCATCTACTTCACTTCTATCATGGGGATAATCCTATTCTACACCAACAGGCCACTTCTGGGGAAAACATTAATAGATAACCAAAGGAAGGTTGTCAAAAGTATTCCAGCATTAGTAAGTATATAGGGACCGTTTCTCTGCATGAGCAGCTAACACGCATGTTACCTCTACTTTGCATGCTAGCAGTAGAAAAGGGCAAAAGCATAGGGAGATCAGTAGAAAGGGAGTGAAGTTTCCACGCCTAGGTGAGCTGATAAGTGACATTTACATGGAAAGTGTTGTTAAGTGTATGCCTAAACATGCTTTAACAAACCCTAATATCCACTAATCTGACAAAGATAAAGTTAGGAAGAGTATTAACAAGACAATGAACTCTCCTTCATCAAGTGATCCCTGGCTGCACAAAGGTGTATCATGAATTACTTGTTCGCTTCATGCATGCAGATAGCTTGCGGAGACATCGTTCGTCATCTTGCTAGGGTGAGAGTCGTGAGCGATCGATCTATTCACAATACACAAAGTTGCGTATAGAAAATTTACAGAAGTAAATCAGAAGCAACCGTCACATTTGCAGTTTATTTTCTTCGAGTAGCTGTCAACTTTTCAATTTGTCAAAAAGGAAAAGACAGGTTCTTAAAAATGTACATTATTTTTTATTGTTGTGGAAAAAATTGTGAGTTACCGCACACACTTTATCTATAGCATCAATTACAACGGAACTGCGAATGAGCGAAGGCTAGGTTGGCCTACTGCACGAGCAGGGGCGAACCTACATGCAATCGTTGGGGTCAGGCGACCCCGATGACTCTGTGGGAACCTTTTATACCTGCGATTTTTGGCCACAAAGCGATCCCGCAAAAAAATACGACCGGCGCCCGCACTAAGTGCCCATTGCCCAACCGGCCACAGCCCACGCACCACGACACCAGGCAAGCCCACTAAATGTGGCACGCAACAGCCCAGAAGCCACCAGAAGGCCAAAGGTCTCCCATGAAAAAATCGATTCGTCTTCGTCCCCATCCGGCGCTCCAACGCAAGCGGCTTCCCCTTCGTCGTTCTCGGTGCAAGGCGACACTGACGACCACGCGCGGACGCGCCCTTGCGCCGTGCATCCTTTCAGTGTTCTTCTCAGCCGTGAGAAGGCCTTCCAGTGTTGTCCTCTTGATGTGCTCAACAACTTCAGGAATAACCGCCACCTCGGTTGCGCAAGTGTTGTCATTAATACTTGGGCTCTTGTCATTTTGTTCTCTTTCACGGCTTGACATCGGAGATTCTCTCTAGAGCATCTTGACCTTGAAGACTTTGGTTCATCAACTTCCACATTCTGAACAAAGCCAACGGAAATAGGTTGTTGATCCTTCCCTTTGTCCATTTCTTTAGTCTGAATAATCACTGCACTGTAAGATTCTTTAATAGCTTCAACATCTGAATAATCCTGGCGGCGTCCGGCAACAGCGGCAAGGACGCAAGGATTTTATGTTGAGGTGTAGAGTAATTCGGTCATAGAGGTTTGTTTCTATTTGGCCGTTCAAGTGGTTGATCAATTGACAGATAGATGTGCTTGTCAGATTGTTTACGTTGTGCAGGACTGCAGTCTCTGCAGGTTTCTCATTTTTACATCTTGCTTTTCCTTTGGTCTATCGGCTCCTCAAACTTGTGTTAGTTCTTCCTATCGCCACTGCATCAGTGGAGAGGTGTTTTTTAGCAATGAAAATTGTGAAGACAGTTCTACGAAATCGTATCGGCGATGAATTTATGAATAACTGTGTCATTAGCTTTGTAGAGCAAGAATTTCTTGATGCAATTTCAAACGATGATGTGATAGTTCGCTTTCAAAAGATGGATGACCACAGCCGTAGGGTGCAATTATAAGAGGTAACCATTATTGTAAAGAGTTTATTTTGGCACATTATGCTATTGCTGATTTGTTTACTTTGATATGCATGCTTGATTTTGGCAATATGTTATTATTAATAATTTTATCTCTATGTTGTGTATAGTATTAGATCATTATAAGCTATAAGTTAGTGTTATGAGTATTTGTCGACCCCGGCGACAATTTATTCTAGATTCGCCCCTGTGCACGAGTGTGCGAGCCCGCTCGGGTTCGAGTCCCCGGACTCGCCCAAGTGCACACGGAGTTGGGTGCAGCTTGTGTGCGTGTGTGAACGTGTGTCGGTGTTTGTGCGTCTGTAGTACGGCTGCTGTTCTCCTTCCATACTGAATGCTAAAGCTCATGACCAAAATTCAAAAAAATTACAACGGAACTCTATTTCAAATCGGTTCTAATCTAACTCACACAAACACTTCCCATTAAGATGAATAAAAAATATCAATAATACCCATCTTGCTATATATTATAGCACCATCGCTAGGACCTAGCTCTTAGTGAAGCAGTCAGAAATTGTTCACTAGACTTGATGTACCCCATTCGACATTTTGCCATCCAAACTCTCCTTAATAAAAAGAAACTATTGATTTCAATATGCTTGGTATGGTTATGCTATAGTAGATTGTTAGCAATGTTGATCACAGATTTATTTTCACAATGCATTACCAATCGACCACTCTTCAAAACCTAAAGTTCAGGCAATAGACCTTTCATCCAGATCATCTAACTCACGCTAAACACCATTGCTCTATACTCTGCCTCTATAGCAGATCGAGCCACAACTTTTTACTTTTTACTCTTCCATGATACGAGGTTACCACTTACCACCCACAAAATACGCAATATCCAGATGCAGACCTCCTATCACAATATCATTCCACATTCTAGTGTTGGTTCTTCCGTAATCAAATCACTTTCCTAAGGCTACTATTCAAATATCATAGGTTCCAATAGACAGTTTCCATGTGCCCTGTTCTAGGATCATGCATATATCGACTTACCACACACTCACTGCGTATGAAATATCAAGTTTTATGTGACACAAATAGATAAGACATCCAACCAGCCTTTGATAAGCCGTCTTGTCAATTAGATCACTAGACTCGACACAAAGTTTGTGATTCCTATCAATAGGCAAAGCAATACGGTGACACCTAAGCATACATATTTATACCAGATCAAAGATGTACTTCCTTTGATAGAAAACTATCCGTCTGGAGACCAAGCGATCTCAATTCCAAGGAAGTATTGAAGAGGTCCAAGATCCTTTACCCCAAATGCTTCTCCCAGTCTCTTCTTCGGATACTTTATTTCTTCACTATTATTTCTCGTGACCAAAAATATAATCAACATAGACTGCTAGTATGGTGACATGTGATCCTTTATGTCTATAAAACACCTTATGATCTATAGTATACTAGAAATATTTCATACCACAAACTGCACATCTGAATATATCGAATCATGCTCATAGAGACTGCTTCAGATGATATAAAGACTTTTAAGCTTATACACCTTCCCGTTAGTCTGCTTATTTTGAAAGGCATGAGGTATTTCCATATATTCTTCCTCTTGAAATCTCTATATAGAAATTCATTCTTCACATCCAACTAATGGTGAGGCCACCCAAAATTAACAGCATAAGAAATCAATATTCTTACTGTGTTCATCTTCACTACTGATGCAAAAGTCTCATCATATTCTATCTCATACATCAGACTATGACCTTTTACAACCAACCTCGTCTTATGTTTGTCCACCTTGTCTTCAGGAGTTTGTTTCATCATAAAGATTCACTTTCATCCCACTACTTTATTTCCTACTAAAAGTGGAACAAGATCCCATGTTTTGTTCTTCTGAGGTACACCAAACTTCTCTTTGATGGTATCCTTTCATTTAGGATCTTACTTAGCAATCCACTAATCCTTTGGAACAAGAACTGTCTGGAGAGGTGCAACGAATGCTTTGTATGTAGGAGAAACATGAGATGAAATTTGTAATATCATACTAGGAGCTATGGCGGGGTAGAGGCTACATCAACTCTAATTGCTCTACATTGTGCAAGAGGTAACTATAAATGAAAGCGATAAGAGGGAACACTACCACTCGCTCAAGGGGGGCAAAGAACTTGATGTAGGAAGGTTTGGGAGAGATTTGGGCTAGATCAATTGGAATGCCTGGTTATTCAAGTTGTGGTTGTTCCCACTATTGTTGCTCCTTTGGTAGAACTCGCTTATATGGTAGTGCAGGTGACGATGACTGTTATTTTCTCTCCTGATTTCCAAAACATCTTCTTTGATATAGTTCAGTCCTTATGGGACTATTACATCTCTGGCACATTTGGTTAACTTGGGCTCAGCGAGGCAGAATTGTCCCCGCAACAACAATGTCTTCCCTTGGCTATCACTCTCCTTGTTCTCTCCATCTCGACCGCCACGTTTAGTGATAGGAAAGAACTCCTCTAAGGGTTGACGAAGATCACACCACTCTTATAGTGTAGCTCGAACTTCCAAAAAGTTACATTCATACTCACTAACAATTTTCTCTCAAATGGGTTCCAACACCTATATCTCTTATAGCTTGATGAATATCATACAAAGATACACTTTACAACCTGAGGATTTAGCTTGCCAATCGTTGGTTGATGATTCTGTACAAAGCATGCACAATCAAATATCTTAGTGGGAACTTTGAACTCCTATTGACTAAAAGAAGTAAAGCTGGAGACTTCACACGAAATATTGTAGACAGTATGCTATTGATAAGATATGCAGCCATCATCATTGCCTCGCTCTAGAATCTCTTTGGCATATTCATCTAAAACATGAGTGATCGTTCTACCTTCAACAAATATTTATTCTTCCTCTCAGCTCCTTCATTCATGTGCTAGTTGACGGTGTATGGTAGTGGCGAATCAGATCTAGATCTAGATCATGTGTAGGATCAGGATAGCGATGGCGACTCAGAGGCACAAATTAGGGTTAGACTCTAATATCATATTGATATGGAAGAATTGTGTATTGTCCCTTGGACCCCACACACTTTATTTATAATGTCAAATACAATCAAGTTCTATTCCAACTCAGACTCTAATCCGACTCACACGAACATTTTCCACCTCTAGACTAGCCAACTTTGGGAACTTTGAATAGTACTACTTCCCTAATCCGTATGAATCAGGTGAATGTAGGTTGAGCAAGCCAGTTACTCCTTTCGGTCATAAATAGTTGTTGTTTTGGACATCGACACGATTTCCAAAACACAGCTATGACAACTAATTTCTATCATAATATATTTGTAAAACCCAATAAAATTATAATATTATGAAAGTACTTTTCAAAATAAATCTACAAATATGACTTTTATGTATCCAATTTAAACATTTGAAAATATATTGACAATTAAAGTTTTAAAAGGTTAGCTGCACTTACATTCAAAATGATAACTTTGTGACATGGGGGAGTACGTCGCAACAAGACAAGAAGCCAGTTATATCTCCTACAGCTGAGTACAACTTATATATTCTGATTCAATTGTTTGACCAGTTTGATAATCATGGTGACTTTTCTGGCTGCCATTACTTCGTTTCCTCATTCATCAATCATTCTGAACATGCATCGCCCTCCCATGGTAGCGCAGGACAGGAAAGTATATTTTTCCTTTTGCATTAGAAAAGCAAAGAGACAGCAGCACACCAAGGCAGTCAAACAGAAAGCCCATTCGATCCCTTTCCCCCTGTCCCTCTCCATGTAGTGAATATATCTTGTGCAACCAGAGAGTTGGTGAAACCACGGTGTAACCTAACTAGAAAAAGTTTTAAAAAATTCTGAAAAAAATCATGGATGTACATCTCAGCTTACCCCATCTACATATAAAATTTCACGATCAAATTCGTCATGTGCTAGAAGTTACAAAAAGATAAAGTTGATCATAAGCGATGGCTCATTCTTTTTTTTGATCACTCTTAGCACAGGACTTTGATTACTCTTATATGTAGATGGGGTACTGAGATGTACATCCATGATTTTTTTCAGAATTTTTTGAAACTTTTTCTAGTTGGGTTGCACCGTGGTTTCACCAGCCTTTCTGATTGCACAGGATATTTTTCCCTCCATGTAAGGTCCACTAGCCAGTGCCACGCGCTGCGTCATATCGTGCGAAATTTCGTAGCACATATAACGTGTCGTGCGAAATTTAGAAACTTTGGTCACAATATTGCGTCGCGCGAAATTTGATCTGACAGATATTTCTGTAAAAAAATGTAATTTTGGTTTTCTTGGTTTTTAAAAAAAGGGTTATCGGTGAATCTGTGTTTTTTTTAGAGAAAAACGTAGGGGACCTAAACATTTTTTTATTTTTTTGCGTAATTCCGGTTTATTGTGTTTCTTTTTTAAAAAAATGGGTCGCTAGGACCCATCGACGAATCTGTGGACTGTTATAAACTCGTATCGTAAAACTGCATATTTTAGAATTAATCGTTTCTCGTAACGAGTCTACCAGTGTAGACTCACATGATAGCCTTATGCACGAGCGTAACGGAAAATAGGAGCATGTGAGACTATCATATAGGCCTACATTGTCAGATCCGTTATAAGAAATGTAATTCTAAAACATGTGATTTTGTGAGACAAATTATCCGAAAATTTATAGTTTTTCCAGAAAGAAACTAAAATGTATAGTTTTATAATAATTTGTGTAAAAATATAGCTTTCTAAAATTTACTCTTCTTATTATTATCACCCCACTCGGTCTATCCCTTTTGTTTATCAACCCCAGCATGCCTCGGAAGCCGTGCAAGTGCGTTTTACATTCCCCACAGGCCACAAGCATGCCTCCCATCCTCTGTTCCCGTAAGGCCATAAGGCATTGTTAAACCAATCGCTTTCTTCTTCCTCTATCCTTTGCAGGCATGTGAGTGGCTTTGTATATAAGAACCACCCTTTCCCCTCAGTGCCTTGCTTGCTTCTGCTCCTCCTTGCTCTCCCACTAAGCCCTCTCATTGGGAGAACCGGGCTGCCTTCTTGTTTTCCTCGTCCTCCTTGTCCAAATGGAGTTCAGTGCTAGCTCGAGAAGTATTGCTTGGCCAATGTGCGGAGGCGAGGAACAGAAAGGAAGGCCGCACAGATAGGAGCGTGCGTTTGTCTCCCACTGCTGGCTAGCTCTCTGTTTGCTCCATGAGTTGAGCATGAGGAGGAAGACGCAGATGGTTTGAGCTTGTGGGGAATTGAAGCTTCATGGTCCGAGATATATATCTCTCTCTCTAGGTATCTCAATTAGTATCTAAAAATTAGTCTTCCTAGCTAGATCATTTTTGTTGTTTTGTTTCTCTTCTTTTTATCTTTCTTTTCTATTCTTTTTTGCTAATTCGAGAGGCTGTAAGTGGGGTGTTCTTGGCTAGAGGCTTGGGCGTTAAAATGTTAAAGATCTCGATGACCTTCTGAGTAACGTAATAATAGTGCTGGAGGTAGCCTCAAGCTGGGAATGCATCGGTTACACTTTGTAATGCATGTAATCTCTCAGTTTTTGCATATTGTGTTCGCTATTGTTAGAAGCTTACATACCCCCATTTCTTAATGTTGGCTTGCTCTCTGTGATGACTTGATGCGAGCACACCGGTTGCAATCTGCAATGTGTTTGGCTGATCTCTCTTTCTTTGCATGGAACCCATGGCCATCCCAAATTTGTGTGCAGAAGCCAATGTGTTTGGTCCAACCCTTTGGAACAAATGCGTGAAACCTTTTTAAAAAGAAAAATCCAAGAAAATTACTGTACAGTCATGGTGACTTAGAACCAACTAAATGCAGAAGCATCGCAGATTTGGGACAGGGATTTAACAAGTCGTGGCATTCCAATCCTGTTTTTTTTCTCATATTCCTACGTTCTTAGAATGTTAAGAATGAAAGAGGCCCTTAAAAGCTTGGAAGAATTAAGCATTCTTCTGAATGCAAGTATACTTAATTTCCCTCTTGATGCCTATCACTAATTCCATAAGACAAAAAAAAACTAGCCCCTATGACAGAACAACTAAAGGTCTAAATTACACTTGTAAATTTTAGCTACAGCAAGAGGTCAGATGCTCAGAGCAGTTCTGAATTCTAAAGAAGCCTAACGATCGATGCATCTATGCAACGCGTGCAACGCAATCCATCTGCTGCACTGCACCCCATGGAGTAGTACTCGGGCAGATACTCACGGTCCTGGATGCATTTAGATCGCATGGGCCCTTCTCACTAGAGCTGTGTGTGAGCGTTGCATAAAACAGACCAGTCACCAGACTAGACTGGGCAGGCAGGCGAGGGAGGCAACGCTAGTGCTCTGTGACTACTGACCTGTGGTGCTTTGTCTTTGCCCCCCCTCCAAACTCTGGCTGTTAATGGTTGGTGCAGGGAATATTCAGCGGCTGCGCAGGGCTCTAACGCATGCAACCCGCCTGTGCAGGCGCCGTGCAGCTCTGCTCGCTCGCCCGCTCACGTATGGGCCTCCCTGCTCTAGCCCTCCCAAGCCGAAGCTTAATTGCCCCACACATTTTTTTCACAAATCTAAACTTATCATGTGTACAATTGTAAAATAGCTCACACCTCGATCGTTAGAGCGCTAACAGGTGATATATGTCATTTGCCACGCCCTGTGTACCCTGTCACTATGCCCTGGCAGCCTCCTGCTGTGGGCCCAATCACTTGCTGTAGTGCCGGGCCTTCCGCGATCAAGAGGGGAGTATTTTTGCAAAAAAATAATTTTTGTAGAGACTTGATTTGCAAGAGAATTGAGTTAGGTGGGCTTAAAAAAGCTTCAGCTTCGTAGCCCTCCTGCCGCTGCTTTATGCTTTTGCTTTTAATTGTTGTGACAGCACTCGCCCGCTCGCCAGCCCGGTTCTGGTGGTGATGGCCTTGGTCCTCGGATTGGATGGAGACGGATAGAAACGCAGCGGCGTGCAGCACCAGAAGCAGCAGCATTCGGGCGATAAGGCCAGCTCTGCTTATTTTTAATAGGTTCATGGTAACTTTGTCCTATATATATAAAAAAAGAGGGCTAATTCTTATTTAGTTGTAAGTATTGTACAAAAATATAGATAGATTAGTTATGATAAGTGAGAAGAAATAGTTACTGTATAGCATCTAAAACCAACCTTTAAATATATAGCTATTGTGCAAGTTGACTTTAGTGTTTACTCTAGATGACATGGATGAGAGATAGAGTAGGTAATAGATTTTGTTATTGTACTTGCTTTATCCTTGTCCTATTATTATCTTATCCGGCCTTTGGGGCTGATGCGGCAGTGTACCTCTGCACTGCACCGTACATGTGCATGCGTACGTACATACGCATCGTACTCGTGCAAGCGATCCGGAGGGACGGTTTTTCAGGTACGACTATTTTATGGTTAACTTTAAACTAGCAAATTAAAGGTTATCTTTGTGGGATGCTATATGTTATCTTCTCCATTCACCTCTTATCTTCTTTTTCCCTACTCACTTCTTCCACCCATCTTCCCTCGCTAATACAAAAATTTAAATTTAGAGCATTTAAACTTTAAAAATTTTAAATAGGAAATTTTAACTCTAAAAAAGTTTAATCAAAAAAAATTTAAATCAGAAAGTTTCAAATAAAAAAGTTACAACTTAGAAAGACTCAACATTAAAAGTTTTAAATCAAAAATTTTCAAATTAGAAAGTTTCAACACGAAAAGTTTCGAATCGAAAAATTTCAACTCAGAAAACTTTACAATTCAAAACATTTTAAAAAACTTTTGGTTCAAAAAAATTCGATTTAAAATTCAACTAGAAGAATTTCAAATCGAAAACTTTCAACTCAAAAAAATTTAAAAATAGAAATAGCACTACACCTCTCGCAGACTAACGAACGCAAAATGACGGAGGTGCCGTCGATTAGTAAATAGAGCTCCATGTGCCAGCACTCTGACGCTAGCTCGGATCCATGCGTCGCGATTCTGAGGTGACCGCACGGAACTCTTGCTGAGGTTAACCGTAAATCCGTCTTTCCGCAGTTTTTCTCCGTGCTCACGGGCTCTCCTAGAGTCCTACTCCTAGTCTCCTCTCACCTTGTCTCGGACGGATTGTTAAATTATAACTTCACTTGCACTGCGGTTTGTCTTACAGTAAGCCCGTGACCTATTAAGCTATATCGGTGGCGAGATATGCAAGCGGGCTACAGCCTACAAGGTGATCGACCATTGATCTAACGACAAACGTTCGGATCTATCGTCCGTGTATTTGGATTGGGCCTTAATTGTCGATTTGATGACAGGTTGACGCCGGCGAAGGTGTGCTGAGAAACATGGCGATGGCCGATGGGGATTGGCGTTTGACACCACTAAGGCTATTCTCAGTGCATAGTTTCATTTCTCAGTTTTCAAGAGTGTCACATCAGCTTTTGTCTAGGTAATCGTGTATCTCAGGTTTCATCTAGATGAAACTCTCTCACCTCCCATGAAACTCTCTCTATCTCTCTCTTCATAATTACCTTGCCATGTCACCAAACATGTTGATGTGTCATGTCATTTAATGACAATGAAACTCAATTGAAACTCCCACTGGGAATGGCCTAAGGGCAATCCCAATGGGATGACTAGGATAGTTTCCATAGCATTAATTAGGTTGCCATGTAAGTAAAATGGTGATGTGGAGGTAGAGTTAATGATGAAAGAGAAGGAAACCATTTCTCATGCAGGAAACCATTTCTACACAAATACCAAGAAAGGGAAAAAGGGGATTGGGTGAGAAAATAAGAGAAAAGAGGAGATTGGATGAGAGTTTATTTTGAAGAAACTATCAATTGGGAGCATAGTTTCTACATGTAGTGTCTAGATGACATAGAAGTTATAGAAACTATATGCATTGGGACTGCCCTAAGACCATTCTCAATACATAGTTTCATTTTCCAGTTTTCAAGAGTGCCACATCAGTTTTTGCCTAGGTAATTGTGCATCTCAGATTTCATCTAGATGAAATCCTCTCATCTCTCATAAAACTATCTCTATCTCTCTCTTCATAATTACCTTGCCATGTCACCAAACATGATGATATATCATGTCATTTAATGAGAATGAAACTCCCACTGAGAATGATCTAACTCACGAAGACGGCTACAGTACGCCTCCGATTCTTCTTCGTGATCTGTGCGTGATGCTCGCACAACACCACAGGATGGGATGCAGGCACAAAGAAAATGGAGCGTTGGAACCGGCTGCAATCTGCGCACAACAAATATAAGAAGGGATAATTCATACTACATCGGTATATTCATCACACTTAAAAAATACTATTCATTGTCTCAATGATATATAGATCTTTTTATGCTATTGAGACAACGTGTGATATTTTCTAAAGTATCCATCTTTATAGTGGTATAATATGAATTTTTCAATATAAAAATATATAAGAGATGTCAAGGTTAGTCTGTCTAGTACCCGAAAGTTGCATCACGATGGTTCTGTTTGTACGAGAAATTTATTTTCATGATTAAAGTTACGAAAAGTCAGCAGCATATATTTATATTCAGTTAGATGTTCAGCTTAGACTCATAGTGCATACGACGCTTTTTTTTTTTGGGCATAGCCCTTTCCTTTGCGTGTACGAGCTATACACAACATCGACATAGAGTTAACGTGCGAGTACTATTTTTTAAACATTTTAACCAGTACATACTATTGTTTACTGACGAGCCAACGCTTTCGCTGTGCATAAGGTGCCGTCAGTATTGTACAACAAAGGATCAGCCGGACAGGTGTAGTATCACTGTATGTCTGTATGTGCACAAGGAATGAAGGGTTGGGGCATATTATAAACTAGGGAACATATCCTGTGTAACCAGAGAGTTGGTGAAACCACGGTGCAACCCAATTAGAAAAAGTTTCAAATTTTTTTGAAAAAAATCATGGATGTACATCTCAGCTTACCCCATATACATATAAAATTTCATTATCAAATTCGTCCTGTGTAGAAGTTACAAAATCAAAATTGATCATGAGCAGTATTACTGTTAGCACAGTCAAGTTTGTCTTTTTATATGTAGATGGGGTACAGCTGAGATGTACATCCATGATTTTTTTCAGAATTTTTGAAACTTTTTCTAGTTGGGTTGCACCGTGGTTTCACCAACCTGTCTGATTGCACAGGATATTTTTCCTATAAACTAAGCAACTAAAGTTGGTTTCGCCCTAAAAAAACTATAGTTGGTTTGAATCACGTTTTTTAAGTCACCCTGCATTTTTCAATGTGACTTACGACAAATCTCAGAACTAGTGTGCGGGGAGTGTTAATTTTTGCCTTTATGATAATTTGCCCTTCTATCTTTGCTGCCGACATAGTTCAAAATCCAGGCATAATTTTAGAAATTTCGTTCTATTTTTCGGATTTCAGTCGGGACAAGATTCAAAATACCAATCGGATAATTTTAAAAAATTCAAATTACTACAGTATTTCAGTAAATTTCATCAAAATCTCAGGATTTTTGACTGGATTTTGACTTTTGAGGATTGGATTTGGGTCGATAACCCTTAAGAATGTCATCTTCTATGAAAAAATGTGGAAAAATTGAATTTTTGAGATGTTTTATAAAAATAGCAGAAACACTGTTAGATTTTTACAAAATTTAAAAGCATAATCATGTTCTAAAAAATTTATGGTACTATATTTAATAGTCTAGCATCATACAGGAAAAATTATTTTAAAAGAATTGAACTTTGTCTGTTATATTTAAAAAATCAAAAACAAAGTGAACATAACTGAGATAGTAACTGTTTCAGAATTTTATAAATTTGTTTGAGTGTGATCATGATTTAAAATTTTATAAAAGATTAATAATTTCCTCAACACCCATATATAAAATTTTCAAAAATTTTATACTTATTTTGGTTGCTCAATCAAATATATGGGAGCAATACATGTAGCACCATAAGGCTTTTATAAGACGATAGCACTTTCACAATTTTTAAAAATTTCTCAAGCTTGAACATCATTTAAAAATTTTATAGGAATATTAATGATGTGTCAAGACCATTCACAAAAAAATTTAAAATTTTATAACATTGTTTGAACTATTTTTTATTCAGTTGAAATTTGTCGATCAGCCTTTAGTAGCACTGTCCAAAATTTTGAAAACTCCTCAGGCTTAATCACCAATCACCATCTAAAAATTTTATAGAAATATTATTGATGCGTTAGAACCATCCAAGAAATTCAAAATTATTCGGTTAGAAATATTATTACCGTTTTCTATTCGGTTGAAATTTACTGGTCAGCCTTTTATCAAGGAAATAGAAATGTGAGAATTTTTAAAAATTTCTCAAAATTAATCATCATGTAAAAATTTTATGAGAATATTAGTGGTGTGTCAGGGCCATCCATAGAATTTTTTAAAAATTTAACATTGTTTCGACCATTTTTTATTTTGTTGAATTTACCAAGATTTTGGCAATTTCGGCCGAAATTTTGGTTCAAAAATTCCGGATTTCAAATTTGCCTTTTGAATTTTGACCAGATTTCATCCGAAATTCCAAGATTTCGCCAAAATTTCGAATTTACCCACCTTTGATATGTAATCCGAAAATAAAATTTTAAACCCTGGCTGAGACAAAATGCTGTTTCTACTTACTAGTATGCTCGATTGCTTTCATTCTCTGTACGATTTATTTTCTTTTACTTTTTGTAAGTATTTCATTTAATTTCATCGTTCCTTTCAGTGATGCTAGAGATGCAGTGTGACCTACTCCGCTGCGACGGTCCAGGATTGAAGACGCTCTCTACGCGTGGGCCTCATGGGGACAAACTATAGCGTAAACTTGCTGCATAGGATAGGTCGATAGGTTCAGTACCAAGCGTGCACTGCACAGTGTATCCTAGAAAGATCATGCGTGCTACTGCTGCGTGCATGGCCGCATGGGTCATGGGTGCAGAGCTGATCAGGCCAACACAGGGGAGTCAATGGTTTACATGGGCAAGACGGCAAATCCATTAATATCAACAAGAGCGCTACACATGTTACAAAACGTACCGTAAAAATAGGAGATTTTATATGAAAAATTCTTACGAGAAAAACCACATGAGCATAAAAGATATATCACTGTATAAGGATATTTATAATAAAACATTTGCTTTTCCTATAGACGACATGAATACATTTACAGTAATACTTAGTAGACTCTATGTAGAAAGGGATTTGATAAACATCAACCGGATGTTTTTTGGTTGAAATCACCCAAATCTAGAACCATTGGATCATTGTTGATATTCGGGAGTATCGATTACATCCGATCCTATGATTTGATCCAACGGCCCGGTGAATTTGGATTTTAGATCCAACGGCCCACATCCGATCCTATGATTTGATCCAACGGCCCGGTGAATTTGGATGTTAGATCCAACGACCCGGTGAATTTGGATGTCAGTTAAGACAAAAATATTCGGATGATACCTATACACTCCCATGTAGAAATATATCTGAGACAAATTCATATCACCCTCAAACCTAAACTAGCAACACATACCTTGCTACCAATGCGCAGCAGGGCATGGAGTGGCGTGGACTGCCTTGTGCCGTCTCCACTGAATCTGTAGCACCAGCAGCAGAGCGGGCAGCTGCTACGCAACGTGGTCTCCGTCGAGCGGTGCTGCACATGGAAAGGACGCGCTTTACATAATTGCAATGGACAGGAAGGGAATAGAGCTCAGCTTTGACTTGGCAGAGAATGTGCAGAGGAAAAAGAGTAAAATGCACCATTTTTCCACGTCAAGTGCCTTGCTGCTAGTCTACTGGTACATTTCTCCTTGTCAATGACTCGCGAGCAGATCACCGATTGTAGCAAAAGTTTTCCGGTTCCATTGTGTGTTCGGAACGGAGGAGGTAACTTCTTCTTAGGTCCGTTAAGGCCAAGGCATTTAGCTGTGGCGCTCCCAAAAGCCGGTGCCGTACCCTGCGCTGCACGAATAAGTAAAAACGAAGAGGAAAAGAAGGGCGGCGGCGGCGGCAGGCCGCCAGCAAGGATGGGACGCTGGAGTCGGTGGCAGGCGGACGAGACATCAGATCCGAGAGATGCTGCCCCGCCTCACGGTGGCAGCGTTACCGCGCGCACGCTTTTATTTAAGGTGCGCTGCGCGACGGGACGGGACGGGACGTGCCGTGCCGCCGCACCGCTGGCTATTCGCGCGCGTGCGCCTGCGACTGCGCCGTGCGGTGCGGTGAGGTGAGGTGCGGTGAAAGCCGCGCAAAATTGATGGATGGGTCGGCGCGCGGTGGCGGCCCTGGCGGGGGGTGGCCGGCCGCGTGCCGACGCGTACGATGCCGGCACGTATCGGGGTGGCGTCTTAATTCGAGAGCAAACAGCGGCCCGTGCGCGGTGTGGAATTCGCCGTGGGGTCGCGCTTAAGTCCGCGCTTCGCATGGTACGTCCTTTTCCGTCGTATACGCCGCACTGCGTGCAGTGGGCATGTGAGGCAATCGGTAATAAACTAGTACGTACTGTAAATCTGTAGTATAGCGGTGGGACTTGGTAACTTGCTTGATTTGGCCCCAAGTGCCCAACGCCGTCATGGGGCACGTTCGTGCTTGAATCTCTGAGATGCCCTGCGGAATGCACATTTTTGAAATCAACACTTTTCCGAACGTAAACCGTAAAAGTGCTGGAATTGAAGGACGTGACACTTTTTTGTATTTCTCTGTCGAAGTTGCTACTGCTCTTCGTGAGCTATGCCAGTCGCCAAAGGTACAACGGTAGTGGAGCGTGAAAGATAATACATGTTACTTTCTAGTGTTTTTGCGGTTAGGATATAGCTATTTTTTAATTACACTAGAAAGGAACCAAAATTTTTAAAAAAGTCACCATTTTTACGAAGGATCAAAAACGTTTTTGCAATAATTTCAACCAAGTCGTTGTAGCATAGTGCGACCCGGGTTTCGATCCCCGGCCTTTTTTTTCTTCACTCTATTTTCTTCAGCAGAAAAGGCATTGGAAAATTATTTGGGCCGGCTTTCATATTTCCTGAGTAGGCTTTACTGGCCGAAAAATGTAATTGGGCCTCCCTCATTGCCTGTTCGTTCCTTTCAAAAGAACGAAAGAAATCTATGTACATGTATTAAAAAACAACAGGTCATATTCAATGTATTTTTTAAGAGCAAGAAAATCTCCTAATAATTTTAAAATAGAAAAAGACCTATAAATTCTCTCATTAATTGAAACAAAAAAATAAGGATCTCCACTACTTATTTTGGTGCGGACAGATTATAATTGTGTAGATTAATCATATATAGATATTAAAGTTATATAATAAATATAATTGTATTTCAATTATAGAAAGCATATATCAAAATCAATTGTATTGTAATATCTAGCCGTGCGGTTGTGTGCTTTTGGAGCTTAAATTTCATTATCATAAATACTTGTCCAGGCTGTGAAATGTATTTGATCAACAACTGCGTCACAAAATCAATCGCATAGATGCACGGGAAATACAATCTTTTTTTTTTTGAAACGGAACGGGGAATACAATCTTTTTTTTTTGAAACGGAACGGGAAATACAATCTTTTTTTTTGAAACGGAACGGCGAATACAATCTGGTAATGGTGAAGGCCGATTGGATCATTGGAACCAGCAACGTGCGCATCA
Source organism: Guadua angustifolia (assembly GCA_036346375.1). NCBI lineage: Eukaryota > Viridiplantae > Streptophyta > Magnoliopsida > Poales > Poaceae > Guadua > Guadua angustifolia. The sequence continues at coordinate 3,547,195 of CM070508.1, forward strand.
CGCACATCCAGACTCAGCCATCCGCTTCCGGATCTGCATATGGCAACTGAACATACTGGCTAACGAGAAAATCGATGATATTTTCATCTAACCGAAATACCAGCTTTGGTAGTTGAAAGCAGGCCTTCAACATTTGATAACTGTTGCTCTAAATTTCATCCTGATCATTTGTCTAGCCAGCAACAATAGGAGGCATAACATAACATAACATAACAAGAAAACGGGTGGCACAACGCATTGTCAAAAAACTGATAATCAGATATATACCAATTTTGACAAAAGCAACATAGAAACTGTTTGTTCCGTAGCTGAACAATGACACTCATCAAACTGTCTAGAGCTGTGGCTACATTCTTTCAGATATCAACAGCAATTTAGAAACCATTTTTTTCTATCTCTGAACAACGATATGCACACCCGAGAAACACTACATATTGATTAATCCTACCAAAATAAATAAGTTGACAAAAAATAACATATGCATCGGGGAGTCTCACAATCCACTAGCCTAATCTTTACATCCGAGGATAAATGCGCTAAATTTAAAAGAAATTGGCATCTCTACATAAAACCAAAGATCGACCCCACGCATGGAGCTCGTCGCATCTTTACCTCGCCATGCAAGTCTCAACCAAAAGAAAGGAGGCGAGGCATCAATTTATGTAAGTCTCAACCAAATTTATGCAAGTCTCAACCAAAATAATGGACCAGATTTATACAAATGTCATAGGGATTTTTTCACGTTAAATCTTGTATCCAGTTATTTTACCGTGCTTCAAACCCTAACAAGTGGTATCAGAGGCTCAGAGCGACAAAGCCTAGTGTTTTAAAATTCAAGCCGCTGCCCCGGGAGGAGGAGATTCCCGGGGCGGCACCCACACGATAACAGAGCATAATCATAGTGTTCCAATCTACTGTTGCGTTCCGTCTCGGCTTCTGTCAACCTCGCCCACCTGTCGCGTCTCTGACGCCACCATCGGCCTCCTTTCGCGTGACGCCCGCTTGCGTGTCACCTATAAAAATTATCCAAAATCTAAATCCTTAATCTATTATTATCTCCTAAGGCTTTCTTAATGGCGTATATAGCTTTAAAGATAGCCTTGTTTCTCTAGTCCATCTTTCGGCTAATCTCTTTCATTACTTAGTTTAGTTCATACTTTCCTGCTAAGGCACAGTTTAGCATCTTAGGTTATAATTCAATCAGTAGTTTTCAATGCAATGCCATACAAGAATTTACACAAGCATAAGCAATATCAATAATGCACACTTAACATCCACAATTACTCAAAATTTAACAGTCATGTTCATGATTATACACATCTTTATACATTTTCACTCCTCTACAATTCAACCACAAAATAATCTTCTCATAAGTGGCACATCAACCTATACTAAGAAATATCACCTCTTTCATACCCTTTCAAATCATCAAAGAGATTAAACAAGTTCAAATTACATACACTCCAGGTTTACATCTTAATGCGGTAGATTATTACATCCAATTGAGCTGAACTTGCACTTTTGGTCTCAAAAGAAAATCAGCAACTGTGCTAAACCGACCTACGCCCTCTCATCTAGCAAACCACCACATTTCTCCTCTCTCTGCCCATTCCTTCCAACTAGCTGCAGCCTTGCACTTTTGCCCATCCTGCCGCCCAAATGGCAAAGCAATGGCTGCATGTTTGCCACTTAGCAACCTAGCCCCTTGTTTTCCTTACACAGTGTCTAGTTTCAACCTGCTAAAAAGGGTAAAGTCAGCAGTATAAATGGAAGTCAAATGTAGTACAAGTGAGCCTTTACTACTCAGCTAGAACCAGAGCTGTTGTAGTTCTCCACCTTTGTCCCTCTTTGTCGAAAGTAAGGGAGGTAGGCTCAAGGAGTAAAGATGCAGCCGGCAGCCTCTTGATTTTCACCATCCTACTTCCATTGTTCCTACATTCAGCAGGTGCACAACATTTGTTTGGGTATCTTATCCATAGCAGCAAACATTTAATAGCATCTACGGCTAGTCTTTGTTTTTATAGGCATGCATTCATCTGAAGGTAGTTGCAGGATCTGATAAGTATAAGGATATGTTGGAGAAAACTCACCAACTTCCGCGTAAAAGGCTTCATGCTCCACAAGGGGTTGAGCCTGTCCCCCTACGATGGTCTATCATCGGAGGATCATGCAGGATCCCCTCATGACCCTTTAGCTCCCCAAGGGGAGCACTGAGGGAAGGACTCCTCATACCCCACAGGAGACCTCCTCATGTCGTCCCGCGCGGCAACGGCAAGATCTCCTCAGCCCAGCGGAGGTGACCACCACCCGTGCAGGCACGCCACTTTCTTGCGCAGCAGCAGTATCGTTCACGCGGCAACAGCGAGACCTCCTTAGCCCGGTGGCGGCGACCACCACCCACGCAGCCGCACCTCTTTCTTGCGCAGCAGCAGTGAGATTTTCTCAGCCCGGCGGCGATGACCACTACCCACCCGACCGTGCCCTGCCTTCCCGCATGGCAACAACATCTATCTGTGTAGCAGCAGTGCCAGCCTGCATAGCAACCGCGAGATGCACTCGGTCCAACTGCGGCGATGCCTGCCTATGAGGCCGTGCCTCCTCGCAGCGGTGGTGGTGTCACTGGTCCCGCCTAGCGGTAGTCGTGCCGGCCCGCTCAGCTACTCCCTTTCCTCGTGTGCGAGAATCGGGACCAGCTCGACCTGGCGGCGGCAGAGCTTGCCCCGCACGGCCGCGCCCTTCTCCTGTGTGGTGATGGCACTCTTGCCCCACACGGTGGTGGCACTCGCGCCACCGTGGCTAGCTAGTTCACAAGAAAGGAGGCGCCTCCCTTTTTTTCTTCTTGCTGCTGCTCTCTGGAATGGCTAGAAATAAAGGGGAGCACAAGCACAAACAGCGAGCACAAGCTTCTAGTAGGCTCCCCACAGGACAATTCGGGCACTAGGTTGAACGCCCGGGGAGCAATGGGCGATGCCCATACCACCCAAAGGAAAAATCTTGGGCGCTGGCCCAATGCCCTAAAACACCCCCTACTCCCCAGATTAACTGGTGATAAAGGGGGGAAAGGGAAGGCAGTCGACACCTTTTGTAAAGATTTACACGTGAGCGTTGGCCTCGACGCCCGCTCCTGGTGCCAACGGCCACGAGCCTGGCACGGTCCCTTGTACCCATTTCTGCCTGAGATACTCTGCTATTGTGCTGACCATTGGGCAAGAAGCTGGGTGCCCGGGACGCCTTTTGCTGTGTGGGTATTCGGGGGCCTGTTGGGCAGTAGCCGAGCTCTCGGGAGGCATCGCTTTGCTCTGCCTACTCCTTTCTGGCCCTAGTGCTCTGAGAACCTAAAATGGATGGTGGCTCTAGCGCCTCGCTCCTACCAGCTATGGCCACGTTCGTCATACAGGCGTTTTGAAAATGCCCGGGCCTAAAGACTAGGAGTCTCGCACGGGCAGAAGCTCTAGCACCCTATCAATCGCGGGAAGTCCAGCACGGACGAAGGTCCAGACACCCTTTCCGCTGCATGGGAGAAGCCGAAATGGGCATCGCAATACTTCACCATAGAAGTACTAATGGTTCCTAACTGGTGAGCACCTGTGCTCTTCCCCCGATAGTGGGGTGTAACAGCGCTTTCAATATCCTTTTGCCCCTCAGGCGTTTCCCTATGCGCCTAAGGGACAAGGAGGCTAGTGTTGGAGAAAACTCACCAACTTCTGCGTAAAAGGCTTCATGCTCCACAAGGGGTTGAGCCTGTCCCCCTGCGGTGGTCTATAATCGGAGGATCATGCAGGATCCCCTCATGACCCTCTAGCTCCCCATGGGGAGCACCGAGGGAAGGACTCCTCATACCGCACAGAAGACCTCCTCATGCCTCTGCGGGGACGCTGTGGAGGGTTACAGAAGGCTCCCCCTATCTTCGCGGGGGCGCTACGGGAGCCTCCCTCATGCCCCCCGTGGGCATGCCATGGAGGGCTCCCCTCATGCCCCTCGTGGGCTCTTTAGAGGGGGTACTCTGGGTCTCCAGTCCCCCCTTGGCCACGGGGCACTTAGCAAGCCCCCTGACCATAGGGCACTAGGCAAGGGCTCCGAGCCACAGGGCACTTGGCAAGGCTCCTGATTCAAGAGGGTGCCCCCAAATGGGGTCCCGAAATCCCCTATGGGGTCCCAGAGTCAGAATCCTGCCCCTCTGAAATGATGACGTGCGATCCACTACCTCCGCCCTGGAATGACCAAGATGCCCTTGATTAGGCCACTACAGTAGGGGTAGGATGGTATTTTGAGAAAAAGGCTGGGCGCCTATAAAACCCCGTTGTAGCCCATACATGTAAATTGGACTCTCATTGAATACAAAATTTAACAACTGGTATGTCCCACAGGAGCCTAGACCAAGAGCCCCCTTGCTCCTCTTGGGGGACACGCCGATAGGTGTAGGGTGCTTCCTTAAGCGCCCGAACCTTTATAAATTCTTATGTCTACTTTGTCTCCGTTAAATAGTGGCCCGTAAGACGGCCAGCATCCCCTCTCTCTTTCTCTTGTGTCTTGTTCTTAAACATACGGCAAGATAAAACTTAACTAAAGAATCATGGTTGCTTTCTATATCAGTCGTTGTGTAGATTGATTCATCATGTTTATAAAGCTAATCAACTTTATCAAAGCCATACAGTGGATCAAGGGTGTTATGCCGCACATTAATGAAAGTGCATCTAGGCCCCTTTGAGGATTTTGGTGAATAATGACAACAGGATTAAGTGACTAACGAGATTTGTAAGCTGTGTTAACAGATCATCGCATTCGGTGATAAAGTCTCGAAGCAAAAGGCCACTCTCAAAACAAAAGAGAAAAAAGCATTTTTTAGACTTAATTATGTGTATCTAATTTATTCTTTTTTGAGTCTAAAGATTGCCATACTATAAAGAGGGATTAGACGAGAAATAGTTTTAGAATGACTTTATGTGCTCAATGATGGATCTTAGTCACAAAAAGTGTCAAAATGTCAAGTCCTAGAAGCTTTTTGCCCAAAAACTTTTGGAGTATCCGAACTCTAGTTCGGAATGTCCGAGTAGACCCTCTCTGTTGGTTATGAAAATTATCCATTCGGAATGTCTGAAGTTATCTTCGGAGTATCCGAGTGGACCCTCTCTGTTAGGTCAAGAACAATTGGGTTCGGAATGTCCGAAGATTTTTCGGAGTATCCGAACGCTCGGAGTATCCGAATACTTCGGAATGTCCGAAGAAATGTTTGGACTATCCAAACTGGGGCACTCAGTCCTTTGAACCTTATTTGTTCGGACTATCCGAACTTAGGTTCGGATTGTCCGAACAAACTCGGCCGAAAAGCAAAAGCAGACTAGTTTTGGAGGCTATAAATGCCTCTCCTCCCACCTACCAACTGAGGCATTCATTTCAAATCATTTATTGCTATTCCTCTTCCTCTTGAGCTCAAGCATTTACTCCCCTTAGATCCTTTGATTCTTGAATCTTTAGAGGGAGAGTGAGAAGAAAGATTGAGAGATCGAGAGTCCTAGATCCATCTTGAGCACCTAGTTCATTCTCTCGCGGATTTCTCGCCAATCTTTTACTCTTGGAGGTTGATGACTCCTAAACGGCTAGGAGTTGCCGGTGAGCTCCCAATCTTGGTGCGGTGAGCCGCCGGAAGTTTGTGAAGGTTGGATCCACCTCCGGAAGGAAAGGATTCTGAAAGGACCGATATGTCGCCTAGAGGGGGGGTGAATAGGCGTATTAAAATTTGCAATTAAATAAAATCTCCCGAGACACAGTCCTGATCTGTCAGAAATTTTGTTGGATAGTCCGGACAATTTGTTCGGATAGTTCGAGTTAATTATCCGGAGACTCGGACAGATACTCGAGGAGAGATTTTAAATCTTTGCAAGATTTCAATAATCTAGTGAATACAAATACTCTAAATGATGTCGGGTTCCTAATAAAAATATGGATCTAGAGCCAAACACAAAGAGTAAGTAGATCGGGCTTCTAAAATCCAACAACACCACCAAACCCTAGCTCAAGCTAATGAAGAACACAAGACAATGATTTTTACAAGTTCGGATTCTTGAGGGAATCCTCGTCTCCGTTGAGGAGGCACAAAGCCCGGTCCCTCTTGACCTCTTTCCTCCGGTGTTGCACGAAGCACTCGCAGGTTCTTCACTTCTTGCCTCTTTCCTTTGGGAGGCGAGGCTTGCCTTCACAAACGATCGGGGCTCTCCACACGAAGTCTTGGAGGCTCCGGTGACTCCTTTGCCGTCTAGGAGCCCTTCAAACTCCAAGAGTAACAAATCGCCGCTAAATCAACTTGGAGGATGAACTTGTGCTCAGAATCAACAAAGCAAGCTCAAAGCACTTAAATCCCTCTTTTCTCCCCAAAGAGTTAAACCAAATCAAAGCTTCAAGTGGGGAAAAGAGGCTAGGGCTCAAGAGAGTGAGAGAGTGAGCTTGGAAAATGAATCTTGACAATGAATGAGGTGGGCAACGGTTAGATTTGGAGTGAGGGCTTAAATAGCTCTCCCAAAATCCAACCGTTACAAGTGCTCTGCGCACAGTCCGGACTGTCCGGACATTTTCTTCGGATACTCCGGACAATTTCCCCGGAGTGTCCGGACTAAATGTCCGGATACTCCGGACTTACCAGAGAAAAACCAACCGAGGACCCTAGCTCGGAGTATCCGGATTTAATCCCCGGATACTCCGGACAATTTCCCCGGAGTGTCCGGACTAAATGTCCGGATACTCCGGACTGACCTCCTCGGCCAGGAGTATCCTTTTAAAGGAAATGCAAGGTTTTAACAAATCTTTTGAGATGCATTTTTCATCCTATGAGCACAAGTATATCCTAGAAGCGATTTTCCGTCGTATCCCCCTTTATAGAACGGCTATCCTTAGACTCAATAAAATAAAAGATGTACAATCGAAGTCTTGATGCCGCCTTTTCACATTTTGAATATAGTGGGGATCTCCAATCGCCTTTCCAATAATGATATCTCCTTGATAACTGCATAGAATCTCACTTGCACCGTTAGCATACGTAATTGTGTTGCCATAAATCACCAAAACACTTTGAGGGCCTAGATGCACTTTCAATCTCCCCTTTTGGTGAATTGATGACAACACAATTGAGTTTAGATAAATTTGAGATGATATAGTATTTGAAGGACCAAATATATGGGGTGGAGCTCCCCTAATACGTGCATTAGAGAAGATTGAGTAGATTCTTGAAATGCACATACTTAAGAGAAAAAAGGTGCATGAGCTCCCCTAAATTTATACTTAAGATAGAATAAGTCATGATAATCAATAAGTAATCTGCACAAGTAATCAATATGACATGATATCACACAAATGCATAACGGAAAGGAAATTGATATTAAGCAAATAGTTCGATATCCAATCAACCACAATCACAAACACAACCACAACTCAAGATTCAACGATGCGATAATTAAGCGAAGCAAAAGCGGCACGGCAAGAAATAAACTCTAGCTCCTCTCCCTTTGGCATCAAGACACCAAAAGGAAGAGGCTACGACGAACTACTACTAAATCGTCAGGAAGGCTCGTAGTCCTCCTCCTCGCTATCGCCGCCACTTGCCATTGACGCCGCCCGAGGAGCATGAGGTGGAAGATCGAAGAGGCTGCAGGATGGCGGAATCACTGCAGATACATGAGTTGACTCCTCGGACTCGCCATCTTGGTGGAAGATCCTCACCTGCCGGGCGGTAGGCCGAAACTCACTAGCGGTGCTCACGCAACTCACGACGGGTCTCCTTTACTTGCACGGACACATCTTGGCATAAGCAAAACAGGCACTTGAGCATTCTCTTGATGGTGTCGCGGCTAGTGCGAGAGAACCTTCTCCGTGGGGCGGAGGCTGGAGGAGGAGCCTGCGGAAGCCGGAGCCGGTGGAGGAAGCAGACGGAGCAAAAGACTTGTCCACAGGAGGCTGCGAGGCCGGAGGACGGACCTTGTAAGGCACATGCTCCACATCCTTCACGGTCAAGCCCGTGGCGTGCTCAATCACGACCATAATAAACGGCGATATCCACAATTCTTGGAGTTGCTCAAAGAGTTGTAGCGGATGGCCTCCCGATGAAGTCAACCACATCAAATCCATGAGTGCGCTCAACCAAATGAAATAGCAAATTTCTAACATAAGAACCGATGGTTGGCGCATCTCCTCCTTGGGCCAAAGTGACCGAAGCAACAGAAGAAGAACGGTGGCAGCGGCGGACCCTTGATAGTGCCCATCACAACATCTTTGAGGCAGTCATATAAATCTCCAAGCTGCTCAGAGCCATGACCTTCTTATCATGCGACTTGGCATCCCCATCCGTGATCTCGGATGCAATATTCTAGCAAATGTCCTCTTGGTCACCACATACCGAGTTTATCGGTCATCCACCAAATGGCATCTTGCTTTTTATCAAAGTAAAGAGTGGCACAAAATTGCATGATTACCTCATCATTCCAAGAATGCATGAAACTCATAATGTCCTTCACTTTATGCGCCACAAATCTCGATGACCTCGTCGAAGATGGGATTCTGAGCCTCGGACATATATAGCCAATCAATCCTCTTCATCTTCATCACGGACGCGCTCCATAGGCGTAAGAAGCTGTTTCATAAAAGTCGAGTGGAACTGTTCCCGGAACAAGCTTGTCGACATCTTGATCTTGGTGGAACTCGGCGGATCTTTGTTTCTCTGCAACTATGGCCTTGCCCTTTCCGGACCCCACACGATAGTCAACCACACGGCGGCATCATCGGCTGGATATCTCCACTTGAGGTGAAGCTTCTCAAGGGGACCAATTGCCAACCTTGACTCTTGATCTCGCTTCTTTTTCGCTCCCGACGCCTAGCATGCTCATCTGCGGGATGCTCTTCGGCAGGAATTTCCTCGGGATTATTCGGCGGGAGTAGGAGATGGGGCAGCCGGAGGCGCGGTGAGGAGGTTTACACGGCCTTGAGGATCTTCTTCACACCTTGCCTTCTCTTCTTTGGGCCGAGGAGAGGGAGGTGGCGACTCAACCCAGGCGCTTCTCGGCACTGAACCTCCTTGGGAAGAAGACATCTAAGAGGAACAAAGATTGGAGTGAAAAAGAGTTGCACTGAAAGCAGATTTCACAATTTAAATTTTTGGGCGAGAGGTGCAGCTGGATACTCGGACATTTTGTCCGGACTGTCCGGACAATTTCTCCGGATACTCCGGGGATTTAGTCCGGAGTGTCCGGGGTTTTGTCCGGATACTCCGGATAAAATATCCGGAGACTCCGGGCTTAACAGATTCGAACCCAAAACCCCAAATTGCAAACAATGTGGGATTTCTAAGAGCACATTCTAGGAATTAGACAAGGAGGCGAATGTACTCTAACAGAGGAGCCCTAACCTAGGTATTTCAATGATCAAGAGAGATTAGGGCAAAAGATGTTATACCACAACGATGAACCGCAAAAAAGCGAAGAAACGTCGAGGGAGATCCTTCCCAAGCCCTCCAAGGATGATCCGGAGGCTCAGGAGGGTGGAAACACGGAGATGGAGGAGAACCGAGGCGGCGGCTAGGGCGAAGGTTTGAGGTGGATCGGTTGAAACACAAAGGAGAATAGAAAAAAATGCCCATGCAGCTTAAATATTTTGCAAACATCAATCAAAGGCGTGCATTTTTCAAGCCAAATTAGAGAGTCAAGAATGTTTAGCCCACTCCTCAACTTCATAAAATCTCTTCTCATCAAGTGGCTTGGTAAAGATATCGACTAATTGGTCATTTGTGCTCATATGTTGAATATCGATATCGCCTTTAGTGGAATGATCCCTTAGGAAATGATGGCGAATATCGATATGCTTTATGCGGAGTGTTGGACGGGGTTGTTGGCAATTTTATGGCGCTCATTGTCACACAAAAGTGGCACACGGTTATAGGTTAGGCCATAATCATTTAGAGTTTGTCTCATCCAAAACAATTGCGCACAACAACTCCGTGGCTATATATTAAACCCGGTACCGTGGATAGAACTCTGAAATTTTGCTTTTGGAGGACCAAGAGACAAGAGATCTACCTAAGAACCCGACAAGTACCCGAGGTACTCTTCCTATCCACCTTACATCCGCATAATCCGTATCGGAATAGCCGACTAACTCAAATGATGAACCTTTAGGATACCAAAGTCCAAAATGAGGAGTGTGCACTAAATACCTCAAGATTCTCTTCTGGCCACCATGTGGCACTCTTTAGGAGCGGCTTGAAACCGTGCACATGCACACACTAAGCATTATATCGGGCCTAGATGCACAAAGATAGAGTAAAGAGCCGATCATCGAACGATATACCTTTTGGATGACCGGTTTACCTTCTTTGTCGAGGTCTAGATGCCCGTTGGCTTGCATCGGCGTTTTGATTGGTTTGGCGTTCTCCATGCCGAACTTCTTGAGCATGTCCTTGATGTACTTCGTTTGGCATATAAAAGTTCTTTCCTTTAGTTGTTTGACTTGAAATCCGAGGAAGAACTTTAACTCGCCCATCATGGACATCTCGAATCTTTTAGTCATTATCCTGCTAAAATCCTTGCACAAATGTTCATTAGTAGATCCAAATATAATGTCATCGACATATATTTGGCACACAAATAAATCATCATCGATATGTTTAGTGAAGAGTGTAGGGTCACCTTCCGACTACAAAACCTTGTTCGATGAGAAAATCGCTAACACTCAAACCACGCTCTCGGTGCTTGCTTAAGCCCATAAAGAGCCTTGTGAAGGAAGTAGGCGTGGTCCGGATGGTTCGGTCTTGAAGCCGGTGGTTGCTCAACATAGACCATCTCGGAGAGTGGTCCATTCAAAAAGGCGCTTTTCACATCCATTTGATATAACTTGAAATCATGGTGAGTAGCAAAGGCAAGTAATATTCTAATAGATTCAAGCCTAGCTACAGGAGCGTATGTTTCATCGAAATCCAAACCTTCAACTTGCGTGAAGCCTTGAGCAACCAATCGTGCTTTGTTTCTAGTCACTATTTCGTTCTCATCTTGCTTGTTTCGAAACACCCACTTGGTTCCGATCACGTTTTGCTTGGGTCTTTCGACAAGCTTCCACACCTGGTTTCTCTCGAAGTTGTTCAACTCCTCTTGCATAGCCATCACCCAATCCGGATCTTGAAGAGCTTCTTCTACCTTGTGTGGTTCAAGAGAAGAGACAAAGGAGTAAAATTCACAAAAATTTGCAAGTCGAGATCTAGTGGATACTCCCTTGTTAATGTCTCCAAGTATGTTGTCGACCGGGTGATCGCGTTGTATGCTTTGATGAACTCTCGGATGAGGGTGGTTGAGTTTATCGTTGGATAGGACCTCCGTCATCTTGTGAGATGTTGGAACCATCTTGAGCTTTAATTGATGAGGAAGAATCAATATTTTGAGCATCGATGTCCGGAATGTCCGGGGTTAAGTCCGGACACTCCGGAGATTTTGTCCGGATACTCCGGACATTATCCCGGACACTCCGGGTTGGGGTGCTCGGGATTGCATCCTGCTCCACCGGTTTTACCTCCCCAATTGCCAATTTCTTGATTGCTTCGCATGGAGGTTCTTCCCTATCAATTTCATCACAATTAACTTGTTCTACTTGAGAACCATTAGTTTCATCAAATGTTACACACGCGAGATTTCAACTACACCGTGGTGTTATTGAAAACCCGATATGCGTAAGCATTTGATCCATAACCAAGTAAAAATCCTTCATCTACTTTAGGAGCAAATTTAGAAGACTTAGCCTTTTTGTTGAGGATGTAGCATTTACTCCCAAAGACCCGGAAGTAGGATACATTTGGCTTCTTCCCGGTGAGGAGCTCGTACGCCGTCTTCTTTAGCAACTTGTGAAGATATAATCGGTTGGAGCTGTGGCACGCGGTGTTGACGGCCTCCGCCCAAAATATGTCGGAAACCTTGTACTCGTCGAGCATCGTGTGCGCCATCTCGATGAGGGTTCGATTCTTCCTCTCGGCTACCCCATTCTGTTGAGGTGAATAGGGAGCCGAGAACTCATGCTTGATGCCTTCTTCATCGAGAAACTCCTCAACGCCGGTATTCTTGAATTCGGTGCCGTTATCACTCCGAATTTTCTTTATCTTCACTTCGAACTCATTTTGAGCCCTTCTCATGAACTTCTTAAGAGATCCTTGAGCTTCACTTTTATCATGCAAAAAGAACACCCAAGTAAATCGAGAAAAATCATCTACAATGACTAACCCGTACTTGTTTCCTCCGATGCTTATGTACGCGATCGGGCCTAACAAGTCCATGTGTAGCATCTCCAATGGTCTTGAGGTGGTCATCACATTCTTGGCGGGTGCGAAGCTCCAACTTGCTTACGGCTTGACACGCGCTACACACCCTATCTTTCTCAAAAGCGACATTGGTTAGTCAAGGATGTGATTGCCCTTAATGAGTTTGTGAAGGTTCCTCATACCAACATGGGCAAGTCGGCGATGCCATAACCAACCCATGCTAGATTTAGCCATTAAGCACGTCTCAAGATTAACTCTATCCGTAGAAAAATCTATAAGATAGAGATTACCTTTTAAACGATCCTTAACGGCTATTGAACCATCAACCCTCTTAATGACATCCACACCTTTCTCACTAAACACACAATTATAGCCCGCTTCACATAATTGAGCAACGGACAATAAATTGTAGCTTAGTGATTCGACAAGTAATACATTGTTTATATGAAAATCATTAGTAATAAGAATCTTACCTAAACCTACCACTTCACCTTTTCCGTTGTCGCCAAAGATGATGCTTTCGCTATTTGATCCATTGGCTTCCAAATGCGCGAACATTGCCCTTTCTCCGGTCATATGATGCGTACATCCGCTATCCAAGATCCAACTTGTTCCACCGGAGATGTAGGCCTACAAAATGAAATTTAGTTTTTGCTCTTTGGTACCCAAACTTGTTTAGGTACGCGCACGTTAGTCACAAGAAATTTGGGGACCCAAATAGATCGCACACTAGAAGCATTCTTGGGCTTACCCCCAATATGATGAGCAACTACTCTACCGAGGCTAGTCCTCTTAAGCACATATGAAGCAAAGAAAGTGGATTGTGCCTTATATTTAGAGTTTACTTCCCCCTTTACGAAGTGAATGGGCTTGTTCAAAGGCGCAACCACAATGTGGTTTCCTTTGCCCTTGAGAGGGACATAACCAAGCCCATGCTTCATGGGGTTACCTTTGCGCTTACCGAGGAACTCCTCTAGTCCTTTGCTAGCCTTATAGGACTTTTGTAGTCCATCTTGAGTATTCCTTGAGCTTCTCATTTTCATGAGCAAGTACTTGCAAAGTCTCAAGGTTAGTGGTACAAATATCAATATTGACATTATAGCACCTAAGCGCATCCATTGCTCGTTGAAGGCAATGAAGAATTGGAGTTAATAGTTGAGGTGACCGGAGGGCTATTCTTGAGATCAACAAGCTTCAACTCAAGAGCCTTGCAAGCATCCTTTGCCTTAGCAAGTTTCTCTTGAGTGAAGCATTGGTGATCTCGAGACTAATCACCTCGGTTTGATTAATTTTGAATTCTCAACTAATTTTTTATTTTCTCTTTTTCAAAAGATAAGCTCTTCTCTAGCTCATGATTCTTTTCCTTTTCGAGGATGAGCAAATCCTCTTGAGCCTCGAGTAGCTTCCTTTTGTTCTACAATTTCCTCCAAATTTTCAAAGTCTTTTAAGAGCAAATTTAATTTATGAATGTCAAAGTTTTTCATAGACTTAAGTACTGTGTTGACGTCATCATTATCACTATCGCTATCGTGCTCATCTAGACATTCATTAGCAATGGAGGAGTGGAGACTTTTGATGATACCTTGTGCCCTTTGCCATAAGGCACATAGGAGCGTTAATCGTCATCGTCGCTCAAGTTGTCGAAGAAGCTCTTCGACGTTGTTGAGGTGGTAAACGCGGCGATGGCGACAGAGGCAATTCCTCCTTCCTCGTCGACTCGAGTCGAATCGGAGTTAGGTCGGTGTCGGAGTTCCTCCTTTCCAATGTAAACACGACCCTTGCCCTTGTACTTCTTGCTCTTCTCCTTGTCTTTGCCGGAACTTGTCCTTCTTGTGAGACTTCTCATCTTTGCCTTCCTTATGCGGACACTTTCGGCAATGAAATGGCGGTTCGCGCATTCATAGCATCTTCTTGTGGAGTGTCTCCTTTGATTTTCTTCCATAGTTCCTTGATTGACCTCCTTGCTTGAAATTTTTCTTCTTGAAGAATTTGTTGAATCTTCGCACAAATAGAGCCATATCTTCATTTGTCAATGGACCACTAGACTCTTCGTCTTCACTTGTGCTTTCTTGACTTGGCGCACAATTTTACGGCCTTTAGAGCGATGCCCTTTTTCTTCCCGGACTTGAGTTCTTCCACAACCTCAGCTTCCTTTACCATCATCTCGTCCATCATGAGCCGGCCAATGACGTCATGAGGTGTCAAAGTTGGGCCGGTCTCGGATCACCTGAACAAGGTTGCGGTTGGTGTGAGTGATCACGCGAAGTATAATCTTCACCACTGCCTTGTCAGACAAATCAGTGCACCCAAGACCTTTTGCTTGATTTACAAGCACCATTAGCCGGTCAAACATCTTGTTGTAGGACTCTCCTTCTTCCAATGTGAACCGACTTAGCTCACCAATAATGAGCTCTATCTTTGATTCACGAACACTTGAAATCCCTTCATGACTCACTAGGAGTCTATCCCAAATGGCCTTTGCTTCCTCAAGTCCATCCACACGGTTGAACTCGGAATCACTCAAAGCATTAAACAAGGCATTGACGGCCAAGTCATTGAAGTGTTGATCTTTATCTTCTTCGGGAGTAAGATTCTCGGGATCATTAGGCTTGAAACCTGTTTGCACAATCTTCCAAATAGACGGGTGAAGTGATCTCAAGTGCATCTTCATCTTATGTTTCCACGCGGCATAGTGAGTGCCATCGAAGTGAGGCGCTCGACCGGAGGGCACGGAAACATACGATGAAGAGCTGAGAGAATTTATGTAAGTCTCAACCAAAAGAAAGGAGGCGAGGCATCAATTTATGTAAGTCTCAACCAAATTTATGCAAGTCTCAACCAAAATAATGGACCAGATTTATACAAATGTCATAGGGTTTTCACGTTAAATCTTGTATCCGGTTATTTTACTAGTGCTTCAAACCCTAACAAGTGGTATCGAGGTTCAGAGCGACAAAGCCTAGTGTTTTAAAATTCAAGCCGCTGCCGGGAGGAGGAGATTCGAGGCGGCACCCACGATAACGAGAGCATAATCATAGTGTTCCAATCTCTTGCTATTGCGTTCGTCTCGCCCATCAACCTCGCCCACTGTCGTCTCGGCGCCACCATCGGCCTCCTTTCGCGTGACGCCCGCTTGCGTGTCACCTATAAAAATTATCCAAAATCTAAATCCTTAATCTATTATTATCTCCTAAGGCTTTCTTAATGGCGTATATAGCTTTAAAGATAGCCTTGTTTCTCTAGTCCATCTTTTATTAATCTCTTTCATTACTTAGTTTAGTTCATACTTTCCCTGCTAAGGCACGTTTAGCATCTTAGGTTATAATTCAATCAGTAGTTTTCAATGCAATGCCATACAAGAATTTACACAAGCATAAGCAATATCAATAATGCACACTTAACATCCACAATTACTCAAAATTTAACAGTCATGTTCATGATTATACACATCTTTATACATTTTCACTCCTCTACAATTCAACCACAAAATAATCTTCTCATAAGTGGCACATCAACCTATACTAAGAAATATCACCTCTTTCATACCCTTTCAAATCATCAAAGAGATTAAACAAGTTCAA
The DNA here is from genome assembly GCA_036346375.1 of Guadua angustifolia. Lineage (NCBI taxonomy): Eukaryota > Viridiplantae > Streptophyta > Magnoliopsida > Poales > Poaceae > Guadua > Guadua angustifolia. The sequence continues at coordinate 3,563,053 of CM070508.1, forward strand.
ATTACATACACTCCAGGTTTACATCTTAATGCGGTAGATTATTACATCCAATTGAGCTGAACTTGCACTTTTGGTCTCAAAAGAAAATCAAGAAGCGTGCTAAACCGACCCTCGCCCTCTCATCTAGCAAACCACCACATTTCTCCTCTCTCGCCCATTCCTTCCAACTAGTCTGACCTTGCACTTTTGCCCATCCTGCCGCCCAAATGGCAAAGCAATGGTGCATGTTTGCCACTTAGCAACCTAGCCCTTGTTTTCCTTACACGTGTCTAGTTTCAACTTTGCTAAAAAGGGTAAAGTCAGAGTATAAATGGAAGTCAAATGTAGTACAAGTGAGCCTTTACTACTCGGCTAGAACCAGTGTTGTAGTTCTCCACCTTTGTCCCTCTTTGTCGAAAAGTAAGGGAGGTAGGCTCAAGGAGTAAAGATGCAGCAGCGACCTCTTGATTTTCACCATCCTACTTCCATTGTTCCTACATTCAGCAGTGCACAACATTTGTTTGGGTATCTTATCCATAGCGACAAACATTTAATAGCATCTCTGCTAGTCTTTGTTTTTATAGGCATGCATTCATCGAAGGTAGTTGCGGGATCGATAAGTATAAGGATATGTTGGAGAAAACTCACCAACTTCAGCGTAAAGGCTTCATGCTCCACAAGGGGTTGAGCCTGTCCCTCTCGGTGGTCTATAATCGGAGGATCATGCAGATCCCTCATGACCCTCTAGCTCCCCATGGGGAGCAGAGAAGGACTCCTCATACCGCATGAAGACCTCCTCATGCCTCTGGAGGGGCTGGGAGGAGATTCTGAGGCTCCCCTATCTTGGCAGGCGCTCACGGAGCCTCCCTCATGCCCCGTGGGCATGCCATGGAGGGCTCCCTCATGCCCCTCGTGGGCTCTTTAGAGGGGGTACTCTGGGTCTCCAGTCCCCCTTGGCCACGGGGCACTTAGCAAGCCCCGACCATAGGGCACTAGGCAAGGGCTCCGAGCCACAGGGGGCACTTGGCAAGGCTCTGATTCAAGAGGGTGCCCCAAATGGGGTCCCGAAATCCCTATGGGGTCCCAGTCGAAATCCGCCCCTCTCTGAAATGATGACGTCGATCCACTACCTCCGCCTGGAATGACCAAGATGCCCTTGATTAGGCCACTACATGAGGGGTAGGATGGTATTTGAGAAAAAGGTGGGCGCCTATAAAACCCGTTGTAGCCCATACATGTAAATTGGACTCTCATTGAATACAAAATTTAACAAGCGGTATGTCCCACAGAGCCTAGACCAAGAGCCCCTTGCTCCTCTTGGGGACACGCAGATAGGGTGTAGGGTGCTTCATGGCGCACGAACCTTTATAAATTCTTATGTCTACTTTGTCTCCGTTAAATAGTGGCGTGAAGGCAGCCAGACATCCCCTCTCTTTCTCTTGTGTCTTGTTCTTAAACATACGGCAAGATAAAACTTAACTAAAGAATCATGGTTGCTTTCTATATCAGTCGTTGTGTAGATTGATTCATCATGTTTATAAAGCTAATCAACTTTATCAAAGCCATACAGTGGATCAAGGGTGTTATGCCGCACATTAATGAAAGTGCATCTAGGCCCCTTTGAGGATTTTGGTGAATAATGACAACAGGATTAAGTGACTAACGAGATTTGTAAGCTGTGTTAACAGATCATCGCATTCGGTGATAAAGTCTCGAAGCAAAAGGCCACTCTCAAAACAAAAGAGAAAAAAGCATTTTTTAGACTTAATTATGTGTATCTAATTTATTCTTTTTTGAGTCTAAAGATTGCCATACTATAAAGAGGGATTAGACGAGAAATAGTTTTAGAATGACTTTATGTGCTCAATGATGGATCTTAGTCACAAAAAGTGTCAAAATGTCAAGTCCTAGAAGCTTTTTGCCCAAAAACTTTTGGAGTATCCGAACTCTAGTTCGGAATGTCCGAGTAGACCCTCTCTGTTGGTTATGAAAATTATCCATTGAATGTACGAAGTTATCTTGAATGTATCAAAGTGGACCTCTCTGATAGGTCAAGAACAATTGGGTTGGAATGTCAGAAGATTTTTCGAGTATCCGAACGCTTCGAATATCCAATACTTGAATGTCCGAAGAAATGTTTGGACTATCCAAACTGGGGCACTCAGTCCTTTGAACCTTATTTGTTCGGACTATCCGAACTTAGGTTCGGATTGTCCGAACAAACTCGGGCTGAAAGCAAAACAGCTAGTTTTGGAGAGGCTATAAATGCCTCTCCCCTCCCACCTACCAACTGAGGCATTCATTTCAAATCATTTATTGCTATTCCTCTTCCTCTTGAGCTCAAGCATTTACTCCCCTTAGATCCTTTGATTCTTGAATCTTTAGAGGGAGAGTGAGAAGAAAGATTGAGAGATCGAGAGTCCTAGATCCATCTTGAGCACCTAGTTCATTCTCTCGCGGATTTCTCGCCAATCTTTTACTCTTGGAGGTTGATGACTCCTAAACGGCTAGGAGTTGCCGGTGAGCTCCCAATCTTGGTGCGGTGGCCGCGGAAGTTTGTGAAGGTTGGATCCACCTCCCAAGGAAAGGATTACGAAGGACCGATATGTCGCCTAGAGGGGGTGAATAGGCGTATTAAAATTTGCAATTAAATAAAATCTCCCGAGACCTGAGTCCGGACTGTCAGAAATTTTGTTTGGATAGTCCGGACAATTTGTTCGGATAGTCCTAAGTTAATTATCAGGAGACTCGAGACAGACAGCTGGGAGAGATTTTAAATCTTTGCAAGATTTCAATAATCTAGTGAATACAAATACTCTAAATGATGTCGGGTTCTAATAAAAATATGGATCTAGAGCCAAACACAAAGAGTAAGTAGATCGGGCTTCTAAAATCCAACAACACCACCAAACCCTAGCTCAAGCTAATGAAGAACACAAGACAATGATTTTACCGAAGTTCGGATTCTTGAGGGAATCCTCGTCTCCGATTGAGGAGGCACAAAGCCGGGTCCTCTTGACCTCTTTCCTCCGGTGTTGCACGAAACACTTTCGCCGGTTCTTCACTTCTTGCCTCTTTCCTTTGGGAGGCGAGGCTCGCCTTCCTAAACGCAGCGGGCTCTCCACACTAAGTCTTGGAGGCTCCGGTGACTCCTTGCCGTCTAGGAGCCCTTCAAACTCCAAGAGTAACAAATCGCTAAATCAACTTGGAGGATGAACTTGTGCTCAAGAATCAACAAAGCAAGCTCAAAGCACTTAAATCCCTCTTTTCTCCCCAAAGAGTTAAACCAAATCAAAGCTTCAAGTGGGGAAAAGAGGCTAGGCTCAAGAGAGTGAGAGAGTGAGCTTGGAAAATGAATCGACAATGAATGAGGTGGGCAGCAGTTAGATTTGGAGTGAGGGCTTAAATAGCTCTCCCAAAATCCAACAGTTACAAGTCTTCTAACGCATGATCCGGATTTGTCAGGACATTTTCTTGGATACTCGGACAATTTCCCGAGTGTCCGGACTAAATCCGGATACTCCGGACTTACTGAAAAAACCAACAGAGGACCCTAGCTCGGAGTATCCGGATTTAATCCGGATACTCGGACAATTCCCAGTGTCCGGACTAAATGTCAGGATACTCGGATATTCTCTCGGCCAGAGTATCCTTTTAAAGGAAATGCAAGGTTTTAACAAATCTTTTGAGATGCATTTTTCATCCTATGAGCACAAGTATATCCTAGAAGCGATTTTCCGTCGTATCCCCCTTTATAGAACGGCTATCCTTAGACTCAATAAAATAAAAGATGTACAATCGAAGTCTTGATGCCGCTTTTCACATTTTGAATATAGTGGGGATCTCCAATCGCCTTTCCAATAATGATATCTCCTTGATAACTGCATAGAATCTCACTTGCACCGTTAGCATACGTAATTGTGTTGCCATAAATCACCAAAACACTTTGAGGGGCCTAGAAGCACTTTCAGATTCAAAGAGGAAATAGGTGAGTGCTTGGTGCATCACCTAGAGGATTAGGGTTGAAAGAGACCCCGGCTTGGTGCCGCCTCAATGGAGACGTAGGATCCCCTCAAGGATCTGAACTTCGGGTAAAAATCTTCGAGTGTTTCGTCTTCGATCCTTGGATTCCCTTTTTCCCCTTTTGTGGTTGTTTGAAATCTTGGGATTTCAAGTTGTGATTTGACCTCTTGTGAAGAGTATTGGTGGGTATTCAACTACTGCAGGTACTCTAAGCTAACAAAGTTTGTTTGGTGCTAGTACCTTCCTCTAGATAGCCTAGATCTACTTTCTTGCGCTTTTGGCCTCTGAAGCATTCGGACTATCCGAAGTTTCATTCGGACTATCCGAACCATTCGGACAATCCGAAGTGTAATTCGGATACTCCGAAGATCTAAGTTTCCGCTGAAATTTGAATTTAAAATTTTATAACGCCTATTCACCCCCCCTCTAGGCGACATCCCGATCCTTTCAATTAACAACATAACTAAGTCAATAAAAGGTAGATCAGAGGCTATATTGCCAACGATTCATAGCACCTATAGTTCATTTTTCGATCGCTAATAAAATTTTAGGATTTAATAACAAGTTGGTAAATAAATTGATCTTGAAGCCATTCGGCCAAATGCACACATGTTAGGTTAAACTCAAATTAGCACTTCACAATCTGAATATACATTCTGAAAATTTCTAACTCATGAAATAGAGTAAAAGCGTGCATTCAGTATTAAGGGTTACATATCACACATGAATTATTTTACACAAAGGCTCACTGTTGGCATGCACGCATTACTCCCATTGTATACCTCTTCTGACAACACTATGATCACAGAGTATTGATCAAATGGCAGAAAATAAAATCTCTAGCAATAATGTACTTGCCTTATTAAATCACATCACACAGGAACTGAGGGCAAAGGTATTTTAGACCTTTTGGCAAATACCTTCTTGCTCCTAGCTGAATCGATCACAAGTTGCGTAACAAAATCTATAACCATTTTTTGTCGTAATCTAAAACCTAAGCTACTAGCATTATGGTCATAAATAAAAAGGGGAGAGGGCAACATGTACTTAGCTTGTAGGAGGAGGGGGAGGATGCGCTCTCGGTTGAACCGCAGTTGGGGTGAGTGTGGCCGACCATGGCCGTGAGGCGATGGATGGTGCGGGTGGTCGCTGTGCCCTCATACACATGACCTCATGGACCCGAGTCCACCCCACCGGTGTCAGAAGCACCAGGCTGACGACAACCACATGGTGGGATCTAGATCAAGAAAGAAGAAGATGAACTCGAGGGTAGAGGAGTAGAGGAAAAGAGATAGAGTAAGAGAGTTGAGAAGAACTTACCTTAGGGAGCACTAGATCCTACGGGATCCAGCACGAACCCATTGGATCCGTCGAGTGGGCAACGGTGAAGGAAGTGGGGGAGGAGCTGGCGACGGTGTGGAGGAGAGGGGCGAAGAGAGTGGCGGTGACTTGGGGCCTGAGAAGGAGAAGGTAGCGGTGCATGGGGAAAGGCTGGAGGAAGGCACAACGCGGGTGAGGGAGGTGGTGCTCGGGCCATAGGAGCCAAGAGATAGACGGAAGGGGAGAGTCGGGGAGCCGTGATCGTCTTGAGAAAAAGCGGGGGATGAGGGAGGAGAGAAGTGAGAGAAGCAACAACCAGATGACGAGAGCGAGCGAGAGAGGGGAAGGAGAGAGGGAGGTGACGACTAAATTGGGGAATAGAAAGGGGTAAGGCTAGATTAGGGTTAAGGCAAAGGGACGGCCGGGCCAAATGGGCCAATTGAAATGGCTTGACAAGTGAAAATAATAATAATAATAATAATGGATAATAATAATAATAATGATAATGGATAACAAATAAATAATTAAATAAACACATAAATGAATGACTAGGTAAATGAAAAATATAAAATAAATTAATATATGTTTTACCTAAACTAATTTACCAAAATAAGAAAATAGATCAAGAAAAACAGTGGAAATCATATCCAATATTTATTTATTATTTTTCTCTTTTCTTTTCTCTGAATTAAATTATAATGTAAACACATGCACACACACATAATACAAGCTCTTTAGTAAATTGTTTTGCAATCGCTCAATGGAAAAAGTTGCATTAAAAATTAAACCCAATCTGAGAAAACTATGAATATTAATAATTCGATGCTCTCATTAGGAAATCTTTTCGATAACAACAAAGAGCAATTAGAGCCGCTCCCTACTGTGGACAACTCTGTGATTACACATCCAGATAGGTCACCCTTCAACTATGTCTTGTGAATTGGTTTTGTGGCTTGGGTTGTTTGAAACTCTTGCATTCATCTTAAAAGATTAATTTCTAAAAGAAATTAAAATATGTCAAGAGGATCAACTAGATCCAGTGGTAAAACCATAACCTTGGTGAGGTTGTGGAGATAATTCATGAGTGGGGAAGTTTAGGGTGTGAATAACCTCGGTTGGGTTGTTGGGAAAGTCAGGGCTCCTCCACATAGGATATCATTTAAGGTCAAAACCAAATTGGTGCTTACTTCAAAAATAATGCAAACCGTGCTGATCATAGACCTGATATGAGACAGGCTGAACTAAGTAACCAACAAGTAGCTATCCCTACCAAGGGTGAGAAGTTGACTATACCATGGAGGGGCAATCACCCTAGGACGAGATGTCGGGGGAGGAGTCTTGACCCGCGTGCCTTTGGTGAAGCAAGGCAGTACGGCAAAGGTCAGAGTACGATTGGCCAAATGTTCTGTTCCCTTGACTTATTAGTGTGCCTAAGGAAGCGCACTGGTTAAACAATAAACTAAGTGATGCTATGGGCAAAACAATACACCTCTAATCTGAGTTAAAATATGATACGACTACTAACTTCCGGATTTGGAAGTGTGTCGTATGGGTTTTCCTCTAACACAAGATGTAAGACCCCAGGTTGTTTTGCCATTAGTAGATTTAAAAGTTAAAATTTGACTCTTTCTATCAAATGGGAAAAGGGGTTCATTGCAATTCATGCAGGATTTATGATTGATGATTTATTGGCATTTTCTTCAACGTTTCATCATCGGTTTCTTTGACATTTTATCATTGTGTTTTTTTACATTCCATGTCTATTTTGGAGGGAAAAAATTATGTCACTTGAGAAGACAATTGAATTTGGCGTTTCATATCCATTATTTTGGTGTTTTATTAACCGTTTGAATGTGTTGCAATTTGGATCACTTGCATGACCATTATGGAGATTTTGGCAATATTAATTTGGAATTTTATGACACTTTGCTGGTAGCATTTTACTCTTTGAAGTTTTTCTAGTGAAAGTTTTGCTTCAATGTGAGTTTGAGATGAAGGTTTAAAATGCAAGAAGGAGTTTGTTTCTGAATGGATGCTACAACAAAGTTTTGTTGGCTTTGCCCGATATGAGAAGTCTATTGCAATTTATACTCTATTGATGGTACAAGAATTTTTTTCTTCTATTGATATTTTTTGAGCACGTTCAATCATGTCATGGATTTTCAGTAGGCAGTTTGATATACACGATGACTACACATGCAAGTTACTCTTTCAATGAGCATTTTTGTTGAATTTTACGTTCCAGATGGAGCATGTCAAAAGTCCATGTTATGTGTTCTTCACTATCAGTATCACAAGTGATGTCTTGGCTTATGCTATTTGATGATTGAGCATTTGTTTCAGGAAGTCAGTTACACAGATTCAGACTTTATTGGGGGTTATGAATACTTGAAGACCCATATTTCTTCATCTGCTTTGTTGGCAGATGTGTATTTGGATTAGCTATTTCAGACTTTCTCTTGATCTACTGGTGGTTTACTCAATCTTACTTTATTAGAAGCGTTTATGTAAGATTGTTCTAGTTTTTTATATCCTTTGTGGCTTTTTGTACTTCAAGTGTTTAGATTGACTATTCCAGTCTTTTTTTTTCATTAGTCATTTAGATTTTTAACGTACTTGTATTCATAGTGCTTATTACCCTTTGGGTTTTTCGGAAATAATTTCGTTATTGATTTTTAGTTAATGGGAGGTATGTTAAAGATAACTCAATATCTCAACTTATCATCTTTGGTTTATCCAAATAGACTGCTAGTCCAAGCCTTTTACAATTAGGACTCTTTTGGCTATATAAGTCACCTCCTGTATTTGTAATCGTTGAACCAAATAATGGTTTTTTCCACAAGGGTTTTCCAGTTAAATCTTCGTCTCTAATTATTTTACCGTGCTTCTAACCTTAGGTTCTTTACATTGTTAGAATCTGCCATTGAGAAAAATTCAGAAGCTTGTTTCTCTTGTGCGCTAAAGCCCCACTTAACACTGAACTCAATTCAGAGACCACTAGCTTGGAGACGTGCATCTAAACGCATCAAGTAGTTAGCTTCTTCTTGGCTGTATATATGCTGTATGTAAATAACATGTGAGGAATCAAATCAAAGAACTCTACCTAACATGGCTATGTTTGTAAGTTTATACACCTATGATCAGGAGGGACTTTTGTTCATTGAGAATTGGAGACAGGTTTGGCGGCTCTTTACAGCTCTCTGCTCCCCACAATGGATTGTTGCCATATAAAGGTACACACAAGAGCACATAAGTTTCATCATTATATTCACTTCCCGATAAATCTACTTGTGCAATATCGCGAGAATCAGAACCTGCAGGGTATTTTCACAAGGGTTGCCAATTTTGTTTTGTTTTATTTTATTTTATTTTTGACCAAGACTGTCCCATTCCAACCATCGTCAAAGATTCTTGGAATAGTCATGCACAACAAGATGATTAATTTAGGACTAACATTCTTGCAGTAAAGTAGGAGCTGCAGCTAGAGGTGCCGTGAAGCTAAGGGCACGCTGACTGCTGACCATGGTCTCAATGCTGGGCGGGATGGACGGAACTGAAAATGCCGGACCAGGGAGTTCGGATTGGCTGACACACATCGAACTCCAGCGGCAAATTGACTACGTGGTCGAGCTGTTTTTCAGGCAGATGGAGAGCTCAAGACTGGTGTACAAATCTGCTGCTGCTGATTGTTTACTTGACTCCGAGTAATTTTGCTTTATCGGCACTAGTGACTAGCCCATCAGTCCCGACTTGTTGCACTATGATCCGGAAGTCTCAAACTGTCAAAGCCAGCACTGTTTTGTGACATGCCACTTCATTTTTGACAAAATGTCGCCCCAACTCCGAGCTTTTTCTTGGCCCTAATTCCAGATGGTAGGCTGCCACTGTCCGTTACTCTCCTGGTTATTCTTTTAAGCCTAGCTTGCCACAGTTTTTTTTTTTTGAGAGGCAACGGAGAGTTTAAACCCTCCTGAATATGTACATTGCCGCCACAGAACTGTTTACATAAAAAAATTACATGGAGCCATGGAGGTAGGCATCCTGCAGAGAAGGCACCTCCTCACACCGGGAGCAAAAACAAGAGGAAAAAGGTAACACGATTAAGCGACTGGTCCTACAATTTGACCAAAACTTGCAATGCTCAAATTTAGGCCTCGTTCGACTGATTCACGTTGCGTTGTTTTTTTTTTTTGTTGTTGTTGTTGCAAAATTCCTTGCAGACACGCTATATTAGCTACATTTGCCCAGGTTGGCAAAATATTGTCTGTTCCTTTTTTCTGCGTAAAATTCACTCCTAGATCCTAATTGCTTCACTACTCACTAGATTTAGGGTCTGTTTGGTTGAGCTCCAGATCCCAGTTTTATCGGAGATCTGAAACTTATAGGCTAAAATAAAGTGAATTAAGTTTATATTTTTATCTAAAATGTAAACAAGATGATCCATCTAAATACTCTTAATGTACTCATAGCTCTAGCTCTACAAATCTGGTGGAGCTAGGAATACTCAGCTCTACCAGATCCACAAATCTGATGAAACTAGAGCCCTACTAAACACACCCTTACAAATGGCCTTTTTTACTGTTGCCTTGAAGAAACGCAGCTAGGGCAACTCGAAGCTGCTCGCTAGCTCCTTGAGATAAAGATTTCATCTTGCCGTCTCATTAGCGTTAGTTACGGAAGACACGGAGTTTAATCGGAATGTCGTTGTGTCTGGCATATATGTGCATCGGCAGCATTCATTCCCATCATGGTACCACTGACACTAGTCATGTACCACTAGTGCCACCATTTAGGCTATGTTTAAAACACGGGAATTTTTGGGGCGATCCGTGTAATTAATTTAAGATAATAACAGTAACACTGCTATTATTCTGAGTTAATTATACTGATCGTGATATAAAATATCAAGTACATTTGATATTTTATCAGTTAATACATCGTATTCAAAGTATTACAATAGAACAATAATTAGAGACTGAAATAGAAGATTATTAAAATCTATTGCCATGCAGACTATATGTCCATAGTTATCACATTTTACATAATATTTATATGACATCAACAATAATTTACATAAACACTAAGTACTTAATGGAACGACAGACGCTGCCATACGGTTCACTAATTCACCCAGTCCTCCTAATAGCCCTCTACCACCTTGTCATCCTAACCTTGCGAGGTATCCTCAGCCCATTCCTCAATGACGAATCCATATTGCTCAGCTTCTAAGCAAGAAAGGGAGTTAAGTAAGGGTAAGTACAAAAATACTTAGTAAGCATTATTAACAAAATACATATATGAATTTTACCATTATCCATCTCATAGATATCATTCTCTCAAATTCATTTTTTTAGGAAATTAGGGTTTTATTAGGAAATGTGGGTTTTCGATTTAATTATTGAAATATGTGCCTATAACAATACCAGTTGTATCCCGACTTCAATGCACATCGAAGATACTCATTTCATATATATATTACCAGTTGTACCTGGACTTCAATGCACATTGGTGGTACTCCTTTCATACACACACGTGTGTGTGTCTATATATATATATATATATATAACAATATGGGTTGTACCCCGACTTCAATATACATCAGTGATACTCATCTCATATATATAGTACCAATTGTACCCCGACTTCAATGCACATCGGCGGTACCCTCTTCATATATATATGCATATACCATTATCAGTTGTGTCCCGACTTTAATGCACATTAGCGATACTCATCTCATATATATATTACCAGTTGTATCCTGACTTCAATGCACATCGGTGGTACTCCTTTCACACACACACACACACACACACACACACACATATATATGTATGTGTGTGTGTGTGTGTATATATATATATATATATATATATATATATATATGCATGTAACATACTAGATATACCTGACTTCAATGCACATTGGCTATAAATACATACGTACATACATATACACACTAGTTATACCCTGACTTCAATTAATATCGGCGGTACTCTTTATATATATATATATATATATATATATATATATATAGGGGGCATATTTGGTGCAAACCACCCTTAGGTAAAAACTCCATGAAAACCACCTGTAAAAGTTTTGAAAAATTCTCAAAAAATTACCATATATAGGGGAGGTGAGCCTCTACAATCCTGCAAAATTTGAAGAAGAAACTCAATCGCATTTGAAAGATATGAAAAAGACAAATTCAACATGAATAGTAATTTTCACTGTTTAGTACTATTTATTTTGCTGTTTGTCTTTTTTTATATCTTTCATGCTATTGAGTTTTATCTTTAAATTTTGCAGGATTGTAGAGACTCACCTCCCCTACATATGGTAATTTTTTAAGAATTTTTCAAAACTTTTACGGGTGGTTTTCACTGTAAAGGTGGTTTGCACCTCAACATGAATATATAGGAAGCCTTTTTCTACTCCCGGGAGTAATTACTCCCTATGCCGTATCTCACAATGTATGGGGTATCTCGTGCGACAAAAGGGTATGTACACGTAGTATACGAGTATATAAGATCATCTAGGTGGTATGTACATTTTTTCAGAGGTGGTATGTATATTTTTTGGACATACTCCTTTTTATGTGCATATATGAAGGTATTTGCAAAATATGCTAAAAATCATGAACTCCCTTGCAATTTTTTCATGTGGCTCACATTGGAGTATCTTATAATTATTGTATGAGTATACCAAAATGATAAAGGAGTATTTCAAGTTCGTTTAGGTAGTATTTGAGATGATGGGAGTAACTACACCGGGAGTAATAGATATATATATATATATATATATATATATAGGAAGCCTATATATATATATCTCATAGTACATACTCCCACCTCCAATATACTACTTAAATGAATGTTTTATAGTTCTTTATCACTTTCGGTATACTCTAATAATAATTCTAAGATACTCCAATGCGACATGATTAAAAAATTTTCATCAGAGCCCTTTACTTTTTTGCTACATACCCTTTTCCATATGTAAAAGGAATGTATAAACAAATTATACTATAAAGGGTGGACTGTGATGAAATTTTTCATGGAACTCACTTTGAAGTATCTTATATCGTATTAAAGTATACTCAAAAGGATAAAGAGGTATAACAATATCATTTAAGCGGTATCTTTGGAGGTAGGAGTACATACACCCAGTGAGTATGAAATCATTTTCCTATATATATATATATATATATATATATATATATATATATATATATATATATATATATGCAATACAAAACAATAATCAACCACTACCTCAACGGTTCATCATCATCCATCTTTCCAACAACATGTGATTTATAGTTTTTCTTAAAAAAGACTTTTTTAATGCATTGGTGATTTCACGTATAGGCAATTATGTTTGATTGAAAATATTAAAATATGGTCAAGAGATTACTTGCCTGGATTTTGTGGGAAAGATAAGCGTCCTCGCACGATTGCTGTAGTTGACCTCCGGTCAGATTTAATTTAATTTCTAAAATTACAAAATACCATATCTTAGATGGCTAATAGATTTTTGCATATTTTACAGTATCCAACCTATTTTTAAAATTTTATTATTCAATATACGTATAATACCTCTTTTAAGTTTTTCGATATTTTTAATTTAACATCTTTTATTTAAAAGCCCGATATCTTAGATTGTTTAATTTATCATTTTTAATTAGGTATATTTGATTAAGATAATGCACTTATTTTAGATAGAAATTTTCTCCCTTTTTAAATATATTTATTTTATTTTATTTATTTTTTATCCTCTTTCCTTTTTCTTTCCTACCCTACTGGCCTTATCCTCTTTAGTTCCTCCTTCTTGGCTCTTCCTCTCCTGTTTCTTCTTCTCATCCGTGACCTGATCCAGCTCCCCTTCATCGGATGCCGCTGGCCCCACTGGCCTCTAACCTGTCAGTCCCTACTGCCTATGCCTCCAGCTCTGCTTCTCTGTCACCGGTTCCTCACGCTTGTGCCGGCACCGATCCCCTCCTCCCTTCGTGGGCCCCATCGCAGCATATGCCACGCTGACCCCATTCACGACCGACCCCCACCAATGCTGTCTCTTCAAGGCCTCCTTGCCTCGGCCTTCTCGGCTCCTCCCCTGCTTGACCAACTGGCTCCCTACGTCGCTTGGTTGCCAGTTCCACCTCCCTGCTGGCTCAGTTATGGTTCCCTACCGGCTTCACTACCATGTCGCTCGGCCTCACTGTTGTGCCATTGATGCTGCCCCTCAGCTTCTTGTCAGTGCCACCCTTCTGCTCCTCTACAGCACACCGTAGCTCCATCTATCGTACCTCCGATTACCCTTCTTTCACCATCTCACTCCACCCTTAGTGCTCTATTTACTTTATTGCGAAATTTTTTATTTACTTGTATGTTTGCCTAGTTTCGATTAGAGTGATTCTTCCTTGGTCAATGATGATCTGAGAATAGTGCTCGCTAGTAGGTTGGCATCAATGTGGCGGTACCCATAGGTTTCTCGCATGTCTAGGAGTGCGAGACGGCCATTTGGGAATACAGTGCCACCCTTATTACGACTACCCTCCAAGACCGTTAGCGCTCCTAGGTCCATCCACTGTTTACGCTCCTTGCATCATCTAGACACTATGTGCTTCTAGAGTTAGCAGGAGTATATTGGTGTGCACCTGGTGATGGGGGATTCACAATGGAATGACCATGGATGATGGTGTGATGGTGGTGAGGTTGATGACGATGTGACTGAGCTCGGTTCTCCTTGCTTCAAGCCTCCGGCTTCCTCCTTCTAGCCTCCTCTTGGCTTTGGCTGCTCTAGTATGGTGGCTTGACTGGATTTTGACTTGGGGTGTTTGTGGGAGGTGAAATGAATCCATGGAATTGGTCTTGGCTGCCCTCCCCTTTTTAACCGAGCTTGGTCTTATCCTTTTACTGTGCTAGATATTTTGGGTACTATCGGTCATGGCTACAGATACCTGATGAATGCAGGTTTGTAAATGCCGGATGATAAAACCCAAATTTTAGCGAGAGGTGCTGATTGGCTCCGAACAGTCTGGTATCTTGATGAGAGATACCAACTTATTCATGTTTGGCGATGACACGCCTACTCAAATTCTTTGCTTTATTTGCCTTTCGATTATATGTATATGAATGACTAACCATTTTCAGGGATTTGAAGCTAAAGATTAGTGGAAGCTTAGCTTATAGGAAATTTGAGAATTCATTTAATCTTTATTTTTGATGTAATTGAATATTCATGTATATTGTAATTGATACAATTTGTATGGCATTTGTTAATGAATAAAATTGATGATCAACCTTTGTTGATTAATTTAATTTTAATGTGTTATTAATTTATGTTGATGATTTTATTTGATGGATAATATCTGGGTCATTTCAATTTCATAAGATTTTTATAGGATTTTCATGAAAAACTGTTCAATTCTCGTATGATTTTTTTTCACCCATTTAAAACGGAGCCTTGATGTAGGTGATGGTTGGCCTCATCTTACATGAATGAATCTGATGATGAATTATGCGCCACAAAACTTAGCGGATTACCGCTACCATTCATGCCCCAAGTACCATAACAATCAAGGTTCAAAATCTCGTCGAGATTTCTGATATTGGAGGGGGACGAGATTCCAAATCTCGACAGAATAAAAAAAATGAAAAAAAATCAACTTGCTATAGTGATTTCAGAAAAATTCAGCTTTTGGACCAAAATTACCGCAAATTCGACCGGAATTGGCTCCAAATTTTATGGATAATTGTAATGCCTTTTATAAGGAATACATGTGAAAATTTTGCAAAAAAAAAAGATATACAATTTTAGTTAGTTTGATTTGCAGCTCTGAAATTGAAACTTGTCATTTGTCAATTCTCAAAATATTGTTTTGCTATTAATTTAGAGGGCACACCAAGTATTACATGCTTCATGAATGAGAGATAATTGCAAGCTAATGGAAGCATGACTGCTTGCACATTTGTATGTTCGCCTCGTCCAAACTACTGTGCCTAGCATGCAGTAACCCCCTATTTTGCAGTAACAAATATCCTTCCATAACTTGCATGCTATTCCAGGTATATATCATAGAAGATCGGAATAAACTTGAGAGCTTTTCCCCTCCTGCAACAATTGTGAATAAATATTATGAGGCTTACTTAGTTGGGGCCATATTCTGTGCAATCACCCATATGTGTGCAAGCGTGCAATCAAGCAATCTGGAGTATCCAATTTATATCCAACGCCGTTCTTGGCGGGGTGTTCAAAGAAATTTCAAGGCGGGGAGAGAAGAGATGGAGGTGAGGTGGGAGGGTTTAAGCGTAAAACAACGACCGAAGATTGGATATAGATTGGGTGCTCCAGATCGCTTGATTGCACGCTTACACACATATGGGTGATTAC
Source organism: Guadua angustifolia (assembly GCA_036346375.1). NCBI lineage: Eukaryota > Viridiplantae > Streptophyta > Magnoliopsida > Poales > Poaceae > Guadua > Guadua angustifolia. The sequence goes on from CM070508.1 coordinate 3,578,767, forward strand.
ACAGGATATTTCTTCTGCTTAGTTGATTTTGAAGATCTAAAATCAAAGCTACAAATATTGTTTGAAGAAGTGAGCCGACTTAACTATATTTTGACTCATTCGTAAGAAACATTTATGATTTGGAATATGTATAAATGTGTGTATTCTTGCTTAACTTTTTGCCAATGTCTTATTATTATGAAATTATTTGTAGTCACAGTGTGCCTAAGGACTGCACCTCACTCAACCCAATCACTCCTCCAAACAGCTGAAATTCTCCACACAACCAACAGCCCGACATAGCACCTCCCTCTGGAGCTTGCCGTCAACATGGGCTCATAGTCTAGCAACCATTCTTTGAGCTATTGGGGCTTACTAGTGAGCAGTCTGGGTACCTCGTATTAGGGTACGACTCAATACTTTACGGAGGAGATCAACGTCGGTACAATCACTTCTAGGGTCACGACGGATTGAGCATGTCATCATTGTTTGACTACACTGATCCCTACGTCGATCAATACACACGACACATGCCTGTCAGGTATCTACACCAGTCAGAAAATCCTTCAGCCTGGATGGTGCATTGCGAACACTAGAAGTCCGCCTAGCTGTCGCGGGATATGAACTGAGATGCAAGCAAGCGCACACGGCGAAGCATGACAAGATCAGTGTCGATGACGCAGATGTGGAGGTTGCACCATACACGTACTACTACTCATAGATACGTCAATGCATGGTTGTCTATACTTTACATATTCATACTCCTTTAATTACGCTTCTTCTTGTAATACAAATTCGTACTGCTTTAATTATGATTTACATTTTCTTGCAATATATGTTCATACTCCTTTAATTATGTCTTTTCTAGGTGGTTCAGGCCGACCGGTATTTCTCTCATTTATTATGTTCGAAACAATTGTGATGGACGAAATACGATAGATGGAATGCACAACGTGATTTCAAAGTTGTTTATGAATTGTAAATTGTCATGCAATAGGATGGATGGAATGAAATGATATTAGTGAATGTGAATGTCATCTATGTCAACTTTATTTCATATTTATCATTTGTGATCATAATATATATTGATTGTTGCCAAATGTAACTATTAGAATTTGAAAATCAGTCGAAATTTCTAAATATAGGGTTTTTAGGTGTAAATACTTAGTATTTTGCATTAAAATAGATAGAAAATGTAGATAATTACTTGTATGATTTTTTTTCATATTTTTCCCAATTTTTTAGCCACGGGAGACCATTTCACTTGGGGTTAAAAATTGCCAAGATTTCGGTAATTTTAATCGAGATTTTAGTTTGCCTGAACAAAATTGCTGGATTTCAAAATTTACCTTTTGAGTTTCGACCGAAATTCCGAAATCTTAGATTTCGATCGCCCAAAGGTTTCTAAAACGAAATTAAAACCTTGATAACAACACTTCATCCTTATGGTCCCTCGTGGTGAGATAGCGATGGAGCCACATGGAGGGTGTCAGTACGACAGTTATAGAAGGATGTATTTTATATGTATAATTCTGTAGTCTTGTACAATAACTTCACAACATCATAAATCTAATAAATATATTTAAAATTTGCTAAAGTGCAATACAAATAGTTACAAAGTCTTAAAATTCTAAAACACTGGAATCAGGACCAATTTAATTAAAAATATGATCTACTCCTCTGTTTATTTTTATAAGGCATATTTTTTTAATAGTCTTATTCACAAATATAAGTCTTGCATGTAGATTTAATGAGTCATTTCTTTTTATACCCTTATTTATTTTTTCTCATCCATATACATTTATTCATTACCACCCACACAAAGTATATCTTTTATCTTCTAAGACAATTAAGTAGAAGCATCTAAGTTATTTTCTCTCGTATCTTTTTTAATATTAACGTAATTTTAATCCTGATGCAAAGTTAAAATACGACTTAAAAAACGGAGGGAGTATTAAAGAGATAGTCTCGTAGTCGTAGCGTCTCTCGAATTTTCGAGACGTAGATCCGGCCAGGGTACGGGTGGTCCGGCTACCCGTGACGTCACCGTCTATTTACAGCCGCTGCCCGCTGTCCCCGCCGCTGGGCTCACGGTCTCACGGGGCAGCACGACACGACCGTCCATCTGACTCCGTCCGTGCGGCCGCTCTTTTCCATCCAACGGCCGTGATCGCTCCGCCCGTGACCGCATCTTTCGAATTAAAGGGCTCAGCGGTCGGGCCCGTGTGCCGAAGGACCGGACTCCGATTAAAGGACGCTATTTGCACATGCAACTCCACACTTCTTCACATTTGCATCGTTTCTAGTACTCATCAGTTTGGAAATTTAACGCCGTATTATGGTGTTGTTGTTGGTTAATCTCCGTGTAAACCAAGGATCTCTATCTTTAGAAAAGCTCTGAGATTATTTTCTAATCGTCACGGACATCTTAAGCCGTAGACAGATGCTTTTACAATGATCCTGACCGTACATACTTCCGTACAAACAAATGAATTCCCGTAAGAAATAAACAAACAAACCAGCCCTTCCCTGCCTCTTTCCTTGTCACCTCACTCCTCACTCTGACACTCTCTTCCCAAGAAGCGAACGAGTCGAGGACCTGCGGACTTGAGATTTCGATCTGGTTCCCAAGGCCTCCCAAGGTTGCCCTGTAGCGCCGCTCCCCGCCGCGGCACGGCGCCCGGATCCGTCTAGCTCTCTGCCGGAGGCCCCAGATCCCCGCAGAGCCGAGCTTTTTGGTGACCTCTTTGCTCCAGCACGAGATAGGTAGCTGCCGTTGTCGCATCCTCCTGGTTAAGGTTTCGAGTCTAGCTTGCCACAATTTGGGCGATTTAGGGGTTGGTTTGGGTTTTCTTCGGTTTTGTTTGCACTTGCTGGGTCCAGATTAGCTGCATTGGCCGGACTGGGGTCTTGCTGTGGCAAAAATCTAATCTTTCTGTAAAGTTCATTCCTGGTTGCGTTTCAGAACTGATCTTGCTGTCTAATTAGCGCTAGAGTTTTAGATATTTTGGTTAGCATCTCCGGTTCTTGGTCCACTTTGTGCTAATCTTGACATGTTTGTTCGAAGCTTTACTGTGGCCATGGTATTGGCGTGAGAAACTTGGTGAAAGATGTGGAAACAGTTCCTCAGCAAGCTGCCCCGCAAGTCCTTGGCCTCTGGGAGGGCCGACTTCGACTCAGGCCAGTGTAGCAATGGCACTGGGAATGGGAACCCAATACAGCGCACGAGCAGCTGCGGCAGCATTGCGCCTGCTCGTTCCGCTTCTACAATCAAGCGCATGTCATCCGCCGTCTTCCCCTCAAGCGTCGTGGCTGGCATTGAACCTCTGGTTTCGTTCAAGGATGTCCCGAGCTCGGAGAAGCAGAATCTGTTCGTGAGCAAGCTCAACTTGTGCTGTGCCGTCTTCGATTTCTCAGACCCAAACAAGAATTCGGCGGAGAAGGATATCAAGAGGCAGACATTGTTGGATCTTATAGATTATGTTGATTCCACCAATGCCCGTTTCTCTGAGCCAGTGATTGCTGCCTGCTCTAGGATGTTTGCCGTCAACTTGTTCCGGGTGTTCCCTCCAAATTACAGGTCCGGTTCGTCTGGTAGTGGCGAGGGTGAAGAGGAGGAGCCGATGTTTGAGCCTGCATGGTCCCATCTGCAGCTTGTGTATGAGCTACTACTGAAATTTATTGGATCCTTATCCCTGGATGCGAAGATAGGGAAAAAGTACTTTGATCACTCCTTCATCGTGAAACTGCTCAATCTTCTTGATTCTGAGGATCCAAGAGAAAGGGATTGTTTGAAAACCATTTTGCACAGGATTTATGGGAAATTCATGGTACATCGCCCTTTCATGCGCAAAGCAGTGAGCAATATATTCTACCACTTTGTCTTTGAGACTAACCGGCATAACGGAATTGCTGAGCTGCTGGAGGTATTTGGCAGCGTTATTAGTGGCTTTGCATTACCTCTGAAGGAAGAACACAAAATCTTTCTTTGGAGAGTTTTGGTTCCTCTACACAAACCAAAATCAGTTGGTGTGTATCTGCAGCAGTTGACCTACTGTGTGACACAGTTTCTAGAAAAGGATCCGAAGCTTGCAAGCTCAGTAATTATTGGTTTGCTAAGATATTGGCCAATAACAAATAGTCAGAAGGAAGTGATGTTTCTGGGCGAGATCGAAGAGATCTTGGAGGCTACCAACATGGTGGAATTCCAGAAATGTATGGTTCCATTGTTTCGGCGGATTGCCCATTGCATCAACAGTTTTCACTTCCAGGTAACTTGCCCCAACAATTGTAACCTAGTAATTCTTGATATTTCAGTGTCTTGTCACAATACGCATTTCCATCACCTAAGAAAAAAGTCATATACAGTCTAGCATCATTGATATCTTGGTTGTATTCATGAATTCACTATACATGTTTCTAGTTTCTACCACAGCACCACTTCAACTATATACTTACGAGAGGTGTTTCTATGCTTTTCTTTTTTAAAGTTGTGCAAATATTAAATCATGAATGAAGGGTAGATGATGATTACTTACCCTTTCGCTTGCTTCAATATTTATGCAACTTGTATTGAGAGGGAAAACATAGAAGCACTGCTTGACACGTAATAATATCATAGGTGCATAGGTGATAAATTCTGAATAACTCAACATCATTCAACTGGAATAAATTGTTCATGATCACAAACAAAACCTTCACCAGCTGCCCCCTAACAACTAGGTTATTTTTGGCCCCCTTCACGTGCCTAATGTTTGTAAATATAACTTGTGGACAAGGCAAATGAACAATAGTCAATAGATGTCTGATAATCTGAAATAAATGTGGACAATAATAGTGGGCCATCATGTCATCACCTAATTATGCTTTGGATGTGGGACCTAAAAAAAATCCATCCCAATGGTTGCCTTTACGAGATAGTATTTTTTTTTTCAGGTTGCTGAAAGAGCTCTCTTCATGTGGAATAATGATCATATTGTAAGCTTGATTGCACAAAACTGCCAAGTGGTCATGCCTATTGTTGTTCCAGCGTTGGAACAGAATAGTCAGAATCACTGGAACCAAGCAGTACTGAATCTGACTGCTAATGTAAAGAAGATGTTCTCTGAGATGGACGAGGAACTCTTATCAGCATGCTTAACCAAGTACAAGGAGGATGAAGAAAGACGAGTGTCATTGGAAGCAAAGCGGAAGTTGACCTGGGAGAAGCTAGAGTCAGCTGCAGCTTTCCAGCCAGTGACCGGCTATACAGCCGTTTTGGTAAGTCGCCAATCATCAGCGAATTTGATTGGCACCCTTATTTAGCATATGCTCAGTGGAGGTGCAAATGGTTTTGTTCTCCTTTTTGGTGAAGCACCCCAGGTGAACGACTTCAGCGTTCGCTATTTTACTCTTCTTCCTTTCTTTATTTATTGGTATTAGTAATCAGTGTTGTAACTATTTCTGTATCGTGCTCTAGAGGCTGACACTCCTTACCTGTATCGTTGCCTGTTTATTTATGAGCAATATCCTATAGCTAAATGCTAGCACTCAACCATTCTGCTTTCCTGTTTGATTGGTTAACCAAATCCTCTTCACTTAAATATAGGGTCACCAAGTGCAATTTCGTTTCGAAATGTGGCTTTAATCTTATGCTATTTGACTATTTTTACCATGTGGTATCCTTGCGAGCAAAAAGGGCATACGGTGTTCATGCAAATAAAAACGGTACTATAATCTCGTTTCTGAATGATCCTCGTAGATTTTCACTACGTTGTATACAACCTGTAATGGTAGAACAGACCAGACAAGAGCATGCCATTAGCTTTGGAAAAGATTTAACAAAAGTTGTGCGATCTCATAGGCTGAGTTACCATGTAATACCAGATGTATATATATAAAAAAAAAACACTTAGGGGGTTTAATTTAGGAGTATTTAATTGGAATGCTTTAGGATCTAGCTCAAATTTAAACTAAATCCTAAAATTTTTTAAAGAATTATCACTTATCCAAAAACTGATCTTAAAGGAGAAGTTTGCATGCCAAAAAAAACTGATCTTACCTAAAGAAGAAGCAAAAAAAAAAAATTTCCGCTGCCGGGACTCGTACCCGGGTCTCTGGGCGAAAGCCGAGTATCCTAACAAGCTAGACCACAAAGGATGTGAATAACTTTAGCATATGTAAACCTACTTACTAGCAGTGGCGTAGCCAGGATTTTAGTTTTGGTTGTACCAACTTTCAAAAAAAAAATATAACTTACATGCCAACATATAACTATAGAATGTATCAAAAGCAATTAAGCAAAATACGAAAATAATAATAAGGTTTTACAATAGTTTGGAGAATATTATCATACTACTTCTTCTTTTCGGCCTTGCGCCTCCTAATGGTCGTAAAAGTCTCGATTATATCATCTTTATTCACTTTGGAGAACATATAACGCTCAATGAAGGTGACTAGACAATTATCCAAAAGACGTGATTTCTGTTGCGTGAGCTATTGAGCTAATCTAATCAGGGTGGGGTAATGGGCCGGCAAAAAATTGGTTGGGCCACGGCCCAACGGTAACAACCGCTGGCTCCGCCCATGCTTACTAGATCTCTCAGAAACACAGCAGATACACCCGCGACCACTTAGAAAAATGAAAAGGTTAGCAATTCAACAAAATTTTACATATGGCCAAGTGCAGGAACAAAATCACGACGTACTTTTAAACATTCAAAATCACACACGTTCTGCTAACAAGTCATTCTTCATACAGGGAAGCAGAAGAGGGGTATAATCGTTAGAGATGGCATTATAGTAGATGTCTTCTTGTTGTGTTCATCTTTGTGAGTGAACAAGTCTCGCAATGCAAGAGAAAACAATCACATGCCGCAGGTAAACAGTGAAGTAAGCTCAAACCTGGAAAGTATTTTAAAAAAAACTGTTCACATGGCAACGAGCGCTCGAACATTGCATTGCAGATACAGCCTGATCACATGCTGATACAGCCTGATCACATGCTGTTAGTATTCATCAAGTGTCACTTCTCTCAAGCAGTCGAATCGAGAGAACTCTACATCAATCAGTACAAATCATTTCTTCCACTGGGGCAGCCGTTGGACGACAACCTGATAAAAGAAAAAAAATGCTATATAGATCTTCTTCAAGCCATGTTGAATAAATGCAATTAGGTGGGACAAATTTTGTTTCAGTTGTGTGTTGGGAGAAAATAGGTTGACTAACTACAACATATTCTTACGAAACTTGCCTTGCCAGAATTTTCTTTGTTCCTACAATAGTCTGACAAGCAAGCCTCCATGACTCCGGTTTCTGACAGAGAAAAGGAAATGCAGAGAGCACAGTTAGGCCACAGCAGTTTTATGAGAATCGCTCCTAGGGTGATTCCCGTGAAGTGATTCTCCGAAATGAACTAGGGGCTGGGAGCTGAAAAAAGCTGTTTCTCCTAATTCACTCCCAACAAAGAGTCAGTTTCTCCATAGAGTTTATCCTATGGATTCGTTAGAGAATCACTTTCAGCGACAGAATCACTTCTAACAGAGAATCAAAATCAGAGAGAGCTCTACCAAACAGGCCCTTAATTGACAGTTCTTTTTGTATGTAAACCACAAAGGAGACAAAGGTAGAAACTCCAGCACCAGAGTCCCAGAAGCAGCATTTACCAAATTAAGTGGACATACACTGGCTTACCTTCTTCAGGTACCGATTCTCGGTGTTTGTCCTTTCATTCAGGAGCTCCTTTCCATCAATTATCTGTGACGTGTTCACAGCACCACGCTCCGATTAGTTATTCGGTTACAGTTCAGAATAGCCATTGTGTTAACGAGATACCGCGCCATTTTCAGTTGCATAGCTAAGAAGCAGGTGTAACATTTCAGGGTCGCTTCAAATCAAGAATCCACTTCACGCGTGGCAGAACTTTGGTTGACGCAAGAACAACGCACGCGGTCGATTAGGCAGGAGAGCAAAATACCTCGACGATGCAAGTGCCGCAGCTGCCCCCGCCGCCGCAGTTCATGACCTTCCCCTGCACACACCAAGACCGCTCTTTGTTACCCGATAGCACTCTCTAGTCTCTAGTACGTAGTACGGAGGAGCCGTGTCGTAGGCTCGTAGCAGCAACCAGGCAAGAGCAACAAAATTTGAGGAGAAAGGCAAGCAAGGTGAGGGAACCTCACATATGGCGCATAGAGCTCGATCTTGTTCTCGAGCATGACGTCCCGGAGGAGCTTCTCGCCGCTGGCCGCCGCCGCCTGGTCCACCGGGTACGACCCATCGGCATCCGCCTTCGGCTGCATATCCATCCAACACTCGAATCGGACAGTCATACAGCATAAACAAGCAAGACCATGTATATCCTTCCGGCCGGGGGCTTGACCCTTGAGAACTTACCCCGACGAACTCGAGCTCGATTTGGGGCTTGGGCGGCGCCGCCGGAGCGCCAGAGGACAGGTTCGGCGAAGCGTTGGAGCATCTGATGGGGGAGACCCTGAAGGGCCTGGGCTTGTGCTGGCCTCGAGTGCAAACGCGGGAGGGGGTGGGGAGTGGGATGGAGAAGAGCGCCGAGGAGCTCGTGGCCGTGGCCGTGGCCGCCATGCTTCTGCCTTTTGGTGCGGACGTGGCCTCTTCGGTTCGATACGGACGGGTTTTATCGGGGCGTGTCGCCCCGTGGAACCGGAGGACTTGCGCGCCGCGCAGGCCACACGCGAGGCTGGCTGCTCGGTCTCGGTGGGAGCTATTAGAACTTGGAAGCGTCTGATGGTTGCTCGCTCCCGTCTGCCGTTCTCTGGGCCGAAGACGCGTGCCTGTGCGTCCAGCCAGCCAATACGTTTGCCGCGGCGCGGGGTGGGCTGTTGCGGGCGGCGCGTTGCGGATCAGCCATGGACGTCATCATGGGTGGGAGGACGGGCGGAGAGGCTGGGGATTCGGCGCACCTCCTGGGCCGGACTGGACCGGGCGGTGCTGGGATGCATGCACTACGCCCAACTGAGTGCATGTGGTGGCGTAGGCCGGTAGGCGTAGGGTTGGATATCGAGCTTAACGAGTTATTATCGAGTTTTTTTTTAAAATTAACATAGTTTGATGTAAAATCATTTTATGTACTATTTAAGTGGTTACATCAAATTCGAGCTAACGAGCTATTATAGAGTCGAGCCTCGTTAACTTTTTTCGCTCGAAATCGCCTTATTTCAATTTTGAACCGATCAGCCACTGTAATTGAAGAAATTTTGATTCGAGCTCTAACGAGTTTTTTTTCCAGCCCTAGGTAGGCGTGCGATCACCAAATAGAGAATTTTTTTATTTAATATTTATTTTAAATCTTTTTTCAAAACTAATCGACGAAATTTAAAAATTGCAAAAATACACGCCTGTCGCCCCAGTATGGGGCGATCTAGGGCGATAGGTGCCTGATCTAACGGCGAAATTCAAAAGTTTAACGGAAGAACTAAAAAAAAATTAAAAATGCAATCGCCAACTGTTGGAGCGACAGGTACAGCACTACAGTAACTAGCGACCAATAGTGCTACAGTACTGCTACAGTACCATCGCCTGGTGTTTGGGCGATTGGTGTTTTTTTTAAAAAAAATTTATCTCTGCTGTTAAACTTTCGAGCTTCGCCGTTAGATCGAGCACTGTCGCCCATATATAGGCGATCGCCCGTCTGAGGCGACAGCGTATATTTTGCAATTTTTAAATTCCGTCGATTAGTCTTGAAAAAAATATTTAAAATAAATATTAAATAAAAAAAATTCCCAAATAGATGCCTCCGCTTAAGTAAGTAGCGCAGTTACAATTTTTTTTAAAAAAATCTGATTCATATAAATATATTTACAAAAATAGTTCTTCATCTAATGGTGAAAGCAGTGACAGGTGATACACGCTCATGTATGGTGGCATCCAAGCTAACCACAGCAGTAGCACTAGGCCCACCACGGCATGGGAAGTGCCGTGCTCCCTCAGCGTGTAAAGGGACTAAAAAAAACCAATGCTTCAACCAAATAAGAAGCGAGAGTTGCTTCTATCTGAAGTTACACAAATATTAAAGTATAAATAAAAGATAGATAGTGATACTTATCCTCCATGAAACTAATGCATCAACAATTAAGTCGTCAAGAAATTTGCGGGAAAAAACATAAGCAGCTAATTTCTCTCAAGATATTATTCTCTTTCCCTTATGGTGTGTTTAATATGCATAATTTCACATTCCCCTATAATCTAGTATTCTCCTCAATTTGATTACTGGTGAAGACTAAGATTTCAACATTTCGTTGGTTTGAATAAACTACAAAATGGTCTTTTCAATAGTTCAAATATTTCATAACTCAAACCAACAAGTCCTCAAATTTAAATTACAAGATTTAAAATTTCAAACCTTGTAGGCTAACATTTATAAATTTTAATTTAAAAACAAAAATTTTGAATTTTACAATTTAATTTCTCACAATTTAAAATTGCAACATTCAAAATTTCGATTCTTATGACTCAATATTTCAAATTTTGGTTTTTCAAATTTTAATTTTTGATTTTTGGAATTTGAATTCTTAGAATTCGAAAGTCTAAAATTCAAATTTTAGTAGTGAGATTCAAAATTTTAAAAATGGAACTTCAAAATTCAAATGTGAAAATTTTAATTTTGACATTTAAATTGTCTGAATTTAGGATTCCAAAATTTAGGATTCAAATTTTGATATTTTGGTTTCAAAATTCATATTTTGAAAAAAGTTTTTAAGATTGGATTTTGAATTCTTGAAGTTCAAAATTTGACTATGAAAAATTAAAGCAAATGATAAAAGTGCAATATCAAACATTTCTTTCTCTTGATAATCTAAGATAGACACTATTTTCTACAAGAAACAGATTCTTGCAATTAACGATAATCTGATTTTTAAGGTAATCTTGGATTCCTTGGTCCGATTCCTAGTTGTTTTTGTCAAACAAGGTAATCTCGTAAGATTATTGAAGATTCCTGAAAATTCTTCACGGATTCCGTCAACCAAACGCACCCTTGCTACCGTCTATATTTTATCAAACAAGGTAATCTACTGAAGATTCCTAAAAATTCTCCGAGGATTCCATCGTCCAAATCTATGCGGGGGGAAATATCATCAGTCTTGCACTGAAGAGTATTATGCATGCTTATGTAGATTTGAGGAAAGCTAGCCAGCCATATGCGCATGGTCCCCAATGTACTGTAACGCAATGTCTTCTTGTCACACAAACATCGATCAAGCTGAACAATAGCAGCATTTGCAAGATGTTACGCTTATATAGTCCAACCCATTGACGTGCATGTGTTTGTCTGCAACCAGCACAGAGTGACCCACTGTTGCTTGCGATGTTGAGCTCTAGGGCAAACAGGGAGCAGATGATCTGCCCATTTGTGCTGTTTCCGGTATCGCATCTCTTTCTTGGACATTGACACTTAGGGAAGGCGGCATCACAGGCATGAATGAACAGTAGCGAAACCTGAAGATATTTGTTTGAACAAATGATCGATGGGTATTGGAGTGAAACAGCGCATGCTACAATGGATATATGCATGCAGGGATGGTTGCTCTTGTTATGCCACGAACCCCTTTCAGGCTTCCACACAAACAGAGCCAGCTCTAGTGGCCTCGTACACGTATACATGACTGATCAAACCTGTACAGGCTTTTTCCGCGACCAACTGAATACAAATTAATATATGGCGTTAATTGCACATTAGCTTCTATTATGTCGACTACATACATGACTGCATTTTCTGATAGATCGTCAGGTCAACTTCTCTCTTCTAGAGTCCAGAGGGACGCCCTACGCCCTGCATGGATCCAAATGCCCAGACTCAAGTGTTGATGACCTCGAGGCATGGCTGGTGGTAGCGTAGGCGCGTAGCGAAATGGCATAGCACTCACCACAGCAGCACGATGAAAGTACGTTGCTCGCGTTGGATGTTAGCTATGACAGCAGCGCATATAAGTGGCGCGTTTTGGGTGCACGCCTTGTCAGTTCTGTCACCTCGCCTCTCTCTTTTAGCACACCAAATTGCTGTACATATGGCACACCGGAAGCATTGATCATGTACTCGCCGTGAAGTCATCGGCGCTAGAAATCAAAGGAAAAAAAGCTGGACTTCATTCTCTGCTAGCTCCGCAACGACACATGCAACAGTAGTACAACTGTCTTTGGCTATTGTGATTTGTGAGGCATAAATAAGGGGACATACCCAGTGTCAATCATGAATTTGATGCAATCATCGTGCAATCCAACTAAGAAAAGTTTCAAAAAATTCTGAAAAAAATCATGGATGTACATCTCATCTTACCCCATCTACATATAAAAATTCATGATCAAATTCGTCCTATGCTAAGAGTAATAAAAAAGACAAATTTCTGACAAACTTGAATAGTTCAAATGCACCTTAAATTTGTCTTTTTTGTAACTTCTAGCATAGAACGAATTTGATCATGAAATTTTATATATAGATGGGGTAAGATGAGATGTACATCCATGATTTTTTTTAGAATTTTTTGAAACTTTTCTTAGTTGGATTGCACGATAATTACATTAAACTCATAATTACACTGGATATATCCCCCATAAATAAACGTCGCCGCACGCCGGCCTGCACTCACACATATATACATGTAAATCCTTACCGGATGAGGCAAACCAACGAGGCAACGACGTACAAAGAATGATAGAAAAATCAATAGAACACTGACCATTTCACTACTTCTGAGTGTCGACGTACGTACTCTTCGCTATGGGTTCGAGGTAAATAACAAGTTGAAACCGTGAAGGAGTGGCCAAGTAGTAAAGGCTTATCTTCGTGAATCGAAACCGTGAAGGAGTGGCCAAGTAGTAAAGGCTTAATTAAAGAGAAGGTGGGCTTGAGCTGTGTTTGCGTGATTAGAAAGAGGCTTTGAAGGTAACTCTGAGTTGTCTTTGTTGTTGTAAAGGGTGACGATTTTCTCTTCTTTTTCTTTTCCTTTCTGGATTTGGTGATCGATGGATGAGCTTGTTCTGGAGCTTCAGTCCGCGGATGTCATTTTGGTTGTGTTACTCTTAGGTTTAGCTAATATGTGAACTAGCCTAAGTATTGAACACAAACCATAATGCAGAAATAGAGTCATTAATTACTAACCCGGTGATAATAAAGTCGCCATTAGGGTGTTCGGTGGTGTTCTTGAGTGTCGGTGAGAAAGAACCGCCGAGATGATGCGTAGCACCAAGCCGCGTGAAGAAGAAGAGAGACACCGAGACCTTCTTCGCGGTGGCGATGAGGGCCTTCGTCAACATGAGCGCAAAATTTCTTGATCGGATGAGAATTTAGGGTTAGAGATGAACTCAAGATTGATCCTCTATAAATGAGTGCCGGCCTCTGCCCTCTTATATTTTGCTCTAGCCAATGGGACCAAAACCAATCGAGATCTGGTGCGCTCCTGATCATCGCGCGTTGCATGAGATTGAGGTGAGCCTAGCCCCTAAAAATCGGATTTTCTTTCTTAATTTCTGGCTTTCCGTTTTAACCGAAGATCACATCCAACATTCTCCCACTTGATCGAAGGCTAATATCACAAGTCCATTCTCAACAGAACAACACACCAAGATAAAGTATTACAGTGATTAATCTAAACACCACTACAACCCTAGAATCTATAGTGCATTATTCTATCTTGATAGGATAATCATTTATTCTTAACGGGAGTTGGTTTTATTCTTATGGTCCTCATTTCCAGAATCAAAGGCTTTCCAATAAACCCATACCAGCAACATGCTCTCAAAAGAGACTGGGTGGTAAGCCTTTAGTAAGCGGATCCGCAAGTATAGACTTAGTACTTATATGCTTGACTTCAATAGTCCGGTCCTGGATTCTATCTTTCATAACATGATACTTAATGTCAATGTGTTTGGCAGCACCACTTGATTTAGGGCTTGTTTGGCAGGGATTCAGTTTCTCCAGATTCTAAGAATCTGGTGAAGCTGAAAATTTTTGCTTTACTAGATTCATGAAGCTGGAGCTGTGAGTACATTAAGAGTGTTTAGATGGATCATTTTATTTACATTTTAGACTAAAAATATAAACTTAATTCACTTTATTTTAGCCTATAAGTTTCAGATTTCAAGTGAAGCTGGAATCTGAGCTCTACCAAACAGGCTCTTATTGTTACTCGAATAGAATATTGCGGCCAAATTATCGCAGTATAGGTAGTGGTTTGGATATGCTGTCTACCACTCTTAATCCCGAGATAAAATTCTTAAGCCATACAGCCAGCCCAGTAGCCTCATAACATGCCACAAACTCAGCTTGCATTGTGGATGATGCAGTAAGTGATTATTTAGAGCTTTTCCACGAAATAGCTCCTCTCGCAAGTGTGAAGATATATCCTGATATGGATTTATTAGTATTAACACATTCTGCAAAGTCAGCGTCTGAATAACCCACAATCTCAAGGTTATCAGACTTCTTATATATGAGCATGTAATGCTTAGTGCCTTGCATATAACGCAAAACTTTCTTAACGGCTTTCCAGTGGTTCAACCCTGGATTAGATTGATATCTGCCAAGCATCCCGGTTACGAATGCTAAATCAGGGCAAGTACATACTTGAGCATACATAATGCTTTCGACAGCATAAGCGTAAGAAATCCCCTTCATCTGATCAGCTTCTAATTGATTCCTTGGACTTTGGAATGTTCCAAACTTATCGCCCTTAACAATAGGAGCAAGTGTGGCAGAGCAGTTATGCATATTAAATCTCTTAAGCACTTTGTCAATATATGCCTTTTGAGACAAGCCTAATACCCCTTTGGACCTATCTCGGTGAATCTTAATGCCCAAACGTAAGAGGCATCACCAAGATCCTTCATGTCAAAATTAGCGGAAAGAAATCTTTTGGTCTCATACAATATATCCTTATCGCTGCTAATTAATAAGATGTCATCCACATAAAGCACTAATATAGTAAATTTGCTCCCCTTAGTCTTAATGTATATACAATTGTCCACTTCATTTTCTTTGAAATCAAATTTTCTTATGGTCTCATCAAACTTAAGGTACTATTGTCTAGACGCTTATTTTAGTCCATAGATAGATTTCTTAAGTCGACATCTCATATGTTCTTTACCTTCCACGATAAAACCTTCTAGTTGAGTCATGTAAACATTCTCATACAAATCACTATTAAGGAATACAGTTTTAACATCCATCTGATGTAGCTCTAAATCATAATGAGCAACAAGCGTCATGATAATTCTTAGTGAATCTTTCTTTGAGACGAGAGAGAAAGTATCAATATAATCAATCTCTTCTCTTTGTGTAAACCCTTTTGCTACAAGTCTTGCCTTGAATCTTTCGACATTTCCCTTAGAGTCATGTTTAGTTTTGTAAACCCATCTATAGCCTACTGTTTTGACTCCGTCAGGAATTTCTACTAGATCCCAAACGTCATTAATGCTCATAGACTTTATTTCATCCTGCGTGGCCTCAAACCACTTGGATGAAATCTTAGTCATCATAGCCTCCTTAAATGAGTTAGGATCATCTACCTTCCCTATGTCATTTACATCTTTATTCATGTATACGACATAGTCATTCAGAATGGTAGACCTTCTTTCCCGTTGTGATCTTCTTAGTGGTACATTAGTTATCATAAAAGGTTGTTGAGGCTCATCATTAGGTGTTATACTATTAATTTCATAATCCTCAGTTTTGGAGGCTCAACTCCAGAATTCTCAGCTGGAGGTGTGACTGAATAAGGTACAGAAAGAATAGTCTCTTGGATTATTAGAAATGGTACATAAGTCTAACTCTCCTCAAGATCTATTTTCCTAGCCTCTAAGCTCCCACTGATTTCATCATTCTCTAAGAATACAACATGTCGGGTTTCCACAAACTTAGTGACGTGGTCTGGACAATAAAATCGATACTCCTTAGATTTTTCAGGATATCCAATAAAATGGCAGCTTACTGTCTTAGGATCTAATTTTCCAATATGTGAATTAAAGATTTTAGTTTCAGCAGGACAACCCCACACACGTAAGTATTTCAAACTCGGTTTCCTCCCAGTCCATAATTCATAAGGTGTCTTAGGTACTGATATGCTAGGAACCTGATTAAGTATATGTGCGGCTGTCTTTAATGCTTCCATCCACAAACCAACTGGTAAATTGGAGTAACTCATCATGCTACGCACCATATCCGTAAGGGTGCGGTTGCATCTTTCAGCTACTTCATTTTGCTGAGGTTCACCAGGTATTGAATATTGGGCTATTATGCCATTTTTTGAAAGAAACTTAGCAAATAGACCTGGAATTTGTCCATAAGGAGCATGCCTCTCATAATATTCTCCTCCTCGATCTGATCTTACTACTTTTGTCGGGGATTGGGAAATTCCCGTAGACGACCATCGAAGTCCGGCACCAACCGACCATGCCCTTTCCCGGACAACGCATGCAGGACCGACCTTCGTGCACCCCAGCCCCGAGCAAGCTAGCTCGGGGTCCTCGACAATCGACGTGGCATTAAACGCATGGCGGCTCAAGGATCGCGGCCGGGATCCGCCGCCACGATCGCGTTGACTTGGTCGCGCCACCGTGCCCACGTCGCATGGTTCCCGGCGGGCGGCGCGGCACTGCTCTGCGTACATCCTCTACAGTAGCGCGCCCCCTGTAATAAATGATTTGTCTCCTGTAATTCCCTATAAATACTCCCTCCTACGATGGATTGAGGGTGAAACCTTCTGTACTACGCACCCACTTATACACATCGCTTGCTTACGGGAGTCCTTAGGATCGCTCAGGGTCCCCCGAGCAAGCGCATTGTAACCCACTTTCGCATACTAGTGCAATCACTGGACGTAGGGTTATTATCTCCCCCGTGAGAGGCCCGAACCAGATAAAAAAACGACCCCCTGTGCCTTACGATTTGTCCGGTATACCTTCGTTTCATTGCTCGGTATACTCTCAGACGTATAACCCTTGCGAAAAAGGGGCCCCAGTTGATCCCTCATTCAACAAGTAAGCTCGGCGGGGGACCCTGTCCCGAATCGTCGACAGCTGGCGTCGTCCGTGGGGACCGGCCGAGTCCTTCGTGAGAATCACGAGGATGCGAATTCTCAAGTCAATCGAGACCTCTCGTCTTCGGCGGCGTGGAGGACGACGGCGTGTGCTTCGCCGAAGCGAAGCGTGGGCGGTGTAACTAATCCGGAAGGCCACACCGAGACCATGTCCGTCTTTGAGCATGTCGCCGCTCGGCGCGAGTCTCTTCCCGAAACGCGCGTTTCGCTCGGTCATCCATGTTCCGCGGCCGAAACCGTCCTTCGCTCGGCGCGAGTCTCTTCCCGAAACGCGCGTTTCGCTCGAGGATCGTCCGTGTTCATGGCTGGCGAGCCCTTCGCTTTCGGCGCGAAGTCTCTTCCGCGCCAGTTAGTTCCCCTGGGCGTCTAGTCCATGTCCAGGATGTGGCAGTTCGAGCATGTCTCGTTTGTCAATTCCTCAAGCATTTGACTCATGCTTGGGATGCCGCAGTAGCTCTTCGCTGCGAGATCCCCGAGCCGTGTTGCTCGGATGCCGCAGTAGCTCTTCGCTGCGAGATCCTCGTCCCGAGCCGTGTTACTCGGATGCGCGGTAGCTCTTATTGCGAGATCCCGAGCCTGTTGCTCGGATGCGCGATAGCTCTTGACTGCGAGATCCCGAGCCGTGATGCTCGGATGCGCGATAGCTCTTGACTGCGAGATCCCGAGCCTGTTGCTCGGATGCGCGGTAGCTCTTCGCTGCGAGATCCTCGTCCCGAGCCTGTTGCTCGGATGCGCGATAGCTCTTGACTGCGAGATCCCGAGCCTGTTGCTCGGATGCGCGATAGCTCTTGCTGCGAGATCCCGAGCGAGCGAGATCCTCGTCCCGAGCGGTGTTGCTCGGATGCGCGATAGCTCTTGACTGCGAGATCCCCGAGCCGTGTTGCTCGGATGCGCGATAGCTCTTGACTGCGAGATCCTCGTCCCGAGCCCCCGTTGCTTGGATGCCGCAGTAGCTCTTCGCTGCGAGATCCCGAGCCGTCTTTGCTCGGATGCCGCGGTAGCTCTTCGTTGCGAAATCCTCGCCCCGAGCGTGTTGCTCGGATGCCGCGATAGCTCGTCGGCTGCGAGATCCCCAAACCTCGGCCGGATGCCGCGATAGCTATTCGCTGCGAGATCCTCGTCGGCGGTGTTGCTCGGATCGCGATAGCTCCTCGCTGCGAGATCCCGAGCCGTCTTTGCTCGGATGCCGATAGCTCTTCGCTGCGAGATCCCCGAGCCGTGCTTTGCTCGGATGCGCGATAGCTCTTATTGCGACATCCTCGTCCCGAGGCGTGTTGCTCGGATGCGCGATAGCTCTTCGGCTGCGAGATCCCGAGCAATGTTACTCGGATGCGCGATAGCTCTTCGCTGCGAGATCCCGAGATCCTCGCTGCGAGATCCTCGTCCCGGCGGTGTTGCTCGGATGCGCGATAGCTCTTCGCTGCGAGATCCCCGAGCGTGTTGCTCGGATGCGCAGATAGCTCTTCGCTTGCGAGATCCCCGAGCCGTGTTGCTCGGATGCGCGATAGCTCTTCGCTGCGAGATCCCCGAGCCGTCTTTGCTCGGATGCGCGATAGCTCTTGACTGCGAAATCCTCGTCCCGAGGCGTGTTGCTCGGATGCGCGATATCTCTTGCTGCGAGATCCCGAGCAATGTTGTTCGGATGCCACGAGTAGCTCTTATTGCGAGATCCCGAGCCTGTTGCTCGGATGCGCGGTCTTTATTGCGAGATCCCGAGCCACGTGCTCGGATGCGCGATAGCTCTTCGCTGCGAGATCCTCGTCCCCGAGCCGTGTTGCTCGGATGCGCGATAGCTATTATTGCGAGATCCTCGTCCCCGGCGGTGTTGCTCGGATGCGCGATAGCTCTTATTGCGAGATCCCGAGCCGTGTTGCTCGGATGCGCGATAGCTCTTCGCTCGAGATCGCCGAGCCGTGTTGCTCGGATGCGCGATAGCTCTTCGTTGCGAGATCCTCTTCCCGAGCGATATTGCTCGGATGTTGCGATAGTTTTTCACGCAAAGTCCCAATCCTCCCTATGTGTCTAGAGGCTTAAGGCGAAGGCCTGATCTCAGCAACTTCCCCCTTAAGCCTCGGGGGCTAGCTGTCGGGGATTGGGAAATTCCCGTAGACGACCATCGAAGCCCGGCACCAACCGACCATGCCCTTGCCCGGACAACGCATGCAGGACCGACCTTCGTGCACCCCAGGCCCGAGCAAGCTAGCTCGGGGTCCTCGACAAGCGGCGTGGCATTAAGCGCATGGCGGCTCAAGGATCGCGCGCCGGATCCGCGCCCACGATCGCTACGACTTAGTCCGCACTCCTTGTGCCCACGTCGCGTGGTTCGTGGCGGCGCGCGGCAAGCTTCGCTCTGCGTCGTCCTCTCTGATGAGCGCCCCTGTAATAAATGATTTGTCTCCTGTAATTCCCTATAAATACTCCCTCCTCGATGGATTGAGGTGAAACCTTCGTACTCGCACCCACTTATACACATCGCTTGCTTACGGAGTCCTTAGGATCGCTCGGGGCCCCCGAACAGCGCATTATAACCCACTTTCGCATACTAGTGCAATCACTGGACGTAGGGTTATTATCTCCCCCGTGAGAGGCCCGAACCAGATAAAAAAAAACCACCCCCTGTGCCTTACGATTTGTCCGGTATACCTTCGTTCCATTGCTCGGCATACTCTCAGACGTATAACCCTTGCGGAAAAGGGGCCCCAGTTGATCCCTCATTCAACAAGTAAGCTCGGCGGGGGACCCTGTCCCGAATCGTCGACAACTTTAATCTTTAAATTATGCTGATTTTCTACTTCAGCTTTGAATATTTTAAATTTATCAAGTGATTCAGATCGATCACGAATAGGAAAAATATAACCATAATGGGAGAAATCATCATACCCATCTACAAAGTTACAGGAAATGGACCACATATATCAGCATGAATTAACTCCAATATTCCTGCGCTTCGTGTGGCTCCTTTCTTAATTTGTTTTACTTATTTCCCCTTAATACAATCAATACAGGGGTCTGAGTTAGAGAAGTCTAAAGAATGGAGTATCTCTTCCTTAATGAGACGCTCCGTTCTCCCATTCGAAATGTAGCCTAAATGACAGTACCACAATTTCGATGAAGTCTCATCACCTAAACTTCTCTTTTGCTTATTGGTGGTGTCATACACATTCATTGACACAGGGCATTCAGAGAGAGAAAGCATATAGAGTTTGTCTCGTCGAGTCGCGAGACCAACATTATTTGAATTAAAACTTATAATACATTTATTATCCCCAAAGGTACAAATGTATCAATCATCATCTAAAAGAGCAACAGAAATAAGGTTCCTCCTCATGGTGGGAACATAAATAATATTATTTAAGGTAAGAGTGAAGCCACTTTCTAATGCTAATGGTAGAGTGCCAACAGCTTCAACTTCAGCCTCTCTTCCATCAGCAACTCTAAGACTTCGCTCCTCCTTTCTTAGTGTCCTCTCTGTAAGGAATCCCTGCAATGAATTGAAAACGTGCAGAGGCACGGAATCAATCCACGGTATTAGGGAAACATCGGTAAAAGGGTTTCATCAACGAGAAAATTATGTAATTACCCTTCTTGGCAAGCCACTTCATGAAGCACACACAATCTTTCTGAATGTGCCCACTGTTTTTGCAAAAGCGACAGATGGGCCCATTAGAAGTGGAGTTAGATGCAGCAAGGGCCTTCTCCTTTGGCTTTGGCTTGCTTGACTCAGTCTTAGGGGGAAAATGCAGCTTCTTTTTGGACTTAGCTTCCCCTTGGAATTTCCTTTTTTCATGACCAACATAGAAAACTTGGTCCTTCTTCTCAGCCTTAAGCCTCTCCTCCTCCTGGACACACATAGCGATCAACTCGCTCATGGTCCACTGCTCTTTCTGAGTATTATAATTAATTTTAAAGGCATTATACTCGGAAGGGAGAGAGATCATAATAAAATGGACCAAGAAACCATCAGAAATGGCCATGTCCATACCCTTGAGTTTGGCAACCATATCAATCATCATCATGATATGCTCACGAACGCTGCTAGAGCCATCGTACTTAGTCGTGAGCATCTTCATAATTAAAGTACTGGTATATACTTTTGAGGAGCCTTTGAATTGCTCCTCCACTGAGGCCAAGTACTGCTTAGAATTATCGGATTCAGGGATTGCTCCCCTTATCCTTATAGATATGGTACTCTTCATAATCATTAAGGACATGCGGTTGGACCGCTCTCACTTTTCTGTTGTTAAGTCATAGAGTTTCTTTTTCTCAGTGAAACTCTCATCATCAACAGAAGGAGCTACGGGAGCGTCCTCACGTAACGCATAATCCAAGTCCATAACATCAAGGACAATCAAAATCCTTTCCTTCCAAGAAGGAAAGTTTGTCCCAGTCAGCTGCTCTATGCCGTTCAAGTAAGCGGCAACATTAGTGTTGTTCATGGCCGGTGATGATGAAGTATCCATTAAGGTGTTCGGTGGTGTTCTTGAGTGTCGGTGAGGAAGAACTGCCGAGGTAGATGCGTAGCACCAAACCGCGTGAAGAAGAAGAGAGACACCAAGACCTTCTTCGGTGGCGGTGAGGGCCTTCGTCAGCTTGAGCGCAAAATTTCTTGATCGGATGAGAATTTAGGGTTAGAAATGAACTCAAGATTGATCCTCTTTAAATGAGTGCTGGCATCTGCCCTCTTATATTTTGCGCTAGCCAACGGGACCAAAACCAACCGAGATCTGGTGCGCTCCTGATCATCGCACGTTGCATAAGATTGAAGTGGGCCTAGCCCCTAAAAATCAGATCTTCTTCCTTAATTTCTGACTTTCTATTTTAACCGAAGATCACATCCAACAAGTCGCAGACAATTGTTTTGGCGGTATCAATCTGATTGCTAGTTGGAGGGTGGTTTCCTGCAAACAAGTCCAAAACAAGAAAAGGATGGAGATATATCATTGGATATATTACGTACGTAGAATTTTTAATCCTTATTTATTAGATTCATATCTTTAATAGTTTCTAGTTTCGTCGATCAGTCTAAATACTAGCACGAATGTGCTAGCCATCAGATCGAAAGTCTATTCTTGAAACGTAAGGTGAGTAAAAATTGTTGAGTGTCTTCTGAAAAATTTCTCAGTCACCCTACCTATCCATTTCTTCTCAATTATCCGATGTCTGATCCTGTCTACGTACATCCAAAGAGAGATCAATTCGCTTGTGAATTATCCTCTAGCATTGACTTCGCTCTCGAATCTCGATAAAATCTCTTGTGTGGTTCGTCTTGAAAGAGGGACACCAGTGGACGATCATGCGAGGTGAAAATTGGACGCAAGAAATCGTACGTTTCTTGGGCTTTTGGCATCAACAAATAAACATAAATAAAATTAAGAGGACGTGGGACAGGATAGCGCGATTATGATATGGTGATAAAGAGAGATGATGCGGCATTGAGCATGCGATCTGGACTATCTTCCAATCCATCGGCGAGAGTTTAGGACATGGCTGACGTTGATTGGCTCGGACAGTAGCACTAACGCACACTGCATATATAGTTCGATTTGCTGACCCTGCTAGACGGATTTTCCAATTGTCCTGTTTGGCTCCTCATGTTCAGGTTGGGTAACACAAGGGCCGGAGATTCCGAAGAAAATATCACACCTCTTTCCTTCGCCGAGTAGGTAATCTCAACCATTTTTCGTAGCAGCATAAGACATGTACAATTTATTGTGCATAAAAATGTGTCAAATAACATATATACACATATACTATACATATATATATACATAAATGGGAACCAAACACGGTAGCCTTGAGCCACTAGTGCCGGCCGTGTATACAGGTTGGACGCTTGAACTAGCGCTTCTGCTGGTCTTGTTCATTTTTGCCAGTTAGTTGGTTGTCTTGACAGTACAAAATAGAGGGTAACGATGCGAGTTGTTAGGATATATCACCTACACGGCTACACACATTAGTCGACAATTGGTTCATCTTCCAAGCCATATCAATCGATACGTACATTTTTGTTACATTTATGGTTCATGTATGTATGCATCAAAGTCCAAAGGAATGGACGCAAATTTGCACCTAAGACGAATAAAGTCCTGCAAAATCTGAGATCATTGCTTTCATTTTGCCATATCATTGATCAGCGTTCTAAATAGTACGCTATAGCTTATTTACTTAAAAATGTGAAGTACGGGCCAATGTTCCGCTATATTAGTTGCAAGTGCTATACCTAACGATAGCTCCGCTATTTGACGTAGCTTATAGCTAACGATAGCTCTGTCATTCTATGAAGGTACCTGTGGGTTAAAATATTAGACTCATTTTGAAATCTAATATTACTAAAAAGCCCAAATGCATATCTTTTAAGCCTAAACTATAAGAAAACCTAGTAAAAGGTCTCATTTTGTCATTTTTCAATAATCCAACGTCCATATTTCTCAACGATTAAGTACTTGTTGTTAAGAATATTATGGTATAATTATCATTAATGATCTTTTGGGCATGTATTAATATGTTTGTTGATTTCAGACTTGACTCATATTTTTATTATAAAAATATTACTACCTTTTAAAGTACCATATTTTTATGATTTATTTGAAGGTAACTTACACACACACACACACACACATATATATATATATATATATATATATCTTTTAATACTGAAAACAGGATAAAGGATAGCTTCCGCGATAGTTGCCGTAGTTTTTTTGGAATCTTGTTGCAAATTAAGATGCGAAAATCACGATTTAAAACTTTGTGATTGACTAAACTTTCCAACTTTAATGATAATTAAGCCCTCGTAGTTTACATGTGTTTAGCCTTCTGTGTGGACTAGCAAAATTCCAGCTGGCCATGGCTTTAATTAAGGTAATCATCTGGAATAAGTCAGATTACACGTGTACCCAAGACTTTGGAAATTATTGGCAGGCCATGATTCGCGAGTCTCCTAATCAAAGATCCAAATCATATGGACCGATCGAAGTGTGCATTGCCATCACCTTTTGCTTTGTTGCATTCTTTAACCTTTGTAGGGTCTGTATATATATATGCTTGTGAGGTGATGACCACATGATCTTCTCTTTTCTATTATTTACTCGTCTTTGTTGTCCAATAAGACAAATTAGTTTTTGAAATGCGAAGAAAATTAAGTTCTGTTTATTGTGAATGGCTGGAGCGAAAATTGCTTTGACGAACTTTTTCCACAGCCATCCAAAAAATCTATTTCATGCATTAATTGCACTTGCACCACGTACCCCTTTTGCCTTCCACGTATCCCTCTTGCCTTCTCGATGTTGTATATATCTTATGGCGGTTTTTTTTCTATCGAGAAGCCATTAGCTAGGATCAAGAGAGAGCCCAATTAAGAATGCTTATCAGCTAATTTGACAATGACCCATGCTACATTTTCATGCTTGGATCAGATTATATATGCAAAATACTCCTCCTTGTGCTTTTACACACCTCTTGTCCTTTCATTCTGTAGACAACTCTACCCATTGTTTGTGCCTCTTTGTGGGACCATTGTCAGGTTCGGGATCTTCGTACACGGCTGTAGGATTGGTAGAAAATAAACAAAATGGTATATTAATCTATATATGGAGTTGTGATGAATCATGGATATATGGATATATTAATCTATATATGGAGTTCTTCTTGTTGCAAGTTGATGACTTCTAGTGTCTGAATTCAGAACAAGGAGCCCTTGGCACTTGGTTTCTCAGGCTAAAGTCCTTTGTTCGGTAGTGTTGCAGTACCGCGCACGTGATCTCACTGATCGCGTCATACAGAAATGTAAACTATTTTGTCCACAATGTTTATTTAGAGAGATTCTCCGTATGCCGTGATTGACAACACCTCTTGAGCCATCGGATTTTTTTTTTTGAAAGAGAAGACAGGAGCTCTACCAAATACATTAAAGAAAAAAGAAAGAACCAAAGAGTTTACAGAAGTTTAGAGCGGAAACGGGAAACAACAAAATAAGAGCCTAAAACAACTTTAAAAGACGCAAAACGACGACGTAAAACCACTTAGGCACCCCCATAGATCGGCGCACCAAATGGCGAGTGTGGAAGAAAATAACATGGAAAAGAAAACAAACTGGCGCGACAAACCGCGCCACTTTAGGATATCGCGAAAGCCGCTCGACGGATTCTCATGTAGCTTAGCTGACCTGAATATACGAAAAGACGTCAAGAATTGAGCAATACATTACTTCATGTGATACCAGTACAATACTAGTGGAGAAATCGACTTCTTATGCTCTCCAATTGATTTGCATTTCGATGTCAAACATAGCAACCACAAATTGCATATCCCTTTCATTTTTGTCAACTCTTTATCTTGGTGGTAGATGATGTGACCATCTAGGATAAACCTTGGTCAGTTTGTACAAGTCTTATGGCAATGTGATTGACCGACTTATGCGTATAGTTTGTGCCATGGATTTGATTAGTTAAAATCGAACCAATTAAGATCTTAGCTTCCAGTGTTAAACCTGCCAGTGCTTGCAGACTGAAGTAAACTGCAAAATAGCTAGATGGTTTGGTTTCATCGGCACTACTAAAAATCCTTATGAAGTCCACTTCAAGCATATTTCTTTTTACAGAAAACTTTATTTTATATATACATCAAAACACAAGGGCAAACCCAATAATAGATTAAATGAGACTGACATCACACTACCTCTGGCGGCACCGTAAATACTCCCTCTCTAGTATCTTCAGCCCTACATAGGATATTACGTACTATAGAGATTGAAGGTAAAAAAAAGTCAGAGCATCTTCTAAGTTCTAGTCCGGATCCGCACATGAATTTAACTATTCTCAAGACCGTCTACTGAAGGGAGATTACTGTTTGAATGTTGTCGCATACATGCACGTGGGCGGGGGCGAGAAACGCAGCGGAGCGGCGCGTGTCAGCCTGTGTTGGCGCATGCGCAGACGCGCGGTGATCCGCGTATGCGTTGCGCCTCGAGTGGATAGCGACGTAGGGACGGCAGCCAAACGAAATCGCCAATGGGAGGTTAAACTAGTCGATAAGGAGGAAAATGCGACAATACAGCCAGATTTGGCCGCCGAAGCGCGCCGCTTTGGCTCTCCCCGCGTCGCCATTGGCAGCGGCGCCCGAGGCCGGCTACGTCCCGGCCGTCGGATGTGACGTGGTGCTTTGGGTCCCGTGAGCGGCTGTAGTGTGCCGCATCGGGGCACTTGTTGGGGCAACAGGATGGTTCCGTAAGGTTATAAGATCGTCTCTTTGAGACTAAATTTATTGATTATATTAATTTTAATTTTGATGATTTTAAAATTTTAAAATATTAGAACTCTTTGTATTGTATTTATAACAAAATTTAAATATATACGTTAAATTTATTATATTACAAAATCATTATACAAAGCTACTTAACGGGGAACTAGTAGATAAAGAGGGTTGGATACACCCCTCTACCATATCTATACAAGTAGAATAGTCCATTTATACATAGAGGAATACTAGAAAACGGTATACCGTTTCTTGACTTTTCAAGCGGTATAGAAAGAGAGGATAGACTCGGGCAAATGCTTAGTGCGAAACATCACGTCACGACTCTATGCAGGACAAGTTCTTAACGTGCAGAGGAACAATGAATAAAACAAGAGAGTAGAGAGAGAAAAGAAAAGAGGAGAGAGAAAAAGAGAAAAAATAGGAAAATTTGAGAAAATTTAGAGAGATTATTTTGAATTTTGTTTTAAATCAAGTTTCATATTTGAAACTTGAAAACTTCTGACTTCATATTAGAAACTCATTGAAATTTATTGAGATATACTTTAAATATTTATAAAATATATTTGAAACTCTTTTGAAACCTACGAAACTGAAATGTTATGAAACTTATAAGTACACAATGAAACCTAGTGAAACTTAAATGTGAAACAATATGAAACGTATCTAGACGAAACAACATGAAACCTTTGGTTGAAACTTATCTATGAAACTTTTTTTAATGAAACACGAAACCTTATGAAACTTGAAACCTCATGAAACTTATCCGTGAAACATCACGAAACTTCATGAAACTTATCCGTGAAACATCATGAAACTTACCCGTGAAACCTAGTAATGAAACTTACCCGTGAACCTAATGAAACATGCTATACCGTTGGAAGTGATTCCCAACGGTATAGCGTATGGTAGTTGCTCTCAAAATATAAACCCCTGAAATCCACCGAAACTTACATGAAATCTAGATTTTTTGAAGATTGCCAATCTAAAATATAGCCCTTGAAAATATTTGAAAATCCAACATGTTGACGATGAGCACACGGATGTATGCGGGATGCCGGCAACAAGACTTCACTTGCGCCCTGCATGCATGCAGAGGATGGCCTGCAACGAGGCTTCACTCGCTCCTTGCGTGCATGACTACATGCACCGTACGGTTGACATGATTCAATTGCTACAGCCTTTACCGTTCTTTGCTCACACAACGGTATAGTGTAGTATAGTTGTACTCTTATACATAATGGTAAAGAGAGCTCTTCTACAATCATCAATTCTAGAAATCCATACAAATGCGAAAGGATATTTTATCCTTACCAACTGGATCTTGTTGCATAAACTATTTCTCTAAGTATGTGGCCGGATAGTCCAAAATATCGACAGATAGCTCTAGGTCTTCCGGTAAAAAAAAAACAACGTTTATATATGCGCAGCGTGCTCCTCGTCGTTCCACACGTCGCTCCCGGCTGATCTCCCTCGTTGACTGTGGACCCGACGGGATCCGCAACTCTTTCTCCTTGTTACTGGTCAAAAGATTTTCCTACGTAAGAGATACGAACGTTTGCTACTTTGCCGTGTACATCCTCTCCAATGTAAATATTGCACATTCGCCCGCTGTTTTGGGAGGTTTGCTTGGTTTTTCCTTTTTGCTTGTGGTTTTCCTCCGTCTGGCCCACCGATTTTTGCAGACATACGTGATTTGTTTTGAAAAGTTTTCTATGATGCGGAGAATACACTAAATAACAATATGACGTACGCTAATGAATTATTAGTAAGTTTATTTTTACACAGCTAGCTTGGAGAATGTTAAAAGTCACTTCCAGTTTAAGATCCTGTTTGAAAGAGCTCCAGATCTCAGCTCTAACTCAGATATAAAACTTATAGGCTAAAATAAAGTGAATTAAGTTTATATTTTTAGTCTAAAATGTAAACAAGATGATCTACCTAAACACTTTTAATGTACTTACAGCTCCAGCTCTATAAATTTCTGGAGCTAGAAATATTCTATTCCACCAACTCCACAGATTTTGGTGGAGCTAGAGCTGTCCCAAACACCCCCTAACTATGATAGCTAATTGACATCTTAGGTTTAACTATTGGTTTAGACATCACAATGAAAACAAACAAAACCGTAGGCACGATTGTTGTGGAATATGTGTAGATATGGTAGCGCTGTTTTATGTATGCGCGCTGTGTCTCTTATTCTATGTGCGAGCTATATAGTTGTGCGCTCTGTGCACACGATACTAATGATAATAATTTGGTAGTAAATTATCCACACATTTTACTATACAACAATAGATGCAATTACTACCAAATCGATTACTATTTAATGTGTTGGTTAACCTAGCTAGTTAATGTGTATTGTAATTTGTACATGAATCTGTTTCTTCTTTATTTTAATCATATCTCTTTATTGGTAGCTCAGATTTGTAAATGGTTTTTACCAATAGCTTACTGATGATAAGAGAAATAAAATGATATAAGTTTCGCTATTAAATAATAATTTTGTTGACTGGCAAAATAAATTATTATTTTTATAACATGAAATTAATACATCTACAACTAGAAATTATAATCATTCACTATAATTAGAAAATCTTATACAGATCAGTAATTTAGCGGTAAAAATTCATGAAAACTATATGCACAAGTTTTGAAAAATTCTTAAAAAATTACCATACGTAGGGGATATGAACTTCTATAGCCTCGTAAAATTTGAATATCAAATTCAGTCGCATTTGAAAGGTATAAAAAGAACAAATTTACTATTTATCACTGATTAGCACTTTTCAATTTCATATCTTTCAAATCAAATTGATTTTGGTCTTCAAATTTTACAGATATGTAGAATTTCACCTCCCATACTTATGATTTTTTTGATAATTTTAAAAATTTTTACATATGATTATCAAGTGAAGTGAACTATCAGAACAATAATTTAGCTCTGTTTGTCGGTCCTACAGTAAAATATTATATAGACGGATGTAAACGTTGCTATAATAGATGATAAAATTAATTGATAATTGTTCGCAAAACATTAAGCGTATGTTGAGAAGTAAAATCTTACACAGATCAGTCATTTAGCAATACACCACCTTTATTGTGTAAAATCTGTGAAAACCATATGTACAAGTTCTGAAAAAATTCTCAAAAAATTACCATTTATAGGAGATGTGAGCTTCTACAATCTTATTAAATTTGAAAACCAAACTCACTTGCATTTGAAAGATATGAAAAGAATAAATTTACTATTTATCACTGATTAGCACTTGTTAATATCATATCTTTTAAATGAGATTGATTTTAGTCTTCAAATTTTATAAGAATGTAGAATCTCGCCTCCTCTACTTACGGTAATTTTTTTAGAATTTTTAAAAACTTGTTCATTCAATTTTACATGATAGAAATGGTTTACACGGTATATATTGCTTTCTACTATCCAAAAAATAAGATATTACTATCTATTACATAAGTTATTTTACGGATAAAAGTCAACATATCATGTATGAACTATAAAATCAGTAACATCTTGTATAATAGTGAGTAATATGTTATTTTCTAAATGGTAAAAGTTAACATATCCTGTGTGAACTATAAAATCTATAAAAATCTTATATTCATATTTTCAAAAACTCTCAAAAAATACCATACGTAGGAGAGGTAATATTCTACAACCGTACAAAATTTGAAGACAAAAACCATCCTCATTTGAAAGTTATGGCTAAATAAAAAAAGAAAGATTCTTATACAAACTAAAAGTCATTTATTAGTCATTTACTTGTTGGGTTGAATTGACCGTTCAGTTGCATTATTTACTAGTTAGGTTGTCACTGAATGTTCGGTTGCGCGTAGCTCGATCGGTCTAGGCTAAATGGCCCGAGTGTAGAATAGCCTATTCTACATACAGTTATAGAATAGCATGTATATATAGACATTTTTCTAAACGGACTCAAATGAACTTCCTAACAAGTACTCGGAATCACATTCTCCTGCAAGAAAATTTCCATCATCTTCCATATATAAGTAGGGTCATAGGGGCACATTGTACCTGCACAAAAAATATCAATAAAGAAGAGAGAGCTATGGATCTTCATCTTGTGTCTCTGTCCTGATCTCGTGTTTATGTTATCTTAATTGGTCAACAACGACCTTAATACATAACACGTTATCAGCGTGAGAGCGCTCCCAAGTGAAGGCCATTCACACTTCAAATTTTGTTACTTGATTTTTCTTGGTCAATTTGGTTGCCAGATTTATTTTACTTCTCCCCAATTTTAAATTCTTTTAATTCGGCCGATGTCTCACCTTGGGTGGGATTAGTATCGATCAAACTCTAGCCATTAGTTTGCACCTTGCATGCCTTGGTATGCGTCGGGTTCTTCACCATCAATTCATGCCTTAGTGTGATCAATGCTCATGTCATGTATTGGCATGGCCAATGAATATATCTAGGTATAGGGCAGTGTGTGGTGCCACCAAATCAATGCATTAGCTGTTGAATCACGCTGTGGCGTGATCGACGTCGTACCATGCCTTGTGCACTATCGCCAGCCAGTCGATGGGACATGTCATCTACTTGTCGCCGTCGTGTGCTTTGTTATGGCATGGACACTGGAATGCTATCAAGACGGTGTTGTGGCATGGCTTGCTAAAGGCCATCTCTGTCATGTCTTGACAGCGGGTGGGACGCCATGCTTTGAGCGTGGGATGTCATTGATGATCTTATCATGGCGAGATGTCGAATATCGCCATCATTGATCTACCAGGCTGACTAAGCCTGGCCGTCACCGCCATGTGCAAGACGTGGTTCGACGTAGGCTCTGCTGGAATCGTTGGCATCATTGTTGTCGGTCTCCTCACCGTGTGTCAGGGTTGAGATATCGCCACCTGTTCTACCAAGAAATAACGATGGTGGGTCGCTGCCACTGTATTGCCATGCGCATACAAGCGAGCTCAGGGCATACTATCGCGTGGTCATTCTGTGCACACAAGCTGTGGACCACCTTTTGTCACCAAAGCAAGAGGAGTGTGGGTTGAAGTGCAGTCATGGCAAAGCTGAGGAAGAGCCAAGTTGCCATCAAAAGCCACCACCGTAGCTTTGCACTACGTAAGCAAACGCGAGCTACAATCGTTGAGACCATTAAGAGTGGTGGAGGGATGGGGCGCCACAACTGCCATTGCCATAGGTGATGTAGGAGTCAGGCCACTGAGGTCATCACCAGAGATGATGGGGAAGAGCGGGCATCAGCACGACCAATTAAAGTCCTAATCCGGATCGGGATCAAAATCGTTTCGATCGGGTTTATCAACCCAAATGGTTTTCAGGCTGAAAGACGGTAAAATTTTGCGAAGAAACCTTTGAAACTTTCGATTTAAAGTTTTAGTGCTTCTACCACATGTAAATTCTTGGTTTAAACCCTAGAAAGTTTCTAGTTATTATATTTGAGTCTTGTAGGCTTTATTTAATTACAAGAAATTGTTTTTCTGCTTTTTAATTCATAGAAATTGATTCAATGTCTAGAAAATTAGCAGAAAATTACTAAAAATTCATAAATTTGTATTTAAAGTGTTAGTAAATTGAACTACTACTATCTTGTATGATTTGATTATGGTAGCCTTGTTGATCTAACTATGGTTTCTCTACTTCTCTATAGGCAACATGCCTAGAAGCAATTCCAAGTGTTGTCAAGCACTGATAGGAATTACTCGGTATGGGTAATGAATGCCATGGATTATCTTGACTACATACTCTTGGGATGCCATTAGAAGAGGCTGGCCATGTAGCAGGGTTACTAAAGACCTATCCAGAAGGCTTATTTATAAAAGAATATACTATACTCAACAAGAATTATTTGCACAACAAAAGGATCCATGAAGCATTTGGGAAGGCTTGTGGTGGGCATTCGGTGATGATGCACCGTACAATTGTGCTCCATATGACCATTATGCGCCTATTCCCAAGCCCAAAAAAGATGCTATATCCTTCAAGAAGGAAAGGCGTGTTGACTTTAAAATGATGAAAGGTATTCAAAAGAAACTACATCAACTCCAAATGAAACATCAAGAGAAGAAGAAATGGGTAAATTCCAAGAAGAGCATAAACTTGAGTATCACATATGCTATATATGGTTGTCCAGGACACAAGTCTAGCAGGTGTAAAAGTGCTAAGCACTTAGTAGAGGCATATAAAAAGGCAAAAGTGAAATGTTTTGCCGAGTTGAACATAATTGAGGCACTTTTACAAGGATGCAGTTGAATTAGAGAAACTAGCGCTCGACCTGAAGCTGACTACTCAAGAAGAGATTTATAAAAACATGTAGAAGTAGCTTCTGCCGATGAGACATACATGAAAAATGTAAAGATTACATTCAAGCAACATGTTTGACTTATTTGAATGAATGAATGAAAAGATCTTTTCTTGAGTTATATTTTATCTTATATTTCATATGCATGCATATCTTTTTGACTATATCACTAGCCCCCAACTATTTGTGTGCTGACCAGCAATGTGATCGAAATACAAACATTTATAGGATTGATGACCTTTTTTCACATAGTACTTTGTATTAACCAGCAATAGATTGGAGATAAGATCGTTCTAACAAGTTTCAATGCAAGTACTGGCTTACAAAGAAAAGTCTCTATTGGATGTTATTTCACAATCCAACTAGTATCCTCATACGTTGTTTATAGAGAGGTCAAGCACATTATGACTTTGTGAATTCTCAGAAGATTATTAGAATAAAAACAATTTTGAAATACAATGTTTTAAAGAGATACTTTATGTAAGTGAAAAAATATAGAAATAAACTTATTTACACAAAAAATCCTGGGAAGATGCTGGATTTTCCAAGTGTTTGATAGAATTCTTGCATATTTCATGGCAAGTCGAATAAAACCTAGTCGTATAATTGATACCACAATAAAGGGATCTTCCCATTTAAGAGATAACTTACGTAACTAAGACTGATTCTAGATATGCCTTAGAACCAAGTCTCCCACATTTAGTATTCGTGGTTGAACTCTTTTGTTGTAATATCTTCTTAAGTTGTGTAAATAGGTTACTGACCTAATAAGTACTCGATCTTACTTTTCTTCTAAGAGATTGATACCATCTTCATGCTGATCGTCTTAATTAACCTGTTCATAGAGAGAAGTCTGCGTAGAACCCAAATGAATCTCATTTGGCAACACAGCTTCAGCTCCGTAGACCAGTTAAAAAAATGTTTCTCCTGTTGCTCTACTAGTCGTTGTACGTATGGCCCAAAGCATAGAGTAGATGTTGTCTACCCAAGCCCCCGAGCATTTGGTAAGACGATTAAACACTCGTTTCTTTATAACTTGTATAATTTGGTTAATAGCTCGTTCGATTACTTTGTTGCTTTGAGGATGAGCAACTAAAGCATAGCAAAATTTTTTGTTTATTTTATCACAATAATCTTGAAATAGACCACTGATGAACTATGATCCATTATCAGTAATTAGCCTACTAGGTACACCAAATCTAGTGACTATATTTTGCTTAAAGAATTTTCTTTGCTGCCTGAGCCGTAATGGAAACTAAGGCATAGTTTCAATCCATTTTGTGAACATATCGATTGCAACAAATAAGAATTTAGGGCCTGTTTGTTTTTACTTTAGATTCTCTAAAAGCTGATTCTAGATTGTGGTTGTAGAAAAGCTGATTCTCCAAAACTAGAATCCCAAAGCACATAGGAAGTGGATGGTGGATTCTAGTGTATATGGGTGGGCTAGATTGTGAGAATCGATTCTTAGAATCGAGTTGTTTGTTTTTTATTCTACTTTTAGAGCTAGAATCCAGAATTAAAAGTAAAAACAAACGGGCCCTTAAACTCATTAGTTGCTCTTGGTAAAGGACCTACTATGTCGATGCCCTATGTCATAAATTGCCATGACAAAGGTATAGTTTATAATTGATTAGTAGGTAAATATACTCATCGAGCATGTAATTAGCATTACTCATAAGTTTTTATAAGGTGCATGACATCTTGTAAAACAGTGGGCCAATAAAAACCTTGTCGGAAAGTTTTTCCGACCAAAGTTCGATATGAAGTGTGCACTCCACAAAGCCCCCATGTATTTTATTAAGCACTGTTTCTCGTTGCTCCTGGGTTATACATCATATTAGAATATCATGTGTTCCCTTTCTATAAAGAGTATTGTCGAGAATTTTATACATTTACGCCTTTTGAACTAATCTACAAGCAGTGTCCCATTTTCAAGATAGGCTTTAAATGGTTTAGCTCAAATTGAATTCTGCTCAAGGGCTCTAACCTCTGTATTGATCGGGAGTTTTTACATGAATGTGTCTATAGAGGGTTTAGACAAATATTCAAAAAAACACCTGTTGAAGCAAGTGATCATGAGGAACACAGTTTTGATAGCTGGTCTGCTAAGATATTGACTTTTCGTGGTATATATTGTACTTCAAAATGGCTAAAGTATTTTTCTAATTTCCTCACTTCATCTAGGTAGTGAGCCATTACCTCATCAGACGTCCAGTATTCCTTGCTAACCTAGTTTACGACTAATTGCGAATCACCCATTGCAAGAAGCAGACGTACTCCAATGGATTTTGCTGCTCGGAGCCCAGCTAGAAGACTTTCATACTCTGCTATATTATTAGTAGCAGGGAATTGTATTTGGATTATATATTGTAAATGGTCGCTTTGAGGCGTAACCAACACTATACCAGTCCTCAAGCCTTTAATCTCTTGAGAATTGTCAAAGTATAATTTCTAGTGGTTAGAATTAGTTTTATCCTCTTTTACAAAGGATTCACTGTTTGTCCATTCAACAATAAAATCTGTCAAAATTTGGAACTGCTTCTTTATTAGCCAAGCGGCTCTACAAAGTATATAAATTACATTATGAATGCTCTCAGATGTCTACTGTTTATTCTAGTTGTGAATTAGATGCCCCCAATAGCATGGACCAGTCCCCTATTTATATCGGTTGATGAGGCAGCAATTGTTCTCCATAAGGGTGTCATGTAACTGAGAGGTGTCTTCTCGCTAAAGGGTGCCTTTTCCAGAGATAACTTCTGGGTATTTATGTATACCTATCAGATGACTGTCTGCACAGAGATATGTGTGGGGACAATCGCTTGTCCCCGGCCAGTTCATTGGTCGGGATGACTATTTTGCTGGTCGGGGACGACTAATGTGAAGCAAAGTTTATTGACCACATTAACTGAACTGGTCGAAAACTTAACCGTTCAAATAAGGGCGAGCTTCGTTCTATATATTATGAGCTTTATGTATTGTGAAGCAAAGTTTATTAACCACATTTTTTGCATTGAATTGTTTGGCAAGATACTCGTTTAAGTCCACAATCGAAGAGGCATTGGACTAGAATTAAACACATTTTCAGGTATCTAAAAGGTACAACAAATCTTATACTCTTTTTACTTAAAAGGTCAAGATAAAAATAAATGGTTACTCTGATGCTAGCTATTTATCTAATCCCCATAATGCGAGATCTCAGATCGGATATGTCTTTCTAAGTGGAAGAACTGCGGTAAAGCAAGCAATAATCGCTACGTATTGCACTATATGATATGACTCATGAGTGCATTTGACTTAAAAGATTTATTTGTCGTATCCAAGAGTCACATGGTGTAGCGGTGAATAAAAAATTCTCACGATTATCCATGAGGAAAATGCATCATATATTGCACAAATAAAGAACAATTATGTCAAGATGAACATGACAAACATATATCTCCTAAGTATTTCTACTCCCTTAGCAATACAAGATGGAGAATGCTGAAATATAGAAGATCTATTTACCAAAACTTTACCAGCTTCCACATTTGAGAAGCATGTGAGAGGCATATGTATAAAAAGACTCGTAGCGTTGAACTCCCCAGGGGGAGATA
The DNA here is from genome assembly GCA_036346375.1 of Guadua angustifolia. Lineage (NCBI taxonomy): Eukaryota > Viridiplantae > Streptophyta > Magnoliopsida > Poales > Poaceae > Guadua > Guadua angustifolia. Next base: position 3,614,941 of record CM070508.1, read on the forward strand.
TTTGAAAACTTAATATGTGATCATCTTTGGGATGATATGTTGTACTCCTTTTTCCCTTAATTGTGTTTTGTTCCACTGGATTTTCTCAATGGAATATTCTTAATAAGGGAACATGTGCAATGGCATGAGAAACACGAGTTATGTACTTTTTTTTCTCTTGTCTTTTTTTTCACTGGATTTTTGGAAGGAATTTCTAACGAAGCACGAGCATGGCATTGGAAAATTATTCGAGGGAAAGTGTTGTAAAATATTCAATTTCATATACATGTGAACACTTTTCTAGACGAACTCTTATACCTAATGAGGACGAGTCCCAATAAATTACCCTATGATTTAGTTTTCTTTTCCTACAAGAAAAATCCCCTCCTGTCCTATATATACAAGTGGAGACATATGGGCACATGTTTAAATAGGAAAGGATTATGGATCTACATCTTACATTTCTATTCTAATTTTGTGCTTACGTGATATTGATTGATCAGCACCGCAGTACGTAACAATAATAACATTTAACGATTTATAACCGGAAGGAAACTTTTATTCGAAATTGGAGTCTTCGATAACATTGTGATGCCACCTAAGCAACAAGAAATCAACACAAGGACCAGAGGTGGAAAAACCAAAGGATCTGGACGCGCCACGCAAAAATTCGGAAAGATAGCGGTTGGCAGCTGGTGCGGGTCCCACACACACGACCCCTATAAATCTGGGCCTGTGCTGCAGTGCGGAGCAGACAGCACAGCAGAGAGAGCGGGCGTAATCCTGCGAGGTGAAGCGGAGGATAGCGAGAGCCGAGACTATCGAGGCGAGAGGTGGCGACCCCATCCATCTGATCCTCCTCCGGTCCGTCCTCAAGGTGAAACCATTTCCTACCATCCCGGAACATTTCTTACCCTCTCCAGGTGAAACCGCGAAGAAGGCAACGAGTTTTACAAAGGCGAGAGGTTTCTGTTGCTCGGGAAATGAAACAAAAGCTGTAGAATTTTCGCTTGTGTTGGTGTGACGCAATTGATCTGTTTTTCTCTGCTTTTTTGTGTGCGTGTGTGTTTGGTGTAGATTTTTTTTTTGGTTTCGATCATGTGCTTTTATTTTTCTTAAGAAATCTCATTGGTTTTATCTGTTGTATGAGAGGAAAAAGACAATTCTGAGCTTTCTGCGAGCTACTGCTACCACTATTTTTTTAAGCAAGTAGTTTAAATGTGACACAAAAAGCCCTCTTGTAATCTCCAACGTTGTCTGTTACATATATGCAGATTGGTGAGCGGGGCGGGGGCGGGGCATTTCCTTCCCGCATAGGCAATGTCGGCTTCGCAGGGCCTTGCTCTGAAGCTGCGCGCCGCGCCGGCCGCGGCGGGTGCAAGTAGGCTGCCGCGTGGCCGGTCGTTGGCGGCGTATGGTGGGGCGCTGCAGCGCCACGGCGGCGGCGTGTCGCTGGAGAACAGGTTTCTCCGCGGCGCGTTCCCAGCCGAGGGGCGCGCCGCGCCGCGGTTAGCTCGCGGCGCGGCGTTGCGCCCCGCCGCGGGGGCGGCGACGCAGCCGACGCCCAGGTCAATGTCGAAGATCCCGGATAGCAAAATTGGGCTCTATGACCCCTCGTACGAACGCGACTCGTGCGGCGTCGGCTTCATCGCCGAGCTCTCCGCCGAGTACAGCCGCAAAACTGTGAGCTTTCGCGACTAAGCGCGCTGCTGGTGTTGATTCCTTCGCGCAAGCATCGAAACCTCGGTGTAGCGTGAATGTTTGGATTGGCTTACGATGGGCTTGTGTTTTGCAGGTCGACGATGCCATCGAGATGCTCGAGAGAATGGCTCACCGTGGTGCCTGCGGCTGCGAGGAGAACACCGGTGATGGCGCAGGCATCCTCGTTTCGCTGCCGCACGACTTCTTCAGAGAGGCAAGCCTAGTTGAGGTTTTAAACCGGGAAATAAGAGTGCTTTCTGTGGTTTGAGTGGTTCATTTTGGGTGTCATTTTCGTCTTCTGGCAGGCCACAAAGGACGCAGGTTTTGAGCTCCCGCCGCCAGGTGAGTACGCTGTCGGGATGTTCTTCATGCCCACGGACGATGAACGCCGTGAGAGGAGCAGGCTTTTGTTCCACGAGGTTAGTCCAGTGACAGAGCAGAATGGAAAGGCTAAATTTGAATCTGATAGTGACAACTGACAAAGGATCGTTTTGATCCACGCAGATAGCGGAGTTACTGGGACATGTTGTTCTCGGGTGGCGCCGGGTTCCTACGGACAACTCAGACTTGGGCAAAGCAGCGGTTGATACTGAGCCAGTGATTGAGCAAGTGTTTGTCACCAAGAGTCCACGTTCAAAGGCTGATTTTGAGCAGCAGGTCGTTTGACGAGCTCACATATTTGAAATTATATTGATTTCATATGTGATGAGCATTGTTCCTTAACTTCCTTTTTGTGAATTACAACTGCAGATGTACATCCTACGTAGGCTCTCAATCATGTCCATACGAGAAGCTTTGTGTGTCCAGCGTGGAGGTCCAAGGGATATCTACATGTGCTCTCTATCTTCAAGGTTCCGCTTTATCACCCTATTCAATTATTTTTGTTTAATTTTTTCTAGCTTGAAACCTGAAGCGATCAAGAATTTCAACTACGGACAAACATGTTTTAAAAATTATATCTTGAAAATAAGAAATGGAAGAGAACTTTTGGATAATAATTTCTTTGTGATCTGAGCTCCTCCCATGTTTTATAAATGAACTGTGCAGTGCATTCCCTTTTTTGGCAAGCAATTATCAGGTGAAATACATTTCTGTGATTTTTTCAGAACTATTGTTTACAAGGGTCAGCTTAAGCCGAGTCAACTTAAGCGGTACTTCTTTGCAGACTTGGGTGATGAAAGCTTCACAAGCTACATGGCGCTGGTACGACCTTGTCATTCTTATTGGAATAAAAAATTCACGATCATTCTGGGGAACTGCTAGTAGCAACTAGCAAGATGGTTGTGTGGTCAATTAATGCTTCCAAGCAAGCATCCAATACTGAATCGTCTTATTGTGTTAATCAATACATACACTATTTCAGTCCTGGTTCATGATGCCTTTGACCAAAGTTTTAGAAACTGTGTCAGTTGATAACCAATAACCAGTGTGCCGAGTCCAGTTGCAGTTCTGCTATCGGTGACTGTTATTAGTCCTATACCAACACTTCAGGATGTGTCTTTGAATTAGGTGGTGTGAGGAAATTGTGTTTGGTTTGAGGAAGCTTAGGGCTCTTGAACTGCTTTACATGGATGATAACATATGGGACTTACATTTCTTCTCAGATAGTTTTGAAGATTCATTTGAAATCATAACCCATATTGTATAGACATGCAAAAGATGAAGGGTATGGTTTAAAAGCCATGCATGCAAACAGGTCCATTCAAGATTCTCCACGAACACCTTCCCTAGCTGGGATCGCGCACAGCCAATGCGTGTTTTGGGACATAACGGTGAGATCAATACCCTTCGAGGAAACAAGAACTGGTAATTTTGCTAAACATGTTTCTTCTAGGACGTATCCTTCTCTTGTAAGCAGGGATCTCCATATCACCATATGGGTATGGAGCATGAAGTCCATTATGCTTAATTGCACTGTTTTCTCTTTCCATGTTTGGTAGGATGAAAGCACGAGAGGGTCTCTTGAAGTGCAAAGGATTGGGTCTATCAAGGGATGAAATGTCGAAACTTCTGCCTATAGTGGATGCTACCTCTTCAGATTCAGGTTCCGTTTTTTAATCGTAATATAAACATCTGAACACAACAAAATAGTAACAGGCTGCTAGCTCCGTGTCTCTGAAACAAGCAATGTGTATGTTTGGCACTGTATATGCCTTTTCACTTTGCAAACGAAAGTATATTCATCTTTACAAAGTTATCAATTGAGTGATCCTTGTGAATTAAGGTGCATTTGATAATGTTCTTGAGCTCCTCATCCAATCTGGAAGGAGCGTACCAGAAGCTATCATGATGATGATCCCCGAGGCATGGCAAAATAATGTAAATATGGACCCTGAGAGAAAAGCTCTATATGAATTCTTCTCGGCCCTTATGGAACCTTGGGATGGACCAGCTCTAGTATCATGTAAAAAGATAAAAACACAAACTCTCTTCTTAATATTTCTGCAAGTATTCTCATGGATGACTTCATCTGGATCGACCTGGTTTTTTCGCACAGTTACTGATGGACATTACCTTGGTGCTACCTTGGATCGTAATGGTTTGAGGCCTGGCCGTTTTTATGTGACCTACAGTGGCCGTGTAATCATGGCTAGTGAAGTTGGTGTGGTTGATGTCCCTCCTGAAGATGTGTTGAGAAAGGGTAGGCTAAACCCTGGAATGATGCTTTTAGTTGATTTTGAAAACCACTGTGTTGTGGATGATGATGCATTGAAGAAACAGTACTCCGAAGCTTATCCGTATGAGGAGTGGCTGAAGAGACAAATGATACAACTCACAGATATCATAGAATCCGTACCTGAAACCCAGAGAATTGCTCCAATGATTTCTGGTGCACTTCCAGTAAGTCTATTTATCCTTCTGACTTTTTGAGTGTTCTGTAGAGCTAGTAGTTTGTCACTGCAAAAACTTTGATGATTTTTTTATTACACTTTGGTGCAGCAAATGGGTGAGAATAAGGACGCTGTGGGTATCCATGGAATTTTGGCTCCACTGAGGGCCTTTGGGTTCGCAACTGCTTGATCTTCGGTATGTTTCTTCCTCTCTCTTTTTTGACAAATTACCTAATTGATTGGTTTTAGGTATACGGTCGAAGCCCTGGAAATGCTGTTGCTGCCAATGGTCAAAGATGGAGTAGAAGCCCTAGGATCAATGGGAAATGATACTCCCTTGGCTGTGATGTCAAACAGAGAGAAGCTGACTGCCGAATACTTCAAGCAGATGTTTGCGCAGGTTACAAACCCACCAATTGACCCAATCAGGGAGAAAATTGTCACATCTATGGAGTGTATGATTGGTCCAGAAGGTGACCTGTCTGAAACAACAGAACGACAGTGCCATCGCCTCATGCTTAAAGGTCCTTTACTGCATATCAATGAAATGGAGGCTATTAAAAAGATGAACTACCGTGGTTGGCGCAGCAAGGTGCTTGACATAACTTATCCTAAAAAATACGGGAGGAAGGGTTTAGAACAGACTTTGGATAAAATTTGCGCTCAAGCACGTGAAGCTATCCATGAAGGCTACACTGCGTTAGTTCTCTCTGATAGAGGTTAGTGAGATTTATAATACAGAACGTTTCAAAAATAAGATATGTATACATTTCAAAAAATAAGATATGTATAATACAGATACTCCATACTCATCAGGCATGAATTATGTATGCTCAATGAATTTATTGTCAGCTAGGTACAGCTTTATGTGCATTGATATTACTATCAATTATATATTCTTCATGCGCATGAGCACTACCTTTGAACTGAATGTGCCTGGAAATCTATTTATTTGGTATTACTGTACCATATACAGATATCATGAATGAGTAAACTTTCTAGTGTCATTTTCATGTCAACATGTTAAAAGGTAACATCTTAATTTTATACCTTCAGTTAAGCTGATTTTATACCCATTCCCATAGAAACCAAGGTTTGTCTTATTCATTTTTTGTGTTTGCGTTCAGCTTTGCCCATCTTGATGCATATGATATGTTCTCCATTTCAACGTTTTGTTCTGGAAATTTACTTTCCCCATCCTCTGTAGCATTCGGAGGCTTCAAACATCAGGTTTTAACTGAATAAATTTTGTACAGGATTTTCTCCGGATCGTGTAGCTGTCAGTTCCCTGTTGGCAGTTGGAGCTGTTCATCAGCACCTTGTCTCTAATCTTGAGAGGACACGCATAGGTTTGTTGGTTGAATCTGCTGAACCTCGTGAAGTTCACCATTTTTGTACCCTTATCGGATTTGGCGCAGATGCTGTATGCCCTTATTTGGCTATAGAAGTAATATGGCGGTTGCAGATTGATGGGAGGATTCCTCCTAATGATGATGGGCAGCCCTATACACAAGAACAACTTGTCAAGAAATATTTCCACGCTTCCAACTATGGAGTAATGAAAGTTCTCGCAAAGATGGGAATATCCACCCTGGCATCTTATAAAGGTGCTCAGATATTTGAGGCCCTTGGTCTTGCTTCAGAAGTGGTCAGCAAGTGTTTTGAAGGTACTCCTAGTAGAGTCGAGGGTGCGACATTTGAAATGCTCGCACAAGATGCTCTTCATCTCCATGAATTGGCTTTCCCATCGAGAACTTTACCACCTGGAAGTGCAGAGGCAAATGCTCTTCCCAACCCTGGGAATTACCACTGGAGGAAAGATGGAGAAGTACACCTTAACGATCCTTATTCCATTGCAAAATTACAAGAAGCAGCTAGAATTAACAGCAGAGAAGCATACAAAGAATATTCTAGGTGCATTCAGGAACTGAATAAGGCCTGCACTTTACGTGGTATGCTAAAATTTAAAGAAATTCCAGTCAGAATTTCCTTGGACGAGGTTGAACCTGCAAGTGAGATAGTGAAACGATTTTGTACTGGAGCAATGAGTTATGGATCCATTTCCTTGGAAGCTCATACTTCCCTTGCTGAGGCTATGAACATACTCGGAGGAAAATCTAATACAGGTATATAAATCCCACCATACATGAGATCTGATTTATTTCTCTTCACTTTTATGAAGTTCATATACTTTTAGGGGAATTTAGTACTCTTAAAGTCAAGTGTAACTATATGCTGCATATTTGCTTGTTTTTGTTCTGTCCTTTTGTTCTAAGCTTCCTTATATGTCACATGATAACTTCTAAAAACTAGCTGCCATTGTTATATCATTGCAACATAATTTATTCCAAGATCAATTTAGATATGCTTACTTAGAATTTGAAAATGACATTCACCTCAAATGTGGTAATAATATGACTATTAGGAGGAGGGGGCAGTAATGCCTTATTAAGAACTCAAATCCACCTTCACTGGCCTAGCTTAATCTTTATAGTATCTGTACTGTTTATTTCCCATTCCTTTTCAAGGGAGCATATCGGGTAGGAACTACCCTTAAAATAGGAGAATGGGAACTATATAGGATCAACTTTGGATGATGTAGATTAAGGAAGATTCTCCATATCTCCAGATGGTGGGAAGGCGTAAGAGTAGAGTGCAATGGCTTAGATTGATGTCAGCCATCTAGATTCAATCCAATGGTTTAGATTGGATTTCTGTTATCCTATTTTAAGGCTAGTCCTCATTTGATATGTTCCTCCATTTTAAATCTGTTTCATATCTCTTTATATGCCACACACCAACAAATGGGAAGCCTGTTGCTGACCTTTGCAGCACAACAGCTAGGCTGAAGCAAATTGTTTCTCAATTCTTGTTCGTTGCATTCTTAAATTTTCCTTATAATATTTGGACTTCCTATCTTCAACCGTGCATCTTATTTATGACTTATTCGTGCATATTATTTACTCAGAATATCCTGTCACTAGTATAGTTGGTAATTAATTCCATTTTATTTGTTAATTGGGATACATATCTACGAAGGTGAGGGAGGGGAACAGCCTTCTCGCATGGAGCCTCTTCCTGATGGGTCAATGAATCCAAGAATAAGTGCAATCAAGCAAGTTGCCAGTGGAAGATTTGGAGTTTCCATCTACTATCTGACTAACGCAGTCGAGCTGCAGATAAAAATGGCTCAGGTATTCAACCATGTTGGTGCTTTGTACAACTATTACAACAAACTTCTTTATGTCTGTGTTTACAATGTTCAACTCAAAGTACACGCGTTCCTACAATTACAGTATATTCATGATGACTACTGCTAAGGTTATTCGTAATCTAATAGGAATTTATGTCTTGTATCTGTTATTATACAGGGTGCTAAACCTGGTGAAGGCGGCGAGCTTCCAGGTCACAAAGTCATTGGTGACATTGCAGTTACAAGACATTCTACAGCTGGTGTAGGGCTCATTAGCCCACCTCCTCACCATGATATATATTCTATCGAGGATCTTGCACAACTTATCCATGATCTTAAGGTATACTCTCACGATGATGTTTCCAATAGTCCTTCTATCTATGCATATGGCAAGTCTCCACTTTGCTACTTCTGCATTTATTTCTTCTACAGTTTGCCATTTCTATCTAACTTCATGTGTCTGAGAACCTAATGTAGTTTGCACGCGTCAGCATATGTTCCACCTTACAAATTTTCTTTGCTTATCTTATGGCCCTTCATTCCTCTGTAGAATTCAAACCCAGATGCTAGAATCAGTGTCAAACTAGTCTCTGAGGCTGGTGTAGGAGTTGTCGCTAGTGGTGTTGTGAAAGGACATGCAGACCTTGTTCTCATCTCTGGGCATGATGGAGGCACCGGAGCTTCTAGATGGACAGGAATTAAAAATGCTGGACTACCTTGGGAACTTGGATTGGCTGAGACACATCAGACTTTAGTGGCAAATGGGCTCCGTGGTCGAGCTGTTCTTCAGACAGATGGACAGTTGAAAACTGGTAGAGATGTTGCCATTGCTTGTTTACTTGGCGCAGAGGAATTTGGATTCAGCACAGCCCCATTAATCACACTTGGCTGCATTATGATGAGGAAGTGTCATACCAACACTTGTCCTGTTGGTATTGCTACACAAGATCCTGTGCTCCGACAAAAGTTTGCTGGGAAGCCAGAGCATGTCATAAACTACTTCTTCATGCTTGCTGAGGAGCTACGAGAGATTATGGCTCAACTTGGTTTCCGCACCATTAATGAAATGGTTGGGCGATCAGATATGCTTGAAGTTGATCCAGAGGTACTGAAGGGCAATGAGAAACTTGAGAACATTGATCTCTCACAGATCCTGAAACCAGCTGCTCAAATTAGCCCAGGGGCTGTTCAATATTGTGTTGAGAAACAAGATCATGGCCTTGACATGGCATTAGATAACAAACTCATAGCCGCCTCAAGAGTTGCCCTTGAAGAAGGCAGTCATGTTTCCATTAAGACTCCAGTCCGGAACATTAACCGAGCTGTTGGCACTATGCTCAGTCATGAAGTGACAAAACGATATCGCATGCATGGACTGCCTTCAGATACCATCCATGTTAAGCTCAGTGGAAGTGCTGGTCAAAGTTTTGGTGCTTTTCTCTGTCCCGGGATCACACTTGAGCTTGAAGGAGACAGCAATGATTATGTTGGTAAAGGATTATCTGGTGGAAAGATTGTTGTGTACCCACCAAGAAATAGTCAATTTAATCCGCAGGACAATATTGTGATTGGTAATGTGGCTCTGTATGGTTCTACAAAGGGAGAGGCGTATTTCAATGGTATGGCGGCAGAAAGGTTTTGTGTCCGCAATTCAGGTGCTCAAGCAGTAGTTGAAGGAATTGGCGATCATGGATGTGAGTACATGACAGGAGGCACTGTTGTTATTCTTGGAAAAACTGGTAGGAACTTTGCCGCTGGCATGAGTGGTGGTATTGCTTATGTTTATGATGTGGACGGGAAGTTCAGTAGCCGTTGCAATCATGAGTTAGTTGACCTGTATGGTGTAGATGAAGAGGATGACATTGTAACACTGAGAATGATGATAGAACAGCATCAACTCAACACAGAAAGTGATTTGGCCAAACATATACTCTCTAATTTTGATACTCTCCTTCCGAAATTTGTAAAAGTTTTTCCAAGAGATTACAAGCGGGTTTTGGATAATCGAAGAATGGAAGAGGCTGCTAAGGAAGCTGAACAAAAGGCAAGGAAAGTGGTGATGGATAAAAAGGCAAGTGAAGTGCTTAAAGCTCCAAATGGTGTTCCAGTAACGAAGGTAAAAATTATGGTTTAAGCGCAAATTCGTTCATTCTCTACATCGTGGTATCTAACTTAACTATTGGAAGTTACTGATATCCTTCAGAAAAATAGTTATTTTATCTGATGTGGTTGTAACTCATAATCATGCAAGTTTTGTTAGTCTAACTTCTAAGTAATTTTGGTATGCAGAAAGTAGAGGACGAAAAGTCCCCAATCCGACCAACACGAGTTGCCAATGCTAAAAAGTACCGAGGTTTTGTAATATATGAGCGAGAGGAGATTTCTTATAGAGATCCAAATGAACGTGTCAAAGATTGGGAGGAAGTTGCAATTGAATTGGTGCCTGGGCCACTACTAAAAACCCAATCTGCTCGATGCATGGATTGTGGCACTCCTTTCTGTCATCAGGTGAAACTCAAAGTTTTGTTCTTTCAGTGTTCTAAGGTTGCTGAAGTAGCTGTGTTGTCATCTTTATTTTTCTGCTCTTACATGAAAATAAAAGTAGAGCCAAGAGCGATATTTAAGTCAGCATTGTCACAGGCATATAGTTCTGTTATCAAAGATAGCTTGTTTATTGTTCATGTAACTCTTGCTTATCCATACATGTATCTTTACACGCATGCCCTTGCTGCCAAATTTAAGCATTTTCATGTTCTCATCCGTAAAAGAAGTTAAAGTTTAGTGCTAACATTTTTTGTAATTTTCTTGTTTAAATTTTTTTTTTGCAGGAAAGTTCTGGTGCTGGTTGCCCTCTTGGAAACAAGATCCCTGAATTCAATGAATTAGTTTATCAGAACAAATGGCGTGAGGCCTTGGATCGCCTGCTTGAGACAAACAACTTCCCTGAGTTCACTGGACGAGTTTGTCCTGCTCCTTGTGAGGGTTCATGTGTACTTGGCATTATAGAAAATCCAGTATCTATAAAAAGCATAGAGTGTGCTATCATAGACAAAGGCTTCGAACAGGGATGGATGGCACCACAGCCTCCGCTTCAGAGAACAGGGTATGCTTTTGTTGTCAGTTTTTTTAACTTTGTTATTGCATGAATGAAAACATGTAATAATAGTTTCAACCGTTTAAGTTTTGCAGAAAAAAAGTTGCCATTGTTGGCAGTGGGCCAGCTGGTTTGGCTGCTGCAGATCAACTCAATAAAATGGGTCACTTTGTCACGGTGTTTGAACGTGCTGACCGTATTGGAGGCCTGATGATGTATGGAGTTCCAAACATGAAAGCAGACAAAGCTGGCATTGTTCAACGCCGAGTTGATTTAATGGCTGCCGAGGGGATTACATTTGTTGTGAATGCCCATGTTGGAAGTGATCCTTTGTACTCCATTGAGCGACTCCGTTCTGATAATGATGCAATTATTTTGGCTTGTGGGGCCACAAAGCCAAGGTGATTTTCCATAAAACACTTCAACATGTGGGAGTTTGACTTATCTGATGAACTTCATCCTTAGAACCAACAACTTCCACTATAAGTTTGAAGTATATAGTTCTGTAGTTGGTCGTATCTTTGAAAATTATGCTGATGTTTAGAGTATTATCCTTGAGCAGGGATCTCCCTATCCCTGGACGTGAATTGTCAGGCATTCATTTTGCTATGGAATTTCTTCATGCCAACACCAAAAGCTTGCTTGACAGCAACTTGGAGGATGGTAACTACATATCTGCGCAAGGGAAAAAAGTTGTTGTGATCGGAGGCGGAGATACAGGTACAGATTGCATTGGGACATCCATTAGGCACGGTTGCAGCAACCTTGTAAATCTTGAACTTCTACCTGAACCACCAAGAAAGAGGACACCTGACAACCCCTGGCCACAGGTTAGTGCCCTCATTACGAAAAATGATAATGTCTGTTGCTACTTTACTCGCTTGAATAAATTATGAATTATAGGTAATGTGTTGTTAGTCGTACATTTTCCTGTACTTCCATTAACATTCATGTTCTGTGATAAACTCTCACTTCGTACTTATATGATTGCTTTTAGTGGCCGAGGATCTTTCGTGTTGACTATGGACACCAGGAAGCAGCTAGCAAGTTTGGAAAAGATCCAAGAACTTATCAAGTCCTCACAAAGCGTTTTATTGGAGACGAGAACGGAAATGTGACGGCCCTCGAGGTAGTGCGTGTGGAATGGGGGAAAGTGGATGGAAGGTTTCAATTCAAGGAGGTTGAAGGATCACAAGAAACTATAGAGGCAGATATTGTCCTCTTAGCTATGGGATTCCTGGGTCCTGAAGCGGTTAGTTTTCCTCCCTCTCCTACAGGGTTACCGTGATACTAGTGTGCATGAGAGTCTTTGGACCAAATAACATATAGTGCCTACCCTTCTGCAGACTATTGCTGAGAAGCTTGGCTTAGAGCAAGACAGGCGGTCGAACTTCAAAGCTGAATTCGGAAACTTTGCGACTAGTGTGGAAGGCGTGTTTGCTGCTGGAGACTGCAGACGTGGGCAATCACTAGTTGTTTGGGCCATCACAGAGGGGCGGCAAGCTGCAGCAGCTGTAGACAAGTACTTGTCGAGGGATGAAACGAATGCCGTTGAAGACATGGCTGCCTCAAGTACCGCAGGTCTGGTTCAACCTGTATCTGCGTGAGCAAAGTAATAAATCAAACGCTTCTGTAAGTTTTGGTACGAGCAATGTCAGGAACTAAGCTAGGAGGTTCATATGTTTCTTCTTTTAGTGGGAACAAACCAAATGACTTTTTTTTTGTTGCTTTTGTTTTTATAAAAATATAAAAGAAGGGCTCGCATGCAATAGTTGGAAAGAAAGGAGAGCCCTTATATTATAGTAGGTTGATAAATGTTAAAAAATTTTGAGGGCTCATTTATATCGTTCTTTTCCCATGTCTTGTTTTCTTGTCCAAAAGGCCAGTTCTTTAGGTTCTGTAGTATGAAGAATGTATAATTTTGTTCCAGAAATGGATGAAAATTTGTTGAAAACATTAATACAAGTAAATATCGTCCTTTCATTTATCCTTTTGTGATGTGTTATAAACCTGCTAATGCATGGTTTGTAGTGTTTTCGTATTGACGTTGAGTAGCATGCGGGTTTGTAATGAAAATCAGTCTTGCATGCAGTTGTATAAACGCTGGGTATCATGGCACGGTTTTGCAGAAATTCAATCATGTGATGTTTGCTACCTTTGCTCTTCCTGTCCTAAACAACTTTACCATCTTTGCGTGACATGTTGGAATGTTATTTAACTGTATAACTGAATCAAAGTCATGCACCATTAGTCTAGAAGATGTCGGTGTCATCTGATGCAAAGAAAATCAGTTAACAGTGCTTGTTCTAGCCTCTAATTCTCACTTTAGCGACACTGTATTTTAGAATAAACTACTGGTGTCGTAATAAAAACAGTGTCATCTGTTAGACCATATCCTGGTTTCCTAATATATGAGATTGCTAATGCCTTATATAGATGTTGTCTTGTATAGGCTTTCCTTGTATGCCTTTATGTACATGTATATATATTAGCTCATTGGCCTCATGATCAATACAAGTGCTATTCATAATATGGTATCAGAGCATTAGGGTTAGGGTTATACTTCCTGGGCGTTGCACTTGCGCTCATCTCTCCTCTGCTCGTGCTACCCTCCGACGGAGGGTTTCGTTCCTCACCGGTGTTGTACTTGCGCCTGTTCTTTTTCGGCGGCTCTTCTCGTTGCCTCCTCCAGTCGCCGCATCAGAGCAAAGGTTTAGGGTTAGGTTCCTCACCAGTGTTGTCCTTGCTGTCGGTCTCTACTCCGGCGCTGCGCGGACACCCGGCGTCATCCTCAGCATCGGTCGCCTCTGCGGCTCCTTGCGCCGTATCGCGATCTCCTCGGTCGACTCCGGCCGGCGCCCTTGGACCGCCGTCTTCCTTTTGCGCCTCGGACTGCGCCGCCGGTCTTCATCGCGTGTCGCGGCCGCTTCGGCGCTTTCGGATCTTCCGCCGTGGCCCTCGCCTCACCTTGGCCGCCGCGTCGGCCCGACCTTCGCTTCGCTGCTTGGCTTCACCGACTTGTCCGGCATCTCGGCCTGCTTCACCGCACTCCGCGCCGCCTCTCGCAGTCGGCGTTGCCCGCGCCCGTGTGGTCTCGCCCGAGCGCCCGTGAAGAAGCACCAGCCGATCGTTTTTCTTCATCCGGACATCAAACGGAGCTCTTAATCGGATTGGATTTCATTTCTTGGAGTCACGTGACGCTGCCTCTCTTCGGCTGCATCTAGGCCATCCAAGGTATTCATAACACCAAAAAAAATGTCATCGTCTACTGGTTTTTCTTCGGGGGCTGTTTCTGTTCCTCGCTGTCCAGTTATCTTCGATAGTCTCAATTATCGAGACTGGATTCTTCATATGCGTCTTCATATGCGTGGTCAGCGCTTGTGGGAGTTTCTTACCGGTGAACTATCATGTCCACTTCGTCCTGCTCCCCCTGTCATGCCTGTTATTCCCAAGGAGGTCGATGATGTTGCTCGCCAGAAGGCCTCCGATGATTATGCTGATGCTATGGAGTCTTTTCAGACTCAGTTTACTGCTTACAAGACATGGATTGATGAAGATGCTCGTGCCTCTGCTATTCTGGTTGCTAGTATGGAGGTGCATCTTACTGGTGATATTGTTGCTTTGTCTTCGGCACAGTTGATGTGGGCGCATCTTCGTGATCGCTATGAGTCTGCTGGTGACTCTCTTTATCTTCTTTGTTGTCGCGGCAGAGCGATCGCTATAGCGAGGTGATTCTCTGTGGATGAGTTCTATCGCGACTATCTTGATATGGCGTCAGCTTGATTCACTGGGTCCGGAGGTTTGCCGCACTTGCCAGTGTTGTCAACGTCAGCATTCTCATTTGGAGCTTCGCCGCATCTACGACTTCCTGACACGTCTTCGGGCTGAATTTGAGCAGATTCGTGCTCAATTGCTTGCTCGTCATCTTCGTGTAACTCTGTTGGAGGCTCTTACTGCTATTCGTACTGAGGGGACTCGTCTTCGTGGTGCGGGCCTACTGGTGTCTCCCTCAGTCTTGGCGGCGCCTCGTTCTACTCCTCCGTCGGTGGCGCCTACTCCAGTCTCGGCTACTGGGAGTGGAGGTCTTCACTGCATCTACTGCGACAAAAATGGCCATGTGGAGCAGTTCTACTACTGGAAGAAGAAGGATCTTGCTCGTCGAAGTAACCGTCCTCCTAAGAGCAATGGAGGCTCAGGCGTTTCCTCTCAGCGGACTCCTCCTCAGCAGACTTCTGTTGGTTCTGACTCTACTCAGGAAATTCTTATGCTACTGCGTCGCATGGCTACCTCTACACGATGAGTTCTACCGGTTACGCTACTCGATCTTCGGTGAGAGACCACCCTCCTCATCAGGTAACACACCATGGATTCTTGACTCTGGAGCTTCTTTTCATATGACATCTGATCCCACGAGTCTATATTCCATTAGTCCCTTGTTGCTCCTACCACTTTGTGCGCGCACCGCAGATGGTACTTCTCTTTCATTGCGGTAGCGGCACTCTTTCGTCATCCTCTTTTCATGTTCCTGCTGTTTCTTATGTTTCTAAACTGACCATGCAACTCATATCCGCTAGCCAGCTTACTGATCATGGTTGTCGCGTTATTCTTGATTCTGACTCTTGTTGTGTTCAGGATCGTCGCACGGGGGCTCTAGTTGGGACTGGCCCTCGCCGCCATGACTCTCAGCGTCTTTGGGAGCTTGACTGGCTTCATCTACCTTCCGCTGCCCCTGCCAGTCTCTTTGTTTCCTCTACCGGTTCAGCATCCGTTGCTTCTTCTACTGGGACTTTTGCTCAGTAGCATCACCGTTTGGGCCATCTTTGTGGTTCACGTCTGTCTTCTTTAGTTCGTCGTGGTCTTTTAGGCTCTGTATCTGGTGATGCCTCTTTACACTGTATGGGTCGTAAGCTTGGCAAACAGCTACAACTTCCCTACCATTCTAGTGAGTCTATCTCACAGCGTCCTTTTGATCTAGTTTATTCTGATGTTTGGGGTCCGGCTCCTTTTGTTTCAAAAGGGGGTCATAAATATTATATTCTTTTTATAGATGATTTTTCTTGTCACACTTGGATATATTTTATGTACTCTCGTAGTGAGGTTCTCTCCATCTATAAGACTTTTGCCACTATGATTCGTACTCAGTTTGATTCTCCCATTCGTGTTTTTCGTGCTGACTCGGCAGGGGAGTATCTGTCAGGAGCTCTTTGTGGTTTTCTTGCTTCACAGGGCACTCTTTCTCAGTTTTCTTGTCCTGGTGCTCATGCTCAGAATGGTGTGGCTGAGCGCAAGCATCGTCATCTTCTTGAGACAGCTCGTGCTCTTATGCTTGCTTCTTTGGTTCCGCCTCACTTTTGGGCGAAGCTTGTTTCCACTGCCACCTACTTGACCAATATCCAACCTTCTTCTGCTCTAAAGGGTGGGATTCCAGTGGAGCGTCTTTGTGGCATGCCTCCTGATTATTCTGGACTTCGTCTTTTTGGGTGTGTGTGCTATGTTCTTCTTGCACCTCGTGAACGCACCAAGCTGACTGCACAGTCTGTTGAATGTGTCTTTTTAGGATACAGTGCTGAGCATAAAGGATATCGTTGTTGGGATCCTGTTGGTCGACGCATGCGGATCTCACGGGATGTCACTTTTGATGAGTCTCGTCCCTTCTACCCTCGTTCTTCTTCTTCTCCTACATCCCTTGTTGAGCCACTGTCTTTCCTGACTTTTCTTGATATTCCAGTTGTCACTTTTCCTCTTGCACAATCGGTGTCTCCTTTATCGCCGGTTCCTTCACCACCAACCTCTCCTCCATAGGTCTCTTCCGATATTGTTCCTTCCTATCCTCTATACTACACTCGTCGTCCTCGAGCTGAGGATTCTTCTGATGTGCCATCCTCTTCTTCTGATGAGTCATCTTCTTCAGTGCCTCCTCCTCGTTACGCTCTTCGCGATCGACAGTCTATTCGGCCTCCTGAGCGCCTTGGCTTTGTTGGTGCTGCTTTGGCCGAGTTGACTTCTTACCGTGATGCTGTTGTTCATCAAGAATGGTAGCATGCGATGGCGGAAGAGCTTGCTGCTCTTGAGCGCATTAGCACGTGGGATCTTATTCCACTTCCTCCACGTGTCCGTCCCATTACATGCAAGTGGGTCTATAAGATTAAGACTCGCTCTGATGGTTCTCTTGAGCGCTACAAGGCTCGTCTTGTGGCTCGTGGTTTTCAGCAGGAGCATGGTCGTGATTATGATGAGATTTTTGCGCCTGTGGCTCACATGACTACTGTTCGTACTCTTCTTGCTGTGGCCTCTGTCCGTGAGTGGTCCATTTCTCAGCTTGATGTCAAGAATGCATTTCTTAATGGTGAGCTGCATGAGGAGGTCTATATGCATCTACCACCGGGGTATTCTGTTCCTAAGGGCATGGTTTGTTGGCTTTGTCGCTCTCTTTATGGGCTTAAGCAAGCCCCTCGTGCTTGGTTTGAGCGTTTTTCTTCTGTGATCACTGCAGCTGGTTTTTCTGCAAGTGCTCATGATTCTGCGCTCTTTGTTCACACTTCCTCTCGAGGTCAGACTCTTCTTCTTCTATATGTTGATGACATGATCATTACTGGAGATAATTCTCAGTATATTGCCTTTGTAAAGGCTCGTCTCAGTGAGCAGTTTCTCATGTCCGATCTTGGTCCTCTTCGATACTTTCTTGGGATTGAGGTTTCTTCTATATCTGAGGGTTTCTTTCTCTCCTAAGAGAAGTATATCCAGGATCTTCTTGATCGTGCTTCTCTCACTGATGAGCGTACTGCTGAGACTCCTATGGAGCTCAATGTTCACCTTCGATCTACTGATGGTGAACCTCTTGAGGATCCTAATCGCTATCGCCATCTTGTTGGGAGTCTTGTTTACCTTGGTGTCACTCGTCCTGACATTTGGTATCCAGTCCATATCCTGAGTCAGTTTGTTTCTGCTCCCACTCAGCTCCACTATAGTCATCTTCTTCGTGTTCTACGATATCTTCGTGGAACTATTTCTCGTCGCCTTTTCTTTTCACACTCCAGCTCTTTACAGCTCCAGGCATACTCTAATGCTACCTGGGCTAGTGATCACTCAGATCGTCGGTCTCTTTCCGCTTATTGTGTTTTTCTTGGTGGTTCTCTCATTGCTTGGAAGACTAAAAAGCAGACAACAGTTTCTCATTCGAGTGCTGAGGCTGAGTTGCGGGCTATGGCTCTTTTGACAGCAGAGGTTACTTGGTTACGATGGTTACTTGAGGATTTTGGTGTTTCTGTCTCTACACCGACTCCTCTTTTATCGACACGATCTGAGTGCTATTAGCATTGCTCGAGATCCAGTGAAGCATGAGCTCACAAAGCATATTGGTGTTGATGCTTCTTATATGCGGTCACAAGTACATGATCAGGTTGTGGCTCTCCAGTATGTGCCTTCAGAGTTTCAGTTGGCATATTTCTTCACGAAGACACAAACTAGAGCTCATCATAACTTTTATTTCTCCAAACTCAGTGTTGTTGATCCACCATGAGTTTGAAGGGGGGGTGTTAGACCATATCCTGGTTTCCTAATATATGAGATTGCTAATGCCTTGTATAGATGTTGCCTTGTATAGGCTTTTCTTGTATGCCCTTATGTACATGTATATATATTGGCCCATTGGCCTCATGATCAATACAAGTGCTATTCATAACATCATCCATTCTCGATTGAGCTTATTACCAGCCCGTGCTTGACCAGTTTTCTCGCATTTGCTCTTCACTGTTGGTTGCAGGATTTTCTGAGTGAACGATGAAACATAAAGGAATTTATATAACACGTAACAAGATTGACCTTTGAACGCTGCTGAGGTCTGGCATTCAGTTAATTTTCAAACGTATAGCTTGTTGATTTTAAATGGCAGACCCTTTTTGATATAAAGACTGAAGACTTAAAACTTGGGGCATATCAGCTTAGTAAATTGTGCACTAAGTTATTTCAAAAAAAATTTAAAAAATAAGTAGTACTTCTACGCATCACCTTCCAATACAATTGGACAAATCTTAGAATCAAGCAAATGGGTAAGTAATCATTATTTACTTTTCATTTATACTTTAATATTTATGTAACTTTCAAAAAATTATGCACAGAAACAACTAAAAAAGCACATTTCCTCTGTTTTTCCATGTAGCGCTAGGGCCTGTTTGGAACCCTAGATTTCGCATGGACATATTCACTGCAGCATGTCCATGCTCCAGTCCAGCGTCAACCTGCCCTGCCCAACTACACTCAACAGTCTTTAGCGTACTTGACGGGCGATAGAGGCAGCACATTATACATAGGGAGTGTCTAGCTATCAACCGGTTGTTTTGTTGACAAAAAACATCCAATTTTTCAGCCGTTAGATGAACCCAAGAAACATGCGATCTAAAACTCCTCCCGCGTCAACATAGAAACACACAGAGCTGTTTGTTTTGTTAAATGCAAATGGGCTGACGGAACATTATGGGTTCAAACAAAAAAAAGATAAATCTGTTGGATCTGAGCCCATAGAACATTCTGGGCTCAAACAATACAACTTGACGTCAAGTGATAATCTATTGGACCTGGCTGTGGAACCCAAATGTCATATAAACACAAATGAAACGTGAGACTTGTGATCAAGCTTCTAACAGAAAAAAAGGAAAACAAAGATTACACTTCCGAAGGAAGAAAAGAGGGAAGCAAGTGCAGATGGATCTGTTGATGCAGGAGAAGAACACATGGAGGATCAACTGGATTTTAGAGGTACATGCTCCATTTTTTTATTGTTCCCTCTGAAAATCATATGGGTCAAAGATACGCATCATGTTATTCTGCCCTCGAATTGATCCGGCTTTTCATCGTTGCTTTCTTCTATGTTTTCCTTTTTTTCTTCCACATTGCTTCTTCCAGACCTGCACGTGAATGCAAGCAATTAATTCCTATCCCAGTCTACCAGATGGGGCTTCTCTATAACGTAGCAAACAAACTAGTTTTTCCTCTGGATTTGGACAAGGAAGCTAAGCAAACAATGCATATTAAAAAGCACAATACAACCCAAAAAAATGGAACACATATTTAGTAGTACTTTTTTGCCTTTATGAAATGAAGAATTAGAACCTTACCAAGTACTATGGTCAACGGATGCTTGCAAGTCATATTTCCCTAGAACTGTTGTTGAGGGAGACGGAGTTCCCTAACCAACAAAGTTATAGCTGACCTTTAGTTTATGCAGAAGCTAAAAGATTGCAGAGAATGTGACACTAAAAATTGAAAACAAAAAATTTACAACTGAACAAAAATTTAGATCTGCTTGGAGAATATCGAATTTGACAAACTATCACATATAAGCTAAGATACCAACTTCACATCTATGTAGACAAATCACTAGTCAAGTTTGAAATTAATTTACAAGAGTATTATGATTTTTAACAAACTATATTGATTTAGACAAAACCACCGGCATAATTGATAATCGAACTTGTCATTTTGCATCTTCACCTAACTGGTAAACTTGACACAACGTAACAATCTGATCTAGCAACTAAAACTCCTTAAAATTTCAGAGCAAGAAAACAAAAGTTGTAAAGGTAACTCAACTTGCTAATGCTCAGTTTTTTGACATCACTCTTGTCAATTTATGATTGATTACAAAAAAGAACTGTAAAAAAAGTAAAACAATTATGTCAATAGCTTTAGATTACATAAAGAACTGTTCAAGTACAACAATCATGACACACCAACACAAAAATAAGAACAATTATGAACATTCTCTTCAAGATAAAAAATAAGAACCAAATGCTCACATCGTCCTCATAAAATTTTTCAGCAGAGCTGCTGTTGATTGTTATTTTTGGACTCCATTTGCTATTAAAAAGAAATCTTGTGTGATTGATTACAGTCTTTTAAACTAGATTCATCTATATCCACACAAAAAAAACATGTCTGTACTACCCACCATCACCCTCCAAGGATAATTCATCCATGAGAACTAAAAATCTTAAATACAAAACTTACACTAACAGCCCGCTCAATCTCATCTTCAACAACTCTTACTTGTTCATTCAGATCAAAAAATTGTTGCACATAGCAAAAATGACTATACAGGTAACAAAACCATGAGATTGAGAAGGCTCAATCTCCTTAAAAAATCAAAGATTAAACATGAAACAAGAAAAACATTTACCAGTAGAGATAATTAACTTAACAAATTACTAACAAAACATGAAACAAAAATCACTTACAAAACATGGGACACAGGCACATGCATCATCAACTCTGTTCTCTTTTGCGTGTTCTCCTTAAAAAATATACTATGTCAATATATGACAACTAGAAGAAAAACATTTACCAGTAGAGATAATTAACATAACAAAACATGAAACAAAAATCACTTACAAAACATGGGACACAGGCACATGCATCATCAACACTGTTCTCTTTTGTGTGTTCTCCTTAAAAAATATACCGTCAATATATGACAACTAGAAGAAAAACATTTACCAGTAGAGATAATTAACATAACAAATTACTAACAAAACATGAAACAAAAATCACTTACAAAACATGGGACACAGGCACATGCATCATCAACTCTGTTCTCTTTTGCGTGTTCTCCTTAAAAAATATACTGTCAATATATGACAACTAGAAGAAAAACATTTACCAGTAGATATAATTAACATAACAAATTACACACAAAACATGAAACAAAAATCACTTACAAAACATGGGACACAGGCACATGCATTATCACTCTGTTCTCTTTTGCGTGTTATCCTTAAAAAATATACCGTCAATATATGACAACTAGAAGAAAAACATTTACCAGTAGAGATAATTAACATAACAAATTACTAACAAAACATGAAACAAGAATCACAAATATAAGAGAAGGCTGAGAATAGTGCTCTGTATTAATCTATGATACTAAGAAAAAGTTCAGAAAAGCAAACAAAAAAGTTTGCAAAAATTAATTAAAAAGCCTGACTATCCTTCTAAGATAAAAAAAACAGTAGGGATAATTAACCTAACAAATTAGTTAGCCCTAGTAAAAAAAGATTCATAGAAGAAACACAAAACACCAAGTGATATTAAAAAGAAATCTTGTGTGATTGATTATAGTCTTTTTAAACTAGATTCATCTACATCCACAAAAAAAAACATGTCTGTACTACCCACCATCACCCTCCAAGGATAATTCATCCATGAGAACTAAAAATCTTAAAAACAAAACTTACACTAACAGCCTTCTCAATCTCATCTTCAACAACTCTTACCTGTTCATTTAGATTAAAAAATTGTTGTACACAGCAAAACGACTATACAGTAAACAAAACCATGAGACAAAAGAAATCTGCAAAAATATTACCTTTCTTTACTCATTTCCCTCTCTGGGGTCGAGATGGCTACAGGTTATGAATTGAGTTTAGATCTAAAAAAAGGAGATACCAACTTAAGGGAATTCATACCAGTGTAAACATCTATCATTTACATATACTATGACTTTTTACCAAACTATATTGTTTCGAACAAAACCACCACCAGAATTGGAAATCCAACTTATCATTATTCTTCATAACCTAACTTGTAAAATCGACACACCACAATCTGATCTAGTAACTAAAACTCCTTAAAAATTTTCATACAAGGAAACAGAGATGTACTGGTAACTAAACTTGCTAATGCTTAGTTTTTCCACATCACTCCTCATATAGCAACCCTGAGTGTGAAGTTGACATTGTATTTACTTAAGCAAACAAAACAGCTTGTTTGAGTGAGGCTGACCTAGTGTTCTGAATTTGCTTTAGTAGTTTAGATCTAATTTCTTGCTAGGTAACAAAATTTGATGGACCCCACCCTAAAAAACCTGTACTAAACTTAGTTATTCCTTTATAGGTTGACTCTATCTTGAGGCAACTAAATCTCATCACCATAGTAAAAAATAGCTCATTATATGCACAAAACTAAAGAACTCATTAAAAAACAAACTATAGTTCTTTAGTTTCACCTATAGGTTGAACTGAACATGCTATAGGTTGAATTGAACAGGTAATATATTCCGACAGACAATGAAATATTCATGCACAGAGTCTTAAATATGCTTTAAAAAAACAAACTATAGGGAAACAAAGACAAGGAAGAACGTAATCTAGCTTGGATTAAACTGAACAATAATATATTATTTCATTATACAAACCAAATTTTCTAACTAAACAGAACCGACAGGAGGTAGGAAACCATACAAAACTAACAAAACATAAAAAATAGTATAAGAGGAGGCATAGAATAGTACTTTGTATTAAGGTATGCTACTAAGTAAAAGTTCAAAAACAGTACAAGAGGAGGCATAAAAAATAGTACTCTGTAATAAGCTATTGTTCTAAGGAAAAGTTGAGAAAAAGGTAATAACAAAAAGATTAAAAGCAAACAAAACGGTTTGGAAAAGTTATAAAAAAAAGATTCAAAACAAAAAACATACAAAACACACATGGATATTTAGAAACTCACAAAACACACATGGATACCAGTACACACTGATAAAGCAGTTCAGGAAAAAAGGACATATAAAAAATAAAACACAACAGTTTTTAAGATAACAGTACAAGAGGAGGCATAGAACAGTACTTTGTATTAAGCTATGCTACTAAGGAAAACTTAAAAAATGTATTAAAAAAATATTCAAGGACATATGAAAAATGAACACAACAGTTGTTTTGGATGACAGTATAACAGGAAGCATAGAAATGTACTTTGTACTAAGTAAAAGTTCAAAAAAGATAACAAAACATTTTGGAAAAATTATTTAAAAAACCTGAATATCCTTCTAAGATAAGAAAACTAGTAGGTATAATTATCCCAAACAAACTGCTTAGCCCTACTAAGCTATGCTACTAAGGAGAAGTTCAAAAAAAAGAAAATAATAGAATGAGTTTGCAAAATAGAATACAAAAGCTAACCGACAAAACCTAAACTAACGTGACAGAATGATCTATCATGTAAAAAAAATTCATACATCATTGTGTGAATTTAGTCATTTTTATTAAGCTAAGCTAAAACACATGTTTAGGATAACAGTATAAGAGGAGGCATAGAATGGTACCATGTATTAAGCTATGGTACTAAGGAAAAGTTCAGAAAAGAAAACAAAAACAGTTTGGACATTTATTTAAGAAAACCTGACTATCCTTGTAAGATAAAAAAACCAGTGCAAATAATTAAACCAAGCAAAACTACTTAGCCATATTAAAAAAAAAGATTCCAAAAAAAAATACAAAACAAATCATGGATAATAAGAAACTAAGGGGAATCTACAAAATAGTAGTGGCATTATGAACTTGACTAATTCCTTCTGATCCGCCATTGATAACAAGCAATTGAGCTTGACCAATAACGGATTGCTCTTGAACTTGAGCTTGTGTTTCAGAAAGCCGACGACGATTAGACAAAGTCGTGTCCACAACACTACCAGATTCTTGGCAGGTGGTTGTCCTCTTTCTCTTATTATTAGATGAATGCTTTGAAAACAAGAAAAAAGAACAAAAAAATGAAATATAAACCACAAAAAAATAAATAGTTTAATAACTGAGTAGCTTTCTCACCACACACAACTACTGGGTATGGTTCTACAAAGCCAGCATTGCATTTCTTTTCAAAAACTTTCTTTGTCACAAAGCCCTTTCAAATTAAGACTTTGATGAAATGTATGCTTGTCAATTACTCCTTGTACATCTACTCCATCTGTATGGATCACCTCATCAGGTCTAGCCCCATTTCCCTTGTTCATTTGGATATGAACACCTTCGCACGAGTTAGTAATTTCAATTGGCAAAACCTTTGCTATATCCACAGCCAAACGCAGTAACCCTGTTGTAAGACTTCTGGTTTGTTCTTGCTCAAATTGATCAAGCATTGATGATATGGCATACTTAACCTACATAAAAATGAACTTTAAAAACTAATCCAACAAATAATCCCATAAAAAAGTCAAAGGCACATAAAAAGTTAGACAAAGAAATCATAACCACCATTGTAATATACAAATCTGACTAATAGAACAATAATAACTATAAAAAATATACTATCAATGAAAAAAGCTAGTTCTTCATGATTCAATACAAAAAAATACAAAACATTTAAGCTATCAGTTAACATCATAATTAGTTGCATAATTTCTCATAAAAAATTATAAAAACATAATAAAAACCATCAATAATTAGTTACTTTTGTTGAGTGTCCAAGATCCCAACCAACTTTTAAGAAGCAGATTCTAATGCAAGTTAATTCTAACAGCTCAAAAAACTCTGCAAACTTATAAAGCCTTAATAATTACTTGATCAAGCAATGGATTTTGGACATAGATATCAAGGATTGATCTGAACTTTGACTTGCTCTCAGAAGCCATCTATTGCATGTAAAAATGCCTGCAAAAAAACAATTGACCGAATGGTTAATGAACATGCAAAAAAAGGTATGATTCTTATAACTGCTAAGTCTTCAAGTATGCAATGAAGTGACAGACAGTCAAAAAAAAGGACAATAGCTAGGAATGTATGATACTAAATAACTTTTCCCTGAAATAGAACAAAGTAATGTTGCATTTGATTCCCCAATAAGTTCATGATCCCCTTTGACAGCACATATACAGAAATATATAGATTCTTCTGCAACAGTCACAGTTTACATCATACAATTGTAATGCTATCTAAAATTGCCTATTGCAAAAAATAAAGGTAAATTATCACATGTTGGTCAAGCCCCCCAAAAAAATCACTTTCTCCTCAAAATGAAATGAGCATACTCCTGAGATAAGCACATTAAGAAAAAGCATGAGCCATTACCTTCCAAGACCCCAGCATTCCGTTTGCGCTTTGCTCAAACTGAAAGACCCCTCCCCCCCAAAATCTTGATATTCAGAGTAAAATCAAAAGATGTTGAAAAAAAATAAAAATAAAACTGAGTAGTAAAACCTGGAAACTTCCATCCATGTAAACTAAAAAAAACAATACTAGTTACTGAAAAAAAGTGAAAGTTCACAAAACTACAGACATAAACAAAATCTGCTGAAGACTAAATTTAACTCCTACAAAAAAAAAGTGATTGACACCTATCAACAGCTACTACAACTACCACTACTTAGCAATCAGATCTAGCATTATTTGAAAAAAAATTATTACTAACCTGCAAGTCACAGGTGTAACAAACACTGAAGCAATACTTTATCACAACACGACATTTCATGAAATCAACTGGAAATACAAAAAACACTATATTCAGCAGACTCCTCTCCCCTCCTTCTCTTAAGCTCATCACAAGTCCTCAGAAAAAAATGTCATACCTAAAAAAACTTGTTGCCCTAACAAAGGTTTTTTTTTAAAAAAAATCTACCCACAAATTCCCCCTAACAATCGAACTATTTGCTACTCCTGACTATCCCACATCAATCTAAAATCAGAAAAAAAGGTGGGGGGAAGCTAAAAATTGGGATTAGCAAGTGAACACATAAACTACACACGAATAGCACCGAATCCTTGCCAAAAAACACCTCCAATGCCGAGACCGATTATACACTGTCGGCTACACTGATGTAGCCTAGCACTTCTCTCGCCATCTACCTTCCCCCTCTCTCTCACCAACACACAAAGCACAAAATAACCCTAACGAGATTACCGATTTCTCTAGCTTCGTTGCCTTCATCGCTCATCCGGCTAACCACCAACTAGTGCAGATGATTCGGACGTCCCGAGTTCTCTACCCCTGCTCTCTCACTCTCAAGTTCTCCACCTTGTATTATCTCTCTCTCTCTCTACCCCTCAAATCAAATCCATATAGACAGAAGCGGTCTCTTACCTTTGTCTCCCCAGATGGCAGAATGCTAAACAACGTCGTTGAAGAGCTGCGGGCTAGATGGGCGAACAGCGGAAGGGCGAACGGCGACAAAACTCTCGATTCCTCCACCGATGGAACTCCCAGCTAAACAACCGAGGTGAACTGCGCGCGGCCCATGGAAGATGAACGGCGGCAAGTGAACGGCGGCAGGATACCGGCGACGGAAATCCGGAAGTCTCCACCGACGGAGCTCCCAATCGCTCTCCCCTTCTAAAACACGCTTTCGAGCGTCTCCCCCTTTCGTCTATCTCTTTCTGGAGAATAGATAATGGCGCGGAGACCGAGAAGCTTTTCGAGTCCGGATACGGGCCTAAATTCCTAACGCGCGTTTTCGAGTCCGGACTCGAAAGCCCACCAGCCCGTCAAATGTCACCAATCTTGAGAAGATCGAATGGCCCACATTTTGGGTGATTTTTGATGACAAAACATCCGGATGATGTTTATCAAATCCCTTATACATATCACCCACATATGGCCAATGAGCGTCTCTTAACCCCTAGACTCCAAAGCGGCAACACCTCTAGTCTAGTCTTAACGCCCCATCATGCACGCCCTCTTACTTTTGAACAAGTCATCATCTCCTCCTCGCTTCGTCTCTCGTCCTCGTTATATAATGCACACAAAAATGCTAATCAAGCACATAGACATCACCACCTCCTCATGCGAGTTAGCTAGTTGGCTGCACTGCACACATGGGCAACAGCCTGCCGCTGCCATGCGTGTGCCAGGAGGCCAAGTTAGTGGCCACCGCCGCCGCCATGAAGAGGAGGAGGAAGAAGAAGAAGCGGTCGGCCAAGAGCAGCGTCAGGGCGGCGCCGAGGCGTGTGGTCGTTCCGGTGGACGGGGACGACGGCGAGGAGGAGATCAAGAGGGCGTGGGCGGGGTGCCGCGTGGAGCCGGTCGGCGAGGATGGGGTGCGGGTGAAGGTGGTGATGAAGAGGAAGGACGCGGCGGACCTGATGGCGAGGCTGGATGAGCGGAGCGCCGTGGAGAGGAAGGCCAGGATGGGGGAGCTCAACACCGACCTCGGCGGCATGACGAGCCCGTGCCGGGATGCGTGGAGGCCGCGGCTTGCAAGCATACTGGAGAACTAGCTTGCTAGCTCTGCACACACTGCACGCATGGTTTTGCTACGTACAATTGTAGCTCATAAGCCTAAGATGTATATGTAGCTAGCTAGTGGCATGACAAGTTGCCAAGTTGGTTGCTTTTGTTCTTGTGGTGTTGAGCAGTTGAGGAGGATATCTTGATCGCCCTGCCATGGTATAGTGCATGCAAAGAGGTGGCAACTAATTAATTTGACCAATATTTGTTGGCTGGGCAGCAGTGTTATGATTATGAATATGATATGTCCATATGTAATTTTGCTATTGTAAATATACGAATGCACGCTAGCTCAATGAAAAACTCAATTTTGTTGTGGCATGTAGCCGGAATCAGGAGTTCCATTCTTCTAGGTACCCCCTCTAGGTACAAACGCATATTATTTTGGACATCGATATAGCTTTCAAAAAGCAACTGTTATCACTACTTTATATTATAATATATTTATAAAATCCATAAAATTATAATATTATGAAAGCACTTTTTGAGATAAATATATATGTATAATTTTTATGTATCCAATCTAAATATTTAAAATATATTTTTGAAAAGGTTGACTGTACGTATTCTAAAACGACATATATTTGTGGCCAGAGAGAGTAGCACAATATGCCTATAATTTTGGGAAATGAAATCTTAACCCAGCATGTGGTTAGTAGTTATACTGCGAAGCTAGCTCTCGTGATTACTTCCCGTAGATATTGCTGTAATCGTTAAAGCTGTAAAGATTTAACCGATATTGGAGTGGCTACTTGTCTCTTCTCACCCCTGTCATAGTACAAGCTCCCGTAGCAATGACTAATTTTTGTTCGGACATTTGCTCATAGTGAACTTCTTTTCTGGAAGGCCG
The DNA here is from genome assembly GCA_036346375.1 of Guadua angustifolia. NCBI lineage: Eukaryota > Viridiplantae > Streptophyta > Magnoliopsida > Poales > Poaceae > Guadua > Guadua angustifolia. The sequence continues at coordinate 3,643,569 of CM070508.1, forward strand.
TAATTAACAAAGTGAACCACGGCCGACATTCATCTTCTAGGGTTTCGTATATCTAACACTATGTGCTTGGTCAAGCACAAAATTCTACGGACAAAAGTGAATTATAACTAAAGAAAAAAGTTTCTTCTGAAGACACGAATTTCACAGCACCAATTTCCTGTACCAATCGATCGTGCTACCCCACAGATTCAGAGTGCATAAGCATAACAGCGTGGCGTTCATTAGTACGTACGTGGCTGCTGTGGAAAATGCAGCGCATTGTGCGTCACTTTTGGCTCTCTGCGTACAGTACACTCTGCAATCGGCACCGCCGTCAATGAATGGAGCAATCAGCAATGGATGGACATAGACTGCACGCGAAGATGATCCTGAATTCTTGGTCGCCGACCTTTTATTCCAACGCAACTTTCAAACCAATCACCGTTACTGACCAGTTCAAAGCGAGCTAGCTATCTATCATGGGCAGGCTAGGCAAAATGTTCTCCATCCATGCACGTCAGGTTCAGATGAGCTAGACGATGAAAACAAAAGCAAATTATCGACTGACCAGTTCAAGCCAACGGCCACAGAATTATATACAGTACATGCATGTCTATTTTCTAGAGAAGGCTGCAAGTAGCATTAGAAATTTCGTCGCGTTTGTTTGACAGTGCAAAATATACAGGTAGGTACGTAGCAGGGTTCACCAAACCAATTTCAAAAAACAGTTCGAAAATCGAAAATATCGAGTCAAAAATTGTCGAAAACCGAAGGCTTAAGAATTCAAAAAATTTTAAAAAAAATAGAAAAATAAAAAATGACTGATTTTGACTGAAAACCGACCGGCCAATTGGTAGATGCTGACCACTACGGCGTTGCCACACGATTTTGACCTAAAACAGTTTGATTTGATTGAAAACCGGTCAGTTTTAACCTAAAATCGATCGATTTTACGTTGCATAATTTTTGTCGAATTTCATGATTTTTTTTTAATTAGGTTGGTTTTGGAAGTCGAACCAGTTTGGTACATCCAAAACCATAATTTTCAAACGGTTTTGTCGGTTTTGTGGAAGCCGATAGCTAGTCAGATCACAGTACCGGCGCTGTAAAGACTTAAGTAACAACTAGCGTCTGTTTGCCTAACACAACTCCATTCACACTCGTAATTTCTCTGAGCATTCGTTTTTCTATTTAGACAGTAACATCAGAGTTCAGAGGTAGAGAAATTAATTTCGAGCCAATGATTTGCCTGAAAAATTTATATCTGTCCAAGTCAACTTAAGAGCAGAAGTCCGCATCAATTAGTCCACGCCCAGAGTTCATTATTACATCACAGTGATATCATGTTCTTATATGGAAGTAGAAAGGAAGCCAGGGATTCTCGTTTTGGACTGAGCTTACCTGGGTCAAACTCAATTATTCATATTTAGATCTTTCCAACTTCGTAATGGATCTCAAATTCGTTTTTGAGAGTTCATGGCTGGGAAACAATCCCCTTAATATACAATACCACTCTTTCAAATTGTCCAGAACAAATGTGCTACAGTGATATCACGTTCTTATGTAGAAAGGAAGCCAGGGAATTCCTAGTTTTGGACTGGGCTTACGAGGACCAAACATCAATTCTTCATATTTGGGTCTTCACAACTTATAATGGATCTCAAATTCGTGTCTGGGAGACAATCCCTTAATGTACAATACCCACAACTCTTTCAACTTGTCCAGAATAAACATGCTACGGTAGCTGCAGTAATGAGCTCTGGTATAATTAATGTGCCTTTTTGTCGAGCCATTGCAGGACAAAATCTTCTAACCTTGCATGAGCTTGTTACCAAGGTTGCTGGTGTGCAGTTAACAACAGAAAAGGGTATTTTTTGATAAAATCTTTAGCAAAATGTACAATTTTTAGTTCAGACCATGTACCAAGCTTTAATACATCAAAATGTCTCTGTTACAAACCGACAATTACGAAAACTTAAGGTGCCTTTAAAAATAATTTTTTTTCTATGGTACCTATGTGGTGGAGTGATTTTGAAAAGGATAACCTCAGTAAAAAAATTAGAATGGTGGTGTCGACGATTCGGGAACCGGTCCTTCGCCGAGCTTACTTGTTGAATGAGGGATCAACCTAGGGCTCCATTTCCGCGAGGGATGTAGCGTCCAAGGTCCTACCGAGCTACGGAACGAGGTAGTTGGAATGATCGCAATGCACAAAGGGATGCTTTTTTGGTCTGGTTCGAGCCTCTCGCAGGGGAGATAACAGCCCTACGTCCAGCGATTGCACTGATATGTAAAGGTGGCTACAAATGCTGCTTACAAGTAAGAGTGAAGGTCTAGTGGAGCTAACTTAGCCGGAGGGAACCCGTCATCCTTCGCACGAGAGGGTATTTATAGGGGATTACAGGCGGCAAAGCATTCATTACAGGGGGCGTTCCACTGTTCTTGGACGTGCGCAGAGCTGCTGAAGGATCGATAAAGTCGCCTAGAGGGGGGGTGAATAGGCGTTTACAAAATTTAAGACCTAATTTGCAGCGGAAATACCGGACTATCCGACTTGGATATCGGACTATCCGATATATATATTGGACTATCCGATATGAGCAGTCGGACTATCCGATCAGAGCGATGAAAAACAGATCTAGCACAGTTGAAGGTAAATCTAGAGCATGTGACCAACAAGTAATTGCTAGGCAAGATATTGTTAAGCAAGATGCAGCAATTACTTCAATATAAATCTACTCTAAGCAACAAGAGAGTACCACACCAAAGATCCAATGCACGGTTGATTTTCTCCGGAAGTTCGGATCTTTGAGGAGATCGTCGCCGTTGAGGAGGCACAAAGCCTGGGTCTCACTTGACCTCTTTCCTCCCGGTGTTGCACAAAGCACTCGCCGGTTTCACTTCTTGATCCCTTTCCTTGCGGAGGTGGAATCGAACCTTCACAAACTTCCGGCGGCGTCCCACACGAAGATCGGGAGCTCACCGGTGACTCCTAGCCGTCTAGGAGACCTCAATCTCTAAGAGTAATAAATGGAGTGTAGACCCGCTCTTGGAAATCAACCTAGTACTCAAAAGAACTTTAACGGTTTGCAACAAAGCACTAGAAAGCACTTGCTCCAATCTCTCAACAAATTTCTCAAAGACAGATTCAAGAGAGAGAGCAAGAGAGAGCCAAAGAATGACAAGAGTGAAGTAAATGCTCAGCACACTGGTTAGGTTAGGTAGAAGTAAATGAGGAAGTGGTTGGGGTATTTATAGCCAAGACACAAAATATAGCCGTTCTGCCCTATGTCAGACCCCACATCGGACTATCCGATACCAGACATCGAACTATCCGATATGTAGAAACTTCCAGATCAACTCCACTCGAAAATTCAAATTCTTTTGAAATAACGAGCATATCGGACTATCCGATGACACACATCGGATGTTCCGATAAAACCCGAGAGTTTTCAAACCAACTCAGCAACTTCCAAAATTCTAAGTGTATATCAGACTGTCCGATATATGACATCGGACATTCCGATAATTCCAGAGAGATTCAGAGCGAAAAAAACATTTTACAAAAACTTTCTAAGTCCATATCGGACTATCCGATACCAGATATCGGACATTCCGATAAATCCCGAGAGTTCCAGCACAAGGACTTAGAAAAAAATTTCCAGACAACATCGGACATTCCGATATAAAATATCGGACAGTCCGACTTTTCCCGAGAGCTCCAAAACCAGCAACCACACTCACACCGGAAATTCCGATACTATCGGACTATCCGATATTCACATCGGACATTCCGACAATATCAGCACAAAAGAAATACAAAGTGAGTGCCGTGCATGGTGACTACCAAAACTCATTTTGTAAAAGATGTTCATCTGAGCACAGAGGTCATTTCTAAAAGCATCTACATCCCATTCCTCTTAATAGTACGGCGATTCTATCGACTTAATCAAATGAAAAATTCTACGCTAAGTCGACGCCATTCTTCTTTTTCTCTTTTGAGGGTCGTCATTGTCCGTAGATGCATTCCTTTTGGGACTATCACCTGCTCATATACTCACATAAGCCATTAGTCCCTTAATCGTTTGTCATTAATCATCCAAAACACAATTAGGGGCCTAGATGCACTTTCAATCTCCCCCTTTTTGGTGATTGATGACAACACGATTAAAGCTTGATAGAAATAAATGAATAATAATTTTGAGAATGAACAAGATATGTTGAGCTTCCCCCAAATGTGTGCATTAGAACTCTAAGAGAGAATAGAATGCACAATTTAGAGGTGAAATTTAAAGAGGGGCTCCCCCTATATCTCGGCATTCGTGTAAGTGGCAACAATAATATGATGAATCATGACATAATTTCTCAGAGCTGAGGTATATATTATATCAAAGCAAACGTTAAGTTTAACAACAAATACCAACAAGAGTTTAAGAAAACAGCATCCAAAAGAAGAACTATCCACCAACAAGCAAAGTAAATACATCCATCAACCAATAGCAACAGTGTTCACAGATCATGAGAAAGAATAGATACTTTTCTCTCCCCCTTTAGCATCAAAGCACCAAAAAGGAAGGAAAAACAGCAGGTGAAACAATCAATCTTCGGACTCATCATTAGAAGCGGCGTATTCTTCAGACGAGGAAGGATCTGCAGCAGCCGGAGAGTCGAAAGGATCCTCAGTGGAGTCCTCGCTGCCACTGGAGCAAGGGAGGTTGAGATGCTTCTGGATAGACTTGAGCCTCTTCGCGTTCTTCTTCGTCATCTTGACAAGATACTTCAGGACTCTGTCGGTGGAGGAAGAAGACTGCGAAGGGACAATAGGAGCAACTGAACTAGAACGAGTAGAAACTGAAGGGACAGTTGGGGCCGAAGGAGCTTGAGGAGCAACTGTCTTCACCGGCCTGATCTACAGCCCAAGATGCTTGACATCACATTCAAACTTCATCTTGGTGACACCCTCGATAACCCTCATGATGTATGGAGCAAAACCACAGCTGCGCTTGGGATCGAGAGAGTTGGCATGAATTTCATTCCACAGATAAAGAGTTACCATAAACGGTCTTCCACCCGGTAGCATCCGACACAGAATATCACAGGTGTAGGACAAAATGTGAGAAGCATCACCTTCTTTAGGAGCAATAGTCTTCCGAAGTAGTCTATTGGCGGCTGCAATCATGGGCTTCAAATATTTGGTGTTCCCAGGCTCAAAAGCAGAATCTTCAATGTACAGAGAACTCAGATTGACAGCAACTAAAGAGCGATTGTTATGAAGATCATCCTTGTCCATGCACTCTTCAGCTCTAAAACCCAGAATGGTACCAAAACAACCAACAGACATTCTGAATTGCTCCCCTTCAGTCATCCAAGTCATGGTGTCATTCGAGACATGCAAAGTGGTATAGAACTGGGCAATGATTTCAGTGTTCCAATCTTGCTTCATGCCCATGATCCTTTTAATGCCAAGCCTTTCACAGGCTTCGATGACGTCGTTGAAGACAGGATCATCACAAGACTCCATATATTCCCAATCTACCCACTGCATGCTGACGGTCTGGTTTTTGCGAGGAAGAATGACTGTCTCATAAAAGTCCTGCTGAAAGAAATCCCAAAAACGCTTGTCTGAAGAGAACTGCCTTTTATTATAGGGATTTGATGCTCTTGCTTTAGTGACCATCCCAGATTTACCCTTGTAGCTCACAACAGCCCTCTGAAGATCAGGACGACGAGAGGGCTTGGTCATCAATGGATAAGGAAGGTAGTCTTCGTCTTCCTCTAGAGCTGGACCTTTTCCCTTTTCTGCTGCGGATGGGACACTGGTGGAGGATCCTTTGCCCTTGCCAGACGGAGTAGGAGGAGGACGGGCAGGAGGTGCATCATCTTGACGACGCGGCTCAGAAATTGTGATGCCCTGCGGCTTGGGCTTGGAGACAACCTTCTTCTTTATTTTGCTGCCAGCAGGAGTTGGAGCAGGAGCAGTCTCAATCTCAGGCGGAGAAGCTGAAACATCCAGAGGATCTCCTCGATTAGCCGCTGCCTTGGTCCTGGTGTTCGTCGGAGTCTTCCTCTTGAATTGCCCTTGCTCGTCGGTGTGGAGAGCCCTCTTCAACTTCTCTCCTTTGTCGTCTCCGGCAGCCATTGCAGATATCTAGAGGATATGACACAGGAAATTGAGACGATAACCAAGGGAAACGGAAAGAAACTTCACATTTGGCAAATTCCTGGAAACATCGGATAGTCCGATATTTTGGGTCGGACTGTCCGATGATAAGGTCGGATAGTCCGATACCAAATATCGGATAATCCGATATTTGCGGGAAAAACGCAAACGGCAGTTTCTTGACGATCAACCAAGCATTTTGCAACAAAGATGTGGGATAAGATCCTAGGGTCAAAGGAAACGCATCTACCGAAGATAATTGACAAGAAATCAAGGGAGATGAGAAACCCTATAAGAGAGGGGAATAAGATTACCTCAAAGGTCAAATCCAAGATGATATGAGAATGAGGGGAAGGATCTTCAGCAAGAGGGAGCAAATTCGCGGAGGAACACCCCTGAGATGAGGAAGATGACCTTGGTGCTTCCAAAATCGCCAGAGGAGAGGAAGACTCGAGGAGATGGTGAATAGTGAGCGCGGGGAGAGAGAAAAACCCTTTGGCTTCTCTTAAACCTCCCCACATCGGATAGTCCGATAAGGACATCGGACAGTCCGATGTGTGCGATCACCCAGATATCGGACAGTCTGATATAGAACATCGGATAGTCCGATATGTGCAGAATTACAGAAATCGGACATTCCGATGCAAAAGTCGGACAGTCCGACCTGTAAATCCAGCACAAGGAGAGATGGCTTGAGGATGGAGCAGATATGACTTGTGAACACTTTTGCCGTCTCCTCACTTATGATCAGCAAACACAGAAACAATAGGAGCTATGATCACAAGTGGTTCGACTCAGACCAAGAACCCAAGAAAAATCAAACAAACTTTAAAGGAGAAAATAGGATTTTTGAAATTCATTTAGATTGAAACCAAACAAACATAGCATATGAAGCATGCAATCTTTCAAGCCAAGTTCCGAGAATCTAAAATGTTTAGCCCACTTCTCAACTCGCAGAATCTCTTTTCATCAAGAGGCTTGGTGAATATATCGGCTAATTGGTCATTTGTGTTTACATGTTGGATATCAATATCGCCTTTTGTGGAATGGTCTCTTAGGAAATGATGGCGGATATCGATATGCTTTGTACGGGAGTGTTGGACGGGATTGTTGGCAATTTTTATGGCGCTCTCATTGTCACACAAAAGTGGAACATTGTTATAGGTTAGACCATAGTCATTTAGAGTTTGTCTCATCCAAAGTAATTGGGCACAACAACTCCCGGCGGCAATGTACTCGGCTTCGGCTGTGGATAGGGCTACGGAATTTTATTTCTTAGAGGACCAAGAGACAAGGGATTTTCCTAAGAATTGACAGGTTCCCGAGGTACTCTTCCTATCCACCTTACATCCGGCATAATCGGCATCGGAATAGCCAACTAATTCAAAGGATGAACCTTTAGGATACCATAGGCCGAAATGAGGAGTGTGCACTAAATATCTTAAGATTCTTTTTACGGCCACCATGTGGCATTCTTTAGAAGCGGCTTGAAATCTTGCACACATGCAAACACTAAGCATAATATCGGGCCTAGATGCACAAAGATAAAGTAGGGAACCGATCATCGAGCGATATACCTTTTGGATGACCGGTTTACCTTCTTTGTCGAGGTCTAGATGCCCGTTAGCTTGCATCGGCGTCTTGATTGGCTTGGCGTTCTCCATACCAAACTTCTTAAGCATATCCTTGATGTACTTCGTTTGGCAAATGAAGGTCCCTTCCTTGAGTTGTTTGACTTGAAATCCGAGGAAGAACTTCAACTCGTCCATCATGGACATCTCGAACCTTTTGGTCATGATCCTACTAAATTCCTTGCACAGATGTTCGTTAGTAGATCCGAATATAATGTCATCAACATATATTTGACAAACGAACAAATCATTATCGATGTTTTTGGTAAAGAGGGTGGGGTCGGCCTTTCCGACTACAAAACCTTGACCGAGAAGGAAATCGCGAAGACACTCGAACCAAGCTCTCGGTGCTTGCTTAAGTCCATAGAGGGCCTTGTGAAGAAAGTAGATGTGGTCCGGATGATTTGGGTCTTCGAATCCGGGTGGTTGCTCAACGTAGACCATCTCGGAGAGTGGTCCATTTAGGAAGGCACTTTTCACGTCCATTTGATACAACTTAAAATCATGGTGAGTAGCAAAGGCAAGTAATATTCTGATAGATTCAAGACTAGCTACTGGAGCATAAGTTTCATCGAAGTCCAAACCTTCGATTTGAGTGTACCCTTGAGCGACCAATCGGGCTTTATTCCTAGTCGCGACTCCATTCTCGTCTTACTTGTTCCGAAACACCCATTTGGTTCCAATCACGTTTTGCTTGGGTCTTTCGACAAGCTTCCATACTTGATTCCTTTCGAAATTGTTCAACTCCTCTTGCATTGCCATCACCCAATCCGGATCTTGGAGTGCTTCTTCTACCTTAAGAGGTTCAAGAGAGGAAACAAAGGAGTAAAATTCACAAAAATTAGCTAAGCGAGATCTAGTGGATACTCCCCTGTTAATATCTCCAAGAATGTTGTCGACGGGATGATCTCGTTGAACACTTTGATGAACCCTTGGGTGAGGCACTGTTGCATTTGACTTTTGAATTGGGTCCTCGTCGTCTTGTGCGGTATTTGAGTCATCTTGAGCTTGTATTGAAGATGATGGAGCTTTATCCCGAGTTGGAGTGTTCGGGACTTCTTCTTGCTCAAGAGGCCTTACTTCTCCAATCGCCAATCTCTTGATTGCTTCGCATGGAGGTTCTTCCCTGTCAATCACATCACGATCAACTTGCTCCACTTGAGAGTCGTTAGTTTCATCAAATGTTACATCACGCGAGATTTCAACTACACCGGTGGTGTTGTTGAAAACCCGGTGTGCATATGTATTAGACCCATAACCAAGCAAGAACCCTTTATCTACTTTAGGAGCAAATTTAGAAGACTTAGCTTTCTTGTTAAGAATATAGCATTTGCTACCAAAGACTCGAAAGTAGGAGACATTTGGTTTCTTGCCGGTGAGGAGCTCGTACGCCGTCTTTTTCAATAACTTGTGAAGGTAAAGGCGGTTGGAGCTATGGCACACGGTGTTGATGGCCTCTGTGTAGGGTCGAGGATGCGCCTAGAGGGGGGTGAATAGGCGTTTTACAAACTGATCGCTCGCTAATTCAATTCGCTCTAATCAACCCCTATGTCAAAACCTACACAATTATAATGCGGAAGCGATAAATAGGTTTTGACAATTAAAGCCTAAATCAACTAGGCTCACTAGTGCACTAACTAAATTATGTCTCTACACAAGAATTGCTAAATTGATCAAATAAATAATACTAGCAATTCTAATTCAAGCAATTGATAAATACTCAATAATGTAAATGCTTGAAAGTAAGGAGACAAGGGACAACCGATGTTTTTCCGTGGTGTTCGGAGACTTGCCGGTCTCCCCTAGTCCACGTTGAGGCTAGCCCACACTTGGACCGGCTCCCGCTCGAGCACCCACCTCTTTCCACTAGTCGTGGTTTTTCACGCTCGCGCGTAGGCTCAACCCGAACCTTCACAAACTTGCCGGGCTTCTCACCTCGAGAGCTCCGCGACGACGCCTCGCTGTCTAGGAGTCGGCAACCTCCAAGAGCAACAAGCCGCTCCTCCGCTTGAACTTCACCGAGCACAACGAATGCGCTCCCGGTGATCACCAAGTGCAACACATGCACAAGAACTCTCTCAAGTGCAACACATACACAAGAGACACTCAAACCACTCACTAATTGCAACACATGCAATTAGCCTCACTCTTAAGCTCAAGAGGCAAATGGAGAAGAGCAACACATGCACACAACTCCCACACACAGCCAACAACCATGCCCCAACACCCCCAAGGCCTCCTTTTATAGCCACCATGCCAAAACTAGCCGTTGGGGGCAAGATTCCCGAAATTCAGCGAAAACGCGGTACTCGCCTCTAAGGGCAGTAGTACGGCCAGAGTCTCAACGGTTAAACAACGGCTATAATCCGACCTACCGCCCTCGAGGCGCGGTAGTATCAAGATTCTGACCTCTACCGCTCCCACCGAAGCAGTAGTGCCGGCCACAACCGCCAGAAAAACACGCCAAGATCTGAAAAAGTGCTACGGGCAAAACTGCGGTAGTATCAAGATTTATGATACTCACGCCCACACCCAGATAGTCTGCCGCCACACTGAGAAAACACGATTTAACTCCGAAATCCATTTCTCCGAAAACCGAAATCCATTCTTTGAGCCTCAAGGATGATCAACACATGATTATACACACGTGCAAAACACATTTGCACCAACTTAGCCCATGCTCAAAGAATTTCAACCAAATTGCAAAAACACATTTTGCATCCAACTCAAGAACTATTTGCAAAACGTATTAAACAAATCAAACTCGAGTTTATGAGATTAATCCCCCTAGCCATGTGAAGGTCAACACGAGACCCAGTCAACTTGCCAACACCCGTTGCAAGCCCTACTCACATGCTCTCGGAATTCCGGACTCATAAACCTCAGTTTATTCGCACAACGAACTTGCAAATAATACATTAAACACATTTCATGCTTGAGCACTACTCTTTGTAACACATGCAAAAGTCTAGCTCCAAGCAACATCAAATCAAGATGCATGAACTCTCTAATTGCAACACATGCAATTCTCTAGTTCCATGCAACACCAAAACCAAACATCAACTAAAACCAAAACCAACGTATGAGCTCTTTACTCGCAACACATGCAAGTCTCTAGCTCCATATAAACACACAAACATCAAATCATGCTTGAGCTCTCTCCTTTTGCAACACATGCAAAACTTAGCTCCAAGCAACACCAAGGTTTTATAAAGATAGTTTTGCGAATCAAAACGTGAAGCTTCAACTAATGCAACACATGCAAAAGTGAACTCCACGCAAAAGCCAACGCATTAGCTTATCCTATTTGCAACACATGCAAATCAAAGCATAATGCGAAAACCAAATGCATATACTCTTTCATCTTTGCAACACATGCAAATCAGAGCATAATGCAAAACAACCAAGCATAGGCTTAACACATTTGCAACACATGCAAAATGGTTAACCCATATGCAAAAACCAAATCAAATAAGATTTGAGCTTGAGTGAACGCGGGATGAGATCACCAACACATGATGAAGCTCAAGCAAAGGGAACGACCCCTCTTAATAGCACGACGATAAAACCTTAGACTCAAAGACTACAAAGTCCTTAGCCTATCTAGTTATACCTTCGCCGCCGCGCGCAAGCAATCCCCTTTGAGGTCTTTATGATCTTCACTTATTTTCTCCCTCGGGATCATCACTCGACTCCTCTTCTTAACTTCGGGATCCTCTCTTGACGCCCATCAACTCATGATGCCGTCCTTGTCCCGTTCTCATCATCTCATCAATCTTTGGACCTAACCCAATCACAACTCATAAAATAGTTAGTCCAAGATGCACGGTTGTCTCAATTATCTCTTGCACTCCATTAACACATAATGGATGCCTTTAGATCAATTGAGCACAACCTAAATCAATTGAAATGATTGTAAATGTGTCTTAAGTATAATAATGCAACACATGCTTAATTATACTTAAGAACTATTCATTTGTCCTTAATTAATCACAAAACACCATCAACACATGATGAAGTGTTCTTTAATGATTAACAAGACAAATGAACTCAATTTAAATTATCATTTAAATTGATATGAGTATATATTAACTACACAAGTTTTCATATACTCATGTTGATGAAAAGAAATGATCTATTATGTGTAAGTTATATGGAAATGATCATTTCTCTAAATCATCAACTATAGAATAAACTCCACATGTATATGTGCATAAGTATGATTGACTTGGATATAATATGCACATATTCAATTTGATTGTATTGGAGCATATCCTATAATTCCACGAGTATACTTATAACTAGGCAATTCAAATATATACTCAGGATTTAGTTTCTTTGTCTTGATCCTTATGTGTGTCAATAACGAATCGATCAATACAAAGAGACTTTCAAGTTAAACTACAAACTCCCCCTAAATATGTGCATCCATGTAATATATGGATTGAGAAACATAATGCACATTTTGTGGTAAATGTAATGGGGACATTCATACTTTAACTTGACTCCAAAGTATGCAACTAATACTAGAATGAATATGCAAACATACCTTGGGTTTTCCATTTTTCAATGCGATGAGACTAATCAAAGATATTCTAAATAAACAAGTTAGTCTCAATATAAGATTTATCATTAATAACAAAATCACATTAAATGGATAATCGCAATATTAGATTTGTCATTAACACCAAAACCATAACTAATGAAGGTTGAACTTACACTCTGCCCAGAAGATGTCGGATACCTTGTATTCGTTAAGCATCGTACGCGCCATCTCGATGAGGGTTCGATTCTTCCGTTCGGCTACCCCATTCTGTTGAGGAGAATAGGGAGCCGAAAACTCATGTTTGATGCCCTCTTCATCGAGAAACTCCTCCACACCGGTATTTTTGAATTCGGTGCCGTTGTCACTCCGAATTTTCTTGATCTTCACTTCAAATTCATTTTGTGCTCTTCTCATGAACTTCTTTAAGCTTCCTTGGGCTTCACTTTTGTCATGCAAGAAAAATACCCAAGTAAAGCGAGAAAAATCATCAACGATAACTAAACCATACTTGTTTCCTCCAATGCTTATGTAGGTGATGGGGCCGAATAAATCCATGTGTAGCATCTCCAATGGTCTTGAGGTGGTCATCACGTTCTTTGCGGGATGGGATGCTCCAACTTGTTTCCTAGCTTGACATGCGCTACACACCCTATCTTTCTCAAACACAATATTCGTTAGTCCAAGGATGTGATTGCCCTTAATGAATTTGTGAAGGTTCCTCATGCCAACATGGGCAAGCCGGCGATGCCAAAGCCAACCCATGCTCGATTTAGCCATTAAGCACGTTTCAAGGTTGATTCTATCCGTAGAAAAATCTATGAGATAGAGATTTCCCTTTAAACGACCCTTAACGGCTATTGAACCATCATCCCTCTTAATGACATCCACACCCTTATCACTAAACACACAATTGTAGCCCGCCTCACATAATTGAGCAACGGACAACAAATTGTAGCTTAGTGATTCAACAAGTAAAACGTTATTTATATGGGAATCATTTGTGATTAGAATCTTACCTAAATCTATCACATCACCTTTTCCATTATCGCCAAAAATGATACTCTCACTATTTGATCCATTGGCTTCTAAATGTGCGAACATTGCCCTTTCTCCGGTCATGTGGTGCGTACATCCGCTATCCAAGATCCAACTCGTTCCACCGGAGATGTAGGCCTACAAAATGAAATTTAATTTTTGCTCTTTGGTACCCAAACTTGTTTAGGTCCTCGCACGTTAGTGACAAGTGATTTTGAGACCCAAATAGATCGCACATGAGAGAAATTTTTGGGCTTACCCCCAATATGACATGCAACTACTCTACCGAGGCTAGTCCTCTTAAGCACATATGAAGCAAAGAAAGTAGATTGAGCCTTATACTTAGCATTTGCTTCCCCCTTAACGAAGTGAATGGGCTTGCTCAAAGGAGCTACCACAATGTGGTTTCCTTTGCCCTTGGGTGGAACATACCCAAGCCCATGCTTCATGGGGTTACCTTGGCGCTACCGAGGAACTCCTCTAATCCTTGCTAGCCTTATAGGACTTTTGAAGTCCATCTTCAAGCATTCCCTTGAGCTTCTCATTTTCATGAGCTAGTACTTGCAAAGTCTCAAGGTTAGTGGCACAAGTATTAACATCTATATTGAAGCATCTAGCACAACCATTGCTAGTAGAGGATAGTGAATCATTGGAGTCTTTGTTAATGATTGTGAGGGAGCTATTCGAGAGATCAACAAGCTTCAACTCTAGAGCCTTGCAAGCATCGTTTGCTTGAGCAAGTTGCTCTAATAGTGAAGCGTTGGTGATCTCAAGACTAACCATCTCGGACTTGGTCACTTTTAAGCTATCGACCAATTCCACATTTTTCTTCTTTTCAAAAGATAAGCTCTTCTCTAGCTCACGATTTTTCTCTTTTTCAAGGATGAGCAAATCCTCTTGAGCTTCGAGAGTAGCTTCCTTTTGCTCTATAACTTCCTCCAATCTTTCAATATCCTTTAGAAGTAAGTTTAGTTTGTGAATATCGAAATTCTTCATAGACTTAAGCACAATGTTAATGTCATCATCATCACTATCGCTATCGTGCTCATATAGGCAATCATTAGCAATAGAGAGAGTGGAGGCAATTGATGGTACCTTGTGCCCCTTTGCCATGAGGCACATTGGAGCAACTTCATCGTCATCGCTTAAGTTGTCGAAGAGACCCTTCGACATTGTTGGAGTAGAGGATACGGCGATGGCGACGGAGGCAATTCCTCCTTCTTCATCGGAATTTGACTCGGAGTCGGAGTCGGTGTCGGAGTTCCACTCCTTTCCAATGTAGGCACGACCCTTGCCCTTGTACTTCTTGCACTTCTCCTTGTTCTTGCCCCGGAACTTGTCCTTCTTGTATGACTTCTCATCTTTATTCTCCTTATGCGGATACTCGGCAATGAAATGGCCGGTTTTGCCGCACTCATAGCACCTTCTAGTGGAGTGTCTCCCCTTTGATTTTCTTCTAAAGTTCCTTGGTTGACCTCCTTGTTTGAAATTTTTCTTCTTGAAAAATTTGTTGAACCTTCTTACGAATAGGGTCATGTCTTCATTTGTTAATGGACTGAAAGGGCAGGTGATGTCGCCTAGAGGGGGGGTGAATAGGCGAAAAATAAATTTAAAACTAAATCACAGCGGAATAAAACAATCCAAGGTTTTCATCCGAGTGTCCGGATTTTATCCGGATACTCCAGTATAAATGTCCGGACTATCTGGGGTAATTGTCCTGGATACTCGGATTGGAGACCTTGAAGAGCCGAGGGGACAGCCGAGTGTCAGGATTTTATCCGGATACTCGGATAAATGTCCGGACTATCCGGTAATTGTCCTGATACTCGGGTTGGGCACCTCGATATGAAATTTGAAATTTCTCCAACTTTTAAACAATCTACTTGAACACAAAGATGATAAACACTAGCAGAACCTAGATCAAGTAGATGCCTAGCGAGAAACTCAATAATCAAATAGATCGGGCAATTTCAAGATTCAAAATCAAGTAATAAAGCAAGGGCAAGAGGCAAACTTGGAGACAACGATTTTTCACCAAGTTCGGATCCTTGAGGGATCCTCGTCTCCGTTGAGGCGGCTCACACACTTGAGTCGGGTCTCTTTCAACCCTCTTACTCCGGTGTTGCACAAATGCACTCATGGTTTCAACTCCTTTGACGCTTGAGCCGGGGTCTCTTTCAACCCTCTTCCTCCCGGTGTTGCACAAATGCACTCGCCGGTCTTCACTTCTTTGATTCCTTCCCTTGCGGAGGCGGAATCGGGCCTTCACAAACTTCCCACGGCCAACCACACAAAGTACCGGTGGCTCGTAGGTGACCTCCTAGCCGTCTAGGAGTCCTCAACCTCCAAGAGTAACAAATGCTCACGAAGAACAAGCTTGGAGATGAAATCAAGTGCTCAACAACTCAAATCACACTCAACCCGAGCACTACCCTCTCTCACACCCAACCCTTCACTCAAAAGGGGATCACTAAGATCTAGGGTTAGAGGGCCTTTTGGGAGCTTAAGATCACTAAGAATACACCTCAAAGCACCCAGAACCACCCAAAAGCTCATTCCCAACGGCTACCCAAGAGGGGCTTTAAATAGAGGTCCCTAAAAACTAGCCGCTTGAATCAAGCAAAATCCGGACTATCCGGACATTATCTTCAGATACTCCGGACAATTTCCTCGAGTGTCCGGACTAAATGTCCGGATACTCCGGACTGGACTCAAGAAATTGACGAAAAAGAGCATAACTTTTGATTCCGGACTCGATTTAAGTGATTTTGGACTCTATTGAAAGCTAAGAACAAGGGCTACACAACCAACAAGGTCTCACTACCCAAATCTCAAAGGATAGATCCAGATTTCACCAAGAATCCAAGAGTGACCTACAATTTTCACTTTCCTAATCACCAACTCAACTCTCTCTAAATTTCACAAGGATGGATCATTTGAGCACTTGACACATCTAAAAGTCATTCGACGTCGCATCCCTCTTAATAGTACGGCAATCCTTAGACTCAAATTCAAACGAGAAATATAAGTCTTACATTCAATCCGCATGCCGTCTTCTCCGTGGATGCAATGTGCATGATGTCTTTTACCAAAATGATTGATGACATCTTCACCTTGTCCAACTTGACTCGATTCACCTCATGAGACTCTCGTCCTATTGACCTTGACTTGATCATCCTCTCTGACGATCTCCACGCCAAGTCGATCTTGACTTAGTCCTCAACTCTTGGTGACACCGCCGTCTTGTTGACCTCGGCTTAACGGTCATCCTTCAAGATACCTTGGTCATCATGCACGTACGGGACCTAATTCTTTCCAAACCACTCATGAAAGATATTAGTCCCAAAAACTCAATAGATATATAAATGAGTTGATATTGTGAACAGTTGAATACCACAAGTGTTTCATATAAAGAAGCATAACATACATGGAAACACTTGACATAAGAAATGTTCATCATGATGAATATATAATTTGATCTATATGCACTAGAGAGATAATCGCCAACATGATGAATCAGTTAAATCATGGCAAGGATCACGGTCTTTACTTAAATGAAGCACATGATAGAATATACACGAATTGTACATGTGCAACTAATATTTGGAATAAGAGTAAATATGTGATCCAACTTTAGATTAAACTTCACTAAGAGAAGTGCATGAGAAGATACACAACTAAAACATGCATGCACCAAGTCAATCTATAACAATGTGAAGTTTAACTCTAGTTAATACATGCACACTAAAAGCAAAGCACATAATGAACTCAAATGAACATATATGCACAAATAAATATGACATGAACCAATGTGCATATATACAATCAACATACTACTTGGAGTTCACTATGCATTTGCACAAAAGGAATGCAATAACAAATATGGAAGGGATACCGAGATTGCATACCTTATCTTTGCTTAATCATCCACTTGATTTTCCTCTAAATAGATGAGACTAATACTCAACTTGGCAATGAACATGTTAGTCTCATAGCAATATAATCATATTAGAGGTTTGTCATTTGCTAAGCACTAAGTTAAGCATTTACACAATTACATAGATTGTCATTATATGCGTTTGTCATTAATCACCAAAATAACATAAGTGCCTAGATGCACTTTCAATCTCTCCCTTTTTGGTGATTTATGACAAACCTATTATCAATTGTTCGAATGACAATATTAAGATATTTAGCATTAAAACAAACATGAATAAACAATAAGAGACCATACTTACAAAATATCCCTTTTGTCGATCGATTAGGGACAATTGATAAATCCATAAATTCTCCCCCTTTTGTCATTAATCCCAAAAAGGTGCTTAAGAGATCCTTATTGTTCATTCAATAAATTCTCCCCTTGATTGCACACTCAATAAAAGGATTAGGGAGAACAAGATAAGGAGCTAGGAATAGGACAATAATATTAAGCTCCCCCTAAATCTAGGCAAGATATGATACCAATTATATCCAAGATTTAGGTAATAGATTTGTCGAAATGATACCAATTTAAATGTAGTCATGATTCACAATATGTAAGTGATGCTTAAATCATGACACATGAATATGATTTCATATGGAGAATATTCATTCTTTAAACATTAAGATCATATAGCAAATTTATATATCTTAAGCACATGCTTATGATCCAATTAAATTCTAACAATCAAGACCATGAATCAACATTGTATAATTAAGATGCACTTTCATGATCAAGAATTTCATAAATTTATCAAGGGTATACCTCTTTGCAATGTGTCACCCATATGTATCTTTTAATTCATGATAAAAGTTAGATGACACTTCAAAACAATTTAGGATTGAGGATACCTCTCGAAAGATACCAATTAATGAAACTAATTGAAAGATACAACACCATTTAGAATGACACAATTTAGCATAATGGTGTGCAAAGACATTATTGAATATGGTCAAGAAAGAAACACGTCCCTTTGTCGATTCTTGTCCATCGCATGTTCGAATCGGTCATGATCACCGCGCCCGGCCTTAGATCCCTCGGACTATGGAGCTTCTCTCCATTTCCTTCATCCCACCGTCGAAGATGACCCCTTTTCCAATACCTTGAACATCAATAGACAAGCACACGATTTTCGGGAACAAATATCTCTCAACTTGACCCAAGTTAGTTTGATAATGTCTAAGTACAACATACATGATATAGATGATATACAAGACAATACTCTTTTGCACGCAATTTTAAAAATTCAAGATATCAATTGAAGATTTCATTATACCAATTTTCAATAAAAAATTATTTGAAACTCATTCAAATTTAATCTTGACATCCACTTGTAAGAGAGATAATGAGTAAAACACATTCACACTCACTCTTGAACTTACAAGGACATTTTCTCTTTTCGTAATAAACTCGAGTTATGTAAGAGAGAAAACATTTTGAGGCTAAGTTACAATTAAATCCAATTTCCAGAAGAACTTAGCCAAAAGATGCACTTTCATAGGAATGAAAACTTAAATAGATATGCTCCACTTTGAAGCTTGGAGCAATGAATAAGTTCACTTAGTTTTCATCTTGAAAGGCTTGCCAAGATTCCAATTTAAAACACTCAAAATCTTAAGAGATGCAAATAGCAGCACAAAATCGATTATAGCTTTTAAACCATTGCTCAAATGCAAAAATCATCAACGTGAAAAAGATCCGTCTCGAAATTATCTTCGAGAGCTATTAATACCGAAAATTCATTTGAGCAAAGGAAAACCCCGAAAACTTGAAAATAGTGAATGCTGAACCGAAGGTTTCGGGAAAAGAAATCTCGCTTTGAAATGGTCCTGAGGATGAACACAACAGCAAATGAGCTCCCAAATAATTTTAGATGAATCATGGAGCAATAAATTAAGTTATCTTAGTTTTCATCACAAGGAAATACTCAAATCATCTTAAAGATAGGCAAGATTTCAAAAATGCAACGTGCTGAAAAATTCAGTTTTGACATACCATTGAAGCTTTTTGACAGGGCTGAAAGAAGGTTCAAACAAAGTTCATAAATTCTGAAAAAATTACACAATGAAGTTCAACTATAGAGGATCAATTCTTACAAAGGTGTTCCTCTCAAATTATGCTCTTATTTGGAGATACAAAAATCACAAATCGGCTCAAAACTAAGCAAAAGTCTGAATTTTCAGCCTTTTGATCAAAGTGAGAAAAAGCCATAACTTTTTCAAATGAAGTTAAAACTATTTGAAATTATGCAGAAACATACTTTAGACTCCTGTGAAACTTTTCCAAAAAGAATTTTTCAAAAAGGAGTCTCCAGTCAAAAGATATGCCAAATTTTGCTTTGTAGGTATGAATTTTACTCAAAGAGAAGAAAAGTCAAAACTTTTTCAAATAAAGTCAAAATGATTTGAAAATTTCCAGAAATGAATTTTGAGCTATTTAGAAGGTTTCTCAAAAAGAATTTTCTTAAAAGCACATTTCGTTCAAAAGATATGGCAGATTGCGCTTTGAAGGCGAAAAGATAAGTTCAATTTGCGCCGAATGCTCAAAACGCAATCCGAATTGGAATTTATGGAGATTTGAACTTTCATGACTTTGTATGAGTTAGAAATACTATTTAAAGCCAAGAAACATGAAGAAATTCAAATAGCAAAACCCACAATATGCAAGAATGGGTCATTTTGGGTCAAATGAAGAATTTTGGCCAAATTCAAATAGCTATAACTTTTGAACGGTTGGTCGTTTGGAAAAACTTTGAACTAAAGAAATGCTCAAAATGACCAACCCTACGAGTTTTGTATTGATCACTTTTTCAAAAACTCGATAGATTTCAACTTATGAAAATATTTCATTTAATCCAAAATCAAGATCCTATAAGATCCATTTGAGGCCAAATTTGCTATTTTGTTTTTAAAATAGAAATTTTTACTCCGAAAGCATTGTAAAACATTTGAAATACATATTTGAGAACTTTTATAAAGATTTTCACAAATATTGGCCTTTTAAATACATTTTTGACTTTTGACCAAAACCGCTCATATGCATGCATATGCTTTCAACATTAATCCAAAAAGTATCAAATGAAGTCAAATAGCCATGAGATTGTGCAAAAATGGTCCATGGACATCCAAGAGACTTCTCCAAAAAGAATTTCTCAAATATCACCATCCAATCAAAAATAGGCCATTAAGAGCATTGGAGGTTTAGTTTTGACACTAAGTCAAATAGAGTCAACAATTTCGCAAATGAGTTCAAATAAATGTGAGAATTTCCAGATATGAATTCCATATGCGAGAGAAGGTTTTTCGATAAAAATTTTCAATAAATCAATTTTATTTTGAGAGATATGGTGAAAGATGTATTTGAATCACATAGAGGATTAAGATTTTCACCAATTCCTCAAAATGGAACCAAATGAGTTTTGAATGGAAATGTGCACTTATATGGCTTCATATAAATTAGAGAGATGTTTATAAGCCAATTTGCATAATCAAATCCATTCAAATCATAAAATCCAACTTAATGCGAGAGTATGCCAAATAATATCAAAAGAGAGATTTTGGTGAACTTCAAAAGGCATTTTGCAATAAACCTTGGTAAGATTCATGAAACCAATATGAGATGCTCCAAATGATCAAGATAATCATCAAGTACACCATTTAGAGCAGATTCACAGTAAAGAAGACAATTAAATTCTCGAAAGGCAGGATTTGGTCAATAAAAGCTTTAACATTTAAGAAACTCTTCATTTTTACAAAAATGAGCTTAAATGGGTATTTAAGGTTTTAAAAGGATATATGAGTTGCAATTACCCTTGTGAGTCAAATCATAGTATGAAACTTGATTCATTTGGCATAACTCACCTAAGTGCAATAATATGACCATTATGGGTCAAATATAGTTTTTCGGCGAGTTTCAAAATCAAATAGCTTTTGCTAGGTTGGTCTTTTGAAAATCTTTTGAACACAAGAATTGTTAAGAATGACCAACTCTAGGATTTTCGTTTTGGAATTACTTTCAAAATCATTTTATATTTAAATCTATGAAAATTATAAGTTTAAATCCAAAACAAGATACTAGTAACTAGATTTTGATCATGAAACTCATTTTATTTTCAAAATAGATTTTGTGAGGCCAAAACCTTTGAAAAATGTTTCAAATACATTTATATACATTTTGCAATTAGTTTTTCACTAGAATACTAATAGTATACAAAATTTTGAGTTTTGGCTAAATGGCTTGATTTTGAAAATATATATTAGCACTTATATAAATATGGGCACATGTAGGGACATGATATACATGATTATGATTTAGCACTCCCCCTTAATGTGCCACTCTCCCAAACTTGCTCAAGATTGCAATCAAAACAACTAATAAGCATGAGCAAGCATATAACAGGCAATCTAAATTGATTTTCATGAATAATGCAATATAACCTACACAATGCTATAAGCCATAAGAATCAATTTAAATACTTGTTACCCGAGATGACATTGGCTCATGATGAACTTGATTATCTTCATGCTTGGTTCCAACTTGTAATTGATGAAGTCTTCATATTCTCGATGAAGCCAAGTGTCCAATCCATCTCATATTGCCTAAAAATCTTTTAGGTGGTTTTTGGTACTCAATCCTTGTTGGGTCCAACAATGTTAGTCACAATAGATTTAGGAATCCAAATGCTCCTAATATTAGTAGTCTTAGGTGAACTAACATGACTAGGAATAGGTTTGCGATAATTATTCCTCCTAGGTAATTGATTGGCATTTTTGTAATAAGGCTTAGGAGGACAATGATACTTAGCAAAACTATTTCTAGTTTGATCTTTTCTAAGCATATGATTATTAGAGTTATGCATTGGCTTAGAAGATCTAGCATTTCTAGCAAATGTTTTGCTATTTTTATTTTTCCTAAGCACGTGATCAACATGATTTTTCATAGTCTTAGGAAATCTAGCATTATGAGCAAATACATTTCTAGATTTATATCTCCTAAGCAATTGATTGTCATTATTTTGCATAGACTTAGAAGAATTATCAATTTTGGTAAACACATTACCATCTTTGTCTTTCCTAAGCAAATGATGATCATTGACAATAATAGGCTTAGGAATGATACCTTTGGGACAATCCTTACCGATGTGCCCCTTTTCCCGACAATTGTAGCAAGTGTGCTTTGAGCGTCTCTTTTTCTTGACTTGCTCTTTGTCGATTTGCCTCATGGTTGATGGTTGTGGCTTGATCTCCACTTTGTTAGGGCACACGGAGGCGAAGTGGCCCTTCTTGTTGCAAGCGAAGCACACAATCGTCTTCATTCTTGTATCGTGCTTCTTCTTGCTCTTCTCCCTCTTGGAGTTGTAGCCGAGTCCTCGCTTATCTTGAGGCGCCCTTAGCTTGCTCAAGATCTCATCGAGGATGACTTTTCCCTTTACGCATTTCTTCAAGTCATTTTCTAATCTAATGACTTGGGCCTTGAGCTCTTTATTTTCCTCTACAAGATTAGCATCCAAAGACATAGAGGAACTAGAAGAAATTTTATTAGAGCAACAAGATGTATCGATTAAATCTTCACAAGAGGTGGACATGTCAATTTTTGATGAAATATTAGAGTTGACATTTAAGCATGGCATTTCATCAATTAAATTACATATGATTCCTATATCCACCTTAGGCTTATGAATTTCTTTAAGAAGGAGGGATTCATGATTTTCTTGAAGCATATTAAAATCATTTTGAAGTAATTCATGTTCAAGCTTCAAAGTTTTATATTTCTTTTTCTCCCTCCCAAGACATTCATTTAGCTCCTTTAACATATTCATAAACTCTTCACAAGAGAGCTCATCATCATCATCATCACTTACCTCATTCTTACCTTTCGCCATGAAGCAACGGATTCGAGATGTGAGTGAATCTTCATCGTCACTTGAGGCGGAGGTTGAGGTTGATGGAGATGTCGGTTCTTCCTCACTTGAGCTTGAGGTGGAGCTTGAGGTTTCATCTCCCGACGTCTCTTCCTTAATGCACTCCTCATTTGAAGACGTGGATGATTCAAATAAATCTTGAAGCTTTATCCACATCTCATGAGCGCTCTTAAGTTCGCATATGCTATCAAAAATTTCATCGCTCACAACCCAAAATAATATGTTAGTAGTGAATAGTCATAAGAGATTTCCATAAAGCATAATTTGAGCCATTTAATACAAGTAGATCATTTGAGTGCTCTACTCCTCTAGTCGACATCTTTAACTCTCTAGATGGTTAAGTCTAATAAAATGAGAGCCCTAGCTCTGATACCAATTGAAAGGGCAGGTGATGTCGCCTAGAGGGGGGGTGAATAGGCGAATAATAAATTTAAAACTAAATCACAGCGGAATAAAACAATTCAAGGTTTTCACCGAGTGTCCGGATTTTATCCGGATACTCTAGATAAATGTCCGGACTATCCGGTAATTGTCCTGGATACTCGGATTGGAGACCTTGAAGAGCCGAGGGGACAAATGGAGTGTCCGGGATTTTATCCGGATACTCGTTATAAATGTCCGGACTATCCGGTAATTGTCCGGATACTCGGGTTGGGCACCTCGAGATGAAATTTGAAATTTCTCCAACTTTTAAACAATCTACTTGAACACAAAGATGATAAACACTAGCAGAACCTAGATCAAGTAGATGCCTAGCGAGAAACTCAATAATCAAATAGATCGGGCAATTTCAAGATTCAAAATCAAGTAATAAAGCAAGGGCAAGAGGCAAACTTGGAGACAACGATTTTTCACCGAGTTCGGATCCTTGAGGATCCTCGTCTCCGTTGAGGCGGCTCACACACTTGAGTCGGGTCTCTTTCAACCCTCTTACTCCGGTGTTGCACAAATGCACTCACGGTTTCAACTCCTTTGACGCTTGAGCCGGGGTCTCTTTCAACCCTCTTCCTCCCGGTGTTGCACAAATGCACTCGCCGGTCTTCACTTCTTTGATTCCTTCCCTTGCGGAGGCGGAATCGGGCCTTCACAAACTTCCCACGGCCAACCACACAAAGTACCGGTGGCTCGTAGGTGACCTCCTAGCCGTCTAGGAGTCCTCAACCTCCAAGAGTAACAAATGCTCACGAAGAACAAGCTTGGAGATGAAATTAAGTGCTCAACAACTCAAATCACACTCAACCCGAGCACTACCCTCTCTCACCCAACCCTTCACTCAAAAGGATCACTAAGATCTAGGGTTAGAGGGCTTTTGGGAGCTTAAGATCACTAAGAATACACCTCAAAGCACCCAGAACCAAACCAAAAGCTCTCCCCCAACGGCTACCCAAGAGGGGCTTTAAATAGAGGTCCCCAAAAACTAGCCGTTTGAATCACAAGAAAGTCCGGACTATCCGGACATTATCTTCGGATACTCCGGACAATTTCCTCGAGTGTCCGGACTAAATGTCCGGATACTCCGGATCGACTCAACGACCTCGACGAAAAAAGAGCATAACTTTTGATTCGGACTTGATTTAAGTGATTTTGGACTCTATTGAAAGCTAAGAACAAGGGCTACACAACCAACAAGGTCTCACTACCCAAATCTCAAAGGATAAATCCAGATTTCACCAAGAATCCAAGAGTGACCTACAATTTTCACTTTCCTAATCACCAACTCAACTCTCTCTAAATTTCACAAGGATGGATCATTTGAGCACTTGACACATCTAAAAGTCATTCGACGTCGCATCCTCTTAACAAAGACGGCAATCCTTAGACTCAAATTCAAACGAGAAATATAAGTCTTACATTCAATCCGCATGCCGTCTTCTCTGTGGATGCAATGTGCATGATGTCTTTTACCAAAATGATTGATGACATCTTCGCCTTGTCCAACTTGACTCGATTCACCTCATGAGACTCTCGTCCTATTGACCTTGACTTGATCATCCTCTCTGACGATCTCCACGCCAAGTCGATCTTGACTTAGTCCTCAACTCTTGGTGACACCGCCGTCTTGTTGACCTCGGCTTAACGGTCATCCTTCAAGATACCTTGGTCATCATGCACGTACGGGACCTAATTCTTTCCAAACCACTCATGAAAGATATTAGTCCCAAAAACTCAATAGATATATAAATGAGTTGATATTGTGAATGTTGAATACCACAAGTGTTTCATATAAAAAGCATAACATACATGGAAACACTTGACATAAGAAATGTTCATCATGATGAATATATAATTTGATCTATATGCACTAGAGAGATAATCGCCAACATGATGAATCGGTTAAATCATGGCAAGGATCACGGTCTTTACTTAAATGAAGCACATGATAGAATATACACGAATTGTACATGTGCAACTAATATTTGGAATAAGAGTAAATATGTGATCCAACTTTAGATTAAACTTCACTAAGAGAAGTGCATGAGAAGATACACAACTAAAACATGCATGCACCAAGTCAATCTATAACAATGTGAAGTTTAACTCTAGTTAATACATGCACACTAAAAGCAAAGCACATAATGAACTCAAATGAACATATATGCACAAATAAATATGACATGAACCAATGTGCATATATACAATCAACATACTACTTGGAGTTCACTATGCATTTGCACAAAAGGAATGCAATAACAAATATGGAAGGGATACCGAGATTGCATACCTTATCTTTGCTTAATCATCCACTTGATTTTCCTCTAAATAGATGAGACTAATACTCAACTTGGCAATGAACATGTTAGTCTCATAGCAATATAATCATATTAGAGGTTTGTCATTTGCTAAGCACTAAGTTAAGCATTTGCACAATTACATAGATTGTCATTATATGTGTTTGTCATTAATCACCAAAATAACATAAGTGCCTAGATGCACTTTCATGGACCACAAGACTCTTCATCTTCACTTGTGCTTTCTTCGGCTTGGCGCACAACCTTGACAGCTTTCAAAGCAATGCCCTTCTTCTTTCCGGACTTCAGCTCTTCCACAACTTCGGCTTCCTTAATCATCATCTCATCCATCATTAGTCGGCCAATTACATCATGAGGCGTCAAGGTATCGAAGTTTGGCCGGTCACGGATGAGTTGAACCAAATTGCGGTTGGTAGGGGTGATCACACGAAGAATGATTTTGACGACGGCTTTGTCGGTGAGATCGGTGCACCCAAGACCTTTTGCTTGATTCACAAGCACCATCAAGCGGTCAAACATTTTGGTGTAGGATTCTCCTTCTTCAAGAGTGAACCGACTTAGCTCACCAATAATGAGCTCTATCTTTGATTCTCGGACACTCGAAACTCCTTCATGACTGACCATGAGCCTGTCCTAAATAGCTTTTGCTTCTTGAAGTCCATCAACTCGATTGAACTCGGAATCACTTAATGCATTAAATAAGGCATTGACGGCCAAGTCATTGAAATGTTGATCTTTATCTTCTACGGGAGTAAGGTTGTTCGGATCAACGGGCTTGAAATCTGTTTGCACAATCTTCCAAATAGAAGGGTGAAGCGATCTCAAGTGCATCTTCATCTTATGTTTCCATGCGGCATAGTGAGTGCCATCAAAATGAGGCGCTCGACCGGAGGGCACGGAGACATAAGATGCGGAGCTTGAGACACCAAGCGAGGTATAATCAAATGGAATAGCAACCCCAATACCGGAGCCCGTATCCTTGGTTTGGTTAAGGCCTTCGGTAGTCTTATCTCCTTGCGACATATTGATTCTCCAAGCGGTTAAGCCAAACTACGGAGATTTGGCTCTGATACCAATTGAAGGATCGATAAAGTCGCCTAGAGGGGGGGTGAATAGGCGTTTACAAAATTTAAGACCTAATTTGCAGCGGAAATACCGGACTATCCAACTTAGATATCGGACTATCCGATATGAGCAGTCGGACTATTCGATCAGAGCGATGAAAAACAGATCTAGCACAGTTGAAGGTAAATCTAGAGCATGTGATCAACAAGTAATTGCTAGGCAAGATATTGTTAAGCAAGATGCAGCAATTACTTCAATATAAATCTACTCTAAGCAACAAGAGAGTACCACACCAAAGATCCAATGCACGGTTGATTTTCTCCCGAAGTTCGGATCTTTGAGGAGATCCTACGTCTCCGTTGAGGAGGCACAAAGCCTGGGTCTCACTTGACCTCTTTCCTCCCGGTGTTGCACAAAGCACTCGTCGGTTTCACTTCTTGATCCCTTTCCTTGCGGAGGTGGAATCGAACCTTCACAAACTTCCGGCGGCGTCCCACACGAAGATCGGGAGCTCACCGGTGACTCCTAGCCGTCTAGGAGACCTCAATCTCCAAGAGTAATAAATGGAGTGTAGACCCGCTCTTGGAAATCAACCTAGTGCTCAAAAGAACTTTAACGGTTTGTAACAAAGCACTAGAAAGCACTTGCTCCAATCTCTCAACAAATTTCTCAAAGACGGATTCAAGAGAGAGAGCAAGAGAGAGCCAAAGAATGACAAGAGTGAAGTAAATACTCAGCACACTGGTTAGGTTAGGTAGAAGAAAATGAGGAAGTGGTTGGGGTATTTATAGCCAAGACACAAAATATAGCCGTTCTGCCCTGTGTCAGACCCCACATCGGACTATCCGATACCAGACATCGGACTATCCGATATGTAGAAACTTCCAGATCAACTCCACTCGAAAATTCAAATTCTTTTGAAATAACGAGCATATTGGACTATCCGATGACACACATCGGATGTTCCGATAAAACCCGAGAGTTTTCAAACCAACTCAGCAACTTCCAAAATTCTAAGTGTATATCGGACTGTCCGATATATGACATCGGACATTCCGATAATTCCAGAGAGATTCAGAGCGAAAAAAACATTTTACAAAAACTTTCTAAGTCCATATCGGACTATCCGATACCAGACATCGGACATTCCGATAAATCCCGAGAGTTCCAGCACAAGGACTTAGAAAAAAAATTCCAGACAACATCGGACATTCCGATATAAAATATCGGACAGTCCGACTTTTCCCGAGAGCTCCAAAACTAGCAACCACACTCACACCGGAAATTCCGATACTATCGGACTATCCGATATTCACATCGGACATTCCGACAATATCAGCACAAAAGAAATACAAAGTGAGTGCCGTGCATGGTGACTACCAAATCTCATTTTGTAAAAGATGTTCATCTGAGCACAGAGGTCATTTCTAAAAGCATCTACATCCCATTCCTCTTAATAGTATGGCGATTCTATCGACTCAATCAAATGAAAATTCTACGCTAAGTCGACGCCATTCTTCTTTTTCTCTTTTGAGGGTCATCATTGTCCGTAGATGCGTTCCTTTTGGGACTATCACCTGCTCATATACTCACATAAGCCATTAGTCCCTTAATCGTTTGTCATTAATCATCCAAAACACAATTAGGGGCCTAGATGCACTTTCAGCTGCTACCGCGCCACCCGTCGGGCGCCACGCGACGTGGCTACAATGAAGCGCTGATTATGTGCGCAGACCACTGCGATCACAAGACTTAATGCCACATCCTCCTCGTAGACCGTGCCCGGCTGCTGGGTGACCTTCGAGGCATCCTTGGCGGGCCTGGTCGTGGACCCCCGAGCAAGCATGCTCGGGGGAGGAGTGCTTGACGAAGGTCGGGATGCTCGGTGGCCCCTACGTAGGGGCAGATCCCGAGCACGAGCAAGGCCCGCGCCGGCTGGACTCCGATGGTCGTTTTTACGGGCGATAACCAATCCCCGACAGGTGGTAAGAAATGTTGTTTTTGTAACAATGAGGTAAATATACAACACCTCTTCTTCGATTGTCATTTTGCTCGTTTCGTATGGCGTGTTATTCAAGCGGCTTTTAATCTAGCTCCTGCTGGTAGTATGACCAATTTATTTGGGAGTTGGTTATTAGGGCTGAGAAGGGATTTAAGGTTTCACATTTTGGTTGAGGCTGTTGTTTTGTGTTGATCAACTTGGCTATGTTGAAAAGATGTGGTTTTTAATAACAAAAATTACTCTAATTTGTTGCAGGTTATCTATATCTATACAAATTGGTTGCGTTCGTGGTCTGTGCTGCAATTTTTGGAGACCCAGGATGTGGTGTTAGCGGGCTGTCGTTTGCTGGAGATTGTGGTCAGGGATTTCTTCATCATGCTTGAGTGAAGATTTAGTAACACGTTGTGTGAATCAAGGTTTTTTGTTTCATGTCCGTTTTGGCTTGTTGCAACTATTCTATTAAACCTACTTGTTTTTTTTTTGTCTTTTGTTTGACTGTAACTGTATAATAATAAATAATGAGCTATGTGCATCTTATCCTGTAGAGGCCAGAAGATATAGTAACCCAATTATCTTTTTAAAAATAGGAATTAGGACATGATCGTCTCAATCTGCTAGACTTGACACTCGCGGAGCTCGACATGATTGTAAATGTACACAACTCAGGAAGGAACAAAAACATCAACATATACAGGAAAAAAATCCAAAAAAATGTGCATGGATTGTATATATTATCTTGGCCCTATAAAGTGCATCAAGATTCGTGCAAATGATATTTCAATGATTAGGCAATTGAACGGTGATTTAAATTTTGAAAGTTTGTATTAATCTCGAGCCATGTTTATTGGTGGTGACAAGAAATGTACCCATATGTACATGCGGGAAAAAAATCATATTTACTTTTTTTTTGAAAGAAGAACCATATTTACATATACAGTAAACATTCAGCAAAACCTTACAAAAACATAATATATACAGGTCCAGGGAGGCTGGCCCATTACTTTCTGCCATTGGGCCCGGTCAATAGTTGCTCCAGGTTGATGGATCAGGTAGGCTTCTCCCACTCCTTCCTTCTTTGACGGGCATCTCGACAATAGATCGGACGCAATCTCGGCCGTCCAATCTACCGCAAGAAACTTTTAAAAACCCCACGCCCTAGGGTTCATTCCTCCGCGCCGTCACTTGCTCCACCTTCCTTCAGACCGCGACCACCCTCTCCATCGTTCTCGGCGACCGGCGGCGACGATGGTGAAGGGACGCCAAGGCCAGCGCGTCAGGCTGTACGTGCGCGGCACCATTCTGGGCTACAAGAGGTGACCATCCCTTCCCGCGCAGCGTCTGCCGTTTCTTGATCCGTGCCGTGGTTGTGAGGTTCTCTTCATGTTGCGCAGGTCCAAGTCGAACCAGTACGAGAACACGTCGCTGCTGCAGATCGAGGGGGTGAACACCAAGGAGGACGTCGGGTGGTACAGCGGCAAGCGCATCGCGTACGTCTACAAGGCCAAGACCAAGAGCAGCGGCACCACGATCCGCTGCATCTGGGGCAAGATCACTCGCCCGCACGGCAACTCCGGCGTCGTCCGCGCCAAGTTCCGTTCCAACCTCCCGCCCAGTTCCATGGTAAACCTCGCTCGCTTGCGCGGCGCACTTCATCGCGCTTATGTTTCTTGGTTTTGTGCGCTCATTTCTGATGCTTTTGTCTGGTGGTTTTGGTTGTGCAGGGAAAGAAGGTCCGCGTCTTCATGTACCCCAGCAGCATCTAAGGTAGAATGCTGTACTAATTTTTCAGCGGTTTATGCTTGTACAATGTGTGATGTGTTCCTTGTTGCTGTTGGTCTTGGTGTCTACTGTCCACTAATCGTGCTGAGCTTAGGAGTCTGGACTATGGAATGAGTGCAATTGTATCTGGATTCTATAGATGTAACGATTACTGCGTAATTTGTGACTCATAGTGAGGCAATGATGTAGTCCTAGGTTGTTATGCGTTTGATCGTAATGTTTGTGTTCAAGGGCCCCATGCCAGTTGGGGGAAGCTCTTCTATTAGCTTCGAAATACCTGCAGGTTCTCTGCGGGGTGCTCGGAAGTTGGGGCCCTAGATAAAATGCAGTGGTCTCATAGTACGAGGCTGTGCATTGGTCGATGGATCTCTCATCGACCGGCTCCTCACAGCCTCGCCTCCAATGACCTCAATAATTTCTGTCACCTACTCATTAGCGCTGTAGTGTGTACTGGGGGTAACATGTAGTGAGCTAGTCTGTCTGTTGTACTGTGGTATGTTCGTATTTGTTAGTTGAGTTCTTATGCTACGCTATATGTTTTGCTGTCTAGGCATTCTAGCTGTTCTATATCTCACTTAGGGTTGATTGATCTTTAAGTTATTTTGCTTGTGAAGTTGAAGCTAATGCATAGAGTGAACCAGATGACTGTATCGATTGCTCCATCTGTGTGTTCTGGTCATAAGAACTTGGTGATTGGTTAGGAATTAATATTTTTTTGTGTTATTTTAGTATTGCAGATTTCCAGTACCCAGAAATAGGAAATCCTACGCATTCATGAACTGGATGAGATTTGGTACCTTTACCTTAAAGCACTATTTTTAGATCATAATGTAAAGATTTGGTGTCTTCGCCGCAAGCTAGTGTTTTTTTTTATTGTAGATTACTCTCGCTTTATTTTTCATCAATAATCAAAGTTGTAAACTCTTGTAGTTTTCCATTTTTACTGAACAGGTACCTTGCGTACTATGTGAAGTTGTAGTTGGCTTCGGGGAGGTTTGATGTTAGTTGATCACCCGGTTAACCAAACAGAAAAGTGTTCTTAGATATTTTGAAGAGTTTAGCTTGTCTTTTTACTGGACAGACTGTTAGTTGCATCTTCTACAACTCATGTCTTTTTACTGCACACTGTTAGTTGCCTTGAAGTGAAGTATCGTGCAGTGTTAATGAATTTTCGCTAGAGTTATTATCAAAATGAGATTGTTTCAACCTTGCGATTGAGTTTCAAACTATAATTGTCAGGTAGAGCATTTAGTTCCGTGATTCTGTCTAAACCTTGCAGGCAATAAACTTAATATCGTGTTGTCACCTGGTGTGGTGTTGGCGCTGTTGGCACAACATGGATGATGCCGCATTAGATGCATTTTTAGAAGCATGCTCGTAGGCCATATGATGGGCTGCTGCATCACGCTAGCGGAACATGGGCATTGTGTCTGTTCGGCAACATGTGCTGATGCTTTCGAAAGAAAAAGAATTGTGTGCTCCCTTGCGACAAGACGAACATGTGCAACGACAAGATGCATTAAATTTAAGAAAAAATTCTAAATAATTATTAAATGTAAGAAAAAGTAGTCATTGGAGTATGTATATCTCTATTAAATGGCATACTATAATTATTCACCAAGTTTTTCTATTAAAGTAGGAGTATATAGGGAAAATATTGCAATAACTGTATCTTTGGTCTATGTAATCATGGGCGGAACTAGGGGGTGCCGGGTATATGCCCTAGTACCTCCAAAAATTTGAGGAATGCCAAAATTTCACCTCGTCAATAGGCTAAATTTGTTGATTGAATTGGTTTTGATTTTAGTAGTTTGGGATTTTTAAGACTTTATAGCTATTTGTATTATATTTTTAGCAAATTTTAAATTTATATGTTAAATTTATGATGGTACGAAATCATTTTACAAGCCTCTAGAGTCATACGTGTGAAGTGTGCACTCCCACCAAAAAAATTTCAGTTCCGCCACTGTCTCTAATGTATTTATATTGTAGGATAAAGTTTAGAAGAATAAGGGATTTATATTGCGGGACGGCTGGAGAAATAATTGTTTGTTTGATTAGTCAGGTTCTACCCACAGTGTATCAGAAAATGCTTGCCATGATTGTGCGGTTTTAGCAGCGACGGTGCTTGCCTTGTGACATGTCCTTGTACAATCTACGGCTGATATTCGTGTGCCTGGTCATTCTTCCTGGAGGGGTTGGTTGCAGATTTGCAGTGGCACATTGGCACTGGCTAATTCTGGACTTCTGGTGAGATGTGTTGGCCTGTTTTTGCTGGCTCGAGAAATTGCTTTCTATTAGGTCCGTCCGGTGCCTCCGTGCGATCTATTACATTGGTCCGTTCTGTTATGGCGTCTGTGTTTGCAACAGAGCGTTTGGGTTTTGTCCACGGCAGATGTGACGAGTTCATCGCTTTTCTAAGCCTGCGTGCAAATGGGGACTCGAGGTTGCTGCTCACTTCACATGCGACGATCTCGAGCGAGAACCGTGCACTCGTGCGATGGGGGCACTCGGGAGCGGCACTGCTGACTTTCCAAATTAAAAACCAATTTCACACAGAATTCTTTCCAATTCAAATCGAGACTTAATAAGATCAATTCTTTGAGCCATGTAGTGATCACACTAATTTACAAAACATATTTGCAAATTCTCATCACATGCTCTAAAGAATTTCATTAAACTTTAATCTTATTTGCAAATAATAATTCAAAAATCTATAAGATCAACTCTTGAGCTATGTAAGAATCAACATACAATCCCAATACTTTATAAAATACATTTGTAAATAATAACATATGCTCTAGGACCAATTTCATAAACTTTCAGTTTATTTGCAAAACATATTTGGAAATAACAAATTCATTCAACTAAAATCAAATTTTAAGGTATGAGATGATCAACGTATAATCACAACACTTTATAAATCATATTTACAAATGCTTATCTCAAACATAAGTATAAATATCAATATTTTGCAAGAACTCATTTTCCAAACACCAAGCAATAAACTTGATTAGCCTTGTGATGATCAACACGTGATCTCTAACAATTTGCAAAACATATTTGCAAACCCTACTAGTCATGAGCTAAGAAAACGAATGCATTAGCTTTCACTATTTACAACACATGCAAATATTTAGCTCTATGCAAAGAACAACCGTTAAACCGAATGCATGAGCTATCTTCTTTTGCAACATATGCAAATAAATAGCTCCATGCAAAATCCAATTCAATTAAGAAGCAAGTATAAGCTTCCCTTATTTGCAACACATGCGAATATGAGCACCATGCAAAAACCAACTTAAGAGAGTGAGTTAGAGCGAACCAGATTGAGTTCATCATCGCATGATGAAACTCAAGCTAAATAACTCAACCTCTCTTAAGAGTACGACAACTTAACTAGCAACGCGATCTTCCATCCAAACACTTTGACCGGTAAAAGACTAGTACACATCCTTAGCTTATCTTGTTATACATTTGACTTCTAGCACATCTACTTAGAGTTTTTATGATTTCTATCATATTCTCTTTAAGTCAGGATCTCATCTCATTCATCAACACATGATGATCTCCCTTTGCCTTTTGCTTCGAGATCTCTTGTTGACGCTCATCAATACATGATGGCGTCCTTTGTCTCGACTTGATGGCTATCAACACATGATATCATCTAAATCTTTTTCACCGTTGGACTCAACCTACTTTACTCATGGAAAATTGTTAGTCCAACAAGTACGGTTGTCTCAATCATCAACGCACTCCATTAACACATAATGGGTGCCCCAAAGATCATTTGATATAATTTTTTGATGATTAACCACATCCCAAATCAATTAATTGAAATATTTGATTTATTTTGAATATATTAGTGCAACTAATGCTTTATATACTCGAGAATTTTCGTTTGTTCTTTAATCAATTGAATACAATTTAAGTTGTATTGAAATTGACATGAGTATATATTAACTACATAAGTTTCATATACTTATTTTGATCTCCATAAGTTTCATATACTTATTTTGATGGTTTCTAAGTAATGATCCAAATTATATGGAATAGTAGAATGGGATCAATACTCTTATGACCATCAAGTATAGAATAAACTCTATTAAATATATACATATAAATAATTGAACTTTGAATCAATATACACATATTCAATTTAAGATTGCTTTGGAGTTTATCCTATTCTTCCATAAGTATATTACATCTATACAAGTTTTTATATACTCAATGATTTGTTTCTAAGTAATGATCCTTAATTTATTTGGCAAGAATGAATGGACCAATATTTATGAAACATAAAGGTAAAGTATGAACTCCCTCTAAATGTTTGCATTCATGTATAGATAGAATTAGACACAAAATGTATAGTTTAGGGTTGAGACTATGGTGAAGTTCACCTTTTAACTTGAATCAAAGAAAATGAATCTAAAGATAATAAAGTTGTAATAATGCATACCTTTGGGGTTTTCATTTTTTCATCCAAATGAGATATAAAAATAAAGACCAATAAAAAAGTTAGTCTCATAATGATTAGATTTATCATTAAATAATAATTAAACATTAATCCAAAACCAAAAAGAAGCTTGAACTTATAGAGCACCCTCGCTGCTGCAGGCCGTCGAGGTCGGTTGCTATGCCATGCAGCAGTTGCTGCCCATCTGCACGGTCACCATCTCCTTCTGTGACTTCAAGGTAAACTAGCATCAGAGGCGCACGAAGTTGTTCTCTGGTAGGGTGTTTGGTTCTCTAATTCTGACACCATCTTATTCATTCTCGATTTGGGCGACAGTAGCAGGTGCAGGAAAGGGACAAGGGCCTGAGTGCCAAGATTGAACAGGCCTTGGGCCCAATGGGCTAGGCATCATCTCCATTGCAGATGTGAGTAGGATGTGCTAATCGCCTCTTATTGTTGTTTCGCTTTTGTTTCTTTGGTCGGGAGCTCATACAGGAGGCAGTGCGATATGTGAGAGGCGGCTGACCATCGGGAGCCGTCGGCAATCAACAGACAGTCGGAGGAGGTGGTGTTGAGGCTAGGCAAAGATGAGCACGAGCCAAGGCCGGGCGAGGATCCCCCGAAGACGCTAGGGAGGAGCTTGACGGGGTGCATGTCGACGAAGAGCAGCCCAGGAGCGACGGGCGAAGAGCATGAAGGGACATATCTTGTGATGGGCGGAAGTGGCTCTCCTCCTAACAGGCAACGATGGCTCAAGACGCGCGGGATACGACGAGATGCGGCTGGAGACACGGTGGCTGGTCAACTTGGAGAGCCCCGCCCCGCGAGCGCACCTCAGAGAGCGTCTAGACGCTAATGACTCCTTCCCCCTCCATGGCCTCCAGATGGATCTAGCTAGATTGGCAATGTGACCCAGAGGCAGTCAAGGTGGTTGTTTCTAGGCACCCAGTAGTGAAAATGCTTCTAATGTTGAACGCTCTACTTTCACAATGTTCATACAACTGGATTCGCATATGCAAGTTTTCTACTTCAAATTGTACTACTATCTACTTTTGCTTTGGTTCACGTACCAAAGAACTTTATTGGCTTTATTTTCTGAGAGGATTTTACTGGGTTTATTGTCATTGAATATGGCCCCTTTGGCATAGCTGAGGCATGGACAAAAGCCAACTTTTGGCTGGCAACCCTGAGAAGTAGCTATCAGGAGAAGCTGTTGGCTCTAGAATTTTTCCATTTTGGCAATCTGGTGTGTAGTTAGACTAGCTGGCTGGTTCAATGTAAGAAATGTCTGAAATACCCTTAGTTGAAATGATTGGTTGTTTTTTTTTCGATAATGGGTAATGTTATTGGATTCAAAAACAAATTCACATAACTTAACTAGAAAATCCATCAATTTCAGTGATAAACTAGACAATATTACCCTATATTCATTAGTTAACTCGATTGGTTGATCAACACAGTAGCATTTCAGTCCATTTGACAGTAGCATGTAGGACCAATCAATTTTTGAAACTCAGAACAAACACACATTCTCAAGTACACTCTCTTCCACTGTTTCACATCAAGTTTAAAAAGAAAAGAAAATTATCAAGGTCCAAAACAAGATAAGGTTCCTGTACGGTTCTTACAGGGACTACAAGTTAAGCAGTCTCTATAGCTAGGACTGTCCGATTAGGAGCCCTCTGTTGGAGATATACAAACAATTTCAAACAATTTTAGACAAGCTTTTCTTCAAATGGTCTACTTCAACCCTATCACGTGTATCATCATAGCGGATTCGATCTCGCCTTGTATATCCATAGATTCACTGTAGCAGCCACATCTCTACCACGATCATCTTCTGTATTTTCAAAATTAATCATTCTTTAAAAAATCGCAGGAATGAGAAGCTCAATTTTCCAAGTAAAATTCCTCATCACCAAGAGGTTTGAATCTCACCTTAACAGAAGTTTGCTTCATTTATTTATTTGGAAGAACATACACTTGTATTTGGCCCTGATTTTTACCTTTTCCATTGTCTATTTTAACTTCTACCAGTTAATTCCACCAAACGGAGCACTTACATTCGGGGAGTATTCGGAAAAAGCCACGAGAAAAGCTCCAGTAGAAGTACGAATGTAGCAAGCATAATCTTACTGTTGAAGTATAAGTGAATTGCCCACCTTTCCTCATCAGCTTAAGGCTTTGGGTGAATTGGCTAGTGCATACAACTCAATATGGTATCAGAGCTAAGAGGTCTCGAGTTCAAGACCCAGTTGGCGCAATTTAAAAAAATAATTGCAGCCCACTTCTATTCCACGTCCTAGGCCTGAGGGAGTCTGCACGTGAGGGAGAGTGTTGAAGTATAAGTGAATTGCCCACCTTTCCTCATCAGCTTAAGCTTTTGGATGAATTGGCTGGTGCATGCAACTCAATACTTACATGTAGTTTTACTTTTACTACTCTGTACAGGTATAGCCATTCGGGGAATAGCAAAACTCGGTTGGAGAAGCAAACTGGTCTGAATCACAATAATGTACCGGTCAAACTCTCTGCGTGAGGTCTGATGTAACTGGCATATCGCCTTTGGATGAATTGGCTGGTGCATGCAACTCAATACTTACATGTAGTTTTACTTTTACTACTCTGTACAGGTATAGCCATTCGGGGAATAGCAAAACTCGGTTGGAGAAGCAAACTGGTCTGAATCACAATAATGTACCGGTCAAACTCTCTGCGTGAGGTCTGATGTAACTGGCATATCACTACTAATTCTAATTAGGAGTTGATGGTGGTACATCCGTTCTCCACCCTCACCCCCGACACGTGTGCGCACCTGCATAGCTGAGTGGAAAGCGGACAGTGTCTACCCTAGTAGATTGGATTAGATCATCTCATCGCGGGAAGTAAATGAATATGCATGACTCATTTATTTATTTTTTTTCTCCTATTGATCTGATATTCGAATTGGCGGCGATTGCTCCCGATGCTTTCGGATTGGATTGATTGATTACTTTCTGAAGAAAGTAAAGCTCCGATTCATTGAGTTAGATCACTTCTCGTCTCTTTCCCTTTTGTTGTCTTCCTTATTCGACGATTTCTTAATCTGGATTCCATAGATATCTCCTCGGTTGCTGAATCTATATAACTCCACCGCTTCTTACCTCTCCTGCAGATGTGTTGAGCTTATCCATTGAGCAAAGGTAATGGGTGACCTTCCTAATCTCGTGGATGCGGCGCAGAGGTAGGTCACCGATGGTGGACAATGAGATAGCCTGGCGACGCTACTGAGCTCACCGCGGTGGATGATGTCAATAGGTTGAAGAAGGTGCTTGCGGGGGGAGGTAAGGGGGTGTTGCAGCTGGTTGATGGGGTGGGGTTATGGTATGGTCGGAGCAAGATGTACGAGCCACGCACGTCGCTGATGGTGGCAACCACATACGGATGACGTCTACCTCCTCAACGTCTTTGCGCTCATAGGACAGCAGATGATGCCTCTCTCGGTCGATCAATCGATCGATCTCGAATTATGGTGTTACAAATTTACAATCTCAAGCAATGTTCAAGAGTTCGCTCGGCGGATTCGTTGCGGTTAGGCACCGCCAAGCGCCAAGGCCGTATTTGCGGCGCAATTACGGGTCTCGGCGTTTTGGCCCTCGGCGACCGAGAATTAATATAATTCATATATATTATTGATTTTATTATGAATAAAAATTTTTAGTTTTCTTTTCTAGTTATTTGTAAATTGCAAGACATCAAATATTAAAGTAGAATATTAAACTAAAATACTTGAATAAATACTACTCAATTAATCAAGTAATAAACTAAGTAGTAAGTACTATGTTAGTGACTTAGTGTACCTTATTTTGAGGGCGACGACGTGAATCTTTCAATCATGGTCATCAGGTCATGTAAACAATAGATCAAAATAGTCTCTCTCATAGTTTTGTGCCAGCTGTCAAGGACCGCCAAAGACCGCCAAGATTTGTCAAGGCCCGCAATTTTGGCCTAACCGCCAAACAGACCGCCAAGGGCTGAATTCATTGTGTTTATAGCCGCCAACCGCAATATGGCCGCCAAGTACCGAATTTTCGAACACTGATCTCAAGTGTTGTGACGTTATTATTTAAGTTTATGAAATTAAAGATAATTTTAAGGTCGAGTTTGTAAATAGATGCTTAGAATTTGTATGCTTCGATAAATTGATTTAAATATTTAACCATTGCACATAACACATTCAGAGTGAATATTATTATTTAGATAAGGTTAGCACTATTTGCAAATAATTTTTTTTTATCACAAATTGAGTTTTCGTTGCAACGCACGGACATATATCTAGTACTATTGAATAATAAGTTCGATGAATGATCGAGTGCAAATGTATAATCGTTCAGAACTTGGTTATATTACGTCTTGCACAAATTCTGACGGCTAGAGTTTCGTCAACTTCCATTGATTGGTTCTGCAGAGACAGGTAACTAGTTCACCATTTTTTCTTACTTGGTCCGGAGAATACTCGAGGCAGCGAGGACTCCGGATTCCAGAAACACTAGTTTGTGTGTTGCTTCGTGGCGTCGTCCGCCGGCGGCGCCACGCGTACCCGGGCAGGAGGAGCGAGCCGAGCGGCGCATCTTACAGGTCAAGCCAGGAGCCTCGGCAGCATCACTCGCAATTCGAACCTCCTATTTTCAGTTTCACGTCTCTATTTTAAGGGTATGTTTGATTCATGGCCAACTTTATCAAATTTTGCTAAAGCAAACTTGGACAAAATGTGGCATATCACAAAAGATGTGGTCAAAAAATTACTGGCCACAAGTTTGGCAAAGTTGCAAAGAATTTAAGGCTATAACATGCGATGCGAACAGTGGGGCTAAAAAACCATAGCAAGCCACAATTGTGGCCATAAACCAAACTATCTAAGGAACTGTGGTACGACCAGGATTAAGCGTGGCAGCATTAAGCATCAAACCAAACAGGCCATTATTGTGCCAACACTGACCTTCCAGTTCCCACTGCGCATCAGAACGCACACACTATCATCCGCAAAGATTTGAGAACTTTTAAATGTAGCTGCAAACTGATGAAACAAAAAGGGGTAAATTCCTCATATGCCACTGGAATTGAGAGGCAAAAAGAATGGGCAATGATAAGCACAATAAATAATAATATGAACTTGTTCGTGATACAAAAGTACAGCAGCCTGGTGTCTCCTTAGATCCTCAAGCACGAGGAACAGAAGCACAACCAAATGACACCTTAAAGCTGCCGTGCGCGGTGATCTATCAATGACCTAGAACGGAAGAGAAAAAATCAGCTATATATGCCCCAGAACAGGGGAGAGAATCACCGATCGAGGAGTAAAGAGGACATATAAGAGCAGGATAAGTTGGCGATCAAGACTATTTGGACCATGCAACTGCGTCAATTTCTGCTTGTGCGCTCCGGTATAGCTCCAGCCTCTTCGCAAGGTTAGTCCTGCGTTCCATGACTGCAGGGTCTTCATCAAGAAGCTTAGAAAGTTGCTTGATCTGCACACAGAATTGTAGAATTTTTTAGTTCCAAAAATCCCATTAGAATTCAAATTTAAAAGCCATTCCTCACAAAATAGGAGATTAAAATATCCACCTAAGGCCTATTAAACAATCCCATTAGACTAAGTGCTAGCGACAAGAATAGGCAGAATAAGGAAAACATGAACCAACATGGATGGAGCTGGACTCAAAATTTGCTCGATAATTTACAGCTTAAGGCTTTCCAGTGTATGAACAAATTGCATATGCACCATCAGCTACAAAAGATAAAGCAAGCAAACTCTTTTGTGTAAAAACATTACACCATTATAGACCCCTAGATCAAAAGTACAGTAACATCACCTATTCTATTAGGTAGCACATATATGTGATATGTTAGATATCAAGACCCAAAAGACCTTTCATACGTCTCAAGAATCTCACCTCTCTTGCTCCCAATTCAGTAAAGAAGTGATCAAGCAGTGAGCGCTTTGCCTCCCGGACTTGACAATAGACAATAGATTTCGGGATGGAGTTCCTCAAGGTTGAACATACCATATTAACATACGACAGGACAGTTGTTCCTATTGATTGTAAAGTACAGTAAGATGTGTTAGACACTTGTATTCCAAAATAAACGGAACTCATGATTCATGAATCATATTGCTGAAGGCTCCAACTTTGATAAAGCCATTTTTCAACCTTACGAAGTTAAAATTGTTAAATAAATACAAAGCAGATGCCTTACCAATTCGTCTAAGATAAGAATCGTTATATCTATCAAAAATTGAGTGGCTTGGATTTCCACCCTTCTCAACATCCTGAGGAAGCTTCCTGAAGAAATCTACAGTTAAATAGCTGCATTCCATATCAACTAACTTTAACGTGTTTTTCTTGCTTTCGTCCTTCATTCTGTCCAATGACTCGAAGGCTGCATTGCCTACTTCCACACGAAGAGTGGGGAATTGCTTCAGCTCCTGCAGAAAGGTAGTTGAACATTTTTGGTGATCTGCTTACATATCTAGCAATGAACATTTTCCAAGCAAGCTTATTAACTATTATGCTACTTTCTTTTCAAATCCGCTTTATCTCTTATCTCTTACTATGAAACATTATTTCCTACAAAATTGTATACACGAAGTTTCAAACAAGTTCTGAGCTCAAATTTGATTAGACATTACATACAAGGATAGTCCATATGGCCATATCCCACTTCTTATAAAATCAGAAGTTATCATTTTATTATAATTGAAAAATCCATTCCCTCCTGATACAGCCAGCTTATAACTCATCATACCACCAGAGTGCACATATGCCCAGCAACAAGTTATATAAAACACTATGCATCATGCAGATAGGAACAAGTTATA
The DNA here is from genome assembly GCA_036346375.1 of Guadua angustifolia. NCBI lineage: Eukaryota > Viridiplantae > Streptophyta > Magnoliopsida > Poales > Poaceae > Guadua > Guadua angustifolia. The sequence goes on from CM070508.1 coordinate 3,685,730, forward strand.
TAAAACACTATGCAATTATGATAGGAACAGCAGGAAGACTTACATGTGTTTCATTGATAGCCTTGTGGACTAGTTCCTTGAGGATTGCGTGGACCTGCCAATGTGACAAAAATCAACTCACGCGATGGAACTAGCAAGGGAAGTACTGCCAAATAAGTAACAGGCCTAATGTTCTGGTGGAGTTCCCAGTGGTGAAAATAAATAATTTGAGGTCTTCAAGCTATTTTGTTATGACAATGAAACACTGTGGACATTAATACATATAACTGGCATACCGCATCAACAGCTGCCTCAGCAGGACCTCTGATACTAATAAGACAAGATTCTATGAGGCGTCGATATCCTTGCTCTGGAGCAATCAGGTGAGGCTGGTATCCATCAGCTTCTGTTATGAGCTTTCTCACATTTTCCATTGAGAGTTGCTTATCAAACTGCAACCGTTTAATAGCCACAGGAAATTGATTGTCGAAGACATGGTAAATTTTCTCACCACCAGGGCGCCTGGACAACAGAACATTGGGTTGGTCAACACCAGTACAAAAGCAATAATATCGCAATCTCACAAACGAACAGGCAGATATGCAGAGTCGCAGACATCTGTCCACAAGTTGAACCAATGTGAAATACACATTAGCAGCAAAATGATTTAGTTGGTCATTTAGCAAGCATTTTTTTAAGGTTCTTGCGGACAAGATATTGATCCTTTCAACGTCACTGAGAATAAAGAGGGTGAAAAAAATATGCAACATTACAATAGCTGATAAGACCATTCCATACCAGCCTATGCACGGTGTTCATCTTGTATGTTCCAAGCTTAATTTCTAGATGGTTACTTTCTTCTGAAAGAAAGCTATTGGAGATGGTAAGTCTAAGTCCGATAAGCCTTATTCAATACAAGTAGTTTATTCAAGACACATAATAATAAGTATGTCTAATTGCACTGTATACAAGTGCATGCCATAACACCAAAATACGTCAACCAGATTGGGAAATTTTACTAATTTTCAAAGGCCTATACAAATCAGAAAAGATACAAATGTTATCATTCAAAATTCAGGACAGCATGCCAGATATACAAGCATAATATTTCAAAGAAAAAATTGAGCAAAAGAAAAAATATTCTTTGAAACATACACTCCATCCAGATGTTCCTTGTAGATACCATCAAACATGCGACATATTTCCATAATTGTGTACAGCTTTCCCTGCATGTCAAAAAAAAGGTGTCAGTTAATTTACAAGGAAACAGCAGTGTGTGAGTGTGCATGAGAGAGGTGATACATGAGTGCCTGATGCCTCATACTAGGAAAAAAAGGTGGTGGCACTAACATTCGCATGTTACAGTGAAAAAGAACACTGCACACAATATAACTGGTAAAATAGGAAAAATAAGATAAACAGGATAGAGAATATCACCCAAATATAACTATTAGGATAAAGAAGAAAATCAAAGAGTCAAAATTCATTACTGTGCCAGCAGCATAAACCATAAAATAAAATACCTTCATGTATAGGAACTTTGTTTACTTCGAGTAAATAACTAAGGCCAGCAAATGAACACAAACAATGATGCGATTAATATATGTATGCAGGATCAGGTGCAGCAAACTGGATTCTGATTAAAGAATAGGTAAAGTCCAGTCTTACCCCAGCATCTGTAGCAATGGGCTTTCCAAGTCGATTAAGTTCAGTTTCCAGTTCTGCAATTGTCTTTGTTATAAGAGATTGGATCCCTGGGATTCTTGATTTAATAACAGATTCCAAATGCTGCATATATACCAAAAAGTTAAAGTCAAAGAGCCTAACAGCATTACACATATTCTACATTAAAGAGGAAAGACACACCTTCGAGAGCATCTTTGCTAAATGTTCTGATCCCATCCTATGAGCAAGGTGCTTGTATTCTGGTGTATTTGAAAAATACTCACGCTCTCTACGCCTAGCAGCAATCATGTCCACATTCTTGTTGATATCTTGCTGGGATCGATTGACGACACCAATCCATGGAAATTGGAGCCTGTAAGATCTCCTTCCAGCATCTGCAGAAATGAATTTGATAAGAAAATCAAGTTCAAGCAATCATAGGATAACCTAAATTCACAGATTAGCAAGCCTATGTTCTACACGTTATTCAACACTGGTGACATGTTGAGTCCATATAATCCCACAAGGGCTAAGTTACAAATTTAGGGCAGTGCAAGTGTTTAGCACTTGATTATTAACTGATCCAAACTTACATCAACAGCATCGGTACCCTTGTCCATTAGATCAATTTTTGTGAGCACACCAAAGGTCCTTTCACCTGAATCAACAATAGTAGAATTCAAGCTCATAAATAATTTAAGATAGCCAAAGAGCAGGTATATGAAACACAATTATTTTCTGCAAGTATACCTTTTGATCTATGAAGTCAGTAACTCAAAATAGTATCAGACAAAGAAATAGTTCATACTCAACAAAGATACAAGGTACAAGTATATGAAAATTAGACAATTACTTGTCATCATGTATTGTTTTGATGTATCAAATTAGCTGAAGATAACATCATTATGAAGCTTCTTATCATATCGAAAATAAAGCACATAGGATAATAAGCTTGAAAGACAGTAACAAAAGGAAACAGTATATGACATTAACCAAATACCTTTGGGGTCAACTTCTCGTGAAATCTTGATTGCATCAGAAGTTGCAAGATCCTGATTGGCTGGAGAAACAGCCAGAATGATACAGTTTGGCTGTAAAACACCAAAAGTTTAACTATTTGTGTAAGTTTTACAACATTACAGACACAATGCATGGCAAGATAATTATAGCTCAAAGATGCTACAACATGGCTGATAACAGAAGCATAACAGAAGCATGTCAGACTAAATATGAATTAAATAAGTAACTGTAAATTTGTGCATAACCACATAAATCACTATCTTATCCAGATATAGCAAGCATGCTATGCAACGATGGATAAATATTAATGTGCAACAGACAATCAGGTTACAGCAAAATACCTTTTCAATGTACAAGCGAACCATGTTTTCAATGTCCTGAACAATACTGTCAGACTGACCCTCTATAAAGCGTAAGGTCAGTAACAATTAGAGAATAAACCTTTTAAACAAGAACAAAGAAAAGAACAGTAGCTCATAATTAACAAACACTTACCAACAGCAACTTTAGTAAGCCCAGGAAGATCAATAAGAGTCAGATTCACAACTGCAATGATTAAAAGTGTTAGACACTAAACAAAACCATATCAGAAAATTCATATAAAACAACAAATACAGTATGACTATCCTATCTTATGACAGAGATGTCAGTAGTCAACTGATAAAGGTACAAGCTAAAGGTAATCCACAAGTCCATCCCACAAAACAACAATCTTTTGAAAGAGGATAGTGGGGGTGTACATGATATAGCAACACCATCAAAATATTCCCAACTGTACGGACAGTTTACCAGCATTATTATCTTACCATATGGAGAATATATGCTTAAATGAATAGGGACAGCTGATATTTGCTTTGAACGACCGGTTTCTCTGTCAGTTTCATCAGCTATCTCCTTCCTCACAAGAGCTGCAAGAATACAGCTGTGTCATGAACCAAGTACCATTCAGATAAACTTAACTTATAGATAAAGAACTGGAAAGACCAATTTAGCACTTAAAAGATCATTTTATCAACAGCTGCAGGTGTTAGCTTATGTTTAAGGAAAATTAAACAAGCTACAAGTTAGTGCAACAGCATGAATAATTGTGGCATCAAATAGATGAGGCTCACAAACTTCCATTACTTGTTCCTCAACCAGAATTGCCAATCTAGTTCATTATCATTATGAGATCTCTTCAATCATGCATTTTCTTAATTCTAATAACAGAATCACGAAGCTCCAAAACCAGAAGAAGGCTGAGGAATTACCGAAATCTGTGAATCTCTTCCTAGGAAGGTGCATGAACTCCGCATATTCTCTGTCTCCATCAATCCTATGGAGCTGCAGCACCAGCGGACGACGGGTGACAATGCCTGCACCATACCATAGGGGAAAGAAAGACAATGTCTCAGATCGCACAAAACAAGAACATAGCAAACTTTACAAGCTCTTACTGTTGGAACCACCATACCTGAACCCCTCGGTAGGAAATCCTTCCCAACAACGCTCTCCAACACTGAGGATTTACCCGAACTCTATCAAACGTATCACAAAAGTTCAAACGTCATACCCATTCTGCATGCTGAAATAAGCTTAAAGTAATCGTAAGAACACGAGTCCACACACAATTGCACCGGACTCCATGGTTTTTCACTACGAAAAAAACAAATCCGGATCCCCGTACTTGATCCCAACTAGTTACTAGCTTCCAACGAGTGGAAATTATACAATTACTAACCATGTGGGCGACTCGGCGCAACGAAACCAACACATTCACACATGTAACCGGCCCAAATATAGCTTCCTGCGCGCACAGTAATCGCAGATCCAAGCGTAGCTAAACCACATCCACCACTAGACCGCGCAGTTCTACCGCAAACTCGCGAGATCCAGACCGCGCAGCCGATGAGCCAGCACCACCAGATCCGATCAAGAACAACCGAAAAATAAAACAGCGCTGAGGAAAGGAGTGGGCACCTGGCCTCCGACGACGGCGATGGCCGGCAGCGAGTCCCAGAGAGTTGGGAGGGAGCTCTCCTCGCCGTGGTCGCCAAGGGCGGTGCAGGCGCGCTGCAGCTTGTTGACGAGCGAGATCAGGTTCTCCATGGCCGCGGCGCCGGAAGCGAGATCTGGCCGGGTCGGATCGGATCGGATCGCGCGCGCGGGGCGGTGGAGAGGGCGAGATCGAGGCGCGGGGGAGGGGGAAGGGAAGGGGAGACGCGGGGAAGATGAGATGACGCCGACTGCCGAGCCGCGTCTAGGCGCCGGTCGGTCGGGCCGGAGCTGTGGCCTGTATGGTGTGCGCCGCGATGTGCAGTCTGATGTTTGGGCGTGTGCGCGGGGTTAATTTGGATTTTTGAAGCCTTTGTGGTGAAGAAACGTGCGTGCTGGGCTGGGTCGCCTCTTGCCAGTTTGTAATTTTGTATGCAAGTTTTGTTGTTTTACAGTTTTAGTAAGATTTTTTTTAGTAAAAGGTGTTTTTAGTAAGATTTTAGTAAATAGATTCGGTAATATAACTATCCATAGTTTTTTAAATGATTATAGTAAAGACGAATACATACACGTATCACCACGCTCACGCAAGTACACTTACTTAGCACACGCCTAAACAAACAGAGAACAAGGATAAATCAATAAACCTCACAAAATTTCTACTAATGCGCACTCGCACGGGTGTAAAAGCAGATGACAGAATCTAAACCCCGGTAGATGGAGTGGTACACACACAACTCCACCGCTACATCAAGACGTGATTCCCGTTTTATGTTGTTGCGAGAACCAAAACAGTAACTTCGATGAACTTTAAATTTAAGACAGCCTGCACTTGACACTTTTAGTTCTCTAGAAACCTTTTATCAATTTTACAGGAATTCTTTAAAATCCATTTCCCGATCCTTTAATACAAACAAGCGTGTTGTTTGGGGACCTTTGATCATGATCACCGCGTCAAGCAAGTTAGTACACCATATGAATCTTAAAAAAAGGTTACTACTCCGTATTAATCTCGAAAAAGAAAGTAAGTACTCCATGTCATAGGGGCTCATTCATAATAGCTCAAAACTGAAAGGGGCGAGCGCCAAGCCGCCAAATCACCAGACATGTTTGATTTCCTGAGGGGCGGAACGTGAGGGGGCGCGCGTCCCCTTAGCCGGGACCCACCGCGCGATCTGGACCGTCCGTCCGGCCCGCTTCCAGCCGTGGGCGCAGGTGGATGGTCGCCGTCGACGAGGCCGTCGTGGGGCCCGCTTTCCGTCGCGTTTGAAATTTGAAAGCCCGTCTGCCCGTTTGGTCCTCTTCTAGCCGTTTGATGGAGCGATTCCCCATTGTTTTGTACCTTTTGCTCTCTGCACCAGGGTTCAAAATTTCGTTTCAAGAAAAAATTCGGCTCCCTCCGAAATCCGAAATTTCGGACGAAATTTCGTTTTTTCGGACGGAGGACATTCAAAATTCAAAATTCAAATCCGGTTTGTTCCGGGCCGAAATTTCCTAAATTTCGGTGAAAATACCCGAAATTTCGGCTAAATTTCCCGAAATTTCGGCGAAATTTTCCGAAATTTCGGTTGAAATGAACTGAATGGAAATTAGTTCAAACGATGTCTAAAAATTTTGAAATTTTTTTTGTAGGTTCCTGACACATTAGAGATGTTCTCATAAAATTTTCAGGAGATTATCAGTTCTGTGGATTTTTAAAAAATTGAAACATTGGTACTGTCCCGATGAAACGTTGATCGGTAAGTTTGAACTTGATGAAAAATAGTACAAACTAAGTTATAAAATTTTGAAATTTTTTGTGGAGATTCCTGACACACTTATGATATTTCAGTAAAAATTTCAGATGATGATAAAATGTGGGGAATTTTTAAAAATTCAAACATTGGTACTGTCTTGGTAAAGCCCTGAGCGGCAAGTTTCATTCGAATGAAAATTAAAACAAACGCGCTTGTAAAATTTTGAAAATTTTTATGTATGGTCCTGACACATCCATAATATTGTCATAAAATTTTCATGTGATGATCAAGTGTCATGAATTTTAAAAAATGCAAACAGTGCTATTATCCTGTTAACAGGCCGATGATCAATACATAGATTTAATTTAGCAATACAAAAGGTTTAAATTTTTTAAAAATTTGACATAAGGGTGGCAAGTAAATGTTTAATATCTCATAAAAATTTGGAATCATGATCATGCTCCAGTGAATTTATAAAATTCGTAGAAGGCACAATGCCATTTATGTTCTTTCTCTCTTTGATTTTTAAAATATAATACAGCAAATTAAGTTTAGTGCTTACTGCATTTATAGATTTTATTGAGCAAACGAAGAACGTTTAAATTTTTTGAAAATTTTATAGAATGGTACTGAGGAAGTGCTTAATCTGTCATAAAAATTTTAGATGATGATCACACTCGAGAAAATTTATAAAAATCTAAAAATTTACTGTCCCAATTATGTCCATTCTGTTTTTGATTTTTTTAAGATAACAAATGATGTTAAATTATTTTGAAAATTTTTGTATATGATTCCAAGAAACAAGAGATGGTATCATAATTTTTTCAGATGATTATCAGGCTTTTACAATTTTTTCAAAATCTGACAACATTTCTGCCCAAATTTTAAAAAATCTCAAAAAATTAGTTTTTCATCAAATTTTCATGGAACAAGACTTTCTTAAGGGTTATTGCACCCATTCCGTTCAAATCCGGCCAAAAATATTGAAAATCCGGACTCCAAACCCGAAATTTCGGCGAAATTTCCCGAAATTACTGTATCAGTTACTGTAGCAAAATCAACTTTTTCAAATTTTCAATTCGGCCGGGATATATAAATTCGGGAGGGGCCGAAAACCGAAATTTCGGCGAAATTTCGCCGAAAATCGGCGAAAATTTGAACCATGCTCTGCACCATAGTTACGCCTTCCTCCTTTCACTGTTGTCACGTGCCTGCAATGTGAGAGCCTCTTTGAGCAGGACACGGTGAGATTGGCCAGCATTTACCACCGGGGATGGATCTGTCTGTACGTCATAGTATTACTGTACAACAGGAGACATCAGGCATGGCCCAGCCTGTTTTAAGGCCCCTAAGCGTCTGCCCATATCTACTTCTTTTCTGAACTAGGCCCAACTCACCCGGCATTTTAGACTAGGACAGACTGCTGCTAACTTTGCGCTGCAAACTGCAAACTCAGTTGACTATTTGTTTGGGCTTTTTCACAAACTTAAAAGGTAAAAAGTTAAAGATTAAACAAACAAGTAGTTTTTTATCTGGACTTTTCAAAAGTCATAAGTCTCCATATAACTAAAAACTAAAAGTCGCTGGAGAGAGCTTTTTTGACTTATTGATTATTGGTTTTAGACTAATAACACTAAAGTTAGATGAAATTACCCACCTCTATCACGTACAAAAACCATTAACTTTTAAGCTGTTTAAACCAAAAAAACTGATTTTAATTTACAAACTAACAAGCCTAAGCCTAGGTTAACAGCGAACTCATGGCAGTCTAATGGAAGTGACATGGAAGGAATCGCTTTTTTTTTTCTAATGGCAAGTCAATAATCAGGTTAACTCTCAGCTGCATACGAATTAACTAGAAAAATTTTCGCGGCGTACACGCCGCGCGTGGCGTTTTTCGTAGAAAAAAAAATTCTTTTTTTCGGTGGCATTTTATTTTTTAAATCGTTGAAATAATGAGTGAAACGGCTGAAAGGACACAAAATTTTTCGTGGCGTAACACGCCGTGCGTGTCGTTTTTTAGAAGGAAATTTTTTTTTCGGCGGCGTTTAATTTTTTAAATCGTCGAAGTAACGAGCGAAACGGGGAAAAAATAGAAAGATAGAGTTGTAGAAATATCTCTTTTGACGAATTATTTGAAAAATATTGGAGACCGAGCTGGAAAACCACGACGGGGAAAAAGTCTAGAGGTAAAAGGGCGAAAAATCATTAGAGATGACAACCTTCTTTTGTCGAGTCTAACACTCTACGCGTTCGCCGAGTAATAATACATGTTTTAAAAAATATCAGAGACTCGCGGCGTAACACGCCGCACGTGTCATTTTTCATAGAGAAAAATTCTTTTTTTTCTCTTTCGACGAATTATTTGGAAAATATTGGAGACCGAGCTGGAAAACAGTGGTGGGGAAAAAGTCTAGAGGCGGTGGGGAAAAAGTCTAGAGGGAAAAGGGTGAAAAATTATTAGAGACGACAACCTTCTTTTGCTGAGTCTAACACTCTACGCGTTCACCGAGTAATAATACATGGTTTAAAAAATATTAGAGATCGAGATGGAAAATCGAGGTGGGAAAAAAGTCTAAAGATTAAACTGCACACATATTCTTGGTGACGAAAACATTTTTTTCTATGGAAAAACGGAGAAAGGACCTAGACGTAAGAAGCAAGGACCCGAATGTTACGTTTTTGGACCTATCCACTATCTTGAAAAATTAGAAAAGGGCTTGTTCGCGATTTGAATTTAACGGGAGGTTCTTTTCGTAAAACAGCGCACGAGGGACCCGAACGCGATTTTAGAGAGAAAAATCTTCCCCTCACAAAAAATCACGAAGAGCCTATTCGTAATTTCTAAAAGGATCGAAATGCGTGTGGTGCCAGGAACTTTGTCAACTATAATAGAGGTAGTATACCACTGGCAAAGAGAGGAAATGGCACGCACATCTTGCCTTGCCCTATAGAGATGGGTCTAAACCACTGGCTCATCAACAAAGATCTGTTTGATTTTAAGGACAAATGGTGGATATGATGGGATGGGATGATCCGGGGCACAGTGGAGCGTGGCGCGTGTTTCAGCTGAAACCATCTATCCCCAGGTCCGGGTCGCCTGAACGTACTGCAGACTGCTGAATACTGACAGTGATTTTGAGTCTTCTGAGTTCTGACCTCTTTGGCACGTACTCGCAGTAAATCGGTACAGCATGCATCTAGAACACATGTGAAAATACTGCGACAGTCTCGCACAGTTGCACTCTCTCTTTTCTGAAAGCGGCACAGCTAGCCGCATTCTTATGTACACGGCGAAGAGCGAACGAACGAGCCAACTAGTGAAAGGTACTCGCAAGTCGCAACAACCAGGCCGTGCCATCAATTACTGCCGAAGGCAAGAAAATCCACGCTAAAAATAGTGTTTGTTAGGTTCGATTTTCAACATGTTACTAACTTGCACATCCATATGCTCGAGCGAGGGACAAGGAACGCACTGATGTAGTCGGATCGAATCGATTATTTTTCGAGTCAAACGATTCCTGACATCTGATCACGCAACTAGCTAGTAGAGTAGTAGTATTGTTTTTATGAGTCTATCTTTTGAAAGGTATTGCTTAAAAATATATAACGTATTTTATATTCTAGTACAAAATTAGTGTAATATTTACTTCATACTCTTAATAAATATCCATTTTTACTGTATACTCTCTACATGCTTCATTGAACATTGTGCTTAGTGATAATAATTAAGAATAATCTAGTTATTTTTAATATCTTCTTTATTTACATGTCGAGAAAAAATATAACTCATAAACATAAACTGAGAGTATTTAGCTAGTGGTACTAGTACACTTGATCTACGTAGAAGGTAGTTCAGATCAGTGTTGTGAAAAATAGTATACGCTCGGTGGACAGACGTGGTATCACTGAGCGATTAATTGCAATATGACCGATTGATCAAAATTTAACAAACAATTATCCGTTCTTATTAATATATTTATTTACATTTAGAATTAATTAGAAATATTTTAGTTATCCAAAGTTATTGTAAATTATCACTCTATAATACATGTTTTTACATTTTATTGTTTATACTCCATCCAAAAGATACATACTATGAATACTATGACACAATATTATAAACTAATTTATTGTACTTAGTGAATAAAAATAAACTATTTTCACGGTTAAATGGGAAAACATATGATTAATCGAAAAAGGTTGATTAATTAGATTATACAATCAATTAATCATTCGACTACGTTAATTATACTCTGATTAAAGCATTCATAATAGTTTAGTCACTATCACCAATTAATCGGCTGACTAATCGATCTAGTTAGCCTTTTTCACAACAGTAGTTCATAGAGGTGGGCATTCGTTTCTTGGTCTATTCGGTTTTGAATTATTTCAGTTTCTGGAAAACGCCAACCAAATTTGTCCTGACAAAAAGAAAAACCGAACCGAATTAATAGAAATATTTTGATTCGGTTTGGTTTGATTTTCGGTTAACCGAATTTGCGCATACAGGTATAACTTAATACATTGAAGCCAGAATGTAGGAAAGGACATAAGGCCTAAATGTAGATGTAGGAAAGGAAGCAACCAAAAAGAGGAAAGCAAATACAAGTATAAACTTGGTAGGGTCAACGGGTGATTATCTCTACTTGGAAATTTGATTATCTCTACTTGGAAATTTCTCATCTTTCTCTTCCTTGGACCAGGGATAGAAATTTCGTTTTAGCAAAAAAACCGGATATGCCCGAAATCCGAAATTTCGGCCGAATTTCGTTTTTTCGGCCGAAATCCATTCAAAATTCAAAAAGAAAAATTCGAATCCGGTTTGTTTGTCACCGAAATTTCTGAAATTTCACCGAAATTTCGGCAAAAATGCACTGACTGAAAATTAGTTCAAACGATGTCAAAAAAAATTTAAATTTTTTTGTAGGTTCCTGACACATTAGATATGTTCTCAAAAAATTTTCAGGTGATTATATGTTTTGTAGATTTTTTTAAAAAATTCAAACATTGGTACTATCCCGATGAAACGTTGACCGGCAAGTTTAAACCGGATGAAAAATGTTACAAACGATGTTAGGAAATTTTGAAATTTTTGTGCATGATGCTGATGAATCACTAATGTTTCAATAAAATTTTAGAATGGTGATCAAGATTCAATAATTTTTAAAAATTCGGACAGTACTACTATCTTGATAAAAGCCTTACCGGTAAATTTGAATGGAATGAAAAATAGTCCAAACCATGTCAGAAAATTTTGAAAATTTTTGTGGAAGGTCCTAATGTATCAATAATGTTTTTATAAAATTTTCGTATGATTATCATGCTTGAAGAAGTTCCAAAAATTCTGACAGTGCTACGTGCTGATAAAAGCCTAATAATTAATACATAGATTTGCTTTAGCGACAAAACAAGGTCTAAAATTTTTAAAAATTTTACATTAGAGTGATAAGTAAGTTTTTAAGATCTCATAAAATTTTTGAATTATGATCATACTCCAGTGAATTTATAAAATTCTTACAAGGCATAGTAGCATTTATGTTCTCTCTTTTGGTTTTTGCAATATAGTATAACAAATGAAGTTCAATGGTTTTATAGATTTTATTGACCAAACAAAAAAAGTTAAAAAAATTTCAAAATTTTATAGAATGGTAATAAGGAAATTCTTAATCGTTCATAAAAATTTTAGATCATGATCACACTCGAGAAAATTTAGAAAAATCTAACAAGTTTACTGTCCCAATTATGTCCATTTTGTTTTTGATTTTTTAAAGATAACAAATGAAGTTCAATTATTTTGAAAATTTTTCTATACGATCCTACCTACTAAGGATGATAACATAAATTTTTCAGATCATTATCAAGCTTATACAATTTTATAAAAATCTGACACTATTTCTGCCTAAATTTTAAAATGTCTCAAAAAATTAGTTTTTCAACAAATTTTCAAGCAAGATGACTTTCTTAGGGGTTATTGGACTAATCCCGGTCAAATCTGGCCCTAAAACATCAAAATCCGGATTAAAACCCCGAAATTTCGCCGAAATTCCCGAAATTATTGTGGTAGTACTGTAGCAAAATCAATTTTTTTAAAAAAATTAAATTCGGCCTATCCTGAAATGCGAAATTTCGCCGAATTTTTGAACCCTGCCTTGGACGCAAATTCTGAACCAAGGATTTGCGACGCAAGGAATGACAATACAAACACTAGACTACATCTATAGTAACAATTGTATCGATCGATCCACAAAGAGAGAGAGAGAGATTCATAGGGGAAGGAATTCTTTCTCGCGTACACACCTTGCGGTGCGTCTGTTTCAGGCTGTCGTTGGTGCTTCTCGAGCTCTGCAGCCGGACTCTGTACTCCTCAATTTGTTGTTTTCAATTTAAAACCATGACAATTTCTGATCAAGATCCGTGAATTAGGACGATCACTCGAGCTAATTAATCCAGCAGAGCAATAGACATCTCATTCTGCAGGCTCACTAAAAAAAAGTTAAAGGAGAGGTCAAGGACCTGTAAAAAGGATGGGTTTTTTCTTGTGACAAGCTCGCGACCACGCCGCGCTGCTCCAGCAAGCACCCACTGAGCAAACGATCGAAACATATTAATACCAACGAAATTAAAGTAATAAATTAACCTAGGAGAGTAAATTAAACAAGCAAGGGCTCAAGAAGAGCACACATATCTCGCAATCCGCTCACCTCGAGGCGTCCTCGCCTTCGCCCCATCGCTGCCTCCTCCCCGCTCTCCTCAAGGAAGGGATCAGCGTGTCGAGACTGACAGTTGAAGGATCAAGGATAACCAACTAGAGAAAAATAAATAAGAGGTTTTTAAAATTCTTCAGCTCTAATTGTATTAAATAATCAAGCAAAGCTATAATTATGATTTTTGACAAGTAAAAGCTAAATCAACTAGATTTCACTGTGTGCACCAACAAACTAAGTCTAAACAACTAGACAATCCTAAACATAATATCAATATGATAAGTAAGTTAGGAATGGAAATTACATAAATTAAATATAAGTGATCAAACCACAAGAAGAGATAAACACAATTTTTATCCCATGATCTCGGAGACTTGCCGGTCTCCCCTAATCCAAGTTGAGATAACTTGACCAACTCAAGCTGGCTTCTTTGCACAAATGAGCCTTCCTCGATCACTATAGTAACTCTTTCTCACTTCGGGTAGGCGAGTTTCGGCCTTCAAAACTCATGAGCTTTCTCACAAACTTCATTGAGAAAACCATCGTTTCTTTCGCCTCTAGGCCAGGAGGTGGCAACGTCCAAGAATAATAGACCTTGATGCTTGCTTGAGATCAATCAAGTATCTAATGTCTCAAATACTAAATACAATACTTGAATTGTCTTATCTTTCTTAAAATGATAATTTAATGTACAAAAATAAGTAGAAGACTTGTTAGATCTCAAATATACTCAACAAGAGTCTAAGAGTGCCCTAGTATACAGATATGGGGGTATTTATAGCATCCATCAATATTTCCAGTGTTGGGGGCAAAATACATAAAAATTCAGCAAATCCGATGTCTCAAACCCAACAATCAAATGGTGCATTTAGGGTGCGTTTGGTTCACTGTACCAGGAGGAATGGGATGGAACGGCACAGAATAAATATAGATATATGTGTTTGGTTCGCTGTACGAAACCATCTCATCCAGAACGAAGTGGTACTGATTCTCAGAATATTCCCCAAATATGCCGTATCAACTCGTTCGCCTGATTTCGCCGAACCATTCCGTCCCGGATGCGCTCGGTGTCCTCTTCTCGGGTCCTCGCGCTCCTCGTCTCAGGTCTCCACGCGGAGTCACCGCTCCCGGCACCTCACGCTGCCGCTCCCGGCACCTCACGCCGCCGCTTTCGCGAGGTGCTGCCTTCCCTCTCCTTCTCCCACCCAGATCTGACACGCCGGCACTTAACCGTGAAACAAAACTCCGGCGGTGACCTCTACGCGCCCGGATCTGCACGCCGGCACCGTCCTCAACCGTGACCTCTACGCATCGCGTCAGGATCTGCTCCGCTCACTTCCTCTTCTTCGCACGCACGGGACGGCTGGATCCAACCACTTCTGCTCCGCCTCTCCCATTCGTCCCGAGGTATTGGATCCACTTCCTCTCAGTTGTGTGGATGGCTTTGTTTTGTGGTTTGGGAGCTACAGCTAGATTAATGGGGACCAATATACCGGCGTGGATTAATCCACTTCCTAATTGTTGTAGTATATATGAAGTAGAGAGGAGACAGCACTCATCTGGGGCCTGATCCTCAGTAGTCAACCGATCATCAATTTTCTTCATTTTATTTTAACTCTGTTATACGTTCTTGATGTTGTTTGGGATGTGAAGTCTGAAGCCAAGTTTGGTTATATAGCTGGATTCTGTTCGTATAATCTGTAGAACAAGGGAAAACTAGTAATGCAGCGTAAGTATCCTTGTGCAATACTTAGAATTTATCAGCTAGCTACTGAATTGTGCAATCCTTGTGCAATCCTTGTGCTATACTAGTAATGTAGCGTAAGTATCCTTGTGTAATCCTTGTGCTAGTCTCCTTGTGCAATACTGGATATCACTTGTACTGGATTTTATCAGCTAGCTATAAGAATGTTCAGATAGTGGTAGTATATGAACATGTACTGGATTTTATCATGTAGCTATAAGAATTGGATATCACTTGGCAAGATTCAGTAACCTTTTTCTTGCTATGTAAGTAGTGTTTATATCACCTTTTCAGAGTCAGAGATGTTGAATTTGAATGTTGGTTGAGATTATTGACCATTGCATTCTTAATATTAATTATTTGTTTAGTGTTTAATGGGGATGGTGACTGTAGGGCTTGTGAAAAAGGGCAATCGGATTTTTATTTCTGGACGGCTTGTATCAGATACTGTTGACGAGGGGCCTGAGAAGCAGCAGGTTTATTACAAGGTATCATCTCCACTAAGGTTTTTTATTTGGACTACCATGATTCATTTTCATGGTGTTGCCGTCAACCCTTTTGTCTCGTGGTTATAAAGGGCATTATATATTTTGCAGGTTGTAGTTGAACGGTTGAATTTCATTCAGTCCTTCCAGCCAGTGCAGCTATTTGAGCCAGAGAGAAGACAGATACCCAAGGTATGGATCTCAATTAAACATCTCTGTTCAACTGAGATCATTGTTTTATTGGCGAATGATAGCAGGGGTAAGTCTTTGAAAACTAATGCCATGAAAAATAAAAGATGTTTTGTAGCTCTGTGGTAATTGGATACTTGGATCAATCTATCTTTCCTGCAGTTATTACTGGCTTATACTCCCCCCATTGATGGAGCTAGTAAAATTCTTTGCCCAAGTTGATGTGGGTTTTTTGTTCTCTGTGTACATGTTGCATACTGGCATGGTGAAGAATTTGTTATTAATTGTATAATTAAAACGATGTTAGGAGTTGACAACTGCATTTAGAAGCTACAAATTCCCACACTAACTGGAAGAAAAAGATCTTCATTTCTGAATTATTACTGAGCTTTGGATATATGTTGATCTTCTCTACTGAATGCTTGCCAAAGTTGAATATGTGCTGAGCTTTGGATGCTTATGTGCTGTAGGGGAGAGATTTTGGAGTCAAGTCTGCTGTCAAGAAGAAGAATAGGTGGATGAGCTTGTTTTGTTGATGGGTGTTGGTGTTTATGTTTCCAGCTTTTGATGACACCTCGGAGTTGGCAACTATGGCAACAACAACAATCTTTACTTTATATTCTATACATGTATGCATTTTATAAATTTGGATGGAGAAAGTAATTTTTGGTGCTGGATGTAATTTTTGGAATCACGAGGACTTGCAAAAAACTTTTCCTTATGCTACGGTAGAACTGAATATGTGGAGCCAGTTCGATTATTACTTTTGAACTTCTGACTAAATTGATGTGTATGAAACTTCTATGTTATGTTTGGAGTCAGTTGGATTATTACTACTCATGTGTATTACTACTCTGAGTTCTGACTTTACGTCATGTATGTATAGCCTGTGATTTGAATATTGTGAATTCCTAAACCAAGGTTCCACATATTCCTCCAGGCTGCCGTGGCAGACCAGTTCCTGAGAGAATGTTTGCAGATGCTTGTGAACAACTTTACTCCACCTGGATCACTTGTTGCATTCATGGAGCTGCCAATATGGCTTGCAAGGAAGAAGGAAATTTTTCTCAACTGCATGAGAGTTTGAAAACAATATCTGATACTGTACCCTTAGCACCAAGGATGTTATTAAAGGATATAATAGATAGGAGTATGCCAAAGTTATTTGATAGCAAAGCTGTAAGTGTGAACTCTGTAAGATATTCTGTGCTTTTCGTAGTGATTGTGTCATCTTTACATGTTGCTTTTCCTAATTTGTTTGAATTACTAGTGAAACAATATATACATGCTAAAAAAGAACTTGGTCTCTCTGGTTGGCATACATGCAAAAAAAGAACTTGGTCTCTCTGGTTGGCCTTCCCGTTTTTGCTAAATCCTTAGATTCTACAGACCTACATCTTTTTGATGCCTCTGCGAATCTTTGTATAACACCCAGCATGTCACCATGTTTGATGCATGCACAAAGAAGTGATATTCAAGCAACCAAACATCATCTCGTACCATCCCGTACCATTTCATCCAAGCAACCAAACAAAATCTTGTACCGTCCTATTCAGGCAACCAAACACTCTCCCTGTACCATCCCATCCAGGATCATCCCATCTATCCTGTACCATCCCATTCCGTTCAACCTGGTACAGCGAACCAAACGTACCCTTAATGCACTAACAATAACCGTTGCTACTGCCTAACTAGGACCGGTAGTATCAGACCCATATTTTTTAGAATGGTGCCTCTCTAGAAATTACCCACCGGTCTTTGGGGCTCCCACATGGCCTATAGCACCGACCGGAGAAAAATGGGTAAACACCCATCTCTGTTAAAAACGTATCGGCCTTTGGGGCCAATGCTACCACACAGACGGTAGCACTGCTCCCACATGGCCGGTAGCAGCGGCCGTGCTGAGATCCAAAATTCACCTATATGTAAAAATCAAGCCGACCATGTGCCCGGTTCTACCAACCCAGCAGTAGCACCGCTCTCACATGGTCAGTAGCACCGGCCATACTAAATTTTCTCTGAATTTTTAAACTTGACTCAATGCAAAAAATCTACAACTTCAAGTGAGCATGATTTGAGCCTTTAGATTTGATCAACATCAAACTACTAGCCAAAATCCATCTTAATAGTAGACACCTAATCTAGCAACCTGATCTTTTCTCCAAGACGCCAAGATCGGTAAAAGATATGAAAAAATCCTTATTTTTTATACCTTGGCAATTGAGCTTGATGTGTTGATCATCTTTGAACTTTATTTCTATGTTTTATTGCGTACCATGTCTAGGTCCAATCTATTTTTCATAATCTAAAAGAAAAATATTAGTTATTTAATTATGATTGTCATTAATTACCAAAACCAAAATGAATTGAAGGCCTAAATGCTTCAGTAGCTCCTTTCCCCTATCAGCAATGATGGCAGGCTTCACCACCGGCAAGAGATCGAGGCGTTGAGATGGTGCCGAGGGAGTGCTTAGGGATGAACAGGGTCGGTGGGAGAGGTCGAGGCAATAGAGGCGTCGAAATGGTGCCGAGGGAGGTGGGAGCTAGGAGGAGGCATTAGAGACTCGAGGGAGCTCAGCTTGGGGAAGGGGATTGAGGATTTGAGGGAGATTCACTCTAGGATTAGCCCGGGCGCCCAGCTAGGGAATTTTGTTGTCTAACGTGTCTGCTATGCGGTGTTTTGGTTCCTTCGGTTTCTAAGGTGTAAAAACTGAATCGAACACTGATAACGGAATAGCGTTGAAATAAAAATCCCCACACACAGAGTAGCCCAGATTCCTTCCCTTACCAATCGGTCGGATTGTTAGGTAGACGCTCAAGATTGCTCGACCCACGACAAAAGTACGTACGAGCATAGGCAGCATGGCTGATCCATCCATCAGCCAAAGCTGTCACATAAAACTGTAGTTCTCGTGCAGTCCGATCACAAAAAGATATCGTTTTAAATATTGACACTATATATAAAACACAGCTTTATTCATTAATTTTGTTATAATATATTTTTCAGAACCAAATAAAATTATAATATTATGAAAGTACTTTTCAAAATAAATATAGACATATAATTTTTATATATCTAATTTAAATATAAAAAGACATTGACGGTCAAAATTTTCAATGTCTAACGAGTATTTTTTAAGACGGCTTCGAGAACCAGCGAGCTTGCATATGTCTTGTCTCGCCACGCTGTATCAAGTCCCAAATAATTACATATCACGCGTAATGAAAGTCCAAAATCAATGTATAATTGTAACGGACCGCCCTTTTTAGGGGGTGCGTATAAATACCTTCACAGCTACCTAGGAATTTAGCTGTAGGTAACCAAGTGTACATTGCCAGACATAAAGCAAATGCGAATATTTTATAGATAAATTAAGGGCCTAACGGCCAGAGTTTTACAAAAGGTGCGGCTGGCACCGGATACATTACCAAAAACAACCACAGGAAAGGCTCGAGCAGATAGATCAAGGCCTTCAAAACCAAATAGCATCGCCATCTACGTCTTCCTGGAACTCGTCATCTTCTTGAAATTCTAAAAGATAGGTTAGGAGCAAGGGTGAGTACACAACCGTACTCAACAAACCACACGGAAATTCTGAATATTACATGCATGGGATTTCAAGGAATTGGCATAAGTTTAATTATTTGGTGGATGCATGACCTAGGATTAAGTATAGTACAAAAGAAACATAAATCAATCAATCATCATCATTATCATAACACCACCACTGGTTTTAAACAAAATCCAGGTTACGGCAAAGTTATTGATCAAAGCTACTCAAGCTCGCCATCGAATCACCGAAATTAACCCAACTTCATTAACCGAAGCACGGCGATTCGAATACCATTTAGATCACTCTGCAGAGCTACTCAACTTTACCCACAAGATATCTACTACCGTTGATGCCACTCGAGGTGAACATGCAACTTTTATGCATGCGGTAGACCGAGATGAACATAACCTTTCATTGAATTCCCTCTTTAGCTCCTACCCAAGAGGGCGGTGCACATCCCAGCTTCCAATGCCCACTTGGCCAAAGTGGACCTACACGAGCTGACCAACTGAGAAATCCTACTGTTGTGAAAACCGCCGAATGGCCGCACCATTCCGTTCCACCCCTAACCTCAACGCTCCCCATCCTTCCAACAAAGACTGGGGGTCCACCTGTAGGCATTCCAAGGGGAAAGACAATATACCGGGCTATGTGGGCCAGGCCAACAGAGCTGACCGACCCAACTCGTGGTTGAGAGGGGACTGAGTTATTTACTTTGCCCAGGGGTTGATCCTTAATTGCCGAAGACAAGCCCGACACACACCGCACCACCGATACCTCCTGTACCCTTTCCACACCACACTGGGCTTGTCATCGGTTTGGGGATTGGGCCAGCATCCACCTTTCGTGGTCCGCCCAATACTGTCCCCCAAACCGTAGCCAGTTTTATAAATGTGCCCCGAGTCGAGACCCGGGGGTTTTAAATAATAAAAGAAGAGAAATGTTTATTAATATGGCTAACCTACGGTAGTTCATTATTGATAACCTAGGGTTACAAATGAGTATGGCGTACTCAATAGGGTTTTAACAAGGAAGTGGGTTTAACTAGTCAAGTCTTTCCAAACTAGCATTTTTTTAGATTTCTACTCTATTTACAGACAAAATGCAGTAACTAAATACATACATTAATTATGCGGAATAATGGGATCAAACATGTTCAAGGAGTGTGGCTTGCCTTGCGAGGTTAAAGGTTCGCCTAACGAGAGACGGTCGATGTCGTGTCTGGCCCCGAACGGCTCTTGGTCTTGCGACAGCTCCTCGTACTTCTCCTGCTCTGAGATTCGTGCCAACGGTTGCTCCGACGTTGGATCTAGCGCGAGAAAACGCGATCGATAAATAAACGAATGAAACAACAAAAGAAAGAAAACAGAAAAAGGAATGAGAGAGAAAATGGCTGGAACGGAGTTCAGGGGTATTTTTGGAATTTTCTGGACTTGGTATGGCGAAATGGAGATCATTTTTGGACTCAGTGGCTCGAACTGGTCAAGAATATGTATTTTTGGCATTTTGGGATTTTTGGGAATTTTTCTGGGATTTTTGGGTATTTTCTCTGAATTTAAATCGATTTTCGGATTTATTTAGAATTCAAAATCCGAAAACCGAAATAAAAAGGAAAAGGGATTTTTCGGGTGGGCTGCATAGCACTAGCGCTCGACCATTAAGTGCACGCGGATTACATGCCATGCCCATGGGCGAATGAGGTCGACAATATGGGCCAACAGCAACGATCGGGGAGAAGCCGACGGCGGGCCGCGCAGAAGGGGAGGTAACAAGAATCGCGAGTAGTGGGTCAAGCGCAGCCTTGAGAGGAAAACGGCACCGACGAGGTGGCCCGGGATGTCAGCGAACCAAAGCGGCGAAGGAGCTGATGGGCGAGGCCCACATGCAACGACGGGGGAGGAAACTTACGCGCGGGACCCGTCGGCAGAGAGTGCGAGGGACGGCGAGCGAGCAACAGGGGAGATACCGTCGGACGCGAGGAAGACGAGGGCGGCGCAGGCGAACGGCGGCTCGGTTGTTCGGAAGAGATAGCGAAATGGGTAGAGTGGGCTACGGTGGACTCGGAGTGAGGGAGAAATGGCCGGAAGAGAAAACGGAGAGGTGGGGCGGCGGGCGGGTAACCGGAGATGGGGAAGAAGCTGTGCGCGGCGGGGAGAGAGGAAACCGGAGGGCAAGGGAAGTAGTGGGGGAGGGGCGGTGCTTGCTGTGGAGCTTGGTGCGGCAAAAATGGCGGGGAATGGAGGCTTATATAGCGCTCAATGAAGAAGGGAGGGTGCTCGGGTGGGGAGAGAGAGAAAGGAAGTTTTCGGCAAGGTGCTTGGCGTGGTGCGGGCTTGGGGCTGGCCGAGGAGGGAATCTAGGGGCGCGGCGCGACGCAGAGGAGTCAGGCGGCGATGGAACTCGGAGTAATGGCGAATGGACTGGCGGCGTGATGATTGCTCTGAAGCTCGGGGCGGAATTAATGGCGACGGGATGGGAGCGCTGACTCTAGGCGACGGGGAAGACGACACACACTGCTGTGGCACGGGCTGGGCTGGCGAAGAAATGGACCGGGCGAACGCAGCCGAGTGGGCGCGAGAGAATGACGAAGGGCTGGGCGAAATTCGTCTCGAGGAAGAAGAAGAACAGGGCGATGGGAGAGCCCGCGCAGGGGAAACCGGGCCGGATCGACAGGTCGCGTGGGAGTGGATGGAATGGGCTGAGCGGGAAAAGTACAAGGGCCGGAATGGGCAAGTTTCCCAAAAGGACAGAGAGGCAAACAAAGGTTCAAATAAAACCGGAAGGATTCAAATTTAAAAAGAAAAGGCTAAATTTTGAAATTTTTGAGGTGTTTCAACAATTCCATTCCATTTCACCATTTGACAAAGACGTGGAAGCAAAAAGAAGAATGCAAAAGAAAAAAACGGAGAGAGGCTGCAAGAATGCCGCTTAATTTACAAATTTACAACCCCTGCAGTTGGTGCGTATCTGGCCGTCTCTGCCGGTGAGGACCTGGATACTGGAAATTTTTATATTTAATATTTATTTTAATTTTTTTTTGAAAATAATCAACGAAAAAAATATTACAAAAATAGGCTCTTGTTGCCCGGATATAGGACGATCGTCCCATATCCAGACGATAGGGACCTGATTGTAAAAAATGCCGTAAAAAACATCCTATATTACGAAACACGTATGATAATAATTATACGAGGGTTTTTACAATCAGGTCTCTATCGCTCGAAAATAGGATGATCGCTCCATATCCGGACGACGGGGTCTTTTTTCGTTGAATATTTTTGAAAAAATTAAAATAAATATTAAAAAAAAAGAATTCCTGGATGCTGCCCATCCTGATTAACCAATCGGTCGGACGCACAGACCGAACCAGACCCAGCCAATCCCAGCTGTCCACGCGCCAACGCCCTACACACACGATATAAAAAACGGTTTTGCTAGGCATCGGACGTCCTAACACTCCGTAACATTTTTTTCTACGCGTGCAACATTTTCTATCAACGCGTGTAACATTTTCCTTCGACAAATGCTACAGTAAACGGATGTTGCAAGTGTTCAAAAAAAATGTTACACGCGTCGGTAACAAATGTTGCAGAAGTAGATAAAAATTGTTTCAAGAGGCGTCCGAAGAGAAAAAAAAAAATCGGACGTCCGGACGTCAGCATTCGCCTATAAAAAATTGCGAGTCACCCGACTCCCCCAAAGTCCTAGACAACTCTCCTGGAGTCCGCAAGCGCCCTAACGCCGCCGTCGCTGTCGGCACCGCTCGCTCCATCCGCATCCACAGTTCCACATATACCGCCAACGTACGTACACCGATGGATCCCCGCGCGACGGCCGATCTAGCCGGTTCCTCCACCACCACCTCGCTGCGGAAGCGGGTGCTATCGGTAGACACGTCTCCAGGTGGAGGAGGACCCACACCAAGCAGGGAGGGGGGGATCAAGGCGCGGCAGGAGCAGGAGGACGAGGGCGCCATGGCAGCGAATCAGGAGGCGATGGAGAGGGACGTGGAGGCGGCCGAGCCGGTGAGCCCGGCTGGGCGGCTGTTCCGGGAGACGCACTTCAACTGCTACATCGTCGCCGTGATCGGGCTCGGCGCGCGGGTGGACGTCGAGACGGCGCGCGCGGGCCTCGAGGCCACCCTCGTCCGCCACCCCCGCTTCTGCAGCGTCCAGGTACGCGCCCGTGACGCGACCCTACTCCATCGATCGATTCCAACCACCGCAACTTGCACCAAAAAAGGCTCGCGTTTGGTGGCAAATTTGGGTTGTTGCATTTCGTCCCCACTCCCGACCGAGGGAAAGAGAGAGCCCAAGCCGTTGACTCGCCAATCTTCCGAGGCTAACACGCCGGGGCAGGCCATGGTGCATGTGCTTTCGTCCTCGTTTGGGTGGCCTTATTTTTGCGCGAAGTTTTGGGGCCATGTGGAACGATGGCCGCACATCGAATTCTGCCGGCCGGACAGGTACGGCGGCGTCTTTCCGTTGGACGCGCGGCACGCACCGATGGACGGGCCTCACCTCCTGTCGGTTCTGCAGAGTTCTTTTCCATTGCGCGCGTGAACCACGGGCGCCTAGAGCGATTCCTGCTCCTGCTGACTAGTACAGCAGTGGCACTGAATTATGGCAATGGGAGCTTCACGCTTGTCCATGGGCTGGGAATATGCCTTGGCGAGTTAGGGCAAACAAGCATCACAGTCCACCTATCGGCATCTAGATAGGTTTCTCGCAGCCTCGTAGTCGTAGGCATCTGATTCTGATGCCCGAGGCCATCGATGCGAGCTTTGCGGTAAAGGTTTACACGAATCATCCATCACCTTTAGCCCTGTTTTTTTCCTTTCCTTTTGTTTTGCTAGGGATAGTATCGCTTTTGTGGTTGGTTGATCCGACTTGGTGCGAGCATTTGAGCAAGTTGTGTACGACCGAGGAACTGTCTGGGAGATGAAGCTTACGTGTTTTATGTTTTCTAGACTAAAAAACAGTCCTACCTTTTTATAAGACACCGTTTGACCTATAAACTTTAAAAGTAGGTTTCGTCTAGCTTTTATCTTATGACTTTTGCTAGTCATATATAGTTTTTAGCTTATGTCAAAAATTGCTTAAAAACTTAGATGTTTAAGAGGTTTACTGGTTCTTTAAAAGTTAAAACTAGTTTAAAACACCCTAAACAAGATGTGAGAAGTGTGCTGGGAGTCTGAACAGCACAAGTCCAATATAGCCTTTTTTGGTCCTCGGATAAGCATGGTACCGTTAGGCGAAGAAGGGCGTCATCGCTTCGAATCAACGGTTAAATTTGTCTCATTTCATATCCCAATTCTATTCGTACTCTTCATCTCTTACCATCCAATCGGTCCACTCCCAAATAGCAAACATAAATAATGATTTCTTCAAATGTTTCTCTTTTGGCAGGAAGTAGCAGTGGAGGCTAGGGTTCAAAAAACCGTATTTTGAAAAACTGTGTAAAATTCAAAATTCAAAAACTGTAAAAACCGTTCGAAAATCATCAGAAACCGAAGGGTTAAAAAATAAAAAATTTGAAAAAAATTCAAAAAAAGTCGAAAACCGTTCTGTTTTTTACGAGAAACTACGGTTTTTCACAAAAACAACAGGCAATTGAATGTTCTTAAAAAATGTTTTTTTGAGCGCTTTTCGCTGAAAACCGCAGTTTTTCAACGGTTTTCGAACGGTTTTCAATGCATAATTTTTTTGTATTTTTTGATTTTTTA